>JAYESA010000001.1:43314741-44631916 GCA_036927795.1 Iris macrosiphon | reverse complement strand
GTGTAATATGCCTAATATTTGAGTGTTTGTGTATATGTATTTAGTGTGTGTGTGTTTGTGTATATATATATATATTTATATATAGTATGTATGAGTGTGCGTGTGTTGTGTAGTATAGTATATATATATATATATTTATATATATATATATATATATATATATATATATATATATATATATATATATATATATTATATATAATATATATATATATATATCTGTGTTATATGTGTATGTGTATGATAATATATATATATGAGTTTGTGTGTGTATAGTATATATATATAGATAAGTGTGTTTATGTATATATATAGATATGTGCGTGTATATGTATGTTTGTGTGTGTGTGTACTTATATATACATAAGTGTATGTGTGTAAGTATATATGTATTAGTGTGTGTGTGTATATATATATATATAGTTGTATATATATATATATGTATATGTGTGTGTCTGTGTATATGTTTATGTGTGTGCGTGTTTGTGTGTGTGTGGTGCGAAGGGGCAGCGAGGCAGCGAGGGGGGCTGCTGTGCAGCATAGCGGAGCGCGCTGCAGCGTACTGCACAGCAGCATCAATGTCAGCAGCAGCAGCAGCAATGTCACCAGCAGCAGCAATGTTAGCAGCAGCAGCAGCTAGCAGCAATTGCAACAGCAGTTTAGCAGCGTAGCGCAGCGGCGTAGCATCGGGTAGCAGCGGTTATGAGAGGGAGAGGGATCTAGTTATATAAGTTTAGATTAATAGATAGATTAATAGATGGATAGATAGATGGATAGATATATTGATAGATAGATAGATAGATAGATAGATAGATAGATAGATATATAGTTAGATATATATATATCTATATGTATAGATATATATACATATAGCTAGCTAGATATATATATATATATATATATATATATATTATAGCTAGATAGAGGTATAGGTACTAGATATAGATATACATATATGAGAGTGTGCATGGGTATATATGTATGTGTGTATGTGTGATGTATATATATAGATATCTAGGTATATGCATATATGTGTGTTAGATATATATATTCTAGCCTAGATTATTAGCTAGGAGTATATCTATATTCTTAAATAGCTAGCTAGAGGGGTAATTAGAAGGGTATTGGAGGATATCTCAATACCTTGAGATATCCAAGGTATTGAGTTTCGAGCGGGGTTTTTGAGCAATTGCCTAGGAATAGGTTTAGAGATAGGTTTATATATATATGTGTATATATTTACACGTGCTAGCATAGGTTTTAGCGGGTTTAGGCGGGGTGCGTAGCCTAGGTCGAGGTATCGGATACCGAGGGTATCCCGGTATCTCGAGGAGGCGAGTTTGAGGGTTTACTAGCTTAATGAGCTAGTTTTGACCTAGAATTTTAGGGGCACCCTACTTTGACCTAGCATTGACCATAATTGTACTCGTTGACCGTAAAAGTCAACGTGTGACCTAGTTTTGACCTAGAGTTGACTTTTTGGACCCCCGGGTTGACTTTTTGACCCGAATTTTATCGGTTTGATCCGTTCGACCTAGAATATCCCTAGAAGCCTATTTTTAATTATTTTATATCAGTTTAAATCCATAGAACCCTGTTTAATCTTGCTTTTCGTAATAGGTTCTTGCGACGCCAGTCCGGATCTCAATCCTCATCAGTTGCTCAGGACATCAGGCTAGTACTTACCTCTGATAGTTTCCATTTCATGATAGCGTTTATATCACCTGTTCTAGAACTGTAATACTTGATTTTGACACATTGTTACACGAGCTAGTACTAGTGGATCCCGTCATGAGATGCTATCCCCCTTACCATGTTCAGCGGGTACTCTATCACGTGCATTTCATCATGTGCTTCGGGTATTGATTCTCATGTGCTATCATGTGCTTCTTGTGCTCTCGCCTTCGTGTGCGTGAGCTATTTATCATGTACATAGCGTGTCGTGGTTGGATCCAAGAGTATTAGTGGGGGAGGGGAGTAGGAGTTGGTTATGTGATCAAAGTCAAACAGTATTCATGTGTATGTCGGTTATGCAACTCACGCATAACGGAGTTATCGTAGTTTATTTATGTGCAACCTAAGTCGATCACATAACAAACTTGTGCTCAAGGCACTTAGCTAATATTCCTGTTTCTCACATGCAGTTACTTCTCCACTACTTGTATTGTTCTCCAGTTTACTTTGCAGCTACTTTATCTGCTCCATCAGGTATTTATTTTCTGTGCATCTTGTATACTTTTCTATTGCTCGTCATATACACCTTACCATATATTTGGAGTTGTTTTCAGAGTTATGTACTTCGCTCCAGTCCTGACTGGGCATATTTTTTTCAGAGGATCCTGAGGATTATTACCCGATATTCTACGGGCCGGGCGTCGAGGAGTGTTGTGACCCCGAGACTAAGGAGGAGCCCGTCGAGGAGACGCCTTTAGCGCCCTAGTTAGCTAGGTGGGTTTTCCTGGGTTGTTTCCAGTTGCTATTTTGGATGACTGTACTTATTATTTTGCTCTGTGAGATATTGTAGACTTGGACTGTATATTTTGGATATTGTATTGCTCTCTTTGGTTCTTGTTTCGTTGTAATATCTTATCGTGCTTTTATTCTTCCCCTAGTTATTGTGATTGAGAGTTTATATATACTGCGTGGTTGCCTTCCTTTTGGAGAGGTTATTGGCAGGTTTTGTGAGATATATAGATTGTTGACCTAGAACGGACCTTTACAACGTTCTACCGCCGATTCTGCGGTGTAGGCTGGACGTACCCACGACTCATGCCCGATTTTTGGGTGCTGGTCGTGACACATTTTTGGTGGTGGCCCATGCGGATCTAGTTTTTAGGTTTACCTGTAATAGGATATAGGATATAGGCTGGGAGAGAGTGGACTCAATCAAAACTAGGACCCTTCCTGATTTCTTTTGCTATCTTTAATTTTCCTGAAGTTGTTTTCTTTTGCAATATTTGTCATGCCCCAGTCCCAAAATATCGAGGGACTGGACACGTGGCAATGGCCAGCAGCACACACCGATGGACAAACTCAATTTAATGGATCCATCGGGGCGTACTTAAGCTGTAATACAACAGTCAGGGTATACTATTCTCATCCACAGATTAGCATAAACTAAATAGCTAACTGGAATAAATGCTGAAAGTAAAGATACTGTCGAATATCCAGCAAGAAATAATACTAAGTCGGGTGGAGACAAATCCACTACAGATAAACAAGAGAATAAAGACAAGAAAATATAACTAAAATATGCTAGAAAGTAACTAAGTATAAGCAGAAAGTAAACACAAGCAAATAAGACACGAGAAATCACTACATCTAAGAAGTTGGCATGCCAATGATGCTATCAAACATGACTACAAGCAATCGGGGTAACCGTATCTCAATGGGAGATCACGATCCTATAGAAAGTAGTCCAATGGGGACTCCCAATCTATAGTATAGCTCTTTCGCAGCCCAACGGGAGCTCACGAATGAGGTGATCAAATGAACAAGTCTCTATTGCAGCACAATGGGTACTCACAATCGAGAATGCTCAAGTGTAGTCAATGCCCAATAACAATCATCTAGGAACTAAGAAATCAGTCAAGTCAATTCAAGGAATGTAGATTAAACATATATTATCACAATATGTCTATGAAACAAATAGTGATCCAAGGAGAAGAGCAATAATGTTCATGCACGCAAAACGAGAAAATATGACTAGAGCAGCAGGAATAAATCAATATGGAAAACGCATCAAGAACTATATATGACAAGTAAGTAACAACTAAAGAGGGAAGCATGCAAATATTGTACTAGTATCTTGCACGACAATGAAAAATAAATCCAGGAGATAAGTAGCAACACTGCAGGATTTGGCAAGGTATACTTGCCTGGGTTTTGTCTCCAATTGTAGCTCTGTCTTCAGTGGGAATTGCAGGCAGTACTCCGGTTGCTGAAACAGACATCACCGTCAGATCCAGAAAATATCAATCAGCTAGAAACGCCCGTCCTTGAGTCCAATTTGGACACAGGGGCGAAAACGACATTTTCAGGGCAAAATGGGGTCCAAATGTGGGTCGCTTTGCACCGAAAAATGCGTCAGGGTCAAAGGTCTCCAAATCAGTCCAACTTAGTGTTAACAGGTCAGGAACGATGATACGAACCCAACGGAACTTTCAGATTTGGATTTTGATGAGCCGTTCTCAAAATCGCCCGTCGAGTGGAGCCTGTGGGGCCCACGACACGCGATTTTGTCAAAGTTCTCAGAATCGAACCAAACTTGGCTCACAGGACCAGCGTATTGCTACGAGTCCGATGGCGTAAGTTTCGTCTCGATCCGACTTGTGTATACTAAGTTACAGCGAGATTCAGAAAGGTCAGATACGGGGCGGTGTCCGCGGATACGCATTGATTCCGGTGTGGACGCACATCCGAATCAGCTTCTGCGAAATCCTGCACATCCGTATCAACGACGCGCTCGTATCGGTGAAGATCGCATGCATTAGCCTTGTGCGTGGCGCAACCTAGGCGCGCACGGCGGTCACGCCCGGGGGATGACTATCGATTCCACGGAATCGGGGTGTGACATGTTGGTATCAGAGCACAGCTTCAAAGTTTCTTTGACTCTTGAACTGGAAGTTCCTTTAACGATAAATCCCTGTGCGAACTCCTGAACTCGTTAAGGCCAAAATGAGATACGTTCATGCAATAAGTCCATAATACATTATGATCCTGATCTAATTTACCTCTTTTGAAGGAATGACGCAAGCACAACCGTCAGCGCTAGCACCAAGCGAGACGTAGGCCCAGGAGAGCAGTTCCGGAACTTCATGAAGCTCTCGGAGCCAACGGGGCATGTCTCGAACAGATCCGCTTCAGCAGGTGATGCAAATGTTAGAAGCGCAATGACAGAGAGATGATGCCCGCCAAGCCAAGTTCGAGAGCAATCTGGAGGCCCGACTCTCAGTCCAACAAAGCAGGTAGATACCCTACAGCAGCTTGTTCAGACCCTGGCCTCCAACCATTCTGCCGCGACAACAGCTACGCTAGTGGAGCAGCCAGTGCTTGAAGTCGAGACACCGCTAGCGCCAAGGATGAGGGAAGTGACTGCCTTCACCTTTGGTAACTTCAAGAAGGTATGCAACACACCATTTAATGGGACTGAGGACCCGATCGTGGCCCTAGATTGGTTCGCCGAGCTTGAAGATCATTTTTCTCTCCTAGAAGTGCCGGAAGACATGCGCGTCACTTGTGCCCAACTACAGCTTCGCCTCAATGCGCATGACTGGTGGGACGTACATCGACGATCTCTTCAACTTGGCCATGAAGAGGAGGCGATCGCGTGGACGACTTTTTGTGCCGCATTTGAGGAGGAGTTTATACCCCCGCCTGTACGCCGTCAGCGAGAAAACGAGTTCGTGCAACTACGGCAGGGCAGCATGACGGTTAAGCAATACTCGGCCGAATTCAACAAACTGGCCAAATTTGCTAGTGCCTATCTACCGGATGCAGCGAGTCATGCCAGACGATTCGAGGGAGGGCTACGTCCTGGCATCCACGGGCACGTAGTCGTTCTGCAGTATCAGACGATGAGGGAAGTCTTAAACCATGCCCTTTCTCTCGAACCGCAGTATCCTCACGTTGCCGCCGGCGCTGTGCAAACCTCCAATCACAAACGCCAAGGCAACGATAAAGGAAACAACGCTGCAAAGCGTCAAAATAACAGCGGTCGTCAACGAGAAAATCAGGGGCAGCGTTGCACCTTCTGCAACAAGAGAGGGCACACCGAGAACGTCTGTCGCAAACGGCTCGGCACCTGCCTCAGATGCGACGATCCTGGCCACCAGATTAGCAGCTGTCCGCTCCTTCCACCTCAACAACCAAATCAGACTATGGCAAACCAAGCCAACTGAGCTGCGCCTCAGCAAGGGCGTATTCAAGCTCAAGGCCGGGTCTATACCATGACACGGGAAAAAGCTCTAGCTTCGGATACCGTCGTGTCAGGTACTTTGCTTTTCAATAATATACCTGCTCGTGTTCTATTTGATTCAGGTGCAACGCATAGTTTTATTTCCACAAATTTTGCCGTGGAGAACAATGTAAAAATGACTCCGTTGTACCTAGATTTAAGTGTTAGCACCCCCTCCGGTATGAAAATACCTGTTCGTTCAATCTGCCAAGGTGGTTACATCTGTATTAGAGAAAAGAAGCTGTCGCTCGATGTCTTAGTTCTAGACGTTCGGGACTATGATATCATTTTGGAAATGGATTGGCTCGGCGCGTCCACGGCAACTATTGAATGTGCAGAAAAGCGAGTCGTTTTCCGTCTGCCCGGAGAAGCCGTGTTCTGTTACACCAGTAGTCCAGCGATAGATGCGACCAGGGCCTGCATGGTGATTTCGGTAAAATCTGCTCGGCGAATGCTCTACATAGGCTGCGAGGGATTTCTAGCGTCGGTTCGGGACACACGGCAGGACTACGCAAACGTCGAGTCTACTTCCATTGAGACGGAGTTCCCCGATGTGTTTCCGAGCGAACTACCCGGCATGCCGCCAGACCGAGAGATTGAATTCACTATCGACACATTTCCAAATACACAGCCTATTTCAAAGCCTCCGTACAGAATGGCCCCTACAGAACTGAGGGAATTGAAATACCAGCTTCAAGAATTACTTGATCGTGGGTTCATCCGTCCGAGCGTGTCTCCTTGGGGTGCGCCTGTACTCTTCGTGAAGAAGAAAGACGGAACTCTACGCCTCTGCATAGACTACAGAGAATTGAACAAAGTCACAATCAGAAACAAATATCCTCTGCCACGGATAGATGACTTGTTTGATCAGCTACAAGGGGCAACAGTGTTCTCTAAGGTAGATCTTCGCTCAGGTTACCACCAGCTGAAGATTAAGCCCGAAGACGTGCCAAAGACTGCTTTCCGAACCCGATACGGACATTACGAGTTTTCAGTGATGCCGTTTGGACTGATGAATGCACATGCTGCATTCATGGATCTGATGAACCGTGTATTCCGACCTTTCAACGATAAATTCGTGGTGGTTTTTATCGATGACATCTTGGTGTACTCGAAGACTAGGGATGAGCACGCAGGATACCTGCGGATGGTGTTGCAAACCCTTTGAGACAACAAGTTGTACGCCAAATTAAGTAAATGTGACTTTTGGCTAGACATTATATCCTTTTTGGGGCATATCATCTCCTCGGAAGGCATTTCAGTTGATCCGAAGAAGGTGGAAGCCATTACGCAGTGGAAACGTCCGGAGTCAGCTAGCGATATCCGAAGTTTTCTTGGACTGGCAGGGTACTACCGCAGGTTTATACAGAATTTTGCTAGAATTGCTTCGCCCTTGACTCAGCTCACACGGAAGGGTGCGAAGTTTACTTGGACGAACGACTGTGAAGCTTCGTTTACGGAGTTAAAGTAGCGCCTCGTCTCTGCCCCAATTCTCACTCTGCCGAACGAACCGGATGACTTTAAAATTTTCAGTGATGCATCAGGTAAGGGACTAGGATGTGTCCTGATGCAACGAGATAAAGTGGTAGCCTATGCGTCGAGGCAGTTAAAGCCTCGCGAGAAGAACTATCCGACTCATAATTTGGAATTGGCTGCGGTAGTGTTTGCGTTGAAGCTGTGGCGCCACTACCTTTATGGCGTGCTGTGTGAAATCTATACGGACCATAAGAGCTTGAAATACCTGTACACTCAAAAGGATTTGAATCTTCGGCAGCGGCGATGGCTTGAACTCCTAAGCGACTTCGATCTCATGATCAGATACACGCCTGGAAAAGGAAACGTAGTAGCTGACGCATTGAGTCGAGTGTTTATAGGGAGTTTGGCTATTGATGATAGGCTGCGCCGGGATCTTGAATCACTGGGTATTACACTGAAAATAAGATATAAGAAGTGGGCGCAAGTAGCTCAACTGTGCCTCGAACCTGATTTGCTACAAAAAGTCAAGGTCGCTCAGAAGGACGATCCGTTCCTGCAAAAGATTCATGTCCTTATCTCAGCAGAAAAGGCGTCCGACTTTGCGGTAGGCTCGGACGGGATGCTTCGAGTGAAGGGAAGACTGTGCGTTCCGAACGACGCGGCCCTCAGACAAGAGATCCTCATGGAGGCCCACTATGCTAGTTATACTTCTCATCCGGGTAGCACTAAGATGTATCGGGATCTTCGCACGACGTTTTAGTGGCACGGCTTGAAACGGGATGTGGCGCAGTTCATGTCGCATTGTATGGCTTGTCAGAGGGTAAAGGCCGAACACCAGAAACCAGGCGGAGAGCTTCAGAGCCTTGCTATTCCAGAGTGGAAATGGGATCATATAACGATGGATTTTATTGTTGGCTTGCCAAGGACGCAACGGGGACATGATGCAGTCTGGGTTATCGTCGATTGACTCACCAAGTCAGCTCACTTTCTGCCTATCAAATCTACTTAGAGTGCCGACCGCCTGGCTCAGATATATCTCAACGAAATCGTTCGACTCCATGGCGTGCCCGTAACCATAGTCTCCGATCGAGATGGTCGATTCATATCACGTTTCTGGGGAAGCCTGCAGTCAGCAATGGGGACGAAGTTGAAGTTCAGCTCCGCCTACCATCCACAGACCGACGGCCAAACCGAACGTGTCAACCAGATCCTCAAAGACATGCTGCGACTCTGCGCCTTGGATTTGAAGACTAGTTGGGACCTTCATCTACCTTTAGCCGAATTTGCTTACAACAATAGTTATCAATCAAGCATTCAAATGGCACCGTATGAGGCGTTATACGGGCGAAAGTGTCGATCTCCTATCTGTTGGGACGAAGTTGGTGAACGACAGATACTTGGCCCTGAGCTCGTGGAGCAGACCGTCCAGAAAGTCCGGCTGATTCGGGAAAGATTAAAGGTAGCTCAAAGCCGTCAAAAGAGCTACGCTGACATACATTGGAGACAACTAGAGTTTCAAGTAGGCGACTGGGTATTCCTCAAGGTCTCGCCCATGCGAGGAGTCAGCAGGTTCAGGGCAAGAGGAAAGCTAAGTCCGAGATTTGTCGGCCCGTTCGAAATACTAAAGCTGGTTGCCTCAGTTACGTATCAGATTGCTCTACCCTATCCGACGTACATGATATATTCCACGTTTCTCAACTTAAGAAATATGTGTACGATCCAAGCCACGTGGTAGACCTTGAACAACTGAGTCTCCAGGCCGACTTGACGTATGTAGAACAACCAGTATAAATCTTGGATAGAAAAGAAAAGCTGCTTCGGACCCGTTCGGTTCCTCTAGTGCGCGTGCTTTGGCGGAATCACTCTGTCGAAGAATCTACTTGGGAACTCGAATCAGAGATGAGGGAAAGGTTCCCCTTATTATTTCCTAGTGGTAGGTTCTATTCTTAAGTTTCGGGACGAAACTTCCAATTAGTTGGGTAGGATGTGGTGTCCCGTTCCCCCTATTCGGGGAGCGCGGCTAAGAAATACAAGACGGTATCGTTCGATCGGGATAGATTGAATTAAGAACTCGTCCTCGTTATGGATTTGTTTCTTCGGAATCGATTCCCATATTCAGTGGACCGTGCCCCCAGGATCGACTTAGCGGCAGAGTTAGGAGGGACCTCTCCGCTGCATTCGTTTGTTGCCTAGTTTTCGCTGTCGCTTGTTGCTTTCGTGCCTTGAGTTGGTTTTCGGATTTGCTTGAGTTTTCTTGAACGGTTTCGATGGATTTCATTGCTTTCGTTCGTAGAACTGCACTTCAATTTCGATAATGGAAAGAGAGGAAGAAGTATTGATCAGTTGTTCGTGGCAATGCAGGTGATCCAGCAGTAGGCGCCGCTCGAACGGACTCCTAAAGAACTTCTTTCCTTCTTCCTTCCAACTACTAAAGTGAGTGGCTACCAACCCGATTAGCTAGCCCTTCTTGCTAGTCTTCACATCAAAATCTTGTGTTCATGCTTGCCCCGATCAAATGATACCAAGTAATAACTAAAGGACTACAAGATAATAAGGGAATAGACTTGGGTTATATTATGCTTGTCAAATGAAACTTGTGAACGGTTACTTACTTACATGCTTGCTCGTTTGGAATATTCTTCATATGCATAAATGCAAGTTAGAATAGATAGTTCTTCTTAAAATTTGTGCTATGTATAGAACTCATCTTGAATGCAATAACTCAACAGGAAGACTATGCAAAAGTAGATCTTGCCCTGTTATTGCCCTGTGCCTGATATTGCCTCAAATGCTAACTTAGTGTACTGCGTTGATCACGGACAACTTGTGCACAAGGTCTTAGTTCCTGCGGACGGTGGCACTGGCACCGATCCGATCTGGACAGAACTCACGATAGTCGCCTGCTTCGGATGGAGTGGCTTGTGGCGCCTCCTGTCCTCTGCGCCATACGTCATTCCGTCCCGAGACTAGCCCGTCCATTATGGCAACGTGCCAGTGATCCCCTCGTATATTTAAACCTGTTGCAACTAACTTGTGTCTTCTTGGCAGGGAAGGCATGGTAAGTAATGTGCAGGTGGTTCAGACGGGCAGGTAAATGTCACCGAGCGGTGGCAGGTTATTTCAGTAATTATTTTCTATATCTATTGCTTGCTGTAAAATAAACTAAGGCAAGATAGAAACCCACAAAATATGCATGCTTCTTGTAAACAACGTGTTGATTGGTATAGTTGGGTTAGCTTTCCTTCACCAGTATGTTTCGATGTACTGACCCTCGTTGAAATAGATTCCCCGCACTAAGGAGAGCCGAGCGAGCAGCAGGAGACAAACCCCCAATCCAGTCCAGCTGTAGGCATGCCTCGACCGTGCCAACCTTTTGAAGCATTTTGAAGATAGAAGCTAGCAGCCAAGCAATCATGCAGCTTCGTGGCAAAGCAGTCGTTCCGACCCAAGGTCTTATATTTTGAGTTGTAGTAAAGGATGTAATGTACAGGACTGCTATCTCATTTTGTGTCAACACTTTTGTAAGCCCATGAAGGCAAATCCTTATGACTCAGTTCAAGGAGTTTGTAATAGATGTTCATATTATCAATAAAGAGAACTTTTCCATGTTTCAATCTGTGTTTCAATTTATCTGCGTACTCTGAATATGTGCTCGCTATGCAAAATAAAAATACTTAGCCTTGTGCGTGGCGCAACCTAGGCCCACACGGCGGTCACGCCTGGGGGACGACTATCGATTCCACGGAATCGGGGCATGACAGTTCAGAGTCATGCCTAGAAGGAATTGGTGGCCGCATATTCTCTAATGCCGCATAAGTATCGGTGCCACATAGGAAGTCAATGCCGTATGGAGTTGAAGCCGCATGGAGGTCTTTTGGACTTAGCAAAATTTCCATTCGTTCAGCGAGTGAAAACACAAAGAGTTCAAGGATAAACTCCAGAACACTTGTGTGATGGCAGTCATGCGTCTAATAAGATGGACTCATGTTGGTCAGTATGCGGCGAAAGCTCTGGCCGTATAGCCCTCTCAGGCCGCATAGCACTCTCGGCCGCATAATTCACTGGCCGCATGAAGACTTCGTCTTCTCCAAATATCAGGTTCGGCCATGGCGAAAGCTCCAAAAATTAAAATAATATTTTGTCCATAAAATCTTCATTTTAACTCCAAATCGGATGAACCAAAAGCCAAAATGATCTAAATAAAAGCTCTATCATGTTGCAAAAATTGGTTGTCTAAAATACTTGTTTAATAGATCAAAACCAAGAAAAACTCATAAAATTCATAAAAATCCTAAGTTAGAAATGTAGATCTACACTAATCCATCCATCAAAACAGAAATTTCCAAGTTCTAAAAGTGATAAGAAACACATAGCAAACATAATCAAATAATAATATGGAGGTTTCTCCATTTCTTATGCAAGGTGTACTTGCCTATGGAAATAGGGAGAGCAAACTAAAGAGAGAGGAAGAAATGAAGAAGTGAAGAGAAAAAAAGAAAGAAAATGTTGGGTTATATATGGTAGGGTTGAGGGTTGAACCAAGGGTTATCATGACTTGAACTAACCCATAAAATAAACCATGTGCAAGCTTAAACCAAAGAATGGGTCTAGTCTCCATGTACATGCAACCATACTAAAATAAAAATTTGTTTCAAATACGTATATCAGGAATGAGGAATGACACCAAACATTCCCCGATATACTAGGTTGGGCCAGTCCAAGTCCATAATTAATCGGACTGGGTCGACAAATGGACCAATTTTTTTGGTTGGGCCTTGAGTTGGACATGGACTTTAGGTCAGGCCGAGTCATACTTCTCTTATGGACCAAGATATAAGGTCCAGCATGTCCCAATATACTAGATCAGGCCAGTCTGATCCTACGATTAATTGGACTCATGTTGGCCCGGTCCAGCCTAGTTAACAAATCTACGTAAAAAACACAAATGGTTAAAAAAGATACAAATGTCATATCGGACACAATACAGACATTCAAAAATATATTGGTTTGGGATTGGTTTGTCTTTCACAAAGGGTTGTTTGGTTCACGAATTTGGAGTGTGAAAGTGGCAAAATTTTAGATTTGGGACTATTTCAGTTATTTGGTTAGATGATTTACAGACAAGATCTATTGTGATTTGACATGAACAATAAATCTTGTCTGCCATAAAATCAGAGTTTTAACATAAGAGTTTTAACCTCCAAAATGGAGAACGGAAGTAAAAAAATTCATATTTTCACTTTGCGCGTTTAGTTGGAGAAGCACTTCCTCTCTACTTTAACAAAAAAAAATACTACTATTCATGCCTCTTCAACAAAAATATTAACAATTTTTCACTCACTTCAACAATTAACCAAACACCAAACTTTATAATTTTTTACTTCTAACCTTCACTTCTTCAAAGCACAAAAATGAAAGATTTTTCATTTCGCTCTACTTTACCGCAATGCATACACAAAAAATTAATTTTTAGATTTTCCAATTCATCGTACTTCATCGAACCAAACAGTCCCAAAAGTGACACTAGAAACAACTGTTGGTATTATCCTTCCAACTACTTTAAAAAGATATCTCAATTATCCTTTCATCTAGTTTAAAAAGATCTCAAAATTGAGCTGGTTTTCCAAAAAAATTATACTATTGCCATGATAATAATCCCAAACCAGTCTAATAAAATAGATTTTCTGTTCGAATTGACACTGTCGTATGAAAATCACAAAAAAATATTAAGAACTTTAGACAAGGCGCATCTAGGAAGCTATCTTTAGAATAGTTATTTTTTTGTCATGATGCAGATGACTTCGTAGAAATATTATTACTAAGAAACATTGCCTACCTCCAAAAATGACCAAGGCTACAGGGGTGGACGCAGAAATTTAAGAAAGAGGGTCAACCTCAAATGTAAAAAAAAAGTCCGAAAATAAAATCCTATACTATATATATATATATATATATATATATATATATATATATATATATATATATATATATATATATATATATATATAGCCAAACACCTCTAACCCATGTGGTTAAGGTGGGAGACATTCTCCTTGACTAGGTAGGTTTGATTTCACATGGCAGCAATATCTACAACAAATTAAAATATAATTTTTTTGTGAATTTTTTTTTACGTGCATGCAATGCACGTGCACGTTACTAGTATATTTATAATTTCACATGTCTTGTTGCTTAAAATTTGTCACGCCCTAGTCCCAAAACTCACGGGACGAGCATGTGACTTGACCAGCTGGTACGAATCGAAAGAATCCAACTCAGAGAATTCTCACGATTCGTACGTGCGTTGTCTATATAGGACTAAAGTCCAAGAATCTATAAGAAACACGCGCAAACTATACCTCATCCACGACAAAAAATATCAACTAAATGATGGAATAAAAGATAATAAAAGTTAAAGTCTCTCATGAATTCAACTATCACTCGGTAGAAACAATCCACTACCAGTAGGTGAATAAAAATAAAGGAAACAAAATAATGCAAAAACGAAATGAAAAGATAACATAAAAAATGGTACGGTGAGCCCCACTCACAAGAAATTAGGTGGATCGATCTCTACAAAATCGAAAGATGGTGCTACTACATCAGGCCCTGGTCCGTAAACCTGTGGATACTCCTCGTTTGCTAAATCTGGAGAAAAGTTCAGTCTTCAGTGGGAAGGAACAAGATACATAATATACGAGCCAATGTATAACAGTAAATAGCATGCATGGTAGATACAAGAAAATATCGAAGAGATAATCTAAGAAGTGACATGTCATAGAGAAGCGTAGTACTAGAAGTAGTTGATAAATAAATTGAATGACCACAGGCCTGTATGGGGTTAACGGTCCTGTATAGACTAGCCCTGTGTGGGATACCAAACTATAGTAAATCTCTATCATAGCCCTGTGTGGGACTCCCGAGTCAAGAATGGAAAATTCGCCAATCTTAGTTATAATCTCCTCGCCTAAGGGATACATGGGTCAAGTCAATCTCAGTCAAGTCCAAGTAACAAGATCAAGTCAAGTCGTATGCATAAAAAATACGAGAATCTAAACAAGTATGTTATAGCATGGATTAAATATGTGATAAGAAAAATATAAGCATCATATATGGAAACAACAAATAAGTGGCATGAAACATGTATATTATCTTTGGAGACAACATAGGACTGCCATTGGCAGTCCTAACAAATCAGAATTGTCAAAATTTTAGCATTCCTCTATGTTGTTAGGGCTGACAAAATTTTGGCAGTCCTAAGATAATTTTTTTATTTTAGATCTGTCAAAATTTTCTCAGACCTCAATGTTGTTATAGAACTACCATAAATTTCTCAGTTTATTGTTGTTAGTACTGCTAAAACTTTGGTAGTCCTCAATGTTTTTAGGGCTGCCAAAATTTTGGTTGTCCTAGTATATGAAGTTTATATGATCGTGATTTTGTCTGTGTTATTTATTTCTATATTTTGTTATTTATTTCCATTCTCACTTCAACTACAGTGGAAGTGAGAATGGTAGAAACAATAGGCTTTTTATACCCATTGTGAGACTCGTCTCACTTTCTGGATACACGAGTATTTATTATATATTGTATTTCTGTATTTTCTTGATTTTATGATTTCGATAAAACTCTTAATGACTTATGCAACATTATCTATTTTAAAATTTGGAATATTGCCTCCTAGCCAGCATAACGCCGGTATACTGGTCTATACCGACGGTACACTGATTCGGGATATATATATTTTTATTTTTGGATATTTTTCATGAATAGTATTTTGATATTTACGTGAATGGTGTTGATGCATTCCTTTATCCATTGGTTTCTTATTTTTTTTTGATGGTTGAGATGACATGGAGGGCATGGATTAATGAGGTAGCGGTATGGATGGCTAGAATTTAATCCCCATCACATATAACCCCTTTCATTTTCTTTCTCCTTTATTTTCACTCTTTCCTTTCTCTTTCTTCTTTCCCACTTCACTTTCATTTCTCTTCCTCAAGCTTGGAGCTTGTCCTTGAGGTCTAAAGTTTGGTTTTGGAACCCCTCTTGGTGCTTGAGTGGAAGATTAGGCTTGAAGCTTGTTATAGGCAAGTACATCTTGCCATTGATTGAACCTAAAAATTTGTATTTCTATTATTTTCAGTATTTTTTGAATATTATTGTGTAAAAATAAACTTTTTATGATTCTCTACATCTTTAATGTTTGGTATTTTTGGTTTTGATGAATAGTTTGGAGTAGATCTAAGTTTCAAAATGGTGTTATAGGAAATTTTATGGATTTGATCTCTTAAAACTTAGAATTTCTGAAATCTAATTGTACCATGTTGTAGGGAATTTAATTTTATGCAATTTTAGTTTTTGAAATACTCAATTTTGAGTTACAATATAGGTTTTTAATGCTAAAATAAGTTTTAGAACTTTTCCATGTTTGCTGTTTTCGGGAAGAACATAATCTCTGCATTTATAATTTTCTAGCAAAAAGTACGCGGGCTAATTTTCAGGCAAAAAGTGTATGAGCTACTTTTCCAGCAAAAAGTGTGTGTACTTTTCAGGCAAAAAGTACGCATACTTTTCAAGAAAAAGTGCGCGGGCTTACTTTTCAGGCAAAATGTGTGCGGGCTGCTTTTTAGACAAAGTGCATGGGCTACTTTTCCATCAAAAAGTGCACGAACATACTTTTCAAGGAAAAAATGCGCGTGCTACTTTTCAGGCAAAAAGTGCACGTGCTACTTTTCAGGCAAAAAGTGCGCGGGCTACTTTTCAGGCAAAAAGTGCGCGGGCATACTTTTCAAACCAAAAAGTGCGTAGCCATACTTTTTGGCCGTATGTCATGATTGGCCGTGTTTCACTAATTGATTGTCTAGTCTTGCCCAGATCTTGTTCTAGTTTATTATTCCCATGTTATTTCATTTTACTGGTTATTGATTCTATCTTATAGGTTTATACCAGTTTACCTTACATGCTCTTATACGTGTTTACCTTACATATTCTGGCGTATCTATTTACCTTACTTTATCTATATATTATTTATTTTCAGTATGTTATTGTTCATCGCTTTACCATATTATGCTATGTATGCTGGTTTTAGTTCATAAGATTAGCTTCCCTGTGGTACTTTGTTATTTGGGATTTTGACCCCACTAGTTTTGTGTTGCCAGATCTTGTAGCAGAACTAGAGAATATTTCGTACCTTCCACTGGATGGTGACCACGCGGAGCACCAGAGTACCCGAGTGGGTTTCTTCTTCATCTACCCACTAGTATCTCTATATATTCTTTTGAGGCATTTTGGCCCAAGCACGTGTTTAGCTCATGTTTTGTACTTGACATCTAGCCTACGGGCATAACATCATTAGCATTATTCTAGACTATAACTAGAGATGATCATATATGACTTATACTCTTGCTAGTTCTTCATTTTGTACAACTAGCTTTATGATCATCTATGTATACATAGTTTGGGATATCTTACTATTTTATGTCTGATGATCATAAATCTTGTATCTTATTTAACTTACTTGTGATTGATATACCTAGGATTACCTGACCTAATATTGATTATTGGATTGTAGAGTAAACCCCCCATGTCTTATACAACCGTGACAGTATCTCGGGGTACTATAGTACTCTGGTATACATAGCTGGCCGAGTTCCGTCACCGCTCTCCAGTATTCTGGTTCTGGGGCGTGACAAGATTTTAGTTGTGGCCCATGCAGGTCTAGTTTTCAAGCGCGTGGGGTTTGTCAATATTTAGATGTCTCAATCCTTATTTGTTCTCCCTTAATCTCTTTCGTACTATTCTATATCTGATTCTTTGACATGGTATCTGCTTTTATCTATGATCTATCATGTCCCTCCAATTTGATCCTTGTGTCCTTTAACTTGCAGGGACACTATTTATGGTCCTTTCGAGCAGCTAGCTAGAGATTTGCCGATGACGGGGCAACATTCAGCTAGTTAGCAGATTCTAGAGGTTCGGCCTCAGAATTTAGGGGCAGAGTCTAGAATAGCTCTAGACAAAGAGCAGCGGGTTCAGATAAAGCCTCCAGTAGCACCAGCAGAGCCAGTTCTACCAATGCAGACTGTCCAAACTACAGAAGGGGATATCCGAGAACTTATAGATATTATTCGAGGTCTGTTGGCAACCCAGGATCGCCAGGGTAGCATTCTCACCCAGTCATTGCAGGCAGCCTTGGAGTGGTGTGGCTATCAGGGGCATAATTTTGTGAGCAACTTCAGGTGCCACCATCCCCTGTACTTCTATGGTACTAAAGATGCGATTGCGTCCGATGCGTGGCTTCAGGATATTGAGACTATACTCGAGGCAGCAACAGTTTCAGCTAGGGAGTGGGTAGCAATTGTTCAGCTACAATTGTTACATTTGGCCCACGACTGGTGGATAACTTAGGAGGTTTTCTTGACATCGTCGATTCCATGTGCAGACTTCAGTGAATGATTCCAGATGAGGTACTTTGATACGATATCGCGATATAATTTACAATAGAGGTTTAACAACCTTAGGCGGATTGGCAGGACTGTCGACGGTTATACGAAAGAGTGTTACAGGTTTATTCAGTTTGCTCCCACCTTGGTGGCGACCAAGTTGGATAAGAACCAGGAGGTTCCAACAGGGACTCTATCTGGAGATTATTTTGACAGTAAAGAAGCATGAGTTTCAGACATTTGACAACATGATGAGAGCGACCAAGAAAAATGGGTACACCTCTCAGAGGATCGTAGAGAGGACTGGGGACCAAAAGAGGCCTCATCCTACTTCAAAGGGCTCTTTTACCCAGTCTTCAGCTCCAGCGCCAACTGTACAAGCTTTACAGATCGGATCTCCGAGGAGGCTAGCACCTGTGTCTTCTTTTCAGCAGTCCACTAAGATATGACCTCAATATCAGAGGCCATCTTCTTTACTTGGATGTTCCCATTACAGGAAGCCAGGATACGGTCTTTCTGAGTGTCGTAGAGCACATGGGTTGTGTTTGGTCTATGGAGCTTCAGACCACAGGATGGGATCTTGCCCACGCAGAGCTAGTTCTTCATTATTTTATCTAACTTTATCGTCTACCCCGACTGGTCTACAGTATAGGGCTCCAGTGCCGGTTCAGCAGTATCAGGGTCCGAGGACTTTACCGACCCAGTCTCAGACCTTCTAGCAGTAGAGGCCTCAACAGTATTCTCAGGCCCAAGCCCAGTCTCAGGTTCAAGCCACGCAGATAGGCCATCATCAGAGGGGGCTAGCGCCTAGAGGATACGGTCAGGCTATGATGCCCATCTTGGAGGAGGCGTTAGCTGTCATGTCCCACATCTTCATAATGTTAACAGCGGTAGTCAGTTGTTCTATACCTTAATAGTCTCCAAATACATCACAATTATTGATCATCTCATCACAATACTATATTACGAGAAAATACCCAAGCATCAATACACATGTGAGCACTCTAATTTGTATATAGGGTTTGCTAATTAGTAATTATTTTTATTTATTTATTATTATTTATTTAATATAAATATTTATTAAAAAAATTATTGAAATTTAGAAATCCATTACCATGGTCTTAAGATCTTGAGTGGAATACTAGCCTTTTCTTTTCAACCAACTTTGCATGCTAGACTTAGACGAGCCATCTTAGACTCATGCCATGACTGTCACTCATAAATTCATATTTTCATGTTTTGTTTTGGTCGCACAACTTTCCCGACACTAATACGAGAAATTTCTAATTAAAGCACCTTTGTCGTTGCATATGACTTTAATGCGCAACACCAACCCATTTCGTCCAACCAACTTGATAATCACAAGCCTAACTAGACCTAATATGTCTAGGATTATGGTGTCCTATTTATTTAAATCCCTACATGCTCCATAAACTTTGCATGATTCAAAACCGAGATTTAAATTCATAATTTCCATTTTTGGAAATTGAATCTTTGCATATATCTGGTGCGCCTATTTTAAACTAAAATAAATGTTTATAAAATTATCCCAATGACTAAGAGAGGCTTAGCAAGCCCTATTGGGCCCACAAACAACCCTCCTCAATGGATTTAAATCAACTTAAGCTTGTACCACACAAGCCCACAAGCATATGTATATATAGTTGCTTCCCCTCTACCCAACCCTAAATCTAGCCTCCCCCTTCACCCTTGTGGCAACTAAACAACAGCTCCCCCACCCCTTTTTATCACTCATATTCCCTTTCCCTCTTCCCTACAATACCTTAACCCACCTACCATATCTTTTGGCCGACCCCTTTGGGCCGACCCCTACCACAAGCAGCCGATTCCTACTTATCACGCCCCAGTACCGGAATACAGAGACGGATATGGCTAGCTACCCCATACAAGGTATAGGACATCGTACGACGATCACGTTTGTAGCTAGAAAAGGGGGTGCATACTATAAGCAAGTTGCTTAGGGTCACACAGAATATCTATTGTCTCAATCAGTCAAACAAGAATAGCAAGAATAAAATATGTATGATAAAGCTGAAAGACGTCCCAATTGTCCTATCAAAATATTCTAGAAACCAGTTATACAAAATGAGAAGCTAGCAGAGTAGCAAAAGTACATGACCATGATCAACTGCAGTCTGATTAATTACAATCATGTAAGAAAACTAAATGTCCAGATCTACGACTAACAAGTGCAAGTGGCTAAATGCCTAAAATAAAAAAATGTACAATATCGAACAGGAAAGAATAAACCCACTCGTGTCCCTCAACGGCCATCAGTCTGGTGTGTACCATTGTTCAGGGAAAAGTACACTGGATCCTCGAGTTCTAACTCTAAACCTGACTATGCAAAACCAGTGGGGTTAGACCCAAATAGCAAGTACCACAAAGGAAGCACGACTGATTTAACAAAACTAGAGGGAAATAAATACACACACACACACACACACACACACACACACACACACACACACACACACACACACACACACACATATATATATATATATATATATATATATATATATATATATATATATATATATATAGATAGATAGTTCTGTCTCGTAGTTTTGGTCCATAGCCTATCGTGACACAATAATCTAACCATATAACCAAACAAGGACAATAGATAGACCATCGCATCATGATAGTCCATGTCCCTAAACTATTTAACAAAAGATACAACCACAAACAAGTTCAATTACAGTATCGGCCAATCACTTATACGGCTTGCTAGGTGGAGTCTGGGTTATCCTAGAGATATTATGCATGCAATAGGAATCCTCACATCAGACCATGTACTTGCAGGGATAGCCGAGCCATCATAATTGCCGTATAGTACGTAGTAATTATGTACCGATCCCTTGTAAGACCACCGTGCTAAGATCGCATATAACACATAGTATAATATAATAGTCAGATATCGCAATCCACTAATGAGGATTTAAAAAATATCCAAATGGGGGCCAGCCTTCACTCCCCAGATGATTGAGGGTGGCTAGTTAAGCACGATCTCGGGATTTCGTTCCTCTCAATGCTCTACAAGTTTTTAGTTGCCTAATTAACCTACGGTTATCTGGAATCACATGGCATGGTCGCATGTTATTTCCGTTATATATCGTATCACAGTACGGGCATACTGAATATGAATCCACTTTGTCACTTGGTAGTTTAATTTGGATTCATCTAGCGTGATACAACAATCAACATAAGTCTTAGCCATGCTTGGTTATTGACCAACTATCATGTCCATGCTGGAGGAATCGTATCATATCACATGTCGTATAGTACATAGGCATATCTCAGTGTAAAATATATAACATAATCGCATAGGAACACTTAGCATGTGGGAACACATAGCACATTGTAAGTGTGCCAGCACGGATACTAATAGTTGAGTCTAGTTACCGATCTTTGGTAAATCACATGAGTTCTAGCACATAACAACACATGGTCGAGTCAGGCACATCGGTAGTTAAAGTCACTTGACGCATGGTCTATTTCTATACATGGTCAGGTTAAGCACATAGTTAGGTCTGACACATAGCTACTGAGTCTAATCTTACTTACAGTCGTCAGGATCACTCATAAAATCTAATAAAATATCTAAAATAATCAAAATAATAAAAATGTGCACGTATGACAAGAGCTCGTCTCATAGACATCTTGACTCATAGACTGCTTGCCTCATAGACTGCTTGCTTTATAGGCAACATGCCTCATGGACCGCTTGTCTCATAGACAACTTGCTTCATAGACAACTTGCCTCATGGACATCTTTCCTCATAGACAACTTGTCTCATAGACAACTTGCCTTATGGACATCTTGCCTCATGGACTGCTTGCCTCATAACACACTTGCCATATAACACGCTCGCCGCATAACATGCTTGCCGCATAAACATGCTCGTCGCATAAAATGCTTGCCGCATAACACACTCTCCGCATAGACAACTTTCTTGGACTAGACCTGCATGGGCCACCACTAAAAATGTGCCATGACCCGTACCCGAAAATTGGGCATGAGTCATGGGTACGTCCAGCCTACGCCGCAGCATCGGCGGTAGAACGCTGTAAGGTCCACAAAATCATCTAACAAACTTACGCAATGATATATGTATATCCTGTCAATGGTAACTCACTTCAAAAGTAGGATAAGATGAATATATATAACATCAATACTCAATCAAACAAACTAGAGATAGATAATGACACGATGACATAAAAGAAGGGAAATAACAAGTTATCATAATATCCAAGTCTAGAGTTTAGCAAATAACACAAATGGTCTCAATAAAAATAGCATGCCAAGGTCTAAGCTGAAAACATATCCAGTACAAATAAAAGGTACTAGCTACTGGTCTGCTATAGCTAGGTATGTCTCCTCGATAGTTGGAATCAGATCATTCTGGACTAAAGGATCTACCTCAGCTGGCTCTCTGTCCTGCGGGCCGTAGTAGGTAGGACACCAGTCCTCTAAACAGTCATTTGAAAAAATATATCCAATCAGGAAAGGAGCGAATTACAAACTTGAAAGCAGTTCCATATACATGATAGAGAATATATAACAACAATAAAAATGAATACAAGATACACAGGTAACTAGAAAGTGGAAATATAACTGGAAAAATAAATACAAGCAACATGGCGTGAACTTGCAATAAGAGAACTGATGATACTAACTAGTGCCTTAGAGTACAAGTTTATTATGTGATCTGTTTAGGTTGTACACGAATATTCTACGGTAACTAAATTACACGTGTAGGGTGTAATTGACATGCACACGAATATACTAAGGGTTTGATCATATAATCAACTCCTACTCCCCCGCCCCGACTAATATTCATGAGTCAAATTATGACACATTACGCATACGAATATAATATGAGCACACGATATGTACGAGCACAAGGAATACCCGAAGCACACGATAAAGTACATGTGTAAGAAGTATCCGATGCACGCGTCAATAAATAACATCTCCTGACTCGATCCATATAATACCAGCCCGTGTAATATGGTGTTAGAATCAAGTAAACAGATCTAGAATATATGATATATATACTATCAAGTACTGAAAACTAACAGAGAATGTATTCGCCTGAGGTCCTGAGCAAATAAGATAGAACAGTGTCCAAACTGGTGTCACAGAAACCTATATATGTATTTATAGGTTACTAGGTGTAATGAAGGAGAAATGAGTTAAAATAAATAAAATTGGTGTTTCCTAGGTCAAACAAGGCCACTCTAGTCAAATTGGGTTAAACTAGATTAAAAGTTGAATTTCGGAGTCAAACTAGTCAACTCTAGTCAAAACTAGGTCAACCCTAACTTTCTAAGTCAAAACTAGGTTTCTAGGCTAAGACTAGTCATCACATGGTTAATACTCAAGGTAAGATGGGTAACATTAGATTACTTGCTAATTATCAACTATAATTAGCTAATACCCTATACCATGTATCATATCATATATATATATAGCTCTAATATATTACTAATTTATATTATTTAGTATATAATTGGTTATTAGTCAATACATTAACCTATAATCCATAATTACCTAATATCCTAACTATCCAATCAATATCCTGCCAATATCCCGGCAATTGACAGTTACTTAACTCTTAGCTAGGCATTATACTTACCTAGCCAAATATCCACCATTACCTTAGTTATATAAGTTGGTTTCTATCCCTTACCTGATACTCTCTCATACAATCCTAACCCACTGCTCATTTGACATCTAAAGCTTTAAAACCCCCAAAAGTTTCTAACCGATCTGATACTAACTTAACTAACTAGTGTAGTATATTAACACCTAATTATATAACTAACTAATCATCTAATATATATATATATATATATATATATATATATATATATATATATATATATATATATATATATATAACTCCTAATCATTTAAACACTAACCAACAACTAAAACTAATATATAACTTATCATGTAAATACACTAACACTCAAATTCAACTAACATATTGCTACACTCAAACACCATTCACTGTGTTGCTTGCTATTGTACAAGCAACTGCTGTACAAGCAGCTACTCATGCCCCTGTTGTGGCTAATACCTTACTACCACTGCCTGCTGTGCAAGGCTCTTGCTTGCAGCAGCTGCTGCACTGCTAATCTTTACACTCCAAAGCACCAGTCTCCCACTCAAATATTACCAACTTACCTAATTGCCTGTATATACTCGTGCTCCTCAGGTGTTGTAGACATCAATACCATAATGCAGTACAATATGGGTTGTCAACCCAGATCTGGCATTACCTCAACTACCTCCATGGTACGTGCTTCCATATCAGAGATCCTCCTTTCTGGACAAGCAACCGAGCACCAATGCACACCCAACACCCTTTCTTCTTGTTGAACTACAGTTGACAATACAAGTATAAACATGGGAATGACTTCTCCCCTCACATCCAGCACCAATACCCCATGTTTCTTTCCATTGATACACTGCTACCTATACCCAATCACACACAGAGAGACATGTACCATCTCTCTCACCATACTCTACCTCTCGAGCAGTGATACATACTGATACCAGCACAAACTCGTGTATCTTGATACACAGTTCCTCACACACTTATATATACACATTCACTCATCCCTCCTAACTAACTAATACTGAACTCAAACTTACCCACACACTTCCAACCATCACAGATACCATATTAAGTCCCTGAACAGACCCTTAAAACTGAGATTGGGGTATCACAACACACACACACACACACACACACACACACACACACACACACACACACACACTACTATATGCATATATACACACATTCACCTATATATATATATATATATATATATATATATATATATATATATATATAACACTTGAAAACATAAATACCTATCTCTAATGAGTATACACATGCATATAAAAGAGTAAAACTAAAAACAAGCCAAAATGACCAATTCGTCATTTCACCAAACACTTGGTGTGCAAGAGGCCACACATGGGTATCACACCATGATACTCATGAGATATCCTCTTGATACACCCCCCAAATTATTCCTAACACCTCCCAAAACATCAAGACACACCTAAAACACCAAAAGAAATATAAAAATAATGAGGAATGACCCATTGGGCATTCCATCAAATACTTGGTGTGCCACCTCGGAGTTTTCTCTAAATGGACACAAAACTCATTGTAACTTCCATACCAATGGCCTCCTATGGACCTAGTTCTTCTTCCTATGGGTAGTCCAAAGCCAAGGAAGGGTTTCTATAGGTCTATTACACCATTCTAGAATAGAAATGATAAAGAGAATAAGATTTTACCTATTGGAAGATGGATTCCCAATGTGGTTCCTCCCAATGAGCACAATGATGAGAAATAGACACCAACTCCTAGCAATGTCCCTCTCCGAAAAAGAGGTAATGACAGTTGGGCTTTTGCGCTAGGATCTGCCATGGACCTATATTACGATATTGAGCCTATGTATTCATTATATTTATTTTTCTTGGGTTTTTGTTTCTCTATTTCACGCTTCCTTTTTGATACTTGCTATTTGTGGTCTAATCCCACTGCTTTTGCATGGCCAGGTTTCGAGCCAACACACGAGGATCCAACGTACATTCCCCCTACTCATGGCTCGTACTAGGAACATGGTCGCAGGAGATAGCGAGTGAGTTTTCTTCTTCCTTGCTCAGCAATGAATATTTACTTTTTTTGGCATTTAGCCACGTGCACCTGTTAGCCGGCTCATCTGGACATTAGTTTTCTTACATTATTGTATTAAATTAGACTGCAACTGATCACTGTCATGTACTTTTGTTACTCTTCCAGGTCCTTATTTAGCATAACTAGTCTCCATAATATTTTGAGAAAGCGTTTGAGATGCCTTATTGCTTTATCATATATGCTCTATGCTTACGGTTTCTTATTTGAATGATTGAGACATAGAAGTTCTTGACCATAAGAGACTTGATTGTAGCATGCACCCCCTTGTCTTATATAGCTGTGATCGTCGTACGACGTATAACACCTTGTACGGGATACCTGGCCATGTTCGTCTTCATATTCCGGTACATAGGCATGACAAGGTTTTAGTGGTGGCCTATGCAGGTTTGTTCTGCAGACTTGTGGGGTGTCATGGTCATAGGAGTCTCAATCAAACATGATCCTTCTTGAAATCCTGAATTTCGTCCTCTTTGATACTTAGCTTAAATTCTTCCAGATTGGTTGCTTCCTTGTTCCTTCTCGTCCTGTACTTGATATTTCTTGTGCTCTTCTTTAGGGCTTCTCTTTCCCCCGAAGCTGTAGCAACAAGAGACGCAGAGTTTCCAGTGGGACAAGATCGTGTGGAACCCCAGCCAAGGATCCGAGTTGAGCCCACAATGAATGGGACAGAGCAGCAGGCTCCAAGTGTTCCCGCACCTCCCGTTGTGTCGGCAATACTGGATACTCCGGCCTTGCTAGAGATTATTCATGGATTATTAGCTGCCCAATAATACCAGATGGTAGTGCAATAACAATAACACCCACAACATCAACAACAACAGCTCCAGCAGCAAGAACAGAATGTCCTGTTGAACTAAGGGTTGCAAACAACCCTAGAATGAGGCAAAAGAACAGATTCTAGGACATCTGTTAGATTTTGCAGACTGAACCCCAAATATTTCGATGGCACGAAGGATGCAATCACGACAGATGATTAGCTCAAAGATATTGAGACCATTCTAACAACAACTAAAGTTTTGGCCGAGGAACATGTTGACCTGGTTCGCCTACAACTCCAAGATCTGGCAAATAATTGGTGGGCCACGATGGAGGTAGGGTTGAGGCATCCTATTTCATCGAAAGATTTTAGGACCCGGTTCAGGGCAAAGTACTTCGATATTGTAGCTCAATATAAGTTACAACAAAGGTTCATTAACCTCAAGCAAGCAGGAAGGACAATAGACGGCTATGCAACGGAGTTTTGTCGACTAAGCAGATTTGCTCCAACCATGGTGGCAACATAGTTGGAGAGGGCAATGAGGTTCCAACAGAGACTTCACTTGGAGATCTTACACATGGTAAAGGTGCACGACTACCAGACCTTTGAGACGGTATTGATAACAGCCAAGAGGGTTGAGATTACTTCTCAGAGGATGATATCAAGAAGAGTGGATCGAAAGAGGCCTCATGGATAGAACAACAAGGGGGGACCAGTACTGCGAACGTCAGCACCATCCCCTGGCATTCTCATCTATGACGTGACACATAGGAGGCCAGTGACCACAACAGTGATGGCACCAACTCGACAAAAACAGTAACATCAACAACAACGACGGGGAGCATCGACAAGTTGTACCTACTATAGAAAATAAGGTTATACCCGGGATGTTTGTCGGGCAGCTAACAGATTATGCTTGAGATATGGGAGCCTTGATCACAAGGTTACCATATGCCCATTAATACAGAGGCCAGGAGGGCCAGTACAACAATTTTCTGTATTGCCAGCTCCAAGGGCAGTGTAGCAAGGAGGACCAACAATAGCAGTACGGCCTTTAGCTCAGCGTCCATTGCCAACGCAGGCCTAGCTTTATAGGAAGCAACAACAGAATCGGCAAGGTCCACAACTACGACAGCAAGGAATACAGCAGTAGGGAGTAATAAGGCAAAGGGAAGGCACTCACCTTGTCTTTGGAGGAAGCTATGGCGTCGGGCGACGTAGTGGCAGGTAACATTTTTGTTACAACCTTTCCTTACATAGCTTTAATTGATTATTGAGCTTCAAACTCATTTATATCTGCACAATGTATGATACACATTTGATTAAAGTTTGAGGCATTCCCAGCGAGGCTGAATATACTCACTGGCAATGGGATCATAGAAGTTAGTAGGGTGTGCCTAGCATGTCCAATCGTAGTATGTGGGCATTTATTACCTGCAAAATTGATCGAGTTTTCTATGGGTAACTTTGACGTTATCTTAGGCATGGACTAGCTGAGACAAGGTCATGCAACGATAGACTGCCGAGAGGGTAGAGTGTTGTTTAGAATTTCTAGTCTAGAAGAGCTTAGGAGAATCACCTTCACTTGGTGGAATTTTCGTTTAACAATAGTTATCAGGCCAGTATTCAGATGGCACCTTTCGAAGCACTATACTATAGGAAGTGTAGGTCATCATTGGCTTGGGATGACATTGGTGAGCGAAAGATGTTAGGCCCTAAAATTATCACGCAAACAGTAGAGGTTGTCAAGAAGATTAGATAGCGACTTCGGGTTGCACAAGATCGACATCGACATTGGGCAGATAAGCATCATAGACATTTAGAGTTTCGTGTCGACGACCACGTATTTTTATGGATTTTTCCTACTCGTGGAGTCATTTGATTCAGGGTTCGCGGGAAGCTTAGTCCGCGATACATAGGTTCGTTCGATATTCTCGAGCGGGTAGGCGATGTTGCTTATCGTCTTGCCCTTCCGCCTTCGCCACGTGAGGTACACGATGTATTTCATGTTTATCAATTGCATAGGTATATTCCGGATCTGAGTCATATCCTCGATCACTCCGAATTAGTCATGGGTACCAACTTATCTTACGAGGAGCAACCCGTATCCAAATTAGACCAAAGAGAGAAGGTGCTCAAGAATCAGACTATTTCTCTTGTCTGGGTTGCTTGGGGCCATCACTCTCTAAGGGAAATTGACGTGGGAGCGCGATGAAGATATTCGATCCTGGTACCCGCACCTATTCGATTTAGAAGGTATATTCTTTCTTATGCCTTTATATCTTGGATTTTTTGGTCAGGTGATCACCTATATGTTGTGATGATATTGCTTGTACATGTAGTTGCTTGTAGATTTGTATCTTGCTTGTCCTGACTTCTCTAACTATTGCTTGGATTCGAATTTCGAGGACAAAATTTTTCTAAGGTGGATAGAGATGTCACTCCCCATTCTAGATATACGTATTTGGAACATATTTTTAGTTTAGCATGGTTGCATGTGCATGGAGACTAGACCCATTCTTTGGTTTAACCTTTTTTATGGTTTATTTTTTGGGTTGGTTCAAGTCATGAGAACCCCTGGTTCAACCCTCAACCCTATCATATATAACCCAATACTCTCTCTCTCTCTCTCTCTCTCTCTCTCTTTCTCTCTCTCTCTCTCTCTCTCTCTCTCTCTTCACTTCTTTATTTTCTTCATCTCTTTAGTTTTCTCTCCCCATTTCCATAGGCAAGTACACCTTGCATGAGAAATGGAGAAACTCTCTATATTATTATTCTATTATATTTGTTATGTGTTTCTAAATACTTTTAGTTCTTGGAGTTTTCTATTTTGATGGGTGGATTAGTGTAGATCTATATTTCTATACTTAGGGTTTTATGAGTTTCATGAGCTTTTCTTGGTTTTGATCTATTAAAATATTTATTTTAGAAAATCAGTTTTTGCTACATGATAGAGATTTTAATTTAGAGTATTTTGGCTTTTGGTTCACCCGCTTTGGACTAAAAGTGAGGATTTTACGGACAAAACAAAATTTTAGTTTTTTTTGGAGCTTTTCTGTAATGGCCGAACCTGCTATTTGGAGAAGACAAAGTCCTCATACGGCCAGCGAGTTATGCAGCTGAGAGTGCTATGCGGCCCAAGAGGGTTATGCGTCCTGAACTTTTGCCGTATACTGACAGCATGTGTCCATCTTGTTGGACGTATGACTGCTTATTTATACAAGTGTCCTTGAACACCTTGTGTTTTCACTCGCTGAACGAATAAAAAATTCGCTAAGTCCAAGAGACCTCCATGCGGCATTGAACTCTATGCGGCATCGACACTTATACGGCATTGGAGAGTATGCATCCACCATTTTTCTTGGATGCATGACTCTGAAACCGTGTTACATATTTCTATAAATTTTGTCTTTTCTTTCTGAGACACTTTATGGCTTGTCACATCTATCACTTTATGTCACGTCACTGATACTTCATTCATTGTCCATCACTTTAACACTTGTCCCAAGGAGTAGACTTTAACCATGAGCATGTGGCCAAGACTTTTCATGCGGCCTGACTTCATATGTGGCCAGGATTTGTCTTGCGGTCCTGACTTCATATGCGGCCAGGACTTTTCATGCGGCCTGACTTCATATGCGGCCAGGATTTGTCATGCGTCCCTGTCTTCATATGCGGCCTAGAGCTATATGCTGGCCACCACAGATACTGTATATCATCTGTCTTAGTGGAGTGCAATATCTAACCTATTATTATGCTGAGCCACTATTTTACTATAGGGACACTGGAACCGCTAATACCGTATTTTTAGCGCATAGGCCCTTCGGGGGACTGGTGCATCATTCAAGTGCCTATTTTATTTATCTATTGGTTTGGCTAGCTCATGTTTGGTACTGGCGTGATCTGAGGATTCCTATTATGCATTATTTCTAAGATAACCTCAGACTCCACAAAATAGCAAGACGTACAAATGATTGGCCGATATAGAGTAAATGGACTTGGTTGTGATTGTATTATTTTGTTAGTAGCCTAGGAAAATTGACTATCATAGTGTGATGGTTCAATCATTGTCCTTGTTTTATTGTTGGGTTAGGCCTTTGCGCTAGGATATGCCATGGATCTAAGTTACGATACTAAACCTATGTATTGATTATATGTATTTTTCTTGGGTTTTTGTTTCTCCATTTCGTGCTTCCTTTGTAGTACTTGCTATTTGGGGTCTAACCTCACTAGTTTTGCATGGCCAGGTTTCGAGCCAGTACTCGAGGATCCAGCGTACCTTTTCCCTACTCATGGTGCGTATCAGGAACATGGTCGCAGGGAATAGCGAGTGGAATTTCTTCTTTCCTTCTCAGTAGTGAACATTTACATTTTTTGGCGTTTATCCACCGACACCTGTTAGCTGTCTCGTCTGGATATTAGTTTTTTTACATGATTGTATTAAATCAGACTACAGCTGATCACTGTCATATACTTTTGTTACTCTTCCAGGTCCTTATTTTGTATAGCTGGTCTCCAGAACATTTTAAGAAAGTATTTGGGATGCCTTATTGCTTTATCATATATGCTATATGCTTACTGTTTCTTGTTTGAATAATTGAGACATAGAAGTTCTTGACCATAGGAGACTTGATTGTAGCATGCACCCCTTGTCTTATACAGCCGTGATCACAGTAGGACATATAGCACCTTGTACAGGGTAGCTAGCCATGCCCGTCTCCGTATTCCGGTACTGGGGCATGTCAAGTATCTAGTATAGACGCTGTCTCACGTTCAGATCGTATTGATGATCAGTCGAGTATGGGAGTACATGTCCACTATCTCTACAACATCTCTCTGTGTCCAAGTAAGTGTCGGGATCCTGCAGGATATCGGTGTATCTCTAGTGCAGTAAGGAAGGGCTCCTAAATGCCTAGGTTACAAAGTAACTAACCAACGCAAACCGTTGGTTGCACCCAGGGTCATGCTCGAACGCACAAATAAGTCAAATATACAATAATAATAAACAACATAGTAAGAAGTGGAATTTAAATACATACATAGCCTCATATGCCTAAATTTTCTCCACACAAATATATTTAAAGCACTAAATCATCAATGCTAATTCTCTCCCTTACATGAACAACTACACATACCTGGTTTCTTTTAACAAGGACTTCTACACACCCAAGTACAGAGTATTTCCATTGACCCATAAAAATAAATTTTTTATAAAGTATACATTATTACTAGTCCCTGCCAATTGATCACCACACATTTAAACTCTTATAAGTTCACTAGAAAATATAACATATGGTAGTGCTGAAATGTACTCCTAACCCAAACCATGCATGCAAATTCTAAGGAACAAGCAAACGTTATGGTTCCACCCATAGTATATTCCATGCTCACAAAAGACATTATTCTAAGCCAACATATTCCATACAACCACAACCAATGCATATGAAACCACTCCAATAGTGTGCACAAGTACCACTCATATACTTATGCTAATTTCTCAAAGGGATCCTACATTCACTAAACTATGTATAGGCCTACTCAAATATTTTTATTTCTTCTTCCTACTCACAAGCAACCCATTCTTATACTATATTTATCCTTATTTCTCCTATGTTTAAACTTCCATATCATTCTTCCATATGGGTAACACACACCTATATGTTCCATCCTTTCTTGTGCTTTTCCCATTTACACACACGGTTATATTTTTCTATTCAAATGAACAACCTCAATAATCATTTATCACCACATTACTCCTTAAGACCACATATATAATGTAAGCATCCTCCATACATACTCAGGTGTTTCCCTCCCATTTGTCATCTTCCTCAACAACATTACAACTCACCACACACATATATACACAATTTCTTCACAACCTACTCATACAGGTTATTACTAAATAGATTTTTAATATCAGGGAGATGTTTGAGAAGTAAAGTATATAAATATAGAGATAAAATGAATGTTCGACAAGAGTGAAAAGGAGGAGGGAGCTAGGAAGGCTCACCGAGATTGGTTTTGGATGAGCCGTGAGGAAGAAGGTCTTACTTGTGTTACGGTTGCCTAGATCAATTTCCACGGGTCCTCGCAGCTGCGACGACTAAACCGGAAGACTCTGTCAGACCACGATGAGCTCCCCGGTGATACAACGCTACGAGGTTCGCTGAAGACATCACTGGAGTGGAAAAACTCAGACCGCAATAACGTCAGTAGTACCGAACCGAGGACGAATGGTAGGGTTGTCGAAAATGGAGAAGGTGATTGATGAGGGAAGGAGAAGAACGTGATGATGATGGTGTTCAGAATAGGGTTGGCGACTAGGTTAGTTTTTTTAGGTTTTTGGAGAGACATGAGTGTATATAAAGCGGAGAGAGAGTAGTGAACAAACGGTCAGATCAGATGGGATTGGGGTAGGTCATCGTATGACGTGGCTAAAATACCCACGGTGTAGAGAAGGGACTGTAACAGTCCTATGCAGCTGTTCTTATCCATTCAAAATAGAAATAGTATTTGGGTTAAAGGGGTTATGGGTGTCTTGGTGTTGTAAGCAATGATGGTTCAAATGCAACCCATTGCATGCAATGTAATAAGCTGTAGCTTTAGTGGGGGCGGGCGTTGGGTTAGCCAATTGAGTGGATCCAAAAGTTGCTTTAGCAACTAGCTGGCTGAGCCCACACAAGTAAATTTATTTGTGGGTGAAAGAAATACATTAATACCTAGGGGTTGTCTAATAATCTATATACAACACTATCTCTACCTATTTATACCATATATTTTATGTAAAAAATATATTATTAACTCTAGTAACACAACCAATAACAATAATAATAATAATATTATTAATATAAAAAATAGGGGGTTTACATGGGCGTGACATATTTTTGTGTTTGTCCATGCAGGTCGATAGTATATCGTTTCAGTTATGTTATTATACCGAACGAGTCTGCTGTATGATAAGAGTTTTAGAATCTCAATCCACAGTTGCTTTTGGAACTTTCCTTTGATTTCTACTATCGCATTTGAACCTCAAAAATTGTATTCGATGATACCCTTCTTGAACTCCCTATCATTGATTCTCGTTCTTCCCTATTTTGGAAGGATGAATATTTGTGCTTGACTTTTAGTTACCTATTTATTATAGGATATAAGCAGGGTTGGTAGAATAATTCATAGGGAGGAAAATGAGTAAGATAGATGCATGTACTAGGTAGACTACTAGAACGAGAGGATAGCTTGGAGTTATAAATATGGATTAGCTTTAGTAGAAAACTTTCCCTTATCAATAGATATTAGAACTTCCACCAGCGGTTAGGTTGGACTAGAAGCTTTGCCATTCATAAATATTGGTCAGGATAGATTTAAAATTTCCATAATGACTGAGATGACTATGGTTACAATTTGAGAGAATACCCAATTAAACCTTAGAATTTGTTATAGCTTCATAAACCAATAGGACCAACCTTAAGGAAGACTTTAGAAGATATGATTTAAGATTCTCATTATGAATAGAATAGTTCAAAAATCTTTGTAGTTAAGATTAGACCTAAGCCTGTATAATCTTACCATCTCAATAAGTTCGATAAAATTATCACTTAGAAGAGGTGATCATAACTTCATGCTTATGTTATAGGGTAGTAACCTAGCCAAGAGGACTTTTATGAGAAAGATAGGTATTAAGATAGCAGAAAGTAGACGAACAACATTACAGAGCGATAGGTAATTGAAGGGGTAAGTTATATTAGAATAGATAGACATTCTAATTGAAAGTTAGACTAGTATTTGAATGAGCAATCCTAATAGTTATTTGAAGAGTGTCCTTAGTAAATAGTATGTCATGAGTGATAGACCAGAGTATCTGCTTAGTTTAGGCTTGACCCTTACCTACTAAGCTAGGAATAAGCGAGTTAGACGAAGTTGTAAGGATTGTATAATGCTTGCCTATAGCTAGAAGTAGTTTGCCCATAGTATGAGTGAGGTTATATAGAAAATAACTTATAGGAATATATTATTGAGATTAAGGATTTGTTGAATTACTTCATCAATTGTATTCCTATCTTTCTTATCAACAATTCCTATCTTGTTTTATATTCATAAGCCCCTGGTTTTAGTGTAGAGTTATTTTTGGAATTTCAGGGTAAATTTAAATTTATTTGGTGTTAATTAAGTTTAATTTTAGACGAATCATTAGGGTTCAAGTAGAGCACAAGCTTTCAGAGGTTGTTGTATATCTTACTTCTAATCAGATTCTTTTAATCATAAGTACTTATCTCTCATTGCAAGAAAATAAGTTTTTATTTCTTCCCTAGACATTCTGCATGTATGTGAACAAAATCCTTACCCTTCTTCTTGATTTTCTTGCTCATGGTTAATTATCCTTCTTTTCAGGCTTCAACAAATATGGCCTACAACCGTGCTCTCTCTTTGGAACAAACCCTTCCTGACTTGTCTACTGATCGTTTATTTTGAATTTCGAGACCAAAATTCTTTTAAGGTGGGTAGATTGTGAGCAATTGGATTTTTATATATGGTTATTTTTGTAATTAATAATTAATTAACTAATTAATTAATTAATTAATATTTATTTAATATAAATATTTATTAAACAAATTATTGAAATTTAGAAATCCATCACCATGATCATAAGATCTTGAGTGCAACACTATCCTTTTCCTTCCAACTAACTTTGCCTGCTAGACTTAGATAAGCCAACTTAGGCTCATGCCATGACTGTTACTCATAAATTAATATTCGCATGCTTTGTTTTGGTCGTACAACTTTTGCGGCGCAAATACGAGAAATTTCCAACTAAAGCACCTTTGTCGTCGCGTACTGTCACACCCCAGTCCCAAATTACATGGGACTGAGCCACGTGGCAATGGCCAACTATGTCTACCATGGACTCTTGCCCAACAGTGATCGTATAAGATGTCTATAGTTGGGTACTCTTGCATGCATAACCTATGGTTGGCCTATTAGTGTATCTCAATCCACATGGGTAATGGAAGCAAGACATAACATATAATACTAAATTTATCCACCCGATAGCATTTATGTTCGAATATGTCCGAAATACCAAAACATAGACATATAAATTAATCTCATAAGAGTAGAATACCTTAGGTAGCACATATCGCACCTCATAAAAAGATACAAAAAGTAAATACGAAAGATAAAGATAACGATACGAGGTGAGGGTACCCATGGCTATACGGGTACTGGCACCTCAACCTGACTCCTCAGTGGTGTCGTAGCTAGATCAATCCTCTGTCACTCACTTCCCTGAAACTTGGATACACAAATCTAGCACTTCAATTCGGGGAGAGTGAGGGTCCAAAGGAAGCCGCAATCATAACAGTACATCAAACACAAATTTATACATAGGTATGTAACTAAGTCTATCTTATCAATTAAATCATAACAAGAGCAAGCTACAATAAGGTACGGGTATAAAGCAAATACAATATACTAAAGACATGAATTAAGATATTTGGTAGGAAGTTCATACCTGCGTGCGGATATGCCTGCATATGAGTTACATAAAAATAATACATATACACATAACAACGGTAGATAAAAGAACATCCAAGTATCTTAGTGAGACACCAAAGTGCAAACATCAAAGGTAATCTGGTTATCACAAAATAATGAAATCAAGCTATTCTAAAGATGCAAGTCAAGAAAGCTATTCCAGAATACAATTCAACAAGCTGTTCCAAGTTAAGTCAAGCAAGTTGTTCCAAATCAAGTCAACAAGCTGTTCCAAGTCAAGTCAAGCAAGCTGTTCCAAATTTAAACTAAAGATTCCAAAAATTCTGGCAGAGTCTCTTTTGTAATTTCAATGTTTCCAAACCTACAAGCACACCACTTTACACAATATTTTGCCCCATGTCCAATCCACGTCTACGACGCAAACCGCCGGACTCACAAATATATCCATAAGATAACCATCAACGGTGCAACCCACCGGATACACAACAATATCTCAAATATCATCTATGACTATACAATAAAGGTAATAAAACAACTAACAAGAGCATGCATGGATAGTCTATATAACATGATTGTACACTAGTAATACAAGAAAATAAATTCTAGTTACGTCAGTTCTAATCTACTGCCACCCCTATGTACATATGTTACAAAAGTGTAGTTAAGGGAACGTGATTACCCAAGTATTCAAGTTAACTAAGTGTGTTTAATCAGAAATGGTGGTCTAGAAAACACAGGCTATGCTAACCACTACAAATCAGATTCACTTAATTTCCATTAAAAATATAACACTACTTAATCAGTTACTTTAGGTATACTTACGGTTGCAATTAAATGTACCAATATGAATGAAGGTACTTAAAGTCATAGTTATGAATTAGCTTAGTTAATTGATCAAGATAATTGGGTTATTTAATCAAGTTGAGGAAAATTAAATTTAACTAAGCATGCATTTGATTTATGTTTGATTTATTAGTTATGGGTTGTGAGTGACCACTCGCCTGAGGGTGATAATACTGAATCCGCTCACGGTCAAAATGCTCAAGTCCACTCTATGACGCACCCATCCAATGGAGATTCAAAAATAACCTTCGAAGCACAAGCTAGTCAGTAATAGTTTCAAGATATAATAATTTCCAAAACACAAACAGAGAAGGGAAAACTATTATACTGTTTTGACAAGTTTCAAAGGCTGCGACAATGCGGTCTCTATGTGGATCCCAATAATTTGCTGGAAAGCTTCAACAAAGGGTGTCTTCCTCACGGATTGGGGGACATCTCGAGCATGGAAGGATGAAGGAGAACAAGAAGAGCAGCTGCAGCAATGCAAGCCACAATAGCAGCAAACAAGGCAGCAACAACAGGTCAAGGGCTGAGGAGTGGAGAGGTAAAGGGGTCACGGAGGTAGTGGAGGTGGTCAGGGCTGATGGTGGTGTTCGGGTGGTGGTGTATATTGGTGAAGAATGTGGAGTGGAAGTGAGGGAGAAGAATGAGTTGATGACGGGGAAGAGAAGAGGAGGTGATGGTGGTGGTTGGGCTGTTGTGGTGGTGGTGAAGGTGATGGTGGTCGTGGGGAAGCTGGTGGTGGTCTTGAGGGTGATGGTTGAGGTGACCGTGAAGGTGATGGTGATGATGGTGGTGTGAAGTGGTGGCGTTGGTGATGGTGTTGAGGTGGCTGTGCTCGACAGCAAGGAAGGATGAGGGGAGGGGTTGATGGTAATGGTGATGGTGGTGGTGGCAGTGATGGTGGCTGCTACTGTAGTTGATGGTGAAGGTGGAGGTAAGGGTCGAGATGATGGTGGTATTGTGATGGAATGGAGGTGGTGCTGGTGGCGTGTAGTGGTGTAGCTGCTGTTGCATCGGTGGTAGGGGAGGTGATGGCTCGAGTTGGTGAGGGTGGAGGTAGTGTTGTTGGTGGTGAAGGTATGCTAGTAGTTGAGGTGTTGACGGTGGTGGCAGTGGTGCTGATGTTGTGGTTGTGGTGGTGTTGGTGTCGGCTGTGGTGGTGGTGTAGGGTTTCAAATGAAAGAGGAGAGGAGGAAGAAGAAGAATAATGAGAAGGAGATGTCGAATGTGGAGAGGAGAGGGAGGGGAATGAGGAGTGAGGAGCGAAAGTGATGATGGGAGCTCTCCTTGGGGGTAGGGCCGGCCTAGGGATGAGTGTGTCTTTATATAGGGAAAATGTAAGGTTGTGATAGGGGAAATTTGAATGAAGGGCCAAGATTAGATGTAGGGTGAATATCACCATACAATGGGAGAGAGGGTATGATGTGATCAGTCACATGACCATGGGGGTAGGTTTTCTTCATTTGATTTGCACCAATAGGAGGTTGACACCTTGCATTACCTTTGTATTTGGGTCCCTAAGGGTTTTGAAGATTTACAAATGAAGGAAAATGGGGATTTGATGTGTGGAAATAAGGGTTTGGTGTTTTGTAGGATGGGGGTGGGTGTGTGGTGTTTTGTATGAGTCACATGAGGGTTTGAGTTAGGGTTTGGTCTAGCTTTGGGTTAGGTTGAGTCGGTTGCCCCAAATTAAATAAAAATTATGTCATATGTGTTCTAAAATAAATTAGAAGTACGTGGGATCTAAATTGGGGGTGACACAAGTATTATGGATATAAGAGACTCGGAATAGATTATCATCCAATATTGGGTTGTAAAAATTGGGTCAAGGTTGTGTCTCCAATTTCGATTGGAACAGGCATAGGTGCGAAGTTTGGGTTTAAAAATTAGATATTGTTGGACAAATATTATGCGATTAAAATAAAGCCCAAGAGAGAGTATTTATGAGTGACACAAATATCGGGATTGGAGATTGGCTTGTCTAGGTCAAGGATGTGAATTTTGTTGGAAGGTAAAGACTAGTTTTGTGCTCCAAATATTGTAGCAACGGTAAGGTGCACCAAGAGTGACAAATATAAATATATTTTTATTAAACCCTATTTTCTAACCCTATTTGAATCCAAATCAACCCTAATCTCTTGCTACACCAGGTATACCTAAAATTTGGTTAAGGGGGTTTACATCCTACCTACCTTATAAGAATTTTGTCCTCAAAATTTCTAAAAGGTAGGGGCACGATCTAGAAATAAACAAACCATCATTAAAGATAATACATTAAAAGAAATCTTGCCAATCGAGTTGAGCGCGTGAGGATACCACCGACAGGTATCGTCCATCTCGTCACATGGATAGACTCGTCGAAAGAATAATGCTTTCAAGTGATTCAAACTAGACAGATAGTCCGACTTTTTAACATATTCTCACGATGGCCCAAAAATTTAAGCTGCTCCGAATGATAGTCTGCACTCTAAAACAATCTCACCAAAGTCTCCAAGTCTTAAAACTAAATTGAGATATTCGATTGTAATGTTGCCACTCGTTCTTATGAAGACCATTCTCTAACCCAAAGAGAAGTCTTCTGCCAGAAGACGAGTGATAAAGAAGTAAAAAGGTAGGAGTATGCAACACACAAGAAGAACTTCAATAAAGCATGGAAAGATAAAAGGTAAAGGATGGGAAGATAAAGAAACTAGACAAGGAGCAATAACAAAACTAGTTACCACACCAAAAGCTCGATATGAATATTAATCATGCAAGAGTAAGAATCAAATAAAATTAAATCAATGTTCACCAATATGGAGGAGACTATTGCAATGATTACCTGTTCTTACTCCAAATCTGTAGCCTTGGTCCTACTGTTGATAGTGCTGATTCAGCCAATGCTGCATGCTTCATTAAAACTGGAGGGCCCGAACCATGGGTTGTAAACTCATCTGGTCTCTTGTCGGAGCTACTACTGCCCTGTCGTATTGAGAATACTCCACTGCTCGGTGACCTGTTCCTCCACATATCAAACATTGGTTCTTCAATCGATAGCAGGTCCTTTGATCATATCTCTTCTTCCCGCAATACTCGCATACCACTAGTACAACCTCTCGGTGATGATATTGTTGTATTTGATGATGATGTGCTCCTTGAAATTCTGTTGATGCTGGTGCTACTAGCAGCAAGCTAAATCTGTATTGTGCTGCAATGTGATCAGCACCTCCACAAAGTAAGCACTGGTTGTTCGCCCGACGATACTCCTCTTAAAAGTGTGCTGACTTGCCACAGAAAGTACAATAGGCAGGAGCAATCTACTGGGTTGGTGGAAATAATACGTCAATCCTGGTATTGAGTCCATGGTAGTTTGTGTCGGCAATAGGGGTAATCTTCCAGGTAGTCGCTTCTGCTCCTCTTTGTCTCTTATCTTTCTCAAGATGTTCTCCTAGTTTTCGCCTGCGTCCAATACGGCCTCAAAACTAGTAATTTGTTGAATTGGTATGTATGGCCGAAGCTCCAAGCTGAGTCCTTCCTCAAATTTCTCAGCTCGTTCTATCTTGGTCGGTACTACAGAAGGTACAAATTTACTAAGCTGACAAAACTCTGCTGAATACTCTCCCACAGTACGGTCTCCTTGCTTTAGGTTGGTGAATTATTCTCGTAGCATACGTCTGGCCGTGGAGAAGAAAAATTTCCTCTTGAACTTCTCCATAAAAGTATCCCAAGAGATAGGTTAGGCGAGTCCCTACTGTGTTGCACTCCACCAATCATATGCTATATTCTTAAGCTGGATGCGAACCATTGAAACACGTTCCTCTAGAGGTATCTGAGATGCCTCTAATATGATCTCCATATCTTATAACCAATGGGCTGCCGCAAGTGCATCCTCTATGTCGTCGAAGGTAGGTGGGTTAAGTTGTTGGAAGGTTATCACACTACTGGGACATTGGCATTGGACCATCCTCTCGATTTTTGCTAGTGTCGTCGTCTGAGCATTCTCTATTCCTTGTTGTAGGAGGTCAATCTGACGTTGCTGCATTTCCATCATCCTCTGCATCATCATCATCGTAGCCATCAAGTAACCATCAGTGGCTTGCTGCTGTGGTGCCGGTGCCTGTAATGATCCTACCTGTGTTTGAGCTTGTGAATGCGCTGTTGCTGGGGTACGAGTATCCATCTCTCTGAACAAGAAAGAGATGAGAAAGATCAAAAATAATTATAAGAATCCAATGGTATGCGATAAGTGAAAGATATTTGAGAAAATCAAGAACGAACAAGATATTTCAAGAAAAGTTTCCAAATTCAGTTTATGGATTGAGATCATAACACCCAAAAAATCTTAAAATGAGAACTGCCTGGGCCACCACAAAAACTATGTCATGCCCCAGTCCCAAAGTACATGGGACTGAGCCACGTGGCAATGGCCAGCTTCGTCTACCGTGGACTCTTGCCCAACGGTAACCTTATAAGCTGTCTATTGTTGGGTACTCTAGCATGCATAACCTATGGTTGGCCTATCAGTGTATCTCAATCTACATGGGTAATGGAAGCAAGACAAAACATATAATACTAAAGTTGGCCACCCGATAGCATTTATGTATGAATATGTACGAAACACTAAAATATGGACATATAAAAACTAATCTCATAAGAGTAGAATACCATAGATAGCACATATCACTCCTGATAAAAATATATGAAAAGTAAATATAAAAGATAAGATAACGATAAGAGGTGAGGGTACCCACGGCTGCACGGGTACTGGCGCCTCAACCTGACTCCTCGGTGGCGTCGTAGCTGAATCAATCATCTGTCACTCACTTTCCTGAAACCTGGACACAAAAATCTAGCCCATCAATTCGGGGAGAGCGAGGGTCCAAAGGAAGCCGCAATCATAACAGTACATCAAACACACATATATACATAGGTATGTAACTAAGTCCATCCTATCAATTAAATCATAACAAGAGCAAGCTACAATAAGATACGGGTATGAAGTAAATACAATATACTAAAGACATGAGTTAAAAGATTTGGTAGGAAGTTCATACCTGCGTACGAATATGCCTGCATATGAGTTACATAAAAATAATACATATACAAATAATGACGGTAGATAAGTACTCATAATGACGGTAGATAAGAGAACATCCAAGTATCGCAGTGAGACACCAAAGTGCAAACATCAAAGGTAATCTGGTTATCACAAAATAATGAAGTCAAGCTGTTCTAAAGATGAAAGTCAAGCAAGCTATTCCAGAATACATGTCAATAATCTGTTCCAAGTCAAGTCAAGTCAAGCAAGCTGTTCCAAATCAAGTCAACAAGCTGTTCTAAGTCAAGTCATGCAAGTTGTTCGAAATTTTTTAGTTTTTGAAAATTTTGTCAGAGTCTCCTTTGTAATTTCTATGTTTCCAAACCTGCAATCACACCACTTCATACAAAATTTTACCCCATGTCCAATCCACGTCTACGGCGCAACCCGTCGGACTCACAAATATATCCACAAGATAACCATCAATGGTGCAACCCACCGGATACATAACAATATCTCAAATATCATCTATGACTATATAGTAAAGGTAATAAAGCAACTAACAAGAGCATATATGGATAGTCTATCTAACATGATTGTGTACTAGTAATACAAGAAAATAAATACTCGCTACGTCAGTTCTAATCTATTGCCAGCCCTATGTACATTGTTGCAAAAGTGTAGTTACGTGAACGAGATTACCCAAGCATTCAAGTTAACTAAGTGTGTTTAATCAAGAAATGGTGGTCTAGAAAATACAGGCTATGCTAACCACTACAAATCAGATTCACTTAATTTTCATTTAAAATATAACACTACTTAATCAGTTACTTTAGGTATACTTACGGTTGCAATTAAATGTACCAAGATGAACGAAGGCACTTAAAGTCATATATATGAATTAGCTTAGTTAATCGATCAAGATAATTGGGTTATTTAATCAAGTTGAGGAAAATTAAAATTTAACTAAGCATGCATTTGATTTATGTTTGATTTACTAGTTATTGGTTGCGAGTGACCACTCGCCTGAGGGTGATGATACCGAATTCGCTCGCGGTCAAAATGCTAAAGTCCACTCTATGATGCACCCGTCCAATAGAGCTTTAACAATAACCTTCGAAGCACAAGCTAGTCAGTAACAGTTTTAAGATATAACAATTTCCAAAACACAAATAGAGAAGGGAAAACTATTATACCGATTCGACAAGTTTCGAAGGATACGACAATAAGTTCTCTATGTGGATCCCAATGATTTGCGGGGAAGCTTCAACAAAGGGTGTCTTCCTTACGGGTTGGGGGACATCTCAAGCATGGGAGGATGAAGAAGAACAAGAAGAGCAGCTGCAACAATGCAAGCCGCAGTTACAACAAATAAGGCATCGACAACAGGTCAAGGGATAAGGAGGGGAGAGGTAAGGGGGTCACAGAGGTGGTGGAGGTGGTCGGGGCTGATGGTGGTAGTCGGGTGGTGGTGTGTATTGGTGAAGAATAAGGAGAGGAAGTAGGGGAGAAGAAGGATTTGATAAAGGGGAAGAGAAGAGGGGGTGATGTTGTTGGTCGGGCTGTTGTGGTGGTGGTGGTGAAGGTGATGGTGGTCGTGGTGAAGCTGGTGGTGGTCTTGAGGGTGTTGGTGGCGGTGACCGTAAAGGTGATGGTGATGATGGTGGTGTGAAGTGGTGGCATTGGTAATGGTGTTGATGTAGCTGTTCTCGATAGCAAGGACGAAGGAGGGGAGGGGATGATGGTAATGGTGATGATGGTGGCTGCTACTGCAGTCGATAGTTAAGGTGGAGGTAAGGGTTGAGATGGTGTTGGTGCTGTGATAGAATGGAGGTGGTGCTAGTGGCGTATGGTGGTGTAGCTGCTGTTGCAGTCGTTGGTAGGGGAGGTGATGGCTCGGGTTGGTGATGGTGAAGGTGGTGTTGTTGGTGGTGAAAGTATGCTGGTGGTGGTATTATTGACTGTGGTGCCAGTGGTGGTGGTATTGACGGTGGTGGCTGTGGTGGTGATGTTGTGGTTGTGGTGGTGTTGGTGTCAGCTGTGGTGGTGGTGTAGGGTTTCAATTGAACGATGAGAGAAAGAAGAAGAAAAAGAAGAATGAGAAGGAGATGTCGGCTGTGGAGAGGAGAGGGAGGGGTGTGAGGAGAGAGAGTGAAGATGTGAGCTCTCCTTGGGGTTAGGGACGACCTAGGGATGAGTGTATCCTTATATAGGGGAAATGTAAGGTTGTCATAGGGGATGTTTAAATGAAGGGATAGGATTATTTGTAGGGTGAATAACACCATTCAATGAGAGAGAGGGTGTGATGTGACCGTTCACATGACCAAGGGAGTGGGTTTTCTTCATTTGATTTGCACCAATAGGAGGTTGACACCTTGTATTACCTTTGCATTTGGGTCCCTAAGAGTTTTGGGGATTTACAAATGAAGGAAAATGGGGATTTGATGTGTAAAAATGGGGGTTTGGTATTTTGTAGGATGGGGTTGGGTGTGTGGTGTTTTGTATGAGTCACATAAGGGTATGTGGGGGTTTATTTTGGGGTTTAGTCTAGCTTTGGGCCAGGTTGAGTCGGTTGCCCCAAATTAAATAAAAATTATGTCATTTATGTTCTAAAATAAATTAGAAGTGCATGGGATCTAAATTGGGGGTGACACAAGTGTCATGGACGTAGGAGACTCGGAATATATTATCATCAAATATTAGGTTGTTAGAATTGGGTCAAGGTTGTGTCTCCAGTTCGATTGGAACGGGCATCGGTGTGAAGTATGGGTTTAAAAATTAGATATTGTTGGACAAATATTGCGAGATTAAAACGAATCCCAAGAGAGGGTATTTATGTGTGACACAATAGTCGGTTGGAGATTGGCTTATCTAGGTCAAGGGTGTGAATTTTGTTGGAACGTAAAGACTAGTGTTATGCTCCAAATATTGTAGTGACGATAAGGTGCACCAAGAGTTACAAATATAAATAGATTTTTCTTAAACCCTATTTTTAACCCTATTTGAATCCAAATCAACCCTAATAGCTTGCTACACCAGGTATACCTAAAATTTGGTTAAGGGGGTTTACATCCTACCCACCTTATAAAATACTGTCCTTGAAATTTTTAAAAGGTAGGGGCACGATATAGAAATAAATAAACCATCATTAAAGACAATACATTAAAAGAAATCTTGCTAATCGAGTCGAGCGCGTGAGGATACTACCGGCGGGTATCGTCCATCTCGTCACATGAGTAGACTCATCGAAAGAATAATGCTTCCAAGTGATTCAAACTAGACGGATAGTCCAAATTTTCAACATATTCTCACGATGGCCCAAAAATTTAAGCTGCTCCGAATGATAGTCTGTACTTTCAAACAATCTCACCAAAGTCGTCCAAGTCTCAAAACTAAATTGTGCTATTCGATTGTGATGTTGCCACTCGTTCTTACGAAGACCATTCTCTAACCCAAATAGAAGACTTGTGCCAGAAGACGAGAGATGAAGAAGTAAAAATGTAAGAGTATGCAACACACAAGAAGAACTTCAATAAAGCATGGAAAGATAAAAGGTAAATGATGGAAAGGCAAGAAAACTTGATAAGAAGTAATAACAAAACTAGTTACCGCACTAAAAGCTCGATATGAATATTAATCATGCAAGAGTAAGAATCAAATGAAATTAAATCAATATTCACCAATATGGGGGAGACTATTGCAATAATTACTTGCTCTTACTCCATATCTGTAGTCTTGGTCCTATTGTTGATAGTGCTGATTCGGCCAATGCTGTATGCTTTGTTGAAACTGGAGGGTCCGAACCAGGGGTTGTAATCTCATCTGGTCTCTTGTTGAAGCTACTACTGCCCTGTCGTGTTGAGAACACTCCACTCCTCGGTGACCCGTTCCTCCATATATCAAACATTGGTTGTTCAATCGATAGAAATTCCTTTGACCATGTCCCTTCTTCCCGTAATACTCGCATACTACTGGTACAATCTCTCGGTGCTGATATTTTTGTATTTGATGATGCTGAGCTCCTAAAAATTTTGTTGATGCTGGTGCTACTAGCAGTAAGCTAAATCTGCATTGTGCTGTAATGTGATTAGCACCCCCGCAAAGTAAGCACTGGTTGTTCGCCCGACGATACTCCTCTTGAAGGTATCCGGACTTGCCACAAAAAATATAATTGGCAGGAGCAATCTGCTAGGGTTGGTGGAAATAATGCGTCGATCCTGGTATTAAGTCCATAGCAGCCTGTGTTGTCGACAATAGGGGTAATCTTCCAGTCTGTCGCTTCTTCTCCTCTTCGTCTCTTATCTTTCTCAAGGTATTCTCCTAATTTTTGGCTACGTCCAATACGGCCTCAAAACTAGTAATTTGTTGAATTGGTATGTCTAGCCGAAGCTCCAAGCTGAGTCCTTCCTTAAATTTCTCTGGTCATTCTATCTCTGTCGGCACTACAGAAGGTGCAAATTTACTAAGCCGACAAAACTCTGCTGAATACTCTCCGACAGTATAGTCGCCCTGCTTTAGGTTGGTGAATTGTTCTCGTAGCATACGTCTGGCCATGGAAGAGAAGAATTTCCTCTTGAACTTCTCCATAAAAGTATCCCAAGTGATAGGTGAGGCGAGTCCCTGCTGTGTTGCACTCCACCAATCATATGCTATATCCTTAAGTTAGATGCGAACCACTGAAACACGTTCCTCTAAAGGTATCTGAGCAGCCTATAATCAGATCTCCATATCTTGTAACCATCGGTCTGTCGCAAGTGTATCCTCTGTGCCGTCGAAGGTAGGTGGGTTAAGTTGTTGGAAGGTTATCACACTACTGGGACGTTGGCATTGGGCCATCCTCTCGATTGCTGCTAGTATCGTCGTCCGAGCATTCTATATTCCTTGATGTAAGAGGTTAATCTGACATTGCTGCATTTCTATCATCCTCTGCATCATCGTTATTATAGCAATCAACTAGCCATCAGTGGCTTACTGCTGTGGTGCAGGTGCCTGTGATGATCCTGCCTGCGTTTGAGCCAGTGTGTGCGTTGTTGCTGGGGCATGAGTATCCATCTCTCTGAACAAGAAAGAGATGAGAAGGATCAAAAATAATTATAAGAATCTAATGGTATGCGATAAGTGAAAGATATTTGGGAAAATCAAGACAGGACAAGATATTTCAAGGGAAGTTTCGAAATTCAGTTTATGGATTGAGATCCTATTGCCCAACAACTCTCAAAATGAGACCTGCATGGACCACCACAAAAACCATATTACGCCCCAGTCCCAAATTACACGAGACTGAGCCACGTGGCAATGGCCAACTACGTCTACCATGGGCTCTTGCCCAACGGTAACCGTAAAAGCTGTCTATAGTTAGGTACCCGATAGTATATAATAATAATAAAGTTGGCCACCCGATAGTATTTATCTTCGAATATGTCCGAAACACAAAACTATGGACATATAAAAACTAATCTCATAAGAGTAGAATACTATGGGTAGCACATATCGCTCCTCATGAAAAGATATAAAAAAGTAAATACGAAAGATAAAGATAACGATACGAGGTGAGGGTACCCACGGCTACACGGGTACTGGCGCCTTAACCTGACTCCTCGGTAGCGTCGTAGCTGGATCAATCCTTTGTCACTCACTTTCCTGAAATCTGGATACACAAATCTAGCACGTCAATTCGGGGAGAGCGAGGGTCCAAAGGAAGCCGCAATCATAACAGTATATCAAACACAAATATATACATAGGTATGTAACTAAGTCCATCCTATCGATTAAATCATAACAAGAGCAAGCTACAATAAGGTACGGGTATGAAGTAAATACAATATACTAAAGACATGAGTTAAGAGATTTGGTAGGAAGTTCATACATGTGTGCGGATATGCCTGCATATGAGTTACATAAAAATAATACATATACACATAATGACGGTAGATAAGAGAACATCCAAGTATCGCAGTGAGACACCAAAGTGCAAACATCAAAGGTAATCTGCAAATCACAAAATAATGAAATCAAGTTGTTCTAAAGATGCAAGTCAAGCAAGATGTTCCAAAATACAAGTCAACAATCTGTTCTAAGTCAAGTAAACAGTTCCAAATCAAGTCAACAAGCTGTTCCAAGTCAAGTCAAGCAAGCTGTTCCAAATTTAAACTAAAAGTTTTTAAAAATTTTGGAAGAGTCTACTTTGTAATTTCTATGTTTCCAAACCTACAATCACACCACTTTATATAATATTTTACCCCATGTCCAATCCTCATCTATGGTGCAACCCGCCGGACTTAGAAATATATCCACAAGATAACCATCAATGGTGCAACCCACCAGATACACAACAATATCTGAAATATAATCAATGAATATACAATAAAGGTAATAAAGCAACTAACAAGAGCATGTATGGATAGTTTATCTAACATGATTGTGCACTAGTAATACAAGAAAATAAATACTAGCTATGTCAGTTTTAATCTACTGCCACCCTTATGTACATATGTTGCAAAAGTGTAGTTACGAGAATGAGATTATCCAACCATTCAAGTTAACTAAGTGTGTTTAATCAGAAATGGTGGTTTAGAAAACACAGGCTATGCTAACCGCTACAAATCAGATTCACTTAATTGCCATTAAAAATATAACATTACTTAATCAGTTATTTTAGGTATACTTACGGTTGCAATTAAATGTACCAATATGAACGAAGGCACTTAAAGTCATAGTTATGAATTAGCTTAGTTAATTGATCAAGATAATTGGGTTATTTAATCAAGTTGAGGGAAATTAGAACTTAACTAAGCATGCATTTTATTTATGTTTGATTTACTAGTTATGGGTTGTGAGTGACCACTCGCCTGAGGGTGATAATACCGAATCCGCTCGCGGTCAAAATGCTCAACTCCACTCTATGACGCACCCGTCCAATGAAGCTTCAACAATAACCTTCGAAGCACAAACTAGTCAGTAATAGTTTCAAGATATAGTAATTTCCAAAACACAAATAGAGAAGGGGAAACTATTATACCGATTCGACAAGTTTCGAAGGCTACAACAATGAGGTCTCTAAGTGGATCCCAATGATCTGCGGGAAAGCTTTAACAAAGGTTGTCTTCCTTACGGCTTGGGGGATATCTTGAGCATGAGAGTATGAAGGAGAATAAGAAGAGCAGCTGTAGTAACGTAAGCCATAGTAGCATCAAACAAGGCAGCAACAACAGTTGAAGGGATGATGATGGGAGAGGTGAGGGGGTCACAGAGTTAGTGGAGGTGGTCGGGGCTGATGGTGGTGGTCTAGTGTTGGTGTGTATTGGTGAAGAATTAGAAGACAAAGTGAGGAAGATGAAGGAGTTAATGAAGGGGAAGAGAAGAGGGGGTGATGGTGGTGTCCGAGTGTTATGGTGGTAGTGGTGAAGGTGATGGTGGTCGTAGTAAAGCTGGTGGTGGTCTTGAGGGTGATGTTGGAGCTGACCATGAAGATGATGGTGATAATGGTGGTGTAAAGTGGTGGCATTGGTGATGGTGTTAAGGTAGCTGTGCTCGACAGCAAAGAAGGGGGAAGGGGGTGATGGTAATGGTGATGGTGGTGGTGGCGGTGATGGTGGCTGCTACTGCAGTCGAAGATGAAGATGGAGGTAAGGGTCGAGATGGTGGCGATGCTGTGATGGAATAGAGGTGGTGCTGGTGGCGTGTGGTGGTGTAGCTGCTCTTGCAGTCGGTGGCAGAGGAGGTTATGGCTCGGGTTGGTGAGGGTGGAGGTGGTATTGTTGGTGGTGAAGGTATACTGGTGGTGGTGGTGTTGATGGTGGTGGCAGTGGTGGTAGTGTTGACGGTGGTGGCAGTAGTGGTGATGTTGTAGTTGTGGTGGTGTTAGTGTCGGCTGTGGTGGTGGTATAGGGTTTCAAATAAAAGAGGAAAGGAAGAAGAAGAAGAAGAAGAAGAAGAAGAATGAGAAGGTGATGTTGGCTGTGGAGAGGAGAGGGAGGGGAGTAAGGAGAGAGAGTGATGATGGGAGCTCTCCTTGGGGTTAGGGCCGGCCTAGGGATGAGTGTGTCCTTATATAAGGGAAATATAAGGTTGTGATAGGGGAAGTTTCTATGAAGGGCTAGGATTAGATGTAGGGTGAATAACACCATGCAACGAGAGAGTGGGTGTGATGTGACCGATCACATGACCAAGGGGGTAGGTTTTCTTTATTTGATTTTCACCAATAGGAGGTTGAGAGCTTGCATTACCTTTGCATTTGGGTCCCTAAGAGTTTTGGGGATTTACAAATAAAGGAAAATGGGGGTTTGATGTGTGGAAATGGGGGTTTGGTGTTTTGTAGGATGGGGGTGGTTGTGTGGTATTTTGTATGAGTCACATGAGGGTGTGTGAGGTTTTAAGTTAGGGTTTGGTCTAGCTTTGGGCTAGGTTGAGTCAGTTGCCCCCAATTAAAAAAAAATTGTGTCATATGTGTTCTAAAATAAATTAGAAGTGCATATAATCAAAATTGGGGGTGACACAAATGTCATGGACGTAGGAGACTCAGAATAGATTATCATCAAATATTGGATTGCAAGAATCGTGTCAAGGTTATGTCTCCAATTTCGATTAGAACGGGCATATGTGCAAAGTTTGGGTTTAAAAATTAGATATTGCTGGACGAATATTGTGCGATTAAAATGAAGACCAAGAGAGGAAATTTTTGAGTGACACAAAGGTCGGGATTGGAGATTGGCTTATCTAGGTCAAAGGTGTGAATTTTGTTGGAAGGTAAAGAATAGTGTTGTGCTCCAAATATTGTAGCAACAGTAAGGTGCACCAAGAGTTACAAATATAAATAGGTTTGATTAAACCATATTTTCTAACCCTATCTGAATCCAAATCAACCCTAATTTCTTGCTACACCAGGTATACCTAAAATTTGGTTAAGGGTGTTTACATGTACGTCTTTGATGTGCAACACCAACACATTTTGTCCAACCAACTTTATAATCACAAGCCTAAATAGAAATAATATGTCTATGATGAAGATGTCATATTTATTTAAATTCCCACATGCTCCATAAACTTTGCATGGTTCAAAGCCTAGATTTAAATTCATAATTTCTATTTTTGGAAACCGAATCTTTGTATATCTCTTGTGCACCTATTTTAAACTAAAATAAATATTTATAAAATTATCCCAATGACTAATAGAGGCCTAGAAATCCCTATTGGTCCCTCAAACAACCCTCCTCTATGGATTTAAATCAAGTAAAGCCCATACCACACAAGCCTACAAGCATATGTATATATAGTTGCTTCCCCTCTACCTAACCCTAAACTTAGCCACCCCTTCCCCATTGTGGCCACCAAACATCACCTCCCTCCCCCTTTTATCATATTCTCCCTATCCTCTTCCCTTACCCTCTTTCCCACAATACTCCGACCCCCTACCACACCTTTTGGCCGACCCCTTTAGGCCGAACCCTACCACAAGCAGCCGATTGCTACTGCTTCTTTTCACAGAAGTAAATAGAGTTGAAACCCCCCCCCCCAAAAATCTATGAATCTTAATTCTCATGAATCCTCCTAGCACCTTGTGGAGTTTTGCGAAGTTTGGATTCGTTTGGTACTCCGAAAGGCCGTAGTCGCGAAAAGGGTCTCTGCCTTAATCGCAATCGCGTAAATTTTTTAACTTTGTTTCCTTTCCTATTTTTTCATGAATAAAAACTCTTAAAAATTCTTTTGAATGTTAGATATCAAATAGAAATAATCCCATGTATAAGAAACCCATAATTTTATGTGCAAAACTATCCCAAGTTGTTGTAAAACCATGACACGAGCACGTTGCACCATGGATTGTATTAGTTCAATAAATTTTGCCATGCTTTAAATATGAAATAAAATTAAAATAAATAAATAATTATTCCATAATATTAAATAATATATTTTCATAAATAAAATATATTTTTATGCAAGTATATAAATTTACATGTACAAACTAGTTGTCAAGTTGCTAAAATACCTAGTTGACACGCAACAGAACTTTTTTGCATGCAACGATAATGTTTTGATAATTTTCATTTAATTAAAAATAATTCCAGAATTTAGTACCTATTTATTTTAGTTTAATATGATATCGAGATGCATGTTAGAGTGGTTACACGCATGTTAGCTGAGTAGGTTAGCGTTGTTGAGAGTTTTCCGACATTGTGATGTACATACGTACGAATAGGACTACGCATGTCTGAACACATGTAAATGCCTATATTTATGTATGATATCATGATTTACAAGACACTCACAACATGCTAGATAGTAGCGTGTCACGAATTTATTGGCACGTTGGTCAAGGCCATGCGACTGTTGGATTGTTGGCATGAACATCATGATATCGGTTGATGTCGTACAACGATATTCTACTTTGATATTGAGTAGATTAGTGTATGGTGATATGATTAGAATATGTTTAATAGGGAAACTTGGATCTGCTGTACTCACAATCGAGGACATCCGTTAGGCAATACCGTAGCAGCAGGCAGCATGCAAGTATACTTTGCCATCGTTCACAGATCTTTTGCCTTGTATTTACTACTGGTTCTTGTTGTATTTTTATTTACTACTTATATTATATTGTGACCATAGGACTGTGGTCGATACTTAGTGTCCAAGTTGTATTCGGGTGCCAACATCCGTCAACGAAGTCGTGTATTGGTTAGTTGCATTATCAACGTAATACCCTGTTCGTGCTTCTCCTTTCATAAGATAGCTTCGAAAACTTTATACGACTTGCATTGACAGGATCCATACTTGAGATATTCATGGATTTTAGATTCTGTGCTAGGTAGGACTCATGACATGAGATAGAGGATATATTTAATTTTACACAGTTGACTCGATACATAGTTAGGGATTTATCTTGCGTGTTATGGACATAAGACATGAGATTCATTGGGATGGGAAGAACAAACTCATGTCATTGGGTTACCACTTATATCATAGTTATCTTTGCTACTATGCTAGGGTGTCTCCCTCTGCTGGTACTGGGTATTTTGCTGTGCCACATGTGGCCTAGCTATACCTCTCTCATTGCTTGTAACACCTGAACTCCTACTCTACATGATTCTCACTTATATACCCTACCTCAATATCATACTGATAAACACAACTAATACTATCACCCACAATAATACTCACTGATACCAGACTGATACACTCTTTAGTACCTTATAGATTACTTTTGTGCTATAGTATAGTTAGTAGTAAACCTCTGATTGAGACTGCAATATCATGACAAGTAAGAGACCATAACCATGCATGTTTTTTTCTTTCAATAGAATTGTATGTTGTATGATTTTAGATAAGACTTTCAAAAACCATGATTTGTTGGGGGTTTGACCGTAGTGAAGATTCTGACAAATAGGTTATGGCTAGTCAGATGAAGGGGAAATGAGATATTTTAAATTTTGAGGATAGAATTTTTCTATGGGGTAGGATTGTAACTACCTAGTTTCGGGAGGGGTATTTTTTATCATTTTATAATTGTTATTATATTATAATAATAGGGATGCACTTATTTTGTAATGATGTATGACTAGTAGATTATTTATTGAGTTTAGACTAGACATAGTCATGACCAATTTAGATCCATTAGACCAATTGAACCACATTGGACACATTAGACTAGTCATGGTTAGTTAGAATAATTATTGATTTCCATTAGTGTAAACAATATAATATTCTTTGCATTAGGAAGAGATCCTTCCACCTATTAAACTAATCCTTCATGACAACCTAAAAGGCATATATTGGATATTTTGTATTGGACGTAACCCTAGTATAAGTGGCCGGCCATAGAAGGAAGGAGAGAGAATTTATTTTATTTTATTCCACCACTTGTTCTTCTCTAAATTGATTTCTCCCCAATCTACTTCATCCCCAATCCAAAATTTTCCAAATTATTTCCATTTTAATCCAAATTTATTCCTATGGAGGCCTAGGAGCTTGGATTGCAAGGATCCCTTGAGGAGGAGGTGATTTGCTAGAGGCTTGTGTCCATTTTGTATCCACTTGAGGAATTCATTAGGAATCCATCTTCCAATAGGTAAATTTCTATTTTCCTATCAATTTATATTCTAATTGATGTATTAGACCTATAGAAACCCTCTCATGGTAAAGGACGACTTATAGGAAGAAGAACTAGGTTCTTATGAGCCCTATTATGATAGTTACATTAACCTTTTTGGCCAAATTGAAGAAAATCCGAGTTTGGGCCATCATGTGTTTATAGGAATATCTCTTTAGTGATTTTAGTATTAGTGCATATGGAAGGGTGTCTAGGAGCTGTGCAATGAGGTGCTCGAGTTTCAGTCAGTGAAGGGGGATGTAGTGAGCAGTACAATGACACTAAGAGACACTGCTCGAGTGGTGTTGGTCTGATACTCAGTGTAGATGTTCATTTGGATTGACAATGCACTGATGTTGTCTACAGAAGGTAAAATTGGCAGCAGTAGTAGTTGTTTTTGTGGCATATGGATTTTGTAACTGGAGTTACAATAGATGTTACAAGAGTGTAGAAATTGAACTGCACTAGGATGTGCAATCTGGAATGGGAGAGTAGCAGGTAACAGAAGGTTAGGGATTAAAGGCTCAAATATGCCAGGGTATGTGGGACTAAGGACTGGTATAGTGCACATTATGCACTACATAATTATATCAGTGTTCAGGCAGTATGTGGAGGTGTTGTTGGTATCACGACCCGCGCCCGGTATAGGGGCACGAGAGCGTGGGTACGTCCAGCCTACGCCGCAGCATCGACGGTAGAACGCTGTCTAGGTCATGTAACTATCTAATCAATCTCACATGAATATCCAACTCTATGAGGAGACACGGATATCACAGTATAATATGAACAACATACTCAATCACATAACTACAGCACGATAAGATCTCAAAGAAACAAGTAAGATGTAACACAAGTCTAAAAATAGAAAGAAGTCTAACTCATCAATATAAACCAAGTCTCAACAAGTATGCCGGAGACAAATCCGGTACAAAAATAATCTGCTAAAAGAACTAACTAGATAACTAGTAATTTCGGCTAACCTCCCGAAATCACAACTGAACTACCAAGTCCAAGTCTCAGCTACTCACCCTGTGGTCCATGAGGTGTCGGATACCGGTCCTCTAAGACATAGTCTGAAAAAATATATCCAGTCAGGATTGGAACGAAATACACCTCTAACAGCAGTTCCACATATATTGATAAAACTATAATATAGTGTAAAGAAATACAGACAGATGTAAAAACTGGCAATAAGGAATACTGGAGCATATAATGTACATCTAGAAATGAAACAGAAATCCAAGTACACGCTAGAATAATGAACTGGTATGTAAAGGTGTACAAGAACAAAACTAGAACATGTGGGGATGCTAGATCAATACACTAGAGATACATGTCAAGAATCATCTAACTAAGTGTGTGAAATATCGATATCTCATGTGATCGGCTTGGGACTGATAAGACTCATTACATTGGTTAGCGATCATCCCTGAGGTCAGGCTAATCCATACGGATAGCTATAATGCGAGTAATTAGTCAGGCTAACCACATATAATAGTGATGAGGCATGTAATGGTAAGGTTGCACCGACGTGAGACATGGGTGAGCTATGATGCATGTAAAGTTGGGTATGATCACATAAGCTACTAATATTTTCCCGTTTCCCCCCAGCTAGCACGATGGATTCCAGGTCACGACTCCTCGTGACGGTCTCAATGATGCCAACTCGTGTAAAGAACAGTGTCAGAGTCATGTACACTATACAACAAGAGTTATAGAAATAATCAACATAATAAAAACTGTCAGAGAATGTACTCGCCTTGGGTCCTTAGCTGTCAATACCAATATCATGTCCCAAAGTATCGTCTAGATGATCCAACAGTCCTATAGACATATAATAAAATAATTCAATATTTGTATCAGATGCTACACTAACACACAATCATAAAACACTGGCCTCAGGGCTATGCCAGGTATGACACTAGTCAACTAGGGTCAAGTGCGTCAAGTTGCACGGGCGTCGCGTCTGTGATTGCTGGGCAAGACAGACGATCAAAATGGTACGGGGCTTGCCAGTACGTCAGTGTACGCGTGGCAGTCAACTAACAGTTCACAGGGTCAAGGTCGTGTGTAAAGACGGGGCATCCGTAATTACACTCGGGTCGCCTAAAACATATATATATAAATATTACCAATAATTAAATTAATACATATTTATGGGTATACCAATAATATATACAAATAGGTACAATAGTATATACATTGAATTATATGCTGTATATATATATATCAATACGTTGAAAATACATATGCCACATTACTACAACCAATATTTGTATAAAACGAAAATATATACTGAATGTATATATATATATATATATATATATATATATATATATATATATATATATATATATATATATATATATATATATATATATATATATATATATACCAAGTAAAATATACGTATACTATATTTATATATATATACCAAATCTTAATACATTTACCATATACATATATATGTGCATATATGTATATATATATATATATATCAATTACCAAAATACGTATTTTTGTATTTATACATTTATACCAAAATACCAAAATACCAAAATACGTATTTTATTACATATATTCTATATGCAAATATACCAAAATAATACATATATGTATATGAATACATATACACTAAGTATTATACTAATACATACATGTATATATATGAATACATATACACGTACACATACACACACACACATACATATAATACGTATATATATATATATATACATACGTATATATACTAAGCTATATACCAAAGAAGGAGGGAAGAGGGGTGCTCACAGGTGGAGGGTGGTGGTGACAGTGGCCGTCTCAGGCGAGGTCCGGCTGTGACGGGTCGTCGAGAAGAAGGAGGTCAGCTTCGGGTGAATGACGATGGTGAAGCGGAGACAAGCGGGGATCTCGTCGAGGAAGACGAAGACGTGGGTGGTGGCGTTTGAGCGCTGTTGATGGTCGTGGAGCTACTGGGTTGGCCGCCGGATCAGGCGGAGGAAAGTAGTGGCGGCCGGGGGCCGGGTGGAGCTCGACCGGGGTGAGGCGACTGGGAGAGGCTCAGCTGGAGGTTGCCGGAGAAGAGGCAGAGGGTGGATGCGGGCTCGCGGGTTCTCGGCCGGGCAGCAGCTCGGTTGGGAAGACTCGGCTGCTCGTCGAGTCGAACTCAGGGAATAGGGGAGGAGTGCGGGGATGGAACATTAGCCGGAGGGAGGTTGGCCGGGCCGGAGTTGGTCGATGGTGGTGGAGGAGGCTTGAGGTGGTGATGGTGGAGTATGATGATGATGGTGGTGGTTGTGGTCACTGGTCGACCGGGCTTAGCCGGAGTACAGGCAGCGGGAGCCTCGGCTGGGTGGTTCAGTGAGGAGAGGAGGGCTCGAGATGGTGGAGCGAGGTGATACTCCGGCGGGTCGGCCGGAGAGAGGGGAGCTGGAAGATGCAGCAGGAGGCTGCACTGCGGGGAGATGGAGGTCGGGGTGGTTTGTCTGGCCGGAGCGGGCTCAACGATTAATACTCCAACAATATTCATAAACTTTATGAACCATATTTTTATGCCTTACTTAGAACAATTTGTGGTAGTTTTCATCGATGACATCCTGGTGTATTCTTATAATGAGGAGGAGCATGAATAACATCTCAGGATAGTGCTGTAAACTTTGAGGGAGCACCAGTTTATATGCGAAGCTTAGTAAGTGTGAGTTTTGGCTGGATCACATATCCTTTCTTGGGCATATTATTTTTGGAGCATGAGTGTCAGTTGATCCCAAGAAGATAGAGGCAGTAGAGAACAGGCCAGTTCCAAATACAGTAGCAAAAGTGCATAGTTTTTTGGGCTTGGCAGGATAATACAGGAGATTTGTGTCAGAATTTGCTAAAATCTCGGCACTATTCACTCGGTTTAAGGGCAAGAAATTTAAGTTTATATGGTTAGCAGAATGTCAGATAGCCTTTGAAGAGTTGAAGAAGAAGTTAATCTCAGCACCAATCCTTACTCTTCCAGCAGGATCCGGACAATTCACAGTGTATTATGATGCATCTGGAAAAGGACTTGGATGTGTTTTGATGCAACAAGGAAGAGTGATAGCGTATGCTTCCCGGCAGCTCAGAGATTACGAGAAGAACTATCCAACTCACGATTTGGAGCTAGCAGCAGTAGTGTTTGCACTTAAGCTATGGAGGCACTATTTATATGGCGATCGAGTAGAAATATTCCTGGATAATAAGAGTTTGAAGTATGTATTCACACAGAAGGGCCTGAATATAAGGCAAAGAAGGTGGCTAGAGTTGTTGAAAGATTATGACGTAGAACTTCAGTACCATCCAGTCAAGGCTAATGTAGTAGCTGATGCACTTAGCAAAACAGATGAAAAATTTATGCTGACTACTCAGAAGCACATTCTAGAAGACTTACGAGAGATGGGTATCGAGATAGTACTTCTACAGAGGACAGGAGTTCAGACTAGCCTACAGATTCAATCAACTTTGGTAGATAGAATCAAACTAGCTCAGGCAGAGGACCCAAAGATTCAAAAGCTATGAGAAGAATGTGAGTCAGGCATTCTGAAGGAGTTGACAATACATGCGGATGGAACACTAAGGTTTAGAAATCGTCTATGCGTACCAAGCGGAGATATTCGGTAAGAAGTTATGACTGAAGCACATAGTTCCCAGTATTTCATTCATCCGGGATGCACAAAGATGTACCAAGATATCAAGCAAGACTAGAATGGAATGAAGAGGGAAATAGCTCGCTTTGTATCCCGATGTCTGATATGTCAGCAAGTGAAGGTAGAACAACAGAGACCGACACGATTATTGTAGTCGATTTCTATTCCAGAGTGAAAGTAGGAACACATCATGATAGACTTTGTGACTGGTTTTCCTAGATCATCGACTGGTCGAGATGCAGTTTGGGTGATATTGGATCGTCTCACAAAAGTAGCTCACTTTCTTCCTTTTTGAGTAGGACAGTCTACAGAACAATTTGCTAAAATGTATATGCGACAGATAGTAAGACAATACAGTATCCTAATAAGTATCGTGTTAGATCGAGACACTTGGTTCACTTCATATTTTTGAAAAAGTTTGCATCAAAGTTTGGGCACCAAGTTAAGTTTTAGTACAGCTTACCACCCCCAGACAGACGGATCATCAGAGAGAACCATCCAGACCTTGGAGGAAATGCTACGAGCCTATACCTTAGATCTTGGTGGACCTTGGGAGAATCACCTTCACTTAGTGGAATTCTCGTTTAACAATAATTATCAGGCCATTATTCATATGGCACCTTTCGAAGAACTATACGGCAGGAAGTGTAGGTCACTGTTGGCTTGGAACGATATTGGTGAGCAGAAGATGTTAGGTCCTGAAATGATCACATAGACAATAGAGGTTTTCATGAATATTAAAGAGCGACTTCGGGTTGCACAAGATCGACATCGTCAATAGACAGATAAGCATCGTAGACCTTTAGGGTTTCGTGTCGGCGACCACGTGTTTTTATAGATTTTGCCTACTCGTGGAGTCATTTGATTCGGGGTTCGTGGGAAGCTTAGTCTGCGATATGAAGGTCCATTCGATATTCTCTAGTGGGTAGGCGATGCTACTTATCGTCTTGCCCTTCCGTCTTCACTACGTGAGGTACACGATATATTTTATGTGTCTCAGTTACGTAAGTATGTTCCGAATCTTAGTCATATCCTCGATCACTCTAAATTAGTCGTAGGTACCGACTTATCTTACGAGGCACAACCTATATCCATATTAGATCGAAGGAATAAGGTGCTCAAGAATCAGACTATTTCTCTTGTTCGGGTTGCTTGGGGCCATCACTCTCTAATGAAAATCGACGTGGAAGCGTGATGATGATATTCGATACCGGTACCCGCACCTATTCTATTCAGAAGGTATATTCTTTCTTATGCCTTCATATCATGAATTCTTTGATCAGGTGATCACCTGCATGTTGTGATGATATTGCTTGCATATATAGTTGATAGTAGATTTGTATAGTGCTTGTCCTGACTTCTCTAGCTATTGCTTGGATTCGAATTTCGAGGACATAATTTTTCTAAGGTAGATAGAGATGTCACTCCCCGTTCTAGATATACGTATTTGGAACATATTTTTATTTTAGCATGGTTGCATGTACATGGAGACTAGACCCATTCTTTAGTTTAACATTCTTCATGGTTCATTTTTTGGGTTGGTTTAAGTCATGAGAACCCTTGGTTCAACCCTCAACCCTATCATATATAACCGAACATTTTCTCTCCCTCTCTCTTCACTTCTTTATTTTCTTTCTCTCTTTAGTTTTCTCTCCTTATTTTTATAGGCAAGTACACCTTGCATGAGAAATGGAGAAACCCTCTATATTATTGTTCTATTATGTTTTTATGTGTTTCTAAACACTTTTAGTTCTTGAAGTTTTTTGTTTTGATGGGTGGATTAGTATAGATTTATATCTCTAAACTTAGAGTTTTATGAGCTTTTCTTGGTTTTGATCTATTAAAATATATATTTTAGAAAACCAGTTTTTGCTACATGATAGAGATTTTAATTTAGAGTATTTTGGCTTTTGGTTCACCCGATTTGGACTCAAAATGAGGATTTTATGGATAAAACAAAATTTTAGTTTTTTAGAAGCTTTTTTGCCATGGCCGAACCTGCTGTTTGGAGAAGATGAAGTCTTCATGCGGCTAGCGAGTTATGCAGCTGAGAGTGCTTTGCGGCTCGAGAGGGTTTTGTGCCGTCTAAACTCTTATAGCATACTGACAACATGTGTCAATCTTGTTGGATGCATGACTGCTTATTTACACCAGTGTCCTTGAATACCTTGTATTTTCACTCGCTGAACGAATAAAAAATTTGCTAAGTCCAAGAGACCTCCATGCGACATCGAACTCCATGCCGCATCGATACTTATGCGACATTTGAGAGTATGCGGCCACCATTTTCTTTTAATGCATGACTCTGAAACCGTGTCACATGTTTCTATAATTTTTGTCTTTTCTTTCTGACACACTTTATGGCTTGTCACATCTATCACTTTATGTCACATTATTGGCACTTTATTTATTGCACGTTACTTCAACACTTTTCCCTAGGACTAGTCTTTAACCATGAGCATGCGGCCAGGACTTTTCATGCGGCCCGACTTCATATGCGGCCAGGATTTGTCATGCGGCGCTGACATCATATGCGACCAGGACTTCTCATGCGGCCTGACTTTATATGCAGCCAGGATTTGTCATGCGTCCCTGTCTTCATAGGCGGCCTAGAGCTATATGCGGCCTCGACTTCCCATGCGGCCTAGAAACCCATGCGGCCTTGCTTGTTTGATTGAATGTTTCTTGTTCTTTCGTGACCCAATATTTAATTGGTAAATAGACTCGAATACTGTATCTGTGCTGATACCACTATTGCCTGATAATTATCCATGATTTAATGTGTGCCAAGGTATGACACATCGTGTCACATGTTAAGTGATTATATTTGGGTTGTGCATCGAGAATGCCTCCAAATTCATGAAAGCGTGATATTATAAATATTTCTTGTTTCCCTAGCACGGGCATAATAAGTGAGTCAACTACCAAAGCGTGGCTAGGATATTGATTGACTTATTGTTGCATACACGCTCGGATGAATTCAGATTTGACTTCCATGGATTCTTATCTAGCATGCTGTACTTTTTATGACATCTTAAAGGAAATTCTCATGTGACTACGCCTTGAGATTTCAAACACAACATTGGGCTAATTAGGTAAATAAAAGTGGTAGTAACATTGGAGGAAACGATATCCTAAGATCATGCCAACGAACCTTCCCACATAGATTCATTCTAGTGCGCTGTGGGCTGGCTACCACATATACTATATATTATCTGCCTTAGTGGAGTGCAGTATCTAACCTATTACTATACCGAACCACTATTTTACTATAGGGACACTAGAACCGCTAATACTGTGTTTTTAGCCCAGTGGCCCTACGGGGGACTGGTGCATCCTGCAAATGCCTATTTTATTTATCTATTCGTTTGCTTAGCTTATTTTTGGCACTGACGTGATATGAGAATTTCTATTATGCATTATTTTTGAGATAACCTCAGACTCCACAAAAATAATAAGTCGTACAAATGATTGTAATAAGTCGTACAAATGATTGTATAAACACCCTGATTTTTAGAATTTAATTCAAACATTTCATTAATTATTATTGTAGAAATTTTTATTAATTTTTAGTTAATTATAATAAATGTTATTCATGTTTTTATATTTTTATGTATTAAATTAATTATTAAAATAGTGAAAAAATTATATTTTTGGGTGTATAATTAATAATAGAATATTGTGTAATTTTTTTGGAATTTATTGGGGCCCAAAATAATTTTTAATGGGCATGTATTTATTATTTTATAATAAACTGAACCAACTCAACCCAAACCAAACCAAACCTAACTAACCGAACGGATCCATACCCGACCCGAGACCCATACCTGACCCGAACCTGACCCTCTGCTACAGTACCAACCTCAAACCCCCGCAACACCCCTCCGCTTTCCCTTCCCGAAACCGCCCGACCCCCTCCCTTCAGCTCCCCGTAACTTCTACCCCAACACCCTATATAAACCCTAGCTTAGTCCACCCCCACCACCATCATCTCCTCTTTAAATACCGATGAGCCACCGCCGACGACGACACCGGACCGCCGCCGCACGCTGCCACAAAGTAGCCACCACACAGCCCGTCAGAATTCCCGAGCAACAACAGTAGCCGCCGCACAGCCCGTCAGAATTCCCGAGCAACAGCAGTAGCAAGGTACCCTACTTCCCATCCTTGTATCTACCTGTACAATATTCCAAATATTGACCCGTCGAGTCCTATACTAAGACCAAATGGCCCTCTTGAAACCTGTATAATTAGTTCGGTATATCGTATCCTGTGTCGGGCATAATTCGCGACACAAAATAAGAAAAAATGACCAATTTTGTAGTTCAGAAACTGTTCCAATCACCCATGTTAATGTCTAATTTTCTTCCAACCTAGTTAATATTTTTAAATTTTACTTGAACAGTAATTTAGACAACATAATTGAGATTTTATCTTTTTAATTAGTTTATTTTAATTCGTTGTACGCTGTGATTTATTCGCTGTTGAATTTGACCAAAAAACTTGGTTTTCTAAATTCAATTTTTTTCTAAAATAGGGTGTGTCCCGCTAAACGAGGCGACTTCGTAGTGTCCGAATTACAATGAAAGGCGTGTATCATCAACCCAGATGTGTGAGATTTCGTAGAAGTTGATTTGGATGTGCGTGCACACCAAAATCAACGTGTATCCGTCAAAAATCTCCGTATCGGCCTATTTTAACACTCGTCATAATTTTGTGTGTGCTTGTCGTTTCATAACAAAACTTATGCCATCAGATTCGCAGCATTATGCTGGTCTTGTGATCCAAGTTTGGTTTAATTCTAAGAACGTTGACGAAACCCTATTTCGTAGGCCCCACGGTTCCACTTGACGGGCGATTTCGTGATTGGCTCATCAAAATCCAGTTTTAGATGTTTCTTGGGTTCGTATCATCGTTCTGGACTCGTAGACACTAAGTTTAACAAATTTGGAGAACTTTGTCTCTGGCACATTTTTCGTTGCGAAGTGGGCCACATGTGGACCCCGCTTTGATCGAAAACTGTCAATTTTGCCCCTGTGTCCAAATTAAACTTATGGATAGTCAATCTTAGCTATTTCATATATTTTGAGAGTGATGGTAATATTTGTTTCAGCATCCGGAGGCGTATCTGGAGATTTCACTTACATCGGAGCAATTGACGGAGCTCATAACCCAGACAAGTGTATCTTGCCAAACTTGCAGTAGTTCATTTGTAATTATTTGCTTGAGTTATTTTCTGTGATATACCTGTTCAACCTAGGACCATGAGACTTTGCTTAATGTCCAAACAAGATTCGGGTGTTGACATAGTACGCGGAGTCGTGTAAGGTCACTTAGAGAGTTAATACCACAAACCATTATATTTTTACGTCCTTGCTTTACCAAGTACGTCATGCCATAGGAAACTTGACACTATTCACGTAACAGAATCTTTCCTGAGTTATTCATGGTAATTCTGTATAGGCTTACAAGATTCATGACATGAGACTTGCATATACATAGATATCATTATGACTCGTTGTACTAGTTAGAGGTCATGATCTTGCGTGTTATGGACATGAGACATCGTGGACCTGAGACGTATGATTACATTGGGTGGGGAGAGACACACAGGCTGCATTTTGATTACATACATATATATTTTATTATTGTGGTACTTTAGTCTCTGTTCCAGAGCTTGGCCCATTTGTAAAACCCCCTTCCTAGAAAATCGTCTATACATTTTTATTTATTAATTATTAATTAAATTGTAGTAATTATATTCAAATAGGAGAAATAGATTTTTAATAATTTTTATGTTAGGTGTTCGGGTACTTAGAGGACTTGTGGGACCATCAGGAATTTTTCGGAATTTATTCCATGTAGGAGACCCCTTGAGCAGTTGCTAGCCTAACGATGTGCAATACCCTATTCTATAAATTTTTTTATGAGTATATATATATATATATATATGTATATACAAATATATATATATATGTATATATATATAAAGAGAAGAAAGGAAAAGAATTATTAATTAAAGTAACTAAGTATAATAATATAATAATAATATTAATAATAATAAGCAACTATTCCTTTAGCCTTGCAAATTCCTTGCAGCAAACTTAGCGTTCTATTATCCCTTCAGCACTTGCTGCATAGTATGACCGCTCCTAAGTAACTTAGCTCTTCAGCAACTTCTCTTCAGCCTCTGCTTCACGCGGATAACCCGCGACCCGTCCAAACCCTCCAACTTCCCCCTCTCTCTTAATATAATATATATATATAATAGCATCCTAAAAACCCTAACCTCATTTCCAGACCTTCTCTTCCCATCTAGAGCCGTCACCACATCCAGAGAAGCCCCGCCAAGCCATCCAACCACCCCGTCGACGCCGACATCGCGAACTATAGTTTCCCACTCGAGGCACCTTCGCTCCGGCGTGTTTTTCCGTTGACTCGCTCATCCAAACGCTGTTCCATTTTCATAGGTATGATCTTCCCTCAACCCTCTCTAGTATTTGTTTTATAGTCAACCTCGGAAAACGTGTGCCCCTAGGTGAAAAATAGCGCCCAAGTCAGCGCGAGCAGACAGAATTCTGAAATCGCAGAAACTTGCGATGACCACCCATATTGTCGAGTTCGTATCTCCCACCACAGAGATCTGAATTCGATGATTCTTTTTGATACCTGTAGATTACATGACCTACTTTATTTTCTGTATAATAATTTGTGCTATTAGTCGCTGTCGACAAAATTATATTCGTCACAAAGCTGCGCGCACCCACTTTTTCCGGTTTTCCAAAAGTTGGAGATCGGAGCGCGCCCCGCCAAACGGGACTGCCCCGCCGTGTGCCAAGTATACCGAAGGGTGCACACAGCATAATCGGACACATGAAAATTCATGGGGACTGATTCGGACGCGTGTGTGCGCCGGAATCAGGCCGTATCCGCGGACACATTTCGTGTCGCCACTTTTGTGGAACTCGCGAGTATTTTGTGCACGCTTGTCAGATTGTGACGAAACTTGTGCCACTGGACTCGTGGTAACGCGCTGGTCCTGTGACCCAATTTTCACGCATTTCTGAGACGGTTGACCAGATCGCCAATTGGCGGGCCCCACAGTTGACTTTTTGGACCAAATTCTGTTCGACCCATCGGAATCCACATTTGGACATACCGTTGGGTTCGTATTGACATTTAGAGTTGTTTGACCCATAGTTTGTCCCATTTAGAGACTGTTACCTTCGGCACGCTCTTCGGTGCAAAGTGGGCCCACCTATGGAACCCGCTTTGGCCCGGAATTGACCTTTTTGCCCCTGTGTCCAAATTGGACGTAAGGACAGGCATTTCCAGCTATTTGACATCTTCTGAGACTGTTGATGATATTTATTACAGCTTTCGGAGTAGTACCTACCGGATCCACCGATACCAGGACGACAGTTGATATTCAAACATCAGGCAAGTGTACCTTGCCAAACTCTGCAGCTTAGTTATTTATTTTTCTTGCTTTATATATAGTGATGTGCATGCTCAACCTAGGGCCGTGTGACGTACTTAGCGTCCGATTATCAGTCGGGTGCCGACACTGTAAGCAGTGTTGGGTACGGTCATCTAGAGATGGACATTCGTGACACTTTATATTCTCGTACTTGTCTCATCAAGTACCCTATGACCCAGGACACTTGACACTATTCATGAGACAGGATTTTTCTGAGATATTCGTGGTGATTCTGTATAGGATACAGGACTTGACATAGATTTTATTTTCTATATACATTATGACTTGTTGCATTTAGCTATGATCGCGCTTGACATGGACATGAGACGTTATGGACATGATATGCGTGGTTTACATTGGGTGGGGAGAGACACACAGGCTACAGGCTGATTATATATATATAAAACATAGTAAACACATAGTAAACACATAGTTATTGCTGCTACCGGCTCCCAGACACAGAGCTTGTAGTGGTCTCAGCCTGAGTATTCGTGCTGCTCTCACTTGCATTTCACTTAGATGGTTACATATTTACCCCATTGTTTTATTTAGTTATTTATTTGCTGCACTGCTTATTTATTTATTGGCATGAGCTTTCTTGTACCTTGCTATGTCCCCTGAGGACCTGGATCCGAATTTTGTCCCCAGATTTTGCAGACGAGGTTTATCCCGAGGTTTACGGGACCGGAGCAGGAGCTGATCCAGGAGCTGTACCACCATCCGAGGACGAGGTCTTAGCTGAAGATTTCTCTTGAGCATCCATGTTCATGCTCAGTTTTTATTATTTATTTCAGTCATTTACTTTCTGGTCTGTTGAACCATTGTACTAGATATTTATCGGGTTGTTCCCCGAAGTACTTTGTGAGACTTGCTGATGATTTACATTCCTTATTTATTCTGTGGATCATATTTTATATCTTATGTGGATGAGATTAGTTGTGCCATGATTGTCGTAGACTTATTTTACAGCTTAAGTATGCCCTGATGGATCTATTATATTGAGTTGGTCCATCGGTGCGTACTGCTGGCCATTGCCACGTGTCTAGTCCCACGGTATTTTGGGACTGGGGCGTGACATGGTTTTTGTGGTGGCCCATACAGGTCTACGACTAAATAGTTCAGTTTCAACTTAGGGACCGGACCAGCCTGCACCTAGGACTAGAATATAGGATCTCATCCATAATTAACTATGATTCATCTTCCTCCTATATGTTCTATTTTGAACAATTGCATCCTGCTTGATTCCTGTACTCCCCTAATAGTTCTTTAAGTATAGCCTTTTCCTAGAATATAGAAGTTCCTGTTGATAGATGATAATTAGAGTAGCACCTATTTAGAATACAACGAGATATAGACACACCTCTAAGTTTAGAATATCTAGTGAACCTAGAATTCCTTATCTTTAGATTGGCATACCATTACCCTTGATGTATTAAGAAGACTTGAGAGTAGTATAGACACTACTAGAATTAGTTAGAAGGTTACCATAATGTTTGCCCCTAGCATTGAGGAACCCATAGAAAACCAAAACTTAACATTAGGACTGAGCCTAACCTTCATAGTTAGATGATATTGGAACTATAAAACTTATATCATTGTCTTGTTATTAGTAAACAGTACCTAGGAAGCCTAGAGGAATGTAATCAACACTTCACCCTTGATCATACCCCGAACATGGCAACTAACATGCCACCCCCTTAGAGAACCATGATGCCATCTAGAGCCCTCTATCTTTATTTTATAGATTGTTTCCCTGCGACCATAGCGCTCGCTATTTTGCGACGGCTAATTACGTTTCTTCTCTTCATCTTTCAACTCGTGCCATCTGACACTTCGGATAGTAGGCCAAGTAAATTTATTCTTTGTTAAGGGCTCATAGTTTGCTAGGCTTATAGTTGTAGCCTTGAGTGTGAAATCTTTATGCTTGGTAGTTAGAACTTGATAAGTTTAAGTTGTTTTGTAGATTGTGACCAATGATTAACCCTTAGTTTTAAATCGTGTAATTTGTACCCTCACCTCGATACAAGCGAGATCCCTTTTCCCTTAAACGGCCAGTAACTCTTCTATCCTTACTATTGACACTTGTTCTATAAGCACTATGACTAAGAGGTAAGATGACCATGACCTATGTAATATAAGAGGATACCCTAACAAGTACCAAGGCCTCTTCTCATAGACCTTAATAGGAGCTTTTACGGTATCCTTAAGACAATACAATAGTAGTTAATTATTTAAAATTGGGTAGTATACCTCACCACCTAGTATCACATAGCCCTTGTGATCCATTGATGAAGTGTAACTGAATGACATTAATTGTATGTTAACATAAGATGATAGTGTTTATTCAGACTATAGAACATAGAGGCTCACACCCCTACTTTGCCGACCATTGACTTAGACAAGGAATTAATATGATAACTGTAGAGATTGTAGAATCTTTTGCTATTGTTGCTTATGTTGTTTTGTTTTGCAACTTGAATTATTTGTAACTTCTCTCATCATAATCCAGCGTTATATTTTCTATGCTACCTCGAATTATGCTGCTATTATAGCCTAGTTTTTGCAAGCTTATTCTTTATCAAGCTTGTTCATGACATATGTATTAGTGGGCGCCCACAATAATACATTTCAGAATCAGTGTATGAAGGTCTAGCTAACCTTAGTGCGCTTGATTCGCCCTTCGTAATGCTACTTTACGTGGATTGAGATATGTAGTGATTAGTAGACAATTATACTTGCCCTAGACATGTCTGATACCTCGTATCGATTACATAACTGTACTAATACGAGCAGGCAAACAAAGGATTACCAAAATAGGATTTCAACCCACAACTGCTTTGACAATTCCCAATTGAATTCTTTAAACGCCTTGATCCCAATACTTCTATTCTATTACGCTGCCCTTGAACTCTTTATTATTGATCTTCGCCTTCCCTTATTTCGGAAAGACGAAACCTCGTGCTGGGTATAAAGTTTGATACACAGAGAGTACTAGATATACCCCGTAGGCCGATCACATACTCGAGGATTATCCTTTCGTAATTAAGGACATATCATATGTGATATGATCGGCGTTGAAGTTTCGAGGATTGAACGACATGAGTAAATAAATTAAGGGATATTTCCTTAAGGTATATAGCCTTAGGTGATAGGTGGATAAATTCTAAGTTGGGTAGTAGTGCATTGTCAACTCGGGAGAAATTTCTTTTAGATTATGATCGAGTAAGATTAGATTGGGAGAGGTTCAAGCCATTGTAATTTTGAGAAATTTAGAAGGATGACTAAGATGATGAGGATCAATGAATTGATATTGAGGACCCAATATTTATACTTTAAGTGCATGAGTTAAGTTTTTGAACAATGAAGGTAGAATCACCAATTTGAATTTAGAGGATAAATATAGAATTTCAGACTTGAATATTGGTGGACTGCATTTAAATTATTTTTCAATTTGGTGAATTGAATTAAGGATTTAAAATTTTGGTTGGACGACCTATTTGAAATAATGAGGATGTGAATGGAATTTAAAGAGTTGAGGCATACAAAATTTTATAAGTGAAAATGGGAATATATTGGACTCAAACCACTTCTAAAGGAGCATTTATGTGTCCACACCATTGGACATGACACATGAAGAAACCTATTTTTCGCTCATATGGATTTTTTCCATGATTTTTTTTTCTTCAGGATGTGCGACGTGCAACATCGCCCACCCCTTTAAACCTAACCTTGCATTTTAAACAATGCAAATCTTATACCATCATTGCATTCTATCGTGGCTTAATTTTAATTTCGAGGACAAAATTTTTATAAGTTGGGTAGAATGTAAAATCCCCTTCCTAGAAAATCGTATATACATTTTTATTTATTAATTATTAATTAAATTGTAGTAATTAGGTCCAAATAGGAGAAATAAATTTTTAATAATTTTTATGTTAGGTGTTCGGACACTTAGAGGACTTGTGGGACCATCAGGAATTTTTCAGAATTTATTCCATGTAGGAGACCCCTTGAGCAGTTGCTAGCCTAACGATGTGCAATACCCTATTCTATAAATTTTCTTATGAGTATATATATATATATATATATATATGTATATACAAATATATATATATGTATATATATATAAAGAGAAGAAAGAAAAAGAATTATTAATTAAAGTAACTAAGTATAATAATATAATAATAATATTAATAATAATAAGCAACTATTCCTTTAGCCTTGCAAATTCCTTGCAGCAAACTTAGCGTTCTATTATCCCTTCAGCACTTGCTGCATAGTATGACCGCTCCTAAGTAACTTAGCTCTTCAGCAACTTCTCTTCAGCCTCTGCTTCACGCGGATAACCCGCGACCCGTCCAAACCCGCCTCCAACTTCCCCCTCTCTCTTAATATAATATATATATATAATAGCATCCTAAAAACCCTAACCTCATTTCCAGACCTTCTCTTCCCATCTAGAGCCGTCACCACATCCAGAGAAGCCCCGCCAAGCCATCCAACCACCCCGTCGACGCCGACATCGCGAACTGTAGTTTCCCACTCGAGGCACCTTCGCTCCGGCGTGTTTTTCCGTTGACTCGCTCATCCAAACGCTGTTCCATTTTCATAGGTATGATCTTCCCTCAACCCTCTCCAGTATTTGTTTTATAGTCAACCTCGGAAAACGTGTGCCCCTAGGTGAAAAACAGCGCCCAAGTCAGCGCGAGCAGACAGAATTCTGAAATCGCAGAAACTTGCGATGACCACCCATATTGTCGAGTTCGTATCTCCCACCACAGAGATCCAAATTCGATGATTCTTTTTGATACCTGTAGATTACATGACCTAGTTTATTTTTTGTATAATAACTTTGTGCTATTAGTCGCTGTGGACAGAATTATATTCGTCACAAAGCTGCGCGCACCCACTTTTTCCGGTTTTCCAAAAGTTGGAGATCGGAGCGCGCCCCGCCAAACGGGACTGCCCTGCCGTGTGCCAAGTATACCGAAGGGTGCACACAGCATAATCGGATACGTAAAAATTCGTGGAGACTGATTCGGATGCGTGTGCGCGCCGGAATCAGGCCGTATCCGCGGACACATTTCGTGTCGCCACTTTTGTGGAACTCGCGAGTATTTTGTGCACGCTTGTCAGATTGTGACAAAACTTGCGCCACTGGACTCGTGGTAACGCGCTGGTCCTGTGACCCAATTTTCATGCATTTCTGAGACGGTTGACCAGATCGCCAATTGGCGGGCCCCACAGTTGACTTTTTGGACCAAATTCTGTTCGACCCATCAGAATCCACATTTGGACATACCGTTGGGTTCGTATTGACATTTAGAGTTGTTTGACCCATAGTTTGTCCCATTTAGGGACTGTTACCCTCGGCACGCTCTTCGGTGCAAAGTGGGCCCACCTATGGAACCCGCTTTGGCCCGGAATTGACCTTTTTGCCCCTGTGTCCAAATTGGACGTAAGGACAGGCATTTCCAGCTATTTGACATCTTCTGAGACTGTTGGTGATATTTATTACAGCTTTCGGAGTAGTACCTACCGGATCCACCGATACCAGGACGACAGTTGATATTCAAACATCAGGCAAGTGTACCTTGCCAAACTCTGCAGCTTAGTTATTTATTTTTCTTGCTTTATATATAGTGATGTGCATGCTCAACCTAGGGCCGTGTGACATACTTAGCGTCCGATTATCAGTCGGGTGCCGACACTGTAAGCAGTGTTGGGTACGGTCATCTAGAGATGGACATTCGTGACACTTTATATTTTCGTACTTGTCTCATCAAGTACCCTATGACCCAGGACACTTGACACTATTCATGAGACAGGATTTTTCCGAGATATTCGTGGTGATTCTGTATAGGATACAGGACTTGACATAGATTTTATTTTCTATATACATTATGACTTGTTGCATTTAGCTATGATCGCGCTTGACATGGACATGAGACGTTATGGACATGATATGTGTGGTTACATTGGGTGGGGAGAGACACACAGGCTACAGGCTGATTATATATATATAAAACATAGTAAACACATAGTAAACACATAGTTATTGCTGCTACCGGCTCCCAGACACAGAGCTTGTAGTGGTCTCAGCCTGAGTATTCGTGCTGCTCTCACTTGCATTTCACTTAGATGGTTACATATTTACCCCATTGTTTTATTTAGTTATTTATTTGCTGCACTGCTTATTTATTTATTGGCATGAGCTTTCTTGTACCTTGCTATGTCCCCTAAGGATCTGGATCCGGATTTTGTCCCCAGATTTTGCAGACGAGGTTTATCCCGAGGTTTACGGGACCGGAGCAGGAGCTGATCCAGGAGCTGTACCACCATCCGAGGATGAGGTCTTAGCTGAAGATTTCTCTTGAGCATCCATGTTCATGCTCAGTTTTTATTATTTATTTCAGTCATTTACTTTCTGGTCTGTTGAACCATTGTACTAGATATTTATCGGGTTGTTCCCCGAAGTACTTTATGAGACTTGCTGATGATTTACATTCCTTATTTATTCTATGGATCATATTTTATATCTTGTGTGGATGAGATTAGTTGTGCCATGATTATCGTAGACTTGTTTTACAGCTTAAGTATGCCCTGATGGATCCATTATATTGAGTTGGTCCATCGGTGCGTACTGCTGGCCATTGCCACGTGTCTAGTCTCACGGTATTTTGGGACTGGGGCGTGACACCATTACATGATATTACTGCTACCGGCTCCCCGACACAGAGCTTGTAGTGGTTTCAGCCTGAGTACTAGTGATGCTCTCAACTTGCATTTTAGATAGCTAGTATCTTGCCCTGAGGATCTATTTTTATTTACTGTATTTCATTTGGCTTGAGTTATTCTTGTACCTTGCTATGTCCCATGATGACCTGGATCCGGATTATGTCCCCAGGTACAGCAGAGGAGGAATATCCTGAGATATACGGGACAAGAACTGACGTTAGAACAGTACTGGCACCAGAGGACGAGGTTGTGCCTGAGAATTTTTCCTGAGTATTATGTTACATACTCAGTTATTTCTGCTTCTAGTTATTTCATATCTTGACTCTTGGATTTATGTATTAACTTATTTTATCGGGTTGTTCTCCGAGTCACTATTTATTTGGACTTGTTGATGGACTATATTTCTTTTTATCTATTATCTTGACTGGTCTATCATATTGACTTGTGTAAACCCCCTGATTTTTTTCAAGATTTTTAAAACTGGATTTTTTAGAATTTTCTGGGAATTTTTCGAAAATTTCTACTAATTAAAATTAGGGTATTAAATAAAATTAAATGTTTTTAAAATATATTAAAATATTATGAAAATAATATTTTATGGTGTAAAATGAAAAACTGGACTTAGGGTAATTTTCCTGAAATTTATTGGACCACGAAAATATTTTTAAAAGCCCAAAAACTATTTTTAAAAATAAAAATAAATAAACCGGGTTGAACCGGGTTCAAACCGGGCTGAACCCGGTCCAACCGAACCGGACCGGACCGCTCAGCTAGCGGGTCGGGCCGGGTCTGCCCAACCCGCACCCGCCTCCGACCCGACCCGCTTTCACTTCCCCCACGACCCAGCCTCTCCCGCGTCTCCAGGCGCTGCCCGCTTCCTCCGCTGCCCCGTCCGGCAACGCACCACTCCGCCCGGCCGCGTCTCCCCCTTCTCCGCCACGTCGACCTCCCCGCTCCGCCTCCCCCGCTCGACCTCAGCCGTATAAAATCCCCCGCAGCCCTTCCTCCTCCGCCAATCCCCTTCACCACCACCTCGCCGCAACGCCGCCACCGCCTCCCACCAGCTCCGCCGACTACGTCGCGCTGCCCCCGGTCCCCTCTCCTCCTCCTTCTTCCTCCCCCGCTCGGCCACGAGCCCCAGCCGCAGCAGCAGCTCCGGCCATTCGCCGCCTCGCCCGAGACCTGCGCCGCCGTCCCCCGCTCGCTCCGGCGTACCGCCGCCGACAACCTCGGCCGCCTCCGCTCCCCCGGCCTCCCTCCGGTCAGCCCCGAGCCGCCGCCTACGGCCAAACAGCAGCCCTAACCCTAACCCTAGGTGGACATCACCCGGACACTTCGTGTCGACTCGGACACGGAAATTCGCAGTTTCTGGAGCCCAGTTCATGTAACCCATTCTCTCTGCTTGTTGACCCATTTTCGATTTCGTCTGTTGCATCGCGAACCCTACATGACCCTCTCGATGCCCGTGTAACCCGCTCGGTGCATCGCGTCCTGTGGCGATCGCGAACCGCGATCCAAAAACAGAAAAAATAATGCCCTATTTCACCCTGGAACTGAGTGCGTCCCGCCAAACGGGACGACTTGGTTACGTGCGGTCTTCAACGAAGCGTGCGCGCCGTTGATACGGACGTACGAAATTTTGCAGAAGTTGATTTGGATGTGCGTGCACACCGGAATCAACGCGTATCCGCCGACACCGTCCCATATCCGCCTGTTCTGCAACTCGTTATAACTTTGTGTATACATGTCAGATCGAAACAAAACTTGCGCCATCGGACTCATAGCAATACGCTGGACCTGTGACCCAAGTTTGGTTCGATTCTGAGAATGTTGACAAAATCGTGTATCGTGGGCCCCATAGGCTCCACTTGACGAACGATTTTGTGATCGGCTCATCGGAATCAAATTCTGGAAGTTCCGTTGGGTTCGTATCATCGTTCTGGACTTGTTGACACTAAGTTTGACGAATTTGGAGAACTTTATCCCTGACACGTTTTTCGGTGCAAAGCGGGCCCATATGCGGACCCCGTTTTGACCCAAAATGGTCATTTTTGCCCTTGTGTCCAAATTGGACTCAAGGACAGGCATTTCTAGCTATTTAATATCTTCTGAGCACGATGGTAATATTTTTTTCAGCATCCTGGGACGTTCCTGGAGATTTCACGAATACCAGAGCTCCAGTTGGAGCTAGAACCACAGGCAAGTGTACCTTGCCAACATTGCAGTTCTTGTTACTTATTTCCTTGACTTATATATATATATATATATATATTATTGTACATGTTTGACCTAGGACTGTGTGACTTATTTAGCGTCCGATTAATAGTCGGGTGCCAACACCGTACGCGGAGTTGTGTAACGTCACCTAGAGATGGACATTCGTGACCCTTTACATTCTCGTACTTGTCTTATCAAGTACATCATAACCCAGGACACTTGACACTATTCATGAGACAGAATCTTCTTGAGATATTCATGGTGATTCTGTGTTTATGACATAGACATTATATTCATAGACATTAGATGACTTGCTGCATTAGATATGATCGTGCGTGATATGGACATGAGGCATCGTGGACATGAGACGTGTGATTACATGGGGTGGGGAGAGACACACAGGCTACAGGATAATTTTATATATACATGTTGCCATAGGCCCACTTCATAGTAAACTACATAGTAAAATACATAGTATAACTGCTACCGGCTCTCCGATACAGAGCTTGTAGTGGTCTCAGTCTGAGTTTAGTGATGCTCTTAAATTATATTTCACAAAGATGGTTATATAGTTTACCCTATTTATTTCATTTACTCTTACACTGCATTTTGGCTTGTATCTTCTGTACCTTGTTATGTCCCTCTGAGGACCTGGTCCCTTGCCAGTTTTGCAGCATAGACCGCTGTGGAGCCGGTTTGGAGTTGCTAATGTGTGTTGCTTTGTCATGCAGGGATTTGGTACCAAGTACTTACATCTTTTCTTCCGAAATATTGGTTATTATTCATATTGTTTATTTATCTGCTGATATAGCCTAGTTATATAGACTCACATTCATTTTCGAGTCTATTCGAGCTTATGGGTTACTGGCGGCCGACTTTAGCACATGTAGCTCATTCTTGTATATTCTGCTCATTGTGGATTGAGGCATAGGTATTTATTTTCATTTGATTATATAGATAGTGACCCCTTTTAGTACAGCTCATAAGTATTCGAATCGGACCAGAGTCTGGTCGAATGCGTAGCTGGCATGTTACGTATTCCTAGTCCTACGTACTTTAGGACTGGGACGTGACATATTTTTGTGGTGGCCCATGCAGGTCCTTATTAAATTGTTTTGGTTACTTTTCGGTACCGAACGAGCCTGTAATCAAGGTTAGCAGTGTTAGCATCTCAATCCACAATTGACTTGAAAATTCTTTAGCACTTGATTATCGCCCTTGGACCTCGTAATTGTACTCTTTCAAATATCCTCGACATCCTTATTATTGTTTATCATCTCTTCCTGTTTCGGAGAGATGAATGATCGTGCATGGTGTTTCCTCCAGAAGCAGATCCTCGTCAAGGCAGAAGAAGTTATGCTGGATATAGATATTTGAAGACGGTTACCCTTAGTAGGATAGTAGATAGGTTATTCCTATATACTAGGGTTAGTGTAGATTTAGTATGAGAATTGACTATAATATCACAGGCCTAGAACTAATAGAACCTCACCCTTGCTTATAGGTAGCAAGTAATTTGGAAGTATTGGAAGAAAGGAAAGAGGGTTTGACTCTAAATACTTTAGGGAATACATAGCTAGATGCTAGGGATCAGATGTGACTCATGATGGTGATACAAGGAATTGCATTGTGACCTTAAGAAAATGGAACCTTAGATAACAGGCCATAGTGGTTAAATCTTTAGATATCTTGTGACTTTTAGTATCAAGATTTGATCTAATGACCCAGCTGTTACACCCCTACTATTTTGCCGAAGAAGAATAGGACGGTACGTCTGTGTATAGGACATTGAACCCTGTAACCATCAAGAACCGGTCTTCCTTGCCATGCATTGACAACCTATTTGACCAGTTGAGTGATGCGAGTGTATTCTCAAATATAGATCTTGGATTCTGTTATCACTAGATTAGAGTACATAGAGAGGATATACAAAAAATAGCCTTCAGGACCAAGTATGGACACTAGGAGCTCTTAGTTATGCCGTTAACCAATGCACCATCTGTGTTCAAGAGTTTGATGAAAGGAGTTTTTATACCTGGACAAGTTAGTGGTTGCATATTGATGACATCTTGATATATTCAAGAGCCACGTATAGCACGAGCAGCACTCTTTCAGCAGGCCCGACAGCAGAAGAGGGCACCACCACAAGGGCATGGGACAAGCTTTCGCAATGACCTTGGAGAACATGCAGACTCATGGAGTAGCTAATACACGTAAGTGACTCGTAGCCACCGATTCTAGAATTGTTTTAGCTCGTGCCTATTGGTTCGTGACCTCAGCCCCAACTTAGTAATTTGGAACTTGTTAATAATAACCTAGTTTTTCTAAAAAAAAAAATTGTAGTTCTCTTGCTTTAACTAGATTTCTTTACTCTGGAAAGTGCATAACTTTCATTCTTAGGGAAACGATATTTTCCCTAAGTGTCTTGTGATGTGTTTCGAACAATGCTTGCAACCGTGTCATCTCTATTGACCGGTTATTCTTTGATTGCGAGGACGCAATCCTATTAAGGGGGGTAGATTGTAAACCCCTTGATTTTTATCAAGATTTTTAAAACTGGATTTTTCAGAATTTTCTGGGAATTTTTGAGAATTTCTACTAATTAAAATTAGGGTATTAAATAAAATTAAATATTTTTAAAATATATTAAAATATTATAAAAATAATATTATATGGTGTAAAATGAAAAACTGGACTTAGGATAATTTTCCTGGAATTTATTGGACCCCGTAAAAGCCCAAAAACAATTTTTAAAAATAAAAATAAATAAACCGGGTTGAACCGGGTTCAAACCAGGCTGAACCGGACTGAACCCGGTCCAACCGAACTGGACCGGACCGCTCAGCTAGCGGGTCAGGCCGGGTCTGCCCAACCCGCACCCGCCTCCGACCCGACCCGCTTTCACTTCCCCCACGACCCAACCTCCCCCGCGTCTCCCGGCGCTGCCCGCTTCCTCCGCTGCCCCGTTCGGCCATGCGCCGCTCCGCCCGGCTGCGTCTCCCTCTTCTCCGCCACGTCGACCTCCCCGCTCTGCCTCCCCCGCTCGACCTCAGCCGTATAAAATCCTTCGCAGTCCTTCCTCCTCCGGCCAATCCCCTTCACTAGCACCTCGTCGCAACGCCGCCACCGCCTCCCACCAGCTCCACCGACGACGTCGCGCTGCCCCCGCTCCCCTCTCCTCCTCCTTTCTTCTCTTCCGCTCGGCCACGAGCCCCAGCCGCAGCAGCAGCTCCGGCCACTCGCCGCCTCGCCCGAGCCCTGCGTCGCAGTCCCCCGCTCGCTCCGGCGCGCCGCCGCCGACAACCTCGACCGCCTTCGGTCCCCCGGCCTCCCTCCGGCCAGCCCCGAGCCGCCGCCTCCGGCCAAACAGCAGCCCTAACCCTAACCCTAGGTGGACAGCACCCGGACACTTCGTGTTGACTCGGACACGAAAATTCGCAGTTTCTGGAGCCCCGTTCAGGTAACCCGTTCTCTCTGCTCGTTGACCCGTTTTCGATTCCGTCTGTTGCATAGTGAACCCTGCATGACCCTCTCGATGCCCGTGCAACCCGCTCGGTGCATCGCGTCCTGTGGCGATCGTGAACCGCGATCCAAAAATAGGAAAAGCAACGCCCTGTTTCACCCCGGAACTGAGTGTGTCCCGCCAAACGGGATGACTTGGTCGTGTGCGGTCTTTAACGAAGCGTGCGCGCCGTTGATACGGACGTGCGGGATTTTACAGAAGTTGATTTGGATGTGTGTGCACACCGGAATCAACGCGTATCCGTCGACACCGTTCCGTATTCGTCTGTTCTGTAACTCGTTGTAACTTTGTGTACACATGTCGGATCGAAATGAAACTTGCACCATATGACTCGTAGCAATACGCTGGACCTGTGACCCAAGTTTGGTTCGATTCTGAGAATGTCACGACCCGCACCCGGTTTAGGGGCACGAGTGCGTGGGTACGTCCAGCCTACGCCGCAGCATCGGCGGTAGAACGCTGTCAAGGTCTTGATGCTATCTAGCCAATCTTACACAAGCATCCAATCTCCATAAGGAGGCACGGATGACACAATTAAAATGAACACATACCAATCACAGGATTACAGCACGATAAGATATCGAACAAAAATTAAACACAACACAAGTCAAAAGTAATATTCTAACTCAACAACATCCAAGTCTCATCAAAATGCCGGAGACAAATCCGGTACCAAATAGTCTACTTAAAGAACTAACAATAAATAATAATTTCAGCTAGACCTCCCGGATCACAACTAAATTACCAAGTCTGCAGCTACTCACCATATGGTCCATAAAGTGTCGGACAGCGGTCCTCTAAGGCATAGTCTGGAAAAATATTTCCAGTCAGGAAGGAGCAAAGCAACACTCTCAAATAACAGTTCCATTAAATTGATAATGTCTATAATACAATAACATGTGATGCTAGCTACTGAGAAGACAGCAAAATAAATACAATGGCAATTAAAGAGAGACTGGCAATATAAAGAGACAGGCAATAGACAATATGATACAGTCAGTGCATGAATGAAAATGAAAGAACAAGGAGCAGTATCATATACGGGTGATGTAGTATATGATTTAAAATAGGGAACTGTAATCGGTTCTAAGTGTTTGAAATAGTAGTTTCAAAATGTGATCGGCTTGGGAACATGTACGATAGCTACAGGGCCTGGCTAATCATGGGTGAAGAGCATGATTAACACTTACAATTGTTCTATACTACAATAAGAGGTTATGATCACATTTCTTACTAACTACTTCCCCGCCCCCAACTAGTACTGTTGATCCAACCATGACACGTCACGATACACGAGCAAGTCCAGTCTATCATGTACGATGTCTAATATACATGTCGTGTACAATATCAATACGATAATCAAGGTAACATCTCATGACTGCAGATCCAAGCTATACTAGTCCGTGTAGCACAGTGTCAAGAATTCAGATGTAACATTTTATGATTTTTGAACTTATAGAAGTTATCAAAGAATTGGAAATTATCAGAGAATGTACTTGCCTTGGGTCCTTAGCTGGTAATTACGGATGTCCTGTTACAGAGTATCCCCTGGGTAAACCAACAGTCCTAAAATCATATCACAAGCAAAACCACATTTGCATCAGATGCTACACTAACACAGTCTAAAAACACTGAGTTCGGAACTTCCCTAGGTATGATACTGGTCACCTAGTAGATAGATACATAAATAAATATACATAACACATATCACATTCATAACAACTATATTTAAGAATATACATTTACTGAATATACATGTATACATATATGTGTACTAGTGAAATATACATTTGTTTATATATACCAAAAATATGTTTTACAAGTACATATATATATCAATACAGTTTTATATATATACTATATATATTACATACCAAAAATATGTTTATACACGTATATATATATAGGTACACATATTTATACCAAATGTATTAATTTAATATATACTTTACTAATATATAATTATACCAAAAATACATACATATATATGTTTGTACATATACCAAAATAGTACGTATACTATATACAATTAGAGAAATTACACTATATTTTTATAGATATATATATATGTACACATATATATATACCAATTTCCAAATACATATTTACATATTTATTCATTTATACCGAAATACGTTTGTATTAAACATACCCATACAAAATATATATACACATATATATTTGTATACCAAAATAATAATTATATATATACATGTATAATAATATCCACATACACAAAATATATACCAATATACATATATATACATGTGCATTAATTTAAATACATACTTATTCAATTTATTATACATACTATAATTATACAATTAATTACTAATAAATAAATAATATACAATTTACATATTTTAAATACATACATATACTAAATATACACTATACATATTTGATACACATTTTCTATATGAAAAATACAATACACTATTCAACATATAACATTTATATATATATACATTAATACATACATACGCTAAAGTATATACACATATACTATGCTTAAACAAATTATATATACATATATACCAATTGAAAATGCAATACTATATACTAGTATATATAAGTACATATATACATATATGTATATACCAATTAAATTAAAAACATGCACATATACACACACATTAATTAAATATATGCAAATACCTATACATTAGTTATAGATACATATACATACACATTAATTAAATATATGCAAATACCTATACATTAGTTATATATATACATTAACATTTTAATTAATTACACACATACATATTTTACAGTGAAAGAGGGAAGAGGGGAGGAGACTCACCAGTCGGCGGTCGGCTAGCTGGCCGGCCGGAGGGAGGAAGCCACGAGGAGGAGGGTGTCGGGTCGCCTGGCCGAAACTGATCAGTGGCCGGAGGGCTTCGTCGGAGAGCAGGGAAGGAGCACAGCCGGAGTTGATGGTGATAGGTGGAGGAAGTTGGCAGCGGGCCGCCGGGGTCGGGCTCGACGGGGGACTCGAGCGCGGGGAGGAGTTAGGAGGATGGGGGAGAAGTTGACGGGGTAGCGGGACGCTCGGTCGGCCGAGCTAGAGTCGGAGGGGGTGCTCGCAGCGGGACTGATGGTGGTTGGAGCAGTCGGCGTTGGAGAATGCCGGCGCCGGAGCAGGGAATGGTCGGGGAGATGGAGGGAGGAGCAGGCCGTGCGGGTTGGTGAAGGGCAGTGGAGGGGCCGCCGGACTGAAGGCCGGGCTGAACGCCGGAGGTCGGAGAGACAGGGGCTGCCGGAGTGGGGTGAACAGAAAGTCGGGGATGCAGAGGCTCGGGGCTAGGCCGGGCCGCCGGAGAGGATGCAGCAGGGAGCTGCTGTTGCTGCTCCGGTCGCGGGGCTCGGGCCGGAGGGTGCTCGCCGGACTGCGGTGCGCAGGCCGCCGGGATGCTTAGGGGCAGTGGCCAATGGCCGGATGAACAGTAACTTCAAGTTTTCCCCCCCTTTCTTTGAATTTAAATTCAAATGAAAGAAGAAAAAAACAATAAGAAGAAGAAGGAAGGAAGAAGGAGAAGAAAAGAAGAAAAGAGAAGAAGAAGGGAAGAAGGAGAAGAAGAATTTCATACGTAGGAGAGAGGGAGGTGGAGGCTTGTTTTTGGGATTAGGGTTTTTCTAGGGAAGGGTGTTGATGGGACTTAAATAGGAGAGGTGTGGAAATAAAATCAAGGATGGTGATTGACCCCCCTCAAATGTGTGGTCCAGATTGGACATGAAGGAATTTCATGTGGGGATGAGGGTGAGAGGCTAAGTAAATATTTATTAGGCTCCCTCATTGTTTTAAACAATGAGGTGTTGCCACAAAATGCAAATTTGCAATTTAGTCCCCTTAATTTTGGATATTTGCACAGACACATGAAATGACAAAAATTTGGCGGGCGATTCGGGGTTCGGTATTTTGTAGGGTCAGGGGGCGCTGTAAGTTTGGTACGGGCTCAATTTATAGGGCACTGGAATTAAATTGGAATTTCAGAATCGGTTAAATTAGTATCCTCAATTTAATTAGAATAAAATGCAAGTTGTGTTCAAAAATTAATTAGAAATACATGGGGCCAAAATCAGGTCAGGTCATCAATACCAATATTGAAGAAGACTCAGAATATAATATTACCCTAATTTGGGCCGCACGAAAAATAGGTCAAGATTGCCTCCAATTTAAATTGGAACGCACAACGATACAAAATAGGGATTTATTAAATAACGTCCGCGACGATTTTTGTGCAGCCAGAATTAATGCACAGAGAGCATAATTATGAGTTGCAAAAATAGCAGAATGGAAGGCGGGCATGTCTAGGACAAGATTGTGAAATTTGTTGGAAGACAAAAGCTAGGGTAGTGCTCCAAATATCAACGCAAAGGCAATGCGCAATAATTAATTAAAATACGGTAATTAATTATTACCTCCAAGAATTTAATTCTAAAATAAACAATTAAAAAATACCGAATCCCATAATTTGGACAGGTGTTCACCTACTGGCTTCTAGGTCAAGTCTACCAGCACAAACACAAATGAACACTGTATATAATTACTATATTTAATTACACACCTCTCATATTTATTTAAATTAATATACCTATCACGAAATTACTAAATTGTAACTACAATAATATTAATTATTGTAAAAAGTCAAAAATACCCCTGTTTTCGGAACGTGGTAGTGACAGAGAACGTTGACAAAATCGTGTATCGTGGGCCCCACAGGCTCCACTTAACGGGCGATTTTGTGATCGGCTCATCGGAATCCAATTCTGGAAGTTCCGTTGGGTTCGTATTATCGTTCTGGACTTGTTGACACTAAGTTTGACGAATTTGGAGAACTTTATCCCTGACATGTTTTTCGGTGCAAAGCGGGCCCGGACCCCGTTTTGACCCGAAATGGTCATTTTTGCCCTTGTGTCCAAATTGGACTCAAGGACAGGCGTTTCTAGCTATTTGATATCTTCTAAGCATGATGGTAATATTTGTTTTAACATACTGGGACATTCGTGGAGATTTCATGAATACCAGAGCTACAGTTGGAGCTAGAACCACAAGCAAGTGTACCTTGCCAACATTGCAGTTCTTGTTACTTATTTCCTTGACTTATATATATATATATTGTTGTACATGCTTGACCTAGGACCGTGTGACTTATTTAGCGTCCGATTAATAGTCGGGTGCCAACACCGTACGCGGAGTTGTGTAACATCACCTAGAGATGGACATTCGTGACCCTTTACATTCTCGTACTTATCTTATCAAGTACATCATAACCCAGGACACTTGACACTATTCATGAGACAGAATCTTCCTAAGATATTCATGGTGATTCTGTGTAGGATACATGTTTTATGACATAGACATTATATTCATAGACATTAGATGACTTGCTGCATTAGATATGATCGTGCGTGATATGAACATGAGGCATCGTGGACATGAGACATGTGATTACATGGGGTAGGGAGAGGCACACAGGCTACAGGCTAATTATATATATATATGGTGCCATAGGCCCACTTCATAGTAAACTACATAGTAAACTATATAGTATAACTGCTACCGGCTCCCCGACACAGAGCTTGTAGTGGTCTCAGCCTGAGTTTAATGATGCTCTCAAATTGCATTTCACATAGATGGTTATATAGTTTACCCTATTTATTTCATTTACTCTTACACTGCATTTTGGCTTGTATCTTCTGTACCTTGTTACGTTCCTCTGAGGACCTGGTCCCTTGCCAGTTTTGCAGCATAGACCGCTGTGGAGCCGGTTTGGAGTTGCTAATGTGTGTTGTTTTGTCATGCAGGGATTTGGTGCCAGGTACTTACATCTTTTCTTCCGAAATATTGGTTATTATTCATATTATTTATTCATCTGCTGATATAGCCTAGTTATATAGACTCACATTCATTTTTGAGTCTATTCGAGCTTATGGGTTACTAGCGGCCGACTTTAGCACATGTAGCTCATTCTTGTATATTCTGCTCATTGTGGATTGAGGCATAGGTATTTATTTTCATTTGATTATATAGATAGTGACCCCTTTTAGTACAGCTCATACGTATTCGAATCGGACCAGAGTCTGGTCGAATGCGTAGCTGGCATGTTACGTATTCCTAGTCCTACGTACTTTGGGACTGGGGCGTGACAACTTGTGTTTACTTTCTGTAGATGAGATTAGAATTATACTAAGATAGATGGTGTAGACTTGCATTTATATGTATTACAGCTTAAGTGCACTCTAACGGGTCCATTAAATTGGATTTGCCCATTGGAGTTGTGTTGTTGGCCATTGCCACGTGGCTGGTCCCTCGATATTTTGGGACTAGGACATGACATGGTTTTTGTGGTGGCCCATGCAGGTCTACGACTATATTGCTTTGGTTTCAACTAAGAAATCGAGTAAGCCTGCGATTAGGATATGATAAGTTATAGGATCTCATCCACTTGTTGATATGTTCTTGACCTCTATATCGACTTTAAAATAATTTTTTGACTTGCATCCTGTCTTGATTCCTCTGTACAATTCTTATAGTTTACTTTAAATATAGAATAATGGATCCATGAGCCGGCGACGAGACTCCTGTAGGTACACCATAAGGTGTTGTGGTCACCTACGATGATGGAGTAACATCATTGGGTGAAGATCCATCTACTCATTAAAGCATCAAACAGATCAACATGCCTCGAGGTTTCGGCGAGACGACATTCCACCACCGCCGTAGTTTACTCCACCAATGCCCATTTTCTACCAGGACAGCCTATGGATGGACAAAGATATTACAAATATTCTACGCAATGATGCAAGTCTAACAGCAGGTTCATCAAGAGGCTCAGGGTCATGAGGCAGAGAACTTGAGGAACAACCTAGTAACCGCAATAGAGTAAGTGAACCCACCAGCTAGGCGACTATCGACGGGATCTGTCATTGATTTCTGCCAGCTGAAGCCCCGTATCTTTTCTGGCAAGAAGGAGCCTATTGAAGTTCATGAGTGGCTCACAAACACTCAACACCAGTTGGAAGCAGCTGAGCTTCCGAGGGAGCATTGGATGACTGCCGTCAGGATACAGTTGACAGGCAATGCACATCATTGGTGGATATCTTAGGAGAGACGGCTCAGACCGGACCGAGTCACTTAGGATGAGTTCTCTAGAATCTTCCAAGAGATGTATATTCCAGCCATTGCCAGAGCAGAAATTAGGGATAAGTTTAACCGCCTCATTCAAGGCAACATGACGGTAAAAGAGTACAATGCAGAGTTTATCCGTTTGAGTTGCTTTACCCCTACTCTGATTCCGATAGAAGAGAAAAAGGTGAAGAAGTTCTTCGACAGACTTAGCTTTGAGCTACGGAGATTGATCGGATCCGTTGCACCTACTTCATACACGGACGTCCTTGCTGCAGTACGACGCATGGAGTGCGTCACCAGGAGAGAGTCTAGCCTGAAATGGTCGTTCACATCAGCACCAGCCAGAAAACCACAAGAGGAGTCTGCAAAGTGGCCCTAGAGGAATCCACCACAAAGAGAAGCATCAAGAGCTCCATCCCTTCCTACTTGTCACTAATGTGGCAAGGTAGGCCATATTGAGAGGGAGTGCAAACACAAGTTGGGACTATGCTTGATTTGCGGATCCAACCAACATCCAGCCAAGGACTGCCCTGAGCGTCAAGAGGGAGCACCGATGGTAGACCGACCAGCTTTACCAGTACCGAGACCAGTCCAGCTGCCACCTAGGCCAGCTTATCTAGCATTAGGAGCACCACAGACGGAAGTTAGAGGAGTCAGACCACCAGCTCCAGGAGGGTATCAGCCGATGCCACCTTTGGCACTACAGGTAGCACTATTCCAGCAGGCTCGACAGCAGAGAGGACCAGCTCAGGGATGAGGACAGGCATTTGCATTGGATATTAAGGAGGAAGCTACTATAGGAGAGGTCATAGCAGGTACTATATTAGTAGCTTTATTACCTGCTGTAGCTTTATTCGATTCTGGAGCATCGTATTCATTCATAGCTGCTAGCTTCGTAGCCACACATAGAGTAGCTACCGTACCCCTTTCGAAGACTATAAGAATTCTTACGGGAGAAAGAATTATCCCAGTTAGTGACATTTGTAGATCTTGTTCGGTAGTAGTCAGTGGGAGAGAGATGCGAGCTCAATTCTTGATCTTTTCCATGCCGGATTATGATGTTATACTTGGTATGGACTGGATGAGTTAGTACCATGTGACTTTAGATTGCCGGCTTGGACGGGTTATATTTAGACCACCTGGACATCCAGAGTTTGAGTTTCTTCGGGGAGCCAAAAAGCAAGGAGTTCAGCCTACACTTAAGGTACTCTCTGCAGAAGGGGAGCCCGAGTACTCAAAGGTTGTATCTGAGTTTGTTGATATATTTCTTGATGATCTTCTAGGCTTACCACCTAATCGAAAAATATAATTCATAATAGACTTGTCTCCAGGAGCGGAGCCTATCACTTCATCAGTGTACCGGCTAGCACCTAAGAAGTTGGTGGAATTGAAGAAGAAAGTTGATGATCTTCTGGAGAAGGGTTTTATTTTGCCTAGTGTTTCACCATGGGGAGCACCCATACTATTTGTGCCTAAGAAGGATGGAACAGTACGCCTGTGTATTGACTATAGGGTACTGAATGCTATAACTATCAAGAACCAGTATCCCTTGCCGCGCATTGACGATCTATTCGATCAGTTGAGTGGTGCTAGTGTATTCTCAAAGATCGATCTTAGATCCGGTTATCATCAGATTAGAGTATGGAAAGAGGATATACCGAAGACAGCCTTCAGGACCAAGTATAGACACTATGAGTTCTTAGTTATGCCGTTTGGTTTAAGCAACGCGCCAGCTGTGTTCATGAGTTTAATGAACATAGTTTTTCATCAGTACTTAGACAAGTTCATGGTTGTGTTTATTGATGACATCTTAATATATTTCAAGAGCCACGAAGAGTACGAGGAGCATCTCAGAATCGTGCTAGAGACACTGAGACAAGAGAAGCTGTACGCCAAACTCAGTAAATATGAGTTTTGTCTGGATAGGGTACCTTTCCTGGGATATATTATCTCGGGAGAAGGACTTTCAGTTGATCCGGAGAAGGTTGCTGCAATAGAAACTTGGCCCACACCTACATCAGTTGCGAAAGTAAGAAGTTTTCTCGGACTTGCTGGATACTATCGGAGGTTCGTGGAAAATTTCTCAAGGATTGCGGAGCCTATGGCATGGTTGACGTATAAGGACCAGGAGTTTGCATGGAGGAAAGATTGTCAGAAGGCCTTTGAGGAGTTGAAGAGACGATTAACGACAGCACCGATCTTAACTCTTCCTTCAGGATCAGGAGGATTCATTGTTTATAGTGATGTGTCATGCAGTAGACTAGGATGTGTTTTGATACAACATAGGAAAGTTATCGCTTATGCATTGAGACAGCTGAAGGTTCATGAGAAGAATTACCCGACACACGATCTAGAGTTAGCTGCAGTAATATTTGCATTAAAGATATGGAGGCACTATCTTTATGGAGAGAAGGTAGAAATCTTTACTGATCATAAGAGATTGAAGTATTTCTATACTTAGAAAGTGCTCAATATGTGACAGAGATGTTGGTTAGAGTTGATGGTCGATTTTGATATAGATTTATAGTACCATCCGGGCAAGGCGAATGTCGTAGCAGACGCACTCAGCAGGAAGCCCACAGCTTATTTCTTGACGATGTAGCCCCAGCTATGAGAGGATCTATAGGAGCTCGAAATAGAGGTTATTTTGCCAAGATAGAGTGGGATATTGGCAAATCTTAAAGTTAAGTCATCACTACTGGAGAGGATTAAGGCGGCATTATCCATAGATGCTAGGTTCCAGAGACTTAAAGAGAATACAGAAGCTGGCATGCAGACGGGACTTCGAATCCATCAGGACGAGATGTTAAGATGCAAAAATTGCCTATATGTTCCGAATGGGGAGTTGAGACATGAGTTGATATCTGAAGCACATAGCTCCATATACTCTATTCACCCGGGAGGTAAGAAGATGTACCAAGATTTGATGCAGTACTATTGGTGGCATGGGATGAAGAGAGAGATTGCACGGTTTATGGCAAAATGTTTGGCCTGTCAGTAAGTTAAGGCCGAGCATTAGAGAACCGCTGGTATGTTACAGCCGCTTCCCATACCCGAATGGAAGTGGAAACATATCACTATAAATTTCGTTATAGGATTTCCAAGAAGCCTCAGTGGGAAGGATGCAGTCTTGGTTATTATGGATCAACTCACCAAATTGGCATATTTCTTGTCGTTCAGAGTTGGACAGTCCACGAAGATTCTAGCCGACATGTATATACAATAAATCGTAAGGTTACATAGAGTATCGGTTAGTATTGTGTCTGATCATGACTCAAGATTCATATCCCATTTTTGGAGAAGCATGCAGGAAAGTCTTGGCACCCGACTCAAGTTCAACACTGCTTACCATCCACAGGCAGACGGTCAGTCGGAGCGCACGATTCAGATCCTGGAGGATATGCTGAGGTTGTGTATGTTAGACTTCGGAGGGTCTTAGGAAGACCATTTGCACTTGGTGGAGTTCTTTTATAATAACAGCTACCAAGAGAGCATCCAGATGGCACATTTCGAAGCATTGTACGGCAGAAAGTGTAGGTCACCGATATGTTGGAGTGACGTTAGAGAGCGTCAGATACTCGGTCCGGAGTTAGTGATGCAGACAGTTGAGAAGGTGAATCAAATTCAGAGTCATCTTCGTGTAGCTCAGGACAGACAAAAGTATTGGGCTGACACACACCGCCGACCTTTGGAGTTCAAGGAAGGCAAACATGTATTCTTGAGGATCTCACCTACTCGAGGTACTATTCGATTCGGGAGCAGAGGCAAGCTGAGCCCGAGGTATATTGGGCCGTTTGATATTTTAGAGCGTATTGGTGAGGTGGCGTATTGTCTTATATTACCCTCATCTCTAGAGGGAGTGCATGATGTATTCCGTGTCTCATAGTTGAGGAGGTACGTGACTGACCCAAGTCATGTAGTCGATCATTCTGAGATTTCAGTAGGACCTAGCTTGAGGTATGAGGAGCAGCCAGTTGGGATACTTGACATTAGTGAGAAGATATTACGGGGTCAGACGATTAGATTGGTCCGGGTAGCTTGGAAACATCACTCCTCCAGCGAATCTACTTGGGAGCGAGAGGATATCATACGCCAGCGTTATCCTCACCAATTCGAAGATGCATGTATGACTTAAGAACTAGCTATAGGTTACCATAATTTTTAAATTCCTTAGTAGTTAATTCTTAATTGCGAGGACGCAATTATTTTAAGGTGGGTAGATTGTAAACACCCTGATTTTTAGAATTTAATTCAAAATTTTCATTAATTATTATTGTAGAAAATTTTTATTAATTTTTAGTTAATTATAATAAATGTTCTTCCTGGATTTATATTTTTGTGTATTAAATTAATTATTAAAATAGTGTAAAAATTATATTTTTGGGTGTATAATTAATAATAGAATATTGTATAATTTTTTGGAATTTATTGGGGCCAAAAACTATTTTTAATGGACATGTATTTATTGTTTTATAATAAACCGAACCAACTCAACCCAAACCAACCCAAACCAAACTAAACCCAACCTAAACCAATCCTAACTAACCGAACGAACCCATACCCTACCCAAATTCGACCCACTACTACAGTACCAACCTTAAACCACCACCATCTCCTCTTCAAATACCGATGATCCACCGCCGCCGACGATGCTGGACCACCGCCGCACGCCGCCGCAAAGTAGCCGCCGCACAGCCCTCCAGAATTCCCGAGCAACAACAGTAGCAAGGTACCCTACTTCCCATCCTTGTATCTACCTGCACAGTAATCTAAATGTCGACCCGTCGAGTCCTATGCGAAGACCACATGACCCTCTTGAACCTTGTATAATTAGTTCGGTGTATCGTGTCCTGTGTCGATCGTAATTCGTGACGCAAAACATAAAAAATGACCAATTTTTTACTTTAGAAACTGTTCCAATCACCCATGTTCATGTCTAGTTTTCTTCCAACCTAGTTAATATTTTTAAATTTTACTTGAACAGTAATTTAGATAACATAATCGAGATTTAATCTCTTTAATTAGTTTATTTTAATTCGTTGTATGCTGTGATTTATTCGCTGTTGAATTTGACCAAAAACTTAGTTTTCTAAACCCGAATTTTCTCGCAATAGGGTGCGTCCCGCTACGAGGCGACTTTGCCATGTGCGAATTGTACTGAAAGGCGCGTATCATCAACACGGACTTGTGAGATTTTACGGAAGTTGATTTGGATGTGCGTGTACACCGGAATCAACGCGTATCCGTCGAAAATCCCCACATCGGCCTATTCTGACACTCGTCATAATTTTGTGTGTGCTTTTTATTTTGTAACAAAACTTGCGCTATCGTACTCGCAGCGTTACGCTGGTCCTGTGACCCATGTTTGGTTCGATTATGAGAACGTTGACGAAATCCTGTTTCGTGGGCCCCATGGTTCCACTTGACGGGCGATTTTGTGACCGGCTCATCAGAATCCTGTTTTAGACGTTCTGTTGGGTTCGTATCATCATTCTAGACTCATAGACACTAAATTAATAAATTTGGAGAACTTTGTCTCTGGTACATTTTTCGGTGCAAAGTGGGCCACATGTGGACCCCAATTTGACCAAAAACTGTTAATTTTGCCCCTGTGTCCAAATTAAACTTATGGATAGTCAATCTTAGCTATTTTATATATTTTGAGAGCGATAGTAATATTTGTTTCAGTATTCGGAGGCGTACCTGGAGATTTTAGTTACATGGAGCAATTGACGGAGCTCAGAACCCAGACAAGTGTACCTTGCCAAACTTGAGTTATTTTCTGTGATGTACCTGTTCAACCTAGGACCGTGAGATGTTGCTTAACATTTGAACAAGATTCGGGTGTTGATGCCATACGCGGAGTCGTGTAACGTCACTTAGAGAGTTGATACCACGAACCTATATATTTTTATGTGCTTGATTTACCAAGTACGTCATGCTATAGGACACTTGACACTATTCTTGTGATAGAATCTTTACTGAGTTATTTATGGTGATTCTGTATAGGCTTACAGGATTTGTGACATGAGACTTGCATATACATAGATATTATTATGACTCGTTGTACTAGTTAGAGGTCATGATCTTGCGTGTTATGGACATGAGACATCGTGGATATGAGACGTGTGATTACATTGGGTGAAAAGAGACACACAGGCTACAGGCTGATTACATACATATATATATTATTATTGCGGTGCTTTAGTTTCTGTTCTAGAGCTTGGCCCATTACATGATATTACTTCTACCGACTCCCTGACATAGAGCTTGTAGTGGTTTCAGGATGAGTACTAGTGATGCTCTCAACTTGCATTTCATATAGCTGGTTACATAGCTTGTCCTGAGGATCTATTTTTATTTACTGTATTTCATTTGGCTTGAGTTATTCCTGTACATTGCTATGTCCCTTGAGGACCTGGATTCGGATTATGTCCCCAGGTATAGCAGAGGAGGAATACCCTGAGATATATGGGACAGGAGCTGACGCTGAAGCAGTACTGGCACCAAAGGATGAGGTTGTGCCAGAGGATTTCTCCTGAGTATTCTGTTACATACTCAGTTATTTCTGCTTCAAGTTATTTTATATCTTGACTTTTGGATTTATGTATTAACTTATTTTATCGGGTTGTTCCCTGAGACACTATTTATTTGGACTTGTTGATGGACTATATTTCTTTTTATCTATTATCTTGACTGGTCTATCATATTGACTTATGCTTACTTTCTGTGGATGAGATTAGAATTATACTGAGATAGATAGTGTAGACTTTTATTTATATTTATTACAGCTTAAGTGCACTCTAATGGGTCCATTAAATTAGGTTTGCCCATTGGAGTTGTGCTGCTGGCCATTGCCACGTGGCTGGTCCCTTAATATTTTAGGACTGGGGCGTGATAGATTGGCCGATATAGAGTAAATAAACTTGGTTATGATTGTATTATTCGGTTAATAGCCTAGAGAAATAAACTATCATAGTGTAATGGTTCAATCATTGTCTTTGTTTGGTTTAAGGGTTGGGCCTTTGCGCTAGGATATGCCATGGACCTAAGTTATGATACTAAACCTATGTATTCATTATATGTGCTTTCCTTGGGTTTTTGTTTCTTCATTTCGTGCTTCTTTTGTAGTACTTGCTATTTGGGGTCTAACCCCATTGGTTTTGCATGGCCAGGTTTCGAGCTAGCACCCGAGGATCCAGCGTACCTTCCCCCTACTCATGGCGCGTAGCAGGAACATGGTCGCAGGGGATAGCGAGTGAGTTTTTTTCTTCCATTCTCAACAATGAATATTTACTTTTTTTGGCGTTTAACCACCGACATCTGTTAGCCGGCTCGTTTGGACATTAGTTTCCTTACATGATTATATTAAATCAGACTGCAGCTGATCACTATCATGTACTTTTGTTACTTTTTCAGCTCCTTATTTTGCATTGCTGATCTCCAGAATATTTTGAGAAAGCATTTGGGACGCCTTATTGCTTTATCATATATGCTCTATGCTTATTATTTCTTGTTTGGATGATTGAGACATAGAAGTTCTTGACCATAGGAGACTTGATTGTAGTATGCACCCCTTGTCTTATACAGCCGTGATAACTGTACGACGTATATCACCTTGTACGGGGTAGCTGGCCATGTCCGTCTCCGTATTCCGGTACTGGGGCATGATAAGTATCTAGTATGCACTAAGCCATCTCACGTCCAGATCATACTGATGATCAGTCGAGTAGGGGGTACATGTCCACTATCTCTGTAACATCTATTCGTGTCCAAGTAAGTGTCATGGTCCTGCCGGATATCAGTGTATCCCTAGTGCAGTAAGGAAGGGCTCCTAAATGCCTAGGTTAAAAAGTAACTAACCAACGCACACCGTTGGTTGCACCCAGGGTCATGCTCGGACGCGCAAATAAGTCAAATATACAATAATAACAAACAACAGAGTAAGAACTGGAATTTGAAAAGAACATAATATTGTGGCAAGGTATACTTGCCTGGATTCGAAAGCTGAGAAAAGGAAGCGGGTACAGAGTCTGAATCCAAAGATCCCAAGGAACCTAGAGGATAATTGCATAACTAAATTATTTAGCTTCTAACCAAAGGGAAACATTTGATAACAAAATTATGCCATAACTTATGGTTAAGCATAATTGTACAAGACTAGCACTAGTTTCTACTCTCATAGGTTATATATAAGAGTGTTCAAATAATCATTTATAATTAATCATGCTAGGTGAAAGATAACTTGATAAACTGTTTGGATTATAAATCATAAATTCACTAACACCTGAGCTTATATCTATGATGGTTTGTAAAAGAAATTATAAAATTGCTAAGTATCCTGCAATACTGGCCATACTTCCTTACACTCAAATACTCATTTCCGAAACCAACCAACACAAAAGAATACATACATAGCCTCATATGCCCAAAGTTTCTCCACATAAATATATTTAAAGCACTAAATCTTCAATGCTAATTCTCTCCCTCACATGAACAACTACACAGACCCGGTTTCTTTTAACAAGGACTTCTACACACCCAAGTACAGAGTATTTCCATTGACCCATAAAACTAATTTTTTTATAAAATATACATTATTACTAGTCCCTTCCAATTGATCACCACACATTTAAACTCTTATAAGTTCACTAGGAAATATAAAATATGGTAGTGCTGAAATGTACTCCTAACCTAAACCATGCATGCAAATTCTAAGGAACAAGCAAACTTTATTGTTCCACCCATAGTATATTCCATGCTCACAAAAGACATTATTCTAAGCCAACATATTCCATACAACCACAACCAATGCATATGAAACCACTCCAATAGTGTGCACAAGTACCACTCATATACTTATGCTAATTTCTCAAAGGGATCCTGCATTCACTAAACAACGTGTAGGCCTACTCAAATATTTTTATTTCTTCTTCCTACTCACAAGCAACCCATTCTTATACTATATTTATCCTTATTTCTCCCATGTTTAAACTTCCATATCATTCTTCCAAATGGGGAACACACACCTATATGTTCCATCATTTCTTGTGCTTTTCCCATTTACACATACGGTTATTTTTTTCTATTCAAATGAACAACCTTAATAACCATTTATCACCACATTACTCCTTAAGACCACACATATAATGTAAGCATCTTTCATACATACTCAGATGTTTCCCTCCCATTTGTCATCTTCCTCAACAATATTACAACTCACCACACACATATATACACAATTTCTTCACAACCTACTCATACAGGTTATTGCTAAATAGATTTTTAATATCAAGGAGATGTTTGAGAAGTAAAGTATATACATATAGAGATGAAATGAACGTTCAACAAGAGTGAAAAGGAGGAGGGAGCTAGGAAGGCTCACCGAGATTGGTTTTTGACGAGCCATGAGGAAGAAGGTCTTGCTTGTGTTGGGGTCGCCTGGAGCAATGTCCATGGGTCCTCGCAGCTGCTTCGGTTGAACCGGAAGACTCCGTCAGACCGCGATGAGATCCCCGGTGATACAGCGCGACGAGGTTCGCTGAAGACACCGTCGGAGTGGAAAAACTCAGACCGCAAGAATGTCGGTAGTACCGAGCCGAGGATGAATGGTAGGGTCGTCGAAAATGGAGAAGGTGGTTAATGAGGGAAGGAGAAGAACGTGATGATGATGGTATCCAGAATAGGGTTGGCGACTAGGTTAGTTTTTCTAGGGTTTGGGAGAGACATGAGTGTATATAAAGGGGAGAGATAGGAGTGAACAAACGGTAGGATCAGATGGGATTGGGGTAGGTCGTCGTACAACGTGGCTAAAATAGCTGCGGTGTAGAGAAGAGACTGTAACAGTCCTATACAGCTGTTCTTATCCATTTAAAATTGAAAGAGTTATTGGGTTACAGGGGTTATGGGTGTCTTGGTGTTATAAGCAATGATGGTTCAAATGCAACCCATTGCATGCAATGTAATAAGCTGTAGCTTTAATAGGGGCGGGCGTTGGGTTAGACAATTAAGTGGATCCAAAAGTTGCTTTAGCAACTAGCTGGGTGAGCCCACACAAGTAAATTTATGTGTGGGTGAAAGAAATACATTAATACTTAGGGGTTGTCTAAACATCTATATACAACACTATCTCTACCTATTTATACCATATATTTTATATAAAAAAATTATTAACTCTAGTAACACAACCAATAACAATAATAATAATAATATTATTATTAATATAAAAAATAGGGGGTTTATATGGGTCGTGACATATTTTTGTGGTGGCCCATGCAGGTCGAGAGTATATCGTTTCAGTTATGTTATTATACCGAACGAGTCTGCAGGTCAAGAGGACTTTCATGAGAAAGATAGGTATTAAGATTGCAGAAAGTAGAAGAACAACAGTATAGAGCGATAGGTAATAGAAGAGGTAAGTTATATTAGAATAGATAGATATTTCAATTGAATGTTAGACTAGTATTTGAATGACCAATCCCAATCATGATTTGAAGAGTGCCCATAGTAAATAATATGTCATGAGTGATAGACCTGAGTACCTGCTTAGTTTAGCTTTGACCCTTACCTACCAATCTAGGAATAGACGAGTTAGACGAAGTTGTAAGGATTGTATAATGCTTGCTTATAGCTAGAAGTAGTTTGCCCATAATATGAGTGATGTTATATAGAATATAACTTATAGGAATATAGTATTAAGATTAAGGATTTGTTGCATTACTTCATCGACTGTATTCCTATCTTTCTTATCAACAATTCCTATCTTGTTTTACATTCATAAGCCCCTGGTTTTAGTGTAGAGTTATTTTTGGAATTTTAGGGTAAGTTTGAATTTATTTGGTGTTAATTAGGTTTAATTTTAGACGGATCATTAGGTTTCAAGTAGAGCATAAGCTTTCAAAAGCTGTAGTATATCTTAATTCTAATCAGAGTCTTTTAATCTTAAGTACTTATCTTTCAGAAGCTTTCAGTCCCAAATTATACAGGAGTGAGCCACGTGACAATGGCCAACTGCGTCTACTATGGACTCTTGTCCAATGGTAACTCTATAAGCAGTCTATAGTTGGGTACACTAGCATGCATAACCTATGGTTGGCCTATTAGTGTATCTCAATCCACATGGGTAAAAGAAGCAAGACATAACATATAATACTAAAGTTGGCCACCCGATAGCATTTATGTTTGAATATGTTCGAAATACAAAAACAGGGACATATAAAAACTAATCTCATAAGAGTAGAATACCATGGGTAGAACATATCGCTCCTCATGAAAAGATACGAAAAGTAAATACGAAATATAAAGATAACGATACGAGGTGAGGGTACCCAAGACTACACGGTGGCATCGTTGCTAGATCAATCATCTGTCACTCACTTCCCTGAAACCTAGATACACAAATCCAGCCCATCAATTCGGGGAGAGCGAGGGTCCAAAGGAAGCCGCAATCATAACAGTACATCAAAAACAAATATATATATAGGTATGTAACTAAGTTCATCCTATCAATTAAATCATAACAAGAGCATGCTACAATAAGGTATGGGTATGAAGTAAATAAAATGTACTAAAGACATGAGTTAAGAGATTTGGTAGAAATTTCATACCTGCGTGCGGATATGCCTGTATATGAGTTACATAAAAATAATACATATACACATAATGACGGCAGATAAGAGAACATCCAAGTATCGCAGTGAGACACCAAAGTGCAAACATCAAAGGTAATCTGTTTATCACAAAATAATAAAATCAAGCTGTTCCAAAGACGCAAGTCAAGCAAGTTGTTCCAGAATACAAGTCAACAAGCTGTTCTAAGTTAAGTCAAGCAAGATGTTCCAAATCAAGTCAACAAGCTGTTCCAATTCAAGTTAAGCAAGCAATTCCAAATTTAAACTAAAAGTTTTTGAAAATTACGGCAGAGTCTCTTTTGTAATTTCTATGTTTCCAAACCTGCAATCACACCACTTTACACAATATTTTACCCTATATCCAATCCACGTCTACGGTGCTGACTCACAAATATATCCACAAGATAACTATCAAAGGTGTAACCCACCGGATACACAACACTATCTCAAATATCATCTATGACTATACAATAAAGGTAATAAATCAACTAACAAGAGCATGTATGGATAGTTTATCTAACATGATTGTACACTAGTAATACAAGAAAATAAATACTAGCTACGTTAGTTCTAATCTTCTACCAACCCTATGTACATATGTTGCAAAAGTGTAGTTACGGGAACGGGATTACCCAAGCATTCAAGTTAACTAAGTGTGTTTAATCAGAAATGGTGGTTTAGAAAACACATGCTATGCTAACCACTACAAATCAGATTCACTTAATTGCCATTAAAAATATAACACTACTTAATCAATTACTTTAGGTATACTTATGGTTGTAATTAAATGTACCAAGATGAACGAAGGCACTTAAAGTCATAGTTATGAATTATCTTAGTTAATAGATCAATATAATTAGGTTATTTAATCAAATTGGGGAAAATTAAAAGTTAACTAAGCATGCATTTGATTTATGTTTGATTTACTAGTTATGGGTTGCGAGTGACCACTCGCCTGAGGGTGATGATACCAAATCCGCTCGTTGTCAAAATGCTCATATCCACTTTATGACGCACTCGTCCAATGGAGCTTCAACAATAACCTTCAAAGCACAAGCTAGTCAGTAACAGTTTCAAGATATAATAATTTCCAAAACACAAACAGAGAAGGAAAAACTATTATACCAATTTGACAAGTTTCGAAGGCTGCAACAATGAGGTCTCTAAGTGGATCCCAATGATCTGCAGGGAAGCTTCAACAAAGGAAGTCTTCCTCACGGCTTGGGGGACATCTCGAGCATGGGAGGATGAAAGAGAACAAAAAGAGCAGCTGCAGCAACGCAAGCCACAGTAGCAGCAAACAAGGCAGCAACAACAGGTCAAGGGATATGGAGGGGAGAGGTGAGGGGGTCACAGAGGTGGTGGAGGTGGTCGGGGCTGATGGTGGTGGTCGGGTGGTGGTGTGTATTGGTGAAGAATGAGTAGAGGAAGTGAGGGAGAAGAAGGAGTTGATGAAGGGGAAGAGAAGAGGGGGTGATGGTAGTGGTCGGGATGTTGTGGTGGTGGTGGTGAAGGTGATGGTGTTAGTGGTGAAGCTGGTGGTGGTCTTTAGGGTGATAGTAGAGGTGACAGTGAAGGTGATGATGGTGGTATGAAGTGGTGGCGTTGGTGATGGTATTGAGGTGGCTGTACTCGACAACAAGGAAGGAAGAGGGGAAGGGTGATGGTAATGGTGATGGTAGTAGTGGCGGTGATAGTGGCTGCTACTGCAGTCGATGGTGAAGATGGAGGTAAGGGTCGAGATGGTGGTAGTGCTGTGCTGGAATGGAGGTGGTGATGGTGGCGTGTGGTGGTGTTGCTGCTGTTGCAGTTGGTAGTACGGGAGGTGATGGCTCGACTTGGTCAGGGTGGAGGTGGTATTGTTGGTGGTAAAGGTATGCTGGTGGTGGTGGTATTGACGGTGGTGGCAGTGGTAGTGGTGTTGACGATGGTGGCAGTGGTGGTAATGTTGTAGTTGTGGTGGTGTTGGTGTCAGCTGTGGTGGTGGTGTAGGGTTTCAAATGAAAGAGGAGAGAAAGAAGAAGAAGAAGAAGAAGAATGATAAGGAGATGTCGGCTGTGGAGAGGAGAGGGAGGGGGGTGAGGAGAGAGAGTGATGATGGGAGCTCTCCTTGGGGTTAGGTCCGTTCTTGGGATGAGTGTGTCCTTATATAGTAGAAATATAAGGTTGTGATAGGGAAAGTTTGAATGAGGGGCTAGGATTAGATTTAGGGTGAATAACACCATACAATGGGATAGAGGGTATGATGTGACCAGTCACATGACCAAGGGGGTAGGTTTTCTTTATTTGATTTGTACCAATAGGATGTTGACACTTGCATTACCTTTGCATTTGGGTCCCTAAGGGTTTTGGGGATTCACAAATGAAGGAAAATAGGGATTTGATGTATGGAAATAGGGGTTTGGTGTTTTGTAGGATGGGGGTGGGTGTGTGGTATTTTGTATGAGTCATATGAGGGTATATGAGGGTTTGAGTTGGGGTTAGGTCTAGCTTTGTCTAGATTGAGTCGGTTGCCCCAAATTAAATAAAAATTGTGTTATTTGTGTTCTAAAATAAATTAGAAGTGCATAGGATCTAAATTGGGGCTGATACAAGTGTTATGGACGTAGGAGACTCGGAATAGATTGTCATAAAATATTGGGTTGCAAGAATCGAGTTAAGGTTGTGTCTCCAATTTTGATTGAAACGGGCATAGGTACAAAGTTTGGGTTTAAAAATTAGATATTATTGGACGAATATTGCACTATTGAAATAAAGCCCAAGAGATGTTATTTATGAGTGACACAAAGGTTGGAATTAGAGATTGACTTGTCTAGGTCAAGGGTGTAAATTTTGTTGGAAGGTAAAGACTAGTGTTGTGCTCCAAATATTGTAGCAACGGTAAGGTACATCAAGATTTACAAATATAAATAGGTTTTTATTAAACCTATTTTCTAACCCTATTTGAATCCAAAATCAACCCTAATCTCTTGTTACACTCGGTATACCTAAAATTTGGTTAAGAAGATTTACATTCTATCCACCTTATAAGAATTTTGTCCTTGAAATTTCTAAAGGGTAGGGGCATGATCTAGAAATAAACAAACCATCATTAAAGATAATACATTAAAAGAAATATTGCCAATCGAGTCGAGCGCATGAGGATGCCACCGGCAGGTATCGTCCATCTCGTCACATGGGTAGACTCATCGAAAGAATAATGCTTCCAAGTGATTCAAACTAGACGGATGTCTGACTTTTAACATATTCTCACGACGACCCAAAAATTTAAGTTGGTCCGAATGATAGTCTGCACTCTCAAACAATCTCACCAAAGTCGTCCAAGTCTCAAAACTAAATTACGATATTCGATTGTGATGTTGCCACTCGTTCTTACGGAGACCATTCTCTAACTCAAATAGATGACTTGTGCCCGAAGACGAGAGATGAAGAACTAAAAAGGTAGGAGTATGCAACACACAAGAAGACCTTCAATAAAGCATGAAAATATAAAAGGTAAAGGATGGAAAGGCAAGGAAACTAGACAAGGAGAAATAACAAAACTAGTTACCGCAACAAAAGCTTAATATGAATATTAATCATGCAAGAGTAAGAATCAAATAAAATTAAATCAAAATTCACTAATATGGGGGAGACTATTGCAATGATTACTTGCTCTTACTCCAAATCTGTAGCCTTGGTCCTACTGTTGATAGTGCTGATTCGGCCAATACTGCATGCTTCGTTAAAACTGGAGGGCACGAACCATGGGTTGTAAACTCACCTGGTCTCCTGTCGGAGCTACTACTGCCCTATCGTATTGAGAATACTCTACTGATCGGTGACCTGTTCCTTCACATATCAAACATTGGTTGTTCAATCGATAGCAGGTCCTTTGATCATGTCCCTTCTTCCCGTAATACTGGTATACTATTGGTACAATCTCTCGGTGATGATATTGTTTTATTGATGATACTGGGCTCCTTGCAATTCTGTTGATGTTGGTGCTACTGGTAGCAAGCTAAATCTGTATTGTGCTACAATATGATCAGCACCTCCACAAAGTAAGCACTAGTTTTTGCCCGACGATACTCCTCTTGAAGGTATCCTGACTTGCCACAGAAAGTACAATAGGCATGAATAATCTGTTGGGGTTAGTGGAAATAATGCGTCGATCCTAGTATTGAGTCCAAGGCAGTCTATGTTTTTGACAATAGGGGTAATCATCCAGTGAGTCGCTTTTGCTCCTCTTTGTCTCTTATCTTTCTCAAGATGTTCTCCTGGTTTTTGGTTGCGTCCAATACGGCCTTAAAACTAGTAATTTGTTAAATTGGTATGTATGGTCGAAGCTCCAAGCTGAGTCTTTCCTCAAATTTCTCTATTCGTTCTATCTCTGTCGGTACTACAGAAGGTACAAATTTACTAAACCAACAAAACTCTGCTGAATACTCTCCTACAGTACGGTCGCCCTACTTTAGGTTGGTGAATTGTTCTCTTAGCATACGTCTAGCCGTGGAGGAGAAGAATTTCCTCTTGAACTTCTCCATGAAAGTATCCCAAGTGATAGGTGAGGTGAGTCCCTGCTGTATTGCACTCCACCAATTATATGCTATATCCTTAATCTTGATGCGAACCACTGAAACACGTTCCTCTAGAGGTATCTAAGCCACCTCTAATAGGATCTCTATATCCTGTAACCAACGGTCTGTCGCAAGTGCATCCGCTGTGCCATCGAAGGTAGGTGGGTTAAGTTGTTGGAAGGTTATCACACTACTGGGACGTTGACATTGGATCATCCTCTTGATTGCTGCAAGTGTCATCGTCCGAGAATTCTCTATTCCTTGTTGTAGGAGGTCAATCTGACATTGCTGCATTTCCATCATCCTCTACATCATCATCATTGTAGCCATCAAGTAGCCATCAGTGGCTTGCTGCTTTGGTACAGGTGCCTGTGATGATCCTGTCTGCATTTGAGCCTATGTTTGCACTGTTGCTTGGGCACGAGTATCCATCTCTCTGAACAAGAAAGAGATGAGAAGGATAAAAAATAATTATAAGAATCCAATGGTATGCGATAAGTGAAAGATATTTGGGAAAATCAAGAATGGACAAGATATTTCAAGGGAAGTTTCCAAATTTAGTTTATGGATTGAAATCCTAACACCCAACAAATCTCAAAATGAGACCTGCATGGGCCATCACAAAAACCATGTCACGCTGCAGTCCCAAATTACATGGGACTGAGTTACGTGGAAATGGTCAGCTACGTCTACCGTGGACTCTTTCCCAACGGTAACCGTATAAGCAGTCTATAGTTGGGTACTCTAGCATACATAACCTATGGTTGGCCTATTAGTGTATCTCAATCCATATGGAAAATGGAATCAAGACAGAACACATAATACTAAAGTTGGCCACCCGATAGCATTTATGTTCGAAACACAAAAATATGGACATATAAAAACTAATCTCACAAGAGTAGAATACCATGGGTAGCACACATCGCTCCTCATGAAAAGATACAAAAAGTAAAAATGAAAGATAAAGATAACGATACGAGGTGACCTTGAAGATGATGGTAATAATAGTGGTGTGAAGTGGTGGCGTTGGTGATGGTGTTAAGGTGGCTGTGCTCGACAACAAGGAAGGAGGAGGGCAGGGGGTGATGGTAATGGTGATGGTGGTGGTGGCGGTGATGGTGGCTGCTACTGCAGTCGATGGTGATGGTGGAGGTAAGGGTCGAGATAGTGGTGGTGCTGTGATAGAATGGAGGTGGTGCTGGTGGCATGTGGTGGTGTAGCTGTCATTGCAGTCAGTGGTAGGGGAGGTAATGGCTCGGGTTGGTGAGGGTGGATGTGGTGTTGTTGGTGGTGAGGGTATGCTGGTTATGGTGGTGTTGACGGTGGTGGCAGTGGTGGTGATGTTGTGGTTGTGGTGGTGTTGGTGTCAGCTGTGGTGGTGGTGGTGTTGGTGTCAGCTGTGGTGGTGGTGTAGGGTTTCAAATTAAAGATGGGAGAAAGAAGAAGAAGAACAATGAGAAGAAGATGTCTACTATGGAGAGGAGAGAGAGGGGAGTGAGGAGAGGGAGAGTGATAATGGGAGCTATCCTTGGGGTTAGGGCCGGCCTAGGGATGAGTGTGTCCTTATATAGGGGAAATATAAGGTTGTGATAGGGAAAGTTTGAATAAAGGGCTAGGATTATATGTAGGGTGAATAGAACCATGCAATGGGAGAGAGGGTATGATATGATCGGTCACATGACCAAGGGGGTAGGTTTTCTTTATTTGATTTGCACAATAAGAGGTTGACACCTTGCATTACCTTTGCATTTGGGTCCCTAAGAGTTTTGGGGATTTACAAATGAAGAAAAATGGTGATTTGATATGTGGAAATAGGGGTTTGGTGTTTTGTAGGATGGGGGTGGGTATGTGGTATTTTGTATGAGTCACATGAGGGTGTGTGAGGGTTTGATTTGGGTTTGGTATAGCTTTTGGGCTAGGTTGAGTCGGTTGCCCCAAATTAAATAAAAATTGTGTCATTTGTGTTCTAAAATATATTAGAAGTGCATGGGATCTATATTGGGGGTGACACAAGTGTCATAGATGTAGGAGACTCAGAATAGATTATCATCAAATATTGGGTTGCAAGAATCAGGTCAAGGTTGTGTCTCTAATTTTGATTGGAACGGTCATAGGTGCAAAGTTTGGGTTTAAAAATTAGATATTATTGGACAAATGTTGCATGATTAAAATGAAGCCCAAGAGAGGATATTTATGAGTGATACAAAGGTTAGGATTGGAGATTGGCTTGTCTAGGTCAAGGGTGTGAATTTTGTTTGAAGGTAATGGCTAGTGTTGTGCTCCAAATATTATAACAACGGTAAGGTGCAACAAGAGTTACAAATATAAATAGGTTTTTATTAAACCCTATTTTCTAACCCTATTTGAATCCAAATCAACCCTAATCTCTTGCTACACCAGGTATACCTAAAATTAGGTTAAGGGGGTTTACACGTACGATTTTGATGTGCAACACCAATATATTTCGTCCAACCCACTTTATAATCACAAGCCTAAATGGAAATAATATGTCTAGGATGATGGTTTCCTATTTATTTAAATTTCACATGCTCCATAAACTTTGCATGGTTCAAAACCTAGATTTAAATTCATAATTTCTATTTTTGGAAACCGAATCTTTGCATATCTCTTGTGCACCAATTTTAAACTAAAATAAATATTTATAAAATTTGCCCAATGACTAAAAGAGGCCTAGAAAGCCCTATTGGTCCCTCAAACAACCCTCCTCTATGGATTTAAATCAATTAAAGCCCATACCATACAAGCCCACAAGCATATGTATATATAGTTGCTTCCCCTCTACCCAACCGTAAACCTAGCCGCCCCTTCCCCTTTGTGGCCGCCAAAGAGTACCTCCCCCCCTTTTTTATCATCTTCTCCCTCTCCTCTTCCCTTACCCTCTTACCCACAACACCCCGACCCCCTACCACACCTTTTGGCTGACCCCTTTGGGCCAAACCCTACCATAAGCAGCCGATTTCTACTGAAGCCACCTAGCACCCCGTAGAGTTTTGTGAAGTTTGGAGTTCGTTTGGTACTCTGAAAGGCCGTAGTCACGAAAAGGGTCTCTACCGTAATCGCCATCGCATAAATTTTCTAACTTTGTTTCCTTTCCTATTTTTCCATGAATAAAAACTTGTACAAATCCTTTTGAATGTTAGATATCAAATAGAAATAATCTCATGCATGAGAAACCCATAATTTTATGTGCAAAACTATTCCAAGTTGTTGTAAAACCATGACACGAGCACGTTGCACCATGGATGATTTTAGTTCAATAAATTTTGCCATTTTTAAATATGAAATAAAATTAAAAATAAATAAATAATTATTAAATAATATTAAATAATATATTATCATAAATAAAATAGATTTTTAGGCAAGTATATAAATTTGCATGTACAAACTAGTTGTCAAGTTGCTATAATACCTAGTCGACGCGCAACGAAACTTTTTTTTGTATGCAACGATAATATTTTGATAATTTTTATTTAATTAAAAATAATTCTAGAATTTAGTACCTATTTATTTTAGTTTAATATGATATCAAGATGAGTGTTAGAGAGGTTACACACATGTTCGATGGGTAGTTAGCGTTGTTGAGAGTTTTGTGACATTGTGATGTACATAAGTACGGATAGGACTACGCATGTCTGAACACATGTAAATGCCTATATTTACGTATGATATCATGATGTACGAGACACTCACAACATGCTAGATAGTAGTAAGTCACATATTTATTGGCATGTTGTTCAAGGCCATGCGATTGTTGGATTGTTGGCATGAACATCATGATATCGGTTGATGTTGTACAACGATCTTCTACTTTGATATTGAGTATATTAGTGTATGGTGATATTGATTAGAATATGTTTAATAGGAAAAATTGGATCCGCTGCACTCCCAGTCAAGGACATCCGTTAGGAAATACCGAAGCAGCAGGCAACTGACAAGTATACCTTGCCATCGTTCACAGATCTTTTGCCTTGTATGTACTATTGGTTCTTGTTGTATTTTTATTTACTACTTAGATTATATTGTGACTATAGGACTATGGTCGATACTTAATGTCCAAGTTGTATTCGGGTGCCGACATCCGTCAACGAAGTCATGTATCGGTTAGTTGCATTATCGACGTGATACCCTGTTCGTGCTTCTCCTTGCACAAGATACCTTAGGACACTTGATATGACTTGCATTGACAAGATCCATACTTGTGATATTCAGGGATTTCAGATTCTGTGCTAGGTAGGACTAATGACATGAGATAGAGGATATATTTATTTTTACACAGTTGACTCGATACATAGTTAGGGGTTTATCTTGGGTGTTATGGACATGAGACGTGAGATACATTGGGAAGGGAAGAACAAATTTTGTCATTGGGTTACCACTTATATCATAGTTATCGTTGTATGAGCTTCGGTTATAGTAGTGCATGTACCCTAGGTTGGGTTTCTGTACGCACCTTTCATAGTTACAGTCGTGTCTATTGAGACCTACACAATCCAATAAGCTACATATGCCACCCTCTCCAGAATTTTAAAAGGTCAAAACAATAGATGTAAATGAAAGAAAAGAACAAAACAGAATTGAACCGGCTAACTCATCACTTGCAGCATCTGTCCCTTCGACCTCCATCACAAAAATTCTGCCATGCTGGGGTGTCTCCCTCTGTTGGTACTGGGCATTTTTCTGTGCCACATGTGGCCTTGCTATACCTCTCTCGCTGCTTATAACACCTGAAATCCTACTCCACATGATTCTACCTTACATACCCTACCTTAATATCCTACTGATACACACAGCTAATACTATCACCCACAATAATACTCACTTATACCAGACTGACACACTCTTTAGTACCTTATAGATTACTTTTGTGCTATAGTATAGTTACTATTAAACCTCTGATTAAGACTTCAATCATGACAAGTAAGAGACCATAACCATGCATATTTTTTCTTTCAATAGAATTGTATGTTGTATGATTTTAGATAGGACTTTCATAGACTATAATTTGTTGGGGGTTTGATCGTAGTAAAGATTATGACGAATAGGTTATGGCTAGTCAGAAGAGGGGGGAACGAGGTATTTTAAATTTGAGGATAAATTTTTTCTATGGAGTAGGATTGTAACTACCTACTTTCGGGAGGGGTATTTTTTTATCATTTTATAATTGTTATTGTATTATAATAATAGGGGTGCACTTATTTTGTAATGATGTATGACTAGAAGGTTATTTATTGAGTTTATACTAGACATAGTCATGACCAATTTAGGTACATTAGACCAATTGAACCACATGGGACACATTAGACTAGTCATGGTTAGTTAGAATAATTATTTATTTCCATTAGTGTAAACAATATAATATTTCTTTTATTAGGAAGAGATCCTTCCACCTATTAAACTAATCCTTTATGACAACCTAAAAGGGGTATATTGGACATTTTGCATTAGACGTAACCCTAGTATAAGTGGCCGGCCATAGAGGGGAGGAGAGAGAATTTATTTTATTTTATTCCACCACCTGTTCTTCCACAAATTGATTTATCCCCAATCTACTTTATCCCAATCCAAATTTCCCTAAATTACTTCCAATCTAATCCAAATTCATTTCTATGGAGGCCTAGGAGCTTGGATTGCAAGGAGCACTTGAGGATGAGGTGATTTGCTAGAGGCTTGTGTCTATTTTGTGTCCACTTGAGGAATTTATTGGGAATCCATCTCCCAATAGGTAAATTTCTATTTTTCTATAAATTTATATTCTAATTAATGTATTAGACTTATAGGAACCCTATCATGGCAAATGACTACTCATAGGAAGAAGAACTAGGTTCTTTTTAGCCCTATTGTGATAGTTACATTGACTTTTGTGGCCAAATTGGAGGAAATTCGAGTTTGGGCCATCATGTGTCCGTAAGAATATCTCTTTAGTAATTTTAGTGTTGGTGCATGTGGAAGGGTATCTAGAAGCTGTGCAATAAGGTGCTCGAGTTTCAGTCAGTGAAGGAGGATGTGGTGAGCAATACATTGACACTAAGAAACACTGCTTGAGTCGTGTTGGTCTGATACTCAGTGTAGATTCTCATTTGGATTGACAGTGCACTGATGTGGTCTATAAGAGGTAAAATTGGCAGCAGTAGTAGTTGTTGTTGTGGCATATGGATTTTATAACTGGAGTTACAACAGATGTTGCAAGAGTGTTTAAAAATTGAACTGCACTAGGATGTGCAATCTAGAATGGAAGAGCAGCAGGTAACATAAGGTTGGGGGTTAGAGCCTCGGATATGACAAGATATGGGGGACTAAGGAGTGGTATAGTGCATATTATGTACTACAGAATTATAGGAGTGTTCAGGTAGTATGTGGAGGTGTTGTTGGTGTTGTAGTTTTTATTTTAGATAATAGGTTATTGTGGCAAGGAACTATAGAGTTTGGTTTAGCTTGTGTGGGGGAGTGTTGAAGGAAATATGATGTGCTTAAGTTGCACATATGTGTGGGAGCACTGCAAGCAGTGTGTAGGCATATGAAGTGAGGGATCAGACTGGCTGCACTTTATTTATAATTTATATTCCTTTTTTATAGGATAAATAAGAAAAAAGTGCCCTTTCCCTCTATTTCCTTTTTGTGTCCCATGTCCCTCCCGTGTGGCGACATGGGGTATCAGTCTCAGGTAAGTGCAGTAGGGTGAAGACTAGGTGTGAGTGTTGCTGCATCAGACTTGGGGAGGGCATTTGCAAGTGGAGCTCGAGTACTACCATGCCTATAACATCGATTACATAGTGGGGCTCAGCATGCGTAGGACACCAAATTGTACCACACCTTGCATGGGTGTCACTTTCAAGAATACGTGATCGTTCACCATGAATTCTAAAGGTCATCGATGAATATCCGCATAACTTTTATTTCAACTTTGAGCAACCTAACGGCTCTAGCGAATCATACAGATTTTCTCGATGGCCTACTCCACTAGTTCCAGTCCAAGTACTTGTAGTTCACCGAATTCATTCCAATATATCAATGATCGACACTTTTGCCCGTAGAGTGCCTCATACGGGGCTATCTGGATACTCGATTTATAACTGTTATTATATACAAACCAACGACATATAAGTATCTTAATTTATTTTCAAATCCAATACAACAGACGTAGCATATCCTCAAGAATCTATTCACCCTTTGTTTATTTCATTAGTATGTGAATGGTACGTCGAGCTAAATTTCAACTTCGTGCCCATCGTTGACAGAAGGCTATCAAAAATTGTGATAAAAACTATTCGTCTCGATCTGATACTATTGGAATAAGCACCCTATCTAATCAGACAATTTCATCCATATAAATATGAGCTAACCAATCGATGCTCCATAAAATATTAATTACGATGAGATGAGCTAACTTAGTCAATCGATCAATAATAACCCAAATTGTGCCATTCCTTGCTATATCTTAGGCAAGCCTACTATGAAGTCCATGGTAATATTATCCTATTTTCACTCCGAAATGGCAAGATTTTGTCTCCCTGCCAGGCATCTGGTGTTCATATTTTATATGATGAAAAGTCAAAATTTGTGACAAGGAGAGAGCCACAACCTTCTTCATGTTATGCCACCAAAAGGATATACATCTTTGTGCTTCCCAGATGTAAGGAATAATTCATAATGGGCTTCATCATTATTTCCTTTATGAGCTTATCATCCTTAGGAACACGCAATCTTCCTTTTAAATAAAATATTCCATCTTTATGTTCCGCAAAATTGGTTACTTTTGTTGCTCAAATCAACTAACATATCTTTTATATGAAGGAATGTGTCATCGTTTTGCACGGTCTTTATATTTTTTTACAAGCTCAGCTCTAGCTGATATTGAGCTAGTTTTGCCCCGGGGTTCAAACTCGGAATTTGATACCCATATCCTCTAATTTATGTTATGCCTTGCTTGCTATATACAATGTCTTAACAAACTTTCCGCTCAAAGCATCATCCACTACATTTCTTTTACCCGACATGTATGCAATCGACAAGTCATAATCTTTGATCAGCTCCAACCAATGCCTTCGACATAAATTTAATTCCCTTTGAGTGAGATATACTTAAGTCTCTTGTGATTTGTGAAAATTTTGCAAGCCACACCAAAAGGATAGTGTCGCCATAATTTCAACGTGAACAAAATTACCGCTAATTCCAAATTGTGTTTGGAGTAATTGTTCACATGTTATTTTAAATATCTTGAGGAATAAGATATTACATTTTCATATTGCATGAGCACATATCCCAAGCCAAGTCATGATGCATCGCTGTAGATTTGGAATCCCTATGTTCCTTTTAGAAGTGTAAGAATTAGATCCGAAATGAGCTGCTACTTTAGTTCTTGGAAACTAATTCTTAGTCGTCCATCCATTTGAATGCTACTCCCTTCTGGGTGAGATGAGTCAGAGGCTATGCCAACTTTGAGAATTCCTTTATGAATCTTCGATAATAGCTTGCCAATCCAAAAAAAACCCTCAATCTCGCTAGCCGATATGGGTTAACAACTAATTCAATCTTTTTTGGGTCAGTAGCGACACCCTCCTTCGAACTAACATGTCTAAGGAATGACATGCTACTCATCTAAAATTTGTATTTTTCTTAGCTACTAATCACACAGAGTTTGCAGTATAATCCTCAAGTATTTTGCGTGTTTCTCCTTATTCCTCCAGTATATCAGAATATCATCAATGAAAACGAACACGAACTTATTCAGGAAGGGTCAAAAAATTCTGTTCATCATATCCATGAAGGTAGCAGACATATTGGTCAAACCAAATGGTATTACCAAAATTTATAATATTATCTTATGTAGAAAAAACTTTCGCACATCCTCGGGCTTGATCTTTAACTAATGATAGCTCGAGCAATGATTAGTCTTTGAAAACATTGTCGCTCCCTAAAGTTGGTCAAACAAATCATCTAGTTTTGGCAATAGATACTTGTTCCTAACTGTCACTTTATTTATCTCTCGGTAGTTAATGCAAAGATGTATTGATCCATCTTTCTTCTTTACGAATAGTACCGGAGCTCCCCCTAGAAATATTGGGAAAATATACCCTCGATCTAATCATTCTTGTAGCTTAACTTTAGGTTCCTTTAGTTCTACAGTTGTTGTTATTACGGTAATTTCGATATCGCCCGAGTGTCCAAAAATGTGTCAATGGTAAACTCTATTTCTTGATTAGGTAGCATTCCAGATATCTCATCTAGTAACAAACTAACAAAATTTGTCATAACTCCGGTTTGATTTAAGTCTGCATCCATCTTTTGAGTGTCTCGAACAGAAGCAAGTTACCATTCATAGCCAGAATGCCTCATATCGTCATTGCCGATATCACCATTGCTGACTTTGATATTGAGCCACACAAATAAAAGAATTATATTTTCCAGGTAGACGAAACACAACTCTATTCTCTATATAGTCGATTATCGTATGACATTTACCAAGCCAATCCATCCGAAGGATGATGTCGTACTCTTTGATGTCTAGACAAATTCCTTTCTCCAATGCATATATAGCCATCCCTATAAATTAAAATTGCATGCAAAGCCACTCTTAATGGAGTGTTATCACTAAGATCCATATCTAACAATGTTATACACAATCTATGATCAACAAAATTTGATGATATGAAACTATATGTAGCACTTGAATCAAATAAAACTCTATTATGTATTCTTTTATATAATATACCTGTTATGAAGGAATCTGAGGCAAGAGCTTCCTCTTAGGCCAATGCATAAACTCTATCCTGTACGCCAAGTCGTGGGTTCTGGATATTCATTGGCCTCGCATGTCGAGCTTGATGTTCCTGCCTACGATTCTAGTTGTGGTTTTGGTCTGTGGGAGGATTTTGATTCCCCCTCAACTTCCGAACTCATCTTCTTTGTGGCCTATGCGACCATATTTGAAACATCCAGCTTGTCACTCCTCCTGTTTGTGCCCAACCCAGTCGCTGTAAAAGCATCATAATGCTAGATAGGTCCTCAATTATCACATGTGTTTTGATGCTTTAGAGCGTCAGATCCTTCCATCATAATAGGTTATTTATGGTAGTTGTTATGACCTCTCTGTGTTTCTCCTTGAGTACTTGGAGTGTGTAACTTCTCCATCTCGAGAGATGCTTCATATATATATATATATATATATGTATATATATATATATATATATTGTCTATTCATGACATCCTTTGTAAGCCCTCATTTAAGCTAAGAACGAATCTATGCAGCATCGCCTTATTGTTCGGCACCATATGATCAACAAAATTACTTTTTTCGAGAACTCAAATTTGTAGTCCTTTACTTAAATGTTCCCTTACCGAAGTGCTACAAAGTCATCATGTTTTAGTTACCAAATTTTTGGATAAATATATTAGGTAAGAAATATGTATTTATATGTCTCCCAAGATATCTTGGCCTCTTAATTAGTGCCACATAATGCCTTATTATTCGCTTCCAACCAGTCGTACACCTTTAGACATAGTTGGACGGGTGCACGCGTTACCTATTTAGTTCCCTAGATACCGATCATTTTAAACAATCCCTCCAGTGTGGACAAGCAATCCATCACCATATCAGGTTTCCCTCTTCCATTGAACTCTAGAAGACTACTTAAATTCAGAGAACATGAAGATGGACTTCTTCTTTGTCGGCGGTTCTGGTTCCTTCGCCTCCACTACCCTTGTCACTTATGTTGCGATCAATGTAGTAGCATTGTTCTTAGCTATTAGATTAGTGACAATATGGGTCAAATTATCCAATTATTTATGTTGTGCTTCAACTTGCGCTTGAAACTACACTTGCAGTTGCACTTGCAACTGTCGATGTTGAGCCTCAGTTTATTGTTGTTAGAATTCGTTCCACTTTTGATGTGCTTCCATCATAAGAAACATTCTTTCCATTGGTTCAGACGATGATGTCATTTTAAACTAATTGTATGATCTCCCTTAGTCATTTATATAAAAGAAGGTAACTTCTATTAGTACTCATAAAATATTTATGGGCTTATTGTATGGAATTATTATTTAACGCATCACCTATTAAAAAGCACCTAACTGAAAAATCACATCAAAAACATACGAAAGAAAATAATTTAAAATATGAAGTAATGAAACCTGCTCTCATACCATATGCCATGCCTCTATTCCATAAAACCAATAAGTCGTCACCAAGCGTAATGTTATAGAAGTCTAAATTGTACTTGTACAAGGCAAGAATATGCACGAATAATATTCTTTTAAATATAAAGTTTTAATCACACAGTAGCAGAAAATTGAATGCAACAGTATAGAAAGAAATACTCTTTTTTATTGAATTCTTGAAGTGGAATACAAATTTCTCAATACATTCAAAACGACTTTCCTTCTTACATTTCTTGTAAAACAAAAATAACTGATAAGCTATCATGAAATAATATCTCCATTTAATATATTATGTGTCATGACCCGCTCACGAATAATCAAGTACGAGCACGTGTCCAAGTCCTACCTACGCCATAGTGTCAACGATAGTACATTGTCTATACCTTCATCAACAAAATCATAATATATATTTATACTAAAATCCAACAACCTTTCCACAATCTAATCATATAACATATGCATAATAATCCACATTGTCTATCTCATGACATTTATATAATCAACTCTAATGATATATATAATAACTCATCCACAACTAACGATAGAAAGATAAAGCGAGAAACAGACTAGTCCACTAGAAGTCCAAAAAATATAATATCCATATGGATCATAAGGAAGAATAAGCCCAAACTAACAAAAATAAATAATGTATAAAATTCAAGTCCATAATTATGATTTTTCGATATCAAACCCATTGAAAATAAATAGCAACTAAACTATTGCATCCTCCACATGAGTGGAATCTAAATTCTCTAACTGCTGACCTAAAATAGCATCTAAAGGCCCATAATGTGTAAGGTATATGTCCTCCTCTAAATTTGTCAACGTAAAGGTCTTCAGTCAAGAGAGAGCAAAGTAAACATAAATGATATTCAAACTAAACAATAAATATAAGCATAATGACACATAAAACTAGCAACATGTACGCAAAGGTGATCGACATGCTATCATCGTAAGACAAATGAGCGATCGACCATAATACCATAAGAAAAGATGAATCAAGTATGTAACAAATCGTGTAGCATGTTTCCTTTAGAATACTTAGTTTCATATGTGAAACTGTTAGGGGTAATCCGATTTATCAATACATAAAGTGCACTGACAAGCTATTAGTCGTGTAGGTAAATAGGGTCCGACATGACATGGGGGTTTAACTATTGATGTTATCATTTGTGTATGACAGTGCCACACCCTCACTTCGTATTCCCCTCGACAACGACACAATTTAAAGTCTAGTTATCCATTTAACATATACAAGGTCATTCAATAAGGTAATTCATGTAAAGATTCAATATGGTGAGTCATATAGTGATACAAGTAAACATGTATAACATAAGAACTGAAATCATGTCATAGTCATGTGATCAAGAATTGAACAATATGTAAATCTCTTATAATTTTAACTTTTAATAATTAAGTTTAAGTAGGTTATTGATAATTTTTTAATAATATATATATATATATATATATATATATATATATATATATATATATATATATATATATATAAACAAATAAATATCAAGAAATAATTAAATAAGAAATAATTTAGAAATAATTTTTTTAAAAGAAAAGAAATATATAAAAGAGAACATAATATGAAAGAATTAAAAGAAATATAAGAAATAAAATAAAATAATTAAATAGAAAATAATAAAAAGAAATAGGAAAAAAAAAGATTGTTAGAGAAAAAAACTAAGTGCCTTTGGAGTGAACAGTGTAATACATTGTTCACTCATCCTTTGGGCAAAAAACAGACCCCCCATGGTCTGAATATTTAAAATCTTCAATTAAATTTGTTTATATATCAAATCTTCCAAGGATTTGAACATCTCCAAATCCTCTAAATCAAATCATCTAAATCAAATCTTCTAAATCAACCTAAATTAGGAAACCAAGATTTTTTTATAATTCAAACTTTTTTGCTATAATTGATTGTTCTAAGAAAACTTCCCAGAATCGAACCTCGAAAGTTTAAATAACTCTCAAAGAATCTCAGCACCTTCGCCGCCCCAAGGTGACCTGACTGGACTGCAAGCAATTGTCGAAGGATGCCGAAGACCGTCGCCCGATAGCGCTATGCACAAATTGTGCATAGCACCTATGCAATTTTTGCCCAATTTTGTGCCGTATTTTCGCATTCGTCGATCGATCGTTCTTTAAACCGATCACACATGTGTATTCATAACATAACCTACTCCTAATTCCATCAAATAGTTTCTTTTTGGTCGAATATAAAAATAGTAAAAATTGATTCAAAAAATCTCAAAAACATGTTTTTATGTATATAAATAACAGAACAGAATCGAGCCTTAAGACCAACTTTGGAAGGCCCAGTTGTTTCAGACCTGTAAGTCAAATTTAGTTTGATTTATCTGATATATAGACTATATTACCAGGAATAAAACCCAAAAATTAGTTTAGGTTAACTTACAAAATTTCATAATTAAAAATCATGTTGAAAACCTAAAAAGAAATAGTTTTTAAAACAATAAAAATTTTTGATACAGGATCTGTCTCGACAAACCAGACCACCTCGTCACATTCAGATTGCACCGAGAGTCACAAGCAGTATTCTCCGATGTGTAGTCTTTGACGAAATTTGAATTATTTGTGACGAATTTAACCCGTATCAATCAAAAATTACTGTATCGATACTTTTTGAAAATTTCTAATTACCTTGCATAAGCTCATTATGTCGTGAAAAGACTTACGACATTGGACTTATCGTGTATGACATGTCCTGTGACCCAAGTTTCATCCATTTTTGAGATGGTCGATCCGATCGTCATATTACAAGCCCCACGATTCGATTCGACAAGCATTTTGGTAATCGGCTCATCAAAATTCAAATTTGGACATACCGTTAAGTTTGTATCATCGTTTAGGCTTTCTTTGACCTATATTTTCTAAATTTAGGGACTCTTAGTTCTGGTACATTTTTTGGTGCGAAGCGGCCCTACCGGCGAAAACTGTTTTGACTCAAAATAACCATATTTTGCCCTTGTATCAAAATTGGACTTTTATGGGTAGGCTATTCTTAGTATATCGACCCTTATAAACTTATTAGTGATGTATATTTCATTACCAGGTGACATCTATTCAGTTTTTCTCTTTTTATGTAATTATTAATTATAATAAATTGGTATCATGCTCATAGTCAAAATATGTGTGACGAAAATGAGATTCGTCGATTCCAGTAGTCTCCTATCACTGAAATTAACAAAGTGATTATACAGATTATTGAGATAAGATCGTTAACTTCATGATTGATTGTCTTATCTTGGTTTGTGTACCGTAGACTTTTTGTATGAATTACATGATACAAATATGGAAATTTAAATCCAAAACTTAAAATTTTGAATATTAATTAATTAATAATAATTATAGGGATTAGTGTGACTTAGTTCTAGAGGGTTTGACTAATATAATAACTTAGGTGACATAGGTGATAAACGACTTTGACCCATCAAACATTCCTTGTTAAGGAGTTGTTGGAATTAGTATTATTACTGTTTGTGTGTGTATTTGGTTGCATGTTGTTTGGGATGGTAGATGTATAGGATGATAATAGCTCGTTGGTTTGTGGATATATCTAGCTAGATTTGGTCTCGCAACGCAGCATGCTTGAACACACTCCAGGCGACTATTTTATACTCAGCATTTACTCATCATTTTATATGGCAGTAGTCGTTCCTTTATTATTATTATTGTTGTATTACTGTTGTTTCCATAACCAGTTACATGATTATTCTTGTTGACGCATATTGGACAACATATACGAATTATGTGTTGCATTTCATGCTAGTTGACTCAACATGAAATTGTGTATATGATTAACTAGACTCTTTACTTATTAGAGACACACTGGATGCATCATGAATTTGACTCGATAATATCATTGGTTGGGGAGGACAGTTTCTAAATTGAGGGTCTACTATTTGTTTACTTTCTATTAGTTGGCCACTAGTGACTCGGATGAGCGATGTGTGTCTTGTGCATTATTATTTATTCAAAGAACCCCATACAGACGAACGTTGTCCTCAAGTGCATGTTACATAGATTAGTTATGTGGAGTAGTTACTGAATTACTAGGTAGTTTCCTTGTCAATATTTATTGTTTATCAATTTGGCATGTATATTATGTATCTTGCTACACCCCTCTGAGGACCTAGTTTTCTTTCAAGTTATTGCTGAGCTGCTTTCATAGGATTAATGGGGACTAGTTCATCAGATTTTAGGTATACTTAGTTATTACCTTCTTCGTGTTCTTTCATTCTTATGTCTTTTTATATATAGGTTCTATTTCATAGATAGCAATGTGGATGTATTTGGATATTTTATTTAGATAGTTACTATGACCTAGACATCGTATATGTACTTAAGTTGGACTAGAGTCCGCTTGGAGCATAGTTGGCCATTGCCACGTATCTAGTTCCTTCGTATTTTGGGACTGAAAAGTGACACAATAATAAGGAATTAAATATGGTACATGCTTGAAAAGACAAAAGCATGAAATAGTTACATATTAATACTTATTGAATAGAATAAACCTATCTACGAATACTTGCCTAATTTTTTGATGGACTTGATATTGAAATTGACATATACTCCTTGACCAACCCACTATCTACAGGTTTCCCCAATTCAGCAAGGAGTCATTCCACATCATATGGAAAGAGCAATAATAATTTGCGTTAGAGATAGATATTTACTGAAATACCCCAACGGTCAACTACTCTACTAATTAGCCTAGTTTCTAGGGTCTATCCTATTCACCTAAAGGATTACCGTTAATTATGGAATTAAGGTTACCAAAATAGCAATTACTCGTCTATAAATCATGTGTTTAATTGCGGAGTGGTCAGAACGCAAACCAAGGCCAAAATTAGGTTAAAATTTTATGTTGTCATAAAACCTAAATATATCAGTACATAATCAAAGGTTTCATTAATACAGTCGCAAGGGTATGCTCAGAATTGCAGTTCATGCTCGTATGATGGAGATACAACACTTTTAATTTAATTCGCCGACGTGTGTTATTACAACTAAAAACCTTGGCTTCAATTAATACTGACTACATAAATCTATGAATTAATTTCTGAGAAAACATGTTAAATTAGAATGAATTTCTGATCCACCTTTTACGGATATGGAAAATTGTATCTAGGTTCCAAGTTATGTGTTTTATAAGAAACTACATGCAAATCGGCATCACAATGAATTGGGGCACAAAATAAAATACTAATTATTGTTCTAAAATTAGCCATATTATATATATATATATATATATATATATATATATATATATATATATATATATAAGGGGTGGAAGGGGGTTTCGGGTAGGAATTTATATATATATATATATATATATATATATATATATATATATATATATATATATATATATAAGGGGTGGAAGGGGGTTTCGGGTAGGAATATATATATATATATATATATATATATATATATATATATATATATATATATATATATATATATATATATATATATATATATATGTGTGTGTGTGTGTGTGTGTGTGTGTGTGTGTGTGTGTGTGTGTGTGAGTGTATGCGTGTATTAGATATGTGTATGTGTGTATGTGAGCTAGGGGGAGCAATAAGCAGGCCAATAAGCAGCCGGATAAGCAGTGAGCATAAGCAGCAACAGCCGTGAGAAGCTGCATAAGCAGCAACAACCATAAGCAGCAGCAGCCATAAGCAGCAGCAGAAGCAGCAAGATGCAGCAGCAGCAAGCAGAAGCTGAAAGCTGAATGCAGTAGCATAAGCAGTAAGCAGCAGCATACATACGCAGCAGCATGAGCCATAAACAACAACAAAAGCAGCGATAACCAGAGATAAGCTGTGACAATATTAATAAGCAGCGGTAGCTTAAGTGCTTAGAAATTAAGTTGTAGATAAGTTAGTAAGCTAGTTAATAAGCTAAATTAGTTTATATTGATAAGTTAGTTGGTAAGTTAAGTATATATCTATATGGGAGATATTTATATAAGCATTAGTTAGCATTAGTTAGCATTAGTTAGTATTATTTCTAGTTTACCTTGAGTTACACCAAGGTAATGAGAGTTGAGGTATCTTGGGTATGGGTATTGAATATCCATTGGGTATGTTAGTTATGATAGTTGTTATAGTATTGTTATAAGTTTAAATGCATATTAGTGTATAGTAAGATAGGTTGGTTATTTAGCTAATGTTAGATATTGTATTACCTTGTGATACCAAGGTAATGTCAAGGTATTGGTTTATACTCAAGATATTGAGTTTGTATATCCAGATAGGTGTGTAGGTGGTATGATACTGTATTTGGTTCAAATTTAAGGTATCCACTTAGCATTAGTTTGGCTAGGAGTACTATATATTTTGTCTTATATATATGTAGTGCCCCGTTTCGAGTAGGCACTATGTACAAGTGATATCACTTTGCTTGCTCGAATAAAAGCCTTCTCAGAGAGTTCTCGTTTGAACCACAAGATGATTGATCTAAGTGAGTGGGCAGAACTGCATTCTCTGATTCTTGCACGCCTTAATAATAATATGAGTTTTTGAATGCTTGTTCTAAGAAGATGGTTTCATAAGAAGAATGATAGAACCTGACTCTGCATGCTAATAAGTGAACTCGTATAGCTTGTCATTGAAATGAACCTGCTTGTCTAACTAAATAAACTGAATGCTTGTCTAAAGAGATGGAACTATTGCCATGCTAGTTAAAGATAGAAATATTATATGCTTAGTTACACGGACACCGCTATCGAACGAACCGTTGCCATGCTAATAAGAAAGAGTAAAATATTTGTTTGCACTTATCATGGTATCCTATGCTAAACTAGAATACTTGAATGCTTGTCTAAAAAGAGGTAAAATTTGCATGCTAGATTTATAGAACTGTTCTTGCTTGTGAAAAGAGTTAGCTTTGCTTGAACATGTTTCATTGATCGCCTGTAAAGAGATAAAACTACATGAATATCTTGAACTTGTTCTTCTAGACTAATAGTCCACCCTTAGGCTTGAAGTCCTTACTTACGGGAGGGTGTGGCTATTAGAAAAGAGTATTGAGAGTTCCGGCTCTATAGCTTGATATATATACTTGCTTGCTTGTTCTGGAACATGTGCATCAAATGGTATTTATCTTATAGAAGTACATTCATGCATTGGTCTGACAACTTGTGCATAAGATTTATCTCTCGAGCGGTTCCTGGGTCATGGAGATCATTCGTCCTGAAAAGAGATCTAGATACCCTGAGGCTTGAAGTCCTTACTTACGGGAGGGTAGACTGTCATTAGTGAGATGGGCTTGTACATTCCAACTGCTAATCCCGTGAGGGGACCATCATGTAGTTAGGGCGCATGCTAGGCTAGCCTTCTTGCATACCTAACTGTTTAATGCAGAGACGGACAGGAAAAAAGAACCTCATTTCATATATATATGCATATGTTGCTAACTTGTATGTCTGCTGCAGGGATAACAGTTCGACAAGGGGTAAGAAACATACAGAGTTTATATATAGCTTGCTTGTTTATTTAATTTTCATTATAGAGTTTATTTGATAGCGCTTCATGCATTTGCATCAGTTGGACAATGGCTATTAGTAAAGAGCTGAACCTTGGTCACAGCTGCTACTTGTTAGTGAAAAGCAACCATGCATCACAACTGCTAATAGCATCACATAAAAGAGTCATTAGTTAGCTGGTTTACCTCTACTGATCCTGAGTTTCTCGGGGACCGAAATTATTAGCTAGTTCTTTTTTGTGATTGAAATATGATAGTCCATTAAATGCGCTTATCTTGATTTGAGATGAACAGTCCATTAGGGAATTGAATATGGCTCATAATACATGTTGCGCACTGCATGATAGAACACTGCCTCTATAGCTTGCTTGTATGTATTGAATATGCAAACTAGTTTCAAAGCTATATTTTCGAAAAGATGTAATCTGACTATAATCCTGAGCTGCATGAAATGAACATAGGTAAAAGTAGTAAGATCACTAGTAATGTAATATTTTGCCACATGCTTAATTAGTGGGTTTCAGGGGGTGTAGCTTCTGTTCAGTTGATTTATACTCACCAGTATTTTCTCTAAAGTACTGACCCACCAACAGTTTGCTTATTCTCAGGTGCTGGACTATCCGAGGAAGCGATAGCCGCGTCTCATCCCCAGGACCCAAAAATCTGGAGTCGATACCTTGAGCCGTATCGAGATTGCTTTGAACTGCTTTTGTATAGAGGGACATAATGTATGGAACGGTGTCATTGTAATCGAGAGAAAAGATAGCTTGAGCAAACTGTAACCTCGATGAAGTGCCGCTTGTAACACTTTTGATTATCAATAAAGAGCCTATTTTTATATGCCATTGTGTTCTTTAATTTTCTACAATATATGTGCCGCTCCTCCTGTCTTGAATAGCTTACTTTTCCTTGTTCAAAGCTTTGGCCATGTGCAAGCGCACTTTAGGCTTGCACGGTATCACGCCCGTAAGAGGACGATCGGTTTCGTAGGGACCAAGCGAGGGCGAACGGCCCCTGCGGGATCAGGACGTGACATAATGGTATCAGAGCGACTCGATTCTTTGCCCATTCCGTTAGCTTTGACTCTGAGATGTGCTCGATATTGTATTGCAATGAACGTTCCATACAATAAGTCCATAGATATTCTTAAAGTTGCCGACAAAAGTTTTTCGGGATTTATTTTATTGCTTGAGATATGATTTGCGATTTCTGGTGGCTAGAGTTTTATTGAGTTATGATTGCTTGAGTTTTGATTGAGGATGATGAGGGATGAGGACTATCGCTACTCGGGATATCGAAAGTTTCTTCTTGAGTTTCGAGGATGAAACTCTTTGTTAGTGGGTAAGTATGTAGTGCCCAACTTCGCGTAAGCACTATGTACAAGTGATATCACTTTCCTTGCTCGAGCGGAAGCCTTCTCGGAGAGTTCTCATTCGAACCACAAGACGATTGATCAAAGTGAGTGGGCTGTATTCTCTAATTCTTGTATCCCTTAATAATAATCTGAGTTTTTGAATCCTTGTTCTAAGAAGATGGTTTCATAAGAAGAATGATAGAACCTGACTTTGCATGCTAATAAGTGAACTCGTATAGCTTGTCATTGAAAAGAACCTGCTTGCCTAACTAGAGAACGGTGTCATTGTAATAGAGGGACATAATGTACGGAACGGTATGACCCAAAAATCTGGAGTCGATGCCTTGAGCCGTATCAAGATTGCTTTGAGCTGCTTTTGTATAGAGGGACATAATGTATGAAACAGTGTCATTGTAATTGTCACGACCCGCACCCGGTATAGGGGCACGAGAGCGTGGGTACGTCCAGCCTACGCCGCAGCATCGGCGATAGAACGCTGTCTAGGTCACAGTAATACTATATAGCTAAACACCTGTCAATGATATCCATCTCCACAAGGAGGTCAATATATATCTCACAATAATCTCACAATGTAACTCAATCACAACAACTATAAGGCACGATGAAAGATAAAAGGAAATGACATAGTTGAACACCATGTCTCAAATATAAGGATAAATCATAGCTAGCTGTCCAATACAAGTCTCCAATTAAACTTATCATAAGTCTAAACATAAACTGAAATAACCTCCATAAGTCTCAAGCATAAATAAAACTATCTAGATAGCTGTAGGCAATGTCTCATCTAGAAGCATAGTCTCCTCTAGGATCTCTGGTACATAGTCTGCATCTATACCTGGTCCGTAGTGCGTGGTACAGAAATCCTCAAGATTCTCTGGAAAAAATATCCAGTCAGGATTGGAACAAAAATATACCTCTAACAGCAGTTCCACATATATTGACAAAAACTATAATACAGTGTAAAGAAATACAAGACAGAATAAAATACTGGCAATAAAAAATACTGGAACAAAGTACTGGAACATCATCATCAATATGCATCTGATAAGGAATAGAACTACAAGTGTACGCAAGTACAAAGAACTAGTATGTAAATGTGTATAAGAACAGCTACTAGAACATATGGAAATACAAGATCAATCTATCAAGATACATGTCAAGAAATTATCTATCTAAGTGTGTGAAATATCAGTATATCATGTGATCGGCTTGGGACTATATGACTCATTACATGGATTAGCGATCATCCCCAACAGGTCAGGCTAACCAGATGTAACAGCGATGAGGCATGTAAGGGTAAGGCTGCACCGACGTGAAATGTGGGTAAGCTAATACTGCATGTAAAGTTGCGTATGATCACATAAACTACTAATATTTCCCTATTTTTCCCAGCTAGCACGATGGATTCCAATCACGACTCCTCGTGACAGGTCTCAATGATGCCAACTCGTGTATCCAACAGTGTCAGAGTCATGTACGCTATACAACAAGAATTATAGAGATAATCAATATAATGGAAACTGTCAGAGAATGTACTTGCCTATGGTCCTTAGCAGGCAATACCACTGTTCGGGTTCCAAGGTGTCGTCTGGATGACCCAACAGTCCTATAGACATACCATGTAATACAATACTTCATCAGACAATACTCTAGCACACAATCAACATAATGATCTCAACAGGCTACGCTAGGGGGTCACGTCTGTCGTTGCTATGAATAACAGACAGTCGATGGTACGGTCTTGCCAGTACGTCAGTGTACATTTGGCAGTCTGTTATCATGCTACGGGGTCACCTAGTACACGGGCATATAATGCCTGTTATTGTTTATCATAAACATCAACACTACTAATTCAATTTAATAGGTATGTGCTTCTAGCTACTTAATAGAGTCTACCTTATGCATGTTCATATGCGTATACTGTTACATATTAATCAATTATCTATGTCTATATATACTATCAAACTTATACCATGCATACAATTTATTAAGTATATATATATACTAGGATACTTATAATACATATAGGGGCATGTATAGATATTATTTGAGAGCATATAATATCTATATACCTATACGTATGCAACTACGTACATATATGTATATACCGATACATACGTATACTAATGCATGCATACGTACATGCGTACTCAAACGAGATTAGGTTCACGTCAAACCTGCGCGTGTGGACGGGGCGGAAATGACGAGGCAGGCCGATCGTCGTGCACGGGGTGCACAGTCGGACTGGGCAGCGGGACCGCTGCTCAGGCGCTCCGGCGAGTCGGGATAGGCGGGCTCTGGCTTCAACAGCGGGGTCAAGCTCCAAGCGTCGGTGGTCGGGCAGTTGGTCGAGTCGCTGCTACTCTGGTTGACAGCGACGGTGCTCGGCGGTTCGGTCGAGCGTACGGGGACGAGTCGAGGTGGGCAAACGGATGCTTCGGCGGTTCAGTCAGGTGCGGGTGGTCGACGAGCCGGGGAACCGAGTGCAGGTGCTCGGGTCGGTTGGATCACCGGTCATCACAGCGGGTTGGCAGGGATTGGCAGCGGTCTTAGGTACGTCTCCAGCGAGTGTCCGGTCAGGCGGCGGCGGGAACTGAGAGGTGATGAACAGTGATGGGAAGGGGGGTCGGCTGAGTTAGGGTTCGGCTGAGTTAGGGTTGGGGGGTTTAAAAAAAAATAAAAGGGAATAGAATATGTATATATATATATATGTTGGTGTTTGGTTTGACCTAGAATATATTGTCCTTGGTCAACACTAGGAAAAAAAAAGCCTTGGCTTGCTATGGAGATATTCTAATGGGCTAGGGTTCGAATGGGTTTAATGGAATTGCGAGAATTGTACTGGTCTAAGGGGTTTGGAGGCCATGGTTTCAAGGAGTTGATGTTAAATTACACATCCCAAAATTTATGAAAAATATAATGAAGAGAGGAAAATGGGTTTAATGAATTTACGAAAATTTGTATGAAATAGGTTTATTGTTTGCTTAATCAAAATTAATGCAAGGATACGTTCTACAATTATATAGAAGTACAAAGGGCTGGATTTATGTGGGACACAAGCATTGATTAACGGTCTGGCGTGTCTAGGACAAGGGTGCAAATCTGATGGAAGACAAAACTAGCGTAGCGTCCTAGTTATCGAATAGCGATAAAGTGCAACAATCAATTAAGGTTACTGTAAATTAAATAAAATTGATTACCATGCAATCATTTACTCATTAATTATGAAAAGACGAAAATACCCTTAATCCAAAAAGTGGGGGTGACAGTAATCGAGAGAAGCGAGAGCTTGAGCGAACTGTAACCTCGGCCAAGCGCCGCTTGTAACACTTTTGATTATAAAAAAAGATCATGTTTTTATATGCCATTGTGTTCTTTACTTTTCTGCAATATATGTACCGCTGCTCCTATCTCGAATAGCTTACTTGCCCTTGTTCAAAGCTTTGGACTTGTGCAAGCGCACTTTAGGCTTGCACGATATCACGCCCATGCGAGGACGATCGGTTCCGCAGGGACCAAGCGAGGACGAATGGCCCCTGCGGGATCAGGGCATGACAATATATATATTATAGTATTTTTATATCTAACAACTTGCGTATCTTATGATACGGTATTTTGTTGGTATCCTAGTATCCTAATATAGCTAGTATAGCCTAGTTACAATGTGTATGGACCCAAAATCCTAAAGATTGACTCATAAAACCTAAAAATAGCTAGTTTTACCAAGTTTGACTAGTTTGACCCAGAATTGACCTAGTTTGACTGTTTTGACTTAGAAGTGGCTTTATAACCTAGAATTGAACTAGTTTAACTTATTTTCATTCCAAAACCTTGTATTGATGCAATATACCATATATAGGTTTGTGTGACACCAGCTTGGACGTCGAGAGACACACCTTGCTCAGGACCTCAGGTAAGTATATTTCTCGGTTAGTTTTTATTTCATAATAGTCTATATATTTTATGTTCTAGAACTGTATACTTGATTCCGACATAGTGGTTTCACGGACTGGTACTACATGGATCCTGTCAGGAGATGTTATCCCTTACCGTGTTCAGCGGGTACTCCTTCACATATATTTCATCGTGTGTATCGAGTATTGATTTAGTGTAGTTCGTGTTCACACACTGCTCGTGTTCAGTGTGCTTATATTCGTGTACACATACTGCTCATGTTCAATGTGCCCATATTCGTGTTCGTAATGTGTCGTGATTGGATCCATTAGTATTGGTTGGGGATGGGGGAGTATGACTTGATTATGTGATCAAGCCCAGTGTATTCGTGTATATGTATATTACATATCACACTTGTAATCGAGTTACCATATTGTATTCGTGTTTAACCTAAACCGATGAGCTAATAAACTTTTATTCCATGGCACATTAGTTAGATTTCTATTATTTCCATTATATTGCAGGTATTCTATTATATGTTCTTTATTCCAGTACATTACCTGTTCACTCTAGTTTATTTTATTCTGTTGTTTAGTTATCTTGTGTTCTTTTCTATTATTTGTTTTATATGCTCGATTATGTGTGAAACTGCTTTCAGAGGTATGTAATTCGCTCCAATCTTGACTGGATATATTTTTAGATGATTGGCTCGTAGAGCAGTGTCCAATATACTATGGACCACCGGAGAGCATACCATTATTGGATACTCCTGTAGACTAGGAGAACTTAGTACCAGAGCTTGAGGAGGTTTAGATTATCTTGTTAGACTGTTATTGAGACTTATGGCATATATATATTATTTCAGTCTCGAGGATGTATTATGATTATTTTCCTTCGTTATTCCATATCGTGCTTTTCTTCCTTAGTTGCATTGTGATTGAGTATAGTTACATTATGAGATACCATATTGTTCCTCCGTTTAGAGTTGAGATGATTGACAGGTACCATATATATATATTGTGTGAGATATTTAGATAGTAGAGTTAACCCAGACATCGTTCTACCGCCGATGCTGCGGTGTAGGCTGGACGTACCCACGTACTCGTGCCCGAATATCCGGGTGTGGATCGTGACACATTTTTAGTGGTAGCCCATGCAGGTCTAGAGTCACAATTAGAGCAATATTGTAGTAGTGCTCACCTAGAGTACTGCTATGTGCCTGTCTTAGGAAATAGGATATAGGCTGAGAGTATACTCAATCACAACTAGGAAATACTTCAAAATATCAGTTTTGCTTTCATTCTCTATTAGAATATTTCCTTTACTTTGAATATATTTTTTCCTTCTTTGATGATATTGTATCATACTCAATATTGATTCCTTTGTTCTATCTATCGTCAGGATATCGCCGAAGACGCGTTTCCAGCACTCAAATGCAATGTCAGCGATGTCGGTCACTTCATCGCCTATGAGGGTAGCACCATCAGACGTTGTTCCAACATATACATTCCAGAGGTCCGCTTTACCGATCCAGGTGGGCGTTTCTGCAGCAGCTTTCGGAGGTGCTCCACCTCCGGTACAGAGGGCAGCACCGACAGTTTCAGGGGATCTTCCACCCCCACCATCCATAGTCGTTTAGACGCAGATGTTTACGCTCTTTCAGTAGATGATGGAGGAGCAACATCGTCAGTCGGAGGTTATGAGGTAGGGCATTGAAAATGCTCACTAGATTACACTCGCAGCAGTCGAGAGAGTCGCCTTAGTCCAGCCATAGATGACACCCCCTCCATTTAACCCGCAGCAGCCAAGGCCGGGGACCATTATAGATTTCAAGAGGATGGGGCTGAAGGACTTTAAAGGCACTGAAGGGATCATTTATGCTGATGATTGGGTAGAAGACATTAAGCGAAACCTGCGGCTGGCACAAATTTTAGAGAGGTTGCAGATAGAGACCGCGGGGAGCATGATGTTCGACATTGCGTTGACTTGGTTTAGGACGGACCCCAGGATCTCAGCACCAGGACTTACTTGAGAAGCTTTCAAAGAGCTCTTCAAGGAAAAGTTCTTTACAGATGTGGCTCTGACATCTCTAGAAAGCCAGTTCCAGTACCTTGTTCAGGGAAGTATGATGGTAGATGAGTATGCGGCAGAGTATTGTAGATTAGGCCGCTTTATGGAGGGACAAAACTCTAGAGGAAGAGCCAGCAAGTTCAGGGAGGGCCTGAACAGGGAAATCAAATCATATACGAATGGAGACCCCACCGCTACTTTCGAGGAGATTCTGAGACAGGCACAGCGGGCAGAAGATGATCTAGAGCTTGGCTCTAAGAGGCCGAGAGACATAGGAGGATCCAGTACCAACACGGGTCCAATATAGCGGCCTCATTTTTAGCAGCAGCACTAAAGGTACTTCCAATAGCCGAGGCAGTAGTATCATGACCAGCTAGAGCGCTGGAACAACAGATGTACCAGATCCAGATGACCATTATTCCTTCACATTCTGTAAGAAGCAAGGACATGGATGGGATGCATGCAGGATAAAATTGGGCCAGTACTTATTCAGCGGATCAGGAGACCATCAGTTGAGGGCTTGTCCTAAAGTTCCAACTCGTCCAGCTTATGGCAGAGCTCAGGCACAGAGAGCACCCACGAGACCACCAGCGGGACAGTAGAGAGGACCTCCTCTACCACCACAACAACAACAGTTCGCTCAGCACCAATAGTACCAGAGAGGTGCCCAGCAACATGGGCGAGCTTTCACCTTGACCGTCGAGAAGGAGGAGCCAGTCGGTGATGCTATCTCAGGTTCAGTCTATCTTGATTCTTTTTTAGCTCATGCTTTATTTAATTTCGGTGCTTTATATAGTTTTATATATGTATATTTTGCTCTGAAACATCACCTTGAGACTAAACCGTTGGCTAGGACTTGCAAGATCACGACCTGGGGTGGCATTATCCTGGTCAGTGATGTTTGCAAGGACCGAAGAGTTTTTTTGAGAGGCCGAGAGTTGAACGTGTTTCTACTCGTAATGCCAATTTTGAGCTATGATATAGTGTTCGGGATGGATTGGTTGAGTAGGCACCATGCTAGTATCGATTATCGAGGAGGCAGAGTTTTGTTTCAGGCACCAAGAGAGCCAGAGTTTGAGTTTATCAGAGGAACAACAGAGCAGAGCGAAGGAGACTTCTGTGGAGCTTTGGTAGAAGAGTAAGAGCTGCCATATCCATTGATTGCAGAGTATATGGAAGTCTTTCCAGAGGAGTTGCCGGGTTAGCACCAGACAGAGATATGGAGTTCTCTATAGACTTGGTTCTAGGAGTAGAGCCAATATCACAACACGTCTATTGAGTGAACAACAGCGAACTGGCGGAGTTAAAGAAGCAGGTGGATGAGTTGCAGGACTGGGACTTCATCCGCTCCAGTTCATCACCATGGGGTACTCCGATATTATTTGTACTAAAGAAGGATGGGTCAGTACGCATATGTATCGACTATATGGTACTTAAGAACCTCACTATCAAGAACAAATATCATTGCCACAGATTGATGATTTATTTGATCAGTTGAGCAGAGCAAAGGTATTCTCAAAGATAGACTTGAGGTCGGGGTACCACCAGGTAAAAATGAAAAAGGAAGACATTTCGAAGACACCTTTCAGGACTCGGTAAGGGCAGTTTGAGTTCTTAGTGATGCCGGTTGGGTGGACTAATGCCCCGACGATATTCATGAACCTGATAAATAAGGTGTTTCATCAGTACTTGGATCGGTTTGTGGTAGTATTCATTGATGATATATTAATTTATTGGAAGATCCCGAAAGAGCATGAGAAGCACCCGAGGATAGTTCTGGAGACCCTCAGGAAGGAGAAGCTATATGAAAAGCTTTCAAAGTATGAGTTCTTACTTGATAAGGTTTAATTCTTCGGGCATGTGATTACAGGAGACGGGATCACAGTAGACCAAAAGAAGATTTAAGCAGTTGAGTCATGGTCTACCCTGATTTCAGTAGCAGAGATCATAAGTTTTCTTTGATTGGCACGCTATTATCGGAGATTTGTTCAGGGTTTTTCCAGGATTGTGAAGCCGATGACTAGACTAACCAGAAATGACGTAGAGTTTGTCTGGACTGAGGATTGTCAGTCTGCTTTTGAGGAGCTAAAGAAGAGGTTGACTACAGCTCCAATATTGGCATTGCCATCAGTGGCAGGAGGATTTTTTATATATAGTGATGCATCGGATAAGGGTTTGGGTTGTGTGTTGCAGCAAAACGGGAAGGTGGTTGCCTATGCTTCTAGGCAATTATGCCCGCATGAGAAAAATTACCCTACCCATGACTTGGAGTTGGCAGCAGTTATTTTTGCTCTTAAACTGTGGGAGCACTACTTATATGGAGAGCGAGTAGAGATCTTTACATATCACAAGAGCTTGAAATATGTGTTTACACAAAAAGAGCTCAACATGAGGCAGCGACGTTGGTTGGAGTTGATGAAAGATTTCGATATTGCTCTGCAGTATCATCCAGGGAAGGCCAAAGTAGTCGTGGATGCCTTTAGCAGGTATCCAGTGGCTATATACTTGACGAGGGACAAACATTTATTGGCCAATCTTAATAGCTTGGGTATTAAGGTATTAGTTCTTGGAGTTGCAGTACAGATATGGGGACTTCAAGTACAGTCAGAGTTGATGGACCGGATCAAAGCCGTACAGTTCGAGGATGAGTCTCTGAAGAGCATCAGAGCACAGGTCCGTATAGGATTGACAGAGGACTTCAGCATTGCAGATGATGGATCATTGCGGCACGATATTCGATTGTGTGTGCCGAGTGGAGCATTGTACGAGAAGATTCTTCAGATCGATCTCAGTACTCTATGCATCCAGGTGCCAACAAGATGTATAGGGATATGAGAGAGCATATTTGGTGGTATGGTATGAAGTGGGAGGTAGCTAGCCTCGTATCCAGATACTTGGTATGTCAGCAGGTAAAGGCAGAGAGACATAGGCCAGTTGGATTGCTTTAGCCTTTACCCATTCCAGAGTAGAAATGGGAGCATGTGATAATGGACTTTGTTTCAGGGCTTCTACATTCTCCAGGAGGTAAAGATGCGATTTGGGTCATCGTAGACTGGTTGACCAAATCAACCAACTTTTTACATTCAAAGTGGATACGTCTACGGAGAAGCTCGCAGAGATATATGTGCATCAGATAGTCAGATTGTGTGGAGTTCCTATAAGCATAGTCTCGGATTGGGATAGTCGCTTCACATCCCACTTCTGAGGGAGTTTGCAGGCTAGCTTGGGCACTCAGCTAAAGTTCAGTACCGCATATCACCCTCAGATAGACGGGCAGTCGGAGAGGACTATTCAGACTCTCGAGGATATGCTACGCACCTACATTTTAGATTTTGGAGGCTCTTGGGAGGATCATCTTCACTTGGTAGAGTTTTCTTACAATAACAGCTACCAGGCCAGTATCGAGATAACACCATTTGAGGCATTGTATGGATGGAGATGCCGCACTCCGTTATCATGGGATGATGTTAGTGAGAGAGTCTTATTTGGACCAGAGATGGTCGTGGATGCAGCTGAGAAGGTGAAGCTAATCAAGGATAGACTTCGGGTGGCGCATGACAGATAGCGGAATTGGACCGATAGCCACATGAGATCATTGGAGTTTGAGGTATAGATTTTGTTTTGTATTACTTGTGATTTTTTATTTTGGTTAGAGTGCTAAGGCTGTGTTTCATGCTAGGTTGGCGATCTGGTTTTCTTGAAGATTTCTCTGACATGTGTGATGATTCATTTCGGTGGAGGCGGGAAGCTTAGTCCGTGATTCATCGGACCTTTCAGTATTCTCGAGAGGGTCGGTACAGTTGCTTACATACTAGACTTGCCACCTGTATTAGAGAGAGTGCACAATGTGTTCCATGTGTCACAGTTGAGATGGTACGTGGCAGATCCTAGCCATGTACTAGATCACTCGGAGATAGAGGTGGGCCCTACACTTAGCTATCCAGAGCAGCCAGTAGAGATTCTCGATCGGAGAGAGAAGGTGCTGAGGAACCAGACTATTCCTTTGGTGTATGTTATGTGGAGACATCACTCGCCAGGAGAGAGTACCTGGGGGCGAGAGACCGAGATGCGCGAGCGATATCCTTATCTGTTTGAGCCGTGAGGTATAATTCTTTCTTGCTTGTATTGATTGCTTTTGGTGGTTAGTTTCTTCCTTAATTTCGAGGACACAATTTTTCTAAGGTGGGTAGAATTGTCACCCTCACTTTTCCAACTAGGGATAATTTGGTAATTTGGCATAGGTATTTTTATTTTTAGGAATATAATATTAAATATTGTGCATGTTGTAAATATTATTTATTGTATTATTTATTTATTGTTAGATGTTAGATTTTATTTTGGACTTGTGTTAGTAGACCTAACTAGTTTATATTAGATCCATGGACCAATATTTAATTCTAGTTAGAATTGAGCCCAATAGTAAGTCCATTCATTAGGAGGATGAATTAATTAGTTAAACCAATTTGACTATAACCTTCCCTCCTTAATTAATTCTTTCATGACAAGAACCAAGGGGTATTGTGGACATTTCATAGTAGCTTGAAGGAGGGGTTAGAGGCCGGCCACCATAGGGGTGGAGAGAGACTCTCTCCCTTTATTTTTTATTCCAAATCTAGATCTAGAATTTTTCTCTTCCAAATTCCTTCATTACTATAACAATCCCTACCCAAATTTCTTTCCAATTCCTTTCCTATTCATCATTGGAGGCTATTAGAATAAGAAAGAAGCAAGGATCTATAAGGAGGAAGAAATGATCTACTAGGAGGAGCAAGGATCTACAAGTTGAAGGCTCTAGACACTCATTTAGAGAATTTTATTAAGAATCCATCTTCCAATAGGTACAATTCAGTTTTTCCTATCTAATTAGACTCTAAATCTATAATTTAATTATTAAAAATCCTTCCATGTACTAAGGCTTTCCATAGAAATTGGAATTAGATTCATAGGAGGCCTTTGGAGAAAGTTGTGATATTTTGTGTCAATTTTGGAAAAATTCCGAGATTGGCACATCTTGTGTTTGTCAATAGGTCAATTAGACCAAATTAATATGTGTTTGATTGTGTGTGACTAGTGTCTCATCAATAATTTGATATGTGTAGGCTGTATCCCGACAATTTGGCGATACAGGGGGATTTTCTTCCGATGTGGGGGTTTGAGCATGTCATATTCTCACACAGACATGTAGATGAGTAGCTAACACTTTATGTTGCTTCTAATTATAATTTTAGACTTGCTCATGTCCTTCGGGATACCTTTGGTAGTGTGGTGGAGCCGTATCGCAAGCGTATCATAGATCGAGTATGATACGGATACGGTGCACTCTATGTGTTTATTTCCTTGCATTTTAATTCAATATACGTTGGTTATAGCTATTAGAATATTGTAATTATAATGGTTATATGATATATATGTATATATCTAATTATGTGTATGTTCTATAATTTATGTTGATGTGTTGGTGGTCATGGGAGAATAGGAGAGTGCATGTGCATTATTAGTATGGTTGTGTGGTAACATATATATATATATATATATATATATATATATATATATATATATATATATATATATATATATATATATATATATATATGTTAGTGAGTGTATGTGTGTATTAGATGTGTATATGTGTGTATGTGAGCTAGGGGGGAGCAATAAGCAGGCCAACAAGCAGTCGGATAAGCAGTGAGCATAAGCAGCAGCAGTAAGAAGCTGCATAAGTAGCAACAGCCATAAGCAGCAGCAGCCATAAGCAACAGCAGCAGAAGCAGCAAGCTGCAGCAGCAGCAATCAGAAGAAGAATGCTGCAGCAGCAGCAACAGCAGCAACAGAAGCAGTAAGCAGCAGCAGCCATAAGTAGCAGCAGGAGCCATAAGCAGCAGCAGAAGCAGCGATAAGCAGAGATAAGCTGCGGCAACAGTAATAAGCAGTAGTAGCTTGAGTGCTTAGAAATTAAGTTGTAGATAAGTTAATAAGCTAGTTAATAAGCTAAGCTTAGTTTATATTGATAAGTTAGTTGGTAAGTTAAGTATATATATATATATATATATATATATATATATATATATATAGAGAGAGAGAGAGAGAGAGAGAGAGAGAGAGATATTTATATAAGCATTAGTTAGCATTGGTTAGTATTATTTCTAGTTTATCTTGAGTTACACCAAGGTAATGAGAGTTGAGGTATCTTGGGTATGGGTATTGAATACCTATTGGGTATGTTACTTATGATAGTTGTATAGTATTGTTATAAGTTTAAATGCATGTTAGTGTATATTGAGGTAGGTTAGTTAGTTAGCTAATGTTAGATATTGTATACCTTGTGATACCAAGGTAATGTCAAGGTATTGGTTTATACTCATGGTATTGAGTTTGTATATCAAGATGGGTATGTAGGTGGTGTGATAACGTATTAGGTTCAAAGCCAAGGTATCCACTTAGCATTAGTTTGGCTAGGAGTACTATATATTTTGTCTTGTATATATATATTATGGTATTTTCATATCTAATAACTTGCGTATCTTATGGTACGGTATTTTGTTGGTATCCTAGTATCATAATATAGCTAGTATAGCCTAGTTATATCGTGTATGGACCCAATATCCTTGAGATGGACTCATACAACCTAGAAATAGCTAGTTTGACCAAGTTTGACTAGTTTGACCTAGAATTGATCTAGTTTGACTTAGAAATGACTTTATGACATGAAATTGAACTAGTTTAACTTATTTTCATTCCAAAACCTTGTATTTATGTAATATACCATATATAGGTCTGTGTGATACCATCTTGGGAATCGAGAGACATACCTTGCTCAGGACCTCAGGCGAGTATATTTCTCTGTTAGTTTTTATTTCATAATAGTGTATATATCTCAGGTTCAAGAACTATATACTTGATTCTGACATAGTGGTTTCACGGACTGGTACTACATAGATCCTGTTAGGAGATGTTATCCCTTACAGTGTTCAGCGGGTACTCCTTCATATATATTTTATCTGTGTATCGGGTATTGATTTAGTGTACTTTATGTTCACACACTGCTCGTGTTCAATGTGCTTATATTTGTGTACACACATTGCTCGTGTTCAGTGTGCCCATATTCATGTTTGTAATGTGTCATGATTGGATCCATTAGTATTGGTTGGGGATGGGGGAGTAGGAGTTGATTATTTAATCAAGCTCCAGTGTAATTGTGTACATGTCGATTATATATCACACTTGTAATCGAGTTACCATATTGTATTCGTGTTCAACCTAAACCAATCACATAATAAACTTGTATTCCATGGCACGTTAGTTAGATTTCAGTTATTTTTATCATATTATAGATATTCTATTGTATGTTCTTTATTCCAGTATATTACCTATTCACTCTAGTTTATTTTATTCTGTTGTTTAGTTATCTTATAGTCTTTTCTATTATCAGTTTTATATGCTCGATTATGTATTTTAAACTACTTTCAGAGGTATGTACTTCGCTCCAATCCTGACTGGGTATATTTTTCAGATGATTGGCTCGTAGACCAGTGTCCCACATAATACAGACTATAGAACGGCATATCATTAGAGGATACTCCTGTAGACCCGGAGGACTTAGTACCAGAGCCTGAGGAGGTTTAGATTATTTTGTTAGACTGTTATTGAGACTTATGGCATGTATATATTATTTCAGTCTTATGGATGTATTGTGATTCTTTTCCTTCGTTATTCCATATTTTGCTTATCTTCTTTAGTAGCATTGTGATTGAGTATAGTTACATTTATGAGATACCATATTGTTCCTCCGTTTGGAGTTGAGATGATTGACAGGTACCATATATATATTATGTGAGATATTTAGATAGTAGAGTTGACCCAGACATCGTTTTACCGTCGATATTGCGACGTAGGCTGGACGTACCCACGTACTCATGCCCGAATATCTGGGTGCAGTTCGTGACACGAGATCCTCTAAAATCAAGCATACACGTACGCAACATATCCTCCAAGGTAAGAAAAGTCCTCTCCGACTTTCTATTTGTTTGTGAGTAGTCGGTAGTACAAAACATCAACTACATACTAAGACTGTCCTACAAACTTTTCCATAAATGAGAAGTGAATTATGAGTCTTGATATGAAACTATAGTCATCGGCACTCCATGAAGTCTCATAATCTGTCAAACATACAGTACTGCTAAATCCTCATTGGATAAACCAATCATGAAGGGTAAGAAGTAAGTCGATTTGATGAGTCTATCTACTATAACACAAGTTGCATCCTTCCCACTTGGTATCCTCGATAATTCGAAGATAAAATCAATAGTAATGTGTTCCCATTTCTACTTTGGAATGGGTAATGGTTGCAAAAGTCCTCCTGCTCACTACGCTCTGACTTAACTTGATGATACAATTAATATCTCGACACAAAGCCTGCAACCTCTTCCTTACTATGCTACCAAACATGCTTCCAAAAATCCTTGTACATCTTGGTTGCTCTAGGATGAATGAAATACTATGAACTATGAACCTTTTGCATAATCTTCTCTTGAAGATCTCCACTAGGCCTCAAAGATCCATCCTTCTTATGAATAACAAAATCCTCCAGCAAGCATGCCTATACATGTTCTCTGATACTCTGCAATCCTATATCTTGTGCCTGTGTCTGTGCCTGTGCCTCTCGAATATGATCCACCAATGAATAATCGATATACAATTGCATTATATGCCACCCTATGTCAGGCATAACTACCTCAATCCCCAAACTCTCCAAGTCCTTAAGCAAGTGTAGATCCATCGTCAAGTAACATAACAACTGGATATCTACTATGAGCATCTGCTACCATTTTTTCTTTCTTTGGATGATAATGCAATATGATATCAAGGTATTTCATCAACTCAAGTGACCTTTTATGTCTCATATTAAGTTCCTTCTGTATAAGCACAAACTTTAAGATTTTATGATTAGTAAAATTCTTAAGTCTTTCTCCTATAAAGATAGTGTTTCCAAAGATTCATGGGAAACTCAACCGCTGCTAACTCAAGTTCATGATTGGGGTAGTTCTTCTCGTGGCATCACTATAAATTACAAAACTTCGTGATCCTAATAGAACTGCTAATATAGTTGTAGTTGTCAATCTCTTCTTTAATTCATCAAAGGTTGCTTGGAACTTCTCAGTTCAAGTAAATTCTTTACCCTTACGGGTCAATCTAGTTATCGGCTCTACAATCCTAGAAAAATTATTCACAAAATTTTGGTAGTACCCGGCTAAACTTATGTTACTTTGCACCTCTGATATTGAATCTGTGTAGGCCATATTGTTACTGCCTCTATCTTCTCGATCAATTGTTATTCCATCCAAAATTACTATATGACCCAAGAATCCAACTTGTTGAAGAAAGAACTCACACTTGTAAAATTTCCCATACAACTTCTCCTACCTTAATGTCTACAATACTAGACAAATATGCCCTTCATGCTCCTTTGGGGTCTTTGAATAAGTCAAGTTATCATCTATAAAGACAACTATAAACTTGTCCAAGAACAGGTAAAATACTTTGTTCATCAAATTTATAAAGACTGTTAGAGCATTCGTAAGACCGAACAACATCACTAGGAACTTGTAATACCCATAATGAGTCCTAAAATAGGTTTTAGCAATATCTTCCTTCTTCACCTTCAATTGATGGTACCTGGATGTCAAATTAGGAAAATACACAAGCTCTATTTAACTGATTAAATAAATCATCTATCTGAGATAATAGGTATTTATTTATGACTGTCAAAGAGCTGAAATGCTCTATAATCAATATGCATACATAATGAACCATCCTTATTTGGCACAAACAATACTGGAGCTCCTCTAGGTGAAGCACTAGGACGTATAAAGCCTTTGCCATCAAATTCTTCTAACTATTCCTTCAATTCTTTTATCTCCTTCTGATTGATTTTGTAGGTGTTTTGGGCTACTAGTGCTGCCATGGGTACTAGGTCAATGAAAACTTCTACTTTTTTATCTGGTGGTAACCATGCTAAGTCCTCTAGAAAAAAACCATAAACTTTGCAATAATCTGATGTGGTGGTGCTTACTTTGCTACTAATGATCCACAAATAGCCCCGACACTCCATTCCTTAGCCCCTCTAGTAAACTCAATATTATGTCCATCCGACAGTCTGAATACCACACATCCACAATAACAATCTATAATTGTATGACACAAGAGAAAACTAATTCATCCCAAAGATAATATCAAAGCTAGGCATTGGCCTTACTAGCAATCTGGCACGCAATCTCCTCCCGCAAGCAATCACTGGACAATCAACACATGCATCGCTACCTAGGATGATACCTTCTCCAGTTAGAATCTTAAGGCTCTTACTAAGAGGTTCAACCACTACACTATGCTATATAATAAAATTGATTGCTATAAAGGAATGTGATGCACCAAAATTGAAAAAGCTAAAGCAGGTAATGAATCTATGAGAATCGAACATGTGGTCCATCCTACGAAGCATTTGTCTTCTCTATTGACATGGTAAATGTATGCCCTTAAGACTAAGCACCCCTTTACTATTGTTGGTGCTGAGCAAATCTCTGTTGTTGAGTAGATAAAGGTGGACCTCTCTGCTGACCTACTATTAGTGGTACTATCGGTGCTTTCCTTAGTGCATCCAATGTAGTAGGACACTGCCTCGCCTGATACTATGCTAATCCATAAATCAAATATTGGCCTAGTCTCTTCCTACTTGCCTAACATATGTGTCCAACCTTCCGACAATAAGCACAAGGGGGTGTTGCTTGTCTATGTTGTTGTTGCTAAACTAGAGTTCTAACTAGAGGTCGGTACTACTAGTTCTTTTGAAAAGGCTTATGCTGATGATTGGGCCTATTTACTAGACCCGAACCACTACCTTCTCCATAACTATCCATGGCCCTCTTGGGCCTTATCACAATAGTCCTCTCAATCTGCTGGGTTTTTCTCAATATTTCTCATATATTTGGGCTTCACTCGCTTTCAACTGCATCTAAATTGCCCAAGTTAATCCATGACATAATTTTTATGCTCAATCCTCTGGGTTTCTCACCATACTCTCCACAAAGTGACTAAGCTGACAGAACTCGATTGCATACTCGTCAATACTTTGGCATTCTTGCTCCAATCTTGTGAACTAGTTCTCTAGTGTTTCTCTAGCCATGGGTGCAAAGAAATTTTCTTTGAAAAGAGTTCTAAAAGTTTTCCAAGTGGTATCTTGTGCTTGTAATCTGACCTTAGTCTGACACCACGTCCGTGCTAGGTCCTTCAACTGCAAACATGCTGCCTCTATCCATAAGTCTTTTGATAGCCTAGTAGCTCATAATAGAGCCTTAATATCGTCAATCCGCTCATCTACAAGCAATGCTCATTCAATTCCCTTGAAGTCCATCGACCTCATATCCTTGAAACTATTCGCATCCCAACTTTTTGTTGCTAGGCTGCTACTCTCTCCATAGTTTATTGCAAAATTTTACTTTGATTCCATTTGGGCTACCATCATGCCTTACAACAATACTATAATCACCCTCCTTGTGGAACTTCCCCATGAATTGGTGGATGAGTCAGAAAATTAGGCATCTCGGGCCATTGAGACATTGATTTACCAATATAAGGGGTACAAGATATTCTTCTAGTACCAAGCCTTCTGAAGACAGACAAGAAAATAATAGATTAACTTAGCAATATAAATAAGAAATCAAAAATGGAATTTAATAGTCAAGTGAAAAGAATTTGTCAAATTTGTGAATGAGTTACATAATTTGTTACTATCTTTCTATACTTCATATTTCCTCAATCATATCCTTACGCATACTCCTAATTTATACTTGGCCTATATATAGACTATCCCATTAAATTTCTAATTTCCTAGTCTAGGCCTGCATTTGCTACCATAAAAATTTGTCATGACCCACTCCCGAATAATCGAGTACAATTACATAGTGTCAATAGTAGTACGATGTCTATACCTCCATCAACAAAATCATAGTATATATATATATACATATATATATATATATATATATATATATATATATATACATATATATATATATATATATATATATATATATATATATATATATATATATATAATCAAACAACCTTTCCACAATCTAATCATCTAACATATGCATAATAATCCATAATGTCCAACTCTTCATATTTCTATAATGAAAATCTAGTTATAGTATAATTACTCATCCACAACTACCGGTAGAAAACATTAAACGAGAAACACAATAATTCACTAAAAATCTTATAAAATAATAATATCCATATGGATCATAAGGAACCGTAGGCCCAAACTAACAGAAATAAATAATGTCTAAAATCCAAATCCATATTCATAATATTTCAAGAAAAAACTCGCTGAAAATAAATAGCAAGAAAACTACGACATCCTCCATATAAATGGAATCCAAATTCTCTAAATAGTCACAAAAAAATACCCTCTAAAGGCCCATAATATGTATGGTACATGTCCTTATCTAAATATATCAATGTAAAGGTCTTCAGTCATGAGTGAGAAAGTAAATATAAATAATAATCAAACTAAACCAAAAGTACTAAACACAATGACACAGAAAACTAGCAACATGTACACAAAGGTGACCGACATGCTATCATAGTAAGACAAATGGGTTATCCACCATGATACCATAAGAAAAAATGACACAAGTATATAAAAAACTATGTAACATGTATCCTTTAGAATACATAGTTCGGTATGTGGAACTGTTGGGGGGTAGTCCGACTTGTTGATACTTGAAGTTCATCGATAAGCTATCAGTCATGTAGGTAAATAGGATCACGACATGAGGGTTTAACCATACCTACTATCATTCATGTAAGATAGTTTCACACCCTCATTTCACCCTCCTAACTACGAAACAATTTAAAGACTAGTTATGCACATATATATGGTGATTCAACAAGGTAATTCATGTAAAGATTTAATATGGCCAGTCATATAGTGATATAAGTAAATGCATGACATAAGAAATGAAATCATGTCATAGTCATGTGATCAAGAGTTGAGCAATAATAAGGAAGCAAATATAGTACATGATTGAAAAGACAAAAGCATGAAACATATACATATTAATACTCATTGAATAGAATGAAACCATCTATGAATACTTGCTTGAATTTTTGATGGAGTTCATATTAAAATTTATAGCTACTACTTGACCAAGCCACTATCTATAGATTCCCCCAAATCAGCAAGTAATCATCCCACAACACATACAAAGAGCAATAGTAACTTATGTTAGATATAAATATTTATCAAAAATACCCCTATGGTCAATTTGTCTACGAATTAGCCTAGTTTCTAGAGTCTATCCAATTCATCTAAAGGATTGCTGTTAATTCTGGAATTATGGTTCCCAAAACAGAAATTGCACTACTAAAAATCTTGCATTTAATTGGCACAATCGTCGGCACACAAAAAAGGCAAAAAAAGGTCATAATTTAAATTATCATAAAACCTAAATATATTAGAATAGAATTAAAGTTTTTGTTGATACGATTGCAATGGTATGCTCAGAATCATAGTTCGAGGTCGTATGAGGGAGATATGACACTTTTAGTGTGATTTGTCAATATGTGTTATAACAACTAAAAACCTAGATTTCCATTAATTCTGACTATATAAATCTATGAATTAATTTCTAAGAAAATATATGTTAACCAAGAATAAAGTTGTGATCCAAAAAAATTTATGCATCTGGAAAATTGTATCTAGGTTCTGAGTTATGGTTTTTACAAGAAATTGCACGCAAATCTATATCACAATAAATTTAGGAAGCCTAATAAAATACTATTTATTATTCTAAAATTGGCCAAAAATATATTTTAATTACTAGACATATTGAATTAAATTTTATTAGGTTTTACTAAGAAATTTAGTCGGACAGAGGTTGAAAATTTTCTTAGAACTTCGCAATATACTGACGGAATTCACAGAATTGAGAAAAAAAAGGCTTTAGGGTTTTAGAAGTATATATACTAGTAATGTGCATGTGCATTGCACTTGCATAAAAAATATATAAATATATTGTAGAGAATGACATTCCTAGTAATTGAGATCAAAAAAATGTCTCCTATCTTAACCACTTGAGTTATAATTATTTAATTATAAATATCATATTAGGTAGTTATATATTTGGCTAAGTTTATTTTAAAATAATTAGTGGAATATTTAGGTAGTTATTTTCTTATTATTATTTTTTAGTTTATTTAAATGATGATATACATACGGCTTAGACGGCTCAATTTTGACATGTTTCTAAGCCGCATTATAATAGTAGAGATAAAAAATATATGGGACAAAAATTGAGCCGAGTCCCCTTTGGAGTCGGACTGACTCAATTCAATGGTTAGGATCCTTTCTGCCAAGATCTAGTGTCCCTTGCAGCGCCACATGGCTTATCCAAGCGAGCATGGTTGGGCGCGGCTCAGCTCACACCGCTCGACCTTCAGACCTACGTCGGCGCCCCTTTGGCTGATGTGTGGGCCCTACCAATGCCAGCAAGTGGTTGACGTGTGGACCCAGCCGCTGACTGGGGTGGGGTGTTAGATTTTTATTTATTCCTTTTTGCTTTCCTTTTTCATTTTCTAATTCTTTAACCATTTAACCTAATTAATTCATATTAATTCCAAATATTTTAATAAATTCCTAAAAATTCTAAAATTATATTAGACTAATAAGAGCTTAAAAACTTAATTTTGCCTACAAATACTAAGGGATTTGTCCTATGGATTTTCTAGACATATTTTTTAATAATTATCTCTTAATTATTAAAAATACTAAGAACCTATTTTCTTGCTATAAAAATTATAAATTATATTATAAAAAATATAGAAAAATTATGGAACCAAACTTAAGATAAAACAAGTTTTATTCTAAAGTTTAGTGGAGGATTTGTGTCATGGTCTCTCCTAAAAATTTCTACGACTTCTTAATTTTACCACTTTTGTAAGTGAAAAGGGTTTAAAAAAATCTAAATTGATACTTTGAGCTCTAATTAAATTGTATATCATTATTTTGAGTTATACTACAACTCTTGGGTATGAATATTTTGTTATTATTTAGGGTTTTCAGTTGTGAATGCTACATTGTCCCTTTATTACAATGAAACGATCAAATGCTTCAAAAGAACTCCAAATATTTCAAAAGTAGGAAGAAGCTTTAAGAATAACAACTAAAGCCTTTATCTCCCTTGTTGTCATGACCTGCGTCCAGATGATCAGATGCGAATACGTGGGTACGTTCAACTATGTCATAGTATCAGCGGTAGAACGCTGTCTATACCTCAATAATCAATACAAGTACAAAAATATCAATATGAACTCAATCATAATATGCTAAAGAAATATATGCAAAAGGAAAGATAAATCCAATACAATATCATGAAATCATCTAAGGTCACAAGCCTAGAATCCAAAATGCTTATACAAGCAATATAATATTCTGGAGAAAAATCTAGTCAACAACTAAAGGAAATGAACTAGTGAAAGGTACTAAAATAGAGAAATGCTAATCTAGATTTTTTCAGAGGTCACCTCATGGTCCAAGGTGAAAGAACGGTCTCAACTATGACATCGTCCAAAAGTCCAAGAGTGTGGAGGCACAACATCCCTAATATGTCAATATTAAGTCATGATTGGAGCAAGTACTATTACCACTATGAAAGTATGAATGCATGTATAAATCTATCATGACAAAACTATAACCTAAGTAAAACTAGACTAGCAAGTAATGAACATCATGTAAGGGAACAAGTAGTAAGATGAAACTGACAACATGTAAACAAGTAAACTAGATCACGGAAATCAAGAACTGGCAAAAAAAATAATACCATGTGACCTAGAATACAAGGTTCCACATGTGGGGGCAGGCTGATCCGACACGTCGTATGTGAAGTGTATGACTGCTATCTATCTAATCGAATAGAAAAATAGGGATTGTGCACATGTCTACTAGTATATTCTTTCGCACGACTCTCTCTCTCTCTCATAATGATAACTAAAAAACAAGTAATCACAAAATCACGAATTACAAAAAATAGATAGTCATGATTCATAAAGAATGGATAATCACGAATCACGATACGACTAACACATGTCACGAATACGAATGATCACAAAGTATGACATAGACGCTCAAGAAGTCACGACACAAAAAATATGCATCACAACTCGGCCTCACGCATCAAAATTTGGATAATCACGAGTCACGACATGTGTACAGCTCAATCATGATCAAGATGAACCGTCCATGTCCATAAACAACAATATCAAAATAACTAGCAGGAATGACAAAAAATATTCACAATTGCATTTATAAATGTAAAGGTAAATCCAAGGGTAATATACTTGCCTCAGTTTAGTTGGAGTCAACCTGCACGACACAAACATATCGATACAGAATAGGTACAAAAGTCATACTTATCAAGATGATCCCAAATAATGTAACATAGAGTTCCATTGAGTCCGGAATAGTCCAAATAGCCAAGCTCGATATAAAGAAATCCAAAATTGGAGTTCGACACGAATTTAGAGATGTATATATCGTGTCCACAACGACCTGCAAAGAGATAAGAAATGCAGAAATTAGCTCAGATCAATAATAACTAAATTTAGCTAAGAAAAAAATGTTGTTATAGTTATTAAGATAAACCCACTAAGTCCAAGTCCAAAATATGCATCTATATAATAAAACCTTTAGAATGTATAATAGATATTAGAAAATACCTATATATATATATATATATATATATATATATATATATATATATATATATATATATATATATATATACTTGATTTGTATAAAATCTTTTTAAAGAACTAAAATTCATTTATATTTAAAGCCCATAACTTATATTTGTTTGTTAATCAAATGGGTCTTGAGCCCAAACCATAATTAATTCAGATTATTAAACAATAGGCTTTAAACCCAAATCCAAATTAATCAGCCTACCCAAATCTATATATATATATATATATATATATATATATATATATATAGGTCTGGCCCATGATATTATAAAACCTAAAAAATTATTCACAACCCAAATAATTAAATCACAAAAATAAAAAACTCAGCCCAAAATAATTATTAAGAATTTTAATTATAATAATATTCAGCCCAACCCATATGTTATCAGCCCATAAAACTATTTATTTTATTTATTCATGGGCTTCAGGCCCAATCCATATTACTAATTTCTAAATATTTGGTGGTTAAGCCCACAATCCTTCTTCAGCCCACAGATCCCAAAATAAATCAAATATTTAATTAACAATTACTAACTTAATCAATCGTTTAAATCTAAATTTTAAACAACACTTAGCCTGTTGTTTACCAAACCAACAAAAAACGAAACAAAGAAAAAAAGAAGAAAGAAAGGGAAAGATGGAGGCTTACAAAGGTGGTTCCGTCCGGTAGTGGGCGGCTGGATCTCTGGATCGGTTGGAAAGGATGAAGGCGGTGGCGGAGTTCAGAACAAGGAGGATCAGTTCGCTCCGTTCCTAGAGGCGGAGGACGTTACATTGGCGCTCGTGGCTTCGACACCTGTGGCTGTAATCACCCTAAATTTTTCTTAATTAAATATAGAGTATTTAAAATATAAGTTGAGGATATATAGTGTATATATATACTATAAGGAATACATATGTCACAGAAGAGATAAGGTACAAATATACACAAATATATGCATATGTATATTTATGTATAGATAAATGATAGTCTTTATCAATTCTTAATAAATAATATTCAATAAGTAAATAATAATACTAATACGAATACTACTAATAATAATATGGTATAATAATAACTATAGTAAGTAGAATTAATAATAATAGTAATAATAATAATAATAATAACCATGATAATATTTATAATATATTAATAGATAAAATTTTGAAATAGTAAATTATATATATATATATATATATATATATATATATATATATATATATATATATATATATAGTAAAATAAAAGGAATAAGAAAAGAAATAGGAAAGGAAATGAAACAAAAACTAAAAACCTAACCTACACAAACCCGCGACCCGCCCCTTCCGTGCAGGTCGCCCCCTCCCCCCCCCCCCCGTGCGGAACCCGGACTTCCCCCGCTCTCCCCCTATATATAGGTACGTATGTACCAAAACCCTAACCCTAAACCCAGCCTTACCGACCCTGCCCCACCCCTGTAACCTCCGTATCCTGAAATTCGTGCTTAAATGTTGTTATTAGGTTAATTTGGGGCTATTGGGATTTTTCCATAATTTTTAGTTAATTAAAAACTAGTAATCCAAATTTTCTAGGACTTTCAAGAATTTATTTTAGGGTCAAATATAATTAAAAATATCCCAAACTTTTATTTTAGGTTCTAATAATAAAATATATTTTCTAGAATTTTTTAGGAATTTTCTGATTATTTTTAGCATTTATTTTGAGTTAATTATGAAAAACTGAATTAAAAACTAATTTCTGAAAAAGAAAACCCAAAAAGTAATTAATTCTGCCCAGTTAGCAAAAAGGGGGCCCACCTGTCAGCCTCCGACAGCAAACAGTGCCGGGCCCGCCTATCAGTGACTGCGGGGTTGGTGCGAGCCGAGCCGAGTCAGAGTTCGACTCGGACTCAGCTGAGCCGAGCCGCATCGAACTGTGACCATCCGATTTGGGTGGGTAGCGTTGAATGGCTGCCACGTGTCAAGATCTGAGCCGCGGCTGCTCTTTCTCTCTCCTCTCTATATATATTAGTTTAGTTATTTATTTTTAGGGTTTTTCTTCAGCCGAATTTTGGAGAATTGCCATCTAGGGTTCCTTCATCTTCAAGAAGCCATTGCGCATAGCTCCGGACTCCAAATGAGGCCTAGTTTCTTTCGTTAGAACGATATTGAGGTTAGCTTTCTGATTATATAAATATTTTTACTAAATTATTAGTATTAAATTCTAGAAAATTCGTAGAGCACAGCATGTCCGAAAGTAGACGTGTTTCGATGTATTTGCGATTCTGGGAGAACCAGGAATCAGAATCACGAACCGTTTAAAGTTTCAGAAAGCTAATGTCCAGACCATTGACATATATTTTTCCCAGAATTTAATTCGAAGTATTTACATACTGTTAATTCTGTAAAACTTTTAGGTTAGAATTTAACCATCGGTGCACGATACGAAACTTGTATGTGCCATAATTCCCAAACGAATTTGAATTCGGAAGAGCCGTAAATTCTAGCATGTTTTTGACGCTAAAATATACAGGAATTCATGCATAAAAGTCGAGTTTGTGTCGGTTGACTTTTCGGTCAACAGATCGCCTCGATTTGTGTGCCATGAGTCTCGAGTTGATAAAATTCAGTTCCTTTGGATAGAATTTAGGCATTAACCTAAAATTCAGAATAATAAGATTAAAATAGGATTTTAGAGTAATTATTCCAGAATTAAATAAATTAAAATAAATTATCTTTTGACGTGATAAATTTATAATACATAGGCTATTTGGACTGTGACTTGGACACTGATTCATACCAGCAGCAGGACCCCAGGCGAGTATATTCTCTGACAGTTTTCATTATATTGATTATCTCTATAACTCTTGTTATATAGCGTACATGACTCTGACACTGTTCTTTACACGAGTTGGCATCATTGAGACCTGTCACGAGTAGTCGTGATTGGAATCCATCGTGCTAGCTGGGGAAAATAGGGAAATATTAGTAGCTTATGTGATCATACCCAACCTTACATGCATCATATCTCACCCACACCTCACGTCGGTGCAGCCTGACCATTACATGCCTCATATCCTGTTACATGTGATTAGCCTGACTATTGCTCGCATCATAGCTATCCGGATGGTTAGCCTAACCCTACATGAATCATAGCTAATCATATGTAACAAGCCTGATCAGTCCCAAGCCAATCACATGATATACTAATATTTCACACACTTGGTTAGAGGATCATTGACATGCATCTCTAGTATATTGATCTAGCATCTCTACATGTTCTAGTTGTTGTTCTTGTACACATTTATATACCAGTTTATTGTTTTTGCGTATACTTGAATTTCTATTTCATTGCTAGATGTACATTGATGATGACATGCTCCAGTATTCCATTTATTCCAGTATTTCTTTATTCCAGCATTTCCTTATTCTAGTATTTCTTATTGCCAGTTTTCATATCTGTCTTGTATTTCTTTACACTGTGTTATAGTTTTTTGTCAATATGCATGGAACTGCTGTTAGAGGTGTATTTCGTTCCAATCCTGACTGGATATTTTTTCTAGACTGTGACATAGAGGACTTGTTTCCCAGCATACTTGGAGACTTGGATGTTATTGATTGCAGGTTAGACTATTTATTGTTATTTAGACTTGTCTTATATTTTATTGCTTGCTTCGATATCTCATCGTGCCTTAGCTTATGTGATTGAGTATATTCCATATTATATTGATATCTGTGTCTCCTTATGGATTTATGTGAGAGTGATTAGCTAGTATTGTGACCTAGACAGCGTTCTACCGCCGATGCTGCGGCGTAGGCTGAACGTACCCACGCTCTCGTACCCCTATACCGGGTGTGGGTCGTGACATGTTTTTAGTGGTGGCCTACGCAGGTCAGACTTCGCAAGTTATGCGATGTCGTGGTAGTGCGACGTCTTAGTTATACTACTGCGTGCCTGCGACAAGAAATTGGACATAGGATACTAGGATGAGAGAGAATACTCAATCACAAAATTTTAAGAGATTTCTGGGACGACCCTTGAGAATCTTATTATAATTTTCAATTTAAATCTTTTTCTTGTTTTCGTCCGCTCTCGCTTGTTGTTATTGAACTTGATTCTTGTTGATCAGTTATTAAATTAAAATCTTGGTATCATTGTTGAGTTTGATTCTTGTTGACCAGTTGTTGACTTTAATTCTTGGTATCGTTGTTGAGTTTTGATTTCATATCAAGATAAATTTTATGGGCTAAAATTTACGGTATAATCTGATGACATATATTGATGAGGACAGTGAGAAAGGTAAAACGTCTACTTTGGTTATGGAACCTAGAGTTTATCGCAGCCATATTAGCTATCGTGACGAGAATATAGGAACCTAACTTGGATGTACATACTGTAGTTATGAAACTTAGAGTCTCTCGCAGCCATACCGGTTGGTGTGGCAAAGACTCTAGATGACATGATTATAGAGTTGTATACCTTAGTTATAGAACCTGTCGTTTATCGCATCTATGCTTACTGGCGTGGCGAAGATTCTGAGTGTCATGATTTTGGACAGACGTGTATGATTATCAGGTTGTATCTTAAAATGGTTCTTAAAGTATCATCTCAATGCTTATCTATTTCTGTTATTGCAGGACTTTGTTCCATCGCTTCTTTTCTTTACTAGTAGTAAAGATACCTTCAGTCCTTGATCCAGTTCCTTTTTGAGCTTATTTTCTTTGAGGATTCCTTATTAGTATGATAATTAGTGACTTGCAATTTTGATTATGTCTTGTAATAGTTTGACTGAGTGTGACTTGTTAGTTGTAAGTGTTTCTTAGTTGGACATGTGAGCAGTAGGCATTAATATAGAGATAACCATAGCATAGTACCTTGTAGCAATAGCTCTATGATAGGTGTCATTATAGTACTATAAGTAGAAGGAGAGTATAGAGTATCAGTGATAGTTCCAAGGGTCAGTATCAGAGCCAGCATACCTGTCTTGGATAGTCATAAAATTATGTAATTTGATGATCTATGTAAACAATTAAGTATTAAGGAATTGTGTTAAAGATTAATGGAGCATGATGTTTAATTTGATGATTGATACTGGGTGTACCAAGAGTAAAGAAATGTATATACATAAAGGGTTTTAATAAGATTCCATGAGTAGAGAGATACCAAGATTGGTAATGAAAGTTGTGAAATATATCACAGATTAGTTTAACAGGCTGTAAAAGGTTTAAGAGATATGCTTATACATCAATCGAGATATGGAACCATATGTCTGCCCTTGAGATTGAAGTAAATCATGGGTATTATAGAAAGTGCAAGTGATCGTGAGTTGTAATAAGTTTGATGAGATAATATAATGATGGAACTAGTGTTACCATACCAATAGTGCTAGTGATTCTATATCAAGGATTTATTGAGAATGGTGCTAATAACATTAAGTTCTTCGTGTGATGATAATTAGATTGGTGTATTAATTAATATAGATAGAAAATCATGGGAGAAAATATGTGTGATAATAACTTTAATTATTGGGAGTAATAGTGCAAGTAATCCGGGTAGTGCAAATTTCAGTACACAGTTGAGATTGTAGACAATTGGTGTATTTGTGTGCACCTTGAGTATTAGAGACTGTGAGTATTTATAGGTATACTTGTGGATTTAAATTTATAATTTGAAAAGTGGAAATAAATTACAATTTTTAAGAATTTTAAGGAGTTAAGATTTTATGTTATTAAAATATTTGAGGATTCAAAATTTGATTCAATAAACATAGTCAAAGCTATAAAGATTTTTGGAAGTGATTAAAATTTTATTTTGATATTTGAATATTTAACTTTTGAGGAAAGTATATGCATTTTATTTTAAATTATTCAAGAAGTTAAATTTTGATGATTTATTTTGAGGATAAAATTTTATGGTGGGTAAGAAGTTTATATTAGTATATGAGTAGATGATATACATGTGTAAGGATCTTTTGACTTGAGCATGATTGAGATGGCACTACAAACTAACTTGGGTGTCCATCTAGAGTTGTATTAGAGAGAGTAGTACTTAGTATGGTATATTGTACATGGTGTGCACTTAAGTGATAAGAACAACTAGTATAAACAGTTGTAGTAGGTAAGAGAGCTAGCAGTGAGTATGCTTTTAGTAGAAACAGTGGTACCTAAAGAGATAGAGATATCAAACTTTGGGTGCATCATTTAACCTATGATTGTGTTAGAGGTCCTTGGTATCAGATTTTGGTATTAAATAGACAGATGTGTGTAATATGGATGTATCCATGGATATCTTGTGGACTAGAGATTAGTTGATATGGGTAACAGTGTATAGGGACAGGAAATTGTGAATAAATATGCCAGAGTTAAGTGTATGATAGAGGTTGAAGATGTCCAAGTAATGGGTTAGAAGGCTATTTTCTGTTCTTTCCTTTTGTTCCTTTTTTGCCTGTTTGATTGATTGATTGATTGATTCCTTAGTACCATAGCTTGTATCAATAATTTTCTTGTTAGAAAATAGTTGGTAGTACACCCTGGTAGAGACTGCAATACCATGACAAAGGAGACCATAACCATACCTATTTTCTCTAGATTGTGTGTTGTATGACTATAGGTAGGATTCTCTTAGACTTTGACTGTTGATGGTTTGACCGTAGTGAAGAATTAAAAAAGAGGTTATGATTTGACAAAAAGAGACAATGTGCCTTAAATTTCGAGGATAAATATTTATTTAAATGAAGAGAGTTGAGAATTTAATATGACAGAATTTACGATTTGTTAAATCATAAAATTTTATGAAGATTGTGGTATGATTGAATATCACTAATATTTGAGGAAATTAAAAAGATTATCATTGTATTTATTTGACTGCAAGATATAGATTTATTTTGAATATTGCAATTGAACATTTTGCGAGTATTATATTATTTGAGTATTGTGTGAAAAAAGAATCGAGGAGTAAGATCATTGATGGATTAGTGTTTGAATTCAAATTTTTGGGATGCGATTTTTAAATTTTATAAATATGCATTGATTGGATTTTAATTAGAGGATTGAATATTAAATTCTTGTATTTCGTTATTAACTTAGAATTTTGGAGGAGATTGTGATAAGAATGGAATTTAATTTTATATTTGAAGATTTTCAGGAATATGATATTTATAGAATTTTGAGAAATTTGTGAAATAATAATATGGATTTACTTCATGATTATACGGTTTGATGAATTTAAATTTTGATAGTAAAAAAAAAACTATTGAGGATTTTAAATTTTGAGGACGAATTTTTTTAAGGTGGGTAGACTTGTAACCTCCGTATCCTGAAATTCGTGTTTAAATGTTGTTATTAGGTTAATTTGGGGCTATTGGGATTTTTCTATAATTTTTAGTTAATTAAAAACTAGTAATCCTAATTTTCTAGGACTTTCAAGAATTTATTTTAGGGTCAAATATAATTAAAAATATCCCAAACTTTTATTTTAGGTTCTAAATAATAAAATATATTTTCTAGAATTTTTTAGGAATTTTTTGATTATTTTTAACATTTATTTTGAGTTAATTATGAAAAACTGAATTAAAAACTAATTTCTGAAAAAGAAAACCCCAAAAGTAATTAATTCTGCCCAGTTAGCAAAAAGGGGGCCCACCTGTCAGCCTCCAGCAGCAAACAGTGCCGGGCCCGCCTGTCAGTGACTGCGGGGTTGGTGCGAGCCGAGCCGAGCCGACCTCGAGCCGAGCTGAGTCAGAGTTCGACTCGGACTCAGCTGAGCCGAGCCGCATCGAACTGTGACCATCCGATTTGGGCGGGCAGCGTTGAATGGCTGCCACGTGTCAAGATCTGAGCCGCGGCTGCTCTTTCTCTCTCCTCTATATATATATTAGTTTAGTTATTTATTTTTAGGGTTTTTCTTCAGCCGAATTTTGGAGAATTGCCATCTAGGGTTCCTTCATCTTCAAGAAACCATTGCGCATAGCTCCAGACTCCAAATGAGGCCTAGTTTCTTGCGTTAGAACGATATTGAGGTTAGCTTTCTGATTATATAAATATTTTTACTAAATTATTAGTATTAAATTCTGGAAAATTCGTAGAGCACAGCATGTCCAAAAGTAGACGTGTTTTGATGTATTTGCGATTCTGGGAGAACCAGAAATCAGAATCATGAATCGTTTAAACTTTCAGAAAGCTAATGTCCAGACCATTGACATATATTTTTCCCAGAATTTATTTCGAAGTATTTACATACTGTTAATTCTGTAGAACTTTTAGGTTAGAATTTAACCATCGGTGCACGATACGAAACTTGTATGTGCCATAATTCCCAAACGAATTTGAATTCGGAAGAGCCATAAATTCTAGCATGTTTTTGACGCTAAAATATACAGGAATTCATGCATAAAAGTCGAGTTTGTATCGGTTGACTTTTCGGTCAACAGATCGCCTCGATTTGTGTGCCATGAGTCTCGAGTTGATAAAATTCAGTTCCTTTGGACAAAATTTAGGCATTAACCTAAAATTCAGAATAATAAGATTAAAATAGGATTTTAGAGTAATTATTCCAGAATTAAATAAATTAAAATAAATTATCTTTTGACGTGATAATTTTATAATACATAGGCTATTTGGACTGTGACTTGGACACTGATTCATACCAGCAGCAGGATCCCAGGCGAGTATATTCTCTGACAGTTTTCATTATGTTGATTATCTCTATAACTCTTGTTATATAGCGTACATGACTCTGACACTGTTCTTTACACGAGTTGGCATCATTGAGACCTGTCACGAGGAGTCATGATTGGAATCCATCGTACTAGCTGGGGAAAATAGGGAAATATTAGTAGCTTATGTGATCATACCCAACCTTACATGCATCATAGCTCACCCACACCTCACGTCGGTGCAGCCTGACCATTACATGCCTCATATCCTGTTACATGTGATTAGCCTGACTATTGCTCGCATCATAGCTATCCGGATGGTTAGCCTAACCCTACATGAATCATAGCTAATCATATGTAACAAGCCTGATCAGTCCCAAGCCGATCACATGATATACTAATATTTCACACACTTGGTTAGAGGATCATTGACATGCATCTCTAGTATATTGATCTAGCATCTCTACATGTTCTAGTTGTTGTTCTTGTACACATTTATATACCAGTTCATTGTTTTTGCGTATACTTGGATTTCTATTTCATTGCTAGATGTACATTGATGATGACATGCTCCAGTATTCCATTTATTCCAGTATTTCTTTATTCCAGCATTTCCTTATTCTAGTATTTCTCATTGCCAGTTTTCATATCTGTCTTGTATTTCTTTACACTATGTTATAGTTTTTGTCAATATGCATGGAACTGCTGTTAGAGGTGTATTTCGTTCCAATCCTGACTGGATATTTTTTCCAGACTGTGACATAGAGGACTTGTTTCCCAGCATACTTGGAGACTTGGATGTTATTGATTGCAGGTTAGACTATTTATTGTTGTTTAGACTTGTCTTATATTTTATTGCTTGCTTCGATATCTCATCGTGCCTTAGCTTATGTGATTGAGTATATTCCATATTATATTGATATCTGTGTCTCCTTATGGAATTAGATATTTATGTGAGAGTGATTAGCTAGTATTGTGACCTAGACAGCGTTCTACCACCGATGCTGCGGCGTAGGCTGGACGTACCCACGCTCTCGTGCCCTTATACGGGGTGCGGGTCGTGACAACCCCTGACAGCTGTAAGTGCCTCCGCACGGGACCTCCGGTGGGCGTCGACATATACGGCAGCAGCAGCCATAGTAACAACAGCAATAATAACAGCCCTGCGAACCCCTGTTCACGGAGTCTTTTCTCCTCCGACGTGCAATCATTTTGTGAACTATTTTCTCTGATATGTAAAAAACCTAACCCTTTTCATATCCCTTCAAGTAGATAATTTTATTTTGCACTGTGTGGATTGTAAATTAATTTCTAAAATCAAGAAAAACTATGATTTTCTATAACTGATAAAAAAGTCCAACTACCTAACTTTGCACACAATTTTCTTCCAAACCACGTGCAGTCTTAAGAATCTATCTGAAGGCGTTAATTGACAACATATAGGACAACAAAATCTTTTTTTTAGTTTTAATTAACTCGATATATTCCTCGAATAAAGCCTATTAGAAGTTGACTAAAAACCATATTTTTAAAACCCAAAAACTTGTGATACAGAGTGTGCCCCTCCAAATGGGACCACCTCGTCGTATACCAATTATACCAAAATACGCATATGATATATCTTGACGTGTGGGCTTTCGGAAAAGTTAATTTTGACGTGTGTGCACGCCCGAATCAACCTGTATCCGTAAAAAGTCCTCCGTATTAGTATTTTGCAAAATACCCAATTAGTTTTTATATGCTTGTCAGATCACAATAAAACTTATGCCGCGAGACTCACAATGGTTAACTTTTCTTGTGACCCGAGTTTCGTCCGATTATGAGACAGTAAACGAATCATCGTTTCGTGGGCCTAATAATTTGACTTGACGAACAAATTTGTGATCGGCTCGTCAGAATCCAATATTGGATATACCATTGAGTTTGTATCATCGATTAAGATTTGTTTGACCTATAATTTGTCTAATTTAGAGATCTTTACCCCTGGAACATATTTTGGTGCAAAGTGGGCCACATGTGGACACCGCTATGACCCAAAATGACCGTTTTAGCCCTTGTATCCAAAAATGATGAAAGGATAATATTTTCTGGCTATCTCGCTTATTATGGGATCGTTAGTGATGTCTATTTCAGTATCCAGAGGCATTTGTCCAGCTTTCATATTTTTTGGTTCGTTGCACTTATTGTTTTGTGTCGTTTCAGCACCAAACACATTTTGTTTCATTTCTGTCATTTATTTTCTTATTATTTTATATTATTAAACTGTACGTCCAAGAAGACGGGTGCAATGATGAGATACGTCATTATTTTTCCATTATTTATACTATGCATATTGACTTAGAGTTAAGAGACTACCCCATGACTTTGAGGTATCATTATGTTTCATTTGGCCATGGCACAGGTGTTACACGAGTTGTGAGTCTGATATAGATCACATGACTTGCGTATTGTTTGATCATTAGTAAGTATGGGACGTGTGATAGGAATAACTGATAATAGAGATATGCTAGAAGACTTAGTAGTTACTAGAGGTATTTGCGTATCATGGATGTGACACGTTAGTAGCAATAGGAGGAGAGAATAAGGGGTAAGCGTATGTGACTCCTTTACACTTTTTCTTATTTTTTCGTAAGTTCTGCCGGAGATGCGAGGCATTATGACCCCATTATTTACTGCAAGCCTATGACGATCGAAAGACGTTATGCGCTTGGCCCCTGGATCTCCGAGAGAGCTATGCCATTCCATTATATTAGCTACATAGTTCATACGTAGGAAAATTATTCTTAAACTGCATATCACTTAGAATGGTTAGGAACCTTATTAGATGTCTATTGCAGTTTATTATGGCATTCTTTATCTATCTTGTTACGTCCCTCTGAGGACCTGATCTCTTTCTAGGTATAGAAGATTGAGACTATTTGCAGGATCACAGATCAAGACTTGCTACTTTATTCTTTTTCGATGAGCTTTTTACCTTTGAGTCTATTGGTTCGTAGTTGAGTTGATACTTTTCTGTCATTTATTTAGAAGCTGGACTCTATTCTTGTTCTAGTTTGGTAGTAGATTTGTCTCTACCCAGCAAATTATTCTTATTAAGAATTTTATACTTGATTAAGTTATATAGTTGATTGGTTATTTATTTTTACTCAGTTTTGTGGATGAGATTTAGTTATGCCCTATGACTTGTGACATTATATACCATTTGTAAATTATTATTCATAATATAACATACATATGTGTTATGGTTTTCATATATTGGAGTTTCTATATACATACGGCTGACATGCGTACGTATTCCTAGTCCTACGTATTTTGGGACTTGAACGTAACATATTTTTGTGGTGGTCCATGCAGGTCGAGAGTATTTTATTTTGGTTACGTTACTGTACCATGCACGCCTGTATTTAGGATTAGAGTATAGGATCTCATCCACATACTTGACCAACTTTCTTGTTTTTATTTTCGATTCTTTGAACTTGACTATCACCCATAGCCTTCAAAATTGTATTCTCTTAATTTTATTGACATCACTCTTATCATTGTCTTACCTCTCCCTATTTTGGAGGGACAAATGTACTCCTCTAATAGTTCCTTGATTTTAGCCTTCTACAGAATATAGAAATCCTTGTCGTTAGGTTTAGAAGACAATTAGGATAACATACCTACTAAGAAAATAAAGTAGAATATTAACATCTCCCAAAAGTTTAGTACACCCAATGAACCCTAGTACCCAGCACCTGTAAGTTGATTGACCATTATCCCTTGCTATATTTAGGTATGATTTGAGAGTAGTATAGACACTACTAGGTTTAGTTAGAAATTTTACTATATTGTTTGACCTTAATTTTGAGGAACTAATATAAATATATTATTGGATATTAGGACTAAACCTAACTTTCATAGGGAGATAATATAAGGGAATTATAAATTTATATTCTTGTCTTGGTATTAGCAAAGTATTATCTTAGGAAACCAAGATGAAGGAACCAATGGCCTAGTATGACAGGAATACCCTCTTTTTAGCCTGGCAGATTACCTAGAACCCGTGATCCTTTGTGTATTCGTATTTAAGTGCTCATAAGTTATCGACCGAGACATAACCTTCCACATTAAGTACTTATTCTTTCTTTATCATCCCTTGGCATTGCTTTAATTATTCAATATTGCAATAGTTTGAATCTCTCTCTTAATCGTACCAATCTAGGAAGCTATCATGTCCTAGTAAAATATCTCCTCTCAGAAAACCATGTGATCATCTGACTATCTATAAGTTACTTACCCTTTCCCTCAAAGGTAGCCCTATCGTCATTATTCTATAATCAATGGAACCTAGCAATTGAATAGATTCTTTTCCTCGATCATCCTCCGACCTCGGGAACTAGTATACTACCTCATCTTATAAAACCATATTATCATCAAGAGTCTATTTACTTTTACATCTTGTTTTTTCGTAACCTTAAATTTTGATGCTGCCTATTTTGTGCGATGACAAAAATTTCCTTCTTCTTCAATTCGTGCCACGTTCACTGAATCTAATACTATTTGAATATTTTCTCATTCAAATTATTTTGTTCCTTCCTTGAGGTTTACTAATTATTCTTCTACGTGACTCTCGCAATCTTATAATCGTTGACTTTAAACAATGATGGAAATTAAATCGTGCCACCTTACCCTTCTAATTGTAGGCCAAGAAATCCTATTTATTATGATTATGATTATGATTATGATTATGATTATGGTTATGGTTATTTAGGATTATAGTTTGTTAATTTTAAATTTTGATTTTGTTATTAGTTGTTAGAACTTTATAGACCGAGTTTGTTCTTTTAGGTTAGATTATAATTTTTTGATTATCCCTTAGTTTGAAATATAATATCCTTTAGTTGATATTAATACCTTTTGTTCTATAAGCATTGTTTATAATTAAGAATTAAGGATGACCATCACCTTAGATAGTTTTATAATGCACTAGGATATCCTAAGAGTACCAAGATATTTTTCTTGTATATATTAACAAAAGTTTTATTTTACTCATAAGAATAAGGCTATTAAATTAAAAAGTATTATTGTGAGAAGTTATATCATATAATCCCAATAAGTCAATTATACTATTAGTTAAAATCTTGTAAGTTAGGTAGCATGCCTCACAACCTAGAATCATATAGTAGTTAGGATATGCTAATGAGACATTATTGAATGGCACTGAATATATGCTAGTGTAAGAAGATAGGGTTACCTAGAATGTAGAGTTTTGAAGGTCCATACCCTAATTGGTCAACCACAGACTTAGACAAGAAGTTAGTATGGCAACTGTAGAGGCACAAACACCGGACGAGTCCCTGATTCTTGATAAACTTGAACCATTTTGTAATTTTATCATAATCTCACATACTTATATTTTTGGACTATCTTGACTTATGCTACTATTATAGACTAGTTTTACAAGATTATTCTTTTATCAAGCTTGTTCGTGACGTATGTGTTATTGGGGACGCCTACTAATACATTGTCTAATTAGAATTAGTATATTATGGTCTGATCAACCTTAGTGCACTTGGTTCGCTCTTCGTATGACTATTTTACGTAGATTATGATATAATTGACTTAGCTTATTATACGGATATATTTGCCCTCTAGACAGGTCCAAGTATTTCGTATTGGTTACGTAACTGTACTGATATGAGCCTGTGAATATGAATTTATCAAAATAGGATCTCATCCGCAACTACCTTGACAACTCTATTTTGAATTCTTCCATCGCTTTTGAACCCCGTACTTGTATTCTATCACATCTTCCTGAACTCTTTTTTGTTGTTTTTTGTCTTCCCTTATTTCGGAAAGGCAAACGCTCGTGCATGAGGGAAGTTAGACACACGGGTAGTACTAAGTATAGACCCCATAGGCCAATCACATTATGAGGTGCTTGTTTTTTCTAATTAAGAGTATATCACATGTAATATATTTTGTGTTAAGATTTTGAGGACTAGTAAGCGCTATTGAATGATTGAGGGATTTTCTTTCTTAATGGTATAGCCTTGTGGTTATGAAAGATTGGTAAATTCTAAGTTGGGTAGAAGTTGCATTGTCAACTTGAGGTGAAATATTATATGAAGGTAAAAATCTTAGATTGTGATCAAGTAAGATAAGATTGAGAGATTTAAGTCATTTTAATGTTGAGAATTAAAAAAAAAGATTATGATGATAAAGATTTAACTTTAAGGAGAAGAATGTCTTATGAAGTAAAATTTGACTTTTGATATAAAATTTGTAATTAGATTATATGATTTAAATTTTGAATATTTGAAGGTTGAAATCATCGATCTAAACTTCTGAGGATAAAAATAGAATTTAAATTTAAACTTTGACGAATTTGATTTAAAATTTTATAATTTGAGAAATGGAATTAAACATTAAATTTTTAATGTTGAATCACCTATTTAAAATTTTGATGATGAAAATTGAATTTAGAATGTGGTGACTATGAAATTCTCAAATTTGAAACATGGAATAAGATTTGATTGAAGAGATTTTTGGTTATTTAAATTTATAAGAAATTATGATAGCTTGAATCTTGATTTAAAATTTGATGTGAGTTATCTAAATTTTGAAGATGTCATATAGATTTGACTTAGATTAAAATTATGATTATTAAAAATTTGAGAAAAAATTATGATATGTTGAATTTTGATTTAAACAGTGATTATTTTAATTTTGAAAAGATTGTGATAGATTTGAATAGTTTTTGTTATTTAATTTTTAAACAGATTACGATTGACTTGAATTAGATAAGAATTTTGAGACTTTAAAATTTGACGCCTTCGATGAGTACAAATGAAGGCTATAGGGACTATGGAGAGTTTATAGAGAGATACCCTTTTAGACCATTAAAGTATGAAGAACTTAAGATCGTTCATGTATCTAAGTAGTGACAGTTCATCCACCGTCATAATAACACATTCTCATATTGTGTTATTCATTCATAATTTTGTGCCCTTCTCAACCGCGATTCTATATGTAGCAACTTTGTACGTAAGAGTCAATTCGTGCTATATTACATTCCTTAAGGCAGGTTAGACTGGCCCTTAAAACTTAATGCGCGATTTATATTTTTCTCCTTCCGAGTTGAAGATACGATAATTCGTACTTAACTCATTTCAACCTTATTGCTTTCCCTTATTCTAAAACTGTGTCTTAGTTTTACTTTCGAAGATAAAATTCTTGTAAGTTGTGTAGAATATAACCACCCTAATTTTTTTAATTAAATATGGAATAATTAAAGTATAAGTTGAGTATATATAGTATATATATAATATAGGGAATACATATGTCACAGAAGAGATAAGGTATATACACAAATATATGCATATGTATATTTATATATAGATGAATGATAGTCTGTATGAATTCTTAGTAAATAATATTCAATAATTAAATACTAATACTAATAAAAATACTACTAATAATAATATGGTATAATAATAACTATAGTAAGTGGAATTAATAATAGTAATAATAATAATAATAATAATAATAATAATAATAATAATAATAAAAATAAAAATAATAATAATAATAAACCATGGTAATAATTATAATATATTAATAGATGATATATATATATATAGTAAGAGAAAAGGAATAAAAAAGAAATAGGAAAGAAAATAAAAAAAAAAACTAAAAACCTGAACCCAAACCCGCGACCAGCCCGTTCTGCGCAGGCCGCGACCCCCCACACGAAACCCGGACTTCCCCTCCTCTCCCTCTATAAATAGGAACATATGTACCAAAACCCTAAACCTAACCCCAGCCTTACCAACCCCGTACCGTCCCTGGCCGCTGTCACGCCCCGATCTCCCGCAGGTAATCAGCCGTCCCCACTAGGCTACGAATCACCACACCAGCGCTTTCGTGGGACTATCTTTTCCCATCTGAGCATGATGCCGCACGAGCATAAGTCGTTCCCGTGCAAGGCCATGATCGGAATAGGCGGTGAGATGCCTAAGCCACAGAGTCGTACAAATAGTCTGAGTGCAGCAGAATAAGAAATGCACAGGCGATTGGTAACAAGTTCACAGAGTCATCGATAGCGGAAGCATTGAATAACACAAGTATAGAAATAAAATTAGCTCTTTATTGATATTGAATAAGTGTTACAGGCGGCGGTAGGCCGAGATTACAAGTCGCTCAAGCCTCTCTCTCTGAAACAGTAAAAGTGTGCCAAGTGGCTACATTTATGGAATGATACATAGGCAATGTTCCAACATTATGTCCTGTATAAGTGCTTCAGTTCCGAACGCAACGTTCCAAGGCTCCATAGTAAAGTCCACACCTTAACACTCACGAAGGAGGCATCTGCACCGAACGAGGTTCTCCCGTACCCTACAAGCAATCTGATGGGTTATCAATACATGAATGCACTGGTAGGGAGGCTTCTCACCCGCTCGACAAAGCCAAACATGTTATATAGGTTTCGTGCACCATATATTAAGTTTTCTTTCTAGTCTTGTCTTAGGATCAGTTTTATGGCAAGGATGAATAACCTAACTCGTGTGGTAGTGCACCGTGCGATATTAAAGGAAATACGACGAGACTTACCAACTTACCATCCGTCCTTCCATGTCCAAGAAAAACCAAGTTAAATCAAGCACGAGCATATATAATAAAATCCATGGGCAATTGAATAAGAAAACACAAGTGTCTTGAACGAGGTTATGTTTCGGATGCACGAGTTACACGAATTATCAGGTGTGTTGCAGAAGATGTTCAAGTGTTCCATATGTACAAGTGTGTTATACTCATGATCGTTTAGGTATTTCTCATTTCTGGATGCGATGCAATAACTCGCACGCAGATTGCTGCTAAGCGAGTATGACTTATCTATATGAACATGAGTCGCTGTCATAGACATAAAGGACGATTTTTAGTCTCCAACGAGGATGGAATGCAACGAGAGCACATAATGCGCTTTAAACCATCCCGCCCAGCACACGAGTCTGTCATCCTATATCTACAAACGTGGCACGGCTTTAGCGAAGACGCCACCCAGCTCTAAACATGAAATCTGTATGAGTTCCATCCGGATCGGATCAGACCCGGTGCCCCAGAGGTCGTCCGTGGAATGAGATCCAAAGATCCCCCTTATTTCCAAGTTGTCCGTGACATGCAAGTCTTGGTCTTCCAACTTCACAACATGACATGATAATTCTTGATTCTTGTTATGAACGAGCATTGCTCCACGAGCTGTGATTCTTGATTTTGCTTGACATGATTCTCGTTCAGTTTTCAACTTGACTTGATTCATTCCCCTGGTGTGAGGACTTACTTGGCGACCCAATGGTCCCGGATACTTGAAGGTTCTTATTGCACAAAAGGACTATTTGATATTCTCCTGGATAACTAGATGCATGCACGATATGCGATAGTGTTACTTGATTGTGGTATAATTTTATTGTGGCAAGCATTGGAATGAGGCAACGAGTACAAGTTAACATATAAGTAGGCAAGCATTACATTTGTGTAAACATATGCATTTATATTTGACACGGGTCTAAGGGTAAAGCGAGGAGTGAAACCGTAATGGGATATACCGAGCAACATGATCTGTCACGCCCTGATTCCGTAGAATCGATAGTTGTCCCCCGGGCGTGACCGCCGTGCGGGCCTAGGTTGCGCACCGCACAAGGCTAAGTATTTTATTTTGCATGGCGAGCACATATTCAGAGTACGCAGATAAATTGAAATACAAATTTGAGACATAGAAAAGTTCTCTTTTATTGATAACATGAACATCTATTACAAACTCTTGAACGAGTCATAAGGTTGCCACCTGGGCTTACGAAAGTGTTGACACAAAATGAGATAGCAATCATGTACATTACTTCCCTTACTAAACTTCAAAATGCAAGACCTCCTGGTGGAATGATGACCTTTTTGCGGAGCTGCATTTAAGTCTTTAAGTAGCTAGCTCCTTTCTTCAGTATACTTCAAAAGTTGGCACGAACAAGACGCGCCTACAGCTGGACTGGATTGGGGGATGACTTTGGTTCCTCTCTCGGTTCTCCTTAGTACGGAAAACCTATTTCAACGAGGGTCAGTACATCGAAACGTACTGGTGAAGGCAAGCTAACCCAACTATACCAATCAACACGTTGTTTATCTAAAGCATGCACATTATTTGTGGTCTTTCTATCTTGCCTTAGTTCATTTTACAGCAAGCAATAGATATAGAATTTAATAAAATAACCTACCACCGTTCGGTAATATTTACCTGCTCGTCTGAACTACCTGCACAATACTTACCATGTCCTTCCCAGCCACGAAGACACAAGTTAGTTTGCAACAGGTTTAAATGTACGAGGGGATCACTGGCATGTTGCCATGGACAATAGTCATGACGAGGATGGTTTGCAACGTAAAGAACAAGGTGCACTACAAGCCATTCCGTCCAGAACAAGAGACTAAAGTAGAAGTTCCGTCCGGATCAGATCGGTGCCAGTGCCCAGCGATCGTCCGCAGGAACATAGACCTTGTGCACAAGTTGTCTGTGATCAACGGAGTCTATATGTAGTTAACCATTCACGCAGTTTAGGTAACACGAGTACAAGACAAGTAGCAATAGCATGATTCATTGCATATTCATCCTGAACAATTTATTGCATTTTGGGATAAGTTCTATACATAGCACAATTTAAAGAAAGAGTATACATTCTAACTTGTATTTATGCGTATGATAAACATTCTAAATGAACAAGCATGCAAATGAGAAATCATTCACAAGTTTGATTGACAAGCATAATAATCCAAGTCTATTCCCCTTTTTATCTTGAAATCTTTTAGTTATTACTTGGTATCGTCTGATCGGGGCAAGCAAGAATACAAGATTTTTAGATGTGAAGACTGGAAGAAGGGCTAACTGAATCGAATATAAGCCACTCGCTTAGTTTGTTGGAAGGTAGAAGAAAAGAGGTGCTTCAGGTGTTCGTTCGAGCGTTGCCTACTGCTGGTTCACCTGCATTGCTACGAACAGCTGATCAATACCTCTTCCACTCTTTCCAATATCAAAAATAAAGTGCAGTTCAATGAATGAAAATAATAAAATCTATCGAAACCGTTCAAGAAATCTCAAAAAAATCCGAAAACCAACTCAAGGCACAAAAGCAACAAGCGACAACAAAAACTAGGCAACAAAAGATGCAGCGGAGAGGTCCCTCCTGACTCTGCCGCTAAGTCGATCCCGGGGGCATGGTCTATTAAATATGGGAAAATATTTCGAAAAAACAAATCCATAACATAGATGGGTTCTTGATTCAATCTATCCTGATCGAACGATACCGTCTTGTATTTCTTAGCCGCGCTTCCCGAATAGGTAGAACGGGGCACCACATCCTACCCAACTAATTGGAAGTTTCATCCTGAAACTTAGGAATATAACCTACCACTAGGAAATATGGAAGGGAACCTATCCTTCATCTCATATTCAAGCTCCCAAGTGGATTCTTCAACCGAATGATTTCGCCAAAGCATGCGCACGAGAGAAACCGAGCGACTTCGAAGTAGCTTCTCTTTTCTATCCAAAATTTGCACAGGCTATTCTACATACGTCAAGTCTGCCTGAAGATTCGGTTGATCCAGATCTACCACGTGGCTCGGGTCGTACACATACTTCCTAAGTTGGGAAACATGGAAAATATCATGCACTTCAGATAGTGACGGTGGTAGGGCAATCTGATATGCAACTGAGGCGACTCACTTTAGTATCTCGATTGGGCCGATAAATCTCGGACTTAGCTTTCCCTTTGCTCCAAATCTGGCGACTCCTCGCATGGGCGAGACTTTAAGAAATACACAGTCTCCTTCTAGAAACTCAAGTGGCCGTCGATGCGCATCAACGTAGCTCTTTTGGTGACTTTGAGCTACCTTCAGTCTTTCCCGGATCAAACGAATCTTTTGAACGGTTTGCTCCACGAGCTCAGGGCCAAGAATCTTCTGTTCTCCAACTTCGCCTAAACAGATCGAAGATCTGCACTTTCATCCATACAATGCCTCATACGGTGCCATCTGAATGCTGGATTGGAAGCTATTGTTATATGCAAATTCAGCTAACGGTAGATGCTGATCCCAACTAGTCTTCAAGTCCAAGACGCAGTGTTGTAGCATGTCTTCGAGGATCTGGTTGACACGTTCCGTTTGGCCATCGATCTGTGGATGGTAGGCGGAGCTGAACTTCAACTTCATCCTTATTGTTGACTGCAGGCTTTCCCAGAAATGCGATATGAATCGACCATCTCTATCGGAGACTATGGATACGAGCATGCCGTGGAGCCGAACGATTTTGTTGAGGTAGATTTGAGTCAAGCGATCAGTGCTCCAAGTACTCTTGATAGGCAGAAAGTGAGCTGACTTAGTGAGGCGATCGAAAATAACCCAAACGGCATCATTTCTCCGTTGCGTCTTTGGTAAGCCAACAATGAAATCCATTGTTATATATTCCCATTTCCACTTCGGAATAGCCAGGTTCTATATCTCTCCGCTCGGCTTCTGGTGCTCGGCCTTTACCCTCTGACAAGCCATGCAATGCGACACGAACAGTGCCATATCTCATTTTAAGTTGTGCCACCAAAATATCGTACGGATATCGTGATACATCTTTGTGCTACCCGGATGAGAAGTATAACTGGCATAATGGGCTTCAGTGAGTATCTCTCTTCTGGGGGCCGCATCGTCTAGAACGCACAGTCTTCCCTTCACTCAGATCATTCCGTCCGTGCCGACCGCAAAGTCGGTTGCCTTTCCTGCCGAGATAAGAGCATACATCTTTTGCAGGAACCAGTCATCCTTCTGAGCGGTCTTAACTTTTTGTAACAAGCCGGGTTCGAGGCGCAGTTGAGCCACTTGTGCCCCCTTTTTGTATCTGATTAGTAGTGTAATGCCCAATAATTCAAGATCTTGACGCAGTATGTCATCAATAGCCAAACTCCCAACGAACACTCGACTTAGGGCATCAGTTACGACATTTCCTTTTCCAGGCGTGTATCTGATCATTAAGTCAAAGTCGCTAAGAAGTTCAAGCCAGCTCTGTTTTCGAAGATTCAAATCCTTTTGTGTATATGAATATTTCAGACTCTTATGGTCTGTATAAATCTTGCACGGTACACCGTAGAGGTAGTGGCGCCACAACTTTAGCGTGAACACCACCGCAGCCAGTTCTAAATCATGCGTTGGGTAGTTCTTCTCATGAGGCTTTAGCTGCCTCTTCGTGAAGGCTATCACCTTATCCCTTTGCATCAGGACACATCCCAGACCTTTTCCCGATGCATCACTGTATATTTTGAAGTCGTCAGGTTCGTCCGGAAGGGTAAGGATTGGTGCAGAGATGAGGCACTGCTTTAACTTCGCAAATGAAGCTACATAGTCGTCCGTCCAAATAAACTTTACTCCCTTCCGAGTGAGCTGAGTCAGGGGCGATGCAATTTTCACAAAATCTTGTATAAATCTCCAGTAATAGCCCGCCAGACCAAGAAAACTTCGTATTTCGCTAGCTGACTCCGGCCGTTTCCACTGCACGATGGCTTCTATTTTCTTCGGGTCAACTGAAATACCCTGTACAGAGATAATGTGCCCTAAAAAGCTAGGTTGTCCAGCCAAAACTCGCATTTACTTCGCTTGGCAAACAACTTATTGTCTCGAAGGGTTTGAAGCACCATCCGCAGGTGTCATGCGTGTTCATCCCTATTCTTTGAGTACACCAAGATGTCATCGATAAAAACCACCACGAATTTATCGATGAATGGCCGGAATACTCGATTCATCAAGTCCATAAATGCAGCAGGTGCATTCATCAGTCCAATCGGCATAACAAAAAACTCGTAGTGCCCGTAACGGGTTCGGAAGGTAGTCTTCGTCATGTCTTCTGGCTTAATCTTCAGTTGGTGGTAGCCGAGCGAAGATCGATTTTTAAAAACATCGTTGTCCCTTGCAGCTGATCAAACTGGTCATCTATCCTTGGCAGAGGATACTTATTTCTGATAGTGACCTTGTTCAGTTCCCGATAATCGATACAGAGGCGTAGCGTCCCGTCTTTCTTCTTCACGAAGAGCACAGGTGCGCCCCAAGAAGACACGCTCGGACGGATAAACCCATGATCTAGTAACTCTTGCAGTTGGCACTTTAACTCTTTCAATTCAGCTGGGGCCATTCTGTACGGAGGCTTAGAGATCGGCTGGGTATTCAAAAATGTGTCAATGGTGAACTCTATCTCTTGGTCTGGTGGCATGCCGGATAATTTGCTCGGGAACATATCGGGGAACTCTGCCTTAACGGAAGAAGACTCGATGTTTGCGTAGTCCTGCCGTGTGTCCCGAACCGACGCTAGAAATCTCTCACAGCCTGAGTGTAGCATTCGCCGAGCAGATATTACAGAAATTACCATGCAGGCACTGGTCGCATTAGTTGATGGACTACTAGTATAGCATAATTCGGCTTCTCCAGGCAGGCGAAAGATGACTCACTTTTTTGCACATTCAATAGTTGCCGAGCAGGCGCCGAGCCAATCCATTCCTAAAATGATATCATAGTCCCTGACATCTAGAACTAAAATATCAAGCGATAGCTTCCTTTCTCTAATACAGATATAACCACCTTGGCATACTGAACGGATAGGTAATTTTGTGCCGGAGGGGGTGCTAACACTTAAGTCTAGATACAACAGAGTAATTTTTATATTGTTCTCCATGACAAAATTTATGGAAATAAAACTATACATTGTACCAGAATCAAATAGCACACGAGCAGGTATGTTATTGAAAAGCAAAGTACCTGACACGACGGTGTCTGAAGCCAAAGCTTCCTCTTGTGTCATTGTGTAGAACCAGCCTTGAGCTTGACGACGCTCTTGCTGGGGTGCAGCTTGATTGGCCTGAGGTACAGTCGCCTGATTTGGATATTGAGTGCGGCGATTATAGCGGCATGGACATGTACTGATATCATGATCTGATTTACCGCAAGCCAGGCATAACCCAAGTTTCATACGACAATCATCGACGACGTATCCACGTTTCTTTGAAAGGAAACATATCAAGTCTGAATGTGCTTTCTGCTTGCCGCTGTTATTTGGGCGCTTTATAACGGTGTTTCCTCTATCATTGCTATGGCGTTTGTGATTGGAGGTATGCACAGCGCCGACAGCAACCTGAGGATACTGCAGTTCAAGAGAAAAAGTGTGGTTTAAAACTTCCCGCATAGTCTGGTATTGTGGATCGACTACGTACGCGTGTATAGCAGGACATAGACCTCATTCTAATCGTCTGGCACGACTCGCTGCATTGGGTAGATAGGAACTGGCAAACTTAGCAAGCCTGTTGAACTCGGCAGAATACTGTTTAACCGTCATGCTGTCCTGCCGTAGTTGCACAAACTCATTTTCCTTCTGTCGTCGCACAGGTGGGGGTATGAACTCCTCCTCAAATGCGCCACAGAAAGTGGCCCATGCTATCGACTCCCTTCCATCATCAACTGGAAGCGATTGTCGATGCACGTCCCACCAATCGTGCGTGTTGAGATGAAGCTGCAATTGAGCACATACGACGTGCTTCTCTTCTGGTACTTCCAGCAGTAAGAAATGATCCTCAAGTTCGGCCAACCAATCTAGTGCCACTATAGGATCCTCAGTCCCCTTGAATATTGTGTTGCAGACTTTCTTAAAGTCACCAAAGTCGAAGGTAGTCACATCCCTCTTCCTTGGTGTTTGAGTCATCTTGACTTCAAGCACGGGTTGCTCCACCAGTGTAGCCGCTGTTGCTGCAGAATGGTTGGAGGCCAAAGTCTGCACGATCTATTGCAGGGTATCTACCTGCTTCTGTTGGACTAAGAATCGTACTTCTATATTATCTTAAAATTTGAGTAGTCACTTATCCGCTCGCTTCTCAACCCGTTCATAACGAGCTTCATCCCTTTGTTGGCTGGCTTCCAACATCCGCATCATTTGCCAAAGCGGATCAACTCGAGACATGGCTCGCTGGCTCCGAGAGCTTCTTGAAGTGTCGGAACTGCTCTCTTGGGCTTGCGTCTCGCCCGGTGCTTGCACTGAGGATTGCGCTTGAACCATTCCTTCAAGAGAAGGTAAATTTTATCAGGATCATAAAGTATTATGGACTTATTGTATGAACGCATCTCATTTTTGGCCTAACGAGTTCAAGAGTTCGCACAGGGATTTATCGTTAAAGAGAACTTTTCCTATACGAGGGTCAAAGGAACTTGAAGCTGTACTCTGATACCAACATGTCATGCCCCGATTTCGTGGAATCGATAGTCGTCCCCCGGGCGTGACCGCCGTGCGGACCTAGGTTGCGCACCACACAAGGCTAAGTATTTTATTTCGCATAGCGAGCATATATTCAGAGTACGCAGATAAATTGAAACACAGATTTGAGACATAGAAAAGTTCTCTTTTATTGATAACATGAATATCTATTACAAACTCTTGAATGAGTCATAAGGTTGCCACCTGGGCTTACAAAAGTGTTGACACAAAATGAGATAGCAGTCCTGTACATTATATCCCTTACTAAACTTCAAAATACAAGACCTCCTGGTGGAATGATGGCCTTTCCTCGGAGCTGTATTTGAGTCTTTAAGTAGCTAGCTCCTTTCTTCAGTATACTTCAAAAGATGGCACGAACAAGACGCGCCTACAGGTGGATTGGATTGGGAGATGACTTCGGTTTCTCGCTCGGTTCTCCTTAGTGCGGGGAACCTGTTTCAACGAGGGTCAGTACATCGAAACGTACTGGTAATGGCAAGCTAACCTAACTATACCAATCAACACGTTGTTTATATGAAGCATGCACATTATTTATGGTCTTTCTATCTTGCCTTAGTTCATTTTACAGCAAGTAATAGATATAGAAATTAATGAAATAACCTGCCACCGTTCGGTGATATTTACCTGCCCGTCTGAACTACCTGCATAATACTTACCATGTCCTTCCCTGCCACGAAGACACAAGTTAGTTTGTAACAGATTTAAATGTACGAGGGGCTCAATGGAATATTGCCATAATGGACAATAGTCATGACGAAGATGGTTTTCAACGTAAAGAACAAGGTGCGCTACAAGCCATTCCGTCCAGAACAAGAGACTAAACTAGAAGTTCCATCCGGATCGGATCGGTGCCAGTGCACCAACAATCGTCCGCAGGAACTGAGACCTTGTGCACAAGTTATCCGTGATCAACGGAGTCTATATGTAGTTAACCATTCATGCAGTTTAGGCAACACGAGTACAAGACAAGTAGCATTAGCACGATTCATTGCATATTCATCCTGAACAATTTATTGCATTTTGGGGATGAGTTCTATACATAACACAATTTAAAGAAAGAGTATACATTCTAACTTGTATTTATGCGTATGATGAACATTTCAAACGAACAAGCATGCAAATGAGAAATCGTTCACAAGTTTGATTGACAAGCATAATAATCCAATTCTATTCCCCTTTTTATCTTAAAATATTTTAGTTATTACTTAGTATCATCTGATTGGGGCAAGCAAGAATACAAGATTTTTAGATGTGAAGACTGGAAGAAGGGACAACTGAATCGAATATAAGCCACTCACTTAGTTTGTTGGAAGGAAGAAGGAAAGAGGTGCTTCAGGTATCCGTTCGATCATTGCCTACTGTTGGTTCACCTGTATTACCACGAACAACTGATCAATACCTCTTTCACTCTTTCCAATATCGGAAATGAAGTGTAGTTCAACGAACGAAAACAAAGAAATCCATCGAAACCGTTCAAGAAATCTCAAGCAAATCTGAAAACTAACTCAAGGCATGAAAGCAACAAGCGACAGCAAAAACTAGGCAACAAAAGATACAGCGGAGAGGTCCCTCCTGACTCTGCCGCTAAGTCAATCCCGAGGGCACGATCAATTGAATATGAGAATTGATTTCGAAGAAACAAATCCATAACGAGGATGAGTTCTTGATTCAATCTATTCCGATCGAACGATACCGTATTGTATTTCTTAGCCGCACTCCCCGAATAGAGGGAACGTGGCACCACATGATCTAGGGACGTGCAGTATAAACAAGTGAACAGTGCACTACGAAGAGTATATATATCGTCTACTCGAGGCATAGCGAGGTCTACTTGCACAAGACAAAGGTAGCATGCGAGGGTCCATTTATAAGCAAAGTTTTATTTTCGTGTTCTAACACAAGCAATACAAGTTAGGATTATTCCTTTAGCTATGTGCATTATATTCTTTATTAGCATGCATGGGGTGATTCACCTAGACACTAGCATGTATCGTCCAGATTTTAAGTGTGCTGGCTAAGCAAAGACAAGTTCATCGTAGCCACCCACCTTGGCGATGATTCACCTCGGTCAAGCGATAATTCGAGTGTGCCTTTGATAGTCTAAGTCTGAATTCCTGAAGGGCCAAGTCTGAATATTCTTCTGCTTCAAAATAGTCTTCTCGCTGAGCAAAGTGGGTCGTGTTATCACATTATACACCACTCAGAAAAAGTCTTATCCTCGAGACTTCCTGAGTGCAAGTCATTCTATAGCACTATCGAATCTATCCCAAGCGTAGCAATCGGTACCACTAGATCCGTTCGAACACAGTTTTCTACTCGTTCCTTATATTGTGTCGCATGTATGCTGGGTCGGTCTCATTGAATGACTCTATTATTCAATCCAAGTTCTGACTCGGTCTCTATTGTGCCTTAGCGCGGAACATATATCGCTTAACGCGGGGTCCGTTATAATCTATCTTGAATAACAATATAAGGCCGAGGCAAACTTATACAAGTTATTATACTTGTCCATGTGAGTCTAATATTTTTACTTGTACTAGCATTCGAGATCAGCATATCGCGAGTCTGGATCGCGCACATATTTAAAGCGTCCTTCAAACATATGCATGTCAACCAACTTAGCGATAGTGAAGTATGGCACTCAAGTTCACATATCATTGAGTCTTGGATCATGCACACGTTCAAGGTGACCCTCAAACATATGTATTTAACCAAACTTACCGATTGTAAAATTGGACAAGTTGTTAAAATCTCAAGGGTTCTCATTTTATGAATCATAAGGATACTTTCGACAGGTTCAATCAAATTCCAAGTCATTTTCCTTCCAACTCAATTAATCTTTTGCACTACCGTTAAGCATGATCTATCCGATTTAACCGACCAGCATTCATCTGTTCGGGTCAAACATAGCGCACACTTATCTTTCTAAGTCTAACTGTCACACCCCAGTCCCAAAAGTGTCAGGAACTAGGCCACGTGTCACTGGCCAGCTGACACGTCACTAAGGGCTTAATCCATTTTGAATGGACCCAAAGGAACGTGCTACGCTGTCCTAAAATACTACATGTAAAACACAGTCAAATCTATCTCATCCACAACAAAATGTCAGAAAAGCAAGTACTGAATATATATATAACTGAGTCTGATACAGTACACAACTGGTGAGAATACAAGCCTACTACAAAAACTGATAATAGCGCAGAAAAATCAGATAGACTAAGCAGCGTCTATCTGAGAAAAATATCTCCATCTCCAGGTGGCAGGCCTCTAGGGTCAAGCATACTCTGAGGGTGTCTCCTCAAGCTCTTCCTCGGTAGCACATCTAGCCTCCTGATCAGGGCCGTACACAGTGGGGTAGAAAGCCTCGTCTAGATCTGGCAAGGAACCAGGTCCTCAGTGGGACGTAACAAGATACAGGAAAATGACATGCCATGTAATGTAAAGACTGAATAAATAATAAATACAGGGTGCTAACCATTCTAAGTGAAATACAAGTAAAGACCTTGTAGTACGCATGGGAATATATGGCTAGACATACGCTGACGTAATTCACCAATCGTGGTGACTGGCTAGTATATGTGTCGTATGCCCCCGGACTCACGGGTAGCTCTGCAATCGACCATCTCTGGTACGAAGGTATAAAACATTATTGGAGGGGGTGTCCCATACGTCTACTAGTTATCTTTTTCATCCCAATGAAACTAAATGTCAAGTTATACTTCCCTGAATTATCCTAATCCGTGATGCGGGACCCACGTACTGGTAGCTAATCAAATACGCAGCTCACATCCATATATGTAATGCAACCATGTTGCGTGTTCCCGTGATAGGGTCTAGGAGAATATCAGGATATCCTCACAGTGTTGGTGAGTCTGTAAGACTAAATTATTTACACTACTTGTCAACGTATCAGTTGACTGTTCCAGAGGCAGTCTCAGGTTCTCATAGTATATGAAATTCAAGTATAAAGCAGATATCAATAATTGAATTTAAATATTAACTTGGCAAGGTATACTTGCCTACTCCCTGATAGTGTTGATAACCTGATCTCACAGTCAGGTTTGAGGTTGCTGGTGACAGGGGGTCACTGGCTGTGCTGAAGGTGGTTTCTGTTAAAACAGACAGGGTTCGTGAATATCATGGTTGTAATAAGTATATATATATATATATATAAGTATATATATAGTATGTATATATATAGATATAATATATATAGCAATATCTAAGAACAGAAAAATGCAGGTATCTATAATAGTAGCAGGGTATATCCACTGCTATATTTATAATATAATATCAGGGTGTATCCACTGATATATAGTAATATAGTAATCAGGGTATATCCACTGATGTATATATAATAATTAATAAATCAGGGTATATAATATAATTAAATTGAAATGACAGTACAGAATTTTAAATATACATATATAAATAGGCTGTAATATCCAGCACAGTATAATATATAATATCATATATATATAGATATATGTAATTAATTTGAAATGACATTGCAAGAAATTAAAAAATATATATATGTATGTATAAGCTGTATTATCCAGCTGAATATAATATATTACATATAGATAATATATATATATAGATATATATATATTTATACATATATAATAAGTGCAGGAAATATAATCAGTGCAGAAAACTAAATAACAAAAAATAATGTATAGTATACATATAACATATATATAATATGTTATATATACTCATATAAATATACATAACATTTATATAAATATATGAATACATATATTTATATATATTGCATATATATATATATAAGAAAAACAGAATACATATATACATATTAGTAATTATTACATAATATAATATAGTATATGTATATATACATATATTTATACATATATACATATTTACATATATAAATATATAGATATATATATACATATATTTAGTAAATATATAATAATAGTATATACAGTATAATATACTGTAAATAATAATATATAACATATATATATATATATATACATATATATATATTAATACATATTTATATACATATATATATATACATATATATATATATATATACATATACATATACATATAGAAATATATATATAATTACATATATATAAGGGTTAGGTATTATACCCTCTGACAGGTGGGCCCTAGGGGTCGTCGACGGCGGGTGGACGGCGGCGGAGTCGGCCGGAGGAGCAGGAACAGTAGCAGTAGCTACTGGCAGCAGCAGCAGTAGCAGCTGAGTGCGGGGGCTGCCGGCGGCGGAGGAGTGGCGGAGGTGGCCGGGCAGGCGGCGGTTTCGACAGAGGAGAGGGTGGCGGTCAGGTTGGTGGTGGTGGCGGAGGTCCACGACGGCGGTGGCGGTGGCTGGAGGTGGTCGGGATGGCGGTGGTGGTGCAGTTGGGAAGAGGGGTCGGGGTTCTGTGGAGGTCAGGGCGGTGGCTGGAGGCATCGTGGGATGGTGGTGGTGGGTTGGTTCGACGGAGGGGACGACGGTGAGGCGTTTGGGGGTGGTGGCGGTGGTCGGCGACGGCCGAAGGCGGCGCTGGGGGTGGATGGGAGTGGTGGTAGTGCTGTGGAGGTAAAATCGGGATGGGTCTGCAGTGGCTGGCCACGGCGGAGCTGGCGGCCGGAGGTGGGTGGCAGTGGTCGGAGGGAAGGGAAGGGAAGTAGCGAACAGTCCGGCGGTGGTCCGGTGGGCGGAGGGTGGCCGTGGTGGTGGTGGGGTGTGTTGGAATGGAGGGGGCTGCTAGGGTTTATATAGGGTTGGGGCAATGGCAATTCTGTAAATAAGTGGAAATCCAGGGTTATATTTGTAATTTGATTTTTTGGATATTTTTACAGGATTTTTCTGGTTGTTTTGGGTGGGTTCCACACACCTATTGTCTAGCCAATAGGATTATGCCACCTTGCATGTAATTTTGCATAAAAACCGCTAACTTTTCATAATTTGCATAAAAGCCTAAATTTGGTATTTTGCGTAATTTCGTAATTTACCTGATTTCAAATACTGATTTCCCGAAATTCTGAATTGTACAGAAATGAGGGAAATAGCTGGGGAAACTGTTTTGGACAGTGTGGGGTGAGTCTGGGCAGATGTAGGGATTGATTTTTCAGATGATACGGTCATCGTATTTATTATTTAAATAATACTGCGCACGGTGTTCACTAATTATTTAGAGGCAGTTAGGGTCATAATTTTTCTACGGTGTCAATACGATAATTGTAACACAATTATAGTAGAATATTATCGTATTTTTGGTTGGGCAAAACAGGTGCCTATTGGTCCTCAAATCCCTAGGGTACAGGGATGGGTAAAGAGCAGAATTTTAAATAGGGAATAAATATGTACGTCTGTAACGATATTTGTGCGACTAAAACGAAGCACCAAACAAGATTTCTGGAAGTTGCACAAAATACAGAATTGGTATATGTTTAATAAAAATATAATTTGGCATGTGTATATATATATATTTTGTATATACTTAGTATATTTTAATATAATGTGTATATGTATAAATATTGTGTATTAGTGTATATAGTATATTTTAATTTAGTATATGTATATATATATATATGTCTCACGTATACCTCTATTTTTATATATATGTATTAAATTATCTGTATCATATAATATATGTTAATGTATGTTTTCATATTTAATGTTATATATATATTTAATTGGTATAATTACCTGTATATAGTATAATTATTATTTTGGTACAAATATATATATATGTGTATATATATTTTGTATGGGTATATGTTAAAATACGTACTATTTTGGTATATGTACAAACATATATATGTATGTATTTTGGTATAATTATATATTGGTAAAGTATATATATTAAATTAATACATTTGGTATAAATATGTGTACCTATATATATGTACATGTATAAACATATTTTTGGTATGTAAAAATATATAGTATATATATAAAAATGTATTAATATATATGTACTTGTAAAACATAATTTGGCATATATAAATAAATGTAGCATAATATATATTTTTGGTATATATAAACAAATGTATCATAATAATAATATATATATTTGAGGATATAAAATGTATATATATAAACACGTATTTGGTATATGTATTGATTGGTATGGTATAATGTACATATTTAATAGGTGTATATTATTCAATATGATGAGTATAAATATATATATATTGTAAGTATTAATGATAATTAATAATATGTGTATTTATATACGTATCCCTACTAGATGATCCTAATTGACTAGTGCCCTGCCTGGCATAGCCCTGAGTTAGTATTTTGTTTGTGTGTTAGTATAGCATCTGATGCAAATGTGATATTGTGATATGTTTATAGGACTGTGGGTTCCCAGGGGATACTCTGGAACAGGACATCAATAATTACCAGCTAAGGACCCAAGGCGAGTACATTCTCTGATTAGTTTCTAATTTATGATATCTCCTATGTTCACTGTATCTAGTGTAAATATCCATGTTCTTGACACATTGGTTACACGGATCGGTATACACGGATCTCGTCATGAGATGTTATTCCTTATTCATGGTGTAGCTTGTACAAGACTTGTTTTCCTTGATATCTTGTGCATGTACAGACACTGATTCCCGGGGAGATTTGCTACCTTCCTAGGGAATCCCGTGCCATAGCGTACCATGATTGGATCTACTATACCAGTCGGGGGTTCGGGGAGTACTTTAGTGTAGATATGTGATCATACCCAACTTTATATGCACCATAGCTCACCCCACATCTCACGTCGGGTGCGGCCTGACCATTTACATGCTCCATAGCTGTTACGTGTGATTAGCCTGATCTCTACATGCATCATAGCTAACCAACGGTTAGCCTGACTTTATATGAACCATAGCTAATCACATGTAACAAGCCTGATCAAGTTCCCAAGCCGATCATATATTAAAACTAGTACTCACACACTTAGTCATAGGGTTCTTGCTCATTGACATATTGTTCTTTTCCTGTATTTACTTACAGTATTTCCAGTATTTCTCTCATTGTATATTTCTCGTACCTATACATGCATCTGGTATGTTTCCATCTAGAACTGCTACATAGTTTATGTCATTTATATAGAACTGCTATTTAGAGATGTACTTTGCTCCTTCCTGACTGGAAAAATATTTTTCCAGACTGTGACCTTAGTGGACTTGTTTCTGACACTTGGTGATTGGTTGTTACTGATTTCAGGTATGATTATTTTGTCAGTAGACTTGTGTTGTATTCTTTTGTTTCTTCAAATTTTTATCGTGCTGTAGTTGTGATTGAGTATGTTGTTCATTTTATATTGTTATCCGTGTCTCCTTATGGAGCTGGATACTAGTGTGAGATTATTTAGATAGTACTTGACCTAGACAACGTTCTACCGCCGATGCTGCGGCGTAGGCTGGACGTACCCACGCACTCGTGCCCCTAAACCGGGTGCGGGTTGTGACACGTTTTTAGTGGTGGCCCATGCAGGTCAGACTTCGCTAGTTGTGTGATGTCGTAGTAGTGCGACGTCATAGTTGTACTACTGCGTACCTGCTATAGAATATATGACATAGGATACTAGGATGAGAGAGGATACTCAATCACAAATTCTTGAGAGATTCCTGGGACGACCCCTTGAGAATCTTATTATAATTTATAATTTAAATATTTCCTTGTTTCCATCCACTTTCGCTTGTTGTTATTGAACTTGATCCTTATTGAACAGTTATTAAATTAAAATCTTGGTATCATTGTTGAGTTTGATTCTTGTTGACCAGTTGTTAAATTTAAATTCTTGGTATCGTTGTTGAGTTGATTTCATATCGAGATGAATATTACGGGCTAAAATTTACGGTATCATCTGATGACATATATTGATGAGGACAGTGAGAAAGGTAAAACGTCTACTTTGGTTATGGAACCTAGAGTTTATCGCAGCCATATTAGCTGTCGTGACGAGAACGTAGGAACCTAACTTGGATGTACATACTTTAGTTATGAGATTTAGAGTTTCTCGCAGCCATACCGGTTGGCGTGGCGAGTATTCTAGACGACATGATTATAGAGTTGCATACCTTAGTTACGAAACCTATCGTTTATCGCATCTATGCTTACTGGCGTGGCGAGGATTCTGAGTGTCATGATTTCAGACAGACGTGTATGATTATCAGGTTGTATCTTAAATTGGTTCTTAAAGTATCATCTCAAGACTTATCTATTTCTGTTATTCCAGGACTTTGTTCCATCGCTTCTTTTCTTTACTAGCAGTAAAGATACCTTCAGCCCTCAATCCAGTTCCTTTGAGCTTTTATTCTTTGAGGATCCTTGTTAGTGTGATAATTAGTGACTTACAATTTTGGTGTGTTTTGTATTAGTTTGACTGAGTGTGACTTGTGAGTTTGTAAGTGTTTCTTAGATGGACATATGAGCAGTAGGCTTTAATCTAGAGTTAGCCCTTAGCATAGCACCTTGTACCAATGGTTCTAGGATAAGTGTCATTAGAGACTGAGAGTTAAGGAGAGTATAGAGTATCAGTGATAGTTCTCAGAGTTAGTATCAGAGCCAATTACCCGTTCTGGATAATCATGATTATGTAATTGAGTGATCTATGTAAATGATTAAGTATCCAGGAATTGTGTTAAGGATTTATGGAGCATGATGTCCAAATTGATGATTGATATCAAAAATGTTAAAGGCAAAGAAATGTATATACATAAAGGGTTTAATGAGATGTCATAAGTAGAGAAATATCAGGATTAGTAATGGAAGTTGCGAAGTGTATCACAAATTAGTTTAACAGACTGTAAAAGGATTGAGAGATATGCTTATACATCAATCGAGATATAGAACCATATGCCTGCCCTTGAGATTGAAGTAAAGCATGGGCATTATAGAAAGTGCATATAATCATGAGTTATAATGAGTTTGATGAGATGATCCATTAATGAAGTTAGTGATATAATACCAAGAGTGCTAATAATTCTATATCAAAGATTAGTCGAGAATGATGTTAATAATAGTAAGCACTCTGCGTGATGATAATTGGATGACATTTCAGTTAATATAGATTGAAATCATGGAAGAAAATACAGGTGATGATAACTTTGATCATTGGAGAAAATAGTGCAAGTGATTCGGGCAGTACAAAAATTTAGTACACAGTTGTAGACAATAGAGGTATGGAGTGCACCTCGAGTATTAGAGACCGTGAGCACTTATATGTATATTTGTGGATTTAAAAAAAAAAAAGTGGAAATGAATTTTAACTTTGAGAATTATTGAGGAGTTGAGATTACGTCATTAAATTTTGAGGATTTCAAATATGAATTCAATAAACATAGTTAAGGCTACACAGATTTTTGGAGTAATTAAATTTTATTTCGATGTTGAGTATCTGATTTTGAGGAAGTATATACATTTTTACTTTAAAGTTGTACGAGAAGTTAAACCTTGACGATTATTTGAGGATTAATTTTATGGTAGATAAGAGATATTAATATTAATATATGAGTGGATGATATACATGTGTAAGGATCTGGTGATTGAGCATGATCGAGATGGCACCGCAGACTGACTTGGGTGTCCATCTAAAATTGTATTGGAAAGAGCAGTATTTAGTATGGTGTTGCACTTGACGTATATTGAGTGATAAGAACGATTAGTATGAACAATTGTAGTAGGAACGGAAACTGTCAGAGGGTATGGTACTAAAGAGATAGAGGTACCAACTTGGATGCATTATTGAATCATGGTTATATTAGAGATTCTTGGCATCAGATTTTGGTATTAATAAACAGGTGTGTGCAATACGGATATATTCATGGATTTGTGGATTAATGATTAGTTGAGATGGGTACCAGTGTACAGGAATAGGAATTAGTTAGTGAATGTGCTAGAGCTAAGTGTATGTTAGAGATAGGAGATACCGCAAGTAATATGTTAGCAGGTTCCTTCTTTTCTCATGTTGTTTTCGTCTTCTGATTGATTGATTCCCTAGTACCGTGGTTTGTATTCGTGATTTACTTGTTAGAATGTAGCTAGTAGTACACCTTAACAGAGACTGAAATACCATGACAAAAGATACATGACTTATATATTTTCTTAAATTGCATGGCTGTAGGTGAATTTTCTTAAACCATGATCATTAGGGTTTTGACCATAGCAAAGATCTGTGACGAGGTTATGACTGACAAAAAGAGACAAGAGGATTAAATTTGTGGATGAGCATTAAATTAAATAAAGAATTTAGGGGTTGTTATAACGGAGTTGATGGATCATTGATTTTATGAAAATCGAGGTATGATTGAAATTCGAGGACAAACATTAACTTAAAAGGAGAATTAAGAAATTCACAGAGCCAAAAATTTGAGGATTTATTAATTTTAGGAAGGTCTTGATATGATTAAATTGATTATTAAAATTTAAAAAAAATTGAGAGATTATCATTTTATCTATTTGATTGCCAGATAGAAATTTTATATTTTATGAATGTTGCGTTGAAGATTCTGAAAGTATTGCATCGTTGAATATTTGAGGAAAAAAAAATATCAGGAAATAAAATCATTAACGGAATAGTGTCGAATTCAATTCTCGGGAGGAGAATTATATTTGAATAAACATCAATTGAATTTGAGTTAGGGAGTAAGATGATTGATGGATTAGTGGTTAAAATTTAAATTTTGGGACACGATTTTTATAAATATGCATTGATTGTATTTCAATTGGAGGATTGGATATTAAATCCTTGGGTATTTAGATGCGAACTTAAAATTTTTGGAGGAGATTATGACAAAGGGGATTTGATTTTTAAACTTGAAGATTTTTCAGGAATATGATGTTGTATAATTTTTGAAAGGTTATGAAATAACATTATGAAATTACTTCATGATTATTGGTTTAAGATTTAAATTTTGATAGAAATAATATGGTGAATAAAGGCAATTATTGAGGATCCTAAATTTCGAGGACGAAATTTTTTTAAGGTGGGTAGACTTGTAACCTCCGATTCCCAATTTCCGAAATAATTAGATTTTTTTATATACCAAGTTTATAAAATAATTTCTCCTTGAAATTTGTAGTATTAGATTTTTGAGCAATGTTTGATTTTAGAAGATAATTTAAAATCTTGTATGAAAATCATTTTTTCTAAATGTCGATTTATTATAAAATAAATAGATAAATAATGATGTAAATATAATACTATAGCTTCGAATATTTTTGGCTTGAAATCATAAAACTTATTAGTTTAATAAATTATTGAAAGACTAGTTGTTTTCTTAATAAAATTTTCATATCCATTTTTTAGTAAATAAATGAATTTCATATTTTCTAGGGTTTTCAAATTTGGGTTTGTTTAGTAGCTAATTTAATCAGTTAGCCTTGGAAGCCTTAAAAACATTTTCTTAAATTATATTTTCCAGTTTACCGTCTCCCATTCACACCCTCATTCTTCCCACATGAAAAGCCCCTTTATATTAAATCCTGGCCATTCATCATTGGGCCAATCCTCACCCTTTATCCCACACCTTCTCTCTCTATTTAAGTCTCTCATCACCATTCCAAAGAAACCCTAGCTAGCCCTCACAATTCCCACAAGCCAACAAGCCATCACCACCATTTTTGTGTGCTCGTGTCCGTGTGTCCAGCATCACCGTGTCAGCCGTGTTGGCCTCGGGTCCGACCCCGGGTGTCCCACCGTATCCATTCATTTTTTGTGTCCAGATTTACAATATTACAACCAGATTTTCGTGTCCGACACACCCGGACACAACCCCCACACCACAGTACACCACCCTCGTGTCCAACACCCGGACACGAACCCAGACCCCGACACACCCAGAGCAAACCTTAAACCTAACCGACGTGCGTCGAGCCGTGGCCGCGTCGAGCCGAACCACCGCCGTCCTCTCCTTCCGTCGAGTCGAGCCGCCGAGATCTCCTTCCGCCGAGACGAACGTCGACCGACGACCCGTCGTCGAGCTCCGCTGCCGACCGCCTCGAACAGAGCACCGCCGCCTCCTCGGGACGAGAGCACCGCCGCTGCCCTCGAGTTCCACGCCGCCGCCGAGACGAGCAGACCCGGCGGACTTCCCAGCGCCGACGCCCTGCCCGGCGGACTTCTCCTCCGCCGACGCCGGAAAACACCCTGTGAGCCTCCCTTCTCCGTTCCCTCTTTCGATTCTGAGAGTTAGGGAAATTGTAAGGGTATTAATATTATATATTTAATTTAGTTATATTAATTTAGTTTTTAAGATTTTTAATTGGTTAGTTAATGTTTAATCAATCAGTTAATAATTAATTAGTTATTAATTACATAAAATTAATTTAATAATTACATATAACTAGTTTAGTTTATATAATTAGTTATTTTTATGTGAATAGTTTAGTTTTATGTAAATAGTTAGTTAACGTGTAATTAGTTAGTAATATGTGATTAGTTTAATTAAGTTATTAATCAGTTAATAATTGTTAATCAGTTAACTAGTTTATAATCAGTAATTAGTTAAGTATATGTAATTAGTTTAAGTTTAATAAAAAAATAGTTTAATGTATATGTAATAGTTAATTAATTTATAATTAGTTTAGTTAATTTATATTTAGTTTAGTAATTTCATGTATTAGTCTAGTAAATTAATATAATTAGTGTGTATAATTAATGAATAATATATGTATGTGTATATATAATTAATATGATTATATATATATATATATACGTATTCTAGTATAGGTAAAATTGGTATATGTTTAATAAAAATATAATTTGGCATGTGTATATATATATATTTTGTATATACTTAGTATGTTTTAATATAATGTGTATATGTATAAATATTGTGTATTAGTGTATATAGTATATTTTAATTTAGTATATGTATATATATATATATATGTCTCACGTATACCTCTATTTTTATATATATGTATTAAATTATCTGTAACATATAATATATGTTAATGTATGTTTTCGTATTTAATGTTATATATATATTTAATTGGTATAATTACCTATATATAGTATAATTATTATTTTGGTACAAATATATATATATATGTGTATATATATTTTGTATGGGTATATGTTAAAATACGTACTATTTTGGTATATGTACAAACATATATATGTATGTATTTTGGTATAATTATATATTGGTAAAGTATATATATTAAATTAATACATTTGGTATAAATATGTGTACCTATATATATATACATGTATAAACATATTTTTGGTATGTAAAAATATATAGTATATATATAAAAATGTATTAATATATATGTACTTGTAAAACATAATTTGGCATATATAAATAAATGTAGCATAATATATATTTTTGGTATATATAAACAAATGTATCATAATAATAATATATATATTTGAGGATATAAAATGTATATATATAAACACGTATTTGGTATATGTATTGATTGGTATGGTATAATGTACATATTTAATAGGTGTATATTATTCAATATGATGAGTATAAATATATATATTGTAAGTATTAATGATAATTAATAATATGTGTATTTATATACGTATCCCTACTAGATGATCCTAATTGACTAGTGCCCTGCCTGGCATAGCCCTAAGTTAGTATTTTGTTTGTGTGTTAGTATAGCATCTGATGCAAATGTGATATTGTGATATGTTTATAGGACTGTGGGTTCCCAGGGGATACTCTGGAACAGGACATCAATAATTACCAGCTAAGGACCCAAGGCGAGTACATTCTCTGATTAGTTTCTAATTTATGATATCTCCTATGTTCACTGTATCTAGTGTAAATATCCATGTTCTTGACATATTGGTTACACGGATCGGTATACACGGATCTCGTCATGAGATGTTATTCCTTATTCATGGTGTAGCTTGTACAAGACTTGTTTTCTTTGATATCTTGTGCATGTACAGACACTGATTCCCGGGGAGATTTGCTACCTTCCTAGGGAATCCCGTGCCATAGCGTACCATGATTGGATCTACTATACCAGTCGAGGGTTCGGGGAGTACTTTAGTGTAGATATGTGATCATACCCAACTTTATATGCACCATAGCTCACCCCACATCTCACGTCGGGTACGGCCTGACCATTTACATGCTCCATAGCTGTTACGTGTGATTAGCCTGATCTCTACATGCATCATAGCTAACCAACGGTTAGCCTGACTTTATATGAACCATAGCTAATCACATGTAACAAGCCTGATCAAGTTCCCAAGCCGATCACATATTAAAACTAGTACTCACACACTTAGTCATAGGGTTCTTGCTCATTGACATATTATTCTTTTCCTGTATTTACTTACAGTATTTCCAGTATTTCTCTCATTGTACATTTCTCGTACCTATACATGCATCTGGTATGTTTCCATCTAGAACTGCTACATAGTTTATGTCATTTATATAGAACTGCTATTTAGAGATGTACTTTGCTCCTTCCTGACTGGAAAAATATTTTTCCAGACTGTGACCTTAGTGGACTTGTTTCTGACACTTGGGGATTGGTTGTTACTGATTTCAGGTATGATTATTTTGTCAGTAGACTTGTGTTGTATTCTTTTGTTTCTTCAAATTCTTATCGTGCTGTAGTTGTGATTGAGTATGTTGTTCATTTTATAGTGTTATCCGTGTCTCCTTATGGAGCTGGATACTAGTGTGAGATTATTTAGATAGTACTTGACCTAGACAGCGTTCTACCGCCGATGCTGCGGCGTAGGCTGGACGTACCCACGCACTCGTGCCCCTAAATCGGGTGCGGGTCGTGACAGAAGGGTAGAAAATGAGCAGCCTTGGTGAGTCTGTCTACAATCACCCATACAGTATTACGACTACTAGGACTTCTTTAGAAGCCCGTAACAAAGTCCATCTTAATGTGTTCCCATTTCCACTCGGGTATTGGGAGGGGTTGAAGTAGACCGGCAGATCTCTGATGCTCAGCCTTGACTTGCTGACACACCAGGCATTTAGCCACAAAGCGTGCTATCTCCCGCTTCATTCCATGCCACCAGTAGTATTGTCGCAGATCTCTGTACATCTTTGTGCCTCCCGGATGTATAGAGTATGTTGAGCTATGGGCTTCTGACATCAGCTCATTACGAAGTTCTCCATTTGGAACATAAAGACGATCACCAAATCTTAGAGTCCCATCTTCGTGTATGCGATATCCTGTCTGGAGTCTAGCCTCTATTCTTTGACGAAGCCTCTAAAATCTTGCATCTGCTGGTAGAGCAGCTTTGATTCTTTCTACCAAGGTTGATTGCAGCTGATAGTTTGATAATTGGCCGTCAAATCCTGGCATAACGACTTCTATTCCCAACTTTGCTAGATCTCTCAGCAGATCTGGTTGGGTGATCATAAAGAATGCCGAGGGTCCTCTGCTTAGAGCATCAGCTACCATATTTGCCTTGCCAGGATGGTACTGCAAATCAATCTCGAAATCCGTCATCACTTCGAGCCATCGTCTTTGTCTCAGGTTTAAGTCTTTCTGGGTGTAGACATATTTTAAGCTCTTGTGATCGGTGAAAATCTCCACTCGTTCGCCGTATAGATAGTGTCTCCATAGCTTCAGGGCGAAAATGACTGCGACAAGCTCCAGGTCATGAGTGGGGTAATTCTTCTCATGAGTCCTCAACTGTCTTGAGGCATAAGCTACAACCTTCCCATGTTGCATTAAAACACAACCAAATCCTTTTCCGGATGTATCGCTATAGATTACGAAACCTCCGGATCCAGATGGTATAGTCAAGATGGGGGCTGTAGTCAGACGCTTCTTCAACTTATCAAAAGCTGTCTGGCATTCTTCAGTCCACATGAACTCCTGCTCTTTACGGGTAAGGCGGGTAATCGGCTTCGAGATTCTTGCAAAGTTTTCTACGAACCTCCGGTAATATCCGACAAGTCCTAGAAAGCTTCTCACCTCTGAGACATTGGTCGGGGTTGGCCATGTCTCTATAGATGAAATCTTTGCTGGGTCCACCGAGATGCCTTCTCCTGTGATAACGTGTCCAAGAAAAGTGACACAATCAAGGAAAAACTCGTACTTGCTCATCTAAGCATAAAGGCTCTCCCGTCTCAGCGTCTCTAGTACCAGTCTTAAGTGCTCTTCATGCTCCTCGTGGCTCTTCGAGTACACCAGAATGTCGTCGATGAAGACTACTACGAACTGGTCCAGATATTGATGGAAGACTCGGTTCATCAGGTTCATGAATACAGCAGGTGCATTAGTCAGTCCAAACGGCATCACCAGGAACTCGTAGTGACCATAACGAGTCCTGAATGCTGTCTTTGGAATGTCTTCTCTCCGTACCTTGACCTGATGATAGCCTGATCTCAAGTCTATCTTCGAGAATACAACGGCTCATATCAGTTGATCGAATAGGTCGTCAATTCTCGGTAAGGGGTATTTGTTTTGATGGTCAAAGCGTTGAGGGCTCTGTAATCAATACACATACGATATGTCCCGTCCTTCTTTGGTACAAACAGCACTGGTGCTCCCCAGGGTGATGCACTAGGACGAACAAATCCCTTGATCTGTAGTTCCTCCAGTTGAAGCTTCAGCTCATCAAGCTCCTTCTTCGCCAATCGGTATACATTGGAGGATACTGGTACAGCTCCCAGTATTAGTTCAATAATGAACTCCACTTCTCTGTCAGGCGGTAGGCCTGGCAATTCTTCTGGGAATACGTCTTCGAACTCTGCTATAATTGATGGGAGTGCTGTCTCCATCGCCATGTAAGCTCTAGGAGTCTGGCCTACTCCTTGCTCGATGGTACCTCGGACATATTCGAACTCCGGGTGATCTGGGGGTCTAAAGATGATACTACCTTTTCGGCAGTCTAGAATAGCATTGTTCTGGATTAACCAGTCCATGCCTAAGATAACGTCGAAATTTGGCATTGGGAGTACCAAAAATCACGCTCTTAGTCCTCTACTACAAACGATTACCGGGCATGTTTCAATAATGTTGGTAACTGGAACAATGCCTCCTCCGGTAAGTATTTTCCAGCACTTCGGTAGCGGGGAAGTGGATAGCTTGTGCATGGCTACGAAACTACTGGATATGAAAGACAAAGTAGCCCCAGAATCGAACAATACAGTTACAGATAATGATGCAACTAAAATGGTACCTGTTATAGTTTCCCCTTCAGGATCTTCTGCAACAGCAGCTAACGCAAAGGCTTGTCCATGCCTTTGCCCTCCGTCTTGTTGTCTAGCCTTGAACTGGGCCTCCTGAGTAGGCAAAGGTGCTCCTCTCTGATATCCTCCTGATGTGGAGGGTAGCATCTTCTGGGCTTGTGCTCCTGGCTTCTGCCCTTGCTGAGGTGCTGCATCTCTGCGTTGTGGGCAGTCTCTGGCCATATAATTTTTAGCTCCACATAGCAGGCATAATCCCAGCTTCTTTCTGCAGTCACTGACCCAATGTCCTTTCTTGCCATAAAAGTGACAAGTCGGGAGCTCCTTCTTCTGGTAGGGTCCCGTCGTCTGCTGAGTCTGATATTGGGGACGACGTATAGGTCCTCCTGCTCTTTGCTGGTTCTTGGCCGAGAAGGTTGGATTTGAGCGTCTGGCTCCTCGACCAATTGCTTCCTGCTCCCTCGCTTCTGTAAGAACCTCGTTATAGGAGATCCTTGACTGCGTCGTTGTGTACCTCTGGAGCTCGTAGTTGAGGCCGTGGTGGAATCTTCTAGCCTTCTCCAGCTTGTTCGGTATCAGAACAGCACCGAAACGACTCAGTCGGCTAAACTCTGCGTCGTAGGCATCTACCGTCATATTCCCTTGTTCCAGGTACAGGAACTGGGAATACAAGGCATTCCGGACAGTAGCTGGGAAGTACTTGGCGTTGAAGTGCTCCAGGAATTATTCCCAGGTCTGATCCTTGCCGACGCTACGCTCTATGGATTCCCACCAGTGATGGGCGTTGCCGAGAAGTTGGGCCCTCACAGCGGTCATCCATAGGTCAGGAGTGAGTTGCGATCCTTCCAGTAGCATTTCGGTGTTGGAGATCCAGTCGAAGATCTCCTCGGGAGTTTCGCTGCCTTTGAAGTTCCTCGGGCTCATTTGGCGGAAGCCTCTGACTGTGCCCACTGGTTGGACAGGTGCTGGTGCCGGAGTAGTAGTTCTCTCCAAGGCCGTCATTAAAGTCTGTCGCAGGGCTTCAGTCTGCTGCCATTGAGACTGCCTCAAGGCCTCAGTCTGCTGCCACTGGTTCTGTAACATCGTTTGGAGGAACTGCCACATTTGAGGTTGACCCTCAAGCTGTGGCATTAGGATAGGCAAGGCTGGAGGTGGAGGCAACGGTGTCTCTGCCTGCGGTGTTGTCTTCTCGCCAGAATTCTGGTGATTGGACGGGGTTCCTTGAACACTTGGCGAGGTATTTGTGGCTTGGTCAGTCCCATCATTCGCAGGTTTCCTGGGTATGTCCATATTTCTGAAGAAAATAGAATAATTAGAAAACACAAAGGAGATAATAGATGATAATCAAGCATGATGCAATAATAAAAATTGTAGAGATGGTGTCAGTGTGGATGAGTCCTAGTATTCCTATCCTATTGCAGGCTTGCTGGGCATGTTATCATACCACTAGCAATGAAAACTAGACCTGCATGGGCCACCACTAAAACCGTGTCACGCCCCAGTACCAAAAATGTCAGGAACTAGGCCACGTGTCACTGGCCAGCTGACACGTCACTAAGGGCTTAATCCATTTTGAATGGACCCAAAGGAACGTGCTACGCTGTCCTAAAATACTACATATAAAACACAGTCAAATCTATCTCATCCACAACAAAATATCAGAAAAGCAAGTGCTGAATATATATATAACTGAGTATGATACAGTACACAACTGGTGAGAATACAAGCCTACTACAAAAACTGATAATAGCGCAGAAAAATTAGATAGACTAAGCAGCATCTATCTGAGAAAAACATCTCCATCTCCAGGTGGCAGGCCTCTAGGGTCAAGCATACTCTGAGGGTGTCTCCTCAAGCTCTTCCTCGGTAGCACATCTAGCCTCCTGATCAGGGCCGTACACAGTGGGGTAGAAAGCCTCGTCTAGATCTGGCAAGGAACCAGGTCCTCAATGGGACGTAACAAGATACAGGAAAATGACATGCCATGTAATGTAAAGACTGAATAAATAATAAATACAGGGTGCTAACCATTCTAAGTGAAATGCAAGTAAAGACCTTGTAGTACGCATGGGAATGTATGGCTAGACATACGCTGACATAATTTACCAATCATAGTGACTGGCTAGTATATGTGTCGTATGCCCCCGGACTCACGGGTAGCTCTGCAATCGACCATCTCTGGTATGAAGGTATAAAATATTATTGGAGGGGGTGTCCCATACGTCTACTAGTTATCTTTTCCATCCCAATGAAACTAAATGTCAAGTTATACTTCCCTGAATTATCCTAATCCGTGATGCGGGACCCACGTACTGGTAGCTAATCAAATACGCAGCTCACATCCATATATGTAATGCAACCATGTTGCGTGTTCCCGTGATAGGGTCTAGGAGAATATCAGGATATTCTCACAGTGTTGGTGAGTCTGTAAGACTAAATTATTTACACTACTTGTCAACGTATCAGTTGACTGTTCCAGAGGCAGTCTCAGGTTCTCATAGTATATGAAATTCAAGTATAAAGCAGATATCAATAATTGAATTTAAACATTAACTTGGCAAGGTATACTTGCCTACTCCCTGATAGTGTTGATAACCTGATCTCATAGTCAGGTTTGAGGTTGCTGGTGACAGGGGGTCACTGGCTGTGCTGAAGGTGGTTTCTATTAAAACAGACAGGGTTCGTGAATATCATGGTTGTAATAAGTATATATATATATATAGGTATATATATAGTATGTATATATATAGATATAATATATATAGCAGTATCTAAGAACAGAAAAATGCAGGTATCTATAATAGTAGCAGGGTATATCCACTGCTATATTTATAATATAATATCAGGGTGTATCCACTGATATATAGTAATATAGTAATCAGAGTATATCCACTGATGTATATATATATAATATAATAATCAGGGTATATCCACTGATGTATATATAATAATTAATAAATCAGGGTATATAATATAATTAAATTGAAATGACAGTACAGAATTTTAAATATGCATATATAAATAGGCTGTAATATCCAGCACAGTATAATATATAATATCATATATATATAGATATATGTAATTAATTTGAAATGACATTGCAAGAATTTAAAATATATATATATATGTATGTATAAGCTGTATTATCCAGCTGAATATAATATATTACATATAGATAATATATATATATATATATATATATATATATATATATATATATATATATATATATATATATATATATATATATATATATATATATATAGATATATATATATATTTATACATATATAATAAGTGCAGGAAATATAATCAGTGCAGAAAAATAAATAACAGAAAATAATGTATAGTATACATATAACATATATATAATATGTTATATATACTCATATAAATATACATAACATTTATATAAATATATGAATACATATATTTATATATATTACATATATATATATATAAGCAAAACAGAATACATATATACATATTAGTAATTATTACATAATATAATATAGTATATGTAAATATACATATATTTATACATATATACATATTTACATATATAAATATATAGATATATATATACATATAACTAGTAAATATATAATAATAGTATATACAGTATAATATACTGTAAATAATAATATATAACATATATATATATATATATATATACATATATATATATATATTAATACGTATTTATATACATATATATATACATATATATATAGATATATATACATATACATATACATATACATATGGAAATATATATATAATTACATATATATAAGGGTTAGGTATTATACCCTCTGACAGGTGGGCCCTAGGGGTCGTCGACGGGTGGTGGACGGCGGCGGAGTCGGCTGGAGGCGACCGGAGGAGCAGGAACAGTAGCTGTAGCTACTGGCAGCAACAGCAGTAGCAGCTGAGTGCGGGGGCTGCCGGCGGCGGAGGAGTGGCGGAGGTGGCCGGGCAGGCGGCAGTTTCGACAGAGGGGAGGGTGGCGGTCAGGTTGGTGGTGGTGGCGGAGGTCCACGACTGCGGTGGCGGTGGCTGGAGGCGGTCGGGATGGTGGTGGTGGTGCAGTTGGGAAGAGGGGTCGGGGTTCTGTGGAGGTCAGGGCGGTGGCTGGAGGCGTCGTGGGGTGGTGGTGGTGGGTTGGTTCGACGGAGGGGATGACGGTGAGGCGTTTGGGGATGGTGGCGGTGGTCAACGACGGCCGGAGGCAGCACTGGGGGTGGATGGGAGTGGTGGTGGTGCTGTGGAGGTGAAATCGGGATGGGTCTGCAGTGGCTGGCCACGGCGGAGCAGGCGGCCGGAGGTGGGTGGCAGTGGTCGGAGGGAAGGGAAGGGAAGTGGCGAACAGTCCGGCGGTGGTCCGGTAGGCGGAGGGTGGCCTTGGTGGTGGTGGGGTGTGTTGGAATGGAGGGGGCTGGTAGGGTTTATATAGGGTTGGGGCAATGGCAATTCTGTAAATAAGTGGAAATCCAGGGTTATATTTGTAATTTGATTTTTTGGATATTTTTACAGGATTTTTCTGGTTGTTTTGGGTGGGTTCCACACACCTATTGTCTAGCCAATAGGATTATGCCACCTTGTATGCAATTTTGCATAAAAACCCCTAACTTTTCATAATTTGCATAAAAGCCTAAATTTGGTATTTTGCGTAATTTCGTAATTTACCTGATTTCAAATACTGATTTCTCGAAATTCTGAATTGTACAGAAATGAGGGAAATAGCTGGGGAAACTATTTTGGACAGTGTGGGGTGAGTCTGGGCAGATGTAGGGACTGATTTTTCAGATGATACGGTCATCGTATTTATTATTTAAATAATACTGCGCACGGTGTTCACTAATTATTTAGAGACAGTTAGGGTCATAATTTTTCTACGGTGTCAATACGATAATTGTAATACAATTATAGTAGAATATTATCGTATTTTTGGTTGGGCAAAAGAGGTGCCTATTAGTCCTCAAATTCCTAGGGTACAGGGATGGGTAAAGAGCAGAATTTTAAATAGGGAATAAATACGTACGTCTGTAACGATATTTGTGTGACTAAAACGAAGCACCAAACAAGGTTTCTGGAAGTTGCACAAAATACAGAAAAAGTAGTCTAACAAGTCTAGAGCAGGAATATGAAATTTGTTTAGGGTTTAACAGCTAGTGTGATGTCCTAATTAATTGTGTAATAAACAGGTGCACAATCAATAGAATATATAATAAATAAAATTTTAAAAAGTTGCCATAATTCTAATTAGTCAAAACTAATCCTAAATTACTGAAATCTGGTCGAGGGAGTTTACACTAACTCTAAGTCTTGCTGCCCCAGTTCTATGGATTTGTTTAAGCAATATGCTAAAGTCGGTCACACAAGTTCTTTTACTCGGTACAGGGTCGTATTCCTAATTACTAGGTCAGCTCACATGGTCATAGGTATAAGCTTAAGCACACGATTCATCGTGCAAATTCGTCGCACGATGCTCGCCCCAATTCTTAAGGTCAAACCATTGTTCATTTACACGGGATATTCTACCCAAGCTCGTTTCACTCAGATTTCTAAACATCGAGCACGGATAATCCTACACACAATAACACGTTCATTTATAAAGGGTTCGAGTCCGTTCAGGCAATCCATGATATATCCAAGGTACAGGACAATCTTAACAATTTGCAAAGTCTATCTCCTCAGGTATATATTTGATAGAACCCATATATCCATTCCAAGTCTAGACCACCAAGCCAAGATTCAGTTCTAAACCTTTTTTATAACTCAAAGTCGTCCAATAAGATTCAAGTATTCGTTCATGAAACCATCAAGCATGATTTACTCCAGGTTATAGGCTAACTTTTCCCTGAAATATTTCTGGTTCACTTGTATTTCCAAATTCGTCTTATCGTGTCGAACCAAAAGTCAAGACGATCCATTAGTTATCACGCTTTGGTCTCCTATAAGTTCTATCATCCTCGTTGGACGTGAGATCACCACACCAACGCTCCCGCTGGATAATCTTCCTAATCCGGACATGATGTATGTACGAACATAGAGTTACACTCACACAAGACAAGAACGTTGAACATTATGGTTATCATCAAAACAATCGAGACACCTAATCATTTTACTTTGCTCCATCCAAGTTATATATAAAATCTATCAAGTCATGTCCGTTCATGCAGTGATTATTTGTCTAGCAAAATCATCCAACTTTAATATTACCGTTCGATAATTCCATAGTCTACTTCTTGGCATTCCTCAAATAACTAAGTTCAAATATTCAACCCCAAGTCTATCCACTTATTGATACGTTCTATTCATCAAGTTCATTTGGAATAATCGTCGAACATATTCCCGTGAGTTTGATCATCCCCGCCATACATGAAATCACCACGCCGACGCTCCCGCAGGATAATCATTCTCGTTGGGACTGATTTTAAAGATTATTTTTTTTGAATTTGATTCAATTTCATTCTTCCAAACTCTAGGTCAAATCCGTTATCGCTTATCTCTTTCATCGAACCAAAATATTTATTCTCGGGCTAACTTCTATTCGAACGATATTGTATTCAAGCTTCACTCTGTTTGTTTTAATCCAAAATCGCTCGTACGATCCTCCAAGTTTCCAACAAGTTTTCTTAACCAAGATATCGATTTTCATTTCCATGAATCCTTATTTGATATAAGCCTTATCACTTATTCAAGACTTTCTCCAATCATTAAATCCAACTATTGCACGAGACCTATGAATCCATTTGGATATTTTTAAAATGATCTATACACCACTCGAAATTGAGTCACTCAATTAAATCCTAAATCGGTGTTCTCCTCAATCGCTAGCATATTCACCAAGTTTCCTTAGAATTTCTTCACGATACCTAAGCATCGCCTGATAAATCTTAGTCTCGTATATATCCTGTTGATAGTCATCCAAGTAAATCATATTTGATTTGTATCTTCTGACAAGAAATACCGTTCGAGATATTTCTCAAAATCCAATCATGATTCTCTATGTTCGCCTAAGCGATAAATCTAATAATATTTTTATGGGTTGCCATTCTAAGTCTGGCTTATCTTTTTCTGAACGATACCCCAATCACGTTGCAACTAGCTCGCACCAAAGGGTCTTGGCGTGCGATACTCAACACAACTTAGCCGAAGGACTGTGTGCATAGCTAACCGTTTGCACGATATTCTATTTCGTACACTAACCAGTTGGGTAATCATGTATAGGTATTCGGGTTTGTACATTTACTTGTAAATTTTAGCACGAGTCTATTCCCATAAAGTCTAACACAGGTTGGCACAAAGGCCTTCGCATCACAATTTTGTACAAGCAATCATATCATTCACATGCACTTTTTAAAATTATTTAGACTAATTGTTTGGAACATCCCATCAGGTCAACGAGAGAGTGTATGCACATAACCCATGAACGAGCTTTCAAAACTTAGAAAATTGATAAGAAGTTCAAAGGTGTATAGCGATGCTCTGATAACAATATGCCATGCCCAATCTCCCGCAGGTAATCGGCCATCCCCACTAGGCTACGAATTACCGTGCCAGTGCTCCCGTGGGACAATCTTTTTCCATCTGGGCGTGATGCCACACGAGCGTAAGCCTCGCCCGTGCAAGGCCATGATCGAAACAGGCGGTGAGATGCCTAAGCTACAGAGTCGAACAGATAGTCCGAGTGCAACAGAATAAGAAACGCATATGCGATTGGTAATAAGTTCACAGAGTCATCGATAGAGAAAATATTGAATAACACAAGTATAGAAATTAAACAAGCTCTTTATTGATATTGAATAAGTTTTACAGGAGCGCTAGGCCAAGATTACAAGTCGCTCAAGCCTCTCTCTCTTAAGCAGTAAAAGCGTACCAAGTGGCTACATTTATGGAATGATATATAGGCGATATTCTAACATTATGTCCTGTATAAGTGCTTCAGTTTTGGATACAATGCTCCAAGGCTCCAGAGTGAACTCCACGCCTTAGCACGCACGAAGGAGGCATCCGTACCGAATGAGGTTCTTCCGCACCCTGCACGCAATCTGGTGGGTTATCAGTACATGAATGCACTGGTGGGGAGGCTTCTCGCCTGCTCGACAAATCCAAACACGTTATATAGGTTCCGTGCACCATCTATTAAGTTATCTTTTTAGTCTTACCTTAGGATCAGTTTCATAGCAATGATGAATAGCCTAACTCGTGTGGCAGTACGCCTTGTGATATAAAATAAAATATGGCAAGACTTACCAACTTACCATCCGTCATTCCCTGTCCAAGGCAAACCAAGTTAAATCAAGCACGAAGATATATAATAAAATCCAGGGGCAATTGAATAAGCAAACACAAGTGTCTTGAACGAGGTTATGTTTCGGATGTGTTACAGAAGATGTTACACGAATTATCAGGTGTATTGCAGAAGATGTTCAAGTGATCCATATGTACAAGTGTGTTATACTCATGATCGTTCAGGTGTTTCTCATTTCTAGATGTGATGCAATGACTCACACGTGGATTGCCGCTAAGCGAGGATGACTTATTTATATGAACATGAGTCATTGGTATAGCCATAAAGGATGATTTCTAGTCTCCAACGAGGATGGAATACAACGAGAGCACATGATACGCTCGCTATAAACCATCCCGCCCAGCATACGAGACCGTCAGCCTATATCTGTAAAGGTGGCACGGCGTTAGCAAAGATGCCACCCAGCCTAAACATGAAGGTTGCATGGGTTCCATCCATATTGGATCGACCCCGGTGCTCCGGAGGCCGTCAATAGAACGAGATCTGAAGATCCCCCTTGTTTCCAAGTTGACCCCTACATGCAAGTCTTGGTCTTCCAACTTCACAACATGACATGATAATTCTTGATTCTTGTTATGAATGAGCTTTCCTCCATGAGCTGTGATTCTTGATTCTTGATTTTGCTGGACATGATTCTCGTTCAGTGTTCAACTTGACTTGATGCATTCCCCTGGTGCGGGGACTGCCTTGGTGACCCAACTTTTCTGGATACTTGAAGGTTTATATTGCACAGAAGGATTATTTGATAGTCTCCTGGCTAACTAGATGCATGCACGATACGCGATAGTGTTACTTGATTATGGTATAATTTTATTTTGGCAAGCAATAGAATGAGACAACGAGTACAAGTTAACATATAAGTAGGCAAGCATTGCATTTGTGTAAACATATGCATTTACGTTTGACACGGGTCTAAGGATAAAGTGAGGAGTAAAACTGTAAAGGGACATACCGAGCGACATGATCTAGGGATATGCAGTGTAAATGAGTAAACAATATACTACGAAGAGTATATATATCGTTCTACTTGAGGCATATCGGGGTGTACTTGCACAAGACAAATGTAGCATGCGAGGGTCCATTTATAAGCAAAGTTTCATTTCCATGTTCTAACACAAGCAATACAAGTTAGGATTATTCTCTTAGATAGGTGCATTGTATTCTTTATTAGCATGTAAGGGGTGATTAACCTAGCGACTAGTATATATCGTCCATATTTTAAGTGTGCTGGCTAAGCAAAGACAAGTTCATCATAGACACCCACCTTAGCGATGATTTGCCTCGGTCGAGCGATACTCCGAGCGTGCCTTTGATTGTCTAAGTCTGAACTTCTGAAGGTCCAAGTCTAGAAATTCTTTTGCTTCAAACGAGTCTTCTCGCTGAGTAAAGCGGTTCAGGTCATCACAGCCGCTGCGACAGAAACAGCAGCAGCAGCCGAAGTAATAACAGCAATAATAATGCCCTGCAAACCCCTGTTCATGGAGTCTTTTCTCCTCCGACGTGCAATCATTTTGAAAACCATTTTCTCTGATATATAGACAACCTAACCCTTTTTGCATCCTTTCAAGTAGATAAATTTATTTTGTGCAGTTTTGATTGTAAATCAATTTCAAAAATAAATAAATCATGATTTTCTAGAACCGAAAAAAGTCCAACTACCCCACTTTGGGCATAGCTTTCTTTTAAACCATGTGCAATCCTTAGAATCTAACTGAAGGCTTTAATTGAAAACAAATAGGACAACAAAACCCTTCTTTTAGTTTTAATTAACTTGATGTATTCAACAAATAAAATCTTCTAGAAGTTGACTTAAAACCATATTTTAAAACCCAAAAACTTGCGATATGGAGTGCGTCCCACCAAACGGCACATCTCGTTGTGTACGAATTGTACTAAAAGGCGCGTATGATATATCTTGACATGTGGGTTTTCGTGGAAGTTGATTTGGACGTGTGTGCACACTGAAATCAACATGTATCCATAAAAATCCTCCGTATCAATATTTTACAAAATATTCAATTAGTTTTTGTACGCTCGTCAGGTCACAATGAAACATGCATCGCTAGAATCATAGTGGTTGACTTTTCCTGTGAAAAAAGTTTCGTCTGATTCTGAGACAGTCGACGAATAGCCATTTTGTGGGCCCCACGGTTCGACTTGACCAACAAATTTGTGATTGGCAAACCGGAATCCAAAACTGGATATACCGTTGAGTTTATATCGTCAATTAGGATTCGTATAACCTATAATTTATCTAATTTAGAGACCTTTACCTATGTTACATATTTTGGTGCAAAGTGTGCTACATGTGGACACCTCTTTGACCTGAATGACCGTTTTAGTCCCTGTGTCCAAATTGGACGAAAGGGTAATATTTTTTGACTATTCTGCTTATTTTGGGACCTTTGGTGATGTCTATTTCAGCATCCGAAGATGTTTGTTGAGCTTTTGTATTTCCTGGTTCATTGTATCTATTGTCTTGCGTTATTTCAACACCAAACAATTGCCAGACAAGTATACCTTGCCATGATTACTGTTTATTTACTTTCATTTATGTATGTTTAATTCTTTCATTTATTTTCTTATTATTTTATATTATTTAACAATGCGTCCAAGAAGACTTGGGTGCAACGACAAGATGCGTCATTATTTGTTCATTTATTTATATTATGCATATTGACTTTGAGTTAAGAGACTTTCATTTGTCCATGATACAGGTGTTACACGAGTTTTGAGCCTCATATAGATCACATGACTTGTGTATTGACTGATCATCACTGCGTATGAGACATACGATAGGAATAACTGCTAATAGAGATATGCTAGAAGACTTAGCAATTGCTAGAGGTATTTGCGTTCACGGATGTGACACTTTAGTAGAATTGGGAGGGAAGAAAAATGAGTAAGCGTATGCGACTCTTTACACTTTTTCTTAATTGCCCGTAAGCTCCGCCGAAGATGCGAGGCGTTATGACCCTATTATGTACTGTAGGCCTATGACGATCGAAAGGCGTTATGCCCGTAGCCCCTGGATCTCCGAGAGAGCTATGCACATACTATTATATTAGCCAGATAGTCCATACGTGGGAAAGTTATTCTTAAACTGCATATCACTTAGAATGGTTAGGAACCTTGTTGGATGTTTATTGCAGTTTATTATGGCACACTTTTATGTATCTTGTTACGTCCCTATGAGGACCTGGTCCCTTTCCGGGTATAGACGATTGAGACTATTTAAAGGTGCATAGATCAGGACTTGCTACTTTATTCTTTTCAGATGAGCTCTTTACCTTCGAGTCTATTGGTTCGTAGTTGAGTTGATACTTTTCTGTCATTTATTTAGTAGCTGGACTCTATTCTTGTTCTAGTTTGATAGTGGATTTGTCTCCACCCAACTAATTTTTTATATCAAGCATTTTATACTTGATTCAGTTATATAGTTGATTGGTTATTCATTTCTACTCAGTTTTATGGATAAGATTTAGTTATGTCCTGTGACTTGTGACGTTATATACTACTTATGAATTATGATTCATACTACATCGTACGTATGTGTTATGGTTTTCATATATTGGAGTTGTCATATACATACGGTTGGCATGATTATATATTCCTAGTCCTACGTATTTTGGGACTGGGGCATGACAGCGGCAGATCGGTGGCGCATCCTCTGATCTGGAGACGGAGGAGGCCGGGACCAGTTAAACTCAGTACAGATCCACAAAAGCGAGAAAAAATGGTTCAAGATGCTGTCCTGACACTCGATTCGGGTGATAATGGCAGTGCTTCCCCGATCTGACCTGGAGGATAGAAACCAAAGAGGCGTCGATCGGCACCTGCTGCATTAAGTGCTGCAAACGCAATAAATGCCAGTTGTACAATGCTCCAAAAGGGTGCTATGTAGATCCAGTCTGGAAGCCTATATAAGTCGGATTGGTCCATGCGAAGAGGCACGAAGGAGGACCACAACGGTTAGGCCAGGTTAGGTTAGGGTTTTGCTCCATCGGTAGTTTTTGCGGATGGACATGTTTTTGTCGGACACAGGAAGGGGTTCTGTGTATTATTGTGGTCATGTTGACATGGACACAGGTTGTATTGTTGGTTGTAATAGACTCAGAATAGGATATCGGAGTAAGACTCGAGACCAACACTAGCAAACACGGTGGTGGATGGTGATGGACACAAACATAATAACATAGAATGGACACAACTTTGTGGTATTGGTTGTTGGTTGTTTGGTGATGGAGGTGGTGGCTGGTGATTGTAAATGTGGAGGCTAGGGTTTAGGAATTAGTTTGGAAGGGAATGCCAAAAGAAGGGAAAAAAGGCTTTATAAAGTGGGTTGAGCTTGCTACCCAAGCAAATGGTAAAGTTGCAAATAGCCATAAAGGTGCATGGATAAGGATTAATGGAATCCTTGTAGAACTTTCTAGAGCAAGACTCACTACCCAATGAATGACTAATCTCCTAATTAACTAAAATTAATAAATCTTAACTAAATTAATCTAACTTAATTCATTGATCAGTTAAAATAATAGTAAATCTAAATTCTTTATTGAGGTCCAATATGGATGATTACCTACTAGCTTGTAGCCCAACTAAATCATTTATGCATTACTTTCTCTCCTTGAACGAACAGGGGGAGTCACGTTCTCTTTGAAAGAATATCTGCCTATTTTTCAAAATACATTCATAATCAAATAAACATTCCTTCCATAATTTTAAAAGAACTTAAAAAACTTTTTATAATAATAAAAATACTTTTTAGAAACTTCGAATGAATTATCAACTAAGGAAATATATTTTCGTAAATTTAAATTTGAAAGGAATTATTTTCCTAAAAACAATTTTGGAAATTTAAAATTAAATTAGAAAATTTGAAACAAAAAAATTGAAATTTGTGAAAACTAAGTGTTACACTTGTATGCGCAACTTTTATTTAATACCTGTGCATGAGAGGGTCAACACATTTGAGAATTTACTAGTGAGTAGAACTAACCTACTCACCTAAACCGACATTATAATCATATGAGCAAATCTATACTACTATATAATGAGAAAAGTTAGCTTCACCGTAGTAATTTTTATTCCAAATTATCATTATCTATGTTTACTAATTAAAATGTTTAATAAATTTAATATGGGTAGATAGATAATTACATGTAAAAATTATTAAAGGAGGATATTATTTTTTCTTCTAAAGTAGTATGAAATATGTACAAGCCCATATACATATATACTAGTATTTTTTAAAGATGAACTTTCTATTAGGGACTAAGATCAATTAATAATTCATATTCATTAAAATACAGTAAAAGTAGTCAAAATAATCTTATCACTTTATATGTGATATTTTACCAACAACCATCTTTTCCTTCCCTGCATAAAACAAAGATTAATACTAACCACCCCTACACAAGTTGTCACTCCCCATTCCCGATATTCGTATTAAGGACATTAGTTTTCCTACTTATATTAATTCTTGCTTGCTTGATGATTAGATAGAATGTCATGGAGACTAAACCCATTTTTTGGTTCAATTAAACTCATGGTTTAATTTTTGGGTTGGTTTGGTCTTGAGTGAACCCTTGGTCTAAACCTCAACCCTAGCGTATATAAGCTAACTTCTTTCTCTTTCTTCCCTCATTCTCTCATTTTTCTCCTTCCTTCTTTTAGGCAAGTATATCTTGCATGATATGGAGAAACCTCTTGATTTTAATTATTGCCTCTGCCCTTATATTTTATTAGTCTAATATGTGTGCATTATAATTCTTACCACTTTTAATACTTGGAGTTTTTGGTTTTGATGGCTAGATATAAGTAGATCTACACTTGATGTTTATAATTTTTATGGGTTTTATGTGTTTTTTATGGTTTTGATCTACTAAAACGTGAAATTTTAAAAGATCAGTTTTATAGTTGATGGAGCACTTTATTTCGAGCATTTGGCTTTTGTTTCACTTGATTCAGTGTTAAAATGAAGTTTTTATGAAGACAATATTTTTTGGGTTTTTGGAGCTTTTCTGCCATGGCTGAACTAGCTGTCTAGAGAAGACGAAGTTCTCATACGGCCAACGCTATATGCGGTCGATACTTCCATACGACGTGATCCTTATGCGGCCTGGACTCTTTGTCGCATAGCCAACCAGCATGCGTCTAACTTGTTAGATGCATGACTAACCATTACACAAAGTGTTATGGAGCTAAGTGATAGAACTCCTTGTGTTTTGTTCGCTGGACGAATGAGAAATTTTCTAAGTCCAAAGAGCAATATACGGCCGAGTGACTTATGTGACAAGCAGAGTATACAACCACCTTTCCTTGGACGCATAACTTTGAACCATTGGCACATCTTTCTATGTTTTATCTTTTCTTTCTGACACACTTTATGGCCTGTCACATCCATCACTTCAGTCACTTCTCTGACACATTACTTTGGCACTTGTTCCAAGAGTAAACTTTTGTCCGGAGCATGCGGCTTGGAGGATCATGCGGCAAGGGATCGTATGCGGCCTAAGGTAGCATGCGACTTGGAGGAGTATGCTGCCTGAGGTAGCATGCGACCGACAGTCCATGCGACACTGTCTCATGCTCCAAGTTGTGCATGCAGCTTAGCTATTTTATTTTAAATATTTCTTTGTTCTACGTGGTTGGTCTTGACAATTGCTTGTGATTTATCTTAATTAAGAATGGACTTAGTAACCCGACCTTGTGTTAGACATGACCCTATGCTAGAATTGACTATATCATAAGTAACTAACCAGTTGTATACCTAACATGAGCTATGTGTTCCAAAGTGATAAGGCTCATATGACCAACTATAATTTTGGTAATTCAAACCAATTTCCTATATCCGTGTTGATCTAATTACTACGTGCTACGTGTACATGTGATATAAGATGCACTGAGGACGAACATATCATAATGTGCACTAAGGTGCGACATAACTTGCTAAGTTTTATGAGATTACATGTTTCGGGTTGTGCATCGGGAATGCCTCCTATACTACGTGACATATAATATTATTATATTATTTCTACCAACTCGGGCATGGTATGTAGATCAACTACCAAAGCGTGGCTAGGACTTGGTTGATTGTTGTATCATGCTTGGGTGAATCCAGTTTAAGCTATCAAGTAACAAAGTAGATTCGTATCTAGCATGGACCGTACTACGGTACGATATATATGAGGATTGATCGTGTGACCATGCTATGGGATTCCTAACATAACCATAGGGTTAATTTTGGTAACTAAAATTTGTAAAGCATTGGGAGGGATAAAATCTCGAGAATGTACACATTAACTACCTCAGACAACTGTCATGACGTGCAAGGTTGACCCCCATGGATATTGGTCATGTCCACACTAGACGGTAATATTCGAATACTTATATTGTACAATGCATTTTATGCGATCTTAGAACGGTGGCCTACGAGCGACCAGTGCATGATATACAATATGTTATGCGATACTATGTCTCGGTTAGCCCCACTAAATAGCTCACAATATGAGGATTTCTCTTACGCATCCAATCTGAGATAACTCAGACTCCACAATAGCAAACCGTAAAAATGATTCACCATTATATAACTGGACTTGGTTGTGGTTGTATTATCCTGTTAGTAGTATAGGGAAATGGACTATCATAGTATGATGGTTCAACCCTTGTACTTGTTTGGTTGTAGGGTTGGGCTATTATGCTATGATGAGCTATGGATCGAAACTATGACACAAAACCTATGTTTATACCTATCTATTGCTTTGGATTTTGTTTCTCCATTTTCGTGCTTCCTTTATCGTACTTGCTATTTGGGGTCTAACCCCGCTGGTTTTGCATGGCCAGGTTTCGAGGTAGTTCCAGAGGATCAAGCTTACTTCCCCATTCCTGATGGCGTGCGCCAAGCGGATGGTCACTGAAGGGCACGATTGGGTTTCTTCTTCCTTGCTCGTTATCATATATTTTACGCTTTTGGGCATTTAGCCACCGACACTTGTTAGCCGTAAATTTGGATATTTAGTTTTCTTTACATGATTATAATTAATCAGAATACAGATGATCATGGTCATGTAATTTTCCTACTCTGCCAGCTTTATATTTTGTACGACTGGTTTCCAGAATGTTGTGGCAGAAACTTTGGAATGCCTTACTTCCTTGTCATATATGTTCTATGTTTACTAATCTAGTTTGACTAATTGAGATAATAGATTCTCTTTATGACCCATAGTGACTTGATTGTAGCATGCACCCCCTTATCTAACTACAGTCGTGATCATCGTACGACATATAGTACCTTGTATGGGATAACTGGCCATGTCCGACTCCGTATTTCAGTACTGGGGTATGACAAGGTTTTAGTGGTGGCCCAAACAGGTCTGTATTTTCAGACTTGTGGGGTGTTATAGTCATAGGAGTCTTAATCGAATATGTGCCTTTGAAATCCTGAATTTGTTCTTCTCGAAGCCTTACTTGACTATCGAATCAATTGTTTCCTTGATCCTTCACATCATGTTCTTGATGTATATTATCCTTTCTTTAGGGCTTCTTCAGTTGCTGGAGTAGCAGGCATGGAAGAACAGTATTCCCGTGGGCAACAACGGTAGGTAGCGCCTGCCTAGAGTCAGATTCGGATAAAGCTAGTAATTGAGCAAGCTGGTACCGTAGAACCGAAAGTTGGGCATGTTGAGCCACAAGCCTCTGAGATCCCCGTAACCCCAGTAGTACCCGCAATACTAGTAGTACTAGACAATCCTTCATTTTTAGAGATTCTCTGGGGAATGATGGCTATGCAGAAACATCAGATGGCAATGCAACAATACCATTAGTTACAACAGCAAGAGCATAATGTCTTTTTATGTCAAGGTTTGCAGACGGCTCTAGAGAGAGACAGAAGGACTGATTTGGGGGATTTGTTTAGATTTGGTCGACTTAACCCAAGATACTTTGATGGCATGGAGGACGCCATTACGGCAGATGCATGGCTCCAAGATATCAAAGTTATTCTAGCAGCGACAAAGGTTTCGAATGATAGGCATGTTGACCAGATCTGACTGCAGCTTCAGGACCTTGCCCGTGACTCGAGGACATCAGTGGAAGTTGGCTTGAGGAGTCCTATCTCTTGGGACAGTTTCAGGGCTCGATTCAGGGCTATGTATTTTAGAGTTATAGCACAGTATGAACTACATCAGAGGTTTATCGGTCTTAAGCAGGCCGGTAGGACTGTAGATGGATATACAACAGAATTTTATAGGCTGAGTAGGTTTGCTCAGACTATGGTAGCTACTGAGTTGGAAAGAGCAATGAGGCTCCAGCAGGGGCTTCACCTAGAGATTCTATAACTAGTAGAGGGGCACGACTTCCAGACTTATGAGAAAGTATTGATAGCAGCCAGAAGGCACGAGTTGACCATGCAGAGATTATCAGCGAGGACATGAACCCGGAAGATGTCGCATGCTCAGGTTGGAGGAGGGGCAGTACCCCGAACGTTAGTACCATCCTCTGGCGTTCATATTTATGACTCTGCACCATAAAGGATGGTGAATTCAACAATAATTGTTCCAGCTCGGCAACAACCGAGGCAATAGCAGCAATAACAACAACAACATCAAGGAGTACAGGTAGGTTACACCTACTGTGGCAAGGGAGGCCATATTAGAGACTTGTGCATAGCAACAAATAGGATTTACAAAAGGTGTGGTGATTTGGGCCAGAAGATTGCTAATTTCTCGATAATGCAGAGGCATGGAGGGTCGTCTCAGCAGTTTTCGACACTACCAGCACTAGGGGAAGTATAGTACAAAGGACCAGTAGTAGCAGCATGATCGGTGGCTCAACGTCCATTATTGACGTAGGCACATATATTCTGACAGAGGGACCAGCAGCAGGGCCAGTAGAGGCCACAACAACGTTACCAAGGGAGGCCACAACAAGGAGCGCAACAAGGCCAAGGGCAGGCTTTAACTTTATCATTGGAGGAGGCCTTGGCATCAGGCGATGTAGTGGCCGATAACATTTTTGTCGCATCTTTTCCTGCAATAGCGTTATTTGATTAAGGAGCTTCACATTCATTTATATCTGCATAATTTGTGACACGTATTGGATTGGAGTTCGGGCATTACTAGAGAGGTTGAATATACTCACTGGTAATGGGCTCGTAGAAGTCAGTTGAGTGTGTGTAGCATGTCCAATCATAGTGTGCAGACATTCATTACCCGCCAAGTTGATCGAGTTTCCTATGTGTAACTTCGACGTAGTTCTAGGAATGGACTGGCTGAGAGATAGTCAAGCTACGATAGATTGCCATAGTGGTAGGGTTTTATTTAGTATCCCAGACATGGAGGATTTTGTCCTTTAAAGAATCATGAGGGATCGATGTGAAGACAGAGTTACAACAGTAGTAGTAGTAGAAGAAAAGTAGATTCCCGGGGTAGTCCAAGAATTTCTAGATGTCTTTCCTGATGAACTTGCAGGTTTATCCCCAGTAAGAGATATGGAGTTCTGTATAGAGTTAATTTCGAGGGAAGGACCAATATCTTGTAAAGTTTACCAAATGGCACCATCAAAGCTAGATATACTGTACCAACACGTAGAAGAGCTGAAGGCAAAGTAGTTCATTTGAACCAGTGGATTACCTTGGGGAGCACCAGTAGTTCTAGTGAAGAAGAAAGATGGGTCATCCCGGTTATGTATTGACTACAGACAGCTGAATGCAGTGATAGTGAAGAACAAGTACCCATTACCATTAATCTATGATTTGTTTGATCAATTGAGTAAGGCTATGATTTTCTCCAAGATCGACCTCCGATCAAGGTATCATCAAGTAAGAATTTGGGATCAAGACATACCCAAGACAACATTCAGGTCACGATATGGGAATTACGAATTCTTAGTTATGCCATTCAGACTGACAAATGCTCCAGCGATATTTATGGATTTGATGAATCAAATTTTCATGTTGGATCAGTTCGTGGTGGTATTTATAGATGACATTCTCGTCTATTCCAGTAGCAAGGAGGAACATGAAGACATCTTCGGAAGGTCTTACATATCCTGAGGGAGGACCAGTTATACAACGAAATCTTGCAAGTGTGAGTTTTGGTTGGATCATGTATCATTCCTGGGTCACATCATCTAGGAAGAAGGAGTAGCAGTAGATCCGAAGAAGGTTGAAGCCATGGAAAGTTGGCCAGTTCCTAAGACAATAGCAAAAGTGCGTAGTTTTCTCGCCTTGACAGGATACTACAGAAGACTCGTGTTAAATTTTGAAAGAATTTCAGCACCATTGACTCGTTTGACACGCAATGAGGCTAAGTTTGATTGGTCACTAGAGTGCAGACTATATTTGAAGAATTGAAGAAGAGACTGGTTTCAGTACCGATTCTCACACTTCCAGTAGGTTTTGGAGGGTTTACAGTATATTGTGACGTATCTGGCAAGGGACTAGGGTGTGTATTGATGCAACATGGAATAGCTTATGCATCTCGGTAGCTTCGAGGTCATGATAAGAACTATCCAACTCATGACTTAGAATTGGCAGTAGTGGTATTTGCGCTTAAACTATGGATGCACTACTTATATGGTGATCGGAAAGAGATATTTACGGACCATAAAAGTCTGAAATATGTATTCACTCAGAAGAAATTGAATATGAGGAAGAGAAGGTGGCTAGAATTGATAAAGGACTATGATGTAGAACTTTAGTATCATATGAGCAAGGCTAATGTAGTAGCAGATGCACTTAGCCAGAGAGGCAGTGCATTCATGTTGACATCGCAATGACATATATTAAAGGATCTTCAAGAAATGGGTATTGAGGTAGTACTTCCGCAGGATACAGGTATTTTGGCTAGCTTGCAAGTACAGTCTACTTTGGTGAAGAGAATCAAGGCGGCTCAGACAAAGGACCCAAAGATTCAAAAGCTACGGGCAGAATGTGAGTCTAGTCTCAGGAAGAAGTTGACGATTCATGAAGATAGGACACTTAGATTTGGGAATCGTCTCTGTGTACCAAGTGAAGATATTCGTCAAGAAGTTATGATCGTAGCACACAGTTATCAGTATTCCATACATCTATGAGGCACCAAGATGTATCAAGACATCAAATAACACTTTTGGTGGAATAGGATAAAGAGGAAGATAACACGATTCGTTTCTCGGTGTTTGATATGTCAACAAGTGAAGGCCGAACAAGAAAGACTGGCAGAATTATTACAACCACTTCCTATTCTAGAATGGGAGTGGAAGCATATCACAATAGACTTTGTGACTGGTTTACCTAGATAGTAGCTTATTTTTTCCCTTCCGAGTAGGATAATCCACAAAGCAGTTGTCAAAATTATATATGCGACAAATAGTAAGACAACACAGTATCCCAGTGAGTATTATATCAGATCGAGACACTCGGTTCACTTCACACTTTTGGAAGAGCTTGCAACAGAGTTTGGGAACTAAGTTGAGGTTCAATACTGCTTACCATCCACAAACAGACGTGCAATCAAAGAGAACCATCCAGACGTTGGAGGACATGCTGCGAGCTTGTACTTTAGATTTTGGAGGGTCTTAGGAAGATTACCTTCATCTCGTTAAGTTATCGTCCAATAATAGTTATCTGGCCAGTATTCAGATGGCACCCTTCGAGGCGTTATATGGGAGAAAGTGCAGGTCACCATTGGCATGGGATGATATAGGTGAGAGAAAGATGTTAGTCCCAGAGATGATCACACAGACAGTAAAAGTTGTCAAGCAGACCAGGGAGCGATTCCGGGTTGGGCAAGACAGGCATCAGCATTGGGCAGATCATCATTGTAAAACCCTCTAATTTTAAATATTATAATTATTTAATTAATTATTTAATTTATTTATAGTATTTTTTAGTTAATTAGAAAAAATAAATTTAATTAAATTAATTACCTAGGTAACTACTCATCTAGAAATTATTGATCAAAACTATTATTATTATATTATATTTTATTTTAGGAGTCTTGTAGAAGGATGATAGATTATTTTTATGTACTAATATATTTTTCTGGAATTTTTACCATATATATATATATATATATATGTATATATAAATAAATAGTATAAATAAAAAGGAAAGAAAGAAAAGAAAAAGAAATAAATAAAAAATAAAACCTAATAATAAAAACTCTAAAGTAAACTAACTACCCCATCCCACTACCTACCCCAACCCGAGAGCCAACGGCAGAACCCGCGCGGCCCAGCGTCGACCGCCCCCTGCTTTCCTTCTTTATATATATATATACCATGAATTGAGCTCTAACCCTAACCCTAATCTAATTGCCTATACTTACCTGCGACGACCCCGACTTCCACGCAGCCAACGGAGCACCGCAGCCGTCGTTCGCACACCCACACGACCGAGCAAATGCCGCATAGAAACAACAACGACAACCCCTCCTTCAAGCGCAGTTTCCCGCCTCGTCGCTCAACCGATTTCCAGTCCGTCTTCACCGATATGTTTACAACCTAACCCCCTCTCAACTCTGTAAATTAGTTTCCATCGATCAACGTTTAACACTTGGTAGAAATCGAGGCCAAGTTGAAGAAAAACCATATAATTTAAAATACAGAAAACTGTTTCGATGACCTATATTTAGAGACTAATATCTTCCACCACAGACATCCGAATTTAAATCTACTTTTTGCTATATGAATTCTATATAACCGAGATCATTCCCTGTTAATTATTTTATTTTATTTTATGTTAAATGCAGAGATGAACTGGGTTGAAAATCATGAAAAACTTGCTTTTAAAACTTTGGAAATTTACGATACAGAGTGCGCCCCGCCAAACGGGACCGCCCCGTAGCGTACCAATTGCACCGAAAGGGACGTATAGTATACCCTGACGTGTGGGCTTTCGCGAAAACTGATTTGGTCGTGTGTGCGCGTCAGAATCAACCCGTATCCGTAAACAGTTCCCATTTTACGACTTTTATAAAATACCGCATCATTTTGTGTACGCTCGTCGGAATACGACGAAACTTGCGCCATTGGATTCATGGTATCACGCTGGTCCCGTGATCCAAGTTTCACGCGATTTCGAGACTGTTGACCAAGTCGCCTATTTGCGGGCCCCACGGTTGACTTTAACGGCGAATTTGTGTTTGGCTCACCGAAATCCAAAATTTGACATACCGTTGAGTTCATATTAACGTTTAGAATTTTTTTGACCTATAATTGGTCCCATTTAGAGACCTTTATCTCTGGCACGTTTTTCGATGCAAAGTGGGCCAAATGTGGACTCCGCTTTAACCCAAAATTATCGTTTTGCCCCTGTATCCAAATTGGATGAAAGGGTAGTATTTTCTAGCTATCTCAATGATTCCGGAAACGTTGGTGATGTTTATTTCAGCATCCGGAGACGTTTATTCGGAGGCCATAGTTTCTGATCCTGTGTACTTGACGTCTGGACACTTATACAATACAGATTTTTTGCCAGGCAAGTATACCTTGCCATTGTACTGTGATTTACTTTCCATATGATGCATGTATTTTATTTCTGTCCATTTAGTTCATATATTTTAACTGCAATATAAACTGCACGTCCAAGAATAACTTGGGTGCAACGACGGTGGCGTCGTATTCTATATATATGCATGTTGACCTAGTTTTTGAGACCACCCCATTATCATGAGGCATTCTTATGTTTCATTGGCAATGACACTGTTATTATACGAGTGTGAGTCTCATGTAGGGCACGGACTTGCATATTCGGCTGGCCACTGGTACGTATAGGACGTGCGACAGATAGGGATAACTATTGATAGAAATTGCATGCTAGAAGACCTGGCAGTTATTTAGAGGTATCATCGTGTCATGAATGTGACATGCTTAGAGCATGGGGTAGGGAGAACAATAAGTAAGGCGTTTGGGCTCCTTTGCACTTTTCTTGTGTAACCCGTACCCTCCGTCGAAGATGCGCAGCCTCTGAGGTTCAAAATACGTCATGCTTTTTAGGCCCCTGAATCTCCGAGAGATTCATGCCAATCCCATTTTAGCCAGATAGCCTATGTGTTGGAAAGTTGTTCTCAAAGTGCATTCACATAGATGGTTAGGCGACCCATTGGATGTTTATTTTTTAGAACTATATTGGCATGCTTCTATGTATCTTGTTATGTCCCTTTGAGGACCTGGTCCCTTTTCAGGTATAGACGTGCAGGATTATCCACAGGAGTACAGACCCGGACCTGACACTTCATACCAGACTGAGGAGGTCTTACCTTCGGAGTACCTTTGATTCATTGTAGCTGATGGATATTCTAGTTGTTATTTTCTTTATTGACATTGTCTTATATTAGAGTTTGATCTCTTCTCTCATTTAGTAGTTTTTAGTATAGTCGATTGGTAGTGGATTTGTTTTCACCCGACTATCATTCTTTGATACTTCTTACTTGAGATTCAGTTATTTATTTCCTATTTTTTTATTTATGCTGTGGATGAGATATAGATTGCGTGTGACTTGTGTTGGCAGTATTATACCACTTGTGGATTGGATATTTATAATACAACGTACGAATGTGTTATGGTTTCCATATATTGGAGTCGCCATATACATACGGCTGGCATGTTGCGTATTCCTAGTCCTACGTATTTTGGGACTGGGGCGTGACATATTTTTATGGTAGCCCATGCAGGTCTTCGAATATATTATCTCGGTTACGTTACTGTACAGAACAAGCCTGCATATAGGAATAGTGTATAGGATCTCATCCACGCTTGACTAAAACTCATATTCCCTTTCAACCTTTCTATTTAAAATGCTTGCATCTTGTTTGATTCTTGTACCCCTTCTAATCGTTTCGTCCACCTCTTGTAGAGAGATGGATTTGTATAGTGGATGTACTGCCGCCGGAGGTGACACACCTTCAGGAGTCAACGGCCAAACTCGAGGGGAGACCTCAATGACTCCTAGACTTCTGGGGCCGGATGGACAGACTCATAATCCAGTTCCATCTGATCCTTCCACATCACCTAATGGGACTTTTCCAGCTTCATCGGCACCACAGGATGGACAAAAACAGTTGTTCCAATTCTTCCAAATGATGATGCAGGAACAGAAATAGCAGACGACCGCGCTAGCTGTAGAGCAGAGGCAAGAATTTCTGGCAGCACTTAAGAGAATGGCTGCACAGGCACCTGTACCATCGCAGGCACTAGTTCCAGTACCGCGAGCTAGAGTTGGGTCAGTCAAGGACTTTGTACAGATGGGTCCCAAGCCGTATAAAGACACTGAGAGCCCAGAGGAGACCACAAATTGGATTACCCACACCCAAAAGTTATTAGAAGCATCATAGTTACCTACAGATCTATGGATGACAGGCGTAAGGACGTAGCTAGATGGTAATGCTCATCACTGGTAGGAATCAATGGAGCGCTAGTTGGGTACAAGTCAGACTTGGGAACAATTCTTGGAGTGCTTTAAGAGAAAGTACTTCCCGGATACTGTAAGGGATGCGTTGTACGATCAGTTCCTCCATCTGGAGCAAGAAAACAAGACAGTCGACGAGTATGAGGAAGTGTTTAGTCGCCTTAGTAAATATGGCGCTGTCCTGATACCGATTAACTTGGACAAGGCTAAGAGGTTTCGCCGTGGGCTGACTCAGGAGCTCCAACACTACACTAGCTCACAGTCCCGGATCTCTTATGCCGAATTATTGATAGAAACTAGGTTATAAGAGACCATCAACAAGGGAAAAGGAGGTCAACTGAAGACACAGCAGGGACCAGCAAGGACACAGCAAGGAGGGCCTATTAGACGTCATTTGGCATAACAGCAGCAGCAGCAGCATAGAGCATGACCGTACAGATTCTGGAGAAGCCCCACTGTAGTTATTGTGGGAGATGCAGACATATTTTAAGAGACTGTCGGACTCGCTTAGGACAATGTATGAGGTGTGGTTCCGGACAATATATGGTAAAAGACTGTCCAATGCAGCAGACATTGACGCTTCCACCGCTAATACAGAGGCTAGCACTTCAAGCACTGAAGCCAGTTTAGCAGATGACTAGACCAGGAGCACCTCGACCCCCAGCAGCAGGAGGATTTCAGCGAGGACCACCGCTACCTACTCAGGAGGATCAGTTCACGAGGGCCAGACATGGACTACCATAAAGAAATGGACAAGCTTTTGCACTAGAAGTGGATGACATGGATCAGGAGATTGATATTATAGTAGGTATTACTCTTGCTTTTACTTTTCCTGCTGTGACATTATTCGATACGGGAGCCACCCACTCATTCATATCTTCTAGTTTTATTGCCAAGCACAATATTGCCACTACACATTTATGTAGTTGTGTTAGAATTCTCACCGGAAGAGGAGTTGTACCTGTTAGTCGGATTTATAGATTGTGTCCTGTAGTGATTCGTGGCAGAGAGATAATGCCCGACTCTTAGTCCTTCCAATGCCAACTTTTGATATTGTACTGGGGATGGACTGGCTAAGCAAGTACCATGCTTTCTTCGACTGTTTTGGAGAAAGCATTCTTTTTAAGATACTAGGCCAGCCAGAACTTGAGTTTGCACGAGGATCCACAGAAGCCCTTGATGGTGTGCAGCTTACAGTAGACGACGCTATTTATCACCCTATCATTTCAGAGTTCCAAGACGTCTTTCCAGAGAAATTGCCAGGATTACCTTCGGACAGAAACATAGAATTCTCGATTGAATTAACACTGGGAGCAGCACCCATAGCGTCGCATGTTTATAGATTGGCGAGGAAGGAGATAGATGAGATGAAAGCATAGTTAAAAGAATTAGAGGAGAAATATTTCATCCGACCAAGTGCATCACCCTGGGGAGCACCAGTATTGTTTGTACCAAAGAAGGATAGGTCAGTGCGTATGTGCATCGACTATAGAGCCTTAAATGCAATGACCGTGAAGAATAAATACCCACTGCCACGCATTGATGACTTCTTTGATCAGCTTAGTGGAGCCAAGGTATTCTCAAAGATAGACTTGAGATCGGGATATCATCAGGTGAAGGTACGGAAGCAGGACATCCCGAAGATTATATTCAGGACAAGATATGGATACTACGAGTTTTTGGTCATGCCATTTGGGTTGACCAATGCTCCAGCTATATTTTTGGACTTAATGAATCGAGTATTCCATCAGTATTTGGACCAGTTCATGGTCGTCTTCATAGATGACATACTTGTCTATTCGAAGAGCCACGAGGAGCACGAGAAGCACCTACGGATCATCCTAGAGACCTTGAGGAGAGAGCAGTTATATGCGAAGCTCAGTAAATATGAGTTTTTTTTGATAGAGTCTCATTTCTTGGGCATGTCATTACGGGAGATGGTATTTCTGTTGATCCAGAGAAAATCTCGGCAGTCGAGACATGGCCCATTCCTAAATCAGCATCGGAGGTGAGAAGTTTCCTTGGACTTACGAGATATTACCGACGGTTCATGGAGAACTTCTCAAGGATAGCAGTGCCTATGACTTATTTGACGTACAAGATCAAGATTTTGTATGGACCGACGAGTGTCAAGCCACTTTTGAGGAGTTGAATAAGCGACTGACAACAACACCAGTATTGACTATTCCATCTGGATCAGGAGGTTATATTATTTACAGTGACGCATCAGGAAAATGCTTGGGATGCGTGTTGATGCAGCATGGCAAGGTAATTGCATATGCATCTAGACAGTTACGAGTATATGAGAAAAATTATCCAACTCATGACTTGGAGCTTGCAGCCGTTGTTTTTGCCCTGAAGCTATGGAGACATTACCTATACGGGAAACGAGTGGAGATCTATACAGACCACAAAAGCCTCAAGTATGTCTTCACGTAGAAGGAGTTAAATATGAGGCAACGTCGGTGGCTTGAGTTGATGAAGGACTTTGAGATAGAGCTACATTATCACCCAGGCAAGGCTAACGTAGTAGCAGACGCGTTAAGCCAAAAACCAGTAGCTTACTTCTTGATAACACAGAGGGAGTTATTAGAGGACTTGCAAGAATTTGGCGTAGAAGTGGTATTACCCCAAGCAGATGGGACATTAGCCAACTTACAAGTACAGTCATCACTAGTAGAGAGGATCGAGGCAGCTTTGCCTACGGATGCCAGATTCAGGAGATTGAAAGAAAGGACAGAGACCGGAGAGCAGACGGGATTGCACATTCAGGGTGACGGGATATTACGATGTGGTAATCGTCTATATATTTCCAATAGAGAGATTCGACAGGAGCTAATGGCAGAAGCTCATAGTTCGATATATTCTATTCATCCTAGAGGCACCAAGATGTACCGTGACTTGCGACATCACTTTTGGTGGCATGGGATAAAAAGAGAGATAGCTCGCTTTATAGCCAAATGTCTAGTATGTCAGCAGGTGAAGGCGAAGCATCAGAGAACAGCAGGGCTACTGCAACCACTTCCGATTCCTGAGTGGAAGTGGGAGCAAATCACTATAGACTTTGTCACGGGTTTTCCCAAGAGTCCAAGTGGGAGAGATGCATTATGGGTAATAGTGGATCGCCTCACCAAGTCCGCACATTTCTTGCCTTTTAGAGTTGGCCAGTCCACAGAAGCTTTGGATAACTTATACATAAGGCAGATTGTGAGGTTGCACAAAAGTCTAGTCAGCATTGTGTCAGACAGGGATTCATGTTTCATATCTCATTTTTGGGGAGGCATGCAGGAGAGTCTTGGGACTAGTCTAAAGTTTAGTACATCTTATCACCCGCAGACAGATGGGCAGTCCGAACGTACTATTCAAATACTGGAGGATATGTTGAGGGCTTGTTTGTTGGACTTTGGAGGATCATGGGAGGACAACCTACATCTTATGGAGTTTTCTTACAACAATAGCTATCAAGCGAGCATCCAGATAGCTCTGTTTGAAGCATTGTATGAAAGAAAGTGTAGGTCTCCCGTGTGTTGGAGTGACGTGGGAGAACGTCAGATTCTAGGACCAGAGTTGGTAGTCAACACTGTGGAGACAGGAAAGAAGATACAAGGGCACTTGCGAGCAGCACAAGACAGGCAGAAGCAGTGGGCAGACCTTCATCGTCGTCCCTTGGAGTTTAAAGAGGGCGATAATGTCTTTTGAGGATATCACCTACTAGAGGCACTATTCGATTCGGAGGGCGTGGCAAGCTGAGCCCAAGGTATATTGGATCATTTGATATGCTAGAGAGAGTGAGAGAAGTGGCGTATCAACTGGCACTACCACCTTCACTCGAGGGAGTACATGATGTATTCCACGTATCGTAACTTAGGCGATATATGGCAGATAGTAGTCATATTCTCGACCACTCTGAGATCACCATTGGGCCAAGCTTTTGTCATGCCCCGGTTCCATGGATAAGGAACCGAGATACGTGGCAATGGCCAGCAGTGTACTTCGGCGGGCTTTCCAATCTAATGGGCCCGTCGGAGTACACTTAAGCTGTGAAGTACAATGAATAACCCAACACATAACACAAGTAAACTCAATCTAAATCTCATCCACAGGCAGCAATATAAGAGCACAATAGAAGTAAATACAATGACTAATGTGCAGGAAGGAAAATATCCAGATAAGTATCAAGTACAAATACCAGAGTAGTCATACGGGGACAAACCCGCTAGTACAAATAAACTGGAATGAAAGTAAGCAATAAGATAACTTGGGACGGCAGCAGGTAACTAGGTAATGATACCGTCCCAAGGAAAGAGTCACTACCAGCGATCAGGTGAAGTCCTCAGGAATGACCTCGTCCTCGGTAGTGAGTACAGCTGCTGGATAGATGCCCGGTTCGTACTCCTCCGGGTAATCCTCGTGGCCTACACCTGGAAGGGAACCAGGTCCTCAGAGGGACGTAACAAGGTACAGAAAAATAACATGCCAGGTAAATATATAGTACAAGTGCAACAACAGGGTAATCTAGAACAACCAAACAAGTGTGACACAGTTTAAAGACAATGTTCGACGCGTGGGCTTTCTAATATAAAACCGTAGCTCCGAACACGAAAACACACGACACGTACCGCAGCTCCGGGCAAGGAGTCACACGGGTGAAACAGCTACACTAGATACAGGTATTACTACAAAATACTACATATATATAAGCGCGTGCAGAGTAGCCCAAACGTCTAGTAATTGTCCTCCCTTTCCCAAGCAGTCAACGATTGTGCGTTGAACCTGAACCTCTAACTACAGTCTCGATACAAGGAAATACTCAACAGACGCGACCCTAAGGTCGTCCCAATCTCTGGTCATGATGTCAGTATCAGGATACAGGAATCTGGCACGATCACAGTGTATGAGTGTGTCCTGGGGTATCGATGTACTCAGATACGTGCATCGAGGTGCTATGAAGCATCTAGTAATTATTCTAAGACGTTAAGTCGAATGTCAACACCCGGTTGTGAACCGGACACGGAATATCGAACATCAACATAAATACGCGCACGAGTACATAAAGAGCAACAATATCTGTAAACTGAAATACAGGATGGCAAGGTACACTTGCCTGTGTTCTGCTGCTGATGACGGGGATCTGGTACCGCGTCCAAGTCCTCAGGTCCCGCAGTACCTAGTGAAAAGATACAAACCAGAATCAATAATCTACTTAAGACCGACAGGTGTGCTACACACATCTACTTCTAAACTCAGTCTCAAATATGGCTCACAGGGACAAGTCACTAGGGGGTTGACCACAGTTGATGATCGGTACGATAGTCCATCAACTAGTCCTCTTTACACTTTCCTCGACAAATCCTCATTCTGACCATATTCAACACGTGGTCCCGTATCAAGCATGCTCACTCCCTGACTTTATTTACTTATTAAATATTAGGTCTTTCTCAACCCTCAGGATCATCTTACCCACAATCACTGCTCAACCCTACAGATCACCATCCACATAAATAAATACGTTGAACCCTAAAGCTCAATGTCTCTCATTCCAATCCATATTAATATACTGATGACAATTAAACCTCCAAGTTCACCATTAGACTTTGACCTCAAGTCATCATAGTTATTATTCATCTTAAACCACGTTGTTCAAGTACTATACTAGGCTAACCATATTTACGCCAACAATATGTAAATCAAACCCTAACAACTATATCTTCATTTAATCCTCGAAATACCACAATCTATATAATCATTATACTTAACCCCAACTAGCATATCACCTAACCACAAGATACATGGCTACACTATAACTCCATATACACCAACATTTATTTCATATAACCCTAGCTAAATCCACACATCCATATATGAATCATACTAAATAACATGTTAATATACATTCTAAAATTTAAACAAAAGGGGGAGAAGATCGTATACCCCATCGTTGGATTCGTCGGCCGGAGTTGATCGGATGGGAGGAGGGGAAGAAACTGGCCGGAAAAGCTACCGTCGGCCGGTCGGTGGTCGTGGCTGACTGCTCAGCCGGAGCGGGGTCGCACGCGAGAAAGTGAAAGATGGTGCCTGCGGGGCGCACGCGAGAGCCGCTCGGAGGGGTGGCTGCTCCGGTCTGGAGGAGACCGGATGGCCGAAGACTGCAGCGGGGAAGTACAACCGCGGGCTGCAGTGGGGAGGTTCAACGGCGGGCTGCAGTAGGGATCCTCGGCCGTGGGCTGCAGTGGGGAGCCTCGGCCGTGGGCTGCAGTGGGGAGCCTCGGCCGCGGGCTGCAGTGGGGAGCCTCGGCCGCGGGCTTCAGCGGGTGTGGTCGGCGGAGCTTAGGCCCGGGTAGGGTCGGGCCGGAGTATAGTCACTATAGTGAGGAGGGAAGAATATGGGAAGAAGAAGAAGGAGGATGATGGAGGAAGAAGAAGAATGGAGGGAAGAGGTTTCCTTGCATGAAGAAATTAAATGGAGAAGGAGGAGAGAGAGAGATTTTTGGGATTAGGGCCGGTAGGTGTTATGTGTTGAGGGTGGGGGAAAGGTTACTTTATAGGGGAGTGTGTGGAGTAGATGGAGGGTTGGGATCCATCCATTTAAAATGGATGGTTGGGATTTAATATGAAGGGAATGAGGTTTCTTCATTGAGGGAAATGAGTGGGTGAGAATGGGACCCTATTTTGGGACCCCCTCACTTGTTCATGACCAATAGGATGTTGCCACACAATTTAATAATTGCTACTTAGCCCCGTAAATTCTGAAAATTGCATGGACACATGAAATGACACAAAAATTGCAGAGAAAATTATATTTAGAAATTTCCATGGTGAGAGGGAGTTGTGCGTTAGGCACGGGTTTAATTAGGAAGGCATTGGAATTAATTTAGAATTAAAAATGGGATTTACCAAGTTGGTATTCCCGATTAAAATAGAAATAAAGTGTCCCGCGAATTTAATTTAATTGGGGCACTTGGGGTCAAAATACGAAAATGACGCAAAGACCAAAAATGGTGGAGGCTTCGAGTCAGTCTTGGACCCTTTAATTGGTCCGGCTCAATGGGTTAAATTGGTATCCCAAAATTTAGGGTAACGACACAGCTGTCCGACACGAAATTAAATGTGAGTTACGGTTTTCGAAATGTTGCATAATTAATTTAGAGCACAGAAAAATTAATCTTAATAGTCAGAAAAGTCCAGTACCTAATTTGGCGAGTTGAGTCGAAAGTACAATATTTGTACGAAATTTATGGGCTGATATTGGGCTCCAAAAAAATCAGAAAAAGATAGGGCGCGCCAAGGGTTTAAATAAATTGAATTAAATTCCAGATAAATTATCTCTAAGCTAAACCTCGATATTTGCCATCAAAATTTTCCAGATCCACTCCAACTATCTACAGAATAAATCGAGTAGGTTTACAGCTTGTCATACCAAGAACAACCCGTGGGGATCCTTGATCGCCGAGAGAAAGTATTGAGGAATCAGTCTATTCCCTTGGTCCGTGTGGCATGGAAGCATGGCGCACCAGGAGAATCCACTTGGGACCGTGAGGACGACATGCGCAAACATTTTTCGTATCTGTTCGTAGACCAAGGTATGAAATTACTTTGTTCATTTCTACCTTATACCATCCTTGATTTTCTATCGTGGCTTAGTTTTAATTTTGAGGACAAAATTTTTATAAGTTGGGTAGAATGTAAAACCCCATAATTTTAAATATTATAATTATTTAATTAATTATTTAATTAATTATTTAATTTATTTATAGTATATCTTAGTTAATTAGGAAAAATAAATTTAATTGAATTAATTACCTAGGTAACTACTCATCTAGAAATTATTGATCAAAACTATTATTATTATATTTTATTTTATTTTAGGAGTCTTATAGAAGGATGATAGATTATTTTTATGTACTAATATATTTTTCTAGAATTTTGACCATATATATATATATATATATATATATATATATATATATATATATATATATGTATATATATATATATATGTATATATAAATAAATAGTATAAATAAAAGGGAAAGAAAGAAAAGAAAAAGAAATAAATAAAAAAATAAAACCTAACAATAAAAACCCTAAAGTAAACTAACTACCCCAGCCCGCTACCTGCCCCAACCCAAGAGCCAGCGGCAGAACCCGCGCGGCCCAGCGTCGACCGCCCCCTGCTTTCCTTCTTTATATATTATATACCATGAATTGAGCCCTAACCCTAACCCTAACCCTAATCTAATTGCCTACACTTATCTGCGCCTACCCTGACTTCCATGCAGCCACCGGAGCAACGCCGCCCGCGTCCGCACACTCGCGCGACCGCGCAAAAGTCGCTTAGAAACGACAGCGACAACCCCTCTTTCAAGCGCAGTTTCCTGCCTCGTCGCTCGACCGATTTCTAATCCGTCTTCACCGGTTTGTTTACAACCTATCCCCCTCTCAACTCTATAAATTATTTTCCATCGATCAACGTTTAACACTAGGAAGAAATCGAGGCCAAGTTGAAGAAAAACCATATAATTTAAACTCCAGAAAACTGTTTCGATGACCTATCTTTAGAGACTAATATCTTCCATCACAGACATCCGAATTTAAATCTACTTTTTGCTATGTGAATTCTATATAACCGAGATCATTCCCTGTTAATTAAATTATTTTATTTTGTGTTAAATGCAGAGATGAACTGGGTTGAAAATCATAAAAAACTTGTTTTCAAAACTTTAAAAATTTGCGATACGGAGTGCGCCCCGCCAAATGGGACCGCCCCGTCGTATACCAATTACACCGAAAGGCGTGTATAGTATACCCTGAAGTATGGACTTTTGTGGAAACTAATTTGGACTTGTATGCACGTCGAAATTAACCCGTATCTGTAAAAAGTCCTCATATTGTGACTTTTATAAAATACCGCACCATTTTGTGTACGCTCGTCGGAATGCGACGAAACTTGCGCCATTAGATTCATGGTATGACGCTAGTCCTGTGACCCAAGTTTCTCACGATTCCGAGACAGTTGACCAAGCTACCTATTTGCGGGCCCTACGGTTGACTTTAAGGGCAAGTTTGTGTTCGGCTCACCGGAATCCAAAATTGGACATACCGTTGAGTTTGTATTGACATTTAGAATCTGTTTGACCTATAATTTTTCTCATTTAGAGACCTTTACCTCTGGCATACTTTTTGTTGCAAAGTAGGCCACATGTGGATCCTGTTTTGACTCAAAATTACTATTTTGCCCCTATGTCCAAATTGAATGAAAGAGTAGTATTTTCTAGCTATCTCGCTGATTCCGAAATCGTTGGTGATGTTTATTTCAGCATCCGGAGACGTTTATCCGGAGGCCATAGTTTTTGATCCTGTGTACTTGACATCTGGACACTTACACTATACAGATTTCTTGCCAGGCAAGTATACCTTGCCATTGTACTATGATTTATTTTCCATATGATGCATGTATTTTATTTTTGTCCATTTAGTTCATATATTTTAACTGCTATATAAACTGCACGTCCAAGAATAACTTGGGTGCAACGACAGTGGCGTCGTATTTTGTTTTTATTTTATATATACATGTTGACCTAGTTTATGATACCACCCCTATTATCATGAGGAATTCTTATGTTTCAATGGTCATGACACTGTTATTACACGAGTATAAGTCTCATGTAGGATACAGACTTGCGTATTCGGTTGGCAACTGGTACGTATAGGACATGCGATCGATAGGGATAACTGTTGATAGAAATTGCATGCTTGAAGACCTAGCAGTTATTTAGAGGTATTATCATGTCATGGATGTGACATGCTTAGAGCATGGGGAGGGGAGAACAACAAGTAAGGCGTTTGGTCTCCTTTGTACTTTCCTTGTGTAACCCGTACGCTCCGTCGGAGATGTGCAGTCATGATGACCACTATATATATTAATATTACCTAGCGGCCTCTGAGGTTCAAAAGATGTTATGATTTTTAGGCCCCTGAATCTCCGAGAGATTCATGCCAATCCCATTTAGCCAGATAGCTTACGTGTTGGAAAGTTGTTCTCAAAGTGCATTCACATAGATGGTTAGGCGACCCATTGGATGTTTATTTTTCAGTACTATATTGGCATGCTTCTATGTATCTTGTTATGTCCCTCTGAGGACCTGGTCCCTTTCCAGGTATAGACGTGCAGGATTATCCACAGGAGTACGGACCCGGACCTGACGCTTTATACCAGACTGAGGAGGTCTTACCTTCGGAGTACCTTTGATTCATTGTAGTTGATGGATATTCTAGCTGCTATTTCTTTTATTGACATTGTCTTCTATTAGAGTTTGATCTCTTCTCTCATATAGTAGTTTTAGTATATTCGATTGGCAGTGGATTTGTTTCCACCTGACTATCATTCTTTGATACTTCTTACTTGAGATTCAGTTATTTATTTCCTATTTCTTTATTTATGCTGTGGATGAGATATAGATTGCGTGTGACTTGTGTTGATAGTAAATTACTACTTGTGGATTGGATATTCATAATACAGTGTACGTATATGTTATGGTTTCCATATATTGGAGTCGCCATATACATACGGCTGGCATATTACGTATTCCTAGTCCGCGATACATAGGTTCGTTAGATATTCTCGAGTGGGTAGGAGATGTTGCTTATCGTCTTTCCCTTCCACCTTCGCTACGTGAGGTATACGATATATTTTATGTGTCTTAGTTGCGTAGGTATATTATGGATCTGAGTTATATCCTCGATCACTCTGAAATAGTCATTGGTACCGACTTGTCTTACGAGTAGTAACTCGTATCCATATTAGACCGAAGGAAGAAGGTGCTCAAGAACCGGACTATTTCTCTTATCTATGTTGTCTGGGGCCATGACTCTCTAGGAGAATCGACGTAGGATCGCGATGACGATATTCGATCCTGGTACCGACACCTGTTCAATTCAGAAGGTATATTCCTTCTTACGCCTTCATATCTCAGATTCTTTGATTATCGATCACCTATGTATTGTGATGTTGCTTTACTTCATTATGAGTGATTGCTTGCATGTGTAGATTAGCTTGTAGATTAGTATCGTTCTTGTCCTGACTTCTCTAGCAATACTTGGATGAATTTCAAGGACGAAACTTTTCTAAGGTGGGTAGAGATGTCACTCCTCATTCCCGATATTCGTATTTGGTATATATTAGTTTTTCTTCTTATATTAATTCTTGCTTGCTTGGTGATTAGATCGTATGTCATGGAGACTAGATCCATTCTTTGGTTCAATTAGACTCATGGTTTAATTATTGGGTTAGTTTGGTCATGAGTGAACCCATGGTCTAAATCTCAACCCTAGCATATATAAGCTAACTTCTTTCTCTCTTTTCCCCCATTCTCTTATTTTCCCCCTTATTTTATTTAGGCATGCATTATATTGAGAAACCCCTTGATTTTAATTATTGCCTCTCTACTTATATTTTATTAGTCTAATATGTGTGCATTATGATTGTTAACACTTTTAGTACTTTGATTTTTTGGTTTTTATGGCTAGATATGAGTAGATCTACACTTGAAGTTTAAGATTTTTATGGGTTTTGTGTTTTTCATGGTTTTGATATACACATGGTATTTTAAAAAAAAATCTATTTTTGTGGTTTATGGAGCACTTTATTTCGAGCATTTTGGCCTTTATTTCACTTGATTCGGAGTTAAAATAAAGTTTTTATGAAGAAATAATTTTTGGGTTTATGGAGCTTTTTTGCCATGGCTGAACTTACTGTCTAGAGAAGACGAAGTTCTCATGTGACCAGCGCCATATGCGGTCGAGACTTCCATGCGGCGTGATCCTTATGCGGCCTGGACTCTTTGCCGCATAGCCAACCAACATGCATCCATCTTGTTAGATGCATAATTGACCATTACACAAAGTGTTCTGGAGCTAAGTGACAGAACTCCTTGTGTTTTGTTCACTTGACAAATGAGAAATTCGCTAAGTCTAAATAGCAATATGAGACCGAGTGACTTATGCAGCAAGCAGAGTATGCAGCCACCTTTCATTGGACGCATGAATCTGAACCGTTGGCACATCTTTCTATGGTTTTGTATTTTCTTCCTCATATACTTTATGGCCAGCCACATCCATCACTTCAGTCACTTTTCTGATACATCACTTCGATAATTGTTCTAAGAGTGGACTTTTGTTCGGAGCATGTGGCCTGGGATCGTATGCAGCCTGAGGTAGCATATGGGTTGGAGGAGTATGCGGCTTGAGGTAGCATGCGGTCGACAGTCCATGCGACACCCATCTCATGCGCCAAGTTGTGCATGCGGCTTAGCTATTTTATTTGGAAAGTTTATTTGTTCTATGTGGTTGGTCTTGACAATTGCTTGTGATTGATCCTAAGGAAGAATGGACTTAGTAACCAGACCTTGTGTTAGGCATGACCCTGTCATGCCCCAGTCCCAAAATACATAGGACTAGGACACGTAAGCATGCCAGCCTCATGAATATGGCAACTCCAATATATGGACACCATAACCCATACGTACGCTGTAATATGAATACTAAATCCACAAGTGGTATAAAATGTATCACAAGTCACAGGGTACAACCTAAATCTCATCCACAAAAAATCAATATAAATAAATAACCAACGTCTATATAACTAGATCTCAATAAGAAGTATCTAAAGATGACAGTCGGATGGAAACAAATCCACTACCAACTCGAATATAAGAGAAAATACAATATAAGTACACCTCAACAAATACAATATAAGAATACCAGCTAACAATCACGGGCTCGAAGAGAAGATATCCTTGAAACATATGTAACCATCTGAATCTGTACCCCTGCGAATACTCAAGAACAATGACACCTGGAAGGGCCAGGTCCTCAGAGGGACATAACAAGATACATAGAAGCAAGCCAATTTGAATACAGTAAATATGCATAATATTTGAAAATATATAAGTACGCTGTACAAGACAATCTATATAAATGCAAATGAGGATAACTTTTCGACGTATGGGCAAGGGTAGGCTACTCGATCTATCTCACAACTCACACACTCGTCAGTGGACATCAGAAATTGACATACTGCGGGGGTAGCGACTAGCGAGACTCCAGAAATTGACATACCGCGGGGGTAGCGCCTAGCGCGACACACGCCCATAGTGCGAGCTATATACTACGGTTTACTAGAGTGGTTAAAAGCCCATACGCCTAATGATTGTCCTCTCATGATACTAAGTGTCAAGTGTGTGTCAATCAAGTGTGTGTCAACATATCTAATATATAGTAATGACTGAAAGAAACTACACATGCAATAAATAAACAGAGATAAAATAAATATACAGAAATATACTAAGCATGCAAAATACTATAAACAATTTGGCAAGGTATCTTGCCTGATCTGAAAAAGAATGAAGTCTCAACTCAAGGCGTCGTCCGATCTACCCGTCACATAAATTAAATAAGTTAGGTTACAAAAGTGGGTGAATAGGTTCCTCCATTTTAATCTATTTTAATTCTGAATAAAATAACCTAAAATAGTATTTTAATCTTATTATAATCTGATTTTATTATTAAGCTCTAATTTTGGTCCAAAGAAAGTTAACTTTAAGGATTTGTGATCCGTGGCACGCAAATCGAGGCAATCCGTTGACCAAAAAGTCAACTGACTCAAATCCTGGATTTGTGTATGGAATCCTATATATTTTATTGCTACATGAACACTGGGATAGACGGTTTCATAAAATCACAAGTCAGTAAAGAGTGATGGCCACAAGGGCGCACATATGATAATTTTTGGTGGTTTCCTATTTACGTCTACGTTGCACAAATTTTATAGTAGAATAAAATTATATTTTAAATTCTGTAAAAATACTTTTTTGGAAGTTCATCATGTCAGCTTTCCGAAACTTCAAATGGTTTGTAATTCCGAGTTCGGGATCTCCCAAAATCTCAAAAATACCAAAACACATCTGATTTCGGACAGCTGACACTTTTAGAATTTTTTGGAAAAATAGATTCTGAAATTATTAAAATAATTTATATATTCAGAAAACTAACCTTTATATGGTTCTAACAAAAAAACTGGAGCGCGTTTGGAGTCCGGAGCTAGGAGATATCGTCTTTTTAAGTCGTCATAACATACTAGAAAATGAGGCTGAATTTATGACGAATTTTGACTCTTTTTGGACGAAAAAGAGGTAAATTTGGGGAAGAAAATCTGAAGGATGAGGTATTTATAATGGTGGAGACTACTTAATTGAATACGACTAGGATTGGTTAATTTGAATATGAATAGGATCAGTTTAAATAAGGATAGGATATGCATGAAGTTACTTTCCTAGTAGGCTTAGGATTTGAATTAATTTAAAAAATAGAATTTAAGTTTATCTCAATAATTTATATTCTTAAATAGAATTAAAGATAATATAAATAATTTAAATATAATCTTATTAATATCTATTAACACTAAATTAGCATCTATCTAATATTAAGACTATATATAACCAAATAAATCCTAATTAATTTCAAAAATCTAAATAAATTTCTTAAAATTCTAAATAAATTATAGAAAAAAAATATAATTAAATATTTTAACCTAAAATAAATATTTGGTAGGAATAACATGCAAGTATGGTCTCAAGGTAAATCATAGAAGTCCTAGAAATTTACGTTCTTCATGTTTTAATTACCTAAAAATTCTAAAAAAATCTTCAAAAATCTAAAATAACCTAAAAATAATTCTAAATAAATATTTATATAAGTAAATATATCAAGAAATTCATTTGCTAATTAACTAAGAGAATACTTTAAAGAAATTCAATATCTATAATAAATATAATAATATAAAATATACACAAAATATCTATTTTGGGTGAGGGGGTTTACAGACCCTGTGCTAGAATTGACTATGTCAAACGTAACTAACCAGTTGTGTGCCTAACATGAGCTATGTGTTCAATAGTTATAAGGCTCATATGACCAAGTGTAAGTTTGGTAATTCGACCCGATTTCTTATATCCGTGCTGATGCAATTACTACATGCTACGTGTACATGTGTTATAAGTTGCACTGAGGTGTGACCATATTATAATGTGCACTAAGGTGCAATATAACTTGCTACGTGCTATGAGATTACATATTTTGGGTTGTGCATCAGGAATGCCTCCTATACTACACGATATGTGATATTATTATATTATTTCTACCAATACGGGCATGGTATGTGGGTCAACTACCAAGCGTGGCTAGGACTTGGTTGATTGTTGTATCACATTCGGGTGGATCAAGTTTGAGCTATCAAGTAACAATGTGGATTCGTATCTAGGTGGACCGTACTACGGTACGACATATAGGAGGATTGATTATGTGACCACGCCACGGGATTCCTAACATAACCATAGGGTTAATTTTGGCAACTAAAATTTATAGAGCATTGGGAGGGATGAAATCCCGAGATCGTGCATATTAGCCATCTCAGACAACTGTAATGACGTGCAAGACTGACCCCCATGGATATTGGTCACGTCCGTACTAGTGGACGGCAATATCCAAATACTTATATTGTACAATGTATTCTATGTAATCTTAGCATGGTGGCCTTACGAGGGATCGGTGCATAATATACAATGTGTTATACGATAATATGGCTCGGTTAGCCCCGCTAAACAGCTCATGATCTGAGGATTTATCTTATGCATACAATCTGAGATAACTCAGACTCCATAATAGCAAACCGTAAAAATGATTGGCCGTCATATAACTAAACTTGGTTGTGGTTGTATTATCCTGTTAGTTGTCTAGGGGCATGGACTATCATAGTGTGATGGTTCAACCATTGTCCTTGTTTGGTTGTTGGGTTGTGCTATTATGCTTGGATGGGCTATGGACCGAAACTATGACATAGAACCTATGTTTATACCTATCTTTTTCTTTGGGTTTTGTTTCTCCATTTTTGTGCTTTCTTTGTGGTACTTGCTATTTGGAGTCTAACCCCAATGGTTTTGCATGGCCAGGTTTCGAGCCAGTTCTAGGGGATCCAGCTTACTTCCCCTTTCCTCATGGCGCTCACCAGGCGGATGGTCATTGAAGGGCACAAGTGGGATTCTTCTTTCCTGGTTGTTATCATATATTTTACTCTTTTGGATGTTTAGCCACCGATACTTGTTAGACTTAAATCTAGACATTCAGTTTCCTTTACATGATTGTAATTAATCAGAATGCAGTTGATCATGGTCATGTACTTTTGCTACTCTGCCAGCTTTTTATTTTGTATAGCTGGTTTCCAGAATATTGTAGCAGGGCATTTGGGATGCCTTACTTCTTTGTCATATATGTTCTATGTTTACTAATCTTATTTGACTAATTGAGATAATAGATGCTCTTTATGACCCTTAGTGACTTGATTGTAGCATGCACCCCCTATCTAACTACAGTCGTGATCATCGTACGACGTATAGTACCTTTTATGGGGGTACCTGGCCATGTCCGACTCCGTATTTCGGAACTGGGGCATGACAAGATTTTAGTGGTGGCCCAAACAGGTCTGTATTTTCAGACTTGTGGGGTTTTATGGTCATAGGAGTCTTAATTGAACATGTGCCTTTGAAATCCTGAATTAGTTCTTCTCGAAGCCTTGCTTGACTATCGAATCAATTGTTTCCTTGATCCTTCACGTCATGTTCTTAATATATATTGTCCTTTCTTTAGGGCTTCTTCAGTTGCTGGAGCAGCAGGCATAGAAGAACAGTGTTCCCGTGGGCAACAATGGTAGGTAGCGGCTGCCTAGAGTCAGATCCGGATAAAGCCAGTAATTGGGCAAGATGGCACCGTAGAACCGAAAGTTGGGCATGTTGAGCCACAAGCCCCTGAGATCCCCGTACCCCCAGTAGTACCAGCAATACTAGTAGTACTAGACAATCCTTCATTTTTAGAGATTCTCTGGGGAATGATGGCTACGCAGAAACATCAGATGGCAATACAATAGCACCATAAGTTACAACAGCAAGAGCAGAATATCTTTTTCTGTCAGGGTTTGCAGACGGCTCTGGAGAGAGGCGGAAGGACTGATTTGGGGGCTTTGTTTAGATTTTGTCGACTTAACCCAAGATACTTTGATGGCACGGAGGACGCCATCACGGCAGATGCATGGCTCCAAGATATCGAAGTTATTCTGGCAGCGACAAAGGTTCTGGATGATGAGCATGTTGACCAGATCTGACTGCAGCTTCAGGACCTTGCCCGTGACTGGTAGACATCAGTGGAAGTTGGCTTGAGGAGTCCTATCTCTTGTGACAGTTTCAGGGCTCGATTCAGGGCTAAGTATTTTAGAGTTATAGCACAGTATGAGCTACATCAGAGGTTTATCGGTCTTAAGTAGGCCGGTAGGACTGTAGATTGATATACAACAGAGTTTTGTAGGCTGAGTAGATTTGCTCGGACTATGGTGGCTACGGAGTCGAAAAGAGCAATGAGGTTCCAACAGGGGCTTCACCTAGATATTCTATAACTGGTAGAGGGGCATGGCTACCAGACTTATGAGAAAGTATTGATAGCAACCAGAAGGCACGAGTTGACCATGCAGAGATTGTCAGCGAGGACATGAACCCAGAAGATGTCTCATGTTCAGGTTGGAGGAGGGGCAGCACCCCGAATGTTAGCACCATCCTCTTGCGTTCATATTTATGACTCTGCACCATGAAGGACGGTGAATTCAACAATAATTATTCCAACTCGGCAATAGCCGAGGCAATAGCAGCAATAACAACAACAACATCAAGGAGTACAGGTGGGTTACACCTATTGTGGCAAGGGAGGCCATATTAGAGACTTGTGCATAGCAACAAATGGGATTTACATAAGGTATGGTGATTCGGCTCATGTGGTAAAATGGCACATGGTAATACCATGTAAAAGTTCTTTATGGTACATAAATCACCAATGACCGTCATATGGAAATGATGCATGATAATAAATGACTTGTGTCACGGCAGTACCGGAATATGGGGTAACTGGTCATGTCCGTCTCCATATTTCGGTACTGCCGTGACACAAGTCATTTATTATCATGCATCATTTCCATATGACGGTCATTGGTGATTTATATACCATGAAGAACTTTTACATGGTATTACCATATGCCATTGCAAAATAGGTAGCAAGCCTCAATGACGGACCTACAATACCTCATATCTATTAGTATGCCAAAATATTTCCTCCTAGTCAAAGTAGTCTTAGTGCCCCGAGTAATATTCAAGAAAATTTTCTAAACCTTGTGCACAAGTTGTCCATGACCATGTAAATGCATATACGACACAACTATAAAAATATATTTCTCATGGTAATGTACTGAAAGTAATTAGAACCAATATATCTACTTATATATATCATTTATTGAGTTAACAATTAATGATCTATCGATCCCAATATTTCTAACATTTACTTGGTGACATATCATTCCCAATATTCCAACTTTCACTTTTGACCTATCAGTACCAACATTCCAACATTTTATATCATCAAAGAATTTCTCATGTGAAACTTATATTATAACATTCTTGTGTCAAATAACACTAATAGTTCATCTTTCATGTGTTTTATTCATTATAACAACATCAAACATGTGGCGTAACTTATCTTTTACATCAACTAAGGTATCATCGTTCTATGGATGTAGCAAGGCATTAAAAGAATTAATTTTATTATGGCATAAAGAAGTATAGAAGGGCCAGAACCACACATCAATTTGAGAAATACGAGGAGAAGGAGAAACACTTTGCACGATCAAGCCTTAGTATATTTTAAATATCCTAAACAATATGCATTGGTTATACTTTAAATTGACAAATGACAAGGGCACTACAAGAACTGATGGGGGCAAAATGAATGATGTATATTTTAAATACCCTAAACGTCCTTAAAAATTATTGGGGGGCAACAAAAACTAATGTATACAGAATTGTTTCTCTTTTCATTTGTCATCTTCTTCATTTTTTCCCAAATTCCTAAACCCTAAAATAATTAAATACTTGTGATCCCACAAACCATAACAAATTCCTATCATTCCGATCATACCTAGTGAATCTCTGACAAATTTTCGATCATGTATTCTCCAAAGTTCTCTCGTCAAGCTTCTCAAGCTTTTAGTCCTTCTCTAATGGATATGGCTCCAAAGAATGTAGAAGTGATAATAAAGAACCAATTTGATGAAACAATTGTCTTGTTGAACACATTACCCCATATTCTTGAACCTCCCAAAGAACCTTTGGTAAAAATAAAATTCTTCCTTCAATCGTTAATCTTAGTACTTTCATTTTTTTGCCAATCCTAAGTGTATAAAAGACTGCCAAAATTTTGGCAATCCAAAGACAGACTTTAGAATTGCCAAAATTTTGGTAGTCCTTTATATAGTCGGGACTGCCAAAATTTGTAGTTCTAAGACTAAAAAATTAAGTTATATTCTTCAGGTTTTGTTTTGAACTCTTTTGTAGTTACATATTTCTTTCTATGTGAAGATACATAACATTCGTTAGGAGATATTATCGTCCATACTCCTATTGGTGTTAATTTTGGACATTTATTGATGACGAATATTGTGTTTAACTCTCTTGGAGAAGATAATAAATTGGTGCCAACAAGTTGGAATACAACATAAACAATCATAATCGTTTCAAGATCGATTATCAATTGAGTTGAGCAAAAATATTTAGAGCTTGGATGTGAGAAATATCGTATATTCAGGTCTCATAATTGAAAAGATGTGGTCCCAAAATAAATAAGAAAAAGAAGAAAAGCATTGGGACAAAGAAATGTGAATGTCTATTCAAGTTACAGATTGTTAACATCGTCGATGGCAAGTGGATAATCAAAGTCAAGAATGGAATATATAATCATATTGCAAACACACTTGCAGGTCATAATATGCTGGATGGTTCACACAGGATATGTCACAACCCGCACCCAGATATTCGGCACAAGTGCATGGGTATGTCCAGCCTACGCCGCAGTGTCGACGATAGAACGCTGTCTATGAAGGCAACTCTAGAGGGGGATGAATAAAGTTTGTGACAATATTTACCAACTAATAATGAAGGCTGATAACCAACTAATAAATTAATTCAAGCCGATATTGAATATAGCAAATATATGAAAGATAATATTGAGCCAGAAATCACAATACGGTGACACCGAGATTTTATCCTAGTTTCCCTCGTGAAGGACTAGTCCAGGCCCGAGAACTCTTGCTCGAAGTTAATCCACTATTTGTCAAATAGGGTATATACGCACTTTTGATCCGAAGGGCATGCCAACCTCTTATAACACGAGATTTGATCCGAAGGACTTGCGACTTCTCACAACCACAAGCTTTTCATCCGAAGAGCTTGCTGACTTCAATAAAAAATAAACTCAAGCTTTACAACTCGACCAGACTTCTAACCAAGATCGCACTTGATACTAGAAGGCTATAAGATTTGTCTTGGGAATATGAAGGTTTGTAGCTCCAAAATAGAGAATATGAAAGTGAATGGAGGATAATGATATATAACAATGATAATACTCAATCACAAGATCTAATAGGAAGATAATGAACGATATGAATTAATGAGAAGGAAACCAAAGTACAATTCTAAAACAAGTCTAGATAACAACCAACAATCTCAAACCAAATAAAATATCCAAGTATCTCAAATAGTCTCCGAAGACAAATCCGGTATCAAAATAGCAAGTACTAGCTACTAGCTACTAGCTAAGTAGTCACAATCTGGGTCTCTACCTCAACTTGTCCATGCTCCTCCTGAGCAACAGGGTTAATATCATCACCCTCAACATCCTGGGGTCCATAGTATATATGACACCAATCCTCTAAAAATATTATCCAGTCAGGATGGAACGAGTACAAGTATTGAAAGTAGTTCCAATACATGGTAGTAGATATGAAACAGTAAATAGTAATGAAATATATAATAAGAAAAGTAAAACTGATATCATATCGTGGTAAGTACTGAGAAATAGCTAAATAGGAGCAATATGGCTTGTATCAACATATATGTAGTAAAATAGAGAAGAACTTTAACTAAGTGTTCGATATGTGATTGGCTTGGCAGATGCACGATCTATACTAAAAGGAATCTAGCTCAATCATACGTGAAATGTATGATTAGCTAGTAGTCACGGTCTATGCTACCACATGGTCTACTAGGGTATGATCACATATCTAACTTATACTTCTCCACCCTCAACTAGTACAATGGATCCAAATTATGATACCTCATAACACGTAAATCATAATATACGGTCTAAAATATGAGCAATATGATCACGATCTATATAATCAATGAAAAACAATATCTCCTGATTATTATCCAAAATATACTAATCTGTGTACCATCGTGTCAGAAATCAAGTACAACATCACTAAAAACATGTATCATAGAAGCTATCATATGAAGAAAACTATAACAGAATGTACTCGCCTATGGTCCTGAGCTTAAAATACCAATCAATGTCCATATTGGAGTCCAAGTTACCTGTATATGAATTTCCTAGTCAATAATTGATTTGGAATAAAAAAAAAAGCTTAACTAACCTTTAGGTTTCTAGGTCAATTCTTGGTCAATAGGGTTAAACTAGGTCAATACCTATTTTTGGGTTCTACAATACCTATTTGGTTGGCCTATGTATTTATCTTAGCTATCATCAAGTTATTTTTAGTTTTTCTAGTCATATCCTATAGGTATTCTAGGTATCATACACTACATATATACCTATTTAGACTTATATATCCAAGTATCAAATATTACCTTAGCTATTTACCTAATACCTTGACCCATTACCTAGTATCTCTGCTATTACCTTGACCACTACCCAATACCTTACCCTAAATCCTAGTATCTTGACAAATACCTTACACTTCTAGATACTTACCAAAATCTAGATCTAATTCCTTCATACCAATATCTAAAATACCCTCATACAATACTCAAACTTACATTACTCATTGATACTTCAATATTATGATACCAATATGATCATAGTACCCAAGTATCACATGGTACCATACTCCCTCACTTGATGCTAACACTAACACACCAAAATACCATACTTACACAAACACTCAATACAACTCTTTCTCACATTTATTATGATACACTCACTATGGAAACTAGGATATTTGGGATACCCTCTAAGTAATGCACAAAGACACTAGGCTTCCACTCTAGTAATATACACCTCACACACACTAGGATACTAGGTAATACACCCACACTCTATACTCAGTCACAACTTACTGGCACAACCACTTGGACACTGTCACATGTGCCTGAAACCAAATCCCTTTCACCCAAGCACTCAACCCACAGCCCTTATCTAGATGCTGCTGTTGTCCAGGAGGACCCAACCTCCTACTGCTGCTCCTGGTGCAGTACCCCCGAGCCTATCCCCCACTACTCAGTGCAGCAAGCTGTACAATACAGGAACTTCAAGCAGTGCACTACGCTGTAGTGTATCTGAAACTGCTGCTAGCTGCTTCATGTGTTGAAGGTGCACAATATAGTGAACAAACCCCCCTTAGCTATGCAAAGCAGTCCCCACTCCACCCTCTTCACACTCAGGCCACACTCTCCAAACTCAAAATACTAGCATACACACTCTCATAAGCACACACACATACACACAAAAGCACACACACACAAATTATCCATGATACTCTAGTGTCACAACTACACCACTATGGTACACCTATGATACTCTTCCCTACTCCAAACATATCATGATACCAATACACCAAACCAATTGGAACATCAAATATATAGAATATGGTATGAATATATACAAAACAATTGGATCTAGAGCAATATAGAGAAATTGACACAAAGATGCACGAATACACACAAATTACCAAATCTAGCTCTACGTATCATGGCGTATCATGACACGAACACTAAGTATACAATTATGGAAACTAGGACACACACATAAACCAAAATAGATTCCAAATTTCTCATGAGAACCACACACAAACACTTGTTGGACACAAATTCGTAATTTTACCAAATGGCATAAAAAATATATGGATTTACCAGGAATAGGCTCTCCACCTAATTCACCACCTATGAGGTTGGATCTAACTATTGGTAGGTTCCTACAGATTTATTTTGGATTTCTAACATAAAAATTCATAGAGAAAGAAAATTTACCTCTTGGAAGTTGTGTCCCAATAAATCTCCACCAAATTAGATATAATTACGGTAAATTAGATACGATCCTCCTAGCCTGGCTCCTCTCCAATGCTACTCCTTGTGCTCTAATGATCTAGGCCTCCATGGGAAGGGAAATAAGCAGTAATTCAGTGGTTGGGAGTGGAAATAGATTGGAATTGGGAGTGGCTTAGGGAAGAAGAAGCTTGGGGAAGAAGAAGAATAAGTAAATTGGTGGAAAAAATAAATGTGAATCTCTCTCCTATGGGGCCGACCACTAGTTGGGTTGGTTGAGGGTTGATTAATTATAAGTTTGCCACTCAACGCTCAAATTTGATTTCTAGATCTAATATGAATGTAATCTTATGGTTACAAAAGGAATCTAATTTGTTATGGAAGGGTATCTAACTAATCTAGAAGGGAATATTATATCCAAGACAACTAACAATAATTAATTCTATGTAACCACATAATTAAATATAACTACATAATTAACAATCTCTAGTAAAATTATAAAAATATCCCTAGTCATAATTTTAGATGGTTACAAGTCTACCCCTTTAAAATAATTTATCCTCAAAATTAAAAGACAAAACAAGCACAACAAGAAAGAAAGATACCTCACAACTCAAAAAGATAAAGGTATCATTCGCGCATCTCATCTTTCCTTTCCCAAGTAGACTAACCCGAAGAGTGATGCCTCCACGTGACACAAACCAAGGAAATCGTCTGGTTATGCAGCACCTTCTTCCTGCAATCCATAATCTCTATCGGCTGCTCCGGATAGCTTAGACTCGGTCCCACCTTAATCTTCGAGTGGTCCAATACATAGCTAGGATCTGCCATATACCATCTTAGTTGGACACATAGAACACGTTGTGCACTCCCTTCAATGTAGACAGTAAGTCTAGTCGGTAGGCCACAACATCGACCTTCTAAAGAATGCCGAAAGATTCGATAAACCTTCGACTAAGCTTCCCGTCTCTACCGAAACGAATTATACCCCGTGTTGAACAAATCCTCAGGAATACCAAATCGATAACCTAAAACCAAAATAGAACCTTAACACACAATCTACAATCACAAACAATCACAAATAATCACAAACATACACAAAATTTATACCTTAAACTCTAACGGTCTCCGGTAGCTATCGACCAAATGCCTATGCCTGACCTGTGCCACACGAAGCCTCTCTCTGATTTACTTCACCTTCTCAACAACATCCACTACTATCTCTGATCCCAACAAAGTTCTCTCACCCATGCCTTCCTAAGATAGTGGAGTACGACATCTTCGACCATAAAGAGACTCAAAATATGACATCTCTATACTGGTCTGGTAGTTGTTGTTGTATGCAGACTCTAACAAATAGAGGTTATCCCATAAACCCCCAAAATCTAGTACACAGGGACGGATCATATCCTCTAGCATTTAAATAGTCCTCTCTGATTGTCCATCTGTTTGCTAGCCTATAAACTCCTAAAAAAATGGAATATAAATCTGCTATCCCAATCCGATACTGTAACCACCACTTCCACTTGTAGGGATATTTTTTTCATTTCATAATTGGTTGTAATTATATAGCTATATTTAATTTCTGTGAATTATAATTATATTGGTATTGGTTTGTATGCTAGCTAACTATAATGAAATAAATATTGGTTTAGTTTGTGCCACTTGTGTTAGTTCATAATATAATTACCTAGAATTAATTAAGTCAGTGCAAGGATAGAATATTCCTTCCTTTGATTAGTTATATCTCTCATTAGTTAATTAAGATTACCTCCTAATTAAATAGATTCCTTTTATGACAATTGCTAAACCTTAATTAGAGAATGGAGAGCGAAAAACTTGACATTGTTGTATGACCAAAATCTATTATAAGAAGGCAAGCCCTAATTAGGGTTCTAATCCATTCATTTTATTTCATTAGCCTCATTTTTTCCTTAAATTTTCCCCTTTCCCAAATCAACCCAAATCTCTACCAAACCCACTCCAAATCTATTCATTCCAATTCCCATGGAGGCCTAGAGCATTAGAGAGAATAAGGAGGACCATTGGAGCTAACTAGGATAATTGTGTCCACTTTACTTTTGTGTCAATTTGGAGAAGTTTTATTGGGATCCAACTCCTAATAGGTTTAATCTCACTTATCTAATCAATTTTTATGTTAGAATTCTATATTTAGCCTCTAGGAACCCACCCATGGCTAGGTACAACCCAATAGGAGAAGATAGGAGAAGAATTAGGTAGTAGATACCTCTATTTTGGTAGATTTAGGTATTTTTATGGCCAATTTAGAAGAATTCTGAATTGTGTCCACCAAGTATTTGATTTGTGTCCTCAATAGGACTATTAGTGTCTAATTGGTTATGTGATAGTATCCTTGTATCCACAAATGGATACGTAGAGTCCGTATCATGATATACCATGATACGTATAGATAAATTGGGTATTTTGGGGGTTTTTAGACCAATTGGTGTTAAATCCTCTCTATTTGCACTATACTTGTTTATTTTAGCCATATTATGTTAGATTACATGTATATTATGTTTCATGTGATTTTGGGTTAGTAGCATGGTGGTGTTGGTGGTAGTTGAGTATCATAGTGATTCTTAGGTGTCTCATGGAGTGGTGCTAATATAGTGTTTGAGGAATTGCACTGTGAGAAAAGTGTTTATATGTGTTATGTTTCAAGTGTGTGAGTGTTATTGTATTGTGTTAGTGTTGTTTTTAGTTGATAGTGTGTGTTTATGAGTGTTTCATATGAGGATGTGAGTGTATATGTGTTAAAGGAATTTTGATGGACTTTTTTAGAGGATTGTAGTGTGAGTTGTTTGTCCAAGGGTGAATCATGTAGAGGGGATGTGCGTGCAAAGGATATCTTGTGTGTAGAAACTCCATATTGCAGCATGTTTGTGTTGGTGTGTTGAGTGTGCATAGATGAGAGAGGATGTGCATATTTGTAGGTGATGTGTCCACTGTAGTGAGGGAGATTTGCAGCATGTGTGTGAGGGAGATAGGTATTAAGAAGAGGAAATACTAGTAGAAGTAGTACCCCTTCTTTTGTGCTTGTAGGTTTAGGGGATCTAGAGGGAAATATGTACTAGTGTATAGGTTGTGTGGTGTACTGGTGTATATGTTGGTGTTAATATATGTGTGAGTGTTAGTTGTGGGGATTTCCTATATACCCGGTTATAGAAGCACCTAGTTACAAATTCTAGGATATATGGTGTAAGTTAAGAGTGAGCATACAAGAGTAGTAGGGGTGAACAAAGGTTTAGATCGGTCCAAATCGAACCGAACTTCAAAGAACCAAAAAAAATTGACCACCGTTTCTCTTAAACCGAAAACTGACCCAAACTTAAGTGAACCGATCAAAACTGAACCAAAAATGTATTTTGGGTTTACAGGTCGGTTCGCTCTTATGGGCCATTTGGGTTAGGCCTAATAACAAAAGCCATTATTCCTAAATAATAATAAAAAAAAGCTGGATTAAATATAATAAAATACAGCAAAATATTAGGAAAAAAATACAGACAACAAAATATAATAGATTATAAAATAGAGTGTAGTAGTGTACAAGTTTTTTCATACAATAATTAACAATATAATAAAGCATTAGTCACAAGATTAACAATATCATAATATAGTATATACATGTTTTTTTATTCCATCATCAATTACATGTTCTGTAGCTTCTCAAGCCATCAATTACAAGTTCTCTCTTCTCAACAACAGAATATACAAGATTTGTCACAACAAATTACAAATAAATAAATTTAATGGACAACAAGGCATCATCATCAAGCATAGTTCTCTACTTCTCTTCTCAATCAAGCCATTATCATCAAGCCCTAGCTTTCCTTGGACAACACAACCAAAAGAAAAGAAAAAGCCTAAATTGTGGCTCAGATAAGGCTCATTTATGCATCATAGTTTGATGCCATGTAGTATTAGTTCTCCTATTCTCTAGCCAACATCATCATTTCCACTTCCTCATCTAATATGTTAGTAAAATTTTCAAAAAAGACAAGAAACTAACATCATAGATATACCAAATGGCTGCAGTAAATGCTCCACCAATGGCTGCAGAGTGTAGTAAATGCCTCACCAAATGGTTGTAGTAAATGCCCCGCCAATGGACTGGAGACTTGGAGGGTTGGGGCAGTAGAAAAGTGACTAAAGTCTCCCAAGTAAAATTGGCGACAAAAATACGCACATTGCATGAATATGAAGTTGTTGCCATTGATTGGGTTCGTGCTACCTATTAAACATCACACAATTAATGAGTGACCTAAGTTACCTATGGCTATGCTACCTATCCTTAACCTATATAAACAACCTTTACGTGCACTGTGCAGGATGTCCACTGTCAGTGTCCAGTGCAGAGTCAGTGACTCAATATGCCAAAGTGCAGTCTGTGCTATGAATCAGTTATCACTTATTAGTGTGCCAATGTGTAGAGTCTGAGTCAGTGTGCCACAGTGCCAAAGTACTGAATTCAATCAGAGATTCAGAGAGCAAGTTTTAAACACTTTATGAACAAAAGAATTAAACTACAGTACAGAGCAGGTTGTGCAACAGTATATATGAGGAATTCATAAGTAACATAACCAATTTTAAGCATTACCGATCTATAAACAAAAAAGATTTTTTAAAAAGTATATATGAGGAACAAATGGGAACAAAATTTAATACAAGTGCAGTACAGGCCGACAATAATGCTCACGTCAGAAAGAGAAGTCAGAGGGATAAAAAATATGGCCCTAAATTACAAATCTGTGAACAAAAAATTAATACAGCAAACAAAAAATTAATACAAAAAATTAATTCAACAACCAATCTGGAAATAAAACTTACTAAAGCCAGAGAAATTGATGTGCTCGAGTCGAAGACCTCGTAGATGAAGATCTGTGCTGAGAATGAAGAAGACCCTTTAAATCTAGGTTTATACCCCGTAGATCTATCTCTCAGAGAAAGATAAGTGGAGAGAGGAAACAGGGAAAGAAGATAGGGTTAGGAAAAGAAGATAAATGGCAGAGAGATGAGTGGAGTCAGACTCCTAAGGCTCGTAGACTTCGTCTTTTAGCCTCAGAGGGAAAGAGGTAGAGGGATCAATGATCAAGGTCCAGGGAGCCAGGGAAGAATTTAGTGTTTGGAAGGAACCGAGAAAACATGAAATGGAAGCAGAGCGTCATGAAGGATGAGAGAGAAAGTTAGGTCATAATTTTTTATTTTATATGGGGGGTTGGTAGACTAGGTGTCACGACCCGCACCCGGTTATTCGGGCACGAGTGCGTGGGCACGTCCAGCCTACGCCGCAGTGTCGGCGGCGAACGGAGCTCGCCGGAGCGGCTCAGGCGAGGGGAGGGGGGTGCTGCTGCTGCTTGCGGCTGAGGGGCCGCCGGGGAAGAGAGGGGGAGATGGCTGCGGCGGCTTCGCGGGCGGGTGGCGCCGGTGGCGGCGTCGGGCAGCGGCGGCAGTGGGCGTGGCGGCGTCGGGCAGCGGTGGGCGTTGGTCGAGAGCGACGACGGCGGGGCTATAAATAGGTGGCCGAGGGGTGTCGTGGCCGAGACGGGCGGGAAGAGGGGTGGTCGTGCGGGAGAGAGCGGGCGGAGCGCCGGGCGGAGCGGGCGGCGGCGTCGTCTCCGCCGCGAGACGCGGTCGTGGGGAGAGAGAGAGAGTGGGGGACCGGGTTTCGGGTCGGGCGGGTCGGGTTCAGGCGGACCCGACCCGACCCGTTAGGGGCTGGGCCGGTTTCGCGGGCCGGGGGCTGGCTAATGGGCCGGGCCGAGTATATTAATAAAATTAATAATAATAATAATAATAATAATAATAATTAATAATAATTAAAAACAGTTAATTAATTAATTAATTAGAAAATTGTTTTTAGGCATTTAAAAATAGGTCTGAGGCCCAGAAAAATCCAGAAAAATTACCCTAAGTCCAATTTTCCATTTTACACCCAAAAATATTATTTTCACCATATTTTAATATTATTTATTAATAACTAAAAATCATTTATTAATTAAAAGCCTTGATTTTAATTACAGAAAATTCCCAGAAAATTCCAGAAAATCGGGAAAAATCCAAGATTTAATAATTTGAAGATTCAGGGGGTTTACAACCTACCCAACTTACAAAAATTTCGTCCTCGAAATTTAAAACTTAAGCCATACTCTGTAAGTCCTTCACGTACATCAATCGCAGTCTCCTTGCGAAAATTTAAATCCTAATCATGTCCGCTGCAATCACTTCAAGGTTAAGACGACTACTATTCCAAGCAAGATTCAACCTAGGGTTATTACTTCTTACTTTATGTCCATATAACATCTTCAGGGATTGCACGTGCTTATGACCTTGCCTCACTAACTATCATAAATTTCCTCTAGAAGTGATTCGAGTCCAACAGTATTTCCATTCACAATTGTATGTTTTAAATTTTAAATTCCATTCACATCCTCAATATTCTAACTAGGTAGTCCAACCATCGAGCTTTAATTCAAACACCAAATTGAAAAATAATTTAAATGTGGTTCACCAATGTTCAAGTATGAATTATATATCCTCTGAATTTAATTGATGATCTTACTTTCATTATTCAAGATTTAAATCATGTACTTGAGATATAACTATTGATATCAATTCACTAATCATCTTAGTCACTCCTCTAAATTTTCAAAATGAGAATGGCTTGAACCTCTTCCAATCTAATCTTCTCGGTCACAATTTTAAAGAATTTATCTTGAGTTGACAATTGCACTGCTACCCAACTTAGAATTTACCCATACATCACAATAGACTATATACCTTAAGAAAAATATTCCTTAATATGTTTATTCATGTCATTCAATCCTCGAAACTTCAACGTCGATCATGTCACGTTTGATATGTCCTCGATTACGAAAGGTTAATCCTCAAGTATGTGATCGGCCTATGTGGCATATCTAGTACTATCTATGTACCAAACTTATACCAGGCACGAGATTTCGTCTTTCCGAAATAAGGGAAAACGAAGATCAATAATAAAGAGTTCAAGGGCGAGGTGATAGAACAGAGGTATTGGGATCAAGGAGTGTAAAGAATTCAAGTGGGAATTGTCAAACGATTTGTGGATTGAAATCCTATCTTGGTAATTCCTATTCACATGCTTGTGTTAACACAGTTATGCTCAGACATGTCTAGGGCAGGTATACTAGTCAACTATATATCTCAATCCACGTAAAGTAGGGCGAAGGGCGAATCAAATGTACTAAGGTTGATCAGACCGTAATACACTGATTCTGAATAGACAATTGTATTAGTGTGTCGACCCACTAATACATATGTCATGAACAAGCTTGATAGAAGGATAAGCTTGCAAAACTAGGCTATAAATTAGCAGCATAAGTCAAGTACAGCAAAATTAAGTGCGCTAGATGTTGATGAAAAGGAGATACAAATTATTTTAAAACAACACAAAACAACCTACAATAAGCACAAACACATGATTCTAAAATCTCTATAGTTTATTAATTATAAAAGCATAGCAGGTTATTAGCAAGTTTAAAATTTCTAGGTTGGGGCTGAGGTCACGAACCAATAGGCGCGAGTTAAACAATAATAGAAAGGCAGCTAAAGAAATCACTTACGCGCATTAGCTGCTCCAAGAGTCTGCGCGTTCTCCACGGTTATGCTGGTAGAGCATCTCGTGGTGATCTTGTAGGAGTCTCGTCGCTTGCTGGTAGATCCTGCATCCAAAAATAAACGATAAAGGCGCACAGGAATCAAGGCAGGATGCGAGTCAATAAAATGATTCGAAGTCGATATGAATATCAAGAACGATTCAATCAAATGGATGAGCTTTTCCTAAAATCCTCAATCTTATTGCAGGCCTGTTCGGTCCCTAAGTTGAAACCGAACAATTTAGTCGTTTGACCTGCATGGGCCACCACAAAAACGTGTCACGACCCGCACCCGGTTATTCGGGCACGAGTGCGTGGGCACGTCCAGCCTACGCCGCAGTGTCGGCGGCGAACGGAGCTCGCCGGAGCGGCTCAGGCGAGGGGAGGGGGGTGCTGCTGCTGCTTGCGGCTGAGGGGCCGCCGGGGAAGAGAGGGGGAGATGGCTGCGGCGGCTTCGCGGGCGGGTGGCGCCGGTGGCGGCGTCGGGCAGCGGCGGCAGTGGGCGTGGCGGCGTCGGGCAGCGGTGGGCGTTGGTCGAGAGCGACGACGGCGGGGCTATAAATAGGTGGCCGAGGGGTGTCGTGGCCGAGACGGGCGGGAAGAGGGGTGGTCGTGCGGGAGAGAGCGGGCGGAGCGCCGGGCGGAGCGGGCGGCGGCGTCGTCTCCGCCGCGAGACGCGGTCGTGGGGAGAGAGAGAGAGTGGGGGACCGGGTTTCGGGTCGGGCGGGTCGGGTTCAGGCGGACCCGACCCGACCCGTTAGGGGCTGGGCCGGTTTCGCGGGCCGGGGGCTGGCTAATGGGCCGGGCCGAGTATATTAATAAAATTAATAATAATAATAATAATAATAATAATAATTAATAATAATTAAAAATAGTTAATTAATTAATTAATTAGAAATTTGTTTTTAGGCATTTAAAAATAGGTCTGAGGCCCAGAAAAATCCAGAAAAATTACCCTAAGTCCAATTTTCCATTTTACACCCAAAAATATTATTTTCACCATATTTTAATATTATTTATTAATAACTAAAAATCATTTATTAATTAAAAGCCTTGATTTTAATTACAGAAAATTCCCAGAAAATTCCAGAAAATCGGGAAAAATCCAAGATTTAATAATTTGAAGATTCAGGGGGTTTACACTAGGGGTGGGGTAAATTAGTAAACGCACATTAATACTTTCGGTTGTTGGTTCGGTTCGGCCGCCAAAGTCAAAAACCAAAGACCGAACCAAAATCAAAGTTTTCCAAAGCCAAAACCGACTTTTGAACCGTTTTACTGACCAACCGAATCAAATGCACTTTTATGGTCGGTTCAGGTCGGTTTGAACCAGTTTTTGCTCACCCCTATGGATTAGCACTTCCTATATATTCTAGGATACCTGTGTATGTGTTCCAGAATATAACATCAGGTAAGCTGCATTGAGGGAGTTTCACAAGACGGGTTAGGGTTATGGGCATATTTTAGGGTAGTACTTGTTTGAGTAATATCTATACTAAAGTCTTATAGAGGGGTATTAGTGTGTTGTTTTAAGAATACACTGGAAACAACATATTAACTTCAAGGAAATCTGTAGACCTAATAGAAGACTTGAAATAATGCCATACCTGGAAATTTGTGTTCTATAAAGTGACAACTTATCATATTAGGAGGTTAGATATTTTTTTAGTACAAAGTTGTACACCTTAACTAGATTTTGACTGACTGTTGCCTTTAGGATATTCAAGGAAAGAAATGAAGCCTCATGAACAAGAATAATGTGCATCATGATGATGTATTTGATGCAGATCATTCACCATATAACAATATAGCAGCAGCAGATCATTGCACCAAAGTGCAGTTGCCTTGTACTGGCAAAAGCAGAACCATAGGCTAGTAGGAGACTAGGTCTAAGTAGTATAAGGACTATTATGCAGTGATTCGCTAGGATTAACTATGAACACAACATGGGGGCAGTTCTATATAGCTACAATATAGTAGGTAAAGATAATTTTGAGGCAATGAAGGGGGGACAACTTGGTGCCAGACTTGGCACAATGTATAGTTTTGAGGGATGTGTACAGTGAGGTGAGGGGGTATGGTAATAGCAGTGTGCTAGTGCTTGGGGTTGTTAGAGTAGATATGGAGGCTAGTTGAAGTATCACGATATTAAGTTGATAGTGTTGGCATCCTAAGATATTAAGATTTGGGCTCATGATACTATAATGGGTATCATGTGTGAGCCAAAGTATTGGCTATGATACTAGGTAATTGAGTATCTTAGAAGAATAAGCTATTGAGTTTGTGTCTAGTGGTACCTAATATGTTAGATATTAGTTTATGATATATTTGGGTATCAAGTTAAGATAATAGTTATTAGGTTAAGATATTGAGTTATTGGTTAATTAGTTAAGTAATAGGTGTATAGGGTAAGAAAGTATAAGTTATTAATATCTAGCGGTCTATATTATATATACATGATACTTAGTATACTATACTAGTTAGTATAATCTAGAAACCTAGAGAGGACTTGGTAATAACCTAGTATAGACTTAATATCACTTGTATGACTACATGGGCTAACTATATAGGTGTTCGAGAACGCAAATTTGAATCTTGACCTAGTTTTGCCCGTTTGGCCTAGAAATGACCTAGAACCATAACATAACACTAGGTAAGTTTGTATTTGACTCCTAAACAATTATTGACATCGATAATTCATATTTAGGCCACTTGGACTCCAGTTCAGGCACTATTTGATATTTATTTCTTAGGACCACAGTCGAGTACATTCTTTGACAGTTTCTATTATATAATGATTACTATGATACATTTAGTAGTAGTATTATACTTGATTCCAAACACGATGGTACACAAGCTAGTATATATAGATTCTAGTCAGGAGATGTCGTAATTCAGATCTGTTGTATTAGTCGGGGGATGGGGTAGTATTAGTTGGTTATGTGATCATACCCCCAATCCGTGCATCATAACTAACCTTACACCTCACATATGGTTAGCCTTACCCTATATCCGTGCCTCATAGCTAATCATATATGATTGTGCTTGATCCTATATTGTATTCATAACTCATAGACAATCATATATGATCTAGTCTGATCCATATTCCTAAGCCGATTACATATGAACTAGTATTTTAAACACTTAATATTTACAATTATTCCTCTACTTCAGTTCATATTTGATGATACATGTCATATACCTGTTTACTTATAGTTTATCACTTGCCTGTGATATGATACCAGTCTTACTTTACCATTATGATTCCATTATTTTTCTCTATTATGTATTTATATTACTTTACTATTTTATAATCTTTATCAATTAAGTGGAACTATTGTTAGTTTATGTGTTTCGCTCCAATCCTGACTGGATAAACATTTTTAGGATTTGACATGGAGGACTTTTATTCTACTTACTATGGACCCTAGGAGGGTGAGGCTGCTATTTATGACCAGGTTGCTTAGGAGGAGCATATCCCAGTGGAGGGAGAGACTCAGATAGTTGCTTCTTAGGTAGACATTAGTATTCTATTTGTACTGGATTTATCTCCAGAGACTTAGACCATTTGGAATATTATATTTTGATTCTAGACTTGATGTTTGGTATTGTTAGACATATCTAGACTTGTGACTTTGGATTTTCTCTTTTTATATCATATCGTGCTGTTATCTTCCTTCTAGATTCTTGTGATTGAGTATTGCTATTATTATATTGTCATCTTGTCCTCCTTATGGAGTTGAGATATTATTGACAGGTTGTGATCATATTATTAGGTAAGATTGATAGTTAGTATTGTTGACCTAGATAGCGTTCTACCGCCGATGCTGCGGCATAGGCTGGATGTACCACATACTTATGCCCCGATCTTCCGAGTGCGAGTTGTGACACATTTTTATGGTAGCTCATGCATGTCTCGTCTTCGTAACTAGCACGATGTCATGATAGTACTTCGGTTTAGTCGTACTATTACGAGCCTGTGATAGGATATTAGGATGCGAGAATGTTAAATCACAAATTCGAATTTCTTGAGAGATTCCTGGGATGACCCTTGAGAATCTTACTATAACTTTATTTTAAAATCTGCTTCCACTTGTTTTGTTCGTTGTTGAATTTGATTAATGTAATGAGATAAGTTTTATTGACTGAATTGAGGTATATTCTAATAACAAATTTGGACGAGGATAGTGAGAAAGGTAATTGTTTGCCATAGTGATGGGGTCTAGAGTTTATCGCAACCATACTAGCTGGCGAGGCAAAAATATAGAGACCTGATTTTGGATATACTTATATTAGTTATGGAATTTAGAGTTTCTTGCAGCCATACCGGTTGTCGTGGTGAGAATTCTAGAGAACATGATCATAGAGGTATATACCCTAGTTATGAACTATATAGTTTATCGCAACTATGTTTACTGACATGACGAGAATTCTGGGTAACATGATTTCGGATAGACGTATAAGATTATCAGATTGTATCTTAAATTGGTTCTTAACATATCGTCTCTATTATTCAACCTTGTTATCATTGAATTATTCTCTTTCACCCTTACTAGCTCATGATAGAGATATCTTCAGTTCCTATCATGCCCCAGTACCGAAATACGGAGACGGACATGGCCAGCTACCCCGTACAAGGTACTATACGTCGTACGATGATCACGACTGTATAAGACAAGGGGGTGCATGCAACAATCAAGTCTCCTAGGGTCAAAAAATTATATCTATCAATCATTCAAACAAAAAACAATAAGCATAGAGCATATATAATAAAGCAATAAGGCATCCCAAACACTTTCTCAACATGTTCTGGAGACCAGTTGTGCAAAATAAGGAGCTGGAAGAGTAACAAAAGTATATGACAGTAATCAACTATATTCTAATTTAATAAAATCATGCAAGGAGACTATTGTCAAGACGAGCCGGCTAACAGGTGTCGGTGGCTAAATGCCCAAAAGAAGTAAATGTTCAATGATGATCAGGGAAGAAGAAAACCCACTCGTTATCCCTTACGACCATGTTCCTAGTACGCACCATGAGTTGGGGGAAGTACGCTGGATCCTCGGGTGCTGGCTTAAAACCTGGCCATGCAAACCCAGTGGGGTTAAACCCCAAATAGCAAATACCACAAAGGAAGCACGAAATAGAGAAACAAAAACCGAAGGAAAATATATAATAATACATAGGATCAATTTCGTAACTTAGGTCCATGGCATATCCTAGCACAAAGGCCCAGCCCTACAACCAAACAAGGATAAGGGTTGAACCATCACACTATGATAGTCTATTTCCCTAAGCTACTAATCGAATAATACAATCACAACCAAGTCCATTTTCTTATATTGGCCAATCACTTGTACGACTTGCTATTTTTGTGGAGTCTGAGGTTATCTAAAATAATGCATAATATGTATCCTCAGATCATGCCAGTGCCGAACATTAGCTAACCGAACCAATAAATGAATAAAATTGGTATTCACGAGATGCACCAGTTTCCCGTAGGGCCACTGCGCTAAAAATATGGTATTAGCAGTTCCAGTATTCCTATAGTAAAATAGTGGCTCGGCATAATAATATGTCAGATATTGTACTCCACTAAGGCAGATGATATACAATATATATGGTGGCCAACCCACAGCGCACTTGGAATGAATCTCTGTGGGAAGGTTCGTTGGCATGATCTTGGGATACCGTTCCCTCCAATGTTACTAGCACTTTTAGTTACCTAATTAGCCCTATGTTGTGTTTGAAATCTCAAGCCGTGGTCATATGAGAAATTCCCTTGAGATGTCGTATAAATCTAGTATGGGCATACTAGATACGAATCCATGAAAGTCAAATCTGGATTCACCCGTGCGTGTGTGCAATATTTAGTCAATCAATATTCTAGCCACACTTTTGTAGTTGACTCGCTTATTATGCCCGTGCTGGAGAACAATATATATTTATAATATCACGTATTCAGGAATTTGGAGGTATTCTCGATACAGAATCTAAATATAATTACTAAACAAGTGACACGATGGGTCACACCTCGGTGCACATTAAATCATGGACAATTATCAGGCAATAGTGGTATCCGCACTGATACAATATTTGTGTCTAATTACCAATTATATATTGGGTCATAAAGGAATAAAAAAATATTCAACCAAAACAAGCCAGGCCGCATGGGTCTCTAGGTCACATGGGAAGTCCAGGCCGCATATCAAGTCAGGACCGCATAACAAGTCCTGGTCGCATATGAATTCAGGGTGCATGCTCAGGGTTAAAGTCTACTCTTTGGGACAAGTGTTGAAGTAAAAAAAAATGAATGAAGTGTCAGTAATATGACATAAAGTGATTGATATGACAATCCATAAAGTATGTTAGGAGGAAAAGATAAAACCATAGAAAGATATGCTAAGGTTTCAGAGTCATGCGTCCAAGGAAAAGCGGCCACATGCTCTGCTTGCCGCATATGCCTTTTTACCGCATATGGGACGGTGCCGCATAGAGGTCTCTTGGACTTAGCAAATTTCTCATTTCTTCGGTGAGTGAACAAACATGGAGCACAAGGATAAGCTCAGAACACTTGTGTGATGGCAGTCATGCCTCCAACAAGACGGACGCATGCTTGTCAATATGCGACGAAAGCTCAGGCCGCATAGCCCTCTCAGGCCGCATGGCAATCTTAGTCGCATAACTCGCAGGCCACATAAAGACTTCATCTTCTCCAAGCAGCAGGTTTGACCATAGCGAAATCTCCAAAAACTAAAATTTTGTTTTGTCCATAAAATCCTCATTTTTAGTCCAAATCGAGTGAACCAAAAGCCAAAATGCTCTAAATTGAAAGCTATATCAGGTTTTCGAAAATACATGTCTAATAGATAAAAACCAAGAAAAACTCATGAAATCTATAAAACTCTAAGTTAGAAATGTAAATCTACTCAAAACCACCCATCAAAATAGAAAACTTCAAGAACTAAAAGTTCTTAGAAACACATAACAAACATAATAGAATAATAATATGGAGAGTTTTTCTATTTCTCATTCAAGATGTACTTGCCAATGGAAAGGGGAGATAAAACACAATAGAGAAGGAAATAAAGTAATGAAAAGAGAGAGAAGGAAAATGTTGGGGTATATATGGTAGGGTTAAGGGTTGAACCAAGGGTTGTCATGAGTTGAACCAACCCATAAAATGAACCAAGAACCAGGTTAAACCAAAGAATGGGTCTAGTCTCTATGCACATGCAACCATGCTAAAAATAAAATATATTCCAAATACGTATATCGGGAACGGGGAGTGACAGTTCCTCTAGTTCAGTCCTTGTAAAGCTTCACCTTCATTAGTTTCTGATGTTCCTTGGATAGTGTAGTAGTTTGGTAACTTACAAATAGGGTTGTGTCAAGTTGAGTATCCGTGTTAATGGTTAGGAGTGTAGCTTATAAGTCTGAGAGTGATTCCTTATTGAGTATATGAGCATAGGTATCACTGTCTAAGACTAAAAGTAACTCATAGTATAGTACCATTTGTAACCATAGATCTATGACATGTGTCAGTGTATAGTTAGTAGCTGGTATCCTAGAGTATTAAGTGCATGTGTCTAGTATAGCTTTAAAGTAGTATATATGTACCAAGGGTACCTAGAGAGTGTAGTTTCCAAAGTTTATCAAGAATGTAATAAGTAATAAGTGATAGGTGTAGCGTATCAATTTAGTATCAGTGAGTATTATTTTGTGTAATAGTATCGGCTAGGTGTACCAGTGTAGTATGAATATATAGGTCTATAAGGGAGTACCATGAGAGTAGTTGTGCAACATTCCAAGTAGTGAGGGTTGAGGGGTCCGGCTAGGCCATCTATGGCACAACAAATTATCCCACACCAGTAGAGGGAGACACACCAGTAGGGCAGGGCTTTTGCGATAACGATCATGGGGACCGATGCTACGGGTGTTGGGTTATCAAGTTTTGTTTTTTTCTTTTTCTTTCCATCTATTGATCTGTGTGATTACTAGTATCTTATAGTTTTTATTAGTAATCTTGTGTTGTATTATAGTTAGTAGTAAACCCCTGATAGAGACTGCAATATCATAACAGATAGAGACCATAACCATGCATGTTGATAATGATGAATAATTTTTTTCAATAGAATTGTATGTTTATATAATTTTAAATAGGATTTCACTTGGACCATGACTAGATGAGGGTTTGACTTTAGTGAGGATAATGATAAATATGTTATGAACAAAGGAGAAGAGATGTGTGAGGGATACCCTATCTTTTGAAATATGAGTTATTCTTTCTGTTCATGCCTACTACCTTTTAAATTTTGAGGACAAAATTTTTCTAGGGGGGTAGGATTTGTAACCACCACTTCCACTTGTAGGAATATTTTTATCATTTCATAATAAGGTTATAACTATATAGCTATATTTAATTTATGTTAGTTATAATTATATTGGTTTTAGTTTAGTGTGCTAGCTAATATGAATGGACTAAGTGTTAATGTTAGTGTTAGTTAGTGTCACTTGTGTTAGTTCATGACATAGTCATCTAGAATTAATTAAGTTAGTGCAAGGATATAATATTCCTTCCTTTGATCAGTTAGATGCTCTCACTAGATAATTAAGATTCCCTCCTAATTAACAGATTCCTTTTATGACAAATTTTAAACCTTAATTAGAGAATTGAGAGGGGCAAACTTGACATTGTAGCATGACTAAAACCTATTATAAGAAGGAAAGCCCTAATTAGGGTTCTAATCCATTCATTTTATTTCATTAGCCTCCTCCTTCCCTAAATTTTTCTATTCCCCAAATCAACCCAAAATCCTATCAAACCCACTCTAAATCTATTCATTCTAATTTTTATGGAGGCCTATAGCATTAGAGAGAACAATGAGGACCATTGGAGAGGAGATAGCTAGGAGAATTGTGTCCACATCACTTTTGTGTCCATTAGAGGAGTTTTATTGGAATTCAACTCTCAATAGGTATAATCTTACTTACCCTATCAATTTTTATGTTAGAATTTTATATTGAGTCTTTAGGAACCTACCCATAGTTAGGTACAACCCAATAGGGAAGAATTAGGTAGTAGAGGCCTCTATTTTGGTAGATCTAGGTATTTTTGTGGCCAATTTGGGAGAATTACGAATTATGTCCACCAAGAATTTGGTTATGTCCTCAATAGGACTATTAGCGTCTAATTGGTTGTGTGATAGTATCCTTGTGTCCACAAATGGATATAAAGAGCCCGTATCATGATACACCATGATACATATTAGTAAATTGGGTATTTTAGGATTTTTAGACTAATTGGTGTTAAATCCACTCTATTTGCACTATATATGTTTATTCTAGCCATATTATGTTAGATTCTTACATATATATTATGTTTCATGTGATTTTGGGTTAGTAGCATGTTGGTGTTGGTAGTAGTTGAGTATTATAGTGATACTTGGGTGTCTCATGGAGTGGTGCCCATGTAGTGTTTGATGAATTGCATTAAAGAGTCTTTATATGTGTTGTGTTTCAAGTGTGTGAGTGTTAGTGTATTGTGTTAGTGTTGTGTTTAGTTGATAGTATGTATTTGTGAGTGTTTTATATGAGGATATAAGTGTGTAGGTGTTTGAGGGATTTTGATAGACTGTTTAAGAGGATTGGAGTGTGAGTTGTGTGTCTAAGGGTGTATCATGTAGAGGGGATGTATGTGCAGATGATATCTTGTGTGCAGAAACTCCATATTGTAGCAGGTTAGTGTTGGTGTGTTGAGTGTGCATAAGTGCAAGAGGATGTGCATATCTGTAGGTGATGTGTTCACTACAATGAGGGAGATTTGCAGCATGTGTGTGAGGGATATGGGTATTAAGAAGAGGAAATAACAGTAACAACAGTACCCCTTCTTGTGTGCATGTAGGTTGAGGGGATATAAAGGGAAATATGTACTAGTATATTAGTTGTGTGGTGTACTGGTGTATATGTTGGTGTTCATATATGTGTAAGTGTTAGTTGTGGGTATTTTATGTGTACCCGGTAAGCTACTTAACGGAGTTTCATGAGCCAGGTTGAGGTTGTGGGCAGTTTTTGGGACATTACTAGTTTGAGTGATATCTATATTAAAGTCTTAAAGAGGGGTATCAATGTGTTGTTTTAAGAATACACTGGAAATAACATATTAACTTCAAGGAGATCTGCAAACCTAATAAAAGACTTAGAATAATGTCATACCTGGAAGTTTTTATTCGATAAAGTGACAACATATCATATGAGGAAGTTATATTTTGTTTTGTACAAAGCTGAACACCTTAACTAGATTTTGACTGACTGCTGCCTTTAGGATATTCAAGGAAAGAAATGAAGCCTTATGAAAAAGAATAATGTTCATCACGATGAAGTATTTGGTGCAGATCATGCACCATACAACAACATAGCAACAGTAGATCATTGCACCTGAGTGCAGTTGCCTTGCACTGGAAAAAGTAGAACCACATGCTAGTAGGAGACTAGGTCTAAGTAGTGAGGTTTGGGAACTAATGTGCAGTGAGTCGCTGGGATTAACTGTGAACTCAACATGGGGAAAATTCTATGCAACTGTAATATAGCAGGTAAGGACTATTTTGAGGCAATGAAAAGGGGATAGCTAGGTGCTAGACTTGGCACAATGTACAGTTTTGAGGGAAGGACAGTGAGGTGAGAGGGGTATGGTAATAGAAGTATGCTAGTGCTTCAGCTTGTTAGAGTAGATATAGAGTTTAGTTGAAGTATCATGATACTAAGTTGATAGTGTTGGCATCCTAAGACATTAGGGTTTGGGCTCATGATACTATAGTGGGTATCATGTATGAGCCAAAGTATAGGCTACGATACTAGGTAATTGAGTATCTTAGTAGAGTATGATATTGGGTTTGTGTCTAGTGGTACCTAATATGTTAGATATTAGTTTATGATATATTTGGGTATCAAGTTAAGATAATGGGTATTGGGTTAAGATATTGAGTTATTGGTTAAGGTATTGTAAATTGGTTAAGGTATAGTTAAGTAATAGGTGTATAGGCTAAGAAACTACAAGTTATTGATATCTAGGGGGCTATATTATATATACATGATACTTAGTATACTATACAAGTTAGATAGTCTAGAAACCTAGAGAGGACTTGGTAATAACCTAGTATAGACTTAATATCACTTGTATGACTACATAAGCTAACTATATAGGTGTTCGGGAACCCAAATTTGAGTATTGATCTAGTTTTGCCCGTTTGACCTAGAAACCAAAAACAACACTAGTTAAGCTTGTATTTTACTCCTAAACACTCACTGACATTGGTAATTCATGTTTAGGTCATTTGGACGCCAGTTCAGGCACTGTTTGATATTCATTGCTCAGGACCACAGACGAGTACATTCTCTGACAGTTTATGTTATTTGATAATTCCTATGATACATGTAGTAGTATTGTTATACTTGATTTCTGACAGATGGTACACAGGCTAGTATATATAGATTCTAGTCAGGAGACGTCATGATTCAGATCTGTTGTATTAGTCGGGGGACAAAAAAGTATTAGTTGGTTACACTACTAGAATAAGCGGGATTAGCGACGTTTTTTAGCGACTCTATTTAAAAACGTCGCTAATTTAGCGACTCCATGTAAAAACGTCGCTAGACGTCGCTAATTGGCGACATTTAGCGACGTTTAGCGACTTTTATTCATTTTTTAAAAGATTAGTCGCTATAAGTTCAATTTAGGTCGCTAAACGTCGCTAATATATTTTATTTAGCGACGTTTAGCGACGTTTTTAGCGACGTATATATTTTGGCCATTTAGCGACGTCATTAGCGACGTCTTAAACGTCGCTAATTTAGCGACGTCATTATTGGCGTCGCTAAAAACGTCGCTAAATTCTAAATTAGCGACGTAAATTAGCGACGTCATTATTGGCGTCGCTAAATAGTCGCTAATTTAGAATTTAGCGACGTCATTGTTGGCGTCGCTAAAAATGTCGCTAAAGTTTTTACTTAGGGCTGATTCCCCCCATTTCCTTCGATCTCTCCCTCTCCCTCTCCCAAAATTCAAATCCGCTCTCGATCTCTCCCCTCCGGCTCCTCCTTCCTCCCTCCGGTGACCCCCCTCGGCCGCGTCCTCCCCCTCCGGCTCCCCTCCTCCCTCCGGTGCCCCCTCCTCCCTCCCGGCAACCCGCCTCCAGCCGCGTACTCCCCCCTCCGGCCACGTCCTCCCCCCTCCTCCTCCTCCTCCTCCTCTAGGTAAACCCTAACCCCCTCTCTCTCTCTCTCTCCCTCTCACAGGACACACATGTGACACTGACACAGACACGACACACACACACACTGACACAGACACATATACTGATGAGGACCTAGGGTTAGGGTTAGGGTTAGGTTTTTTGACCTAGGGTTAGGGTTAGGGTTAGGGTTTTTGATCAGGATTAAGGCTTTATAATACACAGACATAGATGTATGCTTTATAATACAAATATTAAAATAAATATAAATATATAAAATATCGAGTAAACAAATAAAATTATTATGTAGTAGATAAATAAAAAAATAGTAATAAAGTAATTATAACATAATTATCTAAAAGAATATATGAAAGCAATTAGCTAAAAAGAAAGAAAAAAAGAAAATTTTTTAAAATAAAAATAAAAGTATATAAAAATAAGTAAATAAATCCTTTGAGTTACTGTTCCCCGAAGGAATTAAGTAAATAAGTAAATAAAAAAATAAACAAAAAGAATATAATATATATATATATATCCTCCCAGAAATTTTATAATGTTTTATTCTATCACTTGTATTATTCGATCAGTAATGTCATTTACTTGAACACCTTGGTCCTGGAGTCAACCCATTAAGATGGTATAGTGGGCTTTTTATTAGAGTCTTAACTATTTGTCTGGAAAGTTATGTCATTCTTTCCTATTTTTCTTTGCAAAACTAAGTTGTTGTTGTAACTGGAATGATTTGTTCTCCTGTGGACATACTTGATGTGGATGATCAGTCCAGAGATAAGCAGGTTGGGGACTGGGCACTTATGAATTTAGAGTTCAACAACATATTAGGTTGAGGCACCTCCCATCTCGTCTAATCTAACCTTGATTGCAGCAAACAAGAGTCAAATAAGAGCGATAGAAGGGAATCTCTATCATTCAAAAACTATATCTTTGGGGATTGGAAAATTCCTTAGCACCCATAAAAAAGTTAATAAAAAAACCTCAAGAAGATGCCAGGCCTCATATCAAGTGTACCAAACTACATTTGGCATATTTTTTCAAAGTCATATAGAATTTTATGATCAAACTCGGTGTGAATATCTTATTTGATGGGTGATTTATGAAAGTAAAACCTCGTCGGGAGTACAGTATAAATATAGTATATAAACTGGTGTCAGCTATTAAAATTATGTAATATTTTTATTCAAATTGCACTCAGAAGTTGTAGCAGCAAGGACATGAAAACTTGTTTATAAACTTTGTTTTGAGATTAATGAGATCAATGATTTGTGTTTGAATAGTTTTATGATTAGTATCATTATTATACTCTCATGTTTTATGATTCGTATTATTATTATACTACAACAAACAATTTATAGGCAGGGCTGCTGAGGGTATGTCTTAATTAATATCTGTTATCAATTATATTCTTTGTGAGTCATCTATTTCTTCCATTCCGCATTATTAAGGGTATGTCTTAAGTAATATATGTTATCAATTATATTCTTTGTTTTTATCTATCTTACCAGATGGCACCCAAGAGAGAGACACCTCCTACTGTTAAGGAGAAAGTGATGCCTCATACTGTTAAGGAGGAAGAGATACCATCTGCTGTATCTCAGACGGGGAGTTCCAGTCACCCAGCACCTATAGCGGCTGTATCTCAGACGGGGAGTTCCAGTCACCCAGCACCCATAGCGGAGATTGATCACATAAACGCTATTTATGCACAGTATCTGAGGGACTGGTATGTGCCCCAGTGTATTGGATATCCTCGAGATTGATACCGTGATATTTCATATACTTTTATTATAGTTATTGTGTGATACAAACAACTTATATATTATGCCCATTATGTGACTGTGATACTTATATATTATGCATTTTGTGTGACTGTGATACTTCTATTTTGTGTGTATTGTGTGACTGTGATATTTTATATATTTTTTGTGTTATTTCGTACCAAAAATTTTTAATGGAGGGTTGCTTTAGGTCTGTCTATAATATTTGTGCGTATTGTACGACTGTGATACTTTTTACTCATATTAAATAATGTTAATTTATCGGTGTTGAGTGTTCCACCGAAGGGGTCGGCGAACCCAGAGAATTCAACGGAGGGTTGCTCCGGGTCTATTTTTAATTAAAATTTCATAAATTGCAGGAATAATAGTTCGGAAATAATTTAGTATTTTTTTTATTTTTTCTGTAAAATTAGCGACGTTTTTAGTGACGTTTAGCGACGTTTAGCGACGTTTATACACGTCGCTAACTACGTCGCTAATTAGCGACGTTAATAAACGTCGCTAAATACGTCGCTACAAATGTCGCTAAATATGTCGCTGTACGTCGCAAATTGCTGACATGGCAGTACTGCCAGGTCATTAAAGACGTCGCTGCCGCGTCGCTATATAAGTCGCTAATTAGCGACGTTTAGCGACGTTTGTTTACGCGCTAATTAGTGACGCTGCGTCGCTAAACGTCGCTAATTTAGCGACACATTTAAGTCACTAAAAAACGTCGGTATAGCGACGTTTAGCGACGTTTTTCCTTTCAGCGACATGCCGATTTCTGACTTCTGTAAAACGTCGCTAATTACGTCGCTAAACATGATTAGCGACATTTTTTTGTCATTTAGCGACGTTTTTTGACGTCGCTAATTTGACTTTTTCTGGTAGTGTTAGCTTGACCATATATTTGTGCCTCATAGCTAGTCATATATGATTGTGCATGATCCTATATTGTATTCGTGACTCATAGCCAATCATATATGATCTAGCCTAATCCATGTTTCCAAGCTGATCACATGACAAACTAGTATTTCAAATACTTAAATATTTACAGTTATTCCTTTATTTTAGTTAATATCTGATGATATATTCTATATACTTGTTTACTTGCAGTTTTATCACTTTCCCGTGATATGATACCAGTCTTACTTTACCATTATGATTCTAGTATTTCTTCTCCATCATGTATTTACATTACTTTACTTTTTTATAGTCTTTGTCAATTAAATGGAACTGTTGTTATTTTATTTGCTTTGCTCCAATCCTGACTGGATAAACATTTTTAGGATTTGACTTGGAGGATTTTTGTCCTATTTACTATGAACCCTAGGAGGATGAGGCTACTGTTTATGATCAGGTTGCTTAGGAGAAGAAAATCCTAGTGGAGGGAGAGACTCAGATAGTTGCTTCTTAGTTAGACTTTAGTATTATATTTGTACTGAATTTGTCTCCAAAGACTTATACCATTTGGGATGTTATATTTTTATTCTAGACTTGATATTTGGTCTTGTTAGACATATATAGACTTACGACTTTTGATTTTCTCTTTTTATATTATGTTGTGCTATTATCTTCCTTTTAGATTCTTGTGATTTAGTATAGCTATTATTATATTGTCATCTTATTCTCTTTATGGAGTTCAGATATTATTGACAGGTTGTGATCATATTATTATGTGAGATTGGTAGTTAGTAATGTTGACCTAGACAACATCCTACCGCTGATGTTGTGGCATAGGCTGGACGTACCATATACTCTAGTCACAATCATCCGAGTGTGGGTCATGACAGACTATACTCACTGGAACCCCATAGCCTGACGATCTACCTCACATACTGTCATGACCCGCACCCAGTATGAGGGCATGAGTACGTGGGTACATCCATCCTACGCTACAACATCGGTGGTAGAACGTTGTCTAGGTCAACAACACTATCTAATCATCTCATAAAATAATTTATATAAACCTGTCAATGATATCTCAACTCCAAATGGAGGACAATATTATAATGATATAATACTCAATCATAATAAACTAGAGGAAGATAATGCACGATAACATATAAAAGAATAAAATCCTAAAAATCATAACTATAGAAGTAACATCAATATACAAGTCTATAAGTCAAGCTACACCATCGTAAAGTCTAAGATATCAACAACAACTCAATGTCTAAAAGAAGATGGAGACAAATCGAGTATAAAGTGCTAAGTAATATAACTAAGGTATTTAGTGACACCGACTAGTCCTCCCGGTAATCACTCCTGAATGTCAAGACCCATGGTCGCCACTCCCTCTTGTGGTCCATAATATGTCGGACACCATTCCTCTAAGTCGTTGTTTGAAAAAAATTATTCAGTCAAAATTGGAGCGAAGTACAACCCATTAGCAGTTCCAAGTTAATTGATAATAACTATAAACAATAATAGTGAATGTAATACTAGACAAAATAATAATAATGAGCAGATATCATAGTATGGTAGAAAAAAAGACAGATAATCTGGAGAAATAAGGCATAAACTGTAAACAATTAAATATAGTATATTAAATAATTAAACTACACTAAGTGTTTGAAATACTAGTTACACATGTGATCGTCTTGGGTTTATCATGGTCTACTATCAAGGCTATAACACAATCATATGTATGGTATGATTGGCTATTGTTTATAAGTAACACAATCATATAAGATTGGCTGTTGTCTACGGAGTAACACAATCATACATGAGGTGTATGATTGGTTGTTGTCTACATGATGCAATACAATATTTAAGGGTTTGATCGCATATCTATCTAGCATTTTTTCCTCCCTTAACTAGTACAATGGATCCAAATTACGATACGTCACGACATGATAATCACAATAAAAGGTTTATAATACAAGCATGATAATCACGGTCTATATAATCACGGAGAATATCAAGGTAATCAAAGACGAGTAATATTTCATGACCCGAATATACTAATCCGTGTACCATCGAGTCAAGAATCAGGTAAAACATTTCTAAATACTTGTATTATAGTAATTATTAAATAAGGAAAACTATCAGAGAATGTACTCGTCTGTGGTCAAGAGTAATAGATATCAAATAGTGTCCCTCCCGGTGTCTCAAGAACCTAAATATGGAATATCATGTCAATACAGTGTTTTACAATGATAAAAAATTAAACTACTTAATTTCTAGGTCTTCAAGCCACTTCTAGGATGAACTAGGCCAAAATAGTCAAACTAGGTTAACTCTAAGTCAACTAGTCATACTTGGTCAAACTAGTCAATTCTAGGTAGCACTAGTCTATACTTAGGTTTCTAGGTCAATACCTTAAGGATATTAGCTATACTAGCTAATACTAGATATTAAGATACTATATACTAGGTATCAATATCCATCTTATATATATACTAATTAATATCACTAAGTAATATTTATATCTTATACTAGTTATCATTATTATCTAAATTAACTTAGTATTAACACTTATTGTTCCAACACTCATCCCTCTTACTCTATGATACCCCCATGGTACCATACCCCCACTTACTATCTCCACACTAACCAATACCCCCATTGATATACCTGGATACACTGGTACCAGCTCTCCTTCTACACTTGCACATGAGCACTCAAATACGTGCACCCTCTATGTATTCTAATACCTTATATAGTATCCCACTCAATACTTGATACCTTGATACTACCCCTAGACTTGACAACCGTCTAAGATACTTATATCTACCTATACTCACTTATATTTTATATCTTTAACACACCATAACCACCCCAGGTATGATACAAGCAACCATAAACACACCATAACCACCCCAGGTATGATACAGGCAACCATAAACACACCATAACCACCCCAGGTATGATACAGGCAACCATATACATGTTTATCCTTCCTAAGCACTCATACCCATCCAACATACACTCCTTATATATTCTCAACGGTGAACACCCATACACCCAACAAGTGCACATGTAACTCTATGCATTATGTTCCCACGACACACCTAAACACATACTCCTAATACTTAACATATTACCCACCCTTCACTCAAGTTCCAAAATATTTCCTCCATTGCCACTGCTACTGCTATTCTATATATTTGGATACCACCCTTAATTATCCAGGTATAAACATAACCTCCTGCCCCACCTATTGCTTCTACTTGCAACTTAAAATTATTCTCACCATCAGTAGGTAACTACTAATACTGCTTTATGCAATTGATATCCACTGCAATGCCTATGGCACTGCTGCTGCTTACTCCTTGTTCTCTTGTACAAGTCTGAAGCCACATCTTACAGTGCCCGCGCACCACAAGTGCTATTCCCTACTGCATTTCCTGGAGGCAACACCCAACTTTTCCTCAAGCTGTTCTCTGGACTAATGCACATCCAGGAACACTTCACCCTATGAACATACCTATTTAACTAAATTTTCAGTACACCCACTTATATATATATACATATATATATATATATATATATATATATATATATATATATATATATATATAACACTATAAGGTGATACACTTATCTATACACTAATATATGTATACATCATACAATATGCATATGCACTAATGCACAGATACCTTATTTGCTTGAAACCACTCTAACATACTACTACTGATAATATACACAAGACACATCACTCATAGAACACTCCTAAATCTAACACATAAATTATGATACAAATCCTACACTAAGATACACATATGGATATACCCTAAGATGTCACTCTCCCACTATTTAATCAAGTATCTACCTCTATATTGACACTTGACACTGGCACAATTCTAATTTACTGATACTCTATGGTGTGATACTCATAACACACACACACACAAACAGTCACCCACTTACTTATTTCACGAGTACCCTCACATAATTCAACCTGTGCATAGTCTATTGGCTGTCACTGCCCTCCAAGTCTGCAACACTCTACTGCAACTCCAAATATATCACTTAATCATGTTTAAGTATCAGGTAGCACTGGTACTAACCTCCCACAAGAACACACACACATAACACACCAACTCACTATGTATGAGTAACTACACACACACCCCTCAACCAAACACCAAACACTTGGTGGGCACACTCAAGATACTCAACAAACACTTACAATACTCTCTCCAAGCTCAAGCAAAACAACCACAATACTAATTATAGTATATATAATATATATATATATAGCTATTTTGATATAATATGAAGAAATTAGCATACTAGAACCCCAACACATAGAAATACTCTTCATATGACACCATATCAGGACGTATCATGATACTCACTCTTTGTATCCAATTATGGACACGTACCTAGCCCCATACTACAAATTCAAGTCCAATTTGACCTAATAGACCCAATGTCAAACACTTGGTGCATCAATCTCGGATTTCTCCTAAATTGGGCATAAAACTCCATATAACTTTCACAATATGCCTCCAAAGAACCTAGTTCGTCCTCCTATGGTAGTTCTTAGCCATGAGAGGGTTCTTAATAGTAAAATGCAATAATTAGAACCTAATTAGAAGAGAAATTTTAGGGTTTTACCTATTGGGAATGGATTCCCAATAAAAATTTAATATGACACGATTTGGACGCAAGCTCATAGCCAAATTTTCTCTTCTCCAATGCTCCTTATAATCCAAGCTTCTAGTCTCCTTTTATGGTGAGAATTAATGAGGTTGGAAGTGATTTGAGAGAGATTGATGAAGGAATGGATTAATATGGGAAAGAACAAATTAGGGTTTCATGAATTATGTGAATAGAATAAGGGAAGCTTTTCCCTCCTCCTAAAAATTAAGGCCGGCCTCCTCCTTCCTTCTTTGTCTACAAGTCATATAGGATATTCATTATACACCTTGTGAGTTGTCATGAAGAGAATATTTAATTGGGAGGAAGGCATATATTATTAATATAAGGGAATATTCTATTCTCTTAACTATACTAAATTAATTATACTACTAACCATGTCATGACTAACTAATTGGGTCATGAGCCTATATGTTTAGTGCCAACTAGGTCCAATACACTAGTTCAAACTAACTAGCTAACAAAAAAGTCCACAAATATAAATATAAATAATACTAACACCAGTAACAATAATAATAAATGTAATGCTTCTAATATGATTACCAAATTTTTTATAAAATGACAAAAATACCCTGGTTTGGAAATGTGGTGGTTACAACCCTACCCCCATAGAAAAATTTTGTTCTCGAAATTTAAGATGTTTGTACCCCCATCTAGGTCAAACCCCTTCTAAAATCAAACAAGAATGCAATTTAATGGTATCACTAATTATTGTCATATGCATGGTTATGGTCTTTGTCTGTCTTGATATTGCAGTCTCTGACAAGGATATACTACTAACTATATTTAACTATATAGCATAAGCAACTATAGGGTACTAAGGAATCAATCAAATCAATAGATGAAAAAGGATGGAAAGAAGGAATAGAACTTGCTAATCCCATCACCTGTAGCGTCGGCCTCCTCGACCGTCATCACAAATGCCCTGCTGGGGTGACTCCCTTTGCGGGTGCTTAGCAATCTACAGTGCCACATATGGCCTAAGTCTACTTATCTGATTCAGAACTACACCATGGGCTGAACCATAAGAGTTGGTGAGACAATCCCTCATGTGGTGCTCTGAAGTCAAAAATACAAGCACGTCCTGAGTCTTTTATTGCAGTCCTCCGAAATATGCCCAGGCTGCCTACAATAGTTGCAGGTGGTTGCCTGCAGCATCTGCCCCCGAGGTTTTGTGTCAACTGCTGAACCGGGGTCGAACTGGAGCCCGAAACTGCTGTTGTTGCTAAAATGCTCTCGACTGGAGCTGGGGACGCTTGGCTGGTCCTTCACTATTGCTAGCTCTCCCCTAATATATCTCTTTCCCTTTTGGACTTGAGCTCTAAGTCATCCTCTGCCCTTTGGGCATCTGCCAAAACCTCCTCGAATGTCGCTGTGCGTGACCCCTGGTGTGCGATTTGATTTCTCTGATCAAACCCTTTGGGGACTTTCTGGCTCTCCCTAAGGGGGTTATGCCCCCTCCATGAATCTGCCTAATCTATAGAACTCAACGACATACTCATCTACCATCATACTTCCCTAGACGAGATCCTGGAACCGGCTCTCCAGGGCACTCTGAGCCATGTCTGGAAAGAACTTTTTCTTGAAGATCTTTTTGAAAGCTCCGCAAGTTAATCCAAAAGCCTTGATCCTTGGATCCGTGCGAAACCATGCAAGGGCTATATCAAACATCTGACTACAGCCCTCATCTATCCGCAAACTCTCCGGGATCTGCGCCAACCGTAGGATCCTTTCGATGACTTTTATCCAATCGTGAGCGTACAGTATCCCCTTCATGCCCTTGGAGACCTTGGGCAATATCCTCTTAAAATCCATAATATGCCCGGCCTTGGCTGTTGCAGATCAGACTGAGGTAGAATAATCTGCGGCTGAGCAAGCGCTACTCTCTCCATGACTGGTAGCGCTTGTTGATGGGCATTCTTAATCCCGTGCCTGATTACGTATGACTGGCGGTGTTGAGCCTCTACCTGGGCCCTCTGGGCCTCCACAATCTCTCAAAAAAGCACAAACATCTGCTCGGCATCTACTGTTGCTGGAGGGGCTGGAAGTCCCTCAGAAATGATTGGAGAGATCCTCTGAACAGGTGGAGAGGACCCCAGAAAGTATCTGAGGCCCCCACCTGGACCGGTGCGACAACCCTCCGAACTAGAGAAGGTGGGGTAGTAGATGCTGCCCGCCGGAGATGAAGAAGTCACCGAGCTCGCAAAAACTGCGCTAGAGCACTACAATCTGGTCTTCAACGTCATCCTGAAGATAGATCAAAACAAAGAATCAATAAGGCACAAGATACGATATCATCAAAGGGAGACAACAATATTCAAAAGAAGCAATATTCAGAATGAAGTAGGATCAATAGATTGAAAATATTTCTAGTCATGATTGAGTATTCGCTCTCATCCTAGTATTATATATCCTATATCCTATCGCAGGCTAAAAGTAGTACAACTAAGCGGTTGCACTACCATGATATCGCACTAATTGCGAAGCCTGACCTGCATGGGCCACCACAAAAATGTGTCATGACCCGCACCCAGTATGAGGGAACGAGTACGTGGGTACGTCCAGCCTATACCTAGGGGTGGGCACGAGTCGGACCGGGCCAAAATTTAACGGACGCGGACCAGACCCGTTAAATGGCAGAGCAGGGCCAATTTTTTATCGAACCGAAATAGACTCGACCCGTTCAAAATGGGGCCAAACGGGTCTTGCTTGTCTCTTTGTTTAAGGGATAGAATATTTTTTTCTTCCTGTGTTTATATCCTGCGGGTAAGCAATTTTGCAACTTTTATTTTGGCTTGAAATGGTGATAAATTTGTCCTGAAACTTAATTGGTCATTATTTAAGTAATTAAGTTTGTGTTAGGTCTATAGTACTACTATGTGAAGTTTTCTTTGTACTGAACTAGTTACCTCTGCCTTGGTGATTTTTCCTGGCACTCCTCTCCATCTCCAGATGACACCACCAACAACCCAACAAATCAAACTAAGCAACAAGTATACTTAAACCCTTCATGTAATACTTAAAAGGCAAGACACCTGAAATAGTACCAAACTCAAGTTAAAATCTTCTTGGGTAGATATGCCTCTCTAACCTGTTCCTAATGTGGATACCCCTTGCGGTGTCAATTAGTAACATATATTTTTTGGTTAACTTAATTGTCGGCTATGAAAAATCTGTGTCACTTAATTTGCTAGCTCATCTGATTTGTATACATCCTAAACAACATATTTTAGTTGAGGTTAGTTGATCAATAGTATACTGTGTGTAATTGCCATCATAATGATCATCGTCTCTCTCACTATTTTGAAAAGTAAAGTTTACTGACAGTTGCTTTTATGAAAGAGAACTTAGGAAAATAAAAGTTAAGTATAATGGACATTATTTGGTGCTCACCATGGCTTTGCTGAAGTTGTGTGTCAATTTTCATCTCTATGAGATCCAAGTTGTAAGAGATTCATGTCTAAGTCCGTGTCCAAAATTCTATCACTCAAACAAAGAGACAACCCAGGCTTAATTTTTTCTTTTGATTTTTCAATATAAACGGGGCGGGGCCCCGTTTAGTTTGGAAATAAAACCCGCCCCGCCTCGTTTAGTTTGCATATCCCGTCCTGACCTGGCCCGTTTGAATATTTAAATTTAAGAACCTTACCGTTTGACCAATATACGGTTCGGGCTAGGTCGGAACCGCGGGTCCTGGACCCGTATGCCCAGCACTTCCTATGCTGCAGCATCGTCGGTAGAACGATGTCTAGGTCAACAACACTATCTAATCATCTCACACAATAATATATATAAACCTATCAAAGATATGTCAACTCCAAGAGGAGGACAATATGATAATGATATAATACTCAATCACAATAAACTAGAGGAAGATAATGGCACGATAACATATAAAGGAATAAAATCCCAAAAATCACAACTAGATAAGTAACAGCAATATACAGGTCTATAAGTCTAGCTACACCATCATAAAATCTAAGATATTAATAATAACTCAATGTCTACAAGATGCTGGAGACAAATCTAGTATAACGTGCTAAGTAATATAACTAAGGTATCTAGTGACACCGGCTAGTCCTCCCGGTAATCACTCCTGAATGTCAGGGCCTAGGGTCGCCACTCCCTTATGTGGTCCATAATATATCGGACACCAGTCCTCTAAGTCATTGTCTGAAAAATTATTCAGTCAAGATTAGAGCAAAGTATAACCCATTAGCAGTTCCAAGTTAATTGATAATAACAATAAACAATAATAGTGAATGTAATACTAGACAAGAAAAAAAATAATGAGCAAATATCATAGTATGGTAGAAAAGAAAGATATTATTTGGAGTGATAAGGCATAAACTGTACACAATAAAATAGAGTATAGAAAAGAACTGAACTACACTAAGTACTTGAAATACTAGTTAGATATGTGATCGACTTGGGTTTATCAAGTTCTACTATCAAGGCTATAACACAATCATATGTACGGTATGATTGGCTGTTGTCTACAAGTAACACCATCATATAAGATTGGCTGTTATCTATGGAGTAACACAATCATACCTGAGGTTTATAATTGGCTGATGTCTACATGCTGTAATACAATATAAGGGTTTGATCACATATCTATCTAGTATTTCCTCCGCCCCCAACTAGTACAATGGATCCAAATTATGATACGTAACGACACGATAATCACAATGCAAGGTTTATAATACAAGCATGATGATTACAATCTATATAATTACTGAGAATATCATGGTAATAACTGAAGAGTAACATCTCATGACGAGGATCCGAATATATAGAATTCGTGTACCATCGTATCAAGAATCAGGTAAAATATTACTAAATACTTGTATTATAGTAATTATCAAATAATAAAAACTATCAAAGAATATATTCTCCTGTGGTCTAGAGAAATGGATATCAAACAGTATCCCACCTGGTGTCTCAAGGGCATAAATATGGAATATCATGTCAACACAATATTTTGTAATGATAAAGAAGTTAAACTAGTTAATTTCTAGGTCTTCAAGCCACTTCTAGGTCAAACAAGGCCAAAAAAGTTAAACTAGTTCAACTCTAAGTCAACCAGTCATACTTGGTCAAACTAGTCAATTCTAGGTAGCACTAGTCTATACCTAGATTTCTAGGTCAATATCTTAAGGATATTAGCTATACTAGCTAATACTAGATAATAAGATACTATATACTATATACTATATACTAGGTATCAATATCCATCTTATATACATATACTAGTTAATATCACTAAGTAATATTTGTATAGTTTATTAGTTATCATTATTATCTAAATTACCTTAGTATTAACACTTAATGTTCCAACACTCATCCTCTTTACTCTATGATACCCCCATGGTACCATGCCCTCATTTATTATCTCCACACTAACCAATACTCCCATTGATATACCTGGATATACTGGTACCATCTCTTCTTCTACACTTGCACATGAGCACTCAAATATGCACACCCTCTATGTACTATAATACCTTATATAGTATCCTACTCAATACTTGATACCTTGATACTACCCCTAAACTTGACAACCTTCTAAGATACTTATATCTACCTATACTCACTTATATTTGATATCTTTAACACACCATAACCACCCCAGGTCTGATACATGCAACGATATACATGTGCATCCTTCTTGAGCACTCATACCCATCCAACATACACTCCTTATATATTCTTAATATAGAACACCCACACACCCTACCTGTGCACATGTAACTCTGTGCATTGTGTTCCTACGACACACCAAAACACATACTCCTAATACTTAACACATTACCCTGCCTTCACTCGAGTTCCAAAATATTTCCTCCATTGTCACTGCTACTGTTGCTCTATATATCTGGATACATGTCACGTCCCAGTCCCAAAATACCAAGGGACTAGCTACGTGGCAATGGCCAGCAGCACACTCCAATGGACAAACCCAATTTAATGGACCCGTTAGAGTGTACTTAAGCTGTAAAATAAATATAATGGTCTATGATACATGTCACAGTCTAATTCTAATCTCATCCACAGAAGGTAATCACAGTTCAAATGTCAACTAATCAATGAGAAATATAATCCAACAAGTCTCAATAAAATGTATCGGGGAACAACCCAAACATAAGTTTAGTACAATAATCTAAGAAAAAGGAAATAGAGTATCTAGAAACAAAAATGACTGATTATATAACAAAATACTCAGGAGAAAGCCTCTGGCATCACCTCGTCCTCTGGTGCTGGTACTGCTCCAATATCTGCTCTTGTCCCGTATACCTCGGGGTAGATCTTCTCTGCTAAATCTGGGAACATAATCCGGATCTAGGTCCACAGGGGACATAGCAAGGTACAAGAATAACTTAAGCCAAATAAAATGTAGTATATAAAAATATATCAACAGGGCAAACTATGTAACCATCTATGTGAAATACAAATAAGAGCATTAATCATACTCAGGCTAAACTACTATAGGCTCTGGGAAACCCATAGCAGCATTTATTATCTCGAAGGGCCAGTACGTGTGCTAAAGCTCTGGTCAGAGTCTAAGGCACTCCCAGAATATCTATATATATAACATAATCAGCCTTAAGTATGGTAAGACTCTCCCCACCCAATGTAATCCCACATCTCATGTCCACGATGTCTCATTTCTATAACACGCAAGATCATGACCTCTAACTATTACAGCGAATCATAATGATATCTATGAATATGCAAGACAATGTCACGAATCCTGTAAGCCTATACAAAATTACCATGAATAACTCAGGAAAGATTATGTCTCATAAATAGTGTCAAGTGTATTATGGTATTACGTACTTGATAAAGCAAGCATGAAAATATAGGATCATAATATCAGCTCTCTAAGTGACGTTACACGACTCCGCGTACGACATTGACACCCAAATATTATTCGGATGTTAAGCAACGTCTCATGATCCTAGGTTGAACAGGTACATCTCAAGAGTATATATATATATATAAATAACTCAAGCAAATAATATAACAGAAACTACTGCAAGTTGGCAAGGTACACTTGCCTGGGTTTGAATTCCAACAGTTGCTTCAGTGTATGTGGAATATTCAGGTATGCCTCTGGATGCTAAAACAAATATTATCATCACTCTCAGAAGATATAAAATAGCTAGAATTGATTACCCATAAGTCCAATTTGGACACAGGGGCCAAAATTGACAGTTTTTGGTCAAAACGGGGTCCATATGTAGCCTACTTCGCACCAAAAATTATGCCAGAGACAAAGTTCTCCAAATTTATCAAACATAGTATCTACAAGTCTAGAACTATGATACAAATCCAACAGAATATCCAGAAATGGATTCCGATGAGTCGATCACAAAATCGCCCGTCAAGTGGAGCCGTGGGGCCTACGATACGGGATTTCGTCAATGTTATTAGAATTGAACCAAACTTGGATCACAGGACCAGCGTAATGCTACAAATCCAATGGTGCAAGTTTCGTTGGGAAACGACAAGCACACACGAAGTTACAATGAGTGTCAAAATAGGCCCGATACGAGATTTTTTGAGGGATACGCGTTGATTCCGGTGTGCACGCAAATCTAAATCAACTTTCGCAAAATTCCACATGTCCGCATTGATGATACGCACCATTTGGTGTAATTAGCACACGACAAAGTTGTCTCATTTAGCGGGATGCACCCCGTTTCGAAAAAAAATAGATTTTAAAAACAAAGTTTTTGGTCAACTTCATCCGCGAATAAAATACAACATACAACAAATTAAAATAAACTAATTACAGGGTCTTAATCTCGGTTAGGTTGTCTAATTTACTTTTCAAACATAATCTAAAAATATTTAACAGGTTGGGAGTAAATCGGCCATGATCATGGGGTTTTGGGATGGTTTTTGAACTCCAAAATTGGGTTATTTTTTCTGTTTTTGCGTCGCAGTTTACGACCGACACAGGACACGATACCCCAATCTAATTACACAGAGTTTGAGAGGGTCACACAACTAACATGTCGCAACAAGCCGTTCGAGAATTAACACAGCGAGGAGGAAGAAAAACTCACTGGAACTGGGGTTGGGCGTGGTGTGCTACGCGTGGACGGGGCGGCGCGGTGGTGCACGTCGGCGGTGGCGGTGGTTAGTTGTAGCTTCTGATGTCGTCATGGTCGTGGGGTCATCGGCCGGGGGGGTAGCAGCCACAGAGAAGTCGACGGGTCATTGTCGCTGTCGTCATGTTCGTCGTCGTCATCGGGGTCGAGTGAAGATGGCGGTGGCGGAGGTTGTGATGGTGGAAGTGGAGCTGCAAGGGGGTTTAAATAGGGAGAGAGGAGGCGGTTACGGGGAGAGGCCGGAGCGGGGGTGTCACCGGGAAAGGGGGGGTCATGGGGCTGTCACCGCGAATGGGGGGGGGGTCGTGTAGTCGTCGGTCGATCGCGAGTGTGGGGATCCTATTTCTTCAGTTACTGAAGAAATAAGTAAACGGGTCGGGTCGAGTACGGGTCTGGTTGGGTCGGGTTCAAATCCAACCCCTTTAGGGTTGGTTCGGTTTAGTTGTGTTTAATTTGGTTTGGTTCGGTTCTGTTCAAGTCTGGTTCGGTCTGGTTTATCTAAACACAAGGTTTTTAGTTATTTAAAAAAAGTTTTTGAGCCCAATAAATTTCAGAAAAATTACACAACATCCAATTATTAATTATACACTCAAAAATATAATTTTTTCAATACTTTAATATTTAATATAATATAAAAATATTAATCCTTTGAAGAACATTAATAATAATTAATTAAAAATCACAGAAAACCCCAAAAATTCCTATTTATTTTTTTTAAAAATTCGGGTGTTTACAATCTACCCACCTTAAAAGAATTACGTCATTGCAATTAAGGAAATGAAACATAATCGGTCAGAAGAGATGACGCGGTTGCAAGACATGTTTGTTGAAGCACGATACAGAGAATAAGATATCATGAACAAGAAAAAATCGAGAGGAAGGGTGAGGGTTAAGTAGAACACGTATGGAAGGAATAAAATTTTTTTCCTAGGCTATGAGAGATAAGGAACTCAAGAGTAAAGGAGCCTGGTTAGAACGAAGAACAACTACAGCTTATGAAAACTTGGATACTAGTTACTAATCTAGACTAACAAGTTCATGCTAACGTAATACTAGGCTTAGGCCAGGGTAATGATCTAATAGACACGTGCTAAAGCATTACTAGGATTAGATAGCTATGCTAAAACTTAAATCTTACTCTTATTCAGTACTCGTGCTACACGAGTCTATGCCTCCTCCAATGTCATCGCAAAAGCATGTCCGCGTGTTTGTGGTGGTGCCCTCTGCTGTTGCTGGGCCTGCTGGAAGAGTGTTGTCTGCGATGCCAAGGGTGGCCTCAGCTAATATTCTTCTAGTACTAGTAAAGCTTGTTGGTTAACCATTGGTGCTCGTCGGTGAACCATTGGTATTTTTTCTCGATGCTCCGTACAATTTCTGGCTGGATGTTGGCTGGATCCGCAAACCAAGCACAATCTCAATCTGCGTCAGCATTCCTTGGCAAGATGGCCTACCTTGCCACAATAATGACAAGTAGGGAGTACTAGTACCGGTATGGCTGGTCGATGAATCAACAGTGCTTTCTCTCGATGCTCACGACAATCCCTTACTGAATGCTGATTGGATCCGCAAGCTAAACATAATCCCAATTTAAGTCTACACTCCCTCTCAATATGGCCTAACTTTCAACAGTAGTGACAAGTAGGAAGGCTTAGGTAATGTGGTACCGCTCTATGTGGTGGATTCATCTGTGGTCACTTTACAGCTCTTTCCTGCTGTGCTCGTTCTGGTGCTAATGTATGTGGCCGCTTTTAACTGGACTCTCTCCTAGTGACGTGCTCCACGGGTCGGGCTGCAGCAAGGACATCCGTGTATGAAGTAGATGCAACGGAACTGATTAATTTTTGTAGCTCAGATCTAAGTCTGTCAAAGAACTTCTCTGCCTGGCTTTGCTGGGCCTCTTGATGAACCAGTTGTTGGTCTTGCATCATTGCGTAGAACATTTGAAACATCTGCTGTCCATCCATAGCCATTAGAGTGTACTTAAGCTGTAAAACAAATATAATGGTCTACGATACATGTCACAGTCTAATTCTAATCTTATCCACAGAAGGTAATCATAGTTCAAATGTCAACTAATTAATGAGAAATAAAATCCAACAAGTCTCAATAAAATGTCTCAAGGAACAACCCGAATATAAGTTTAGTATAATAATCCAAGAGAGAGGAAATAGAGTATCTAGAAACAGAAATGACTGAATATATAACAAAATACTCAGGAGAAATCCTCTGGCTTTACCTCGTCCTCTAGTGTTGGTACTGCTCCAATGTCTGCTCTTGTCCCGTATACCTCGGGGTAGATCTCCTCTGCTAAACCTGGGGACATAATTCGGATCTAGGTCCTCAGGGGACATAGCAAGGTACAAGAATAACTCAAGCCAAATAAAATACAGTATATAGAAATATATTAACAGGGCAAACTATGTAACCATCTATGTGAAATACAAATGAGTGCATTAATCATACTCAGGCTGAAACTACTATAGGCTATGGAAAACCCATAGCAGCATTTATTATCTCGAAGGGCCAGTACGTGTGCCAAAGCTCTGGTCAGAGTCTAAGGCACTCCCAGAATATCTATATATATAACATAATCAGCCTTAAATATGGTAAGACTCTCCCCACCCAATGTAATCCTATGTCTCATATCCACGATGTATCATATCAATAACACGCAAGATCATGACCTCTAACTATTACAACGAGTCATAATGATCTCTATGAATATGCAAGACTATGTCACGAATCTTGTAAGCCTATACAGAATTACCAAAAATAACTCAAGAAAGATTCTGTCTCATGAATAGTATCAAGTGTCCTATAGTATGACGTACTTGATAAAGCAAGTACAAAAATATCGTATCGTAATATCAACTCTCCAAGTGACGTTACACGACTTCTCGTACGGCGTCGACACCCGAATATTATTCAGACGTTAAGCAACATCTCAAGGTTCTAGGTTGAACAGGTACATCTCAATAGTATATATATATAAATAACTCAAGCAAATAATATAACAGGAACTACTACAAGTTGGCAAGGTACACTTGCTTGGGTTTGAATTCCAACAGTTGCTTCGGTGTATGTGGAATCTTCAGGTACCTCTCCGGATGCTGAAACAAACATTACCATCACTCTCAGAAAAAATAAAATAGCTAGGATTGACTACCCATAAGTCCAATTTGGACACAGGGGCCAAAATTGACAGTTTCTGGTCAAAGCGGGGTCCACATGTGGCCCATTTCGTACCGAAAAATGTGCCAGAGACAAAGTTCTCCAAATTCGTCAAACTTAGTGTCTACAAGTCTAGAATGATGATACGAACGCAATAGAATATCCAGAACTCGATTTCGATGAGCCAATCACAAAATTGCCCGTCAAGTTGAGCCGTGGGGCCCACAATACGGGATTTCGTCAACGTTCTCAGAATCGAACCAAACTTGGGTCACAGGACCAGCGTAACGCTACAAATCAACTTCCATAAAATCCCACACGTCAGCATTAACGATATGCACCTTTCGGTGTAATTCTCGTACGACGAAGTTGTCTCGTTTAGCGGGACATACCCCATTTCAAAAAAATTTGGGTTTTGAAAACCAAGTTTTTGGTCAACTTTACCCGCGAATAAAACACAACATACAACAAATTAAAAAAACTAATTACAGGGTCTTAATCTATGTTTGGTTGTCTAATTTAATGTTCAAACAAAATCTAAAAATATTTAACAGGTTGGGAGTAAATCGACCATGAACATGGGGCTTCGGGATGGTTTCTGAACTCCAAAATTGGGTTATTTTTCCTATTTTTGCATTGCGGTTTACGACCGACATAGGACACGATACCCCAATCTAATTGCACAGGGTTCGAGAGGGTCACACAGCTAACATGTCACAATGAGCCGTTCGAGAATCAACACAGCCAGTAGGAAAAAAAACTCACCGGAATAAGGGTCGGCCGTGGTGTACTACGCGTGGACGGGGCGGCGCAGCGGTAGACGTCGGTGGTGGCGGCGGATAGCTGTAGCTTCTGAGGTCATCGTGGTCGTGGGGTCGTCGGCCGGCGGGGTAGCAGCTGCGGAGAAGTGGGCGGGTCGTCGTCGTCGTCTTCGTCGTCGTCGTCGGGGTCGAGTGCAGATGGCGGTGGCGATGGTTGTGATGGTGGAGGTGGAGCTACGCGGGGTTTAAATAGGGAAAGTGTTGGCGGTTACGGGGAGGGGCCAGAGCGGGGGTGTCGCCAGGAATGGGGGGGTCGTGGGGTCGTCGGTCGGTCGCGGGGGGTGGATTTGATTTCTTCAGTTACTGAAGAAATAAGTAAACGGGTCGGGTCGAGTACAGGTCGGGTCGGGTCGAGTTCAGATCCGACCCCTTTAGGGTTGGTTCGATTCAGTTGGGTTTAATTTGGTTTGGTTTGGTTCGGTTCGGTTTGGTTCTGTTCAAGTCTGGTTCGGTCTGGTTTATCTAAACACAAGGTTTTTAGCTATTAAAAAATAGTTTTTGAGCCCAATAAATTTCTGAAAAATTACACAACATCCAATTATTAATTATACACTCAAAAATATATTTTTTATAATACTTTAATATTTAATATAATACACAAAAATATTAATCCTTTGAAGAACATTAATAATAATTAATTAAAAATCACAAAAAACCCCAAAAATTCCTATTAATTTATTTTTTAAAATTTGGGTGTTTACAATACACCTTTAATTACCTGGGTCTAAACATAACCTCCTGCCCCACCTACTGCTTCTACTTACAACTTACATTTGCTGTCACCATCAGTAGGTAACTGTTGATATTTCTCTGTGCAATTTCTATCCACTGCAGTGCCTATGGCCATGTTGCTGCTTACTTCTTATTCTCTTGCATGAATCTGGACCCACATCTCACAATTCCCGAGCAACACAAGTGTTATTCCCTACTTCATTTCCTGGAGGCAGCACCCAACTGTTCCTCAAGCTGTTCTCTGGACTAATGCACATCCAGGAACACTTCACCCTATTAACATATTTATTTAACTAAATTTTTGGCACACCTACTTAGACATATATATTATCTAACTATAAGGTGATACACTTATCTATACACTAATATATGTATTCAACATATAATATGCATATACACTAATGCACAAACACCCTATTTCCTTGATACCACTCTAACACACTACTACTGACACTATACACAAGACATTACTTACAAAATACTTCTAAATCCAACAAATAAATTATGATACAAATCATACACTAAGGTATACAAGTGGATATACCCCAAGCTATCACTCTCCCATAATTTACTCAAGTATCTGCTTCTATATTGACACTTAACACTGGAACAATCTAATTTATGGATACTCTATGGTGTGATACTCACAATACATACACAACAGTCATCCACCTACTTATTTTACGAGTACCCTCACATAATTCAACCTATGCACAGTCCATTGGCTGTCATTGCCCTCCAAGTCTGCAACTGAGAATTCCTCGTCCCTTGCAGTGCTAAGTAACTATATAATGACACTCAGATCTCCTTGTATACTGCTGCCCGACTAGTATCTGTGCACATCACATGCTGTGACTAACCCAAGAACTTCTCCACTTATAGTGCAACTTCAACACTCTGCTGCAACTCCAAATACATCACTTATTCATATTTATGTATCAGGTACCATATGTACTAACCTCCCACAAGCACACACACACATAGCACACCAACTCACTATATATGAGTAACTAACATACACACACCTCAACCAAACACCAAACACTTGGTGGGCATACTCAAGATACTCACCAAACACTTACGATACTCTCTCCAAGCTCATACAAAACAACCACAATACTAATTATAGTATATATAACATATATAATAGCTATTTTGATATAATATGAAAAAAATAGCATACTAGAACCCCCAACACATTGAAATACTCTTCCTACGACACCGTACAATGACGTATCGTGATACACACTCCTCGTATCTAAATTTGGATATGTACCTAGCCCCACACTACCAATACAAGTTCAATTAGACCTAATAGACCCAATGTCAAATACTTGGTGCACCAATCATGGATTTTCTCCAAATTGGGCACAAAATTCTATATAACTTTCATAATAAGCCTCCAAAGAACCTAGTTCTTCCTCCTATGGGTAGTCCTTAGTCATGAGAGGGTTCCTAATAGTCAAATACAATAATTAAAATCTAATTAAAAGATAAATTTTAGGATTTTACCTATTGGGAGTTGGATTCCCAATGAAAACTCAATAGGGCACGATTTTGACATAAGCTCCTAGCCAAACTCTTTCTTATCCAATGCTCCTTGTAATCCATGCTTCTAGTCTCCTTTGATGGTGAGAATGAATAAGTTTGTGTGTGTTTTGAGAGAGATTGGTTAAGGAATGGATTAATTTGGGGAAGAATAAATTAGGGTTTCATGAATGATGTGAATGGAATCATGGAAGCTTCTCTCTCCTTCTAAAAATTTAAGCCAGTCTCCACCTTCCTTCTTAGGCTACAAGTCATGTAGGATATCCATTATACCCCTTGTGGGTTGTCATAAAGAGAATATTTAATTAGGAGGAAGGAATATATTCTTAATGTATGGGATTATTCTATCCTCTTAACTAAACTAAATTAGTATACTACTAACCATGTCATGACTAACTAATTGGCTCTTGGATCTATATTTTAGTGCCAACTAGGTCCAATATACCAGTCCAAACTAGCTAGCTAATACAAAAGCCCACTAATATAAATATAAATAATACTAACATCAGTAACAATAAAAATAAACGTAATATTTTTAATATGATTACCAAAATTTTTATGAAATAACAAAAATACCCTTTTTTGGAAATATGTGGTGGTTACACATACAACTCAGTAATCTTCTCCTTAGACAAACCCTCTTTGAATGAAAAAAAGTGGACCAATTTGGTCAACCTATCAACGATGATCCAAATCGCATATTTGCCTCCTGTAGAACGTGAAAGTCTTGAAACAAAATCCATAGTGATATGTTCCTATTTTTACTCCAAAATCGGTAATGACTGAAGCAACCCTCCTGGCCTCTGCCTTGACCTGCTGATATACCAAGCATCTAGAAACAAAGCGTGTCAACTCTTGTTTCATGCCATACCACCACACATGCTCTATCAGATCCTTATATATTTTGTTAGCTCCATGATGCATAGAATACCGAGAATGATGCACTTCCTGCAAAATCTTCTCCCGTAAATCACCCTCGGTACACACAACCTAGCTTTGTGCCTCAACGAATCATCCTTTGCAATGGTGAAATCATCCAGCAATCATGCCTGCACTTGAGCTCTGATACTCCTCACTCATATCCTGATACTACGTCTCATTGATCTTGTCCATCAACTCAGACTGAATATGCAAGCCCATCATCTGTATCTCAACTCCAGGAACTATAATCTCAATACGCAAGCTCTCCAAATTTGCTAACAAATATCGATCCGTTGTCAAATACATAGCTACTGGATACCTGCTCAAGGCATCAGTAACTACGTTGGCCTTCCCTGGATGATACTGTGAGGAAATATTAAAGTCCTTTATCAGTTCCAGCCATCTGTGCTACCTTATATTCAACTCCTTCTGTGTGAAAATATACTTCAAGCTCTTGTGGTCAGTGAATATCTCCACACGCTCTTCGTACAAATAATATTTCCACAACTTCAAGGCAAAGATCACCGGTGCCAACTCCAAATCATGGGTAGGGTAATTCTTCTCAAATGGCCATAACTGTATGGAAGCATACACCACTACCTTCTTATTCTGCTCTAGAACACATCCAAAACCCATTCCTGAAGAATCACTGTAAATAGCAAATATACCCGATCCCGATGGCAACAATAAGACCTGAGTTGTAGTAAACCCTTTCTTCATCTCATCAAACATAGTCTTGCACTCTTCAGTCTGCACAAACTCTACATCCTTCCTGGTAAGTCCGGTCATCGGCTCTATAATTCGAAAAAAATATTTCATAAACTTCTTGTAATATCCTACCAAACCCAAGAAACTCCTAATCTCTGCAACTAAACTCGAAGTAGCCCAAGACTTTATAGCTGCAATCTTCTTTGGATCCATTAAAATCCTATCTTCAGTCACAACATGCCCAAAAAACTCCACCTTATCCAAGAAAAATTCTTATTTAGAGAGCTTCTTATACAACTCTCCTTCCTAAGAAACTTCAACACAATCCTCAGGTGCGCCTCAAGCTCCTCTAGCGTCTTCGAGTATATGAGTATATTATCAATGAACACCACCACGAACTTGTCAAGGTACTGGTTGAATACCTTGTTCATCAAATTCATGAATAGTGCCATGGCATTAGTCAACCTAAACAGTATAGTTATAAACTCATACTGGCCATAATGATTTCGGAATGTAGTCTTCGGAATGTCTTTCTTCTTCTCCTGTACTTGATGGTAGCTAGACCTCTAATCTATCTTTGAAAATACCTTCGCACCGCTCAACTGAATGAAAAGATCATAAATTTTCGACAACGAATATTTATTCTTGATAGTGAGGTTATTCAAAGCCCTATAATCGATGCACATTCGTACCGACCCATCCTTCTTTGGTACAAACAATACCGGAGATCCCCAAGGCGATCAACTCAATTTGATGAACCCCTTGTCCTATAATTCATCCACCTGCTTCTTCAACTCTACCAACTTACTATTATTGATCCTATAGACATGTTGTCATACTGGATCTACTCATGGCACCAAGTCGATAGAGAAATCAATATCTCTATTCGGGGGCAACCCCGATAACTCCTCCAGAAACACATCTAAAAACTCTGCTAAAATAGGATGAGGCAATTCTTTGTCCCCTACCATAGCTCCATAAATAATACCATCACAATGCTTTGCTGCTCCCCTATCAAACTCAAACTCTGGCTCTCCTGGAGGACAAAACAACACTCGACCTCCGTGACAATCTATACTAGCAATGTGCATAATCAACCAATCCATCCCGAGGACAATATCGAAGCTCGAAAGTGATATTACGAGTAAGCTAGTAAATAAATATCAACCTCCCAAAGAAACTCTCCACCCCTTACAAATATTACTGACTAGGATAATGCCTCCTCTAGTCGTGATCTTGCAACTCCTACCTAAGGGTTCTGCTACTAGATGATGCTTAAGCACAAAGGATACATATATAAAACTATGAGTAGCACCATAATAAAATAAAGTAAAGCAAAAATGAAATCAAGAAGAAAAAACCTGCTATTATATCTCTACTGGGCTCGATCTCCTCGACCGTCATAGCAAATACCCTGCCCTGAGGTGCTCCCCTCTGCTGATGCTAGACAAAGCATTGTTGATGGATCGGGAGTGGTCCTTTTTACTACTACACTACAAGTGGCCTCGTCGATCCCTTTTGAACAGGAGCTACACCCAAAGCTATACGAGTCGGAGCCATTAGACACTCCCTCAACTGGTGTCCTACCAAACCATAGTACAGGCATACCTCAGTCCCTTTTTATAGATCTCACAAGTATGCCTGAACTTCTTCCAGCAGGTACAATAAAGAACCTGTTGAACCTGCCTCTGCGGGTGTTGTGGCACCTGCTGAACTGGAACTCAAACCGGTACATGAAACTGCTGCTAGGGCAGGTAAGTCCTCTAATAAAAATATGGACACTTCATCGGTCCCTACAACTGCCACTTCCAAAGGAATCCCGGTCCCTCTTAGGCCTAAGGTCAAGATCAACTTTAACCCTCTGAGCCTCTCTACTATCCCAACATAGGTAGTAACACTAGTAGAGATGTGGACTCGGACATCCTTGTTCAAGACCTGACAGAACCTCTGAGCTCGGTCATCTAGGTCTCTAACCATGTACTCTACAAATTGACTCAGTCGGCTGAACTCTGTAGTATACTTATCCACAGTCAAACCTTCCTTCTAAATGTTCTAGAATTGCTTCTCCAAAACACATCTAGCAACCATCGAAAAGAACTTCCTCTTGAAGAGATCTCTGAAGTGCTCCCAAGTAAGATCACGGTCGATAATCCTCCGCTCATTCCTGAACCAAGTGCTAGCAATATCAAAGAGCTGCAGACCCACTACCTCTATCCATAGATCCTTTAGAATACGAAAAACTCGCATAATGCGCTCGATATCCTCGTACCACCCATCATCATACAAGATGCCCTTTGTCCCTTTTAACTCTCTCGGGGCCATCTTCTTGAAATCCAGGATATTAGCTACCTTTGGCTGAGTGGGATACGAGGAAAATCTCTCTACGACTGCCAATATGACAAGATGGGCATTCTCTATGCCCGCCCTCTTGACCTTATTCTGCTATCACTAAGCCTCGGCCTGAGCCCTCTGGGCCTCCATCATCCCGTGAAAAAGCTCAAACAGATGTGTCTTATCCGTAGACATACCTCCGAAAGATGGCATGAAAGGCACTCCTTCCGGTGTTGGAAATGGAGGAGTTAGTGGAAGGCTCTCTGAGGCGGCTGAAGTAGTCTCCTGTACTGTAAAGGAACATCATCTACACTCCCTAATTAGTAGGTCAAAAAGTAGACAATTTCTTGGAAGATGTTGTCGATCCTGAGCTACGGGCCTTAGTCTTTGGAGCTATGTTCAAAGAAAGATTGGAAACAAGAAGATGTAAATATGGTACAAGATAAGATATTAATCAAAGAAGGACAACAATTATCAAAGATATCAAATTATTCAGAATGAACAAGATTAGCGAATTTAATCAGAATAGAATTCCTAGTTGTGATTATGTATTCTCTTATCCTAATATTCTAAGTACTACTATGGCATGGACTAGTTGCGAAGCTAGACCTGTATGGGCCACCATAAAAAAGTTTCATGACCCGTACCCGGATATTCTGGCACAAGTGTGTGGGTACGTCCAGCAAACGCCGTAGTATCAGCAGTAAAATACTGTCTAGTCTATCACATTATCTATAATGATAATCCATGCAATAATTTCTCAACGCCATAAGGAGGACACTGATATATAATAACGGTAATACTCAATTATAAGATCTAATAGGAAGATTAAGCACGATATGAATTAACGAGAAGGAAACCAAATTCACAAAGCATAAAACAAGTCTAGGCAACAACCAATAAGTTTCAAACCAAAATAACATCCAAGTATCTAAAATAGTCTCCAGAGACAAATTCAGTATCAAAATAGCAAGTACTAGATACTAACTAAGAAGTCACAACATGGGTCTCTCCCTCAATTGGTCCATGCACCTCCTGAGAAATATGGTCAATCTCAGCACCGTCAACATCCTGGGGTCCATAGTATGTAGGACACCAATCTTCCAGGCAATTCCCTTAAAAATTATCCAGTCAGGATAGAACGAGTACAAGTACTGAAAGTAGTTCTAATACATGGTAGTAGCTATAAAATAGTAAATAGTAATAAAATATATGATAAAAAAACTAAAATTGAGATCAAATCATGGTAAGTACTGAGAAATAGTTAAACGGGACCAATATGGCATGTATCAACATATATGTAGTAAAATAGAGAAGAACTGTAACTAACTAAGTGTTTTGAAATACTAGTTTCGATATGCGATCGGCTTGGGAGATGCACGGTCTATACTAAAAGGAATCTAGCTTAATCTTACGTTAAATATATGATTAGCTAGTTGCCACGATCTACACTACCACATGGTATACTAGGATATGATCACATATCTAACTTATACAATGGATCCAAATTAATCACAATATGTCATAACAAGAAAATCATAATGCACAGCCAAAAATATAAACAATATGATCACAGTCTATATAATCAATAAAAAATAACATCTCCTGATTTGGATCCAAATTATATCAATCTGTATACCATCGTATCATAAATTATGTTCAACATCACTAAAAACATATATATCATATAAGCTATAATAAGAAAAAAAAACTATCAGAGAATGTACTCGCATGTGGTCCTGAGCTGAAAATATCAATCAGTGTTCGTACTGGAGTCCAAGTGACCTATATATGAATTTTTGTGTCAATAGGTGATTTGGAATAAAAAATAAGATTAACTAACCTTACTTTAGGTTTCTAGGTCATTTCTAGTCAATAAGGTTAAACTAGGTCAATACCTATTTTTGGATTCTCCAATACCTATTTGGTTGGCCAATGTAGTAATCTTAGCTATCATTAAACTAGTTCTAGGTTTTCTAGTCATATATATATATATATATATATATATATATATATATATATATATATATATATATATATATATATATATATGGAGATGGATCAAAAGCCCCGTCGCGGGATACAGGCCAAAGCCCCTTCCCTTCCCTCGCGCGTGAGATCAAGGGACCGAGGGGGCCCTTGCGGGGCGCCGCTCGATCTAACGGTTGGAGGGAGTGGGGCTTCGGCGGGACTTCGAAAATGGGGCTCCCGATCCCCTCCCTATATATATATATATATATATATATATATATATATATATATATATATATATATATATATATATATACTCATATATGCAAGTACCATATATTACCTTAGCTATTTATCTAATACCTTGACCCAATACCTAGTATCTCTCCGATTACCTTCACCATTATCCAATACCTTACCCCAAATCCTAATATCTTGACCAATACCTTACACTCCTTGATACTTACACAAATCTAGTTCTAATACGTTCTTACCAATATCTAAGATACCCTCACATAATACTCAAACTTACCTTACTCATTGATACTTGAGCATCATGATACCAATATCATCATGGTATCCTAGTATCATATGGTACCAATCTCCCTCACTTGACACTAACACTAATACACACAAATAACACACATACACAAATATTAACATAACTCTTGCTCACATTCATTATGATACACTCACTATGGAAACTAGGATATTTGGAATACCCTCTAAGTAATGTACATAGACACTAGGCTTCCATTCTGGTAACATACACCTCACACACACTAGGATACTAGGTAATATTGTCACCCTTACTTTTTCAACAAAGGGTAGTTTGGTAATTTGGCATGGGTAATTGTATTTTTAGGATTATAATATTAAATATTATGCATGTATAAATATTTTTATTGTATTATTTATTTATTGTAGATGTTAGATTTATTTTAGACTTATGTAGTGGACCTAACTAGTTTAGTTTAGATCTATGGACCAACATTTAATTTTAGTTAGAATTGAGCCCAATAGTAAGCCCATTCATTAGGAGGATGAATTAATTAGTGAAACCAATTAGACTAGAACCTTTCCTCCTTAATTATTTCTTCACGACAAGCCCCAAGGGATATTTTGGACTTTCTATAGTATCTTGGAGGAGGGGCAAGGGGCCGGCTACCACAGGGAGGAGAGAGAGACTGTCTCTATCTTCTCATTTGTCATTCCAAATCTAGATCTAGAATTTTTCCTCTTCCAAATTCTTTATTTCCACACGAATTTGTACTCAAATTTTTTTCTAATTTCTTCCTTATTCATCATTGGAGGTTAGTAGAACAAGGATCAATTAGGGGAAAGCAATGATCTACAAGGAGGAGTAAGGATCTACAAGTTGGAGGCTACTTTCACTCAATTTAGGAATTTCTTGGAAATCCATCATCCAATAGGTACAATTTAGTTTCCCACCTCTAATTAGGTTCTAAATATGTAATTTAATCATAAGGAACCATCCCATATGCTAAGGCTACCCATAGGAATTGGGATTAGGTTCATAGGAGACCTATGGAGAAAGTTATGTGTTATTTTATATTAATTTTGGGGGAATTTTGAGATTGTCACATCTTGTGTTTGTCAATAGGTCAATTAGACCAAATTAACATGTGTTTGATTATGTGTGACTAGTGTTGTATCCACAATTGGATACGTGTAGGCCGTATCCCGATAATTTGGAGATACGGGTTGATTTGTTAGTTTTTTTCCAACACGGGGGTTTGAGCATGTCATATTTTGACATGGACACGTAGATGAGTAGTTAACTCTTCGTATTGTTCATAATTATGATTTTAGAATTGCTCGTGTCCTTCGGGATACGTTTGGTTGTGTGGTGGAGCCGTATCGCAAGCGTATCAGCAATGCAGAGAGCATCAAGAATAACAGCTAGCATAACAACTTCGGCTAGCTGCAATGCAACAGCAAGGCATGCAGGAATATATTGCAGCAGCAGCAACAACATTAGCAAGCTATAGCATCAATAGCAACTGTAAGTAGCAGCATGCAGTGCATCAACAAGAGGCAGTAGCAGCTAGCACAGCAAGTAGAGCAGCCATAGTAACTAGGCCAGCAGCAACAGTAAGATGGGCAGCAACTAGAGTAGTTAAGGTAAGGCGGTTAGTTAGTATTGATAGTTTTGTTAGTTAGTCTCATATTGATCTAGTTAGTTATATATGTATATATTTAACTAGTTAGTCATATTGATAACTAGTAGTTGGATATATACATATTGTTAGACTAGTAGCTATATGTATGTATGTGGTATATATATATGTTGAGGTATATATATACATAGATATTTATATATGTATTGGTATGTTAAGTAGTTAGTAGTATTGTAGTAGTTTAGTTAATGTTAGTTATAGTTTAGTATATTGGTAGTTAATTATCTATTAGATTTTGAATTACCTTGTGATACCAAGGTAATGTCAAGGTATTGGTGGATACTCAAGGTATTGGGTTTGAGTATCAAGATGGGTGTGTAGGTGGTGAGATAAGCATTGGTTCAAAGCCAAGGTATCCACTTTGTATTAGTTAGCTAAGAGTTCTATATGTATCGCCTTGTATATATATGTATTAATATTTTTATATCTAAAAACTTGTGTATCTTATGATACGGTGCTTTGTTTGTATCATAATATCTTAGCATAGCTAGTATGACCTAGTTACATTGTGCATGGACCTAATATCCTAGAGGTGGACTCATACAACGTAGAAATAGCTAGTTTGACCTAGAGTTGACCTAGTTTGACTCTTTTGACTTAGAAATGGCTTTATGACCTAGAATTGAACTAATTTAACTTATTTTCATTCCAAAACCTTGTATTGATGCAATATACCATATATAGGTCTGTGTGGCACCAACTTGGACAACGAGAGTCACTTCTTGCTCAGGACTTCAGGTGAGTATATTTCTCTGTTAGTTTTTATTTCATAATAGTGTATATATCGCATATTCTAGAATTGTATACTTGATTCCGACACAGTGGTTGCACGACTGGCACTACATAGATCCTGTCAGGAGATGTTATCCCCTACCATGTTTATCGGGTACTCCTTCATATGTATTTTATCGTGTGTATTGGGTATTGATTATTTATATTTTATTTTTACATACTGCTCGTGTTCAGTGTGCCTATTCGTGTACACACATTGCTCGTGTTCAGTGTGCCCATATTCGTGTTCATAATTTATCGTGATTGGATCCATTGGTATTAGTTGGGGATGGGGGAGTAGGAGTTGATTATGTGATCAAAGCCCCAGTGTATTCATGTATATGTCGATTACATACCACACTTGTAATCGAGTTACCTTATTATTTTCGTGTTCAACCTAAACCGATCACATAATAAACTTTTATTCTGAGGCACATTAGTTAGATTTCAGTTATTTCTTTATATTGTAGATATTCATATTGCTCGTTCTCATTCCAGTACATTACCTGTTCACTCTAGTTCATTTTATTTAGATATTTAGATATTTAGCTATCTTGTATTCTTTTTCTGTTATTTGTTTTATATGCTCGATTATGTATTTGAAACTGCTTTCAGAGGTATGTACTTCACTCCAGTCCTGACTGGATATATTTTTCCAGATGATTGGCTCATAGATCAGTATCCTACATTCTTCAGGCTGTAGGACGGTGTTCCATTAGAGGATACTTCGATAGACCAGGAGGACTTAGTTCCAGAGCCTGTAGAGGTTTAGTTTATTTGGTGGATTTGTATTAGACTTTTATTGAGATTCATGGCATGTATATTATTTTAGACTTGTGGATTGTATCTTCATTCTTTTCTTCGTTATTCTATTCGTGCTTAGTTTGCATCGTGATTGAGTATAGTTACATTATGAGATACCATATTATTCCTCCATTTGGAGTTATGATGATTGACAGGTACCATATATATATTGTGTGAGATGTTTAGATAGTAGATTTGATCTCGACAGCGTTCTACCGCCGATGCTAAGGCGTAGGCTGGGCGTACCCACGTACTCGTGCATGAATATCCAGGTGCGGATCATGACACATTTTTAGTGGTGGCCCATGCAGGTCTGTCTAGAGTCATAATTAGAGCGATATTATAGTAGTGCTCAACTAGAGTACTGCGACGAGCTTGCTTTAGGAAATATGATTTAGGCTGAGAGGTAATTCAATCACAAATAGGAAATACTTCCAAATATCAGTTTTGCTATCCTTCTCTATTAGAATATTTCCTTTACTTTGAATAATTATGTCCTTCTTTGATGATATCGTATATTAATCAATAATGATTCCTTTATTTCAATCTATCTTCAGGATGCCGTAGAAGACGCGTTCCCAGCACTCAGGTGCCATGTCAGCATGGTCAGTCACTTCATCGCCTATGAGGGTAGCACCATCAGACGTTATTCCAGTAGCTACATTCCAGAGGTCCGCTTCACCGATCCAGTTGGCATTTCTGCAGCATCTTTCGGAGGTGCTCCACCTCCGGTACAGAGAGCAGCGCGCGATAGTTTCAGGGGATCTTCCACCCCCACCATCCGCAATCGATCAAACGCAGATATTTGCACTTTTTTAATAGATGATGGAGGCACAGCAGCATCAGTCGGAGGTTATAAGGCAGGGCATTGAGAATGCTCACCAGATTGCGCTTGCTACAGTTGAGAGAGCCGCCTTAGTCCAGCCACAGACGGTACTACCTCAGTTTACCCCACAGTAACCGAGGCCGGGTACCATCATAGACTTCAAGAGGATGGGGCCAAAGGACTTTAAAGGAACTGAAAGGATCCTTTATGCTGATGATTGGATAGAAGAACTTGAGCGAAACCTGCGACTAGCGTAGATTCCAGAGAGGTTGCAGATAGAGGCGGCGGGGAGCATAATTTTGACATTGCGTTGACTTGGTTCAGGATGGACCCCAGGATCTTAGTACCAGGACTTACTTGGGAAAATTTTAATAAGCTCTTCAACGAAAAGTTCTTTCCAGATGTGGCTCTGACATCTCTAGAGAGCTAGTTCCAGTACCTTATTCAGTGAGGTATGACGATGGATGAGTATACGACAGAGTATTACAGATTAGGTCACTTTGTGGAGGGGCAGAACCCCAGAGAAAGTGCCAAGAAGTTCAGGAAAGGCCTGAACGGGGAAGTCAAATCACACACGAATGAAGATCCTACCACTACTTTCGAGAAGATTCTGAGGCTGGCACAACGGGCAGAGGATGATCTAGAGCTTGCTCTAAGAGGCCGAGAGACACAAGAGGATCCAGTACCAGCATGGGTCCAATGAAGCAGCCTTATTTTCATCAGCAGCACTAGAGGTATTTTCAGCAGCCGAGGCAACAGTATCATGGACCAGCTAGAGCACCGACACAGCAGATGCACCAGATCCAGAGGACAGCTATTCCTTACATTTTTTGTAAGAAACAAGGACATGGATGGGATGCATGCAGGATGAGACTGGGCCAGTGCTTATTCTGCTGATCAGGAGACCTCAGTTGAGGGCTTGTCCTAAAGTTCCAGCCCGTCCAGCTCAGGGCAAAGCTCAGGCACAGAGAGTACCCCAAGACCACTAGCGGGACAGCAGAGAGGACCTCCTCTACCACCATAACAGCAGTAGTTCGCTCAGCACCAGCAGCAACAGAGAGGTGCCACGGGACAGGGGCTAGCTTTTGCCTTGACCATCGAGGAGGAGGAGCCAGTCGGTGATGTTATCTCAGGTTCAGTCTATCTTGATTCTTTTCTAGCTCATACTTTATTTGATTTTGGTACTTCACGTAGTTTTGTATCTTTATCTTTTGCACTGAAACATCATCTTGAGTATGAACCATTGCCGAGTACTTGCAAGATCACGACCGGGGGTGGCATTATCCTAGTCAGTGATGTTTGTAAGGACCGGAGAGTTTCTTTGGGAGGCCGAGAGTTGAGCGTATGTCTACTCGTAATGTTACTTCCGAGCTACGATATAGTACTCAGGATATATTGGTTGAGTAGGCATCATGTAAGTACCGATTATCGTGGAGACAGAGTTTTGTTTTAGGCACCAGGAGAGCCAGAGTTTAAGTTCGTCAGAGGAGCAGCATAGCAGAGCGAAGAAGACTTCTATGGGGCTTTGGTAGAATAGCAGGAGCCGCCACATCAATTGATTGTGGAGTATATGGACGTCTTTTCGGAGGAGTTACCGGGGTTGCCACCAGACAGAGATATGGAGTTCTCTATAGATTTGGTTCGAGGAGCAGAGCCAATATTACAGCATGTCTATAGAGTGAACAACAGTGAACTGGCAGAGTTGAAGAAGCATGTGGATAAGTTACAGGACAAGGGCTTCATCCGCTCCAATTCATCACCATGGAGTGCTCCGGTATTATTTTTACCGAAGAAGGATGGGTCGATATACATGTGTATCGACTACAGGGCACTCAATAACCTTACTATCAAGAACAAATATCCGTTGCCGCAGATTAATGATTTATTTGATCAATTGAGTGAAGCGAAGGTATTCTCGAAGATAGACTTAAGGTCGGGGTACCCCCAGGTGAAAGTGAAAAAGGAAGACATTCCGAATATAACTTTCAGGACTCGGTATAGGCAGTTTATGTTTTTGGTGATGCCGTTTGGGTTGACCAATGCCCCGACGGTATTTATAAACCTGATGAATAAGGTGTTTCATCAATACTTGGATCAGTTTGTGGTAGTATTCATTGATGATATATTGATTTATTTAAAGACCCCGAAGGAGCATGAGAAGCACTTGAGGATAATTCTGGAGACCGTCAGGAAGGAGAAGCTATATGGCAAGCTTTTGAAGTGTCAATTCTTCCTTGATAAGGTTGAATACCTCGGGCATGTGATTACAGGAGACAAAATCTCAGTAGATCAGAAAAAGATTTCAGCAGTTGATTCGTGGTCTGCCTCGAGTTCAGTGGCGGAGATCAGGAGTTTTCTTCGACTGGCAACTATTATCGGAGGTTTGTTCAGGATTTTTCTAGGATTACAGAGCCGATGACTAGACTAACCAAGAAGGACATGGAGTTTGTCTGGACCGAGGATTATCAGTCTGCATTTGAGGAGCTAAAGAAGAGGTTGACTACAACTCCAATATTGACATTGCCATCAGGGATATGAGGATTTTCTATATACAGTGATGCATCAGGTAAGGGTTTGGGTTATTTGTTGCAGTAGAACGGGAAAGTGATTGCCTATGCTTCCAGGTAATTACGCCCGTATGAGAAGAATTATCCTACCTATGTCTTGGAGTTGGCAGCAGTTGTTTTTGCTCTTAAATTATGGAAGCACTACTTATATGGAGAGCGTGTAGAGATCTTTACAGATCACAAGAGCTTGAAGTATGTATTTGAAGAAAAAGAGCTCAACATGAGGCATCGGTGATGGTTGGAGTTGATGAAAGACTTCGACATATCTTTGTAGTACCATCCAGGGATGACCAACATAGTCGCGGATGCCTTGAGCAAGTATCTAGTGGTTATGTACTTGACGAGGGACAGATATTTATTGGTCGATCTTGATAGTTTGGACATTGTGGTATTTGTTACTAGAGTTGTAGCACAGATGTGGGTACTTCAGGTATAATCAGAGTTGATGGAACGGATCAGAGCCACACAGTTCGAGGATAAGTCTCTGAGAAGCATTAGAGCACAAGTTCAGATAGGGTTGGCAGAGGACTTCAGTATTGCAGATGATGGATTATTGCGGTACGGCACTAGATTGTGTGTACCGAGTGGAGCATTGCGCGGGGAGATTCTTCAGAAGGCGCATCAATCTCAGTATTCTATATATCCAGGAGCCAACAAGATGTATAGGGATATGAGATAGCATGTTTAGTGGTATGGTATGAAGCGGGAGGTAGCTAGCTTCATATCCAGATGCTTAGTATGCCAGCAGGTAAAGGCGGAGAGACAGAGGCCAGGTGAATTGCTTTAGCCTTTACCCATTCCAGGATGGAAATAGGGGCATGTGACGATGGACTTTATTTCAGGACTTTCACATTCTCCATATGGTAAAGATGTAATTTGGGTCATCGTAGACAGGTTGACCAAATCAGCCCACTTTCTGTCATTTAAAGTGGATACATTTAAGGAGAAGCTCACAGAGATATATATGTGTCAGATAGTCAAATTGTATAAAGTTACTATGAGCATAGTCTCAGATCGGGATAGTCGCTTCATGTCCCACTTCTGGAGAAGTTTGCAGGCTAGCTTGGACACTCAGCTCAAGTTCAGTACCGCATATCACCCTCAGACCGACGAAAAGTCGGAGAGGACTATCCAGACTCTCGAGGATATGCTACGTACCTGTATTTTAGATTTTGGAGGCTCTTGGGAGGATCATCTTCACTTGATAGAGTTTTCTGACAATAACAGCTACCAAGCTAGTATCGAGATATCACCATTTGAGGCATTGTATGGACGAAGATGTCGCACTCCATTATTATGGTATAATGTTGGTGAGAGAGCCTTATTGGGACCAGAGATGGTAGTGGATGCAGCTGAGAAGGTGAAGCTCATCAGGGATAGACTTCGGGTGGCGCAGGACAGGCAGCGGCTTTGGGCCGATAGCCACCGAAGACCATTGGAGTTTGAGGTATAGATTTTGTTTTGTATTGCTTCTGATTGTTTGTTTCGTTAGATTACTAAGGTTGTGTTTTGTTCTAGGTTGGAGGTCTGGTTTTCTTGAGGATTTCTTCGACACGTGGCACGATTTATTTTGGTGTAGGCTGAAAGCTTAGTCCGCGATTCATCGGACCTTTCAGTATTCTCGAGAGGGTCGATGCAGTTGCTTACAAAATAGACTTGCCACCTGCATTGGAGGGAGTGCACAACGTGTTTCACGTGTCATAGCTGAGACGGTACATGAAAGATCCTAGTCATGTGTTGGATCACTCGAAGATAGAGTTGGGCCCAACTCTTAGCTATCCAGAGCAGCCAATTGAGATTCTGGATCGTAGAGAGAAGGTGTTGAGGAACCAGACGATTGCTTTGGTGTGTGTCGCATGGAGGCATCAATCGTGATGAGAGAGTACCTGGGAGCGAGAGGCCGAGATACGCGAGCGATATCTTTATCTGTTTGAGCCGTGAGGTATAATTCTTTCTTGTGTGTATTGATTGCCTTTTGTAGTTAGTTCTTCATTAAATTTGAGGATAAAATATTTCTAACGTGGGTAGGATTGTTACCCTTACTTTTTCAACTAAGGGTAGTTTGGTAATTTAGCATGGGTAATTGAATTTTTAGGATTATAATATTAAATATTGTGCATGTGTAAATATTTCTATTGTATTATTTGTTTATTGTAGATGTTAGATTTATTTTGGACATGTGTAGTAGACCTAACTAGTCTAGTTTAGATCCATGGACCATCCTTTAATTTTAGTTAGAATTGAGCCCAATAGTAAGCCCATTCATAAGGAGGATAAATTAATTAGTAAAACCAATTAGACTAGAACCATCCCTCCTTAATTATTTCTTCATGACAAGCCCCAAGGGGTATTTTGGACTTCCCATAGTAGCTTAGAGGAGGGGCAAGTAGCCGGCCACCATAGGGAGGTGAGAGACTCTCTCTCTCTCTCTCTCTCTCTCTCTCTCTTCTCATTTGTCATTCCAAATCTAGATCGAAAAGTTTTTCTCTTCTAAATTCTTCATTCCCACACCAATTTTTACTCAAATTTCTTTCCAATTTCTTTTCTATTCATTATTGGAGGCTAGTAGAACAAGGATCTATAAGAGAACAGCAAGAATCTATAAAGAGGAGCAAGGATCTACATGTTGGAGGCTACTTTCACTCAATTTAAAATTTTCATCGTGAATCCATCTCCCAATAGGTGAAATTCAGTTTTCTCCCTCTAATTAGGTTCTAAATCTGTAATTTAATCATAAGAAACTGCCCCATATTATAAGGCTACCCATAGGATTTAGAATTAGGTTCATAGGAGGCCTATGGAGAAAGTTATGTGGTACTTTGTGTCAATTTTGGGAGAATTTCGAGATTGACACATCTTGTTTTTGTCAATAGGTCAATTAGACCAAATTGTGTGTGACTAGTGTCGTGTCCACAATTGGATACTTTTAGGCCGTATTTCGATAATTTGGAGATACGGGTTGATTTAGTAGTTTTCTTTCGACATAGGGGTTGGATCATGTCATATTTTGACACAGGCACGTAGTTGAGTAGTTAACTCTTCATGTTGTTCATAATTATTATTTTAGACTTCTTCGTGTCCTTGGGATACGTTTGGTTGTGTGGTAAAGCCGTATCGCAAGTGTATTATAGAATGAGTGTGATACAGATGCGATGCACGCCACGTGTTTGTTTCCTTGCATTTCAATATACTTGTTGATAGCTATTAGAGTATTATAATTGTATGGTAATGTATATATAGCTATATATATATATATATATATATATATATATATATATATATATATATACCAACATGTCACGCCCCGATCCCGTGGAATCGTTAGTCGTCCCCCGGGCGTGACCGCCGTGCGGGCCTAGGTTGCGCACCGCACAAGGCTAAGTATTTTTGTTTCGCATAGCGAGCACATATTCAGAGTACGCAAATAATTGAAACACATATTAAAACATGGAAAGGTTCTCTTTTATTGATAATATGAACATCTATTACAAACTTCTTGAACTGAGTCATAAGGATTGCCTCTATGGGCTTACAAAAGTGCTATGTATCTATGTAAGTATATATATAGATATGTATATATATGTATAGATATGTTTATAATTAGTGATATATATATATAGTACATAGATGTGTGTGTGTGAGTGCATAGATATGTGTGGATGTGTGTGAGAAGGGGATCGAGCAACTGAATGCAAGAGGCAGTAGCAGCAGCATTATACATCAACTAAATACAAGAGGGTCAGTAGTAGCAATGCAGAGAGTAGCAAGAACAACAGTAGCAGTTTGCAGCAAGAGGGAGAGGCAGTAGCAGCTAGCACAGCAGCTAGCATAACAACTTCAGCTAGCTGCAGCAACAGTAAGGCATGCAGCAGAATGTTGCAGCAGCAGCAATAGCATGAGCAAGCTGCAACATCAACAGCAACTGCAAGTAGCAGAATGCTATGCATCAGGAAGAGGCAGTAACAGCTAGCACAGTAGCAAAACAACAAGTAAAGCAACCACAACAACAAGGCCAGCAGCAACAACATGATGGGCAGCAACTAGAGTAGTTAAGGTAAGAGGGTTAGTTAGTAACATATTGATATAATTAGTTATATATGTATATATTTAACTAGTTAGTCATATTGATAACTAGTAGTTAGATATATCTGTATTGTTAGACTAGTAGCTATATGTATGTATGTGGTATATATTTATATATATATAGAGGTATATATATAAATAGATATATATGTATTGGTATGTTAGGTAGTTAGTAGTATTGTAGTAGTTCAGTCAATGTTAGTTATAGTTTAGTGTATTGGTAGTAAATTATCTATTAGATTTGGAATTACCTTGTGATACCAAGGTAATGTCAAGGTATTAGTGGATACTCAAGGTATTGGATTTGCGTATCGAGATGGGTGTGTAGGTGGTGAGATACATATTGGTTCAAAGCCAACGTTTCCACTTTGCATTAGTTAGCTAAGAGTACTATATGTATCATCTTGTATATATATGTATTAATATTTTTATATCTAAAACCTTGCGTATCTTACGATACGGTGCTTTGTTTGTATCCTAATATCTTAGCATTACTAGTGTGGCCTAGTTACATAGTGCATGGACCTAATATCCTAGAGATGGACTCATATAAGTTAGAAATAGCTAGTTTAACCTAGAGTTGACATAATTTGACTATTTTGACTTAAAAATGGCTTTATGACCTAGAATTAAACTAGTTTAACTTATTTTTATTCCAAAACCTTGTATTGATGCAATATACCATATATAGGTCTATGTGGTAGCAGCTTGGGCATCGAGAGGCACACCTTACACAAGACCTCAGGCGAGTACATTTCTCTGTTAGTTTTTATTTCATAATAGTGTATATATCTCATGTTCTAGAATAGTATACTTGATTTTGACACAGTGGTTGCACGAACTGGTACTACATGAATCCTGTCAAGAGATTTTATCCCCTACCATATTCAGCGGGTACTCCTTCACATGTATTTTATCGTGTGTATTGGATATTGATTATTTATATTTTATGTTCACACACTGCTCGTGTTCAGTGTGCCCATATTCGTGTTCGTAACGTGTCGTGATTGGATCCATTGGTATTAGTTGGGGATGGGGGGGTAGGAGTTGATTATGTGATCAAAGCCCCAGTGTATTCGTGAACATGTCGATTATATACCATACTTGTAATCGAGTTACCTTATTATTTTCGTGTTCAACCTAAACCGCTCACATAATGAACATGTATTCTTAAGCACATTAGTTAGATTTTAGTTATTCCTTTATATTGCAAATATTTATATTGCTCGTTCTCATTCCTGTACATTACCTGTTCACTCTAGTTCATTTTATTCAAATGATTAGCTATCTTGTATTATTTTTTATTATCTGTTTTATATGCTCGATTAAGTATTTAAAACTGCTTTCAGAGTATGTACTTCGCTCCAATCCTGACTGGATATATTTTTTCAGATGATTGGCTCATAGATCAGTGTCCTATATTCTACGGGCCGCAGGACAGTGTTCCATTAGAGGATAATCCAATAGACCAGGAGGACTTAGTTCCAGAGCCTGTGGAGGTTTAGTTTATTTGGTGGATTTGTATTAGACTTTTGTTGAGATTCATGGCATTTATATTATTTCAGACTTGTGGATTGTATCTTCATTCTTTTCTTTGTTATTCCATTCGTACTTAGTTTGCATCGTGATTGAGTATAGTTACATTATGAGATACCATATTGTTCCTCCATTTGGAGTTGAGATGATTGACAGGTACTATATATATATAGTGTGAGATATTTAGATAGTTGATTTGATCAAGACAATATTCTACCGCCGATGTTGCGGCGTAGGCTGGGCGTACCCACGTACTCGTGCCCAAATATCCGTGTGCGGGTCATGACAAATACCCCCATACTCTACACTCAAGTCACATCTATCTGGCACAACCACTTGGACACTATCATATGTGCCTGAAACCTTGTCACACCCCAGTCCTAAAATACGTAGGACTAGGAATACGCAAGCATGTCAGCCGTATGTATATAGAGACTCCAGTATATGGAAACCATAATACACGTACGCTGTAATATGAATAATAATTCACAAGTGGTATAAATTTATCATAAGTCACAGGCATAACTAAATCTCATCTACAGAATCAAATATAAATGAATAACAAATCAACTATATAACTAAATCAAGTATAAGGTACTTGATAAGAACAAGTAGTTGGGTGGAGACAAATCCACTACCAAACTATAATATAAAAGAAACGAAATAAGAACATCTAATAAACGATGAGACTCGAAGAGAAGACTTCCTCGAAAGATAAGTATCTAGTCATGATCCACGCTCCTGCGAATAATCATGATCGTCTACACCTGGAAAGGGACCAGGTCCTCAGAGGGACGTAACAAGATGCATAGAAACATGCCAATAAGGAACTGAAAATAAACATCCAATGGGTCGCCTAACCGTCTATGTGAATGCACTTTGAGAACAACTTTCCAACAAGTGGGCTATCTGGCCATAGATGGGATTGGCATGATTCTCTTGGAGAATCAGGGGCCTACAAAGCATGTCATCTTTTGAACGCCAGAGGCCGCCAGGTAATATTGGGGTTATCATGACCGCGTATCTCCGACAAAGCGTACGAGTTACATAAAGGAAAGTGCAAAGGAGCCCAAATGCCTTACTTGTTGTTCTCCCCACCCCATGCTCTAAGCATGTCATATCCATGACACGATAATACCTCTAATAACTGCCAAGTCTCCTAACATGCAAATTCTAACATCAGTTATTCCCTATCGTACGTCCAATACGTATAGGTGGCCAAATTCGTCACGCAAGTTTGTATCCTTCATGAGACTCACACTCGTGTAACAAATATATCACGGCTAATGAAACCTAATGATGCCTCCAAATCATATGGTGGTCTCGTAAAACTAGGTCAACATGCATAATATATAATAAAGATGAAATACGACGCCACCGTCATTGTACCCAAGTTATCCTTGGGCGCGCAGTTTATATAGTTGTTAAAAATATATGAACTAAATAAAAAAATAAAATGCATGCATCATATAAAATGTAAATCACAGTATAATGGCAAGGTATACTTGTCTGGCAAGAAAGTTGCGTAGTACCAATAACCTACTCCTGAAGTCTCACAGACAATCTAATGGTCCTATATACATATGATATAATACAATAAATCATCAGCCATTACACTAGCACATACACAACCATAATTACGCTGAACTCAGAGGGTACGCTAGGTGTGATACTGGTCATCTAGCAGGGTCAAGCGTGCGTCTAACTGCACGGGTGTTATATCTTTGATTGATGTGCATAATTAGACAGTCAATCATTAACATGTCTAAGCCAGTACGTCAATGTACACAAGGCAGTCAATTCATAATTTCTCAGGGTCATATGGTTAATGTAAATACGTGATATCCGTAATTAACACTAGGGTCTCACAGTATAGTACATATATAAAACTAGTATTAGCATTTAATTACCTCACAGTATATATACATATATTTAAATATATATATATCTGTATACACCAAATTGAATAATATACATATACACGTACGTATACGCATACTAGTCACTGGGTTCACCGACACGGGTCTGAAATCAACCAACTAAATCTGTCATGAGGTAGTACGTTAAACCCTACACTAATCATACATGCACACACATAAGATCACGAAGGAAGAGGGGACAGGTATGAACCTTGGCAGGAACGCACAGGATTGACGATGATGACGACGATGACGATGATGTTAATGGTAATAGTGATGATGATGATGATGAAGGTGATGATAATGGTTATGATTGGTGATGATTGGTGATGATAATGGTTATGATTGGTGATGATGATGGTTATGATGAGATGAAGGTGATGAGGGAGTCGAGGTGGTCGTGGCAGGGCTGAGGGAAGTCGGGATGAGTCGAGGAGGAGATCAGGCAATGTGCAGGGAGGGAAGTCCGGTCGAGGAAGACGACGGGGGACGGGGCTGACATGGCGGTCAGGGAGGTGATTGGCAGCGGGGATGAGTCGAGGAGGCTCAGGCAAGTTGCACGGCGGTGGTAAAGGAGTTTAGGCGGGTTCGTCAGTCGGGGAGGAGATGGGGGGACGGCTCCGGCGGGTCGGGTATGCTGGACAGGTGATGACCAGCGTTCTCAAACGAGGGGGCGTCGGGTTCCGGCATTGTGGTTTGAGGGAGATGAATAGGAGGGTGATGAGGTTGAGCAGCGGCGGTTTAGCTGGTTGCTCCGGCGATGCTCGTCGGGTTCAGCGGCTCGGGGGGATGGCAGTCGGGGAGTCGTGGTATCATGGGAGAGTCGAAAGGGATCAGCGGGGAAGTACAGGCGGGTCTCGTGGTGGATCCGGTAGAGTGATCAGGCGGGTTCAGGCGATGGATGATGGCTCTGGCGTATATGCGGGTTGGGGTGGCCGAACTCGGCTGCTCCGGTGAGTCGGCTGGGATCAGGCTAGGGAAGAAGATGCACAGGAGATGGGTTGAAGTAGTCGGCTGGGTTGGTTTTATGGGATGGTGAAGGGGATGATAAAATAGAAAAAGAATAAATATATGTGTAGAAAAGTAGGTTTGGGTGTTGACCTAGGTAGTTGGGCCTGGTCAACATCCTCCTTGGGATGGGCTTGACTTTTCGATGTAGATATTTGGAGGGCTAGGATTTTTGATAGTTGATGTTGAGTGTTACACACTCCAAAATTATGAAAAAAATTCACATAAAGAAAAATAGGGTTTCTTCATGTGTTGGTCCAATGGATGTGGACACCTTAATGCACTTTTGAATAAAAATCCCCAACAATTAGAAAATTGCACAAAGTGGGATTTCAGATTATTTTAACTAAAATTAATACAAATGATGTTCTAAAATTAATTGGAAGTACAAAGGATTAAAATTAGGTGGGACACAAGTGTAATGAATGTAGAGGACTCAAAGTAGAATATTAACATAATTTGGGTTGCACAAAATGGGTCAAGATTGTGTCCCCAATTTTGATTGGAACACACAAAGATACAAAGTTAGATTTATTTAGAATTAAATATAATCGTTTGTGACGAATATTGTGTGACTAAAATAAAGCACAAATAGGCATAGTTATGAGTTACACAAGAATCAAAATAGAATACTGGCACGTCTAGGATAAGGGTATAAAATTTGTAGGAAGGCAATGGCTAGTGTAGTGCTCCAATTATCGAAGCAACGGTAAGGTGCACTAAGTGAAATAAATATTGCAAAATCATCTAAAATATAATGTTCTATTTTTAATTGGATTCGAACTAGCCCCTGTCTCTCTATCTAAACTTAAGTAGGTCTAACTTTTGGTCGAGGGGATTTACAATCTACCCAACTTAAAAAAATTTTGTCCTAGAAATTAAAAATAAGGCATGATTAGCTAATCCATTACATTCGTACATAAGGCAAGTCGATCGCGATCTCTTCCAAAATTTTAAATAACGAATATACTCAAATCCATCACAATCCTTCAAAATTAAAGTAATCACTACTTAAATCGAAGTTAAGCCTATCGTAATCTCTTCTAAATTTTTAAATCATCAATATCCAAATTTAATTCAAATCTATATGACATCCCACATCAAAATTTACATCTCAATCTCCAAATATCATAATCTCCTTTAGAAAACCATTCTGATCAAATATTATTCCTACTTTCAACATGAATTTCATACTCTTCAAATTTTAATTTTAATTTTTATCCTCAATATTTCAAATAGGTGTTCCAACAATCAAAATTTAACTTTTAATTTAAATCATCAAATTATAGAATTTTGAATTCAATCCATCAATTTTCATGTTTAGAGTTCTATTTATTTTCCTCAAAATTTAAATCGATGATTCAACCCTCAATATTCAAAATTTAATTCATGTGCTCAAAGTATAAGTATTAGGTCCACAATTCCAAGATTTTAAAATTTATTAATTCCTCATCATCTTAATCATTCTTCTGAAATTTCTCAAAATTAAAATGACTTGAATCTCTCAATCTAATCTTACTTGATCACAATCAAAAAGAAATTTACCTCAAGTTGACAATACGACTTCTACCCAACTTAGAATTTACCCACCTATCATACAAGACTATACCCTTAAGAAATACTTTCTCAAATTTATTTAATCTTGTTATTCAATCCTCAAAAATTTAAACGCACAAAATATCTCACATGTGATATGCCCTTAATTATGAAAAATACTCACCAAGTAATGTGATTGGCCTATGGGGTATATCTAGTACTCTTTGTGTATCAACTTATACCAAGTACGAGCGTTCGTCTTTCCGAAATAGGGAAGGACGGAGAACAATAATAAGGAATTCAAGGAGAAGGTGATAGGATACAAGTACGGGTTTCAAGGAGATTAAAGAATTCAAAAGGGAGTTGTCAAGGCAGTTGTGGATTGAAATCCTATTTTTTTGGTAAATATCCTATTTGCATGTTCACATAAGAATAGTTATGTACCTGACATGATATGCTCTGACCAGTCTAGAGGGCAAGTATATTCGTCTAACAAGTTAAGTCAACTATATATCCCAATCCACACAAAGTAGTCATGCGAAGAGCGAACCAAGTGCACTATGATTAGCTAGACCATAATACACTAATTCTAAATAGAAAATTGTATTAGTGTATGCAACCAATAATACATATGTCATGAACAATCTTGATAAAAGAATAAGCTTGAAAAACTAGGCTATAATAGCAGCATAAGTCGAGGTAGTCCAGAAAATATAAGTACGCTGGATTATGATGAGAGAAGATATAAAATAATTCAAGTTCACAAGGAAGATAAGACTCGCCCGGTGTTGTGCCTCTACAATTGTCATAATAGCTTATTGTCTAAGTCTCTAGTCGACCAAATGGGGGTATGGGCCTCTAAGTTCTACAGTATAGATAAACACTATCTTCTTAGGAAAGCCTATAGTTGGTGTCATTCAGTTACACCTTATTAATGAGTCAAAAGGACTATGTGATACTAGGTTATGAGGTATACTACCCAACTTAAAAGAATTAACTAATACTGTAACTGCCTTAAGGGAATTCTACAAAATAACCTTGTCCTTGTAAATAAAGTAGAAACTCTTGTTAGGGTATACGAGAAAAAGATCTTGGTACCTATTAGGGTATCCTATTGTGTTATATAGGTAATGGTCATCTTAAGTCATAATTATAGTGCTTATAGAACAAAAGTGCTAATATTAAAAACAGAGAAGTTACTGGCTCTCAAGTGAAGGAGGATATAACCTATTTGGAGATACGTGGAACAAATTACTTGATTTAAAACTAAAGGATAATCATAAAATCATAATCTAAATGAACAACTCAAACTATCAAGTTCTAACTACCAAGCACAAAATCTCAAAATTCAAGATTAACAACTATAATCCTAGCAAACTATATATCCTTAACATAAAAGAAAATCACTTGGCCTACAAGCAAAAGGGTCAGGCGGCACGAACTGAAAGATGAAGGAAAATTTTAGTCGTCGCACAAATAGCGAGTGCTAAGGTTTCAGAGGAACAAGATATAAAATTAAATAGAGAGACTCTTGATAATATCATGGTTTCCTATGGGGAAGTGGTATGCTAGTCTCTATGTTCGAGGTATGATCAAGAAAAATATTTTATTCATTCCTCTTGGCTTCCAAAGGTACTGTTCTGCTAATATTAAGACAAGAAGCTAAATTTATAGTTCTCTAATACTATCTCATTTTGAAAGTTAGGTTTAGTCCTAAAATTCAACCTTGGATTTCTATTTCCTCAATACTAGGGTCAAACAATGTGGTCAAATTTCTAACTAACCCTAGTAGTGTCTCTACTACTCTCAAGTCCTTCATAAATATATCATGGGATAATGGTCAATTAATCTACAGGTAAGAGATGCTAGGGTTCATTAGGTATTCTAAACTTAGTGATGTGTCAGTATTCTAGTTGTATTCTCTGTAGGAATGTTACCCTAATTATCATCCTAACAACAAGGATTCCTATATTCTAGCGAAAGACTATAATCAAGGAACTATTAGGAAAGTACATGAATCAAGCAAGATACAATTATTTAAATAGAACGGACTGGAAAAAAGGCGAGTCATAGTCAAATGTGGATGAGACCTAAAACTCTAATCCTAGGTGCATGCTTGCTCGGTACAGTAACGTAACCGAGACAATATTCACTCGACCTGCATGGGCCACCACTAAAAACATGTCATACCCCAGTCCCAAAATATGCAGGACTAGGAATACGCAAGCATGCCATCCGTATGTATATGGAGACTCCAGTATATGGAAACCATAACACACGTACGCTGTAATATGAATATCAATTCACAAGTGGTATAAATTTATCACAACTCACAAGCATAACTAAATTTCAACCACAGAATTAAATATAAATGAATAACAAATCAACTATATAACTAAATCAAGTATATGGTACTTGATAAGAACAAGTAGTTGGGTGGAGACAAATCCACTACCAAACTAGAATATAAAAGAAACAAAATAAGAATATCTACTGAACGATGAGTCTCGAAGAGAAGACCTCCTCGAAAGATAAGTAGCAATTCCTAATCCACGCTCCTGCGAATAATCATGATCGTCTACACTTGGAAAGGGGCCAGGTCCTCAGAGGGACGTAACAAGATACATAGAAACATGCTAATAAGGTACTGAAAATAAACATCCAATGGGTTGCCTAACCGTCTATATGAATGCACTTTGAGAACAACTTTCCAACAAGTGGGTTATCTGGCCATATATGGGATTGGCATAATTCTCTCGGAGAATCAGGGGCCTACAAAGCATGTCATCTTTTGAAGGCCAGAGGCCGCCAGGTAATATAGGGGTCAACATGACCGCGCATCTCCGGCGGAGCGTACGGGTTACAAAAAAGAAAGTACAAAGGAGCCCAAACGCCTTACTTGTGGTTCTCCCCACCCCATGCTCTAAGCATGTCATATCCATGACACGATAATACCTCTAATAACTGCCAAGTCTTCTAGCATGCAAATTCTAACAGCAGTTATTTCCTATAGCACGTCCCATACGTAAAGGTGGCCAAACCCGTCACACAAGTTCGTGTCCTATTAGACTCACACCCATGTAACAGATGTGTCACGGCCAATGAAACATAATGATGCCTCCAAAATATGTGGTGGTCTCGTAAAACTAGATCGACATGCATAATATATAATAAAGATGAAATATGATGCTACCGTCATTGTACCCAAGTTATCCTTGGGTGCGCAGTTTATATAGTAGTTAAAAATATATGAACTAATTGACAGAAATAAAATGCATGCATCATATAGAATGCAAATCATAGTACAATGGCAAGGTATACTTGCTTGGCAAGAAAGCTGCGTAGTACCAATAACCTGCTCCTGAAGTCTCGCAGACAATCCAATGGTCCTATATACATATAATATAATACAATACATCATCAGCCATTTTACTAGCACATACACAACCATAATTACACTGAACTCAGAGGGTACGCTAGGGGTGATACTGGTCATCTAGCAGGGTCAAGCGTGCGTCTAACTACACGGGTGTCATGTCTTTGATTGATGTGCATAATTAGACAATCAATTACTAACATGTCTAAGCCAGTACGTCAATGTACACAAGGCAGTCAACTCCCAATTTCTCAGGGTCACATGGTTAATGTAAATACGGGATATCCGTAATTAACACTAGGGTCTCACATTATAGTACATATATAATCCTAACTAGTATTAGCATTTAATTACCTCATATTATATATATATACTTAAATATAAATCTGTATACACCAAATTGAATACTATATACATACACGTACATATACGCATACGAGTCACTGGGTTCATCGACACGGGTCTGAAACCAACCAACTAAATCTGTCATGAGGTAGTACGTTAAACCCTATACTAATCATACATACACACACATAAGATCATGAAGGAAGAGGGGACAGGTACGAACCTTGGTGGGCACGCACGGGATTGATGATGATGACGATGATGACGATGATGTTGATGATGATGATGATGATGATGAAGGTGATGATAATGGTTATGATTGGTGATGATTGGTGATGATAATGGTTATAATTGTTGATGATGATGGTTATGATGAGATAAAGGTGATGAGGGAGTCGAGGTGGTCGTGGCAGGGCTGAGGGAAGTCAGGACGAGTCGGGAAGGAGATCAGGCGATGTGTAGGGAGGGGAGTCTGGTCGAGGAAGACGACGAAGGACGAGGCTGACATGGCGGTCGGGGAGGTGATTGGCAGCGGGGATGAGTCAAGGAGCCTCAGGCGAGTTGCACGGCGGTGGTGAAAGAGTTCAGACGGGTTCGTCAGTCGGGGAGGAGATGGGGGGACGGCTCCGGCGGGTCGGGTGTGCTGGACAGGTGATGACCAGCGTTCTCAAATGAGGGGGCGTCGGGTTTCGGCGTTGTGGTTTAAGGGAGATGAACAGGAGGGTGATGAGATTGAGCTACGATGATTCAGCGGGTTGCTCCGGCGATGCTCGTCGGGTTCAGTGGCTCGGGCGGATGGCAGTTGGGGAGTCATGGTGTCATGGGAGAGTTGACAGGGATCAGCGGGGAAATGCAGGCGGGTCTCGTGGTAGATCCGGTAGAGTGATCAGGCGGGTTTAGGCAATGGATGATGGCGTCGACGTGTATGCGGGCTGGGGTGGCCGGACTCGGCTGCTCCGGTGAGTCGGCTGGGATCAGGCTTGGGAAGAAGATGCACAGGAGATGGGTTGAAGTAGTCGGCTGGGTTGGTTTTAGGGGATGGTGAAGGGGATGATAAAATAAGAAAAGAATATATATATGTGTAGAAAAGTAGGTTTGGGTATTGACCGTGGTAGTTGGGCCTGGTCAACATCCTCCTTAGGATGGGCTTGACTTTTCCATGTAGATCTTTGGAGGGCTAGGATTTATGAGAGTTGATGTTGAGTGCTACATACTCCAAAATTATGAAGAAAAATCACATGAAGAAAAATAGGGTTTCTTCATGTGTTGGTCCAATGGGTGTGGATACCTTAATGCACATTTGCATAAAAGTGCCCAACAATTGGAAAATTGCACAAAGTGGGGTTTCAGATTATTTTAATTAAAATTAATACAAATGATGTTCTAAATTTAATTGGAAGTACAAGGGATTAAAATTAGGTTGGACACAAGTGTCATGAATGTAGAGGACTCAAAGTAGAATATTAACATAATTTGGGTTGCACAAAATGGGTCAAGATTGTGTCTCCAATTTCTTTATAATTGGATTTATTTAGAATTAAATATAATCGTTTACGGCGGATATTGTGTGACTAAAATAAAGCACAAATGGGCATAGTTATGAGTTACACAAGAATCAGAATAGAAGACTGGCACGTCTAGGATAATGGTATAAAATTTGTAGGAAGGCAATGGCTAGTGTAGTGCTCCAATTATCGAAGCAACGGTAAGGTGCACTAAGTGATATAAATATACAAAATCATCTAAAACACAATGTTCTATTTCTCATTAGATTCGAACTAGCCCTGGTCTCTCTATCTAAACTTAAGTAGGCCTAAATTTTGGTCGAGGGGGTTTACAAACCTACTCCCCTTCACCTGAGCACTCAACCCACACCCCTTACCTAGCTGCCCTGCAGACTTGTCACGCCCCAGTCCCAAAATACCGAGGGACTAGACACGTGGCAATGGCCAGCAGCACACACCAATAGGCAAACCCAATTTAATAGACCCATTAGAGTGTACTTAAGCTATAAAACAACAATAAGGGTCTATGAATCATGCCATATTTCTAATTCTAATCTCATCTACAGAAGATAAACATAATCAATATCAGAATAATCAAGGTAAAATAATAATCATCAAGTCTCCGTAAATGTCTCGGGGAACAACCAGATAATAAGCTTGATATAGCAGTTCAATAAATAGGAAATAAGAGTCTAACAACTGAAATAACTGGGTATAATAATCAGATACTCAGGAGAAATCCTTGGCCATCACCTCATCCTCTGGTTCTGGTATTGCTCCAGTGTCTGCTCTTGTCCCGTAAACCTCGGGATATATCTCCTCTGTTATACCTGGGGATATAATCCAGATCAAGGTCCTAAGGTGATATAGTAAGGTACAAGAATAACTCAAGCCAAATAAATATAGCATATAAAAATATATAAATAGGGCAAACTATGTAACCAGCTAAGCGATATGCAAAATAAGAGCATTAATCATACTCAGGCTGAAACTACTATAGGCTCGGTGTCGGGAAAACCCATAGCAGCATTTATCTCGAAGGACCAAAACTTGTGCCAAAGCTCAGTTCAGAGTCTAAGGCACCTCCAGAAAACTAAATATATATGATATAATCAACCTTTGATATGGTAATACTCTCTCCACCCAATGTAATCTCATGTCTCATATCCATAACACGCAAGATCATGACCTCTAACTAATGCAACGAGTCATAATGATAGATATGCATATATATAAAGTCTATGACACAAATCTTGTAAGCCTATACAGAATCACCATGAATACTCAAGAAAGATTTTGTCTCATGAACAATGTCATGTGTCCTATGGTATGACGTACTTGATAAAGCAAGCACGAAAATGTATAGGATCGGAATATCAACTCTCTAAGTGACGTTACACGACTCCGCGTACGACGTCGACACCCGAATATTATTCGGACGCTAAGCAATGTCACACGGTCCTAGGTTGAACAGATACATCACATAAATAAATCAAGGGAATAATATAAAGCAAGTACTGCAAGATTGGCAAGGTACACTTGCCAGAGGTTTGGATTCCAACAATTGCTCCTTTAACATCAGGATCTTCAAGTACTCCTCTGGTTACTGAAATAAATATGACCATCATGCTCAGAAGATATGATATAGCTAGGATTTCCTACCCATAAGTCCAATTTGGATACAGGGGTAAAATTGACAGTTTCTGGTCAAAGCAGGGTCCACATGTAGCCCACTTCGCACCAAAAACGTGCAAGAGACAAAGTTCTCCAAATTCGTCAAACTTAGTGTCTACAAGTCCAGAATGACGATACGAACCCAACAGAATGTCCAGAACTGGATTCTGATAAGCCGATCACAAAATTGCCCGTCAAGTAGAGCCGTAGGGCCCATGATACGGGGTTTTGTCAACGTTCTCAGAATCAAACCAAACTTGGGTCACAAGACCAGCATAATGCTACGAGCCCGATGGTGCAAGTTTAGTTGTGAAACAACGAGCACACACAAAGTTGCTACGAGTGTCAGAACAGGCCCGACACGGGGCAATTTTGACGGATACGCGTTGATTCCGGTGTGCACGCACATCCAAATCAACTTTCGCAAAATCCTACACGTCCATATTAACGATGCACACCATTCGGGGAAATTTGCAAATGACGAAGTCGCCTCGTTTAGCAGGACGTACCCAGTTTTGGGAGAATTTCGGATTAAATAACCAAGTTTTTGGTCAATTTCACCCGAGAATAAAGCACAAACTACAGCAAATTAAATTAAACTAAATACAGGTTTTAATCTCGGTTATATTGTCTAATTAACTGTTTTAGTGGATTTTAGAATTATTATACAGATTGGTCAGAAAATAGCCGAGAACTTGTGAGTTTTAAGTCCAAAATTAGGAATATTTTCCTGTTTTTGCGTCGTAATTTGCGATCGACACAGGACGCGATACCCCGAACGAATTGTACGGGGTTCGAGAGGGTTACACAACGAATATGTCGCAACAGACCATTCAAAAAATGATGCGACGAGGAAAGAGAAATTCTTACCGGAATAGGGGATAGGTATCGACAATACGTCGTGTACAAGCGGTGGCGCGGCGGCCGGTCGGCGGCGACTGCGGGGTGGCAGCGTTGTGCTCGATGAGTCGGCAGCAGCTGCTGGTCGTCGTGGTAGGGTTGTCGACATCGCCGGAGAGATCGCCGTCGGAGGGTCTTCACCGGAGTCACTGTGATGGCGGTAGACGGAATGGCGGTGGCTGTGATGGGGAGTCGGGGTCGACTTGGGTCATCGCGGCAGAGGATGTGGCAGAGGCAGCGTCGGGGTCACGGTGGAGGGAAGCTTGGAGTCGGCCGAAGGTCGCCGGAGTGGTGGATGCAGCGGTGAGTGAATGGGCGGCCGGTCGAGGGTTTATATAGGGGGAGACGGGGACCGGAGGGGTCGGCCGGTGGGGTAGACGTGCGGGCAGGGAGTTAGTCGGTCGGCGGTTGTGGGAGGCAAAGAAGCGGAGGTAAAAATGGCCGGGGGAGAGGACCGGCCGGCGTCGGTTCGAATTCGAGTGGTTACTGTAGCAGGGTCCTAGAGGGTCGGGTAGGCGGGGTCGGGTAGATAGGTACGGATCCGAATCCGACCCGATAGGAGTTTGTGTTGGTTTAATTTGGGTTCGGTTTAGTTAGGTTCAGGATGGGTTTAAACCGATTCAGGATAGTTTATTTAAAAACAATATTTTTAGGTGTTTAAAAATAGTTTTTTTTTTTGTCCAATAAATTCCAGAAAAATTACACTATCTAATTATTTATTTTACACTCAAAAATATTATTTTTCATAATATTTTAATATTTATTTTAATACTTAAAAATATTTAATTCAAGAAAATATTTATTTTAATTATTTAAAAATCACAAAAAAATTTTAAAATTTATTTTTAATTTCTGAAAAATTAGGATGTTTACAATCTACCCTCCTTAAAAGAATTGCGTCCTCGCAATTAAGAAAAATAAAACATAATCGGTCAGAAGAGATGACACGGTTGTAAATCATGTTTGTAGCACGACACAAGGGAATAAGAATCATGAATAAGCAGAATCGAGAGAAAGTGTGAGGGTTAAGCAGAATACGTAGGGAAGAAATAAAAACATTTCCCTAGACAATGAAAGATAAGTAATTCAAGAGTAAAAGGGTCTGGATAGAGCAAGGAAAACTACAGCTTATGAAAAACTTGGGTATCAAGTACTAACAAGTTCAAAATACTAGGTTTGGGCTAGGGAATAGAATTAACAGGCACGTGCTAAAGCATTACTAGGAATAGATAGCTATGATATAACTTAAATCTTACGCGTATTCGCTACTCCACGAGTCTGAACGTCCTCTATTGTCATCGCAAAAGTCTGTCCATGTCCTTGCGGTGGTGTCCTCTACTGTTGTTAGGCCTGCTGGAAGATTATTGTCTGCGATGCCAATGGTGGCCTCTGCTGGTATCCTCTCGGTGTTGATAACTCATCATTGCGTAGAACATTTGGAATATCTGTTGACCATCCATAGGCTGTCCTAGTCAAAAATAGGCATCGGTGGAGTAAACTACGGCGGTAGTGGAATGTCTTCTTGCCAAAATCTCGAGGCATGCTGATTTTCTTGATTGCTTTATTGAGTTGATTGACCTCCACCCACTGGTGTTACTTCATCGTCGTAGGTGACAACTGCAACTTGTGGTGTTCCTGCAGGAGTGTCGTCGCTTGCTTATGGATCTATTACTCTGCATCCAAAATAAACTATAAAAGGCGCAAAGAGGAATTAAGGCAGGATGCAAGTCAAGAATTTATTTTGAAGTCGATATAGAGGTCAAGAATGAATCAATCAAGTGGATGAGATTCTATAACTTATCATATCCTAATCACAGGCTTGCTCGGTCCCTTAGTTGAAACCGAAACAATTTAGTCATTGACCTGCATAGGCCACCAAAAAAATTATGTCATGCCCCAGTCCCAAAATACCGAGGGACTAGACACGTGGCAATGGCCAGCAGCACACACCAATGGGAAAACCCAATTTAATGGACCCATTAGAGTGTACTTAAGCTGTAAAACAATAATAGGGGTCTATGAATCATGCCATATTTCTAATTCTAATCTCATCCACAGAAGATAAATACAATCAATAACAAAAAAATCAAGATAAAATAATAATCAACAAGTCTCCATAAATGTCTCAGAGAACAACCCGATAATGAGCTTGATACAGCAGTTCAATAAATAGAAAATAAGAGTCTAACAACAGAAATGACTGAGTATAATAAGCAGATACTCAGGAGAAATTCTCGGCCATCACCTCGTCCTCTGGTTCTGGTACTGCTCCAGCGTCTGCTCATGTCCCATAAACCTCGGGATAGATCTCCTCTGCTATACCTGGGGACATAATCCGGATCCAGGTCCTCAGGGGACATCGTAAGGTACAAGAATAACTCAAGCCAAATAAATATAGTATATAAAAATATATTAATAGGGCAAACTATGTAACCAGCTAAGTGATATACAAAACGAGAGCATTAATCATACTCAGGTTGAAACTACTATAGGCTCGATGTCGGGGAAACCCATATCAGCATTTATCTTGAAGGGCCAGAACTTGTGCCAAAGCTCAGTTCAGAGTCTAAGGCACCACCAGAAAACTAAATATATATAATATAATCAGCCTTTGATATGGTAATACTCTCCCCACCCAATATAATCTCACGTCTCATATCCATAACACGCAAGATCATGACCTCTAACTAATGCAACAAGTCATAATGATAGATATACTTATATATAAATTCTATGACACGAATCCTATAAGCCTATACAGAATCACCATGAGTACTCAGGAAAGATTCTATCTCATGAACAGTGTCAAGTGTCCTATGGTATGACGTACTTGATAAACCAAGCACGGAAATGTATAGGATCGCAATATCAACTCTCTAAGTGACGTTACACGACTCCGCGTACGGCATCGACACCCAAATATTATTCGGATGCTAAGCAATGTCACACGGTCCTAGGTTGAACAGATACATCACATAAATAAATCAAGGGAATAATATAAAGCAAGTATTGTAAGATTGGCAAGGTACACTTGCTAGGGGTTTGGATTCCAACAGTTGCTCATGTAACATCAGGATCTTCAAGTACTCCTTCGTTTGCTGAAATAAACATAAACATCATGCTCAGAAGATATGAAATAGCTAGGATTGCCTACTCATAAGTCGAATTTGAACACAGGGGCAAAATTGATAGTTTTTGGTCAAAGCGGGGTCTACATGTGGCCTACTTCGCACCAAAAATTGTGCCAGAGACAAAGTTTTCCAAATATGTCAAACTTAGTGTCCACAAGTCTATAACGACGATACAAACCCAACAGAATGTCCAGAACTGGATTCCGATAAGCCGATCACAAGATCGCCCGTCAAGTGGAGCCGTGGGGCCCATGATATAGGGTTTCATCAACATTCTCAGAATCGAACCAAACTTGGGTCATAGGACTAGCATAACGCTACGAGTCTGATGGTGCAAGTTTTGTTGCGAAACGATGAGCACACACGAAGTTAGGACTAGTTTCAGAATAAGCCCGATACGGGGCAATTTTGACCGATATGCGTTGATTCTGGTGTGCACGCACATCCAAATCAACTTCTGCGAAATCCTACACGTCCGCATTAACGATGCGCACCATTTTGCATATGACAAACTTGCCTTGTTTAGCAGGACACACCAAGTTTCGGAAGAATTTGGGATTAAATAACCAAGTTTTTGGTCAAATTCACCTGAGAATAAAACACAAACTACAAAAAATTAAATTAAACTAAATACAGGGTTTTAATCTCGGTTATATTATCTAATTAACTGTTCAAGTGGATTTTAGAATTATTATACAGGTTGGTCATAAAATAGCCGTAAACTTGTGAGTTCGGGACAAATTCCAAAGTCCAAAATTGGAAATATTTTCCTATTTTTGTGTCGCAGTTTGCGATAGCACACAGGACGCAAAACCCCAAACGAATTATATGGGGTTCGAGAGGGTTACACAGTGAACGTGTCATAACAGACCGTTCGAAAAACGATGCGACATGGAGAGAGAAATTCTCACCAAAATAGGGGATCGATATCGACTACACATCGTGTACACGCGGTGGCGCGGCGGCCGGTCGACGGCGACTCCGGGGTGGCGGTGCTGTGCTCAGTGGGTCGACGGCATCGGCTGGTCATCGTGGTAAGGTCATTGACGTCTCCAGAGAGAGCGCCGTCGGTGGGTCTTCGCCGGAGTCACTGTAATGGCGGTGGCCGGAGTGGCGGTGGCTGTGATGGGGAGTCGGGGTCAACTTGGGTCGTCGCGGGGGAGGATGTGGCAGAGGCAGCGTCGGGGTCACGGTGGAGGGAAGCTCGGAGTCGGCCGGAGGTCATCGGAGTGGTGGAAGCAGAGGTGAGTGAAGGGGCGGCCGGTCGAGGATTTATATAGGGGGAGACAGGGACCGGAGGGGTCGACCGGTGGGGTAGACGTGCGGGCAGGGAGTTGGTCGGTCGGCGGTTGTGGGAGGCAAAGAGGCGACGGCGGAAAGGCCGGGGGAGAGGAGCGGCCGGCGTCGGTTCGAGTGGTTACTATAACAGGATCCTAGCGGGTCGGGTTGGCGGGTTCGGTTAGATGGGTACGGATTCAAATCCGACCCGATAGGAGTTTGGGTTGGTTTAATTAAGGTTCGTTTAGTTAGGTTCAGGATGGGTTTAAACCGGTTTAGGATGGTTTATATAAAAACAATATTTTTAGGTGTTTAAAAATAGTTTTTTTTTGTCCAATAAATTTACACACTGTCTAATTATTTATTTTACACTTAAAAATATTATTTTTCATAATATTTAATATTTATTTTAATACTTAAAAATATTTAATTTTAGAAAACATTTATTTTAATTATTTAAAAATCACAAAAAATTCCCTAAAATTTATTTTTAATTTCTGAAAAATTCGTGTGTTTACAAGACCAGGGGACCCAACCTATTGTTGCTCCTGGGGCATTACCAGAGCCTACCCCCCACTACTCCGTGCAATAAACTTTGCAATGCAGACACTTCAAGTAGTACACTGTACTTAAGTGCAGCTAAAACTGCTGCTAGTTGCTGCTTGTGTTGAAGGTGCACTTTACAGTAAACAAACCCCCCTTAGATATGCAAAGTAGTCCCCAATCCTTCCTCTTCACACTCATGCCTCAATTTCAAAACTCCAAACATTGGCACACACACTCTAATAATCACACACACACACACATACACACACACACACACAAAACATCCATGATACTATATTGTCACAACTACACCACCATGGTACACCTATGATACTCTTTCTTACTCCAAACACATCTTGATACCAATACACCAAACCATTTGGAACACCAAATTATATAGAATATACTACCAGAAAAAGTCAAATTAGCGACGTCTAAAAACGTCGCTAAATGACCAAAAAATGTCGTTAAGTACGTTTAGCGACGTAATTAGCGATGTTTTAAAGAAGTCAGAAAAAAGCAAGTCGCTAAAAGAAAAAATGTCGCTAAACATCGCTATGCTGACCTTTTTAGCGACTTTAATGTGTCGCTAAATTTAGTGACGTTTAGCGACGTAGCGTCACTAATTAGCGAAGTTTATTAACGTCGCTAAACGTCGCTAATTAGTGACTTATATAGCAACGTTACACTGACGTCTTTAATGACCTGGCAATACTGCCATGTCAGCAATTTGTGACGTACAGGGATGATTTTAGCGATGTCTTTAGCGACGTCATTAGCGACGTGTAACATCATCGTTAATTAGCGACGTAGTTAGCAACGTATATTAGCAACGTTTTAAAGAAGTCGGAAAAAAATAAGTCGCTAAAAGAAAAAACGTCGCTAAATGTCGCTTTGCCGACCTTTTTTAGCGACTTTAATGTGTCGCTAAATTTAGTGACGTTTTGCGACGCAGCGTCACTAATTAGCGAAGTTTATTAACGTCACTAAGCGTCGCTAATTAGCAACTTATATAGTGATGTTACACCGACGTCTTTAATGACCTGGCAATACTGCCATGTCAGCAATTTGCGACGTACAGGGACGATTTTAGCGACGTCTTTAGCGACGTCATTAGCGACGTATAACAGCATCGCTAATTAGCGATGTAGTTAGCGACGTATATTAACGTCGCTAAACGTCGCTAATCGTTGCTAAAAACGTCGCTAATTTTACAAAAAAAATACTGAATTGAATTTTTGGGTTTGCCAACCCCCTTGGGTTCATTATCAGGTATATGATGGTTGTTAACTAATGTTTGATATAAATATAATAGTACATATAGCTATAATTATTATCTATAGTCTGCTTGATGTTCATTTGAATGTGCTATGGATGTGGTTCATTATCAGGTGGTGTGCAGGAGGGTGAACCTGCAGTGATTGTGTGTGTATGTGTCTCATACTATATGTAGTGTAGCAGTGTTGACAGGGATGTTTAGAGGAATAAACACTGTGACTATTAGTAGGTTCTGTGTGGTGTGATCAGCTTATGTGCCATGAGGGGACTCGAGCATGTAGTAGAAATAATTGAATAAGGGACACATTAGCAGCAACAAGAGGAAAAATTCTAGTGTACTGGGTAAATTCAGGCCAAGTATCAGTCATCAGTTGTAAACCAAAATATATTAGAAACTGTGTGAATATCAGTGAATTAAGACAGTACTATCTGTGTTGTGTGTTGGTCTTAATGTGCTCAGAGATAGGGAGAGAGTGTGTGTATTATAATTCAGTGTGTTTGAGTTTGTACAGGGACTGTGTATTATATTGCAACTTGTATCATTGAACTGGAGAAAATAGGGAAAAATAGGCACTGAACACTCAACACCGATAAAATAACATATTTAATATGAATAATATAATAAAATTTGAAGAAAAGAAAGCATCCAGCAAATCTCATCGTAAAGAATATGGCAAATTTATATCCATACAATCGCATCCTAAATAATAAAAAATATATAAATATCCAGCAACTAGTTATATTACTGTGGATCTGCAGGAGGCTGACCACCGGCGCACCTGAAGGATAAGAACTGCTCATACTCGTCCCGTGGAATCGACACCGATGTCGATGGAGAAGGTAGTGACATAGGTGGAGTCTGTGTCGATATAGACGCACTAGGAGGCCGTACCCGCTCCAAGTCTGCGAGTCGCTGGTTGTAAGAATCTATGGTAGATAACAGCCTCGTACTGCTATGAACTATTGAATCCTGCATCATCGTCAGCCCCTTGTCCATCGATAGCTGTGATGCATGCAGCTCCATGATGTTACGGTCTGTCGAGGCTCTAATATCATTTATCAAATCTCGGAGCTCCGGTATGCTGCGGTCGACCATATCGAATCATGCGATGAGCGTCGGATCGTCCGCCTGCGGTTGGGACCGGGGCTGCTCCTCCATCCTTCGCAGCAACTTAACACGAAGAGACACAATTTGACGGTCAACGGCCTCCTGGACTCTGGCCGACGACTGCGAGGGCTGCGACTGCGAGGGCTGTGTGGAATGCGCACCTGTCGGGGAGGCCCTAGATGACTGCGTCATAACCAGGGCGCCATAGGATCCTGTACCGTAGTACGTACCCCTCTAGAGACCACCAGTTGCGGTCACCCACAGGTCATCCGCCGACGGAGCTGGAGCGGGCTACGACGAAGTACCAGCCTCTCCAAGTGTAGGTGCACTAGCAGTCGCCCGCTCTCGCACCCTAAGATACTCGGTCTAGAAAGGTTTAGAAACTCGATAATTGCCTAAGTTATATTAAAATTAACACAAAGTAAAGTAATACTTACATAGGTCTGCGAGGCCCTCTGATCAATGAGATTTCCGTCTTTGTGATGGGTGGCCAAGAAGACGGTCACCATATTTGCATCCTCACCCCTCTGTACCTGTTAAAAATATATTATTTAGTACTAAGCTTAAACATTTTTTTCAAGTACCATTTTATGGTAAATACATTAAAATAATATATTTTAAAAGAAAAAATATACCAAATGACAAAAATATTCTGTCATCGAAATCGAGCCACCATAGCACTTGGCAGCATTCCGCCTAGCCGTCTTGGCCTTCTCAGACCTTTCCTTGTAGCTCGGATCGTCGAATCTAGCCCTCATCGCAGTCCACTGCTCAAGCGTGATCCAACCTTGGATCATTTTTTTAGCACGATCACGAGCCTTCTGGTCATCCAGAGCATCTCGGATAAGCTTGGCGGCAACGGTAGGAAAGAGCCGCTCGATCAACTCGGCCCGGTACGGAGGATAGAAATTCGTTTGCTACAATAAATAATTTAGTAAATGAGCATCACGGATAAGTTATATAATTTGCATAAATTAGAGGATTTATTTAATATACTTTTACCTGGAACTGTGCAAACCAGAATGCCTTCCTCTCCTCCGGAGCCTCAGAGTAGTTGATCCAAGGGCCACCGTAGTTGTTCCTCAGAAATTGGCCCAGGCGTCTCTGAACCGACGATGGACGATATCTATACAGAGATAATTATTTAGAATACTGAAAAACTCAATATACGATGAATAAAAAAATACACGATATATATTATACTAAACCATCTAATTGACTTACTTTGTACCGTCGGCCCAAATCTCTGTCCTCGTCTACTCCGGAGGTGCTCATAGAGGATCTTGCTGATACTGGGACAACGTGGGTACGACCTCTTCGACATGCTTATCTGTCCCCATGGTTCCGTCAGCAGGAGGAACGCTGGACGAGGGTGTACTATCACGCCTGGAACTACTCGTCCCAACAGTCGGAGATGTGAGTAATCGATATACTGGAGTACTGGGCGACGATGATCCGAAACCAACAGTAGGAAGTACCGGAGGAGCACTTTGTCTACCTCGGGACCTGCTGAATCCTCCGCGTCGTCTTGTCATATCTGATAACAACATATGATGAATATAGAGAAACACAAATATATAGTACATTCTACAGTCGAAATGTGATGCATATATCAAAGCATTCTACAGTCAAAATATAATACATATATTCATTAAAATAGTACATTCTACAGTCAAAATATAGTTACATTCTACAGGCAATATATTTTATTTTCAATCATCTTCAGAAAATATATCTTGTTCGCCTTCTTCTTCCTCCTCTTTCTCTTCCTCCTCCTCGTCTACACTTTCATCTACTTCGTCTTCCTCTTCGGATAATTCTATATCTTCTATATTATTACTCGTGTAATAAGTAACTTCCGTTAAGTCCACATCTACAATATTTGTTACAAGAGGTAGATCATCCTCCTGATAAGCTATTTCGTCAATGTCAAAGGTATTTCTAGCTTTAGTCTTGCATACTGCCCACCAATCCGACCTTGCTGTCGCCCGTCTAGGATAAGTTGTAAAGTACACGAGCTGAGCCTGACTTGATAGGATAAATGGTTCATAGCCTTGATATCTACGCTTGTAGCTTATATCCACAAGGCCATGCTTATCAATTTTCCAACCTTGATCTTGAATCGGATCGAACCATTCACACTTGAATAGCACGATATTAGCAGGTTATGTGCCATAATTATATGTCAACTCAACAATCTCTCGTAAGATGCCAAAAAAATCATTGCCTGGATTGACATCTTTGTAGTTCGAAGATTTGATACACAAAGAACTATTTTTCGTGGAATCAAGATTCAGAAAGCTGTCTCTGATAGGAGCATTTATTGACTTGAACCTGAACCTATTCACACAGAAACTTGGCCATATTTTTACGGCAGTAATTGGTCCCTTGGCTAGAGTTCTAATAGATTCAGTCTCGGGTGTTATTAGATGATCGACCTAAATACCAAAGTAGCGATAGTAAGTTATTTATTTTACAAGTGCAGAAATAAAAAGTAATTACCAAGTAGCTTACATATGCACTCAACCAAGAAGGAAAATGGCATCTCATATCTTGTTCTACTTCTTCGTCTGTTATATAGGGTCTAACCGACCTCAACTCATCATTATATGTACTGAAAAACAATGAAGCAACTGCTGATTAGTAGCATAATAGTATCTTATACTATTACATTGAGATGATATAAATGTGGACGTATTAATTACTTACCCCTCTAGCATCTCTACTACATCCTCGTCGCAATTGAGTAATATATACAATTGAGCAGCCCTTAGCTCGTCGTCATTCAAATATCTCTTCTTCATTTTTCTCGAAGGCTTTTCGGACGCATTGAATACTTTGAGTATTGCATCATTAGATTCCTGATATGCATCGTCGTTTCTCGGAGCTTTTATCTTATTAGTAGCAACATGCGGTTTAAAATACGTCGAGCAAAAGTTTGTAATCTCCTCGAGAACATAAGCTTCACAAATAGGGCCCTCAACCCGTACCTTGTTTTTTACCTTTCTCTTTAGGTGATTCAGATGCCGCTCGAAGGGATACATCCACCGATAATTGACAGGACCACCAACACATGCCTCATAGGAAAGATGAATTGGCAAATGCTCCATTGAGTCGAAGAATCCAGGAGAAAATATCTTTTCGAGCTTATATAGTGTTACCGTAATGTCCTTCTCTTACTTTTTTAGACGATCGACGAGCAACTTAGTACAATAAAGATCTCTGAAGAATATACTCAGCTCTGTCAATAGATCCCAAACGACCTGCGATAAGAATTCCCGAAATACAATCGAAATTAACCTCTCCATGAATACGTGACAATCGTGGCTCTTCATACCCGCCAGTTTGTTCTCCTTGAGGTCGACGCATCTTTAGACCTCAATTTCGACACGTACCCGTCTGGAAACTTTAGACCTCGAATCCACCTACAAAGTCTACCTTTATCCTCTTTCTCTAGTAAAAAAACTGACTTAGGTTGCTTTAACTTTCCATTCCCCTCCTCTATCAAATGCAATGCAGACGTCTACATATTTCTTCTAAGTCCAACCTGGCCTTCGAATTATCTTTCGTCTTCCCCTTTACCTCCATTACAGTATTAATTATTTTATCAAACACATTCTTCTCGATATGCATGACATCAAGTCCAAGTCCAAACGCCTAAAGTGTCAGGAGGGGTGTGGCTTTATATACACTGATATATGTAGTTTACTTCACTAGGCTGGGTTTGGGATTACTTTTTGGAGGCTGCTTCTGCTTCTGCTTTTGTCAACAATCTTACACAGCTATCAAAACTTGCTTCTACTGTGAACTTTTGGGAAACGACAACAATTCCAAACCAAGCCTAATAACTATAAACTAGATCTAATTATAGTCGTTATCATTGTTACCATCAGTTGTTTAACTTAATTCTTATCAGCTTTCATTTTCATCGACCAGTCATCACCAACAAACACAATATATAGATTCATGTGGACTTTGACGAGAAGCAAAGTATAGCTAGCATCAACGTGTACAAGGACAGGATGATAGATTAACTCTTTTGCAGCTTTGATAAATATTGCAAGTCAAAGATCATTTGTAGCAATTGGTACTTACTTTAGTACTAATTAAGACTGAAATCTAGCTAGGGCAAAGGAAGATGAACGTGATTGTCTCCCTTTCAATATAGATGTATGTTGAATTATAGGAAAGTAAGAGGAAAACAATTTATACTTTATATTGGGCATTTAGTAGACCGCGTTGAGCTCATTTAGATCTCACAATGATGGCGTCTGTACCAGTGTCTGTGTCAGTGTCTGTGTATGTCGTGTCTGTGTCTGTGTCACATGTGTGTCCTGTGAGAGAGAGAGAGGGAGTTAGGGTTTACCTAGAGGAGGAGGAGGAGGAGGAGGAGGGGGAGGACGCAGCTGGAGGGGGGTCGTCGGGAGGGAGGAGGGGGCGCCGGAGGAAGGAGGGGAGCCGGAGGGGGAGGACGCGACCGACGGGGGTCGTCGGAGGGAGGAAGGAGGAGCCGGAGGGAGGAAGGAGGAGGGGTGCGTTTGAAATTTGGGAGAGGGAGCGGGAGAGATCGAAGGAAATAGGGGAAATCAGCCCTAAGTAAAAAATTTAGCGACGTTTTAGCGATGCCAATAATGACGTCGCTAATTTAGAATTTAGCTACGTTTTAACGGCGTTTTAGCGATGCCAATAATAACGTCGCTAATTTAGCGACGTCTTAAACGTCGCTAATGACGTCGCTAAATGTCCAAAATATATACGTCGCAAAAAATGTGGCTAAAAGACGCTAAATAAAATATATTAGCGACGTTTAGCGACCAAAATTAAACTTATAGCGACTAATCTTTTAGAAACTGAATAAAAGTTGCTAATCGTCGCTAAATGTCGACAATTAGCGACGTCTAGCAACGTTTTTACATGGAGTCGCTAAATTAGCGATGTTTTTACCTGGAGTCGCTAAAAAACGTCGCTAATCCCGCTTATTGTAGTAGTGATATAGCATGAATATATAAAATACAATTAGATCTAGAGCAATTTAAAAAAATTGATACAAAAAGGCTCCAATACACACAAATTACCAAATTTAGCTATACGTATCATGGCGTATCATGACACGAACACTAAGTATCAAATTGTGGATACTAGGACACAAGCACAAACTAAAATTGACCCCAAATTTCTTATTGGAACCACACAGAAATACTTGGTAGATACAAATTCATAATTCCACCAAATGGATTATAAAAACACATGGATCTACTAGGAATAGGCTCTCTACAACCTAATTCACCACCGATTAGGTTGGATCTAACTATTGGTAGGTTCCTATAGGTTCAATTTGGGTTTCTAACATAAAAATTGGTAGGAAAAATAAATTTACCCCTTGGAAGTTCTGTCCCAATGAATCTTCACCAAATTGGACCCAATAGGGATAAATTGGACATGATCCTCCTAGCTTAGCTCCTCTCTAAGGCTACTCCTTGTGCTCCAATTATGTAGGCCTCCATGTGAAGGAAAATGAGTGAAAATTGAGTGGTTGGGAGTATGAATTAAATTGAATTAGCAGTGGCTTGGTGAAGAAGAAGAAGTAAATTGGTATGAAAAATAAATGGGAATCTCTTCGTATGGGGCCGACCACGACTATGGGTTGGTTGAGGGTTGATTAATTACAAGTTTGCCACTCTAATATCTAATTTGATTTTTAGATCTAGTATGAATGTAATCTTATAGTTACGGAAGGAATCTAATTTGTAGGGGAGGGTATCTAACTAATCTAGAAGAAAATATTCTATCCATGAAAACTAACACTAATTAATTCTATCTTACCACTTAATTTAATATAAATACAAAATTAACAACCTCTAGTAAAATTACAAAAATACTCCTAGTCCTAATTTTAGATGGTTATAAGTTGGAGTCTACTAAGAGAGAGACATCATTATTTGAGCATATTGATCAGAGTTTAGAGCAAGCTGACTTTGGTACCATGATCGAGAGGCTGGTCAGTTCAAAGAGGAAGAGCAAGCCGACAGTTCAAAAAAAATGTTTGATCGGGACATCGTCGAGGGATAGACCAATTATCTTGAAGACAAAATATATACATTAATATTTTATTTAAAAGATGCATGGATACAAATGGTCTATCCTTGATACTTTAATGGATGATTATTATATATTTCATATATTTGCAGCATATGTTGGATATTTCGAGAATCATGGATGGAGGCAAGTTAGAGAAAAGTTGTACTAGGAGTTGGAAACTCGACCAAGATACTTAGTAATAAAATTAATATAGGTTTGTTGACTAGCGTTCCATGTACGGATCCTGTTATCAATAAAGAACATTATATGTCTGTGTCATCCATTGCATTTTTATTCATCAATAGTTATATGATACAAATTATATTACTTTCAAAGGAATTAAATCTTACGTTATTTCTTATGTGTGCTCTGTCGGCTTACCATAGACATAGGAATCTATGCAGTTATAGAAAATATTGGTTGTAGTGTCCCGCTCCTAGCGGTTCATTATATAAGGCTTGTGGCTCGATTGACTCAATCGAAATTGAGTATGGGAAAACATTACGGCCGAATTTATCATGGATAATGTAAAGAACCTTTTCAATTGATGGATCAGTTTCTGTTGGATTGAGTCCAATAGTTTTTGTTAGAATTTTTGGTTGGCGTTCTAGGATTTTTGCTGCTTGGTTTTGGTGAATGAGTTTTCATGATTTATTTTCGATAATTGATTGTTTAGCCCATTTTTATCGATTGCATGCATTTATTCTAGAGAACTCTGAGAGAAAAGAAGATGATAGTCTAACCAAATATTAGTGCCAATGCAGATAGATGCATGATCGGAGCCTGAGCGAGCAAGCGTCCTCATCTCTTGGCAATCTTTATTTGGTGAACGGTTCTATCCCTTCTTCTCTACTCCTTCATGCCAATAATTATAAAGTTCTTTTGTAACCTTGCTAAGTCCAATGATCGATAAAAACCACTAATGCCACAAGTTTAATGCCACAGTTGCATCTTAATGAGACGCAAGTAGAGAACATCTTCATAACTATCTAGAGTATGCTATGCTATGCTGTAAACAATCAATAAAGAAAGGCATGTATGGACTGTTTAAGTCCCCATAAATAAAGTGAGAAGGAAAGTAAGTATGGACTGTATAAGTCCGTAAGCGAGAAAAGTATGTACTAAGAAGTCCCCATTGAGAATAATGAATGTCGGATGTAAATATTTTATTACTTTAACATGCAATGTGTTTATAACTTAGTCGTTTATGCATTCGCATGGTCATGGAAAACTTGTGCACAAGGTAATAAGTTTCCTCGATCTGGACCCGGGACCCCGGGGACTACTTCGTCCTGGGGGGAACAATTAGACATGCTTAAAGGGGTACGACGTATTGCAGAATTCTCAGGGGAGGTTAGCTACATTCCTGAGGAGGTGCAATGCATACCATGGTAAAAGTCCTATATGGTGAAACAACACCAATTGCTAATGATGTCTTATGCTGGGGCGGTAAGCAAAATCCTGTAAATTATACAGGGACGACCATTAGTCGGGGGTAAGAATTTTATATATTGCAAAGATTATATGTTCACTTCACTATTAATTGTTGCCTATTAAAGTGTTGCCTATTTAAACTGTTGCCTATTAAACAATTGCCTATATTATGTTGCCTATTAAAATGCTTGCTTTAATTCAAAAGGGTAGGTTTAGGTGAGTGGGCCAGTTCTTCCCACCAGTAAAAGTTAATTTTTGACCCACGTCTCTGTGGGAAACCCAGCTGACCATGGTACCACGGGCGCTCAAGGGACATAAAGCTTTCTGTTGTAGTTCTTTCCGAAGCTTCTTCTTATTTTCAAAAGTATTCCAAGATTTCAAGTTGTTGCTTTCTAATTTCAAGAATGTAATAAAGGAGCATAATGTATAGAATAAGAACATTATTTTATATCAGCCTATCAGTCTTTTATTTTTATGCAAAGCTATGTAAGCCGTTCAGGCATTTCCATTTCAGTAATGAGAAAATTATACTATGTTGCTATGAATCAATAAAAGAATTATTTTCTTCCTATATAATATGTGTTTAATGTTCTGCTGCTGTGTTTCTTAGATAATTTTAAAATATTTTGACACATGTGCACATTCTTGCCTTGTACAAGTGCAACTCCAAACTTGTACGACATCATGCTAGCGAGGACGAACGGTTCTGCGGAACCGGATGCGAGGACGAATCGATTCTGCGAAAATAGGGCATGATAAGTTAGTATCAGAGAATGGTTTAAAGTTCCTCAGATTTCAAAATTGGTTTTCAAATAGATATTTTCAAATAATAACAATTTTTTCAGATGATTTGCTTTTCTATAGCATTGCATGAAATAATGTTCCATACAATAAGCTCATAAATATTTTATGAGTACTAATGGAAGTTATTTCTTTTGCAGATGACAAAGGGGTTAGCTCCAAGATGATGTCATCATCTGACCCAATTGAGAATGTAATAAAAATGTTAGAGGCAAAAAAGAAGCAGAGTGATGCTCATCACAAGATGATTGGGGAACAATATTGAGAGCTTCAAGCATAGCTAACATCCCAGTTCCAAGCACAATTTGATGCGCAACAGCAGCAAGTCGATAATGTGGTAGCCCATACAGGTCTGGTTTCATATTAGTGCGATGTCTTGGTAGTGCAATGCCTTAGTTGTACTACTGCGAGTCTGAGATAGGACATATGATATAGGGTACTAAGACGAGAGAGAATACTCGATCACAACTAGAAAATATTTCCAACCTATTGATTCTTTCTATCTTTATTCATTCTGAATATTGCTTTCCTTGAATATTACTTTCCTTCCTTGATGATATTGTATCTTATGCAATATTGATTCCTTTATTTTTTAGGATGCTGCCGAAGACCCAATCGAAGCGCTCTAGAGCAGTTTCGATGAGGTCAGTTACTTAGTTACCTCAGAGAGAGACAACAGCTACTATTCTACCTTCTTCCGCTCAGAGGATCGCTTCCCCGGTCCCGGTAGGGATTTCAGCAGCAGCTTTTGGGGGTGCCCCACTACCAGTTCTGAGGACTATTACATCAGCTACGGAGGATCTTCTACCCCCACCACCCATGCCAGCAGACGGGACGCATATATTTTTCATGTTCCGAGAGATGATGACAGCGTAGCAGAGGTAGACAGATTTTCTACGTCAGGGCATTGAGAGTGCTCACCAGTTAGCACTAGCAGTTATGGAGAAGGTAGCGTTTGTCTAGCCGTAGGTCGTACGGACTCATCCTGACCCATTACAGCCGAGGCCAGGGACCTTTATTTATTTCAATAGGATAGGGCCCAAGGACTTCAAGGGTATAGTGGGGATCTTGTACGTCGACGATTGGATCGAGGATATTGAGAGAAACTTGCGATTATCGTAGATCCTAGAGTGCCTACGGATAGAGACGGTAGGCAGTCAGATGTTTGACATAGCACTGACATGGTTCCGCTCAGACCAAAGGATTACGGCACCTGGATTGGCTTGGGGAACTTTCATAGAGCTCTTCAAGAAGAAGTTCTTTCCGGATGTACCTCAGAGTGCCTTGGAGAGCCAGTTCTGGGACCTCGTCTAGGGGAGTATGATAGTGGAAGAGTACGTCTCGGAGTTCTGCAGATTAGGCAGGTTTGTGTAGGGGCAGAATCTCCTAGGGAGAGTTATAAAATTTTGAAAGGGTTTGTCAGGGAGCTCAAATCCCATACCAGGGGTTACCGCACTTCTACATTCGAGGAGATCTTGATGGATGTACAGCGGGCGGAGGATAAATTAGAGATTAAGTCCAAGAGGATGAGAGACACATCAGGAGGAAGTAGCAGCGGTGCGGGTCCAGCTAAGTGACCCTATTTTTAATAACCGAGAGCATATCAGCATCGTCAGTTTCCTATAGCAGTTAGGATACCAGCTCAGTAGATATATCAGTTTCAGAGGCCAGTTCACTAGGCCCCATAACAGCCTTAGGGTCAGATACCACAGGCACCCTCCTACAACTATTGTAAGAAGCCAGGGAATATTTGGGAGGACTGCAGGAGAAGGCTTAAGGTGTGTTTGTATTGTGGATCTTCAGTGCACCGAGTGAGGGATTATCCCGCCAACCCTTATGGTTAAGACCGTAGTGTATATCTAGACTAGAGAGGTAGAGTTAGGCCACCTTTGGTATCGCAGAATTCCTAGCACCCGCAGAGGGAGCCACCCCAGCAGGACGGGGCATTTTTGATGACGTTCGAGGAGGCCAACGCTACAGGTGATGGGTTAGACTGTTCTGTTCTTCCTTCCTGTCCTTTTTCATCTATTTGATTTGATTACTTCCTTAGTACCTTATAAGTTGTTTGTGTTATATAGTTAGTGTAGGTAGTAATATAACCTTGAAAGGGACTGTAATACCATAACAAACGGAGACCAACCCCATATATATTGACCATAATTAGTGACCTCTTTAATTTGCATGCTTGTATGATTTAGATTGGACTGGGGGTTTGACCTAGAGGATGTGCGACCATTTTCAAATTTTGAGGACAAAATTTTTCTAAGGTGGGTAGGGATTATAACCACTACATTTCTAGATGAGGATATTGTTATCATTTTGTATATATTTTTTATTAATGTTTATTTTTTGTGCTACTAATTTAAATTATTCTTTGTGCTATTTATCTATAGTTTGTGGGCTAGCCATTATTTAGATTGACACTAGTGGACCCAAATTAGTTTAATCATGACACATTGAGCCCAAATTTGACTAAGTCCAATTAGACCCATTCCTTAATTAAATAGGAAGATTAGCTTAATTTGTATTAGTTTAGAGGCTTTCCAATATAGCCCTTCCTTAATTATTCTTCATAACTAGCAAGTGGGGGTAGAAGGGACATTAGTTGTTGCTTGGAGGAGGGACTAGAGGGGTCGGCCACATAAAGTCTTTCTCTCTCTCTCTCCTTTTAATTTGTTCATTAATTTCAGATCCCCAATTCACTTTATTCCTCCACCAATTCATCCTTATTTTTCCTCATTCCCTCTCATTTCTATTAATTGAAGAGCGTTAGAGCTTGGATTTGCAAGAAGCACTTGAAGAATGAGGAATTGGCAAGGAGCGTGTGTCCAAATCGTGTCTATTTGAGCAACTCATTGGAAATTTATCTTCTAATAGGTATAGATATGAATTTTCCTTTATTTTAGATTCTAAATTATGCATATGACCATTATAAACCCTTCCATGGCTTAGGGCTAACTATAGAAAGAAGTTCCAGGCTCTATTATTGTGTATTGTGACTTTTACATGTAATTTGTGTCAATTTTTGGGAAATTATGAAATTTACACATCAAGTGTGTGTCATGAGACTAATTTAGTCTAATTGGACTTAGATTAGGGTTGGGAGACTAGCTACGTATCCACAATTGGATACAGATAGGTCGTATCATGATACGGTGTGATACGGGACTCATTTTGGATAATTTTATGCAAATTCTTTTAATTTCTATTGTAACAAGTTGCATTAGTTATTTATAGATGTAATATATGTGTGGGAATAATATTTGTGGGACTTGGGGAGTGTATCGTATTGTTTCGAGTGCGTATCATGAGTATATATTGAGCTATTGTGTGATACTTAATATGTGCACACCAAGTGCTTATTATTTGGTATGGGGTGTGTGTGTGTGTGTGTGTGTGTGTTTATTGAGTTTTATATTTATACCTATATACTTAGTGATATTAAGTTATATTAGTATATAGATATATATACATATATATAATTACTTATGTGTGTGGATGTGGTTGATAGGTGATGTTGGTGGGGTGTGTTGCCTGTATACATGGATGACAGTGTTTAAGTGGATGTGTGGAGAAAATGGTATTTTTTTGTACATAGTTGAGTGTTGTGAGGGGTGTATCCATGTATGTGGTTAGAGTGTTATTGTAGTTGTTATTCTGCATTTGGTTCAAATCATTGAATATAGAGAATAGGGAATTTAGCAGCAGTTGTGACGAGATTGAAGGGGAAAGTGTGCTTATGGAGAAATCAATATCGGGTAGGGGAAAGTGGCTTCAGTTCACTTCTAAAAGGGTGACAATGAATTGGTGACAACAATGAGGGGATCGGGTTTTGCAGAGGAAGTAAAGGTCTGGTGTGTTGAGTTGTTGTATGGTGGTTGTGCACGGTGGTGTATCGAGAGGAAGTGAGTGTTGGACTTAATTCAGTAAAGATGAGGAGAGGGTTTAGTAGTGCACTACAGGCTTGCATGTGCAAGCAGTGCACTGCAGTGAACGATGTTGGGGCCTGCTATGTAGTTGATTGGAGGGTTGTGCATGGGTGAAGGGGAGTGGTACCAAGGAGTTGATGTGAGTATGCTTGTAACAAGAGAGTTGGGACATCTAGAGTTGGGTATATAAATTGTAACCTCCCTGATTTTTTAAGAATTTTTAATTTGCATTTTTCATAATTTTTCGTAATTTTCTACGATTTTTTTGTAATTAAAACCTAGGTATTTTGAAATTAAATAATTTTTAATTGCTACTAAATAATATTAGAATATTATGAAAATAATATTTATGGTGTAAAATGAAAAACTGGACATAGGGTAATTTTTCGGGAATTTATTAGACTCCGAAAGCATTTTTAAAGCCCTAAAAACCAATGTAGAATTAAACCAAATTAAATCCTGACTGAACCCAGTTTAATTGAAATTAAACCAAACCAAACTGACCCAAACTGAACCGGACCAACCCAGCCTTAACGGGTCGGGTCGGGTTGGATCCGAATCAAGCCCGACCCGGACCCAAAACCCTAACTGAACCCTAATCCTAATTCCCACTGGATTTACTGTTCCGGCCTATATAAAGGCCTCGACCTCTGTGCCCACCGCCGCCGCAAACCCTCCAGACTTCTCTCTCATCCCAGCGTCGACGAACCCCCTCGCCTAAACTCTAGACTCCCCAGCCATCATCTTCCACCACCGGCACCACCACAACTCCGCTAGCACCACCTCGATCACCCTTCCGTTCTCCCCGACCCCCAAGGCCACCGGAGCTCGATCCATCTCCGCCCATCCGAGCCGCAGCACAAAAGCGCCACCCCCTTCGACGACTCCACAGTGCCGAGCAGCCCGATCACCGCCCAGACCTCCTCCCCGCTCCGTCGACGAGCCCCAAACCCCGACTCCGGCCAGTCCAAGCAGCCCTAGGCCCAGTCGACTCCGACCACGACTTCGACGGCGCCCACGATCCCCGGCCGACTCCGACCAGCACCTCAGCCAGCCGCCCCGAGCCCGGCGAGCCTCTAGATGCAGAACCCGGACACGTCCAGGACACAAATCCTGTGTCGAATCAACACGCGGACACGCGCAATCCTGTTTCGCGAAGCCTTGTTCAGGTAACCCGTTCTCTCTCCTCATTATTCTGTTTTCCGTTTCGTCAGTTGTATCATGTAGACCGTGCAACCTTCTCGATGCCCGTACAACCCGCTCGGTGCGTCGCGTCTTGTGGCGATCGTGAACCGCGATCCAAAAACAGGAAAACCAACGCCCTATTTCACCCCGGAACTGAGTGCGCCCCGCCAAACGGGACGACTTGGTCGCGCGCGGTCTTCACCGAAACGTGCGCGCCGTTGATACGGATGTGTAGAATTTCGCACAAGTTGATTTGGATGTGCGTGCACTCCGGAATCAACGCGTATCCGCCGACAATGCCCCGTATCTATCTGTTCTGGAATACATCGTAACTTTGTGTACACACGTCCGATCGAAATAAAACTTGCGTCATCGGACTCGTAGCAATACGCTGGTCCTGTGACCCAAGTTTGGTTCGATTCTGAGAACATTGACAAAATCGCATATTGTGGGCCCCACAATCTCTACTTGACGGGCAATTTTGTGATCGGCTCATCGAAATCCAATTCTGGAAGTTCCGTTGGGTTTGTATCATCGTTCCTGACTTGTTGACACTAAGTTTGGTAAATTTCGAGACCTTTGACCCTAACACGGTTTTCGGTGCAAAGTGGCCCACATGTGGACCCCGCTTTGACCAGAAACTGTCATTTTTGCCCCTGTGTCCAAATTGGACTTAAGGACAAGCATTTTTAGCTATTTGATATTTTTTGAATCTAATGGTGATATTTATTTCAGCAACCGGAGTAGTACCTGCAAATCACACTGAGACCAGAGCTACAGTTGGAGCCAGAACCCCAGGCAAGTGTACCTTGCCAAACTCTGCAGTTTTGTTACTTATTTCCTTGACTTATTTATACATTATTATGCATGCTTAACCTAGGACCATGTGACTTACTTAGCGTCCGACTAATAGTCGGGTGCCAACCCCGTATGCGGAGTTGTGTACGTCAACTAGAGATGGTTATCATGACCCTTTTACATACTCGTACTTGTCTTATCAAGTATATCATAACCCAGGACACTTGACACTATTCATGAGACAGAATCTTCCTGAGATATTTATGGTGATTCTGTATAGGATACAGGTTTTATGACATAGATATTATATCCATAGACATTATATGACTTGCTGCATTGGATATGATCTTACGTGACATGGACTTGGGGCCTCGTGGACATGAGATGTATGATTACATTGGGTGAGGTGAGACACACAGGCTATAGGCTGATTTATATATATATTTATTATGGTGAGGACTTAGACTCTATATCAGAGCTAGGCACTCTACTAGTGAGATATTATTGTGAGGCCTTAGACTCTACATTAGAGCTAGGCACTCTACTAGTGATATTACTGCTACCTGCTCCCCGACACAGAGCTTGTAGTGGTCTCAGCCTGAGTTTTAGTGATGCTCTCATCTTGCATTTTACTTAGCTGGTTATTTAGTATTACCCTGTTTACTCATTTATTTTCTGTACTGCATTTATATTGGCTTGAGTTATTTTGTACCTTGCTATGTGTTTGTGGTGGAAAACGAAAGAATGAAAATGTATTCAAGATGGGGTTTACACGAAACCCGCCTTCTTTGGTTTACAAACAAACTTGTACAATTTGATCCTATACGAGGATATGGGAGTACAATTTATTTAATTTGGGTAAATATTGCTATAGGTGTCTGATCTGCAGTTGATCACATTAGCCCTTGGACCACACGATGATGAAGAAGTGCCGTAGAAGACAGGAAGCAGCTTCGAAGGTTGCAGAAGAGGGTGGATGCACGATGCCAAAGTCGTCGATCCCTACTCTTTGCCTGAGCTCTGGATTCTTCTCTCTCTCTCTCTCTCTTGACCTCTGGTTCGATCTTTTTGGAGGCTTTTAGACCAATTCCTTCTACCTTCCAATTTGTCGACCTTTGTTCCTCATTGATAGATGTCTCTATTTATAGAGTTTTAGTGATAGTGACCACTCCGTCGGTGTAGAAACTGAGGAGTGGAAAGTACAACACCCTTTTATACAACGGTTAAAATAACCAAAGCCTGCGTATAGATGATCCTTTGAATGAGCGTGTGACGCGGGTCCAACTAAGGGACAAAACGCGTATAATCGCTACGAAGATCACGGCGTAGAAACCACGTAGGTAGGTATCCCTTGTGCAGAAGAGGTGGGCGTAGAAGCCAATGTCTGTCACCATAGCGTAGAAGCCAAGCAGGCATAGAAGCCGAATAGGCGTAGAAGCCGAGCGGTCATAGAGGCCGAGTGGGCGTAGAAGCCGAGTGGTCAAAGAGGCCGAGTGGGCGTAGAAGCCGAGTGAGCACAAGAGCTGAATGGGCGTAGAAGCCGTGTGAACACAGGAGCTGAATGGGCGTAGAAGCCGCTGCGTACCGTGCCAGAGTGCTGATATGGACGTCTTAGCCGGAATTACGGCTTTTGAAGATATAATCAAATCTCTTGCATTAAATGCCGAGATTTGCCACCATCTTGTGCATTAAATACGGAGGCGTATTTTTGAAGGTCTGTAGCCCTTCTGCGCAACAGTCGCAGAGATGTGCCTTGGGAAACTGTCACCGCTCTGTGCGTTAGACGTAGAGACGTGCCTCGAGCAACTGTTACCGCTCTGTGCATTAGACGTAGAGACGTACCTTGAGCCCCGTACGAAGTGCAACTTTTGATGTGGCAGGCGGTTTGTCTACTGCAGAGCGTAAACAACTCATGTCTGCCGGTGTAAAATAAGGCAGCGTATCCCTTCGTGCATGTAAAAGCAGTTTACGCAAAAGAGATGGCGATAAATGACAGCCTGGGTCGCAGTGCTGTGCCATCATTATAGCCGTCGTCTGGGTAGTCGAGCCGTATCCCTTTGTCAGAAGTCCAGACGTCAGGTTCATTGCAGGATCTGACAGGTTTATTGCAGGATCTGACAGGTTCACTTCAGAGAATACGAAGCGTCTCTCGTACACCTCAATGTTGCGTTGAAAGATGATGGGTTTTACGCCCAGGGGTCGATGAAGCACCCTGTTTACGCTGAAGTGGCTTGGACGTACTGCCTTACGCGGATGGTCCTTTGAGCTTATATTTCACGCTGTGTTTAGCGGAAAAAGCTCTGCTGCACGCTTGATGGCTCTGAAGGCCTCTGTTTATGCTGCTCTGCATCAATATGCTGTGTATAGCCATCCGGCATATTTTTCATGCTTCTACAAGACCCCCTTCAAAGCTTTCAAATTCCTCAAAATTTGGAACGCTTTGAATGAAGCATGAACCGCTCCTCGTAACTCGAAACGTTTCTGAATGGAGCGTTGAAACGGTCGATGCTGACTTTATAGCAGATTTATTGGGGACCGGTGTGACCTTTTTTCGCCTATAAAAAGGCTGAGGGTTTAATCTATTCTCCCCACATTTCCATTACCACGCAGAGATGATCGCCGGAGTTCGTCGGGTCGATCTGAGGAAGAAGGAGATCATGTTCTTCCAGCGTGTAAGGAGCCAAAAAAGACGGCATCTTCGAGCAAGTGTCCACTGCAATGATGGATCATGGAAGGATATCTTAGCCTCCCTTGCTCGGGATAATCAACAACTTTGTATGGTGGTTCTTCGGGAGAGAGGAAGAATCATATTTCACCATGCTGCTTGCAAGTGGCACCTTCTCCCGTTACCTCTGGACGAGGGCAGGCAAAACTGGCTGCTGTCCAGGACTGAGTTGGATGGAATATGTCAACTCAATCAGTCACGGAGCACGGAGCATGGGATCTGCATAATTTATGCTAGCCCCAACTCTGTATTCTTCCGCCGTTGATCATTGCCATATCAGTCAGTTCGCTAGAACTGACTGACTGTTGGAGAAGATGGATGAAGAATTATGCCCTTGCGAGAACCTGTCAGAACAGCTTCTGGGCGATCTTCAGGCGACGACGGGAAATCCTTTGTAGACGGAGTTTCCCTCATATGTAATCATAAAAATGTAGAAAAATCCTTGTAGACTGGATTTCCCTTATATGTAATCATGACTTTAATCTTTAATAAAATCGTCTTTCTCCTCTACATATGATCATTTTGCTATACGTTGCTGTGAAGTCTGAATATGTGTAGCTTCGACACGTCTGATTCTTTCTGCCGATTCTGATAGAAAGAGTACTTAGGCCCTGTCCTGTCTTTTACACATAACTAGTGATGCGCAGAAAGCTGCTTTAGCATTTGAGTATTCAAACTGTTCTGTTGTCAGGAATGAGAAACCGCGTAGAATTCTGAACTGTTGTTTTTACTTCTGTGTAAACAGAATTCTTATTTCAGACTTCATCTTCAAGAATGACTTCTCGAAAATCCCTTGGAACAGGGTCGAGGAATGGCTGTCAAACTGAGTTGCCATCTTTGATAGATGAAATATTCGGACTGGAGTCTGGATGAACCTCCAATTGACCCGAGAAGAGTAATTTCTCAATGTTTGAACCCTGTATATTTCGGGTACTTGGGATATTTTGAGGTCAAGAAGGAGTATCTTCTGTGGGAACTCCTGTAATCGACCGCCTTGAGAACTGTTCGGATATGCGGAAAGTCAGAGATCCGTAGTGTAGATGAGCTAAAAATCCTGAGTTCGTAGCCTATTGAGCGTAGAAAGCCACCGAGCGTGAAATCGTAGATTTGTAGCTTCTGAGCGTGAAGTCGTAGGTTTGTAGCCTCTCGAGCATAAAAGCTACCGAGCACAAAGGCATCCGGGCATAAAACCATAGACTGATAGCTTGCGAGCATAAAACCGTAGATCTGTAGCTGTCGAGCGTAGAAAGCTTCTTAGCGTAGAACTGTAGATTTGTAGCCTGTGAAAAAGAAATCTTCCGAGCGTAAGGTTGTGGATCTGTTGCCTCCAAGCGTAAACTAAACGCCACCGAGCGTGAGATCATTGATTTGGTATCTGCTGAGCGTAAAGTCGTAGGTTTGTAGCCTCTCGAGCATAAAAGCTACCGAGCACAAAGGCATCCAGGCGTAAAACCATAGACTTATAGCTTGCGAGCGTAAAACCGTAGATCTGTTGCTGTCGAGCGTAGAAAGCTCCTTAGCATAGGAACCGCTGACCTGCTTTTGCACGAAAAACTCTTCTAATTTGCTGACTGTTCGCCTTTCGAGAGTAGTGGGCTGACGTAGTACCCAATCATAACCAAATATTAATTGTGAGATTTGGTTGGGGTTTCGAGGAGCCCGTCCGAGGATTCGAGGAGTCGACCCGAACTCTATATATATCCCAAGCTTTTAAGAGAAAAACTTTTCATCCATCTTCTGCGAAAGAGGGCCTTCGACTGTTTGAGTTTTTCCCCTCGTTCTTTCTCCGAGCACTCCGAGTTTTCAGAAATGGCGTCGAAACAAATCCCTTCCACTAAGGCAAAGAGTATAGGTTCTTCTTCTCGTTCTTCTGCCCCAGCGAGAGAGTTTTCGGTCGGGTAAGGTGAACTTTCTTCTGAGCGAAGCATCCCGCCGACGAGTAGCGCACCCGGCCTTAGAGGTAGATCCTTTGGGATGACCAAAAAATGACGAAAAATTCTTCGCACACGTTGAACGTGACCGCGCAAGGTCGTCTTCTGTGCTGATAGCCTCTTTGAAGAAGATGACGCACGGAGACATTTTCATCTTTTACGCCCACATTTCTAATGTGCCAGCGTAAAAACTCCAATATTTTCGCAGTTTTGAGCGTAAAAGCTCTGACTGCCGAAAACTTGGTGTATACTATAAATTTTTTAGTTTTATGCTTGTGGATAGGACTTCTGGCGTAATAACTAGAATTTTGGCAGTCTAGCGTAAAGCACGGACTGTATACCGCCAATTACGCTTCTGGATGTGACTTCCAGCATAAAATGACCAAATTTTGTACAGTCTTGGCGTAAAGCACAAACTGTCGTTTCTTGGTCTTTATGTTGCAAGATTTGTAATGACGTGTTTTTTTTGCACTTTTGCAATTAACTTGCATGAGTCTCCACTGGCCGAGGTGATGGGTTCCGCTGCCGGGATGCTGCACTCAAACTATCTGGAGGATCTGTCCCACGTGACATTTTATATCTCCGGACCCCAGTATCCTAAAGGAAGGGAGATCTTGATATCGGCTCAGGGCGAGCGGACGTTGCTGAACATGATTAACGGAGAGCCCCTGACGTACATAGACGGTGACCAGTACATCAAGCCGGCTTTTCTTTTTGGGGACATGATTGACAAACAGTCTCAGACGAAGCCCAAGAGAGAACCTTAGGTTTTCCCTGCCGAGAGTGTGGTCTTATATCTGCCCACGATACCGAGAGATTATCTCATCTCGGCTTTCTCCCATGCTACACATCCCAGGAGGATGTCGTAGACGCTGACTCCAGATCTTCACGGCAAGCCGGGGAAGATCTTTCATTTGAAAGGAGCTAACCAGGGGTCTTTTATCAGTCGTCCTTCCAGCATTGTGATGGTGTTCAGGGGACTGTGCCCGGGCAGCGTCCCGAGTGAAGACAGTTCAGTGATCCAGCCGGTCCAATTGCCGACTTTCTACAACGACTTCATGGTACGAGGGGGTATACCCCAAGGAGAATCCTCGGTGCAATGGGTGGATCACCCCAACAAACCTCCGATGGGCTTGCCTAGTTGACTGGGCCTTGAAGCATTTTCGGAGAGAGCTGGAGGGCATTGAACTGTATGCAGCTATGACTGCGACGAGTGTTGGGTTGCCTCCCAACCCTAACCTATTTCTGGCACTGATGGAGCGATACATTCCGCTCACCGGGACCTTCGCCACTCCACTGGGGGAGTTGGGGTTGGCCCTCCATGAGATGGCAGTGATCTCGAGACTGCCGATGTGGGATACCCCATATGAAGAGTATGTTCCCATCAACCGGGAGTTGGAGGACTCGGACCCTCGGGTTGTGGAGGTGTATCAGGAGCTGATGTGCCACTACTTCGCGTGCACCACTTTTTATGATGAGCCTTCTGATTTGGCTCACACTACTAAGTGAACGTCCTACCTCTTCTTCCACCGGGCCAGGGCTGCCAAGTCGGAGAAAGTTTCGGGGGGCAAGAATGAGCCTGTGAACTGTTTGGGCATGATCAGTGCCCAGGTCGTCGAGGATCTTATGGAGGATGCTAAAGCTCCAGATCAGATTCTTAATGACGGGGTAGAAAAGTATTCTGAAGGCACTAAGGCCTACAGTTACTTGAGGCGCTGCCGCAGGCCTCTGTCTAAGGAAGCCTGGCTGGCTGGTTTTCTCTCCATATAGCTACGTCGAGTAGTGGCTGCACGGGAGCAATCTTTATCGTGCCGATCGTCACACTCTCCACGGAGCTGCACATCCTCCATTCGTATGCCCAGTTCTACGTGGCGATCAACACCTTCCATCGCAATTTTGACATGCGTGGAAGCTTTAGGGTGCTTTCTCCCAAGCCTGGGGGAAGAGTCGAAGTCCCCTCGGTTTTATCTGACGAGGGTGAGGAGTCCGTCACTCCGGATGAGCCTCTGGTGTCGGTGCCGAGGTGTGAAGTGCCTTCGCCTGTGGGGGCTTCGGCAGTCTCTGGGAAGCGAAGGGCTCCTGCTTCGAAGCAGACTTCCCTTCGCAAGAGGAAGAAGAAGATGGTTAATCGTTCTCTCCGGATTCCTGGTATCGAGGCTCCTAGAGAGGAACCTGCTGTCTCTCCTGTTGGGGATGTCTCTTTGATTTGAGGTTCCTCGCCTTTCGGAGAGGGACCCTCAGTTTCGGCTGGCGGTGTCGGAGAACCCCTGCTTGAGTCTGCCGTTGCTGCCACCGCCTCCGGTAGTGGAACGAAATTGCCTGCGTGGTCGAGGCAAATGAGAGAATCTTTCCCTAGACCAGCAACGGATGAAACTTCTGCCGCGTCCGTGAGCATGCCTAGCGAGATTCCAGCTGACGAACCTCGACTGCGTCTTGGTGAAGGCTCGGTAGAGCACCTGGCGATGTCGGTTGGCCCACCCCCTTCTCCAGGTATGACAGTTCGTATTGCGTCATTAAGGCGTGATTTAGCTACATAGGTTGCAGATGCGACATATATACCGTTGGCTACGGGTAAATGTCATCTTTATGTCTCCTCTTAGAAAAATTACCATCATATTGATATCAACTTTCTTATCCTCTTCTCAGGGGACGGCGTCTACGGGGAGTATAGCGTTGAAGCACCTTCTGGCTCTGCTCGGGCTCCTGGCGATGACACGGAGGCGCCCGACTTCGTGGAGGAAATACCTTCGGGGGCCAGCTCGCCTGGAGTGGTTTCTTCATCTTAAGAGGAGGACGAACCCGTTATCGTGACCTCGCCTCTCGCGAGTACGCCGATGACTTCGACCGTCATTGTCGCACCTTCTTCGGTCGCACCACCCTTCGAGGCGGCGGCTGTGGCCACCTCGTCTGCAATCATTCCTGGAGGGGGACTCGCCAATATCGCGGCCACTCCTGGCGTTCAATCAGATCTGGTTGCACTGACCGAGCAGTATACCAGCCTCTTTTACACCAGTTTGAAAACGCTGATATCAATGGTGTTGGCGAAGAATCTAGACTTCGAGCGTCTGAAGAAGGCTTCTCAGTTTTTGATCGGGGCGGTCAGGAAGTTCGGCGATTCTGGGGTAGCTGACGCCCTGGAGGCGATGGTTACTATTAACGAATACTTGCAGCTGGCTCGGGGCAGCCTTGAAGCTGAGGTCCAGGCCAGATACGACCTCATGACTGCGCGGCTTACCAAACAGCTAGAAAGCCTGGATAACTCCATCAAGACACATAAGCTGGAGATGGATGAAAGAAAAGCTGTCGTGGAGGAGGCTCTTGCTCTTCAGACGAAGTGCCAATCCGAGCATGAAGGAAACGTAGCGAGGGCCCACAAGTTGAAGGAAAAACTCGCTCTGGCAAAGGAGTGGGCTTCTCAGTCGTTGGCAGGTCTAGATGTAGCGACTGGTCGACTGAGCAAAGCATGACGGGATCTGGAGCGTGCAGAAGCTGCCCGTGCTGGCTCTCTTCGGGCAAGGGCTGAACTGTCCTTTATGAGCAACCACGAGGCACGGCTAGAGCGGGCCCGCGCTGATGCCTTGGTTTCCAGGAATGAGAGGATAGCTGCACTGGTGCAGCTGATTCACGATCTGACCGCTCCCCCACAATGATGTACCCTTTCTTCTTTTTGCTTCCCAGATGTAATTCTGCTCTTTTTGGAAATAAATAAAGCGAATCTTTTCAGACTTTGTGGACCCATCATTTCGGAATGTAAATGACAGGTTTGGGCGAGGGTGATATCAGAGGTAGTATGGATGTGATAGACTCTCGATAAACTTTTAGCAGGACATATCTATTCAGAGGTCATACGGACATAATAGAATATGTTTTGGTAGGATATATCTATTCATAGGTCATACAGACATGATAGAATATTCTTTGACTAAAGTTGGTAGACAAGATGCTATCAGAGGTAATATGGACGTGATAGGTATCGCATTTCCAAATTATTCGAACATATCTATTCAGAGGTTATATGGACATGATAGAATATGACCCGACTAGTTTCGTTTTGGAAGTAGTTTTGTCAGAATTGAGATTCTCGCTATATTCCACTTGAGCAGAGGAGGTTAAGCATAGTACATTTTCAGGAATTTACCGTTGATAGGAGCCATTAACAGGTCTCCATTAGGCTGGACTAACCTATAAGCGCCGTTTGAGAACGTTGTCTCGATCACATAAGGGCCTTCCCACTTGGGCTGGAATTTGCCTTTACTCCTGTGAGTAAGGATCATCGGCCTTCTTACGGCTAAAACTAGCTCGCCGACTTTGAACACTCTTTCCTTTACTTTATGATTGAAAGCTTTGGAAATACGTGCTTGGTAGAGCACGATGCGCTGTTGAGCTTGGAGGCATTTCTCATCTAATCCTTCTAGCTCTTGAAGCCTTAACAGGTCATTCTTTTCTTGAGTCAGCTCATTAGTTACGGCTATCCTGAGCGACGGGATCTGGATTTCAATGGGGAGAACTGCTTCACTCCCGTAGACCAGTGAAAATGGGGTACAACCTGTCGGTGTTCGTACCGTTGTGCGGTTTGCCCAGAGACATTCGCCCAGCTTCTCTTTCCAATCTCTCTTGTTTGAAGAGACGAACTTCTTCAAGAGTTTGATAATGGTTTTGTTGAAAGCTTCCGCCAAACCATTAGCAGCTGGATAATATGCCGTAGAGGCAATATTATGTATCCGATTTTTATCGCAAAATCGGTGAAACGCTTGGCTGATAAACTGAGGCCCATTGTCATGGATTATCCTTCGGGGAATCCCAAAGCGATAAATGACGTGATGCTTGATGAAGCTGATTATATTAGACGCCTTTACCTCAGCAAGAGGGATCGCCTCTGCCCATTTGGAGAAGTAATCCGTGATGGCCAGTATGAACCGGTAACCTCTGGAAGAAGACGAGTGAATAGGACCAATGATATCCATACCCCATGCTTCGAAAGGCCAGGATGCAACCGTAGGATGTAGATATTCAGACGGTTGATGTATGAAGTCTGCATGAACCTGACAGGCTCTGCATTATCTTGCATAGTTGATCGCGTATGCGATCATAGTGGGCCAGTAATAGCCCATTCTCCTGATACGATCCTGTAGCTTAGGACCGGGTTGATATGCTCCGCACACGCCGTTGTGAGCTTCCCGGATAATCTGCTGTGCTTCGTCGTCAGAGAGACATCTCAATAGCAGTCCGTCGTAGGTCCGGCGATATAGGCATTATGAAGATGCATCGAAGTAGAAGCGTAATAATCGTCTTTTGACGGATACTGCTTCTTTGGGGTCCTCCGGCAAGATTCCGTATGCGACAAAATCTATGAAGGGACTTCTCCAGTCTCTTCTAGGGGGATCGAATTCTGCCTTCTTATAGGAGTGGCTAAATCCGCAGCTAGACTGGCTAGGGCATCAGCTTCCAGATTCTGAGATCGAGGTACATGCTCTAGGAAGAACCCTTTGAATGTCATGGCTATCTCGACCGTTGCTTGGTGATAGGGGATGAGGTCTGGATTCCGGACTTTATATATTCCCCTGACTTGATTGACGATAAGCAGAGAATCACCAAAAGCTTCCAGGGAGTCGACCCCCAGCTCTTGGGCGACTTGGAGCCCGATTAGTAGAGCATTGTACTCCGCCACATTGTTGGAACAGGGCTTGTTAAGAGAGTATGCTCGATAGATAACGAGTTTATCGGGAGTAACCAAGACAATTCCTACCCCTGAAACCACGTTTCCTTTGGGACCAGTCCTGGAGGCGCCGTCGAAGAACAGTTGCCATGCGTCACTTTTTATTGCGGAACTCCACAGGAGAATTTTTTCTGGACCTATCATTTGTTGCGCACGAGAGTGCAAATAATAGGTTTGGGGACAAGCCATGCCAGAGGTAATATGGACATGGCAGTTTTTGTGAACTCAACACCACAGGCGTACTTAGAGTTAAGTACGGGTGCTAAGTTGAGATGACAATCGATATCAGAGGCAATATGGACATGATAATCGATAGTCGAATTTAGAAAGGTTTGTTCAGAGGTAATATAAATATGACAAACTTTTGATCGTGACTCCTTTGGAGATGGAGGTACACGTCTGCTCAGAGGTGATATGGACATGGCAGTTTTTTTTTGTGGATTTAACACTGTTTGGCGTACTTATGACTAAGTATGGGTGCTAAGTGTAGATGGCAACCAACATCAGAAGATAGTGGATAGCCGAAAGTTTATTCAGAGGTAATATGAACATGACAAACTTTTGATCGTGACTCCTTTGGAGATGGAGGTACACGTCTGCTCAGAGGTGATATGGACATGGCAGTTTTTTATGGACTTAACATTGTTGGCGTACTTATGACTAAGTACGGGTGCTAAGTGTAGATGGCAACCTACATCAGAAGATAGTGGATAGCCGAAAGTACCGCGCATAGCGGGAGACTGGTTTCTACGCGTAGAGCGCAGTAGATACTTCTGGATTAGCGCTGAGACTTTGCCCGAAGTTTTGTCTGTACCGCGCGTAGCGGGAGACTGGTTTCTACGCTTGGAGCGCAGTGCATACCTCTGGGTTAGCGCTGAGGCTTTGTCCAAAGTTTTGTCTGTACCGCCCGTAGCGGGAGACTGAATTTTACGTGCAGGGCACGGTGGATACTTCTGGATTAGCGCTGAGGCTTTGCCCGAAGTTTTGTCTGTACCGCGCGTAGCGGGAGACTGAATTTTACGTGCAGGGCAAGGAGGGAGCAATGCTACAACCTCATTGGTCGGAGAGATCGGAGAGTCCACAGGGATGGTAGAGGATGTCTTGGGCATCCAGACCTTGCGCAGCTTCCTGTTGTCTTGGACGGAGAGAGGGTGAGAGCTACCCCCGGTTCGAAGCATGTCTTCGTAGGCAGACTGGTCGAATTGGACGACCAGTGTCTTCTTCACGGGTCCTACAGATACCGCATCGTGTTGAGCAATTATTTCCTCATCAGAAGAGAAAGACGTCCCCAGCAGAGTCGCCATCTTGTTTGTGGTGGAAAACGAAAGAATGAAAATGTATTCAAGATGGGGTTTACACGAAACTCGCCTTCCTTGGTTTACAAACAAACTTGTACAATTTGATCCTATACGAGGATGTAGGAGTATAATTTATTTAATCTGGGAAAATATTGCTATGGGTGTCTGATCTGCAGTCGATCACTTTAGCCCTTGGACCACACGATGATGAAGAAGTGCCGTAGAAGACAGGAAGCAGCTTTGAAGGTTACAGAAGAGGGTGGATGCACGATGCCAAAGTCGTCGATCCCTACTCTTTGCCTGAGCTCCGAATTCTTCTCTCTCTCTCTCTCTCTCTCTTGACCTCTGGTTCAATCTTTTTGGAGGCTTTTAGACCAATTCCTTCTACCTTCCAATTTGTCGACCTTTGTTTCTCATTGATAGAGGTCTCTATTTATAGAGTTTTAGTGACAGTGACCACTCCGTTGGTATAGAAACCGAGGAGTGGAAAGTACAGCACCCTTTTACACAACGGTTAAAATAACCAATACCTGCGTATAGATGATCCTTTGAATGAGCGTGTGACGCGGGTCCAACTAAGGGACAAAACGCGTATAATCGCTACGAAGATCACGGCGTAGAAGCCACGTAGATAGGTATCCCTTGTACAGAAGAGTTAGGCGTAGAAGCCAATGTCTGTCATCATGGCGTAGAAGCCGAGCAGGCATAGAAGCCGAATAGGCGTAGAAGCCGAGCGGTCATAGAGGCCGAGTGGGCGTAGAAGCCGAGTGGTCATAGAGACCGAGTGAGCGTAGAAGCCGAGTGAGCACAGGAGCTGAATGGGCGTAGAAGCCGCGTGAGCACAGGAGCTGAATGGGCGTAGAAGCCGCTGCGTACCGTGCCAGAGTGCTGATGTGGACGTCTTAGCCGGAATTACGGCTTTTGAAGATATAATCAAATCTTTTGCATTAAATGCCGAAATTTGCCACCATCCTGTGTATTAAATCCGGAGGCATGTTTTTGAAGGTCTGCAGCCCTTCTGCGCATCAGTCGCAGAGACATGCCTTGGGAAACTGTCACCGCTCTGTGCATTAGACGTAGAGACGTGCCTCGAGCAACTGTCACCGCTCTGTGCATTAGACGTAGAGACGTGCCTTGAGCCCCGTACGAAGTGCAGCTTTTGATGTGGCAGGCGGTTTATCTACTACAGAGCATAAATAGCTCATGTCTGCTTGTGTAAAACAAGGCAGCGTATCCCTTCGTGCACGTAAAAGCAGTTTACGCAAAGGAGATGGCGGTAAATGACAGCCTAGGTCGCAGTGCTGTGCCATTATTATAGCCGTCGTCTCGGTAGTCGAGCCGTATCCCTTTGTCAGAAGTCCAGACGTCAGGTTCATTGCAGGATCTGATAGGTTCATTGCAGGATCTGACAGGTTCACTTCGGAGAATACGAAGCGTCTCTCATACACCTCAATGCTGCGTTGAAAGAGGATGGGTTTTACGCCCAGGGGTCGATGAAGTACCCTGTTTACGCTGAAGCGGCTTGGACGTACTGCCTTACGCGGATGGTCCTTTAAGCTTATATTTCATGCTGTGTTTAGCAGAAAAAGCTCTACTGCACGCTTGATGGCCCTGAAGGCCTCTATTTACGCTGCTCTGCATCAATATGCTGCGTATAGCCATCCGGCGTATTTTTCATGCTTCTACACTATGTCCCATGAGGACCTGGATCCGGATTATGTCCCTAGGATTAGATGACAAGATCTATCCCGAGGTATACGGGACTGGAGCATTAGCATTAGCAGAAGCAGGAGCCTACATTAGAGCAGAACCAGGACCAGAGGATGAGATCGTACCAGAGGACTTCTTCTGAGTATTGGCTTGAGATACTCATTTATTTCTGTTTCTAGTTATTTTATTTCCAGTCTATTGCATTGATGTATCAGACTTATTCTCGGATTATTCTCCGAACACTTTCATTGAGATTTGTTAGTTTATTTTATTTGCATTTATTCTGGCATTTTATCTGTGATTATCTGTTGTGGATGAGACTAAAATAGACTGTGACTTGTATCATTGGACCTATTTATTATTGTACTACAGCTTAAGTATGCCCCGATGTATCCATTAAATTGGGTTTGTCCATCAGTGTGTGTTGCTGGCTATTGCCACGTGTCTAGTCTCTCGATATTTTGGGACTGGGGCGTGACATAGTTTTTGTGGTGGCCCATGCAAGTCGTAGACTAAATTATTCGGTTTTTACTTAGGAACCGAGCATGCCTGCAATAAGAATAGGATAAGTTTTTAGGATCTCATCCACTTGCTTGAAACGTTCTTGATATCCATATCGAATTCGAATTAATTTCTTGACTTGCATCCTGTCTTGATTCCTGTGCGCCTCTTATTATTTATTTTGGTTGCAGAGTTATGGATTCACGATTAAACAACGAGAATCCTGCAAGATCACCACGGGATGTTTTGGTAACCAATGAAGAGGAAGTAACACCAGTAGAAGAAGGTCAATCAGCTCAACAACGTAGTCAAGCAAGTCAGCATGCCTCGGGAATCCAGCAAGATGACATTCCACCATCGACGCAATTTACTCCACAAATGCCCGTATTTCCACAAGGGCAGACCATGGACGGGCAGCAGATGTTTCAAATAATTTATGCAATAATGCAAGCTCAATAAGAGGCTTTGAGTCGCAGCCTAGTAACCGCACTAGAGCAGGCAGATTTACCAGCACGACGGGCAACGACGGGCTCTATCACCGATTTCTGCCAGCTGAAGCCCTGTACCTTCTCAGGCAAAGAGGAGCCCACCAAAGTTCATGAGTGGCTCACCAACACACAACATCAATTAGAAGCAGCTGAACTTCCAAGGGAACGTTGGATGACTGCCGTCAGAATGCAGTTAACGGATAATGCACATCACTGGTGGCTATCTGAGGAGACACGGCTCGGACCAGACCGAGTCACTTGGGAAGAGTTTTCTAGACTCTTTCAGGAGATGTACATTCCGGCTATCGCTAGATCAGAACTCAGAGACAAGTTCAACCGCCTTATCCAAGGCAATATGACAGTGGAAGAGTATAACGCAGAATTTATTCGTCTAAGTCGCTTCGCCCCTACTTTGATCCCCACAGAAGAAGAGAAGGCTGAGAAGTTCTTCGACGGACCAAACTTCGAGCTACAGAGACTGATCGAATCCGTTGCACCTACTTCTTAGTCGGACGTCCTTGCAGTAGCCCGACGCATGGAGCGCGTCGTTAGGAGAGAGACCAACCTGAAGCGGCCTTCCACATCCGCCCCAACCAGAGCAGCACAAGAGGAGTCTACAAAGCGTCAACAGATAACTCCACCACCGAGAGCAGCACCAAGAGCCTCATTCCTTCCTACTTGTTACTACTATGGCAAGATAGGCCATATTGAAAAAGAATGCAGACGCAAGTTGGGAATGTGCTTAATTTGCGGATCCAGACAACACTTAGCCAGAAATTGCACTACACATCAAGGAGAAACACTGATGATTCATCAAGAAGATGTACCAGTACGAAGGCCAGTCTATCTAGCATTGGGAGCACCGTAGACAAGAATTGGAGGAGTCAGACCACCAGTTCTAGAAGGATATCAGCAGAGACCACCATTGGCACCACAAGCAGCACTCTTTCAGCAGGCCCAGCAGCAGCAAAGGAATCCACCATAAGGACGCGGACAAGCTTATGCAATGACCTTGGAGAATGCGTAGACTCATGGAGTAGCTAATGCGCGTAAGTGATTCGTAGTTATCTCGTCTAGTATTGTTTTAGTTCGTGCCTGTTGGTTCGTGACCTCAGCCTTAACCTAGTAATGTTGAACTTGCTAATAACCTAGAATGTTTTTATAATTAATAACTTAGTATGTTTTATAAGTAATAACCTAGTTTTCTGAACTGTAGATTTCTAGATTTTCTTCATTCGGGAAATTACATAACTTTTAATGCTTAGGAAAATAATTTTCCCTTTGTATTATTCTTACACCCTCAACCTTGATTCCCCTTGATCGTGCTGTGCTTCGAACAATGTTTGCAACCGTGTCATCTCTATTGACCGGTTATTCTTTGATTGCAAGGACGCAATCCTCTTAAGGGGGGTAGATTGTAACCCCCCTGATTTTTCAAAAATATTTAATTTGGATTTTTTATAATTTTCCGTAATTTTTTGGAATTTTTCTATAATTAAAACCTAGGTATTTTGAAATTAAATAAATTTTAGTTGCTGCTAAATAAAATTAAAATATTATGAAAATAATATTTTATGGTGTAAAATAAAAAACTGGACATAGGGTAATTTTTCGGGAATTTAGTGGACTCCGGGAGCATTTTTAAAGCGCTAAAAACTAATATAGAATTAAACCAAATTAAACCCTGACAGAACCCGGTTTAATTGAAATTAAACCAAACCAAACCGACCCAAACTGAACTGGACCAACCCAGCCTTAACGGGTCTGGTTGGGTCGGATCTGAATCAAACCCGACCCGGACCCGGACCCGAAACCCTAACCGAACCCTAATCCTAATTCCCACCGAATTTACTGTTTCGGCCTATATAAAGTCCTCGACTTATGTGCCCGCCGTCGCCGCAAACCCTCCAGACTTCTTTCTAATCCCAGCGCCGACGAACCCCCTCGCCTGAACCCTAGACTCCCCAGCCATCATCTTCCACCACCGGCACCACCACAACTCTGCCAGCACCTCCTCGACCACCCTTCCGTTCTCCCCGACCCCCAAGGCCACCGGAGCTCGATCCATCTCCGCCCATCCGAGCCGCAGCACCCGAGCGCCACCCCCTTCGACGACTCCACAGCGCCGAGCAGCCCGATCACCGCCCAGACCTCCTTCCCGCTCCGTCGACGAGCCCCAAACCCAGACTCCGGCCAGTCCCAGCAGCCCTAGGCCCAGTCGACTACAACCCCGACTTCGACGGTGCATCCGAGCCCCGGCCGACTCCGACCAGCACCTCAGCCAGCCGCCCCGAGCCCGGCGAGCCTCTGGACGCAGAACCCGGACACGTCCAGGACACAAATCCTGTGTCGAATCAACACGCGAACACGCGCAATCCTGTTTCGCGAAGCCCTGTTCAGGTAACCCGTTCTCTCTCCTCGTTATTCTATTTTCTGTTTCGTCAGTTGTGTCACGTAGACCGTGCAACCCTCTCGATGCCCGTGCAATCCGCTCGGTACGTCGCTTCCTATGGCGATCGCGAACCGCGATCCAAAAATAGGAAAACCAATGCCCTGTTTTACCCCGGAACTTAGTGCGCCCCGCTAAACGGGATGACTTGGTCGCGTGCGATCTTCACCGAAATGTGCTCGCCATTGATACGGACGTGCGAGATTTTGCAGAAGTTGATTTGGATGTGCGTGCACACCGGAATCAACGCGTATCCGCCGACAACGCCCCGTATCCGTCTGTTCTGGAACACGTCGTAACTTTGTGTACACACGTCAGATCGAAATAAAACTTGCGTCATCGGACTCGTAGCAATACGCTGGTCCTGTGACCCAAGTTTGGTTCGATTCTGAGAACGTTGACAAAATTGCGTATCGTGGGTCCCACAAGCTCCACTTGACTGGCGATTTTGTGATCGGCTCATCGGAATCTAATTCTGGAAGTTTGTTGGGTTCGTATCATCGTTCCTGACTTGTTGACACTAAGTTTGGCAAATTTGGATACCTTTGACCCTGACACAATTTTTGGTACAAAGCGGCCCACATGTGGACCCCACTTTGACCATAAACTGTCATTTTTGCCCCTGTGTCCAAATTGGACTTAAGGACAGGCGTTTCTAGCTATTTGATATTTTCTGAATCTAATGATGATGTTTATTTCCGTAACTGGAGTAGTACCTGCAAATTACACTAAGATCAGAGCTGGAGCCAGAACCCCAGGCAAGTGTACCTTGCCAAACTCTGCAGTTTTGTTACTTATTTCCTTGTCTTATTTATACATTATTGTACATGCTTAACCTAGGACCGTGTGACTTACTTAGCGTCCGATTAATAGTCGGGTGCCAACCCCGTACGCGGAGTTGTGTACGTCAACTAGAGATGGCTATCGTGACCCTTTTACATACTCGTACTTGTCTTATCAAGTACATCATAACCCAGGACACTTGACACTGTTCATGAGACAGAATCTTCCTGAGATATTCATGGTGATTCTGTATAGGATACAGGTTTTATGACATAGACATTATATGACTTGCTGCATTAGATATGATCTTACGTGACATGGACATGGGGCCTCATGGACATGAGACGTATGATTACATTGGATAGGGAGAGACACACAAGCTACAGGCTGATTTATATATATATTTATTATGGTGAGGACTTAGACTCTATATCAGAGCTAGGCACTCTACGAGTGAGATATTATTGTGAGGCCTTAGACTCTACATTAAAGCTAGGCACTCTACTAGTGATATTACTGCTACCGGCTCCCCGACACAGAGCTTGTAGTGGTCTCAGCCTGAGATTTAGTGATGCTCTCATCTTGCATTTCACTTAGCTGGTTATTTAGTATTACCATGTTTACTCATTTATTTTCTACACTACATTTATATTGGCTTGAGTTATTTTGTACCTTGCTATGTCCCCTGAGGACCTGGATCCGGATTATGTCTCCAGGATTAGCTGACGAGATCTATCCCGAGGTATACGGGACCGGAGCATTAGCATTAGCAGAAGCAGGTGCCTACATTAGAGCAGAACCAGGACCAGAGGACGAGATCGTACCAGAGGACTTCTCCTGAGTATTGGCTTGAGATACTCATTTATTTATGTTTCTAGTTACTTTATTTCCAGTCTATTGTATTAATGTATCAGACTTGTTTTCGAATTGTTCTTCGAGACACTTTTATTAAGATTTATTAGTTTATTTTATTTGCTTTTATTCTGGCATTTGATCTGTGATTATCTTTTGTGGATGAGACTAGAATAGACTGTAACTTGTATCATTGGACCTATTTATTGTTGTACTATAGCTTAAGTATGCCCCGATGGATCCATTAAATTGGGTTTGTCCATCGGTGTGTGCTGCTGGCCATTGCCACGTGTCTAGTCCCTCGATATTTTGGGACTGGGGCGTGACATAAATGTAAGTATAGTTCAACCATATTTAGATAACTCAAAGTGTATAAAATTGGCATGGGTATGAGTATCAAGGGGCACTCATATGAGATACGAGAGTATCAATGTGGGTACCAACATACAAGAGGGGTTCTTAAAATTTAGGGTGTATAGGTATTCTCTATGTTGGTAAATTAAATCGGACTTTATTATAGTTGCATAACCCAAGAGGAGTGATGTATCTTGAATGTGGACGGTTTGTGTTATTCACACTTATGAAGTATCAATGGTTATTTCATGTATGATGTCAACTGTATGACTACAAAACATGGATGCATCAGGCCTGTTACAGACCTGAACAACTAGCTAGCAATAGCAGCAACCTTAGGTTGTACGGACAATATTAGGAGTTAGAGTGATAGCACTGATTTATTATATGCTGGCAAATGAAGATATATCAACAGCAGTAAAGAAAGGGGGATTTGTGTTCAGTTCATTTATAGGGTGTTCAGGTTTCAGTTTAGAGAAAGTGGGGGAAGAGCAGTAGCAATGTTAGCACCAAGGAGCAATGCTCGAGTACCATATTACAGGAGCAGTGCAGATGCAAGTTAGCAAGCAAATATGAGGGGTTGGCATATAAGAGTGAGTATTGGTATGATTGATACCAAGTGGTGAAGATTGGTTCCAAAGTATCAGTGAATGTCAAGTGTGGGGTGAAGGTTTGATTGTTGGATTAGAGTATTAAGACGGTACCTTGGTAAGGGTAAGTACCAAGGATAGGATACTAGTTATGAGTAAGTTAATAGTTAAATTAAGGTATTGGTTGGAATACTAAGTATATAGCTAAGGTAATATTAGATAATAGATATTAAGTTTCAATTATTAAGAAGTTAAGGCATAGCAAGGTAAAATGTAAGGTATTAGTTGATAATTAGGATATTGGTTAAGATATTAATTTGATAACTAGTATTCATAAGTTATATATGTATAGATACTTAGTAATATTAGCTAGTATAGGTAATACCTTCGAGGTATAGACCTAGAAACCTAGGTATAGCCTAGTATCACATAGTATTAACTAGTTTAGCCTTGTTAACCAACCTAGAAAACTAGATATGACCTAGTAGCACCTAAAAACTACTAGTATGGACTAGTAATCACCTAAGAAGTTTGGATTGGACCTAGAATGAGAGTAAAGATCTAGTTTGACTAGTGTGACCTAGTAATAGCCTAGAACATCATATTTAGTGCATTTATAGCTCATTTATCATTCTTTTCACCCATTTGACATGACATTCATATATAGGTGTGTGTGACATCAGCTCTGACATCGAGTTACATCATTTGCTCAAGAACAGAGGCGAGTATATTCTCTGATAGTTTTTATTATTTAATAATCACTATAAAATAAGTATTTAGTAATATTTTACCTGATTCTTGGCACAATGGTACACAGATTAGTATACTTGGATACTCGTCATGAGATGTTACTCTTCAGTGATTGGCTTGATATTTCTCATGATTATATAGACCATGATTATCGTGCTTGTATTGTGGACCTTGTATAGTGATTATCATGTCGTGACGTGTCGTAATATGGATCTATTATACTAGTCAGGGACAGAGGAAATGCTAGAAGGATATGTGATCAAACCCTTAAATATTGTATCATGTAGACAACAACCAGTCATACACTTCACGTGTGATTGTGTTACTCCATAGACAACAACCAATCTTAAATTATTGTGTTATTGATCGTGTTACTTGTAGATAATAGCCAATCATAATGATCATATGATTGTGTTATAGCCTTGATAGTAGATCTTAATAGCCCCAAGCCGATCATATATCTTACTAGTATTTTAAACACTTAGTGTAGTTACAGTTCTTCTCTATACTCTACTTTATTAACTTTATTCTATTTTATTATGATCAGTGTATACCATATTTCTCTAGTTTATCTGACTCTTCTACCATAGTATGATATTGTTCATTATTTTTTGTCTTGTATTACATTCTCTATTTTTGTTTATAGTCATTATCAATTAACTTGGAACTGCTATTGGGTTGTACTTTCCTCCAATCCTGACTGAATATATTTTTTAGATGATTGGTTATAGGAGATGTATCCCACCTACTTTGGGCCACATAATGGCAAGGCCATTGAGATTGCACCATAGAGCCTCTTGATATAGTACCACCAGTTCTAGAGTTTTAGATCATTCATTAAGATGTTGTATTTGAGCTTAGCTAGACTTTATGACATGTACTATATTTGAGATCTTTGGGTTAAGATTAAACTATTGGACTTGGACTTGTGATGTATGGCAACTCTGTATTTCTTTTCTTCTATTCCATATTGTGCCATATCTTTCTCTAGGTTTATATTATGATAGAGTATTGAGTACCATTATCATATTTATTGTTGTCCTCCACTTGGAGTTAAGATTGCATGATAGGTAATAATATATTGTGTGAGATATTTAGATAGTATTATTGACATAGACAGCATTCTATCGCTGATACTGCGGCGTAGGCTGGACGTACCCACGTACTCGTGCCCCTACACCGGGAGTTGGTCGTGACAGATAACCTGTCTCAACTGGTTGCTACTCTGACCTAAAATAACAATGAGACCACATTGGATGCAGCTATAGAGACTGTAGAGTCGAAGTAGAGAAAACTAAACAACCTCCAAGAAGGCGATCGACGTTCAAGTTTTCTAAATTCAAAAGCTACAATCCGCCTTAGTTCAATGGCAGGGAGGAACCAGAGGAAGTAATGGGCTTCCTGAAGACCTTTGAGGGAATCTTTGGTATGTTGGATATTCAAGGCACGAAACGAGCAGACTTGTACGATATCATGCCATAGCGAGGATAAACGGTTCTGTAGAACCGAATGCGAGGACGAATCAGTTCTACGTAACCAGGGCATGACATTGGTAATCACTTTGTCTTCCCGAGGTTGATTGGTTATTCTTCATTTCCTATACCTTCTATGGCTTGGTATAAATATACGCCTAATGATACGATAGCATGGACGACATCTTAAATATAGGCAATATCAGCTTATAAGAAAATAATAAAGATAAAGGCCCTTGAGTCATGCCTAAGGGCAATTATGATGTTGTTATTGATCAATTTAATCCAAATTTTGCAAGTCATACATTTTGAGTTTTGTTTAATTTTGGAAGAAAACAACATATAGAGAATGAAATTTACAGTTTTATTTCACTTTGGCAAAGTTAATAAAAAACCATAAATATAATGTATTTTAAAGAAATAAATTATATTTTTAAGTTATAATTTTTATATTTTTAGTTTGCCGATACGGACATGGACATTATCAATATAGATACGAACATTATCGATACGGTTACCAATACTGATACATACATTATTGATATTGTTATCGATATGGATACGAACATTATCGATACTGTTACTAATACAGATACATACATTTCGGACTTCTTGGAAGTTATCTCCATATATATAGTAACTTGTTACCTTAATTTTATTCACAAGAGGAACAATCTCCTTCACCTTCTTGTCTCCTTCACATCTGTACTCTTGTAAACAATTTCTATCTTTAGTCTCGTGCTCTTCAAAACCATATTCTCTTAAATAGTCATAATTTACAATCATTTTTTGCTTTGATGATTAATATAGTTTTATATCTTGAACTATTGTCTTGATATTTAGTTTTGCATTTTTTTTCATATTATGGTTACTTATTTAGTCCAAGAAATAGTCAAGATTGCCAAATTTTTGGTAGTCCTAACTCAAAAAGTTTCTGTCTATGACTGCCAAAGAATATCTAATTTTATCCTACTATCATAGTAACACAATACAACATGTCCAAATAAATCATCATAACATATTATGACATGTCCAAATTGAGACACCAAGATTCACCCTATTAATTGGCTTTCCTATACATATGATAATATAAAGATTGCATAGAGCCGATAATATGAAGATCTGATATGGTAGATAAGACCAAGATATTCAAGAATATATTGATGTCAAACAATATATCCGTACCCAAAAATAATATAAAATCAACCATTAATTTTTAAGCCCCCACATTTTGGAATAGGGGTAATTTGGTAATTTGTAATTATTTTTATTATTTTTAATTAGATAGATTTAAATAATTAATTTCTAAAATATTTTTTAATATTTATGACACTTTACCATGGCTTGGATATTTTGAGCAATGCACGACCTTTTCTCTTCCAACCAAATTCACATTATTGACCTTGACTGTACCTAGTACATTTGGGATATGGGTGTTATATTAATTTGACCTCCCTATGCTTCAAAAATATTTACAAACATCTACAACCATTGACATTGCAAACCTACCCTTATTTGGCTAGTTGAACCCAACCGAGCGCAAATACCCTACTCGGACTCTCAAACAAATTCCCATGAGACATATATACTATGCCACACTCATCTCCCATTATATATATATATATATATATATATATATATATATATATATATATATATATATATATATATATACTTAAACCCTCGCACATGCATAACAATCCAATAACACAATAATTGTCCTAGTTGTGACACCGATAGGGAACCTTCTTGTGCACTTGCACTCAAACCCAACCAAGACCCAAACAACTAGACCCAAGTGCACCCAAACCCTCAATAAGGTATAAACCAAATCTTATAGATCTGAACCATAGGCTAAATCTCATTAAAACCCAAACATGGGCCCAACAACCATCTATATAAAGCCTCATCCTCACAAACCCTAACCCTAACTTCATTCCTCCCTCTTGTAGCCGCCCTCCTCCTCTTCCCACGACCACTAAAGCCCTCCCTCTCCTTATCAAATTCAATTCCCCTCCTTCCCTACCTCCACATCAGCCCTAGAAATCGCCAGCACCCCAAAGGAAGGGTCGGCCACTACCTAATAAGGCAGACAAGAGTTGCCGGTTGTAGCAGTGTCACAGATGTACAAGTAGCCCCAAAAACTCTAAAACCCCATATTTACATCTTACGTGAATCCCCCAAGAGCTTTCTTAAGTTTTGCGAAGTTTGGAGTCCGTTTGGCGCTCCAAAAGGTCCGTGTCGCAAGAAGAGGCTCTACCGTAATCGCGAACACGTAAGTTTCATAACTTTTATTTTATATTTATTTTTCTCATGTGAGAACCCTTGTGTGAACCAATATACATGTTAGATGACAAATGATGAAACCCCCATGTATGAGAAACCCTAATTTTATATTCAAAACTACTCTTTGATTACACGAAACCAATACATGGCAATGTGGTAACCATAATAACCTAGTTTTGATAGATGTTATTATTTTATTATTAAAATATGAATTTCCAAAAATTAAATAATAATTTTTAGAATAATAATTAATATATTTTATATATTAAATAATTATTTATGTAAGTTGGCAACCTTGCATGCACAAATTAGTTGTTAAGTTGCTAGAACTCCTAGTCGATGTGCAATGGAACTTTGTGCATGCAACAACAATTATTTCAGTATTTTCACTAAATTAATAATAATTTTAGAATTAATAATTTTTAATTATTAATGATTTAAAAATAGTTTTGGCAATATTTAATGACTAATAATATATTGGGGTGTAGCTACTTGCATGTGCAACCAATATAGAATTAATAACTAGATAATAATCTAATTAAACTAGAAAGTTAGAATCTAACTAGTGTAATAATTAATTGGTAGGTGTTTGAGATATTTCAGTGGAGAGCTCCGGACCAGACTTGTTGTGCTCGCAGCTTGGCTTGGAAGACAAGTACACCATGCTTGATTGTATTATTTAGTTTACATATGCTTAGTTTTAGTTGTTAGTGTGTGCACGCATCTTAGAGTAGAAGACTTACCTGGTATATTATGAAGGTACTTGGTATCTTCTGACTTGACACCTGTTCATCATGTTTCTGTCTGAGTGAGTGAGTGCATGGACTGGCGTGTCGATTGATTATTGATATGTGAGTTGTATCTTGGATTAGTAGTTAGTTTTTGGTTTAGTTCTTAGATTTTATTGACGTTGTTGCATTATATCTGCACCGCGTATACTGTTCGGATGTTATATTGGGAGGGAAGAATCTACTAGTGAGCATATAGGACATTCTTCTTCTTCTTCTTCTTCTTCTTCTTCTTCTTCTTCTATATATGGTGTACCCCCTAGTTCTGTCGAACGCCTGGTGGGATGATGGATTCTTCTATTCTTCCCCCTCATGCGCCACTAGAGATGTCTCGAGTGCATTTCACATAGATGGATTACTTACCATTTCTATTGTTTACAGCTTTACTTTCATGCATGTCGATTTCTTGTGTACTTGTTATGTCCCTCTGAGGACCTGGTCCCTTTCCAGGTGTAGACGATCATGACTATTTATAGAAGCACGGATCATGACCTGCTACTTTATTCCCTTCCGAGGAGCTCTTTACTTTCGTTTCTATTGGTTCGTAGTTGAGTTGATGCTTCTCTATCGTTTATTTATTTTAAGAAGTCATATTCTATTTCTATCCTAGTTTGGTAGTGGATTTGTCTCTACCCGACTATTATTTCAGATTATTTGGACTAGATTTTTTGGATCTATATTGGCTTAGTTTATTTATTTATTGACTTGTGTTGTGGATGATATTTAGTTGCCTATGACTTGTGATATTATATACCACTTGTGAATTATTATTCATAATACAACGTACGTATGTGTCATGGTTTTCATACATTGGAGTTGTCATATAAATACGGCTGACATACTTACGTATTTCTAGTCCTACGTATTTTGGGACTGGAGCATGAAATTAAATTTTCAAGGATGAAATTAAATTGTTTTTTAAAATTTCAAGATTGTATTTAATTTTTTAAGTTTGGATATGGAATTAAATTTGAAGGATTGAATTATCAAATTTTTGAAGACTGTTATAAATAAGATTTAAATATTGAGAAAATAATGTTAGATTGTATTTAAGAGTTATGACTTTAGAATCTAAGTTAATTTTTTTTATTGGATTTTAAAATTGTGAAGATAAATTCAAATTTCAAAGATTTATTTTAAAATTTAAGTTGTGAGGATGAAGTTAAATATTGATAACAAAAGCGATTTGACTTCAGGATTATATTACTTGAATTTTGGTGGAGAGAAAAAAAATGTTATTGAAGATCTTAAATTTTGAGGATGAAATTCTTTTATGGTGGATAGATTGTAAGCCTACTCATTTTGGAATAGGGGTAATTTGGTATATAATTATTTTTATTATTTTGTTTAATTAGATAGATTTAAAGAATTAATTTCTAAATTATTTTTTAATATTTATGATACTTTGCCATGGCTTAGATATTTTGAGCAATGCATGACGTTTTTTCTTACAACCGAATTCACATTATTGACCTTAACTGTACCTAATAAAATTGGGACATGGGTGTTGTATTAATTTGATCTCCCTCATGCTCATAAATTATTGACAAACATCTACAACCATTGACATTGCAAAATTATCTTTATTTGGCTAATTGAACCCAGCCGAGCCCAAATACCCTACTCGGGCTCTCAAACCAATTCCCATGAGACATATACACTATCTCACATTCATCTTCTATTATATATATATATATATATATATATATATATATATATATATATATATATATATATTCACACTTAAATCCTCGCACATGCATAACAACCCAATAACACAACAATTGTCGTAGTTGTGACACCGGTAGGGAGCCTTCTTATGTACTTGTACTCAAACCCAATCAAGATCCAAACAACTATACCCAAGTGACCCAAACCCTCACTAAGGGCTAAACCAAATCTCATAGATCTGACCCATAGGCTAAAGCCCATTAAAACCCAAACATGGGCCCAACAACCATCTATATAAAGCCTCATCCTTATAAACCCTAACCCTAACTTCATTCCTCCCTCTTGTAGCCGCCCTCCTCCTCATCCCACAACCACTAAATCCCTCTCTCTCCTTATCCACTTTAATTACCATTCTTCTCTACTTCCACATTAGCCCTAGTAGTCGCCAGTACCCCAAAGGAAGGGTCAACCTCCACCTAATAAGGCCGACAGGAGCTGCTGGTTGTAGCAGTGTCACGGCTGTACAAGCAGCACCAAAAATCCTAAAAAACCTATAGTTACATCTTACGTGAAGCGCCCAAGAGTCTCCTCAAGTTTCACAAAGTTTGGAGTCCGTTTGGCGCTCCAAAAGGTCCGTGTCGCAAGAAGAGCCTCTGCCGTAATCGGGAACAAGTAAGTTTCATAACTTTTATTTTATATTTATTTTTTCCATATGAGAACCCTTGTATGAACCCATATACATGTTAGATGACAAATGATAAAACCCCCATGCATGAGAAACCCAAATTTTATATGCAAAATTACTCTTTGATGACACGAAACCAATACATGGCAATGTGGTAACCATAATAACCTAGTTTTGATAGATGTTATTATTTTATTATTAAAATATTAATTTCCAAAAATTAAATAATAATTTTTAGAATATTAATTAATATTTTTTATATATTAAATAATTTTTATGTAAGTTTGCAACTTTGCATGCACAAACTAGTTGTCAAGTTGCTAGAACTCTTAGTCGACGCACAACGGAACTTTGGGCATGCAACATCAACTGTTTCAGTATTTTTCACTAGATAAATAATAATTCCAAAATTAATATTTATTAATAATTATTTATTTGAAATTAGTTTTAGCAATGTTTAATAATAAATAATATATTGGGGTGTAGCTACTTGCATGTGCAACCAATATAGAATTCAAGACAAGTAATAACCTAATTAAACTAGAAAGTTATAATCTAACTAGTGTAATACTTAATTGGTAGGTGTACGAGACGTTTCTGTGGAGAGCTTTGGACCAGGCTTGTTGTGCTTGCAGCTTGGCTTGGGAGGCAAGTACACCATGCTTGATTGTATTATTTAGTTTACATATACCTAGTTTTAGTTGTTAGTATGTGCACGTGTCTTAGAGTAACAGACTTACCTGGTATATTATGAAGGTACTTGGTATGTTCTGACCTGACACATGTTCATCAAGTTTCTTTCTAAATGAGTTAGTGGATAGACTGGCGTTGTCATGCCCTAGTCCCAAAATACACGGGACCAGGCCACGTGGCAATGGCCAGCTAATATGTCTCCGAGGGATTACCGAATTTAATGGATCTAACAAAACGTACTACGTTGTCCTAAATACTAACAAGTCTAATACTATCATACATCCGGTAGTGTCTAATCTCATCCACAATATAAACAAGAAGTACTGAAATAAATACTGGAAAAATAAGTGTAGAGTCTGAAATGTCATAGTAAAATCCAGATATGTCTGATGGGAACAAACCCACTATAAATGATGAAATAAGAGTACTGAAAGACAGAATAAAGAGTACGACTAGAGCATCGGCTAACTAGATAAGAAATGCTCCAGTCCTAGCAAAAGGCCTACCGATGATTAAGGAAACTCTGACGGAAGCACCTCTAGCTCCTCCTCGGATGCGAACCTCGTCTCCTGTCCGGGTCCGTACACGGTAGGATAATAAGCCTCGTCCAAATCTGGAAGGGAACCAGGTCCTCAGAGGGATGTAACAAGATACAAAAATACATGCCGTATATAAATACTGAATAAAATAAAGGGTGTGCTCACCATCTAAGTAAATACAATATGAGGACAACCTTGGTAAGTATGGGTAGGTGAAGGCATAAATATGTAACGTCCATATCGCTCCGTAGAACGTAGAATCTGAATAGTATAATATCCATATCGCTCCGTAGAACGTAGAATCTGAATAGTATAATGTCCATATCGCTCTGTAGAACGTAGAATCTTAATAGTATAACGTCCATATCGCTCTGTAGAACATGGAATCGAAATAAAGGAAGTCATTAGATTCGTGGTTCCTTTGGATACTACAGGGTCCAATGTGTGTATCCCATACGCCTACCAGTTGTCCTCCCCACCAAATGTAGATATACAAGTCGAATATACAACGTGCATATCACGTAACTATATGCCAAGTCTCAGCTAATTTAATAATCCTAATTCCTTACTAAACTGTGATGCATATCACACGCACCGATAGCTAGTCGGGTACGCGAACCCGTATCCCAATATGAGTTATCATCGTGATACGTGTACAAGTATCAGGATCTAGAAAGATATCAGAATATTCTCGCAATGACAGGTGAGTCTGCTACTGACTAAGTCAAGTAAACTACTCATCGACGCATTCGTCGACTGCACCCGAGTCAATCTCGGACGCACACAGTTATATGTATATTGCAACAAGATATCATACAACAGTTTATAATTTAAATTAAACAGTAATCAGGCACGGTATACTTGCTTGGGTCCTCAAGCTGCGAGTGCCAATAACCTGCTCCCGAAGTCTCCCCTGTACGGTCCAGCGACCCTATATATATAATATAATAATTTGATCAACAGTCACTACAATATTACATACAGGAAATACTACGTTGAAATTATGACTGACGCAGGGGTCACAATTGGTCATATAGCTGGGTCGCGTGTGCACGTAGCTAAAATGCACGTGTCGTATCCTAAATTTTTGTGTACAGCAAGACAACGAATTAGCAAGATACGCTATATAAAACTAATCCGTATAATACAGGAAATACCCTGTCCTAGCTAGCATGCTATAAAATATGTTACAAATTAAATGACATATAATACTACATTAATAATCCTAGTTAACATATTTGTGTGCAAGAACCCAAATTCTAAACTTTGGTCAACACAGTGCTCCTTATTAATAATGGTCATAATTTATTCTAAGGTAATTTATTAACATAAATATACATAATAAAATATTAATACTTAAACACAACACATACACTACGCTACGCTACACGTGTCTATACCAATACGTCGACATATACGTACATGACGAAAAGAAGACAATAAATATGGTTACCTAGTTCATGACCGAGGGGGGGTCTTAGGCTAGTCGGCGGCCTGTCTCCGACGAGAGAGGGAGGGGCTCCGGCGAGCACAGTGCACGACAGCAGCAGCAGCAGCCTTGGCAGCGGCTTGCAGTAGTGGCAGTAGCTGCAAAGGCAAGTGGCGGCAGCAGGCGGTAGAGGATGGTCGTGGGGGACGGCGGCTAGGGTAGTGGTGGTCTAAGGTGGTGGTGTTCGGGATATGGAGGGTACGGGTAATGGTGGTATTGGTGATGGTGATGTGGGTGATGGTGGTTGACTGGCTAAGGTGGCGGTGGTTGCTGATGGTGGGGGAGACGGTGATGATATCGGCGGTAGAGATGGTGGTGCTGGTGGCTAAGGTGGAGGGGTGAGCAGAGGTGATGAACAGGGAGAAGGGGGGTCGGGTGCAGGTCGGAATGGTGATGGTGATGGTGATGGTGATGATGATGATGATGATGATAAACAAAGATGGAGGGGGAGGAGGCTGACGGTGGTGCTGGGTTAACGTCGAGGGTGAGGTGGTCAGGTGGCGAGGAATGGTGGCTGAGGCGATGGCAGTAGGGGCTGGAGGTGATCGGAGAAGGAGGAGTCCGGTTTGGTGAGAAGAAACTAGGGTTTCGGCTTGGTTGTTTTTAGGTTAGGAGAGAGGGAGAGTTATATATATATAGGAGAGAGAGAGAGGGGGTTGTCCTCGGGAATTGGGCCGACTGGGTATTATTCTAGGGTGAGGGAAAACTCTACATGATGAATATGGCTAGGATAGATTTGGTGATAGGTCCTTAACAATTGGGAAATTGTCCAAATGATGGAATTTGGAATTTGATGAGGGAAAATACCATGTCTGGTGTGAGGTTGTGGGCTAACATGGTGTGTGGTGTTTAGTATGAACCTTGAGGGTGTGAGTGGGAGTTTGGGTTGGAGTTGGGTCTAGTTTTGGGTGAGGTTGGGTCCTTATACCAATTTAATTAAAATTAGTATAATTGGTGCTCTTTAATTAATTGGAAATACATAGGGTAAAATTGGGTATGACACAAGTGCCATAGACGTAGTAGACTCAGAATAGAATATTGTCATTAATTGGGTTGTACATAACGGGTTGAGGTTGTGTCTTCAATTTTGATTAGAACGGACAAAGATGCAAAGTTGGATTTATTTGGATTTAAACATGGACGTTTGTAACGAATATTGTGCGACTAAAATGAAGCACAAGAGAGAGTATATATGAGTTACACAAGGGTCAGAATGGAAGGCTGGCATATCTAGGAAAAGTGTATAAAATTTGTTTGAAGGTAGATGCTAGCGTAGCGCTCCAAATATCGAAGCAACGGTAAGGTGCACTAAGTGATATAAATATTGCACAATAAATCTAAAATACTGTGTTTTAATTCTAATTGGGTTCAAACTAACCCTAGTCACTCTAACTAAGCTAAGTAGACCTAAATTTGGTCAAAGGATTTACAATCTACCCTCCTTAGAGTATTTCGTCCTCGAAATTAAAATATACATATGGTAAAAACTACTGACTGAAATTAAATGCTACTACATACCTAGGCCTTCAAAGAGATGGGGATAACGATGTCGAATATCATCCTCTCGTTCCCAGGTCGACTCACCTGGTGCATGATGCCTCCATGCGATACGAACCAGAGGGATAGTCTGACCTCGCAATACATTCCCGCTTCTGTCCAGAATCTCTACAGGCTCCTTTAGATATGATAAACTCGGCCCGACGGTGATCTCTGAATGATCAAGCACATGACTCAGATCTGATATGCACCTCCTTAGCTGAGATACATGAAAGACTTCATGAACTTCTTCTAATGTCTGTGGCAACGGTAATCTGTAAGCAACCTCTCCGATGTGCTCTAACACATCGAATGGTCCGATATACCTTGGAATCAGCTTTTTTCTGCCTTCTAACCTGATGGTTCCTCGTGTAGGTGAGATTTTCAAAAATATATGATCTCCAACCTGGAACTCTAGGGGTCATCGATGCGCGTTTTTCTAATGTTTCTGTCTGTCCTGTGCTGCTCGCAGGTGCCCTTGGATCTTCTTCACCTTCTCCACTATACGAACAACCAACTCTGGTCCAAGAATCTGCCTCTCGCCCATATCTCTCCAACACACTGGTGAACGACACTTCCTGCCATACAATGCCTCATAGGGAGCCATCTGAATACTCGGTTGATAGCTATTGTTGTAGAAAAATTCGACCAAATATAAATGGTCCTCCCATGATCCACTAAAATCAAGCATGCATGCCCTCAACATATCTTCCAGTGTCTGAATGGTGCACTCGGACTGACCATCTGTCTGCGGGTGATATGATATGCTGAACTTCAGGCGGGTACCGAGACTCTCTTGCATACTCTGCCAAAAGTAAGATGTGAACCTCGTATCCCTGTCAGACACTATACTGACTTGCACTCCATGTAGTCGCACGATCTCCCTCATATATATATCTGCTAAGACATCTGTAGACTGTCCAGCTCTGAAGGGTAAAAAGTGACCAGACTTGGTGAGTCGATCCACGATTATACATACCGTATTGCAACCACTAGGACTCCTCGAAAACCCCGTAATAAAGTACATAGTGATGTGTTCCCACTTCCACTCAGGTATCGGGAGCGGCTGAAGTAAATTTGAAGACCTCTGATGCTCAGCCTTGACTTGCTGACACACCAGGCACTTCGCCACAAAGCGGGCTATCTCCCTCTTCATTCCATACCACCAATAGTACTGCCTCAAGTCTCTGTACATCTTTGTGCCTCCTGGATGAATAGAGTATGTTGAACTGTGCGCCTCCGATATCATCTCTTGACAAAGTTCTCCATTCGGAACATAGAGACGATCTCCATATCTCAAAGTCCCATCCTCGTGTATGCACAATCCTGTCTGCATCCCGGCCTTTGTCCTCTGTCGAAGCCTCAGGAATCTGGCATCTGTTGGAAAGGCAGCCTTGATCCTCTCAACCAATGGTGACTGCAACCAAAAACTCGACAACTGGCCGTCTGCTCCGGGTATAATGACTTCTATACTCAACTGCTCTAGATCTCTCAACAGGTGTTGCTGGGTAGTTAAAAAGAATGCCATGGGCCTCCTACTTAATGCGTCAGCTACCACATTGGCCTTTCTCGGAAGGTACTGTAGCTCGATCTCAAAGTCTGTCATCACCTCGAGACAACATCTTTGTCTCTGGTTCAGGTCCTTATGAGTATAGATGTACTTCAGGCTTTTGTGATCTATGAATATCTCTACTCGCTCTCCGTATAGGTAGTGCCACCAAAGCTTCAAAGCAAAGATTACTGCGGCAAGCTCCAAGTCGTGAGTGGGATAGTTCTTCTCATGGGTCCTCAGCTGCCTAGAGGCATAGGCTAAAACTTTCCCATGCTGCATCAAGACACATCCTAATCCTTTCACGGACGCATCGTTGTAGATCACGAATTTTCCTGGTCCAAAAGGTATGGTCAAGATAGGTGTCATAGTCAGACGCTTCTTCAGCTCATCGAACGCCATCTGACACTCCTCTGTCCAGGTGAACTCCTGCTCCTTGCGGGTCAAGCGGTTCATCGGCTCTGCGATCCTTGTGAAGTTTTCTACGAACCTCCGGTAATATCCGGCAATTCCTAGGAAACTCCTCACCTCTGAGACGTTGGTAGGGGTCGGCCACATGTCTATTGATGAAATCTTTGCTGGATCTACCGAAATACCATCTCCTGAGATAACGTGTCCGAGAAAAGCGACACGATCTAGGAGGAACTCACACTTGCTCAACTTGGCATAAAGCCTCTCACGCCTCAGCGTTTCTTACACTAATCTCAAGTGCTCTCCGTGCTCCTCATGGCTTTTTGAATACACCAAGATGTCATCGATGAAGACTACTACGACCTGTTCCAGATACTGATGAAAGACTCTGTTTAGCAGGTTCATAAATATGGCAGGCGCATTAGTTAGTCTAAAAGGTATCACCAAGAACTCATAGTGACCATAATGAGTCCTGAATGCCGTCTTTGGAATGTCTTCTCTCCGCACCTTTACCTGGTGATAATTTGATCTCAAGTCGATCTACGTGAACACCACTGCTCCTGTCAGCTGGTCGAACAAATTATCAATCTGCGGCAGGGGGTACTTGTTCTTAATAGTCAAAGCATTAAGGGCTCTATAATCAATGCACATACGGACTGTCCCATCCTTCTTTGGTACAAACAACACTGGTGCTCCCCAGGGTGATACACTAGGATGGACAAATCCTTTGATCTGCAACTCCTATAACTGTAGCTTCAGCTCATCCAGCTTCTTCTTCGCCAACCGGTACACATTTGAAGATACCCGCGCTGCTCTGGATACTAACTCAATAATAAACTCTACCTCTCTATCCGACGGTAGGCCTGGCAACTCCTCCGGGAAAATATCTTTGAACTTTGCAACAATCGATTGGGGTGCCATCTCCATAGCCATGTAAGCTCCAACTGTCTGCCCTACTCCTCGCTCGATGGTGCCCCGAATGTACTTGAACTTCGGGTGATCTAGCCGTCTAAAAATGACGCTACCCCTCTGGCAATCCAGTATGGCATTGTACTGGCTCAACCAGTCCATGCCTAGTACAACGTCGAAGTTTGGCATTAGAAATAACAAAAATTGTGCTCTCATCTCTCGACCATACACAACTACCGGGCACGTTCTAATAGTGCTGGTAACCGGTACGATGCCTCCTCCGATAAGAATCTTCCAACTCTTAGGTAAAGGAGAAATAACTACTCTATGCATAGCTACAAAACTACTAGTTATGAAAGATAGTGTAGCACCAGAATCAAACAACGTAGTCGCAGGTAATGACGCAACTAAAATGGTACCTGTGATAGCTTTCCCTTCTGGTTCCTCCTTAGTCGCTACTAGTGCTAAGGCCTGTCTGTGCCTCTGTCCTCCGGCATGCTGTCTAGCTCGATCAAACTGTGCCTCCTGTGGGGCCAAGGGTGGTCCCCTCTAAAATCCTTCGGGTGCTGGTGGACGTTGACCTCTTGGCGGGGATAGTATCCTCAGGACTGGTGCTGCTGGCATCTATCCTGTCTGCGGTGCTGTATCCCTGCGCTATGGGCAATCTCTGGCAAGGTGCTGACTCGCTCCATATATCATGCATAATCCAAGCTTCTTCCGGCAATCTCTGACAATGTGTCCCTTCTTGCCACAATAGTGACAAGTCGGAAGCTCCTTGTGCTGGTATGGCACTGTCCTTTGCTGTGTTTGTGCTCCCGGATGATGGATCGGTTCTCCTGCTCTGGGCTGAGCTCTGGCTGGTACGGTCGTGCTGGAACGCCTCGCACCTCTGCCAATGGCCTCCTGGATCCTCGCCTCTAACAGAACATCCTCATAAGAGATCCTTACCTGGGTGGTGGTGTACCTCTGCAGCTCGAAAGTAAGGCCGTGATGGAATATCCTAGCCTTCTCAAGATCGTTGGGTATCAAGGTGGCACCAAATCTTCTAAGTCGACTAAACTCTGCGTCATATGTGTCTACGGTCATATTCCCTTGCTCCAGGTGTAGAAAATGGGAGTATAGGGCATTTCTGATTGTAGCCAAGAAATACTTCGCATTGAAGTGCTCTAAGAACTGCTTCCATGTCTGTGTCTTACCGACGCTGCGCTCTATGGAATCCCACCAGTGATTGACGTTGCCTTTCAGTTAGGCCCTTAACGCGGTTATCCAAAGTCTAGATTTAGCTGAGAAGCCTCCAGTAGCATCTTCGTGTTGGCGACCTAATCAGAGATCTACTCTGCGGTCTCGCTGCCCAAAAAGGTATCCGGGCCCCTCTGGCAAAATCCTCTAACAGTACCAGCTGGCTGAACTGGTATAGGTGCTGGTACGGGTGCTGGGCAGGTGTCATCTCCAGAACTGCCATTAAGCTTTGTCTTAATATCTCGGTCTGATACCACTGTGCCTGCATCATAGTTTGGAAGAACTGGAACATCTGTGACCGTCCCTCTGGATGTGGCATCAGTGGTGGAAAGGGTAAAGGTGGTGGCAATGGGACTTCCGGCTGCGTCGTAGGTGTCTCATCCGATGCCGGCCTCTCGGGCTGTGGTATCGGCGTAGCCCTCGAAGTCTAGCCCTCGAAGTGCTGCATGGGGATAATTTGAGAAGTCTGAACCTCGTGCTGCTGTATCGGGTCATTAGGAGAAGTCTGGTGCTAACGTATCGGCGGGGCCTGTGGGATCACCGGGGCCTGGGATAGTGTTGCTCTCCGGGTGGTCCCTGGGATGTCTCCTCCCTCTGTGCGGTGGCGGCTGGCACTATGGCACCGTATGCTCCGCGTTCGCTGCGCAAGTTCATCTCCCTGCAAGAGATAAAACTTCATTAAAAGAGTACAAAAATAGGCAAAAATGATGCAGATATTCAAAAATACGAAGGAGGTTCAAAGACGTAATCAAAGTAGATGAGATCTAGTAATTTCTATCCTATTGCAGGCTCGCTGGGCATGTTACCATACCACAAGCGATAAACATGACCTGCATGGGCCACCACTAAAACCATGTCACGCCCCAGTCCCAAAATATATGGGACCAGGTCACGTGGCAATGGCTAGCTAATACGTCTTCGAGGGATTACCCAATTTAATGGACCAAACAAAACGTACTACGCTGTCCTAAATACTAACAAGTCTAATACTATCATACATTAGATAGTGTCTAATCTCATCCACAATATAAACAAGAAGTACTAAAATAAATACTGGAAAAATAAGTGTAGAGTCTGAAATATAATAGTATAATCCAAATATGTCTGATGGGAACAAACCCACTACAAATGATGAAATAAGAGTACTGAAAGACAGAATAAAGAGTACGACTAGAGCATCGGCTAAGTAGATAAGAAATGATCCAGTACTAGGCGAAAGGCCTACCGATGATCAAGGGAACTCTGACGGAAGCACCTCTAGCTCATCCTCGGATGTGAACCTCGTCTCCTGTCCGGGTCCGTATATGGTAGAATAATAAGTCTCGTGCAAATCTAGAAGGAAATCAGGTCCTCAGAGGGACGTAACAAGATACAAAAATATATGCCATATATAAATACTGAATAAAATAAAGGGTGTGCTAACCATCTAAGTGAATGCAATATGAGGACAACCTTTGTACGTATGGGTAAGTGAAGGCATAAACATGTAATGTTCATATTGTTCCGTAGAACATAGAATCTGAATAGTATAACGTCCATATCGCTCCGTAGAACGTGGAATCTGAATAGTATAACGTCCATATTGCTCCGTAGAACGTAGAATCTAAATAGTATAACGTCCATATCGCTCCGTAGAATATGGAATCTGTATAAAGGAAGTCATTGGATCTGTGGTTCCTCTGGATACTACGGGGTCCAATGTGTGTATCCTATACGCCTACCAGTTGTCATCCCTGCCCAATGTAGATATACAAGTCGAATACACGACGTGTATATTATGTAACTATATGCCAAGTCTCAGCTAATTAAATAATCCTGATTCCGTACTAAACCGTGATGCATGTCACATGCACCGATAGCTAGTCGGGTACGCGATCCCGCATCCCAATATAGGTTATCATCGTGATGCGTGTACAAGTGTCATGGTCTAGGAAGATATCAGAATATCCTCGCAATGGCAGGTAAGTCTGCTAGTGACTAAGTCAAGTACACTACTCATCGACGTATTCGTCGACTACACCCGAGTCAATCTCGAACGCGCACAGTTATATGTATATTGCAACGAGATATCATACAATAGTTTATAATTTAAATTAAACAGTAATTAAGCAAGGTATACTTGCCTGAGTCCTCAAGCTGCGAGTGCCAATAACCTGCTCCCGAAGTCTCGCCTGTACGGTCCAGCGACCCTATATATATAATATAATAATACGATCATCAGTCACTATAATAGTACACTCAGGAAATACTATGTTGAAATTACGACTGAAGCAGGGGTCACAACTGGTCATATAGCTAGGTCACGTGTGCACGTAGCTAAAATATACACGTGTCGTGTCCTAAATTTTTGTGTACAGCAAGACAACGAATTAGCAAGATACGCTATATAAAACTAATCCATATAATACAGGAAATACCCTTTCCTAGCTAGCATGCTATAAAATACGTTACAAATTAAATGACGTATAATACTACATTAATAATCCTAGTTAACATATTTGTGTGCAAGAACCCAATGTCTAAACTTTGGTCAACACAGTGCTCATTATTAACAATAGTCATAATTTATTATAAGGTAATTTATTAACATAAATACATATAATAAAATATTAATACTTAAACACAACACATACACTACGCTACGCTACACGTGTCTATACTAATACGTCAAGATATACGTACATGACAAAAAAGAAGACAATAAATATGGTTACCTAGTTCGTGCCCAAGGAGGGGTCTTAGGCTCATCGGCGGCCTATCTTCGGCGAGAGAGGGCGGAGCTCCGGCGAACACAGTGCACGACAGCAACAGTAGAAGCCTTGGCAGCGGCTTGCAGCAACGGCAGTAGCTGCAGCGGCAGACGACGGTAGCAGGCGGTGGGGGATGGTCGTGGGGGATGGCAGCCAGGGTGGTAGTGATCTAAGGTAGCGGTGGTCAGGATATGGAGGGTATGGGTGATGGTGGTATTGGTGATGGTGATGTGGGTGACGGTGGTCGATGGGCTAAGGTGGCGGTGGTTGCTGATAGTGGAGGAGACGGTGATTATGTTGGCGGTGGAGATGGTGGTGCTGGTGGCTAAGGTGGAGGGGTGAGCGGAGGTGATGACCGGGGAGAAGGGGGGTCGGGTGTAGGTCGGGATGGTGATGGTGTTGGTGATGGTGATGATGAAGAACGGAGATGGAGGGGGAGGAGTCTGACGGTGGTGCTGGGTTGATGTCGAGGATGAGGTGGTCAGGCGACGAGGAAAGGTGGCTGAGGCGGTGGCAGTAGGGGCTGGAGGCGATCGGGGAAGGAGGAGTCTGGTTTGGTGAAAAGAAACTAGGGTTTTGGCTTGGTTGTTTTTAGGTTAGGAGACAGAGAGAGTTATATATATATATAGGAGAGAGAGAGAGGGGGGGCTGTCCTCGGGAATTGGGCCGACTGGGTATTATTCTAGGGTGAAGGAAAACTTTACATGATGAATATGGCTAGGATGGCTTTGGTGATAGGTCCTTAACAATTGAAAATTGTCCAAATGATGGAATTTGGAATTTGATGAGGGAAAATACCATGTTTGGTGTGAGATAGTGGACTAACATGGTGTGTGATGTTTAATATGATCCTTGAGGGTGTGAGTGGGGGTTTGGGTTGGAGTTGGGTCTAGTTTTTGGTGAGGTTGGATCCTTACACCAATTTAATTAAAATTAGTTTAATTGGTGCTCTTTAATTAATTGGAAATACATAGGGTAAAATTTGGGTGGGACACAAGTGTCATAGACGTAGTAGACTCAGAATAGAATATTGTCATTAATTGGGTTGTACATAACAGGTTGAGGTTGTGTCTCCAATTTTGATTGGAACGGACAAAGATGCAAAGTTGGATTTATTTGGATTTAAACATGGACGTTTGTAACAAATATTGTGCGACTAAAATAAAGCCCAAGAGAGAGTATATATGAGTTACACAAGGGTCAGAATGGAAGGCTGGCATGTGAAGGAAAAGTGTATAAAATTTGTTTGAAGGTAGATGCTAGTGTAGCGCTACAAATATCGAAGCAACAGTAAGGTGCACTAAATGATATAAATATTGCATAATAAATCTAAAATAATGTGTTCTAATTCTAATTGGGTTCAAACTAACCCTAGTCTCTCTAACTAAGCTAAGTAGACCTAAATTTGGTCGAAGGGGTTTACAGGCGTGTCGATTGATCATCGATACATGAGTTGCGTCTTGGGTTAGTAGTTAGTGTTTGGTCTAGTTTTTAGATTTTATTGACGTCGTTGCATTATGTCTGCACCGCGTATACGGTTCAGATGTTACATTGGGACGAAAGAATCCTAGTAAGCTTATGGAACATTCTTCTTCTTCTTCTTCTTCTATATATGGTGTACCCCCGAGTTTTTTTGAACGCCTGGTGGGATTACGGATTCTTCTCTTCTTCCCCCTCATGCGCCACTAGAGATGTCTCGAGTGCATTTCAAATAGATGAATTACTTACCCTTTCTCTTGTTTACTGCTTTACTTTCATTCATGTCTATTTTTTGTGTACTTATTGTGTCCCTCTGAAGACTTGATCCCTTTTTATGTGTAGATGATCATGACTATTTGCAGGAGCACGGATCAGGACCTGCTACTTATTCCCTTCCGATGAGCTCTTTACCTTCGTGTCTATTGATTTATAATTGAGTTGATACTTTTCTGTTGTTTATTTATTTTAAGAAGTCAGATTCTATTTTTATCCTAGTTTGGTAGTGGATTCTCCTCCACCCGAATATTATTTCAGATTATTTAGACTGAATATTTTGGATCTATATTGGTTTAGTTTATTTATTTATTGACTTGTGTTGTGGATGAGATTTAGTTGCATGTGACTTGTGACATTATATACCACTTGTGAATTATTATTCAAAATACAGCGTACGTATGTGTCATGATTTCCATATATTTGAGTTGTCATATACATACGGCTGGCATGCTTACATATTCCTAGTCCTACATATTTTAGGACTATGACGTGACAATATTCAAACATTAAGTCAGATCCAAATTGTATTTTAGTTAATACAAAACATGAGGTCATCAAATACAACCATATAAAAAATGAACCACAACCCGATTCTCTATCCTCGAGCCTCTTTGTGTGTATCCACACTTTCAAATAGTAGCAAGTTTTCGTATTATCAATGTCTCGTAGTTTCTTACTAACAGTTTACCATTTTTTTCTTTTACAACTTGCGAGATCCTTACCAAGTTTCTTCACTTTGTTCATTTGTATCAGTTAAAAACAAAAAAATGTTAGATAGTAAATATATGCAATCTTTAAATGATACAAAATAACAAATTATTTGTTACCATTTTGGTCAATGTCACAAGCAAGACCGATTTTCATAGTTGGCATGACTACTCACCCTCTTTTCGACAATCGGGATTCATCACCTTTAGATGCATGTATCTTGAAATATAGGCCATGTAGTCGTCATTACAATCCCACATCTGAAATAAATATTCTTGTCCCTCCACACCAAGTACATGACGATGCCACTCATCCCAAGATGCTGACAAAATATTGTAAACCGGCAACACATAAAATTAAAGGTTTTTTTCTTTTGGGGTCGATACCAATTTCAATGATCATGTAAATATCATATTTAAGTAGTTGAACTGTCGTAGCACTCTCTTGAGCATATACTTCTCCTCGATCTCATGGCACCTGATCAGGCTATAGGACATGGGTTGAATTGGATGAGTGATGTTTTATAAATCCACATGTGGTTCATAAACTATCTGAAAATTATTATCATTATTTGAGCATATGTGATTAGTAAATGAATATTAAGTTAATTAAGAGTTGATCAAATACCTAATTTTCTAAAATATCATCGAGTGCAATCCTTAGGGTGGCCAATGTATACGGGAGTTTCACATCTTGTTTATCTGGCCTTTATTTGCATATCCCAGGGAGCAACTCGTCATATTCTCTATAGAGTTTAGCCATCTTGAGACTAGAGAAGTGTTTGTATATCCATATATGTACGTACACAGTAAGTATCACATTAAACCAAAAAAAATATCATAGTATGTCCAAATAATATAATGGTAAATTGAAGTTCTTATACATGCAAAAGAGTACCCATACAATCTGGTACTATCCTAGATCCTACATGAGATACGGACCCAAGCTCGCGGTAAAGGTATGCTAGTATACCGCTTCCTTAAGAAATATTTACCAAGTTGGAGATGTCTTCAAAGTTCCAAATATATTTTGAATGTATTGACATTCTGGACTTGTCTGGAATGCCAACAACCCTTAAGGTAATTAACAAATATACTTAAACCGCTTGATCAATATAAAATTCCTCAAATTCATCATTATTGGGCTTTGTGTTATTTATTTCATATTCCAAAGTTTTTAATGGAAGACCGTAAGTCTTTTTAAAGTCAGGAATGTTCATCAATTATTACAGGCTAAATCTAAAAGAATCGACGACCCATGTCATGAGCTCATTGTGCCATTCTCGTGGGTTCTCATTACTATGTACCATGACCCTACCATCTACTTTCAACCCCAATATGTAATAAACGTCATCTAAGGTAATCGTCATCTTCCCACTTGGAAGATTGAATGTATTGATCTATGGATGCCACCGCTCGACAAATGCGGATATTAGTGCATCGTTAACCATCCTATATGCGTACTTCACCAGATATTATATAATGATGGGTATAATTTGTCCTTGATTATATTATCCATTATGTCAAAGACCCAAGTCTGGCACGTCTTTCCATGGTTAATGATTCTAAGTACATGTCTGATCTCCTAAAAATAGACTAGTAAAATAAAATTAAAACTAATAAATTATAATATTTAGATAAATACAAAAAATATGACATAATGTACTTACCTTGTCATTCCATATCTGATAGGCAATATGGTCTTCTAAGGATTTTAGGATATAGCAACCGAAGGGATGAGTCTCAATCGGCTCTTCAGAAAAGTCCGAACCCATCATCAGGCCTTCTTTAGTGGACGGTCACTTCTTTATTATCATTAGAAGAAGTTGAATAGGAGTTAGACGATCTATCTTCTACGAACGCATTTTATAATTATGCAATTAAGTGATCTATGGAGTAGTCACTTCTGGCTCTACTATATTGTGGGCTACTTTACTTGTCCATTCAGCTAGTCATACTCTGTTCTCCGATGTCATTCAGGCTTCCTTTTGTTTCCCTCAAATTGTCCCTTCACGAGTTTTTTCCTTTGTCACTTTTGTTCGCCTAACCAGTCAATGACCAACTTAATTTTGATATTCGATCAACTATGACTCGATTTGACTTGATACAAAATATGTCACATGAAGACAGCACATCAAGCTCAAAGATACCATCTCAACTATTCACTTGAAGGTAAAAAAATTTGGTCGTCATGTTGTCTTATTTATTATGTATTATATCTTTATTTATTAGGACTCATTATATATTGAATTGCATTGGCACTAGGAAGCTCAAACCCTATCCTAAATTAGATCCTAATATAGCAAAAATAAACCTGACCCAAACCAAAACCCATTTTGGAAAATAGCCATCTGAACTCTGGCTGAATTTGGTCACCAACCGAACTCAGACCAAACTTGGTCACTTTGACCCAGTTTTTGGATTTGCCCATACCTTCCAGAAGAACTGGCCTCCAATGTTCGAATTTCTAAACGTTAGGGCTACCGAGTTTAAGCAGAATTTAGTCAAAATACCCATTTTGATAAACAATAAATAGCCCTTGAGTTTGCCTTTGAAACTTACTCATTCTCACTTGCAAATCTTTATACATTCTGAGCTCTACAATCTTCCAATCCCTAAGTACAACTTCCTAGCCTTCTAGTGCCAAGTCGCAGATCGATTAGAAGTCTATTTGAGTTATAAACTTAGATTTCCAAGGTATTTCCATTCATTTTTTAAAGTCGATGAGCCCTTCGGATCAAAGCTCGTAGTTGTAAGAAGTCGACGAGTACTTCAGATCAAAGCTCGTGGTCTATTTTGCTATTGTTCAATAGTGGATTAAAGCTGGACAAGTGTTTTCGGGAATGGACTTTCTTCCATGAAGGATACCAGGATACATCGCGATGTTTGTGCTCCTGAACAAGTATACCTCTCATTACTTGCTTGCTAATTTTTATTTGATAATTTGTATTGTTTTTATTTTTTAATTATTGTCTTTACCTATTCACCCCAAGGTTGCCCATAAGTGGTATCAGAACAAGGTCTCTTATTATTTAGATTAAAATCCCAATAGTAGATCCATGGCAACCATGTCTTTTGTCATCACCAACAGTGGTGAAGGACACTCAACCAATAGACCTCCTCTTTTTGATGGCACAAACTACACAATCTGGAAGACATATATGGGTATTTACTTAAAATTACTTTATTTTGATTTATGATCTTGTGTTGTAAATGAGTGTCACGCCCTAGAACCATAATACTAGAGAGCGGAGACAGAACTCGGCCAACTACGTATAACAGAGTACTTTAGTACCCCGAGATACGGTCACGGTTTTATAAAATATTGGGGGTTACTTTACAATCCAACAGTCAATTCTAGGTCAGGTAATCCTAGGTGTCTCAATCATAAGAATGTCAAATAAGATACAAGATATATGATCATTAGACATAAAATAGTAAGGCGTCCCAAACTATGTATACATAGATGAACATGAAGCTAGTTGTACAAAATAAAGAACTTGCAAGAGTATAAGTCATACATGATAATCTCTAGATATAGTCTAAAATAGCTAATCATGTTATGCCCATATGCTAGATATCAAATTCAAAACATGAGCTAAACACATGCTCGAGACTAAATACCTCAAAAGAATATGTACAAATACTAGTAGGTAGATGAAGAAGAAATCCACTCATGTACTCTACTGCTCCGGGTGATCACCATCTAATAGAAGGTACGGAAGATCCTTTGGTTCTGCTACGAGATCTGGCAATTAAAATACAGTGGGGTCAAAATCCCAAATAGCAAAGTACTCTAAGGTAGCCAATCTTATGAACTAAAACTAGCATATATAGCATAATATGGTAAAGCAGTAAACAATAACATACTAAAAATAAATAATATATCAAATAAAGTAAGGTAAATAGATACGCCATAATATGTAAGGTAAACATGTATAAGAGCATGTAAGGTAAAATGGTATAAACCTATAGGATATAATCATTACTAGTAAACCGAAATAGCATGGGAATAATCAACTGGAACAAGATCTGAGCAAGACTAGACAATCAATTAGTCAAACATGGTCAATCATGACCTACATCTTGTTATCATTAGCTAACTAGGGTTATCACAAATCCTAGTTACTAGCATATGCACTTGAGGTTTTTCTATTGGTCACTTGCCCTGCAGTCTATCCAAATTATACAGGCAAATATTACAGTATTTGACAATTAGTGACAGTATTGCATCACTCGACGATAACCTAGAAGTGTAACCCTCACAATAGAGAGCTCCAAATCCATATGTTGTTGCCGAATAACGAGACATCATGCAAGCAGTAAACCTCTCCTCCTAATGCCTTTATGTTATCAATCTAGTTATTTAACCTAAATAGTTATTCAAGAATTTTTGACAGTGGTAACTGAATATCCATCCAAGACATGATACAAGACTAGACAATAGCTTAAACAAGCACATTCACGATATAAGTAGAAAATAACCAAGAATATAATCTGATAATAGGTGCGTGCTACTACGAGCCACAACCAAGAGTATATAATCTATAATCATGAGTGCGCTACGACGAGCCACTAACGAAAATTAATGTAATATCATAAAGTCGGTGGAAGATATGTACTTTCTTGTGTCAAGCATATATGGTGTACGAGCTCTACATAATTATACAAGGTCACAAAGGACTCATTTTGGCTGAAGAAAATATCAAAAAATGGACTAAAACAACCAAAGGGTCTAAAATATGCATTATGCAGATAAAGTGATTTAAAACATTCTATACAGATATTGGCTTGAAAATATGAATGCACACTTTTTGGTTTAAAAAGTATGACTGTGCACTTTTTGGTTTCAAAAGTATGCATGTGCACTTTTTGCCTGAAAAGTAGCCCGCACACTTTTTGCCTGAAAAGTACACACACGCACTTTTTGTCTAAAAAGTAGCCCGCGCACTTTTGGCTTGAAAAGTACGCACACGCACTTTTTGCCTAAAAATTAGCCTATGCACGTTTTGCCTGAAAAGTAGTCCGCGTATTTTTTTGCTTGAAAAGTTGGCCGCACACTTTTTGGTAGAAAATCATGAATGCACATAATATGTTCTTTATGAAAACAACAAAAATAAAACAATTCTAAAACTTGTTTTAGCCATAAAAATTTTATTTTAACTCAAAATTCAGCATTTTAAAAACCAAAATTGAATGAAATTAAATTCCCTACAACTTGGTACAATTAGATTTTAGAAATTCTATGTTTTAAGAGATCAAATCCCTTAAATTCCCTATAGCACCATTTTTGAAACTTAGATCTACTCCAAACCATTCATCAAAACCAAAAATACCAAACACTAAAGATATAGATAATCATGCAAAGATCATTTCTATGTAATAATATTCAACAAATACTAAAAATCAAAGAAATCTAAATTTTTAGGTTCAATCAATGGCAGGATGTACTTGCCTATAACAAGCTCCAAGCCTAATCTTCCACTCCACCACCAAGAGCTGTTCCAAAACAACACTCTAGGCCTCAAGGCCAAGCTCCAATCTTGAGAAAGAGGATTGGAAGTGAAGAGGGAAAGAAGAAAAAGAAAGGAAAGTGTAAAAAAAAGAAAGGAGAGAAAATGAAAGGGGTTATATGTCATACCCTGACTCCGTAGAGTCAATAATCGTTCCCTGGGCGTGATGAAATGCGTACCTAGCTAGGTTGCGCAACGTACAAGGTAAGAAAATAAAACATAATGGTTTCTCGAAGTGACCATGTTGCAGCGAAAGTAATATAGTGTCATAAATGATAACACAAAGAGTGTGACAATATATCTTTCTATTCTTGATCCATCAGAAAGAAACAAAGCGAAGCCCTTTTATATAAAATTTCTGTGGTTACAAAGGCTTTGAATATCCCCTCGAATATGCCAAGTTGCCTTACAACACTCTTATATCTCTCTTGCTCACAAAGGATCCCATTGTTCCATACATCATGTGTTCGTATATCAAACACGCATCTCGAGCAAATACCTTCTTGTTTTATCAATCCGAGCTTCCAACGCCTTGGATAAATCAAAGCAATCTTTCATACCTGGGGGTTGGGGATCAGTATGCGTCTTATACTGGTGAGTAAGTTAACCCACTCGCCTAAACCGACACAAAGTAATCATGTGAAGCATACAAATTTATATGATAATTTTCTATTTAGAAATTAGATGAATTATAGTTCATGTTCGGGACATGCATCAAAAGCAGTAAAGCATGTACGCCTGATAAACCTTAAAGTTATGAAACTGTATCAATTAAATAGGCAAGTTTGTCATACTCGATTGCATCATATAACTAAACATGTTATATTTGATTGCCTCGATAACTAAGCATGTTATATTAGAATCGTATCCGTAATGCATGAAACACGCTATCACCTTGCTCAATTATGACTCTAAATATATAGCTGATGTGTACAATCTGGCTTACGGTAAGGTGGACAATAACCGATGCACTCACCCTTGCACGAGGCAAATTAATATTCATTCTCCTTGATGAAATATTCTTAATAGCCACCGATTCTTATCTATATGAAGGTCACTGGAGACACGCATGTCTGCCATATTGGACTTCTCTCTTTGATAAGTAAGTAACACTTTGAATCCGGATTGTGAACTCGGCTGAAGGTCCCATCTTTTTCGTAATATACATAGCCCCTTCCAGCCATGTTACAAGCCCGACTGGAGGCCCGTAATTACCCATGCCATTCTGTGAGCCACAGGAAGAATAACTTTTTCTTCTTCAAGGTCGAATGATCCTGGTGCTCTGGAGCCTATCTCGTTCGAGGATCCACAAGCCTTGTGCACAGGCCTATGTCCATGACCATTTACCAAGAAACATTTTGTAATATAAGTACGACGAGGTATAAGTCTTCTCGCCCCACTAAACTTCAGCGACTCTTCATTTTGTAAGTACGATGAGGTACGTGTCTACTCGCCCCACTATACACCATACTCGTGCGATAACCGATCTATGTTCCAATTGGATGACCCACATATCCCAACAACTAAGTCACCATGCCACTTCTCGACATAGTATTTATGGTGCCCTATCCATGAATGATAGTTTTGTGGCACCATTCCCCCCCCCCCGATACAGTATTCCATGGTGCCTTGTCCCTGAATGATAGTTCTGTGGCACCATGTCTAATCTAACATAGTTGGATAGTTTTGAACCGTAACTGCACTCTTTATTAGACGAAGCATTCAATGATTCTCGTGCTCTGATGCACACTCCACTTGATACAGTTTTGTGGCATTGCGCCACAACTGTATTGCTTCGCTGATGAAGCATTCCCGTTTGGTACTCATGCGCTTGATGCATGCCTCGATATACTTGTTCCAATGTTCTATCTTAGTATTCAATATATATTGTGACTTATGTTATTCGAGCTACGTACGTTAAATCTATGATATCTTTAGAACATAACTGGTGTATTTTATTAAGCATGATAGAGTAAAGAAGAAAGGTCAAAGCTCACCCACCTCATACTCATCTATCTAACATTCTGCCGAGTCGACACATCATATTGCTTCATCTGAGTCGATACAGCCTATCCCAAATTTTTGTGGTTAGATGCGAAGCACGAATCACTTAATTGGTATAACCATGTGAGCAGGCTGTGCTTCCCAATCATCCGACCCAAGCGAATTAAGAAAGACTACATCATCGCTTAAGTCCTGCTATCTCTATACTGCTCTGAACTAACCCATCGATCCATTGCTTGATACTAATACTGTGCTTCTCCCCGCAACGGGGCAATAAATTGACCTCATATAGTTCTGAATAAAGCCTACTAATAAAACCAAACTCGAATCAATACGTGTTCCTGATTCAGAGTCAAAGTAGTGCACCCAACTCAATGCCCATTCCCAATCTGACTCAACGTAATGTACTGTACGGAGTGGGGCATTATATAATATACCACTCAAAACAAGGTTCAAACTATACCAAAATCAACACTCGTTCCCTTTTTTTGAAAATCCTAAACCTTTGTTTCAAACACTGTCTCAAATTTATTTTCTCTATTTAGTGTGCAACGCTCATGTAAATTCTTTAACCCCACATTGCTTTCCTATAACTCGATTCAAGTTCATCATATCCCTTAAATTGGATTCATATACATATTTTAGGCATCCCAGAAATATATGCATTTTAGTCAAGCTTGATAATAGGAAAGTCGGACAAGCTACATGTGTGACTCCATTTTTGAAACACCAACTATTTTATGCTCTCGACTGAACTGGTCTTAGCTTCCATTCCCTTAACACATTGGCATGCACACTATCTTTGAATACCTAATTTCCTACCATGAATCTTTGTGCATAATATTATTCATATCACATCCATTTATATATATCTCGTACTAAAAATTCGACATGCGCGTTGCATCAAGTCATTGCACATCCAATCGCAACAAGTCTTCACAATAATTTATGTTCCTCCAATCTTTCGTATCGATAATCTTGTGCATGTATTGTGTCAAGCCCTTGTGCATCTGATTGCAACGAGTTTTCTATATCGCACGCTCGTCAAACTGTTATCTACCTCTTGTCCAGTTATCCCTGAAGTCTTACTTGATACGGACTGAGTCCAACGTATGAAAGAACTCTCTGCCTCAATCACATTATCACTTGATCCAATCTATTTCTTACGATCATCCTTCTGAATTACCGACGCATCGACGTCTGAGATCACCCCCCTAGGCGACTTACCCAGACACCGTTCTAAGTCTTCCCAACTCAAGGGACTAACTTAAACTGACCATACCTACTTTCACAAAATTCATAATGTGATTACATTCCTCGATAAACTTCCTATCTACCTCATTCTCGCTATAAAATCGATGATGCATAAAGCTATCACTCCATCCGGTACTAACGTTTCATAATATTTGACCGCCTAGAATTATCCTCAACATGCACCACTCAATATTTATCCTCGATGCAATTTCTTATGCGTCATCAATTGGGTCATCCTATGGGTCTCTAATGATTATTTTGATTCGACGATAAAGTCTCTAGGGTCATCTGTCCCAAAGTTACGCTCGATAATTATGGATCATCAACGATGGACAGTTACTAAGAACCATGCTATATCTTATTCCGAAGCCAAACCAAATTCCGACGAGTTCTATGGAATTTTACCCAAATTTGTGCATATATTTCTAACTCCGAACACGCACGCACTACCTTTAGCATATCCGCTAACCAAGGAAACATCTAGCCATCTTAGGGTCCTAGTCTATCTACCCTTTGATCAATATCTGAGATACTCTACTCGAAAAAACCATCCTCAATCGAATCTTCGTTTCCACTAGCTCATCCTACTAACTCAATCGCTTTGTCCTGAATCCATCAAGTAAATTCTCGATCAACCGATACGACTTCTCGTTTCGTTACTCATAAACTTTCTGAATCGTAGCCTTGCTTTATTTTGCATCCTTATGTCCCGCTTAAGTTTTCTCGTGCATTTATTTCACTCGAGCGATACCGTAAATCATCTCAACGTCAAGTTCCGTCGAGTTTCCTCAAAGATCCATCCCTTTTTATCCTTGATCCCGTTTTGATTCTTCCATCTCTATGTCAATTTCCTTCGTATTTTGTTTGTGTTTGTGTCATCCCATCAACTTGTGCAACTATCCAGAAGGCAAAGTCATTTCTGTATTATATTCTATTCTGATACGTCATATTTGTTACACCATTTTGCAAATATCCGCATCCGCTATACCTCGATCACGTAACCTAGTTACTGATCATAAGTCATAAGCAATAGCGATCAAGTCCTCGATGTTTTATATGACACGAATTATCTTTAAATCTTTTATCCTCAAACGAGTCCCTCTGCTTAGCCAACGGTTTTATTACGTTATCAAAGACCACGGTCCATGATTGTTACTCCTCGATTCCCATCGATCCCATGCGCACGTGTGCATCCATATTGGCAATCAATTTTCTTCAGCACAACTCTTCGCAGCAGCAAACGTTCTCTCAAAATTCCAATTTGTGCGACCCGATTACGACATTCCAAGTTTTTGCCCAACTAATCCCATCATCTTTCCTTATTTGGTTCATATCATTGGCATCGTTCTCCCAATATGTTTTGCTTAGAAATATTCGATTATCTATTTTAATTCGAAACCTTCGTCCAAATAATTTCAGTCATTGCCTCGATGTATAATTCCTTCGCTATTCTCAACCAACTGCCCGTCTTGCACTTTCTGAATTCTCGTCCGACATTATATTCGTTGACATGAGTGTTTGATCCTGGTCGTTTTAAAGAATACTCAAAACATATACTGTCCTGTAATTTCCTAAATGAGTCGCATCACTATCCCATCTGTTGTGGGTAATCTATTGCTATCCTTACGAACATTCTAACACACTAATTTCTTTGTGGTATGGTATATACCACTCAAAAATTGAGTCACTCTTCACATTGTACTTCCTCTTCCTTGATCCGACATCTATTTTTGAATTATCTATCCCTCGGTGATCCTACCGACCACGAACTCGACGTTCGCTTACTTAAAGTCTGACGCAAAAACCAGTCAATACATACCATCACTTATTATTTTTGTTGATCTCGTCCGTTGTATCTCGTGCAAAGTTTCCTTCCAGATATTCCAAATTGTTACCTAAATAGTTCAACACGTTTGTTATCATTCCGATTATAAACCCCCTCAATTTTTAATTTTTTAATTTATTTTTTAATTTTAAATATAGAATTTTTTGGTTATTTTTAGCTAATTTATAAATATATATAATTCTTTGATTTTTAACTTATATAAATAATAAGTAATATTTAGTAATTAAAATGATTGACAAAAATACATTCTGATGAAAATTTATTATTTTAAAGTATTATGAATTTTTCTAAAATTTATTAGAGTACAAATCTATTTTCATCATATATATAAATTTTTAAAAGAAAAAAAAGAATAAGAAAAGAAAATAAATAAAAAAGAAATCAAAATTAAAAAATAAAACCAATAACCTAAAACATAAACTAAACTAACCAACCCTACCCCTCGCGGCCCAGAGCAGACCCTCACCCGCAAATTCACCCCATCTCTTGATTCCATACATATTTGTATGTATCTACACCGAACCCAAACCCTAGAATTTTCTCAACACTGAACCCTACCCCCAGCCACCAGACAATCCCGTGCATCCCTACCGTTGCCGTAGTCGACGACGACCTCACACCACCGGCAGACCGCCGCCACTGCTCGCGTGCATAAGAGAAGCCAGGTGATCCACGACCCCAACTTCACATTACGATTTCTCTAGCTCCGTTCAATTGTTTTTTGATCCGACATTTTCGATATATTCACAACATAACCTCCTTCAAGTCCCTTCAACTAGATTTTTTTAATAATGTCTTAAATCACGTGTATATCGACTCGAAAGTCGGACGAAAATCTGTATTAAAATAGTGTAGAAAACTGTCTCAAACCTCCATGTTTATGGCCTATTTTCTTTGAAAATATTAATTATTTTAAAAATCTACTTGAACAATATTTTAGACAACATAACCAAGTTTAAAACCCTTTTTTAGTTTATTTTTAATAGCTTTTAATTTATGTAAAATCGAGTTCCAAACCAAGAAAAACTTATTTTCTAAAAACCAAAATTTCCTGATACATGTGCATCCCGTTAAACGAGATGACTTTGTCGCATGCGGACTGCATCAAAAGTCGCGTATCGTTAAGAAAGATATGTGAGGTCCGACAGAACTTGATTTGGACACGCGTGCAAGATAGAATCAACCACTATTCGTCAAAAATACCGTATCGAGCTTTTTTGATTTTGTGCTATTAATTTGTGTATGCGTGTCAGTTCACAACGAAAATTGTGCCATCAAATTTGCAGCATTACGCTAGTCCTGTGACCCAAGTTTGGCTCGATTCTGAGAATGTTTACCGAAATATTGTTTCGTGGATCCCACGGTCCCACTTGACGGACGATTTCGTGATCGGCTCACCATAGTCCAATTTTGGATATTCTGTTAAGGTTGTATCATTGTTTTGGAATAATAAACACTAAGTTTGCCAAATTTGGGAAACTTTATCTCCGATACATTTTTCGGTGCAAAGTAGACTACATTTGGACAACGCTTTGACACGAAGCTACCAATTTTGTCCCTATGTTCAAATTGGACTTATGGGTAGTCAATCCTAGCTATTTCTCATATTTTGGAAATGTTGGTTATGTCTGTTGTAGCATTCGAAGACGTTCATGTGAATTCCACCTTTTTGGGAGTAGTTAAAGTATCGAGCTCGCTATCTGGACTTCGCCAAACCATCATCCGGAATCCAGGCAAGTATACCTTGCCATGTCGTATCACAGTTTCATGTCTTATTTATTTTATATAGTTATTATTGTTACTTGATATTGCTGATGTATGTGGTTTCTCTAGGACCGTTAGATGATACTTAGCGTCCGAACCTAATTCGGGTGACGACGTCCATCAGCGGAGTCGAGTATCGTTAGTTAGAGAGTCGATACCTTGAACCCATGATACATGCTTATATTCCTTGCATGTCAGACCGTAGAACACTTGACATGGCTTAATGTGACATAATCCTTCTTGATATGTTCTTGGTGATTGAATTCTGTTTGGGGTTCTAGGACTCGAGATATGAGGCTTATATATATATATATATATATATATATATATATATATATATATATTACTCGTTGTGATAGATAGAGGTCTTGATCTCGCGTGACATGATTTGATATGTTAGGTTACATAGGAGAGAGAGTATACACCGTGCTATTGGCTAATTTTGTAAAGTTTGTCTTAGTCTTTGTAGCAGAGGTTTGGTGTTTGGCACAGTTTTCTTTAGGTTTCCATAGTAAAAAGCCTTTAGTATTTGCACAGTTTACTTTAGGCTCCCTCACACTGAGCCTTTAGTGATTGCACAGTTCACGAAGATATTTATTGAGTTCTTCCGTGATTTCCATCTTGGAGTACGAGTGATGCTCTTGCATGCATATCACTTAGACAGTTATATTAGCTTACCATAGAATATTTTGACATTATACTGTTTTACTTCTGACATGCTATTTATTATACCTTGGTACATCTCTCCGAGGACCTGGTCCTTTGCCAGTTTTGTAGAATAGACTGTTGAGGAGTTTTCTGGAGCTGTTGATGTGTATCTCCTCGCCATGCTAGCATGGGAATCATGTATTGTAATCATCTCTACCTTATTTATGTTTATCTGTTTTTGCTGATTACTCATCTGCTGATATAGCCTAGTTTTATAGACTTTTGTTATTTCTTTGAGTCTATTCGAGCTTGTGTGTTACTGGACGGCCGAATTTAGCACATGCAGCTTATTCTTGTGTTTTGATTCATTGTGGATTAAGACATAGATAAATTTACTATATTATCTAGATAGTGACCATTATAGTACAACTTATACGTATTCGAGTCAGACCAGAGTCTGGTCGAATGTGTAGCTGGCATGTTATATATTCCTAGTCCTACGTATTTTAGGACTGGAATGTGACATATTTTTGTGGTGGCCCATGCAGGTCCTGATTAAATCATCTTGGTTACATTACTGTACCGAGCGAGCCTGCACTAGGATAAGTTTTTTAGGATCTCAATCCATAATTGCTATTGGAACTTTCTTTGATTTTTTTTATTGCCTTTGAACCACAAAATTTTTATTCATTCATACTTTCTTTGAAATCATATTCATTGAATCTCGTCTTTCCCTATCTCAGAGAGATGAACACTCATGCTTGACTTTAAGTTATATATCTATATAAGCTGGGTTGGTAGAATAATTTATAGGAAGGGTTATCTAAGTTATAAGTAAGTAAGATAGATGTTTGTACTAGGTGGACTACTAGAACTAGAGGATAACTTGGATTTATATATGAGGAATAGGCTTAGCAGAGAACTTTCCCTTATCAAAAGATATTAGAATTCCCACAAACAGTTAGTGTTGGACTAGAAGCTTTATCAATCATAAATATTGGTCATGATATAAATATAATTTAATGACTGAGACGACCATGGTGATTATTTGAGAGAAAACCAGTTGAAATCTGTCACGACCTGCACCCGGTGTAAGGGCACGAGTACGTGGGTACATCCAGCCTACGTCGCAACATCGGGGGTAGAACGTTGTCTAGGACAACAATACTATCTAAATAACTCACACAATATATATAATGTACCTGTCAAGATATCTCAACTCCCAAATGGAGGACAATATGATAATATGATAATGGTAAACAATACTCAATCACAATAATAAACTATATGAAGATATGGCACGATATAGAATAGAAAGAAAGAAATAAAGTCACAATACATCACAAGTCCAAGTCCAATCTCAACACAAGATCTCAAATAATAATACAATACCAAAGTATCTAAGTGGCATATATAATATCATTAATGAACTTGCTAAGCCTCATCGACTACTGATACTAACTCAATAGGCTCTATGGGTGGTATCTCAACTGGCTCGCCATCCTATGGTCTGTAGTACGTAGGACACCAGTCCTCTAATGAATTATTTGAAAAATATATCCAATCCGGATTGGAGCAAAATGCAAACCAAATTACAGTTTCAATAATTGACAGAAACTATGAAACAACAATAGCAATGAAAACAAATAATGAAAGTAACTGAACTAGCATATATTACGAGAAAAGTATCATGGTAAATAATAGCAAAAAACTGAGAACAATATGGTGAAGAACATTAATGTAATGAACTGGAATAAAGGAAATAATATAATAAATGTGCCTTAAAATATTAGCAAGATAATGTGATCGGCTTGGGCCTAGCACGGGCTATATATAAAAGGTGAGCTAGCGTAATCACACGTGAGTTGCATGATCTGCTAACTATCACGAGCTACACTAAATCATGGGCTATAAGGTATGATCACATATCCACTAATACTTTTCCAATCCCTCGACTAGTACACGGATCCAAATCACGATACGGTATAATACGTATATCACACTACATGGTCTATAATATTACCAAGTATCATATATATATATATATATATATATATATATATATATATATTAGTACTATATAGTATCTAGACTCTTGAGATACCACGTATCACAATATCCCAAATCGTAGCCATATACTTGTTACCTATCACCAAAACCTACTTTATACCTAATACCTTGAGTATATATATATACCTATATTACCTTAACCTATAACTTATCTTAACTCAAGGCTAATACCCTCAACTTGTAATACTAAAGCCCATATCTTATTTACCTATTGGTACCCTCTAACCTCATACTTGGTAACTTGAGTTACAACACTAATTACATTCAATGAAACCTAGACTTGATACTACTCAAACTTGGCACTAGGTATCATTTCTATCTAGTTGACTCATATATCCTAGACATTACCTAGTATCTAAATACCCACATAATCCCACACTCATACCTCACACTCACTATACTAGTTAATACCTTACTTAAATACCATACTAACACTCCTACTGCCCCACTTCATCACTGGTTCCCTGAGCTTTCAATACACCACAACTGACACTGAAACCATACTTGCATTTCCCATTATCAGTTCCTCCAGTACACAACAGTGCACTGCTTGCTCTTGCATGAACTTCAGGTTTGATACCTGTGGTGGATACCCGAGCCCCCATTGCAGTCCCAGGCTGACGGTAGACACACCGTCTACACCCCCTTCATAAGCATGTAATAGATCATATTTTCGTTACATCAACCTAAACACAAGTCACAGAATATGCTCGCCCAATATGTTACATACCCTCACTAGCACTTATTGATCCTCCTATTTACCTTTGCTGACCCACTGTGAACCCCACTCAATTTCAGTGTACAGCCCAACTAATACTCATTGAACTGTACCAATGTGCTGCTATAGATTGCCCCTCAAGCTCCCTGATGAACCTCATCCTATATGTTTGTATGTTCAACCGACCAGAGCACACAACAACAGCAAGGATGCAGTTCCTTGCCTCAAACTCGAGCATATTGTGCCTGCAGAATACAGCAACACCCAAAACACTCCCAATACCTGCCTACAACCGAACCCAAAAGCACTTTATGCCTGCATCCAGATTCCCCACCTTCACTCTACCTTACTACACAACCTACCCAAGCCCTCACTACCTGAACTCAACCTGGTTTCTTCCTATGCACCACAATGAATGATACTAGGTAAATCAATAGATACACTACACAGGCATCCCTCTACACAGGTCCTTTTTTGGACTGCACATATACACCTATCCCCTTCCAGCAATTTTTTGCAACTGCAACTTCATACCACACAGACCTGGAATCACTTTAAACCTCTCTATGGCACACACTTCCAAAACCAAAATTTATCACCACATACAATAGAAGTATTAGACCAAACACTTGGCAAGCTATCTTTGATACTCTATGATACGTATCCAATTGGAAAGACAAAATCCCTAATTGTCCACTAATACAAATAATACATCTAAATTACATATTAATATGACTAATGTAGTTAGCCACCATGGACATTAAAGAGAAATCACACTCACATGCACAAATCACCCAAAAATGAACCTTGTATCACACTGTATCATAAAATACTATGATACACTCTACTCGTGTCCAATTTTGGACATGTACCTAGTCCTACAAACCCGATCTAAGTATAATTAGATCTGATTGGTCTCATGACACACAATTGATGTGTCAATCTCGAAATTCTCCCTAATTGGGCACAAATTACCATATAGAATTTATAATACAAGTCATATGAACCTAGTTCTTGATCCTATGGGTATCCTTAAGACAATGTATGATTCCTAATGGTTAAATGCATGAATTAGAGTCTAAATTAAGGAGTGGATTTAGAATTTACCTATTGGAAGACAGATTCCTAATAAAATGCTCAATGGACACAATTAGGACACAATCTCCTTTTCAGTTTCTCTTTCTTCAAGTGCTCATTGCATTCCAAGATCCAATGCTTATTATATGATAAAATTGGAAGAGAATAAGAGTGAATTGGGTTGATATTAGTGGAGGGATGAGTCAATTTGGGGAAGAACATAATTGGAGATCTTTAATGAAATAAACTAATGAGAGGGGAGAGAGAGAGAGAGAGAGAGAGAGAGAGAGAGAGAGAGAAGCAGTTAAGTGGCTGGCCCCCTCTTTCCCCCTTCCCAAGCAATGTGTAATGTCTAATACACCCATAATAATTAGTCATATGGTTTAATTAGGGAGGGCTATATTAGAAAGCTTCTAATTCTTTATGAAACTAATCTAGTCTCCTTAATTAATTAATTAATTAAGGGAATGGGTCTAATGGGCCTAACCCAATGTTGGACTTAATTATGTCATGACAACTAATGAGTCCACTAATGATAAATCTAAATAAACATAGCTAGCCCACTAATCCAAACACTAAATAACACAATACAATATAATTAATTAGTAGCACAATATATAAATATTTAATTACTAAATAATAAATATGCTAAATAACAAAAATACTCTCATCTAGAAATATGGTAGTGAAAGTCTACCCTCCTTAGAAAAAATTTGTCTTCAAAATTTTAGGAAAGAACTAGAATTATAACAAGCAATCACAGCAAGCAAGAAAGAACGATACCTCATGTCTCAAAGAGATAAGTGTATCTCTCGTGCATCTCGACTTCCCTTTCCCCGGTAGACTCTCCCGAAGAGTGATTCCTCCATGCGACTCATACCAAATGAATCGTCTGGTTCCGCAGCACCTTCTCTCTGCGATCTAGAATCTTCACTGGCTGCTCTGGGTAGTTGATAGTCGGACCCACCTCGATCTCTTTGTGATCCAATACGTGACTAGGGTCTACTACATACCGTCTCAACTATGACACATAGAAAACATCATGCCCTCCCTCAAGTGCAGGCAAAAATTCCAGTCTGTAGGCCACTGACCCTCGTAAGAACATTGAAGGGTCCAATGTACCGTGGACTAAGCTTTCCACCTCTACCAAAGCGAATAGTGCGCCATGTCAGAAAAATTTGCAAGAACACCAGATCGTCAACCTAGAACAAAACACAGCCTTAACACCCAACCTAAAATAAATTAATCACAAGCAAAACAACAAAAATCTATACCTCAAATTCCAAAATTCTTCGGTGGCTATCGACCCAATGTCGTTGTCTGTCCTGCATTACCCGAAGTCTATCTATGATGAGCTTTACCTTCTCAGCTGCATCCATAATCATCTCCGGCCCCAAAAAGTCTCTCTCATCAACATTATCCCAAGATAGAGGAGTGCGACATCTCTGTCCATATAAAGCCTCAAATGGTGAAATCTCGATACTGGCCTGGTAGTTGTTGTTGTAAGCAAACTCTACTAGGTGAAAATGATCCTCCCAACAGCCTATAAAATCCAAAATATAAGTGCAAAGCATATCCTTGAGATTCTGAATAGTCCTCTCGACTGCCCGTTTGTCTTAGGTTGTCACTACAACATTTCTAGATAAGGGCATTCTTGCTATTTAGCATATTTAATGTTTAGTAATTAAGTATTATATATGGTGCTACTAATTAATTATATTATGTTATGCTATTTAATTATTTGTTATGGACTAGCCTATTTTTATTTAGACTTGTCATTAGTGGACCCATTATATTGTCATGACACATTGAGCCTAACATTAGACTAAGCCCATTAGACCCATTTTCTTAATTAATTAAGAAAATTAGATTAGTTCATGCAGAATTATAAGCTGCCTAATATAGCCCTCCCTAATAAAATCTTATAACTAGCTAGTAGGGGTACCATAGATATTGTAAATTTCTTAGAAAGGGGAAAGAGGGGGCGGCCACTATAGAGGGTCTCAATCTCTCTCCTATCATTAGTTCATTTTATTAGAGATCCCCAATTGTGTTCTTCCCCATATTGACTCATCCCTCCACCAATTCAACCGAATTCACACCCATTCCCTCTCAATTTCTTCATCTAAGAAGCATTGGAGCTTGGATTGCAAGAAGCACTTAAAGGAAGAAGAATTGACAAGAAGATTGTGTCATAATTGTGTCCATTGAGCATTTCATTGAGAATCCATCTCCCAATAGGTATATTCTGAATCTATCCCTTAATTTAGACTTTAATTTATGCATTTAACCATTAAGAATTATCCCTTAGCTTAGGGCTACCCATAGGATCAAGAACTAGGTTCATATGACTTGTATTGTAGAATCTACATGGTAATTTATGTCAAATTAGAGGGAGTTCCGAGATTGACACATCAAATATGTGTTATGAGACCAATTGGATCTAATTATACTTAGATCGGGGTTGTGGGACTAGATATGTGTCCATAATTGGACACGAGTATAGCGTAGCCTAGTATCTTGTGATACGGTGTGATACGGGGTTCATTTTGGGTGATTTGTGTAATTACTCATTAATTTCCTTTGTAGTAAGTTACTTTAGTTGTATTATGATGATTATGATATGTATGTATAGCAGTTGTGGAGAATTAGGAGTTTTGGTATCTTATTTGAATGTTTATCATGGAATTCATAATTACACACTCATGGTGTTTGGTGAAATGGCGATTAGTATATTTTGTGTATGTAAAACCCCTAATTTTTAAACCGTATTAATTATTTAATTGATTTATAGCATTTATTAGCTAATTAGAGGTAATAGAATATATTTAATTTTTATTTCGAGGTGATTGAGCAATAGAGGATTTATGGAGCAATTATATTTTTTCCTTAATTATTTTCATGTAGGAGACCCTGTGGACAGTTGATAGATTTATTGTATACAGCAATATAAATTTCTTGAATTATATATATATATATATATATATATATATATATATATATATATAGGTGTATATATATTTATATATAAAAAGTTTATTAATAGAAAAGAATAAAAGAAATAGTAATAAATAGTATAATTATAATAATAATAATAATGTTAATAATAATAATAATTATAAAAATAGTTATAATAATAATAATAATAATAATAATAATAATAATAATAATAATAATAATAATAATAATAATCAAAAGAAAAAGAAAAGAAAAAGAAAAGTTAGTAAGAGAAAGAAAAAGAAATAAAATGGATCTCCAAAACCCTACCCTTATCCTAAACCCCTACCCATTAGCAACCTACCCTACCCACGTTAATAATGAATCACAGCAGCAGCAGCCGCAACTAACACAACCCCCTCCCCTCTGCGCAGCGCTGTATAAACCCGACCCCCTGTGTATCTATAAATACATCACGAATTAAACCCTAAAGCCCTAACGCCCTCTGAACAATCTCGACACCTCACCGCCGTCTAGTCTCGACCAGAGCCGCTGCGCCGCCCAGCCAGCACCGCCGGAGGCACGCGCGACCCCCGCGTGACCGCGCACAACCCCGCGATAGAAACTGAACTACAGCGTACCTGTGTTCACGCTCTGTTTTCTGCTTCATCTCGCGACCATACTCGACCCTGTCTTCACCGGTATGTTCACTATCTATCACCCTTCCAATATAGTACATTAGTTTACCTCGAACAACGCGTAACCCTAGGTTAAAATAGCGACCAAGTTGGTGAAAAACGACAACTTTTGGATCGCAGAAAACTACGGTAACTACCCATGTTCACGGACTCGTATCTCCCACCACAGAGATCCGAATTTAGTTTTTCCTTTTTCTATATGAATACCACCTAATCTAGATTATTTTCTGTCAATTATATTATTTTATTTGATGTTGTATGCAGAATTAAATTAGGATGAAAATCAATAAAAACCTGTTTTTCCAACGTCCAAAAAATTATGATACGGAGCGCGCCCCGCCAAACGGGACCGCCCCGTCGTGTACCAAGTGCACCCAAAGGTGCATACGGTATACCCAGACGTGTGGGCTTTCGCAGAAACTGATTTGGACGTGTGTGGGCGTCGGAATCATCATGTATCCATGAAAGGTCCCAATATCGTAACTTTTACAAAACACCACACCATTTATTGTACACTTGTCAGAATACTACAAAACTTATGCCACTAGACTCATGGTATCACGCTGGTCCTGTGACCCAATTTTCATCCAATTCTGAGACAGTTGACCAAGTTGCCTATTGGTGGGCCCCACGGTTGACTTTTTGGGCGAAATTGTGTTCGGCTCACCGGAATCCATATTTGGATGTACCATTGAGTTCATATTGACATTTAGAATTGGTTTGACCTATAATTTATCCTATTTAGAGACCTTTACCACTGACACGCTTTTCGGTGCAAAGTGGGCCACAAGTGGACCCCGCTTTGATCACAAATTACCGTTTTGCCCCTGTATCCAAATTGGACGAAAGGGTAGTGTTTTCTAACTATCTCGCTTATTCTAGGAACGTTGGTGATGTTTATTTTAGCATCCGGAGACGTTCATTCTGAGGCCGTAGCTTCTGATCCTGTGCGCTTGACTCCTGGACGTTACACTTTGCAGCTTTCTTACCAGGCAAGATAGCTTGCCAAATTATTTATAGTACTTTGCATGCTTATTATATTTCTGTATATTCATTACATTTCTGTATATTTATTGTATGTGTAGTTTCTTTCAGTCATTACTATATATTAGATATGTTGACACACACATGACACTTAGTATCATGAAAGGACAATCAGTAAGCGTATGGGCTTTAACTACTCTGGTAGACCATAGTATATAGCTCACACTACGGTAGTGTGTCATGCTGGTTGCTACCCCTGAGGTATGTCGATTTCTGTAGAGTCGCGCTGGTCGCTACCCCCGAGGTATGTCAATTTCTGATGTCCCCTGACGGGTGTTTGAGTTGTGAGGCTTAGATCGAGTAGCCTACCCTTGCCCATACGTCGAAAAGTTGTCCTCATTTACATTCATATAGATTGTCTTGTACAGCGTACTTATATATTTTTCATCTATATTGCATGTTTACTTTATTCAAATTGGCATTCTTCTATGTATCTTGTTACGTCCCTCTGAGGACCTTGTCCCTTTCTAGGTGTAGATGTTCATGACTATTCGCAGGAGCACGGATCAGGACTTACTATTTATCTCTTTCAATGAGGTCTTACCTTCGGAGCATCTTTGGTTATCTCTAGCGATGGATTGCTTCGCTGTTACCTTTATATCATCATCTTATTTATATTGGAGATTTACCCTTCTCCCTCATTTTAGTTATGTTATAGTCATTAGTGATGGATTTGTCTCCACCCAACTATTATTTTGGATTATTCAGACTCATTATTCTAGTTTATTTATTTTCTTTTTGTGACATGTTGTGCGGATGAGATTTAGTATATCGGTGACTTGTGACAATATTTATACCACATGTGAGTTTATATTCATATTACTACGTACGTGTGTATTATGGTATCCATATATTGGAGTTGCTATATACATACGGCTGGCATGCTTATGTGTTCCTAGTCCTACGTATTTTGGGACTGGGGCATGACATATTTTTGTGGTGGCCCATGCAGGTCGAGAGCATATTGTCTCGGTTAAGTTAATGTACCGAGCAAGCCTGCACATAGGATTAGAATATAGGATCTCATCCACATAATTATCACCTCCCTTGATTTTGTTTCGTATTTTTATTTGATTGCATGTATTGCATCTAGCTTGATCCCTTCTCAACGTCAATCTTCTCTCGTGCTTGATAGTGGTTAGGAAGATAACTTGTACTAGGTATATACACTCTAGTATTCAATAACACTATTAGTTAAATTATTGTAAGTTGGGTACTATGCCTTATAACCTAGTAACACATAGACCTATTACCCCATTAATAAAGTGTAATTAAATGACACCAACTATAGACTTGCATAAAAAGATAGTATTTACCCAGACTGTAGAACTTAGAGGCCCATACACCCATTTGGTCGACTAGAGACCATGACAAGGAGTTATTATGAAAACTGTAGAGGCACAACATCGATCTTCTTGGTGAACTTAGATTATTTTGTACCTTTCTCCATCATAATCAAGCGTACTTATATTTTTACTACCTCGACTTATGCTGCTATTATAGCCTAGTTTTGCAAGCTTATTCTTTTATTGAGCTTGTTCATGATATATGTATTATTGGGGGCCCACACTAATACATTGTCTAAATCAGAATCAGTGTATTATCATCTGATCAACCGTAGTGCGCTTGGTTCGCTCTTCGTATCACTACTTTACGTGGATTGAGATATAGTTGACTCAACTTGTTAGACAAATATACTTGCCCTCTAGACTGGTCAAAGCATATCATGTTAGGTACATAACTGTTCTGATATAAACATGCGAATAGAAATTTACCAAAATAAGGTTTCAATCCACAACTGCCTTGGCAACTCTCTTTAGAATTCTCTAATCCCTTTGAATCCCGTACTCGTATTCTATCACCTCCTCTTTGAACTCTTTATTGTTGTTTTCCATCTTCCCCTATTTCAGAAAGACGAACGTTCGTACATAGTATAAGTTTGACACACGGAGAGTACTAGATATACCCCATAGGCCGAGCACTCATGATGACAAATAAGATAGCACAAGAACATGAAGTCGTAGATACATGTACAACCTTTAGTTATATTTGTCATTGCATACTCATGACCTCCTTTATAACACGGGATCTTAGATGTATAAATAGACGTAGAATTATATATAAGGTAGTTTATCATATATGAGGATGTATTGATATTCTACCCAGATGGCATACACGCAATGCTAATAGATGACACGCGTAGCAACCGTAGTATTCTCTTCCTATCACCATCTCACCCCCTTAGGTGGCTCATCTTCTCTTCTCTATCCATTCCGTATCTCATGCTTAACTCTTCCTATCATAGTCGTATCCTTTCGTGCCATCATGAATTGTTTGAATTACTTCAACCTCACCCTTGTATTGTTTGTTAAAACATAAATGGTTTAGTAAATGATTAATAACTAAAAGAATGAGTTCTTAATAAATACCCTTATGTATATGCACTATAGCAATATCTGTATTCTTTAACCCTTAAGTAGCATCATTTAGCCTAATAGAAATTTGTTAGATTGTTTGAAATAGATCATACTCCTAATAGTTTTATAAAGTTAGTCAAGACCTTAATTGTTACCCAAAAACCTAGACTAAACCTAGGAAGAGTTGAAGGCACTTGTTACGAATTGAAAACTATGACAAATCGCTAGCAAAGTAGCGACAGTTGTAGCTAGACCAATGTAGTAGTGCAGTCAAAGTATTTGCAGACATATTGGTCAGGTGGCATGGCAGTATTAGACTACGATACTGACGGTTACAAAGAAAAATCATGGTTGTGAGATTCAAGACAAGTACCCCAAGATTCTCGACCCAATAAATATATTCGTCTTACAACCTAGACAATAGCCCTAAGAGACTGTGACTACTAGTAGAACTCTTGTAAGTTGGATAGTGTAGATGAGCTAGAAATAGAATAATGTATGGACAATAAATGAGGAAGTGTTAGACCATGACATTAGGAAGCACTGCTAGATAGCAATGTAGTGTAATAGCTATAGTGATTTATTATAAATATGGGTTAGTATCAATTTCGAGGGCGAAATTTTTGTAAGTTGGGTAGAATGTAAAACCCCTAATTTTTAAACCGTATTAATTATTTAATTGATTTATAGCATTTATTAGCTAATTAGAGGTAATAGAATTTATTTAATTTTTATTTCAAGGTGATTGTGCAATAGAGGATTTATGGAGCAATTATAATTTTTCCTAAATTATTTTTATGTAGAAGACCCTGTGGATAGTTGATAGATTTATAAATTCCTCGAATTATATATATATATAGGTATATATATATATTTATATATATAAAGTTTATTAATAGAAAAGAATAAAAGAAATAGTAATAAATAGTATAATTATAATAATAACAATAATGTTAATAATAATAATAATTATAGAAATAGTTATAATAATAATAATAATAATAATAAAAAAAAAAAAAATAATAATAATAATAATAATAATAATAATAATCAAAAGAAAAAGAAAAGTTAGTAAAAGAAAGAAAAAGAAATAAAATGGATCTCCAAAACCCTACTGGTATCCTAAACCCCTACCCATTAGCAACCTACCCTACCCGCATTAATAATGAATCACAGCCGCAGCAGCCGCACCTAACACAACCCCCCCTCCCCCGCGCAGCGCTGTATAAACCCGACCCCCCTGTGTATCTATAAATACATCACGAATTAAACCCTAAAGCCCTAACACCCTCTGAACAATCTCGATACCTGACCGCCGTCCAGTCTCGACCAGAGCCGCTGCACCGCCAGCCAGCACCGCCGGAGCTGGCCGCGACCCCCACGTGATCGCGCACAACCCCGTGACAGAAACTCAACTGCAGCGTACCTGTGTTCACGCTCTGTTTTTTGCTTTATCTCGTGACCAAACTCGACCCCGTCTTCACCAGTATGTTCACGATCTATCCCCCTTCCAATATTGTACATTAGTTTACCTCGAACAACGCGTAACCCTAGGCGAAAACAGCGACCAAGTTGGCAAAAAACGATAACTTTTAGATCGCAGAAAACTACGGTAACTACCCATTTTCACGGACTCGTATCTCCCACCATAGAGATTCAAATTTAGTTTTTCCTTTTGCTATACGAAGAACACCTAACCTAGATTATTTTCTGTTAATTATATTATTTTATTTGATGTTGTATGCATAATTAAATTATGATGAAAACCCATAAAAACTTATTTTTCCAACTTCCAAAAAATTACGATACAAGCGCGCCCAGCCAAACGGGACCGCCCTGTCGTGTACCAAGTGCACCCAAAGGTGCACACTCTATATCCAGACGTGTAGGCTTTCACGGAAACTGATTTGGATGTGTGTGCGCGTCGAAATCACCCCGTTTCCGCGAAAGGTCCCCGTATAGTGACTATTACAACATACCGTACCGTTTATTGTACGCTTGTCATAATGCGACGAAACTTGCGCCACTGGACTCATGGTATCGCGCTGGTCCATTGACCCAATTTTCACACAATTCTGAGATAGTTGACCAAGTCACCTATTGGCGGGCCCCACGGTTGACTTTTTGGGCGAAATTGTGTTCGGCTCACCGGAATCCACATTTGGACGTACCGTTAAGTTCTTATTGATGTTTAGAATTGGTTTTACCTATAATTTGTCCCATTTAGAGACCTTTACCTTTGGCACACTTTTCGGTGCAAAGTGGGCCACATGTGGACCCTACTTTGACCCAAAATTACCGTTTTGCGCCTGTGTCCAAATTGGATGAAAGGATAGTATTTTCTAGCTATCTCGCTTATTCTAGGATTGTTTGTGATATTTATTTCAGCATCCGAAGGCGTTCATTCTAAGGCCGTAGCTTCTGATCCTGTGTGCTTGACTCCTGGACGTTACACTTTGCAGCTTTCTTACCAGGCAAGATACCTTGCCAAATTGTTTACAGTACTTTGCATGCTTATTATATTTCTGTATATTCATTGTATTTCTGTATATTCATTGCATGTGTAGTTTCTTTCAGTTATTACTATATATTAGATATGTTGACACACACATGACACTTAGTATCATAAGAGGACAATCAGTAGGCGTATGGGCTTTAACCACTCTGGTAAACCATAGTATATAGCTCGCACTATGGTAGTGTGTCACGTTGGTCGCTACCCCCGAGGTATGTCGATTCCTGTAGAGTCGCGCTTGTCACTACCCCCGAGGTATATCGATTTCTGATGTCCCCTAACGGGTGTTTGAGTTGTGAGGCTTAGATCTAGTAGCCTACCCTTGCCCATACGTCGAAAAGTTGTCCTCATTTGCATTCATATAGATTGTCTTGTACAACGTACTTATATATTTTTTGTCTATATTGCATGTTTACTATATTCAAATTGGCATGCTTCTATGTATCTTGTTACGTCCCTCTGAGGACCTGGTCACTTTCCAGGTGTAGATATTCATGACTATTCGTAGGAGAATGGATCAGGACTTACTATTTATCTCTTTCGATGAGGTCTTACCTTCGGAGAATCTTTGATTATCTCTAGCGATGGATTGCTTCGCTGTTACCTTTATATCATCATCTTATTTATATTGGAGATTTACCCTTCTCCCTCATTTTAGTTTTGTTATAGTCATTGGTAGTGAATTTGTCTCCACCCGACTATTATTTTGGATTATTCAGACTCATCATTCTTGTTTAGTTATTTTCTTTTTGTGACTTGTTGTGTGGATGAGATTTAGTATATCGGTGACTTGTGACAATATTTATACCACATGTGAGTTTATATTCATATTACAGCATACGTGTGTATTATGGTATCCATATATTGGAGTTGCCATATACATACGGCTGGCATGCTTACGTGTTTCTAGTCCTATATATTTTGGGACTGCGGCGTGACAGTGTACACTCAATCAATATTGCGATATATAGAGATATGTAGAGATATGTATGCAGCTACTAGATAGTGTGAGGGAGTATATTTACTACTGAGAGTCTATAGGTGTATGTGCTGGACAGTGTGTCTTCAGTACATTAGCTTAGAGTTTAGTCGGGGGTTAGATGGCAGGGTAGAAGATCAGGTTTAGGAGCAGTTGCTATAGCAACTAGGTGCCCAGTGATGTAACAACAACAGTGGAGTGCCAGGTTGCTGATACAACATGTATTATCAGAGCAGTAGTAGTTACATCTACATCAACATTGTATGTTAGTAGGTATGGGGGTCGGTTACATTGATATGCAAGTAATGAAGGAGAGATTTCTCAGGTCTGTGCTTAGTATTAGATGTAGTGTGCTAATTGTACACTTGTGTTGAAGTGGCAATTTAGTGAGCAGCTGTGCATTTAGTGCACATGTGTGCAGGTAGGAAGTATAGGGAGAGCTCAAGCAGTAGGCCATCTATCAGAGTGAAGTAGCAGTATTAAGGAATGGTTGTGCTGTTATAATAGCAACAAGTTGATGGGGATCTATTTGAGGTCTGATACAGACCCCAAGTGAGGAATTAGCAGTGTCAGTAGCAAATAGGGGACTTGGGATGAGTTGCACTACAAAGGAGATTAGTAGAGAAGCAACAAGGTAGAGTGTTAGGGGCAGTCGGGTTAGCTAAACTCAGTAGCAAGTGTACTTAGTATGTTAGGGTGCACCGTAAGTTGCCACAGTAGGTATCAGACCTTATATGAATAGGTATCAGTGTATCTGACTTATATAAATATGTATTAGTGAGGCATTGAGGTTAATTTTAGTAGGTACGTGTTAAGGAGTGTGCTACATCTATTTATATGTATGATGGTATTTAGGTATCCTTGTAAGTAATGTATCTATTAAGTAATGTAAGAAATAGAGATAATAATATGTAAGTTATACGTATATAGATATTGGGTAATATTAGCCTATATAGCTAATATTCAAGGTATTGGTCCTAGAAGTCTAGATATGACCTAGTATAGCTAGAGATTAGCTTAGAACCAAACCCTAGCCTAGTATAACCTAGTGTTGAATAATATTTATTAGTTTGACCCTAAAAGTTACTTTTGACGAGTGTGACCTAGTATGAGCCTAGAAAGCATAATTAATGCATTATAGCTTATTTATCACTTCTTTACATCCAATTAATATGCCATTCATATATAGGTGTGTGTCACACCATCTCGGATACCGAGTCATACTTGTTGCTCAGGACCACAGACGAGTACATTCTTTGATAGTTTCTTTATTTGTTTGCCTCTATATTTCATGTATTTAGTATTAAGATATTTGATTCCTGACACGATGGTTTCACGGATTGGTATACATGGATCTTGGTCATGAGATATTATTGTCATGGTTACTCAGTGATCACTGTGTCGTGCTTCATGATTATCCAGCGATTATCATGATATCTTAGTGATTATATAGACCGTGATCATAGTGCATGATATTATAGACCGTGCAGTATGATATACGTGTTATAACATTCACGATTTGGGTACGTGTACTAGTCGGGGGTTGGAAAAGTATTAGTGGATATGTGATCATATCTTATATCCCATGATTTAGTGTAGCCCATGATAGTTAGCAGATTATGCAACTCACGTGTGATCACGCTAGCTCACCTTTTATTTATAGCCCGTGTTAGGCCCAAACCGATCACATTATCTTACTAATATTTTAAGAGATATTTATATATTATTTTCTTTATTCCAGTTTATTACAATATTGTTTATCACCATATTTTTCTCAGTTCTTGCCATTATTTACCATGATGCTTCTTCTCGTGATATATGCTAGTGCAGTTACTTCCATCATTTATTTTAATTGCTATTGTTGTTTCATAGTTTCTGTCAATTAATAGAACTACTATTGGGTTGTACTTCTCTCCAATCCTGATTGGATATATTTTTCAGATGATTCATTAGAGGACTGGTGTCCTACGCACCACGGACCACAGGATGGCGAGCCAGTTAAGTTAGCACCCGTAAAGCCTGTTGAGTTAGTACCAGCAGTCGATGAGACATAGCTAGTTCATTCATGATATTGTATTTGTTAGTTAGACACTTTGTCATTATATTATTATTTGATGTCTTGTGTTGAGATTTGACTTGGACTTGTGATGTATTATGACTTTATTTATTTCGTTCAATTTTATATCGTGCCATATCTTTCTCTAGTTTGTAATTATGATTGAGTAATATTTACCATTATCATATTATCATATTGTCCCCTATTTGGGAGTCAAGATATCTTGACAGGTACATTATATATATTGTGTGAGATATTTAGATAGTATTGTTGACCTAGACAGTGTTCTACCACCGATGCTGCGGCATAGGCTGGACGTACCCACGTACTCGTGCCCTTATACCGGGTGCGGGTCGTGACACATTTTTGTGGTTGCCCATGCAGGTCAGGCTTCACAACTAGTGTGTGATGTCAAGGTAGTAGTACTCAGATTTATAGTATTACTACAAGCCTGCTATAAGATATAGGATAAGAGGTTACTCAATCACTACTAGAAATATTTCTAATCTATTAAATTTTCTATCTTTATCAATCTGAATAATTGCTTTCTTTAAAATATTAATGTCCTTTCTTGATGCTATCGTATCTAGCATAATATTTATTTCTTTGTTTGAATTTGTCTTCAGGATGCCGACGAAGACCCGATCACAGCTTTCTGGAGCAGTTTTGGTGAGGTTCGTTACTTCGTTACCTCAGAGAGAGACAACAACGACTATCTCGTGCCCTTATACCAGGTGGGAATTTCAGGAACACCTATAGGGGGTGCTCCACTAACAGTTTTGAGGACTGTTCCCTTAATTACTGAGGATCTTTCACCCCCACCACCTATGCCAGCAGACGTGACGCAAATGTTTGCTATGTTCAAAGAGAAGATGGCAGCCAAGTAGAGGCAGACGGATGTTCTACATCAGGGCATCGAGAATGCTTACTAGTTAGCATAGGCTACTGTGGAGAAGGTAGCGCTTGTTCAGCCACAGATCATACCGCTTTGTCCCGTACCATACCAGCCGTGGCCGGGTACCATCTTTGACTTCAAGAGGATGGGGGCCCAAGGACTTCAGGGCCATTGAAGGGATATTGTACGCCAACAATTGGATCGAGGACGTAGAGAGGGCCCTAAGGCTAGCACAGATTCCGGAGGGCCTACTGGTAGCGGTAGCGGGCAGCCCGACATTCGATATTGCTTTGACATGGTTCCTCACAGACACGAGGATCATGGTGCCATGACTGACTTGGGATACTTTTAAAGAGCTTTTCAAGGAAAATTTCTTTCTAGATATGGCTCTGAGTGCTCTAGAGAGCCAGTTCCAAGACCTCGTCTAGGGGAGCATGATGGTGGACGAGTATGCAGCGGAGTTATGCAGACTAGGCATATTTGTAGAGGGAATCATCTACGAAAGTCCTGAAAGTTTTGGAAGGGTTTGATCAGGGAGATTAAATCTCTCACTAGAGGATACTACACAACAACATTCGAGGATATCTTGATGGATGCACAGAGGGCAGAGGATGACTTGGAGCTCAAATCCAAGATGATGTGAGACACATCAGGAGGAGCTAGCAGTAGTATGAGAATCGATCTGATTCTATCTCTATTTATTCCGTTTGAAGTTCCAAGTCTGGTATATTCATTTCTAAGAGAAAGTATACCATGGATCTCTTACGAGAGACCAGACTAGGATTTAGATTTCCTCTCCTTAGTTCCATTCCCTACCAACTATTTCTAGCAAAACGACCCTACTTCCAACAGCAGAGGACCTTCCAACTGAAGAGATAACAGTTTCATGCACCATTCTGAGCACCAGTGCAGCAGGCATACCAGGCCCCGAGATCGACAAAGAAGGCCCCACAGTGTACTAAATGTGGGAAGATTGGACATACACGGGAGGTCTGCTGGAAGAGGCTTGGAGTGTGCCTCTATTGCGGAGAGCCAGGCCCCCAGTTGAGGGAGTGTTTAGTGGATCCGGTTTGGGTTGGCCAGGGAGCAGCACCGACAAAGAGAGTACCAATTAGGCCACCTATGGGACAGCAGAGGGGACCTCCTTTACAGACTCAGCAGCATTATTTTGTCTAGCACCAGCAGAAGCAGAGTGGTGCACCGCAAGGGCGATCTTTTGCCATGACATTTGAGGAGGATAAGCCAGTTGGGGATGTGATATCAGGTTCAATTTTTCTTGATTCTATTCCAGCTTATGCTTTATTTGATTCTGGTGCTTTCCATTATTTTGTATCTATATCTTTTGCTCTTAAGCATCGATTAGAGTCTGAACCTTTTGCTAGGACTTACAAGATCACGACTAGGGGTGGCATTATCCTAGTTAGTGATGTTTACAATGATTAAAGAGTTATACTGGGAGGCTGGGAGTTTAGCGCATGCTTACTCGTAATGCCACTTTCAAACTATGATATTGTACTCGGGATAGATTGGTTGAGTAGGCACAATGCTAGTATAGATTGTCGTAGAGGCAAAGTTTTTTTTCGACCGTCAGGAGAGCTAGAGTTTGAGATAGCTAGAGGAGGAGTAGAGCATAGAGAGGATCCCATCTGTGGAGCTATGGTAGAAGAGAAGAAGTTGTAACATCCATTGATAGTAGAGTTCATGGATGTTTTTTCGTAGGAGTTACCGAGTTTGCCGCCAGACCGAGATGGGAAGTTCTCTATAGATTTGGTGCCAGGCATAGAGCTGATATCTCAGCACATATATAGAGTTAACAAAAATGAACTGGTAGAATTGAACAAGCAAGTGGATGAGTTACAAGACAAAGGCTTCATTCGATCCAGTTCATCATCATGGGGTGCTCCGGTATTATTTGTACCAAAGAAGGATGGGTCGGTACACATGTGTATCGACTACAAGGCACTAAACAACCTCACTATCAAAAAAAAATAACCTCTGCCGAGGATTCATGATCTCTTAGATCAGTTGAGCGAAGCGAAGGTATTTTCGAAGATTGACTTGAGGTCAGGTTACCACCAGGTGAAAGTAAAGAAGGAGGATATTTTGAAGACATATTTTTGACTCGGTATGGCCACTTTGAGTTTATGGTGATACCGTTTAGGTTGACCAATGTTCCAGCGATATTTATGAATCAGATAAAAAAAGTGTTTCACCAGTATCTTGATAAGTATATGGTGGTAGTTATTAATTATATTTTGGTGTATTCAAAGACCCCAGAGTAGCATGAGGAGCACCTGAGGATAGTTCTGGAGACTCTTAGGAAGGAGAAGCTTTATGGAAAGCTTTCGAAGTATGAGTTCTTCCTTGACAAGGTTGAATTCCTTGGTCTTGTGATTATAGGTGATGGGATCTTAGTGGACCCGAAGAAGAAGAAGATTTCAGTAGTGAATTCATAGGCTACTCCGAGTTCAGTGGCAGAGATCAAGAGTTTTCTGGGGATAGCAGGTTATTACCGGAGGTTTGTACAAGACTTCTCCTAGATTACGGAGACAATAACTAGGTTGACCAGGAAGGATGTTGAGTTTGTCTGGACAGAGAAGAGTCAGGCTGATTTTGAGGAGATAAAGAAGAGGTTGACGAAAGCTCCAGTATTGAGGTTGCCATAAGGATTGGGTGGATTCACTATCTATAGTGATACTTTAGGAAAGGGTTTGGGTTGTTTTTTATAGCAAAATAGGATGGTGATTGCCTATGCTTTCAGACAATTACATGTGGAGATCTTCACAAACTATAAGAGCTTAAAGTACGTATTTACACAGAAAGAGCTAAACATAAGACATCGACGATAGTTAGAGTTGATGAAGGACTTTGACATATCATTGTAGTACCATCCAGGGAAGACTAACGTAGTCACTGATGCCTTGAGCAGGTATCCAATGGCTATGTACTTGATGACGGACAGACATATATTCACCGATCATAAAAGTTTGGATATTGAGGTATTGGTACCTAGTATCGAGATACAAATATGGGGATTGCAGATATAGTCTGAGATGATGGACAAGATCAGAACTACGCAGTATGATGATAAGTCTCTGAGGAGTATCAGAGCATAGGTCCGGATGGGATTATCTGAGGAATTCATAATTGCTGAGTATGGATCACTACGGTATGGTACCAGATTATACGTACCAAGTGGGATATTGCGAGAGGAGGTTCTTTTGGAGGCACATCGATTGCAGTACTCTATACATCAATGTGCCAACATGATGTATAAGGATATAAAAGAGCATATATGGTGGTATGGTATAAAGAGGGAGGTGACGCACTTCGTATCTTGATGTTTAGTATGCCAGCAGGTAAAGGCAAAGAGGCCGAGGCCATGTGGTTTTCAGCCTTTACCCATTCCAGAGTAGATATATGAGCATGTTACTATGGATTTTGTTTTGGAATAACATGCCATACAGCTTCTTCTTTGATTACTTTAATAACTTGCCTTTTCCCTGTAATAACATGTCCAAGAAATTCAACCTTATTAAGAAAGTATTTACACTTTGATAACTTGCCATACAGCTTCTCCTTCCTGAGGGTCTCCAGAACTACCCTCAAGTGTTGCTCATGCTCCTCTGGGGTCTTCGAATATATCATAATATTGTTTATGATATTAAACGAAAGAACGAAATGTATATAATACGAGGTTTACACGAAACCCGCTTTCTTTGGTTTACAAACAAACTTGTACAATTTGATCCTATACGAGGATGTAGGAGTATAATTTATTTAATTTGGGTAGATGATTACTATAGGTGTCTGATCTGCAGTCGATCACTTTAGCACTTGGACTACACGATGGTGAAGAAGTGCCGTGGAAGACGGAAAGCAGATTCGTAGGTGGCGAAAGAGGATGGATGTACGATGCCAATGTCGTCGATCGCTACTCTTTGCCTGAGCTCTGGATGCTTCTCTCTCTCTCTCTCAAAGACTCTTCGATCTCTCCTCAATCTCCAATGTTTCGACCCGTAGCTCGATCTCTTTGGAGGTTCGACCTTGTTCAATTTTTAAAGTCTCGACCTTGTTCGATCTTTAAAATCTCGACCTGTTCCTCTGTTGATAGAGGTCTCTATTTATAGAGTTTTGGTGACAGTGACCACTCAATCGGTATGGAAACCGAGTAGTGGAAAGTACAGCACCCTTTTACACAACGGTTAAAATAACCAAAGCCTGCGTATAGATGACCTTTTTAATGAGCGTGTGACGCGGGTCCAACTAAGGGACAAAATGCGTATAATCGCTACGAAGATCACGGCGTAGAAGCCACGTAGGTAGGTATCCCCCGTGTAAAAGAGGTTGGCGTAGAAGCGAATGTCTGTCACCATGGCGTAGAAACCAAGTAGGCATAGAAGCCGAGTAGGCGTAGAAGCCTGATGGCATAGAAGCCGAATAAGCACAGAAGGCCGAATAAGCATAGAAGTCGAACGAGCATAGAAGCTGAATGGGCGTAGAAGCCGAGGTGATGTGGACGTCTTTAGCCGAAATCATGGCTCTTGGAGATATAATCAAATCTCTCGCATTAAATATCGAGATCCGCCATCATCATTAATTGCAAAGACGTATTCCGAAGGCCTGCCACCGTTCTGAGCATTAGGTGCAGAGACGTGCCTCGAGCCCTGTACGGAGAGCAGCTTTTGACGTGGCAGTCTATTTGTCTTCCGCGGAGCGTAAACAGTTCGCGTTTGCCTGTGTAAAATAAGGCAGCGTATCCCCTTGTATGCGTAAAAGCAGTCTCCGCTGAGGGGATGTCAGTAAACGACAGTTCGGTGATATTTAATCAAATCCTCTGCATTAAATGCAGAGATCCGCCATCATACTGTGGGGCGCGTCCCGAGTGGTCTGCCATCTTTCCAGCCGTCGTCTGGGTAGCCGTGCAGCACTTTTTGTTAGGAGTCAGATGTCAGGTTCACTGCGTGACTTTGACAGGTTTATTTCGGGGACGACGAAGCGTTCCTCGTACGCTTTAACGCTGCTATGAAAGCGGATGAGTTTTACGCCATAGAGGCGATGAAGCACCCCGTCTACGCTGAAGTGGCCTGGGCATACTGTATTTACGCGGATGGTCCCATCATATTTTATGCCGTGCCCTGAAGAAGTTCAGGTAGGCCCAGTGATGTATCCTCCCGCCAGCAATCATCTTCTTGTTCATGACTGTGGAAGTCGATGAACTGCCATGGAAGAAGAGGAAGGCCTTCACCGGTGCGAGAACCTGTCAGAACAGATCCTGGGGGTGTGGCCTTCCGATGATGACGAGGAAATCCTTTGTAGACGGGATTTCCCTCATATGTATTCACGAAAATGAAAAAACCCTTGTAGACTGGATTTCCCTCATATGTAATCGTGATTTTCTATTTTTAATAGAGTCGTCTTCTTCTGTGCATATGATTGTCTTGCCATACGTTGCTGTGAAGTCTGAATATGTGTAGCTTCGACACGTCTGATTCTTTACGCCGACTATGTTTAGAAAGAGTGCTAGGTCCCGTCCTGTCTTTTACGCATAACTAGAGATGTGTAGAAAGCCGCTTTAGCATTCAAGTATTCGAACTGTCCTGCTTTTTAGGAGTGAGGAACCGCGTAGAATTCTGAACTGCTGCTTCTGATGAACAGAATTCCTTTGTTCAGACATCGTCTTCAAGAATGATTTCTTAAAAATCCCTTGGAACAGGGTCGAGAAATGGCTGTCAAACTGAGTTGCCATCTTGATAGATGAAATATTCAGACTGGGGTCTGGATGAACTTCGAATCGACCCATGAAGAAGAGTAGTTTTTTAATGTTGAACTCTGTATGCTTCGGGTACTTGGGATATCTTGGGGTCAAGAACGAGTATCCTCTGTGTGAACTCTTTGTAATTGACCGCACTTTAAGGACCGTTCAGATGTACGCATGATCTGGCCGACGTATCCTTCAGAAGTGCGGGAAGTCGTGGAGCGTGAAATCATTACTCTGCAGCTTCTGAGCATAAACTAAACACCATCGAGCGTGAAATCATAGACTTGTAGTTCTTGAGCATGAAGTCGTAGGTTTGTAGCCTCTCGAGCATAAAAGCTACTGAGCACAAAGGCATCTGGGCGTAAAACCCGACTTGTAGCCGTCGAACATAAAGCCGCAGATTCGTAGCTGTCGAGCATAGAAAGCTCCTTAGCGTAGAACTGTAGATTTGTAGCTTCTGAAAAGAAAATTTTTCCGAGCGTGAAGTCGCAGATCTGTTGCTTCTGAGCGTAAACTAAGCGCCACCGAGCGTGAGATCATCGATTTGTTATCTGCTGGCATAAAGTCGCAGGATTGTGGCCTCTCGAGCATAAAAGCTACCGAGCATAAAGGCATCTGGGCGTAAAATCATAGACTTATAGCTTGCGAGCGTGAAACCATAGATCTGTTGCTGTCGAGCGTAGAAAGCTCCTTAGCGTAAGAACTGCTGACCTGCTTTGCGCGAAAAACTTTTTGAATTCGCTGACTGTCCGTCTTCTCTGAATAATAGGCTGACGTAGGACCCAATCATAACCGAATATTTAATTAGGAGATTTGGTTCGGGGTCCGAGAAGTCCATCCGAACTCTATATATATCCCAAGTTTTCTGAGAGAAAAACTTTTCATCCGTCTTCTGCGAAAGAAAGCTTCCGGCTGTTCGAGCTCATCTCCGAGTCTTCTTTGAGTCTTCACAGTTTCCAGTAATGGCCTCTAAGCAATCCTCCTCCTCTAAGGGAAAGAAGATTGATTCCTCTTCTCGTTCTTCTGCCCAAGCAGGAGTGCCTCCGGTTGGACAGGGCGAACCCCATTCTGAGCTGAGCATCCCGCCGACGAGCAGTGCACCCGGCCTGATAGGTAGAGCTTTTGGGACGAATGAGAACGACTGAAAAATCCTTCGCACACGTTGATCGTGACCGTACTAGGTTATCTTATGTGCTGATAGCCTCTTTGAGGAAGATGATGCACGGAGACATTTTATCTTTTACGCCCACATTTCTAATGTGTCAGCGTAAAACTCTAGGTTTTCGCAGTTGAGCGTAAAAAGCTTTGACCGTCGAAAACTTGGTGTATACTGTATAATTTTGAACTTTTACTCTTGTGGATGAAAATTCTGGCATAATAGCTCGAACCTTGGTAGTCTGGCGTAAAGCACAGACAGTATACTGCCGACTTGAATTTTACGCTTCTGGATCAAAATTTCGGCGTAAACGATCAAGTTTGTACAGTCTTGGCATAGAGCTCAGACCGTTGCCTCTTGGCATGTGCTGCGATATTTGTAACGTCTAGTATAAAACTGACGTGTTTTTCTCGTACCCTTGCAGTTAACTTGGGCGAGTCTCCGCTAGTTGAGGTGATGGGTTCTTCCGTCGGGCTGCTGCACTCCAACTATCTGGAGGATCTGTCCCATGTGGTATTTCCTATCTTCGGACCGCAATATCCCAAAGGAAGGGAAATCTTGATATCGGCTCAGGGCGAGCGAACGCTATTGAACATAATTAATGGAGAGCCATTGACGTATGTAGACGGGGACCAGTATGTAAAGTCGGTCTTTCTTTTCGGGGATATGATTGATAAGCAGTCCCAGACGAAGCCAAAGAAAGAACTCTGGGTTTTCCCTGCCGGGAAGTTGGTCTTGAGTCTGCCCAAGATGCCAAGAGATTATCCCATCTCGGCATTCTTCCATGCTAGACATTCCAGGAAGATGTCGTGGACGCTGACTCCCGATCTTCACGGTAGGCTGGGGAAGATCTTCTACCAGAAAGGATCTGGCTTATTTGTCAGCCGCCCTTTCGGTCATGTAACGTCGTTCAGGGGATTGTACCAGGGTAGTATCCCGAGTGAAGACAGCTTGGTGCTCCAGCCGGTGCAATTGCCGACCTTTTGCAATGATTTCATGGGGCGCGGAGGAGTATACCCCAAGGCGAATCCTCGATGTAACGGGTGGATGACCCCAACAAATCTTCGATGGGCTCGCTTAGTTGATTGGGCCCTGGAGCATTTTTGGATCGAGTTGGAGAACATCGGTCTGTTGGCAGCTGTGAGTGACACCAGCGTTGGGTTACCTCCTAACCCTAACCTATTTTTGGCACTGATGGAGCGATACATTCCGCTCACCGGGACTTTTGCCACTCCGCTGGGGGAGTTGGGATAGGCCCTTCATGAGATGGCAGAGATCTCGAGACATCCGATGGGGGATACTCCGTACGAAGAGTATGTTCCCACGAACTGGGAGTTGGGGGATTCATACCCTCGGGTAGTGGAAGTGTATCAGGAGCTGATGTGCCACTACCTTACTTGTACTGCCTTCTACGCTGAGCCTTCTGATTTGGCTCACACCAGTAAATGGACGTCCTACCTCTTTTTTCACCGGGCTAGGGCTGCTCAGCCGGAGAAAGTCTTGGAAGTCAAGGATGAGCCTGTGAATCCTCTGAGCGTGCTGACTGCTCAGGAAGTTGACGATCTCCTGGAGGATGCTAGGGCTCCGGATTAGATCCTCGTCGAAGGGATAGGAAAATATCCTGTAGGTACTAAGGCCTACAGCTATCTGAGGCATTGCCGCAGGGCTCTATCCAAGGAAGCTCAACTGGATGGCTTCCTCTCTATATGGCTGCGTCGACTTATGGTACCCGGCATCGCATCTGCGGATCGTATTCACAGCAATATCATGTGGCCCACAGTGCGTTTGGTATTTGGGGCGAGACTGGGCTTGCTCCCTGCCATGGTGTGCCACATACAAGCTGGCCTTAGGGCGATGACTGAGGCGCTGCTCGCTGATGAAGCTCGACGCGAAAGCTTTCCCCGGGTAGAATTACCAAACCTGTATTTGATGGGATAGTTAATTCTCCATAACCCCCGGGTGATGTCTCCCGGTTCCGGCAGTAGCTTGGGGGGAGTTTCTTGCTGAATTACAAAAAATCCTCATGGAATGTGCTCACAGTTTTAGACTGTCGGCGGGTGCTGTATTACGGTCACAGCTGGAAGTTCCTTTGTAGTGTCCCCCCTGTTCATCGCAACCAATCGGGGATTAGGCATGAGGACTCAGGTAGAGATAAGACCACTATTTCTCCTGAAGCCTTCAATTGGTTGGTCTGCATTAGACCTTCCCACCTACTGTACAGGAGTGAAGATCACTGCTTCTTCGAACCCTACCTGCCTAGTCGGTTTGCCAGGCAGTTTGGGTATGATCAGTTGCATGTGGGCAATGCCGTCACCCGCTTCAGGTCCAGAGGTGGACTCATCGATGGAGCGAGGGGATGGCAATATTTTATCATGGGCTGCACCGGGATAATTTTTATGGTGCCCTTCGTCACACCATCTACGGAGCTGCGCATCCTGCATTCGTATGCCCAGTTCTATGTGGCAACGAACACCTCCCATCACGATTTTGATATGGGTGGAAGTTTTAGGGTACCCTCTTCCAAGCCTGGGGGAAGGGTTGAAGTCCGCTCGATTTCTTCTGACGAGGGTGACGAGTCCGCTACTCCGGATGAGCCTCTCGTATCGGTACCGAGGGGTGAAATACCTCCGCCTGCAGGGGCGTTGGTAGTCTCCGGGAAACGAAGGGCTTCCGCTCTGAAGGAGGCCTCCCCTCGTAAGAGGGCGAAGAGGATGGTTGCTCGTCCTCTCCAGATTCCTGGCATTGAGGCTCTTGGAAGTGAGCCTGTTTCTCCCTATGTCGGGGATAATTCTTTGATTGGGGGTTCCTCGCCTTTTAGAGAGGAACCTTCTAAAGTTTCGGTCGGTGGCGTTAGAGAATCTCAGCCGGAGGCTGCTACCGCTGCTACTGCTTCAGGTAGTGGAACGAAGTCGCCTTCGAGGCTGGTTATAAGATTCCATATACCTTTGTCCGGACCAGCATTGGGAGAGGCCCCTGTCGTGCCCGTCAGCGCTTCTAGCGAGATTCCAGTTGATGAGCCTCAAGTGGATCTCGGCAAAGACCTGGAAGAGTATTTGCCAGTGTCAGTTAGCAGGCCCTCTTCTCCAGGTATGACAGCTTGGCTAGCATCACTGTCGTCTTTTCGTGCCTCATGTTTGACATTAACTTCCTTTTGTCTTCTTCTCAGGGGACGACCTCTTCGGGGAGGGCAATGTATATGCGCCCTTCGGCTCCGTGTCAGGTCCTGGCGTTGATACAGAGGTGCCTGATTTTGAAGAGGAAGCATCTTTGGGTGTCGGCTCGCTTGCCGACGAGGCTTTGATACCTCAAGACGATGACCCTGTCGTTGCGACAATGCCTCCTTCGAGTATGCTGGTTACTTCGTCTAGTGTTGGTGCTTCCTCTTTTGTCACACCCCCTGTTGAGACGAGGACTGCGGCCACGTCGATTGCGGTTGCCTCTAGAGCGAGGTTCGACAACATTGCAGCTACTCCTAGCATGCATTCGGGCCTAGCTGCGCTGACCGAGCAATATACCAGTATCTTCTATAACACTTTGACAACGCTGATATCAATGGTGTTGGAGAAGAATTTGAATTTTGAGCGTCTGAGGAGGTCCTCTCGGTTTTCGATAGAGGCGATCAGGGACCTTGGCGATACTGGTTTAGCTGACGCCCTGGCGGAGGTAGTTAATGGTTTGGAGCAACCCATTAACGAATACTCGTAGCTATCCCAAGATAGTGTTAACGATTTGGTCCAGGATGAATATGACTCGCTGACTGCAAGGCTGGGAGAGTTGGAAGCTCTGAGCAGGTCCGTCGAGATGCGGCAGCAGGAGATGAGCGACGAGCACACCCTCTTAGAGTGTGTTGTTCCCCAGTTGGCCAAGAGTAAAGCTGAACATGAGAAAAATGAAGCGAGGGTCCGTAAGTTGGAGGCTGAGCTCGCTTTAGCGAAGGAGTGGTCTCGTGCTTCAGCCGCCGGTGTGCATGTGTTACAGAGCCCGATGGAAGAAGCTCAACAGAACTTGGCACATGCGAGTGCCATGCACGCCGCTCTTACACATTCTCTGTCTGATTTATCCGGCTTGAATGATGAGGAGACGAGATGGGAGCGAGCTCGAGCTGCCGTTTTGGACTCCAGGAATGCGAAGATGGCCAGACTGGCGCAGCAGATTCGCGATTTGACCGCTCCTCCTTCATGATGTACTTTCGCTTTTGCTTTTTAATGTACTTCCGCTCTTTTTTGGGGAATAATAAAGAGGCTTTTCATCTGACTTTGTGGACCCATCATTTCGGAATGTAAATAACGGGTTTGGGTGAGAGTAATATCAGAGGTAGTATGGACGAGATAGTCTCTCGGTAAACTTTAGCAGGGCGCATCTATTCAGGGGTCATATGGACATGATAGAGTACGACCCAACTAGTTTCGTTTTGGAAGTAGTTTTGTCCGAACGAGATTTTTGCTTTTATTCCACTTGAGCAGAGGAGGTTAAGCATAGTACCTTTTCAGGAATTTGCCATTGATATGAGCCATTAGTAGGTCTCCATTAGGCTGGGCTCTCCTGTAAGCGCCGTTTGAGAATGTTGTCTCGATCACGTAGGGGCCCTCCCATTTGGGCTAAAATTTGCCCTTGCTCTTGTGAGTGAGAATCATTGGCCTTCTTACAGCTAAGACTAGCTCGCCCACTTTGAACACTCTTTCCTTTACTTTTTGATTAAAAGCTCTGGAAATGCGCGCTTGATAGAACGCGATGCTCTGTTGAGCTTGAAGGCGTTTCTCGTCTAATCCTTCTAGCTCTTGAAGCCTTAAAAGGTTATTCTTTTTCTGAGTTAACTCATTGGCGACTGCTATCCTGAGTGACGGGATTTGAATTTTGATGGGAAGAACTGCTTTACTCCCGTAGACCAGTGAGAAAGGGGTACAACCTGTCGGTGCTCGGACCGTTGTGCGGTATGCCCAGAGACATTCTCCCAGCTTCTCGTTCCAATCTCTTTTGTTCGAAGAGACAAACTTCTTCAAGAGTTTGATAATAGTTTTGTTGAAGGCTTCTGCCAAACCATTAGCAGCTGGATAATACGCCGTAGAGGCAACATTTTGTATCCGATTTTTATCGCAAAATCGATAAAACGCTTGGATGATGAACTGAGGCCCATTATCATGGATTATCCTTCGGGGAATCCCAAAGCGATAAATAACGTGATGCTTGATGAAGCTGATCACATTGGAAGTTTTTACCTCAGTGAGAGGGATCGCCTCTGCCCATTTGGATAAGTAATCCGTGATGGCCAGTATAAACAGGTGACCTCTGGAAGAAGACGGGTGAATAGGACCAATGATGTCCATACCCCATGCTTCGAAAGCCCAGGATGCAACCGTAGGATGTAGATGTTCAAACGGCTGGTGTATGAAGTCTGCATGGACCTGATAGGCCTTGCATCGTTTGGCATACTTGATTGCGTCTGCGATCATAGTGGGCCAGTAATAGCCCATTCTCCTGATACGATCCTGTAGCTTAGGACCGGGTTGATGCGCCCCGCATACGCCGTCATGAGCTTCGCGGATAATCTGCTATGCTTCGTCATTAGAGAGACATCTCAATAGCAATCCGTCGTAGGTCCGACGATATAGGCATTGTGAAGATGCATCGAAGTAGAAGCGTAATGATCGTCTTTTGACGGATGCTGCTTCTTTAGGGTCCTCCGACAAGATTCCGTATGCCACAAAAATCTATAAAGGGACTTCTCCAATCTCTCGTAGGAGGATCGGTGTTCATAGCATAACTGCGTTCGATGTGAGCGTTGTTCTTCACGCAAAATAGATCTCTGTTAAGAAGGATTACCGAATTCTGCCTTCTTATAGGAGTAGCTAAATCTGCGGCTAGACTGGCTAGGGCATCGGCTTCCAGATTCTGAGATCGAGGTACATGCTCTAGGAAGAATCCCTTGAACGTCACGGATATCTCGACCATTGCTTGGTGATAGGGGATGAGGTCTGGATTCTGGACTTCATATATTCCCCTGACCTGATTGACGATAAGCAGAGAATCACCAAAAGCTTCCAGAGATTCGACCCCCAGCTCTTTAGCGACTTGGAGCCCGATTAGTAGAGCGTTGTACTCTGCCACATTGTTGGAACAGGGCTCATTAAGAGAGTATGCTCGATAGATGACGAGTTTATCGGGGGTAACCAGGACAATTCCTACCCCTGAAACCACGTTTCCTTTGGGACCAGTCCTGGAGGCGCCGTCGAAGAATAGTTGCCATTCGTCACTTTCTATTGCGGAACTATATTCTGCAACTTCGTCGGGAATGTCCTCGTATAATTTGGAGGCCTCCGGGATCGGATGAGCAGCTAGGAAGTCAGCCAATGCTTGGCCTTTGATGGACTTCTGAGGGACGTACACCATGTCGTATGGTGTCAATAACATCGCCCAAGTTGCGAGTCAGAAGTTAAGAACACTTAGCTTGTTCATCAGTACCCGAAGAGGATTGATCTTGGAGATGATGTGAATAGTCTGGCCGGTGACATAGTGCCGCGTCTTCTGGATAGCGAACATCAGAGCCAAACATTCTTTTTCCACCGGATTGTACCGGTGCTCAGCTCCAATCATCATTCTACTTAGATAGTAGATAGCCTGTTCATGTCCCGCATCGTTCTTCTGCGCGAGAAGAGCTCTCAGAGAATGGTCCATCGCTCGAACGTACAGGAAGAATGGTCTTCCTACGACGGGAGGTACCGGAACTGGCGGACTAGTGAGGTAGCGCTTGATATCCCCGAATGCTTGCTGACAGGCTTCGTCCCATAAGAAGGATACATCTTTCTTCATGAGGGAAGAAAAAGGCAGGCATCTTCCAGAGAGGTTGGATATGAATCTCCGGATATAGGCCAGATGACCTTGAAATCCCCTGAGTTCCCTCAGATTACGGGGTGGTCGCATTTCCAAGATGGCCTTGACTTTATCAGGGTCCACTTGAATGCCTTTGGCGGTAATGACGAATCCTAGAAATTTGCCACTAGATACACCCAGAAAGGACTTTGTAGGATTCAATTTGAGTTGATGTTGGCGCATCAGCTCAAATACCGTCTTTAAGTCTTGGATGTGATTGACCCTGAGGTGGCTTTTGACAGCTATATCGTCTACGTAACATTCCACTATCTTGCGTAAATGCTTGTGGAATATGTTACTCATACCCGTTGGTAAGTAGCTCCGGCGTTCTTCAACCCGAAGGGCATGACCGTATAGTAATATACCCCCAGTGGTGTCCGGAAGGCAGTATGGTTCTCGTCTTCAGGATGCATCTTGATTTGATTGTATCCTGAGAATTCGTCCATGAAAGACATACGTTCGAAACCGCAGGTATTGTCGATCATGACGTCTGTGATGGGAAGAGGAAACTCGTCCTTGGGGCAGGCTGCGTTCAGATCTCGATAATCGATGTAGACTCGCACTTTCCCATTCTTCTTCATGATCGGGACAACATTGGCGACCCAGTCGGGATGTTGTTCCTTCCGGATGAAATTGTAGGCTATCAACTTCTTGACTTCAGCTTCAATGGCGTCCATCATATCCGGGTGGAACCGGCGTTGGTGCTGCTTTACAGGCTTTGAATCTGGCAATATGTTGAGTTTATGAGTAGCCACCTTTGGATGAAGTCCTGGCATATCCTCATAATTCCACGCAAAGACGTCGATGTATTCTCTTATTAGTTGAACGACTTCTTCCATTTCAGCTGGGAAAATATTGTTACTGATAAATATCGGCTTTGGTGAAAGTTTATCCCCAACATTAATCTGGATAACTCCATCTTTGGTAGGAGGTTCTCTCTGCTCGAAGCGGAATTCCCACTGTGTACCCATTTGCTGAGCCCAAGCGTCATTCTCGAATAGTTCGGATTCTTGTTCGTCTGATTCGAAGGGATCCGTCACTACCATATTTATTGGTAATGTTTGCTCGAGAGTGTGAGATGAGTCGGAGGGTGATGCGCTGAGATGACAACCGATTGTGATAGTCGATAGCCCAAAATTCGGAGAGTTTTGTTCAGAGGTAATATGAACATGACAAACTTCTGGGATGCAAGTCCATCGGGGATGGGAGTGCATATCTGCTCAGAGGTAATATGGATATGGCAGTTTTTTTGTGGACTTAACACTCTGGTGTGCTTATGGCTAAGCACGGATGTTAAGTGTAGATGACAACCGATATCAGAAGTAATGTGATAGTCGATAGCCGAAAGTTTATTCAGAGGTAATATGAACATGACAAACTTTTGATCGTGACTCCATTGGGGATGGAGGTACACGTCTGCTCAGAGGTAATATGGACATGTCAGTTTTTGTGGAGTTAACACTCTGATGTACTTATGGCTAAGCACGGATGTTAAGTGTAGATGACAACCAATATCAGAAGTAATGTGATAGTCGATAGCCGAAAGTTTATTCAGAAGTAATATGAACATGACAAACTTTTGATTGTGACTCCATTGGGGATGGAGGTACACGTCTGCTCAGAGGTAATATGGACATGGCAGTTTTTATGGACTCAACACCCTGGTGAACTTATGGCTAAGCACGGATGTTAAGTGTAGATGACAACCGATATCAGAAGTAATGTGATAGTCGATAGCCGAAAGTTTATTCAGAGGTAATATGAACATGACAAACTTTTGATTGTGACTCCATTGGGGATGGAGGTATACGTCTGCTCAGAGGTAATATGGACAAGGCAGTTTTTGTGGACTTAACACTCTGGTGTACTTATGGCTAAGCATGGATGTTAAGTATAGATGACAACCGATATCAGAAGTAATGTGATAGTCGATAGCCGAAAGTTTATTCAGAGGTAATATAAACATGACAAACTTTTGATTGTGACTCCATTGGGGATGGAGGTACACATCTGCTCAGAGGTAATATGGATATGGCAGTTTTTGTGGTCTGGAGAAAAAAATTTACTATAGACTTTTCTTTTGAAGGATCGACTGGGAAAACTTTTGAGGGACTCCTCATTCGGTATCTTCCTGTAGTGATCGTCCCCTTGTTTTATAGATGCAAGGTGATGACCTTGGCATCGATCAACTCCTGAATTCTTCTTTTTAGCACATAGCAGGCCCTTGTAGGGTGATGAGTGTACCGATGGAAGAGACAATAATCTGGGTCATCGACTTCGCCGGCCCTCCCAGGGTACCTGATGTTGGGTAGCTGAAGCTTGCGTTCCTCTCTCAACATGTTGAAGATTTCAACGATGTCATCTTCTTTGAAGGAAAACGTCCCTTTTGGTCGTAGGGCTCCTGGTGCCTGAGTTTTACAATTTTCTGGGAAGGTTGTCGTCGTTGCATCATCTTTGGATCTTGAGGAAATTCTATCCCCGGCCTTGGACGTCACTTTGTTCCGTCGAGGTAAGTTACCCCTAGACATGCCGTGGCCTCTGGCCATAGAAACTGATTTATCAGGAACTGCCTCTGGTTGTACAGGATTGGATCTCGGAATTTTGGGTCTCGTAAGAGACGCAGTATATCCCAACCCGAAACGAGCTTTTTGATGGTGAGAATTACTACGCACCGGCGTTCGTCTACCTTTCCCATAGTTGAGACCTTGTTTCAGTTTTAAATCATAACCCATGCTTTGCATAATATTTAATGCTTGCGGGCTATACATGTGGGTTTGTATCCTGCCAGTTTCAGACTCGCATAATTCCTCTTGTACGATCGGGGTGTTCCGCCTGCTACCGAAGATTATCGGATGCTGATCGTCGCGGGTTGGTAGAATAATAAAGATGGAATCTTCGTATGGTCCACCTGTCATGACGACATTAGACGTTGATGTATCTTCCCATAAGATTTTCCCGCATTTGACCGTTAGGGGAACTGAAGTCTGTTTATGACTCTTGTCTTTGCGTTTCCGGACCAGATAATCCTGTAGGTCAGGAGGAGCTATAGAAGAAGAAGATGATGGCTTGTTCCTTCTGTTCCCATTGGTAGGCATGCGGATGATAGGAGTCATAGTCTTCCCTGTGCCACCCGTATACAACAGGTTGGCCATCTGGGTGGCGGATAATCTCCGAGGAGCGTGTCTTTCCGTCAATCGAGCCTTCTGTACGCTTAGGGACTTTGCGTGGCATAATTTTGAGCTTCGCTCTGGTTGGCGTAAGGCTGAGGATATCCTCAGACGGTCATCAGCTTCTCGCGTAATTTGGAGGACGGGTAGATTGTTCCCTTGTTGGCGTGAACGCCGAGAATTTAAGTAGCTCGCCGCTTGCTTTCCCTTGCGGAAATTACGGGTGTCATCTGGTTCCCCGTAGAGGTCAGATGTTGTCTTATGCGCGGAGCGTGCTTTGTACTTCCGATTTGGCGCTGAGGCATCAGAAGTTTTGTCTATTCCGCCATGAACGGGAGACTGGTTTCTATGCGTAGAGCGCAGTGGAGACCTCTGGGTTAGCGCTGAGGCTTTGACCAGAGTTTTGTCTGTACCGCGCATAACGGGAGACTGATTCCTACTCGTAGAGCGCAGTGGATACTTCTGGGTTAGCGCCGAGGCTTTGCCCGAAGTTTTGTCTGTACCGCGCGTAGCGGGAGACTGGTTTCTACGCGTAGAGCGCAGTGTATACTTCTGGGTTAGCGCTGAGGCTTTGCCCGAAGTTTTATCTGTACCACGCGTAGCAGGAGACTGAATTTTACGTGCAGGGCACGGAGGGAGCAATGCTACAACCTTATTGGTCGGAGAGATCGGAGAGTTCGGAGAGTCCACAGGGATGGTAGAGGATGTCTTGGGCATCCAGACCTTGCGCAGCTTCCTGTTGTTTTGTACAGAGAGAGAGTGAGAGCTACCCCCCCGTCCGAAGCATGTCTTCGTAGGCAGACTGGTCAAACTGGACTACCAGTGTCTTCTTCATGGATCCCACGGATACCGCATCGTGTTGAGCAATCGCTTCCTCATCAGAAGAGAAAGATGTCCCCAGCAGAGTCACCATCTTGTTTGTGGTATTAAACGAAAGAACGAAATGTATATAATACGAGGTTTGCACAAAACCCGCTTTCTTTGGTTTATAAACAAACTTGTACAATTTGATCCTATACGAGGATGTAGGAGTACAATTTATTTAATCTGGATAGATAATTGCTATAGGTGTCTGATCTGCAGTCGATCACTTTAGCCCTTTGACTACACGATGGTGAAGAAGTGCCGTGGAAGACGGAAAGCTGCTTCGTAGGTGGCGAAAGTGGATGGATGCACGATACCAATGTCGTCGATCGCTACTCTTTGCCTGAGCTCTGGATGCTTCTCTCTCTCTCTCTCAAAGACTCTTCGATCTCTCCTCAATCTCAAATATTTCGACCCGTGGCTCGATCTCTTTGGAGGTTCGACCTTGTTCGATTTTTAAAGTCTCGACCTTGTTCGATCTTTAAAATCTTGACCTGTTCCTCTGTTGATAAAGGTCTCTATTTATAGAGTTTTGGTGACAGTGACCACTCAATCGGTATGGAAACCGAGTAGTGGAAAGTACAGCACCCTTTTACACAACAGTTAAAATAACCAAAGCCTGCGTATAGATGACCTTTTGAATGAGCGTGTGACGCGGGTCCAACTAAGGGACAAAACGCGTATAATCGCTACGAAGATTACGGCGTAGAAGCCACGTAGGTAGGTATCCCCCGTGTAGAAGAGGTTGGCGTAGAAGCCAATGTCTGTCACCATGGCGTAGAAGCCAAGTAGGCATAAAAGTCGAGTAGGCGTAGAAGCCTGATGGCATAGAAGCCGAATAAGCACAGAAGGCCGAATGAGCATAGAAGCCGAACGAGCATAGAAGCTGAATGGGCGTAGAAGCCGAGGTGATGTGGACGTCTTTAGCCAAAATTACGGCTCTTGGAGATATAATCAAATCTCTCGCATTAAATGCCGAGATCCGCCATCATCATTAATTGCAAAGAAGTGTTCCGAAGGCCTGCCACCGTTCTGAGCATTAGGTGCAGAGACGTGCCTCGAGCCCTGTACGAAGAGCAGCTTTTGACGTGCTAGTCTGTTTGTCTTCCGCGGAGCGTAAACAGTTCGCGTTTGCCTGTGTAAAATAAGGCAGCGTATCTCCTTGTATGCGTAAAAGCAGTCTCCGCTGAGGGGATGTCAGTAAACGACGGTTCGGTGATATTTAATCAAATCCTCTGCATTAAATGCAGAGATCCGCCATCATACTGTGGGGCGCGTCCTGAGTGGTCTGCCATCTTTCCAGCCGTTGTCTGGGTAGCCGTGCAGCACTTTTTGTCAGGAGTCAGATGTCAGGTTCACTGCGTGACTTTGACAGGTTTATTTTGGGGAAGACGAAGCGTTCCTCGTACGCTTTAACGCTGCTATAAAAGAGGATGAGTTTTACGCCATGGAGGCGATGAAGCACCCCGTCTACGCTGAAGCGGCCTGGGCATACTGTATTTACGCGGATGGTCCCATCATATTTTACGCCGTGCTCAGCAGAAAAGCTCTGTTGCACTCTTGATGGCCTTGAGGTCCCCTGCTTACGCTGCCCTGCATCACCATGTTGCGTAGAGCTATCCAGCGTATTTTTTATGCTTCTACAAATATCATCTATGAAGACTACAATAAACTGATCCAGGTACTATTTAAACACCTTGTTCATCAGGTTCATGAACACCGTCGGGGCATTGGTCAACCCAAACGGCATCACCAAGGACTTGAACTGCCTATAACGAGTCTTGAAAGCTGTCTTCAGGATGTCTTCCCTCTTTACTTTCACCTGGTGGTACCTTCACCTCAAGTCTATCTTTGACAATACCTTCACTCCGCTCAACTGGTCAAACAAGTCATCAATCCGTGACAACGGGTATTTGTTCTTGATAGTGAGGTTGTTAAGTGCCCTGTAGTCGATACACATACTTACCGACCCATCCTTCTTTGGTACAAAAATTAATGGAGCATCCCATGGTGATGAACTGGAACGGATAAAGCATTTGTCTTACAACTCACTCACCTGCTTCTTCAACTCTGCCAATTCGCTATTGTTTACTCTACAGATGTGCTAAGACATCGGCTCTGCGCCTGACACTAAATCTGTAGAGAATTCTATATCCATGTCTGATGGCTACCCCGGCAACTCCTCTGGAAAGGCATCTAAGAACTCTATCATCAACGGATGTGGCGGCTCTTGCTCTTCTACCAAAGCTCCACAGAAATTGCCTTTGCTCTGCTCTGCTCCTCGGACGAACTCGAACTCCGGCTCTCCTGGCACCTGAAATAAAACTCAGCCTCCACGATAATCGATACTAGCATGATGTCTACTCAACCAATCCATCCCGAGTACTATATCGTAACTCAGAAGTGACATTACAAGTAAACAAACGCTCAGCTCACGGCCTCCCAAATAAACTCTATGGTTCTTACAAACATTACTAACCAAGATAATGCCACCCCCGATTGTGATCTTGCAAGTCTTCGCCAACGGTTCAGACTTAAGACGATGCCTCAAAGCAAAAGATACAGATACAAAGCTATGAAAAGCACCAAAATCGAACAAAACATGAGCTACAAAGGAATCGAGATAAACTGAACAAAGGAATCAATATTGAATATGATACGATATCATCAAAGAAGGATAGAACTTTATTCAAAGTAAAGCAATATTCAATAGATAAGTATTTGAAAAACATATTTACAATGTTTCCTAGTTGTGATTGAGTAACCTCTCAGCCTAAATCATATTTCCTAAAGCAGGCTCGTAGCAGTACTCTAGACGAGCACAACTACGATGCCACCACTAAAAATGTGTCACGACCCACACCCGGATAATCGGGCACGAGTATGTGGTTACGTCCAGCCTACGCCGCAGCATCGACGGTAGAATGTTGTCTGGGTCATTTCTAACTATCTAATATCTCAACAATATAATATGGTACCTGTCAATCATCTTAACTCTGAACGTAGAAGCAATATGGTATCTCATAAGTATGACTAATCTCAATCATAAAATAAACTAAGGAAGAATAATGCATGAATGGAATAGTGAAGGAAAGAATAAGATACAATCCATAATCTGAAATAATAATACAAACTGTGAATCTCAACAAATAATAGTCTAATACAATCCAACAAAAATAACTATACCTCCTCAGGATCTGCAACTAAGTCCTCCTGGTCTATAGGAGTATCCTCTAAAGGTACGTCGTCCTGCGGCCTGCAGAATATGGGACACTGCTCTATAAGCTAATCATCTGAAAAAATATATCCAGTCAGGATTGAAGCAAAGTACATACCTCTGAAAGCAGTTTCAATAACATAACCGAGCATATAAAACAGATATAGAAATGAAATACAAGATCATTAAACATATGTATGAATGAACTATAGATATACAGGTAATGTATGAGAATATAGAACAACAATATGAATATCAGCAATAAGATGAAATAACTGCAATCTAAACTAATATGCCTAAGAATACAAGTTCATTATGTGATCGGGTTGGGAGAACATCATCAAGTAAGATGATTACAAGTGAGGTATATAACCAGAATGTACACGATATAACAATGGGGCTTTGATCACATAATCAACTCCTACTCTCCCACCCCCAACTAATACCGATGGATCCAATCATGACATGCTACGAACATAAAATATAACCACTGAACACTAGCAGTGGGAGTACACGAATATCATAACCACCAAATACGAGCGGTGTGTGTACACGAATAAGAACACTGAACACGAGTAGTGTGTGAACACAAAATATAATTAATACCCAATATACATAATGAGATACATGTACATGAGTACCCGCTGAACACGGTAGGGGATAACATCTCCTAACGGGATCCATATAGTACCAGTCCATGAAATTATTGTGTCGGGATCAAGTATACAATTCTAGAACATGCATATATACAATATTATAAATTGAAAACTATCAGAGAAATGTAATCGCCTGAAGTCCTTAGCAAGGTATGTCTCTCGATGCCCAAGCTGGTGTCACACATACCTATAAATGGTATGTTGCATTAATACAAGGTTTAAGAGTAAAAATCAGTTAAGTTGATGCAATTCTAGGTCAATAAGCCATTTCTAGGTCAAACCGATGAAATCTAGGTTGCAAGAGTCTAACAATAGGTCACTAAGTCAATACACTATAAAACTAAACTATACAAGCTAATCTAAGATACTACAAGACACTCAAAAAGTCGTATCCTAAGATACGCAAGTTTTCATATATGAAAATAATGTTTTGGATATATATACAAGTCATTAATTATAATACTATAGCAAAATAATGTAAATACGATACCTTGGCCTTGCACCCATGTGTATCACACCTATCTCGATACCCAAACTCAATACCTTGGGTATCGGCCCACAACCTTGGTATTACCTTGGTATCCCGAGGTAACCCAAAACACTATGAGTATGGCTAAATAATACCCAAAATACTATGCTAACACAAATAACTAACTACTATAATGTATCTAACTACTAACATAAATACCACACTACATATATACATAACTAACTACTATACAATATCAACTAATACAAATATATATTTATATATGTAGCTAACTATCTACATAAAAGTATATAACTAACTAACAAATATAACAAATAGTATACATAATTAACTCTAATACCTTGAATACCCAAACCCAAGTGAAACTAAATTGATACTACACTGAAAACTGACTGAACAAGAGGATACCTGAAACTGACACCTACTGAAATATAGAACTGGTACACTAAAACCCCTACTGACTCACTGAAATATCACTAGACCAAATACCTGTGATGACACATATATAGAAACCCAATCAATATACTAACAATATACTAACACTATAATATATATATCAATACTACATATATACATAATTCATATAGCTACTATATACTAAGCTACTATGATAGATATTAACTTACCAAAACACATATCTAACTAACTAGATATAACTACTACATACTAAAAAGATAACTAACTAATTACATAAACCAATACCTCATACCCAACTAAAAACTGAAACTGAGAATTGATACCTACATAGTGAATGTCTGAAAACTGATACTGTGCTCGAGCACAGTGGACTGACCAATGTTGTTGGTACCTGTGCACAAGTTGCTGTGTTCTTCTGAGCAGTTGGTGAGACTGATACTTGTACTGATGGCTGCATACTGTAGATGTTGGTGTCAAGCACTGGCTGCTAATGCCCCTCTTCCTCGGCTGCATGAGCCAATGTATTGGCTGTGCATTACTGCTTAGTTGAACTGGACTAATGCAGTTGTTGCCTCCCTCTTGCACAATTGCTGTGCACGAAGTGCTGCACTGGAAGATACTCCTCCAGTTGACTGCTACAGCAGTTTCCTCCCAACCCGAGCTGTAGTTAGCTGTGCACAAAGTATATTCTGCTGTACTGAATTTTAGGCAAGCCCGAGATGGCTGCATTAGCCTTGCTCTCCCTCACTCACTATGAATTATTGAGCCACCCTTCATGTTATGCACGACTGCTAGGGGACTGTACATCCTCTTCTCTATTTGCTGTAGCCTTGAGTCCCCTGATGACTGAGCACTTATGCTCACACCACTCACCCACAAACACACATACACTCAAACACAAATGCACATACATTTATACACATCTACGTATATATATATACTCACCAATCTATATATATATATATATATATTTATATATATATATATATATATATATATATATATAACCACATATACTATTACACATAAACACAAACACACATATACATATATACAAGTACATCTATATATATATACACATATAGATATATATATTACTATATACACTTACACACATATACACTTAAATACACTAATCATACATACATATATTATATAGAATATCACATATATATATATATATATATATATATATATATATATATATATAAATACACATGTACATATAAGAAAGAGAGTAAAATACCAAAAACGTGGAGTGCACCGCACCCGTATCACACTAACTCTATGATACGGTTGCGATACGGCCACAACATACAACCAAACATATTTCAGAGGACACGAGAAAGTCTAATACACTAAATATGAACAATACATATTGTATTTAGATTAACTACGTGTCCATGTCACAATGTGATATGCACAAGACCTCGTGTCGGAGAAAACCCCCCAAAATTAACCTGTTTCGTCAAATTAACGAGATACGGCCTACACGTATCCAATTGTGGACACGATACTAGTCACAAACAAACAATCATATGTCAATTTGATATATTAGACCATATGACAAATACTACATGTGCCAATCTCGGAATTCTCCCAAAATTGGCACCAAAATGCACATAACTTCCACCATAGGTCTCCGATAAACCTAAAACTAATTTCTATGGGTAGCCTATGCATGTGGGTTGGTTTCTTATAGTTAAATCTCAGATCTAGAGTCTATTAGAAGGGAGAAAACTGAAATGTACATATTGGGAGATGGATTCCCAATAAAAAGACTCCAAATACAAAGTAGCTCCTCTCCTTGTAGATCTTGGCCTCCTCCTCCTTGCTCCTTGCTTCATTCTTATAGATCCTTATTGTAGAAGCCTCCAATAAAGAATAGGTAGTAAATTTGTGAAGAAATGGTGGAGAAATGATGAGGGAAGGAAGGAATTTAAAAGAGGGAAGAATGTAGATCTAAAGGAAATAGGAATTAAAATAAAATAAGAACTCTCTCTCCTCACTCTAGGGCCGGCCAAATAAACCCTCTCCATGCAAAGTGAAATATCTTAATTATCCCTTGGGGCTTCTCATAAAGAAATTAATTAGGGAGCGACGGTTCTAGTCTAATGGTTTCACTAATTAATCCAACCTCCTAATCCATGGGCTTATTTCATGGGCTCAAACTAAACGAATCTAAAATGTTGGTTCATGCTTCTAATAAAATAGGTTAGGTCCACTACAAAAGTCTAAAATAAATCTATAAATATCAATCAATAAATAATACAATAATTAATTAATCATGCATGCACAATATTTAAATACAAATAAGCCTAAAATTAAAATTACCCATGTCAATTACCAAACTACCCTTGAATGAAAATATTAGGGTGACAAATATGGTATCTCATAAATATAACTATACTTAATCATAATGCAAACTAAGAAAGATAGAGCACGAATAGAATAATGAAGGAAAAGAATCATAATACAACTACAAGACTGAAATAATATATACATGCCAATAACTTCAATAAAAGTCTAATACAAGTCTAACAATAATCTAAACCTCCTCAGGCTCTAGTGCTAAGTCCTCCTGGTCTACAGGAGTATCCTCTAATGGTATGCCCTCCTACATTCCTTAGTATATGGGACAGTGGTCTACGAGTCAATCATCTAAAAAATATATCCAGTAAGGATTGGAACAAAGTACATACCTTTGAAAGCAGTTTCAAATACATAATCGAGTATATAAAATAGATAATAGAAAAGAATATAAGATAACTAAACAACAGAATGAAATAAACTAGAGTAAACAGGTAATATACTGGAATGATGAACATGCAATAGAATAGCAGCAATATAATAGAATAAATAAAATCTAGCTAATGTGCCCTAGAATATAAGTTCATTATGTGATCGGTTTAAGTTGAACACGAATACAATATGGTAACTCGATTACAAGTGTGATATGTAATCGACATGTACACAAATTCATACCGGAGCTTGATTAAATAATCAACTCCTACTCCCCCATCCCCAACCAATACCAATAGATCTAATCAATACAAATTATGAACACAAATATGGGCACACTGATAACGAGCAGTGTGTGTACACGAACATAAGCACACTGAACACGAGCATTGTATCAACACGAAGTACACTAAATTAATACCTGATACACACGATAAAATACATGTAAATGAGTACCTGCTGAACACGGTAAGAGATAACATCTCCTTAAAGGATCCATGTAGTACCAGTCCGTAAAACTACTGTGTCGGAATCAAGTATACAGTTCTAGAACATTAGATATATATACTATGATGAAATAAAAACTAACAGAGAAATGTACCCGCCTGAGGTACTAAGCAAGGTGTGTCGCTCGATGTCCAAACTGGTATCACACAGACCTATATATGGTATATTACACCAATACAAGATTTTGGAATAAAAATAAGTTAAACTAGTTCAATTCTAGGTCATAAAGCCATTTTTAAGTCAAAACAGTCAAAACAGTCAAACTAGGTCAACTCTAGCTTAAACTAGTCAAACTTGGTCAAACTAGCTATTTCTAGGTTTTCTTAGTCCATCTCTAGGATATTAGGTCCATACACTATGTAATTAGGCTATACTAGCTATAGTAGGATACCAACAAAATACCGTATCATAAGATACGCAAGTTATTAGATATAAAAATACTATAATATATATATATATATATATATATACAAGACAAAATATATAGTACTCCTAGCCAAACTAATGCTAAGTAGATACCTTGGCTTTGAACCAAATGCGGTATCACACCACCTACAGACCCATCTTGATATACAAACTCAATACCTTGGGTATAAACCAATACCTTGACATTACCTTGGTATCACAAGGTAATCCATTATCTAACAATAGCTAACTAACCAACATACCTCACTATACACTAACATGCACTTAAACTTATAACAATACTATACCAACTAACATAAATAACATACCCATCGGATATTCAATACCCAATACACAAGATACCTCAACGTTATTCAACTAGAAATAGTACTAACCCATGCTAACTAGTGCTTATATATATATATATATATATATATATATATATATATATATATATATATACTTAACTTACCAACTAACTAATCAATATAAACTAACTTAGCTTATTAACTAGCATAACTTAACTTGTCTACAACTTAATTTCTAAGCACTACTACACACTGCTACTTATTGTTGCTACTTTTGCTTTCTTCTGCTACTGCTTATTGCTTTCTGCTGCTGCTTATTGCTTCTGCAGTGCTGTTGCTTATCTCTGCAGCTTATTCGGCTACTGTTGATGCTGATTTCTGCTTATTACTGCTTATCTGATTGCTTCTACTGCTGCTTACTGCCTGCTTATGCTTATAATTCCCCCCTCTAGCTCACATGCACACATCTAATACACACACACACACACACACACACACACACACACACACACACACACACACACACACACACATATATATATATATTTATATGTTACTACATACCCATTCTAATGATGCACTAGCACTCTCCTATTCTCCTATGACCACCAACACATCAAAATGAAATATAGAACATACACATAATTATATATATACATATATCTCATATAACAATTATAATTATAGTACTCTAATATCTATATCTAAGGTAAATTGAATTGAAATACAAGGAGCAAACACGTGGAGTACATCGCACCCGTATCACTCTGAATCTATGATACACTTACGATACCGCTCCACCACACTACCAAATGTATCCTGAAGGACCCGAGCAAGTCTAAAATCATAATTAGAAGCAACATGAAGTGTTAGCTATTCGTCTACGTGTCTGTGTCAAAATATGACATGCTCAAACCCCCGTGTCGGAAGAAAACCCCCAAATTAATCCGTATCACCAAATTATCGGGATACGGCATATACGTATCCAATTGTGGACACAACACTAGTCATACACAATCAAACTCATGTCAATTTGGTCTAATTGACCTATTGAAAAACACAAGATGTGCCAATCTCGAAATTGCCCCAAAATTGACATAAAATACTACATAACTTTCTTCATAGGCCTCCTATGAACCTAATTTTAATTCCTATGAGTATAGCCTTAGTACATAGGAGGGTTTCTAATGATTAAATTATAGATTTAAAGTCTAATTAGAGAGAGAAAATTGAATTGTATCTATTGGGAGATAGATTCCCAATAAAATTCTCCAAATAAGTGTCAAGAGCCTTCAACTTGTACATCCTTACTTCCTCCTTGTAGATCCTTGCTTCCTTCTTATTCTAATAGTCTTAAATAATGAATAGGAAAATAATTGGGAAGAAATTTGGGTAGAAATTGGTGTAGGGATGAAGGAATTTGGAAGAGAAAAATTCTAGATCAAGATTTAGAATAAAAAATGAAGAGAGAGAGTCTCTCTCCTTCCCTATGGTGGCCAGCCTCTACCCCCTCCTCCAAGCTACTATGAAATATCTACAATACCCCTTGGGGCTTGTCATGAAGGAATTAATTAAGGAGGTAAGGTTCTAGTTTAATTGGTTTAACTAATTAATTTATCCTCCTAATGAATGGGCTTACTATTGGGCTCAATTCTAACTAGAATTAAATGTTGGTCCATGGATCTAATCTAAACTAGTTAGGTCCACTAACATAAGTCCAAAATAAAATCTAACATCTAACAATAAATAAATAATATAATAAATAATATTTACAACATAAATAATATTTAATATTATATTCCCAAAAATAAAAATACATATGCCAAATTACCAAACTACCCCTAGTTAAAAAAGTGAGGGTGACACATATAACGCTTCGAAGGGTGACATTTGAATACTTGCTTGATAACTGTTATTGTATGAGAAGTTAACGAGATAAAGTTGATCTTCCTAAGACCCTCCAAATCTAAAGTACAAGCTCACAACATATCTTCCAAGGTCTGGACGGTTCTCTCTGATTGCCCGTCCGTTTGAGGATGGTAGGCGGTAATAAATCTCAACTTGGTGTCCAAACTCTTGTGCAAGGTCTTCCAAAAATTTAAAGTGAACCGAGTATCTCGATCTGATATAATACTCATTGGGATGCCATGCTGTCTTACTATCTGTCGTATGTAAATCTCTGGTAACTACTCTGTGGATTGTCCTACTCGAAAAGAATAAAAGTGAGCTACTTTTGTGAGACGATCTACTATTACCCAAACTGCATCACGACCAGTCGGGAATATAGGTAAACCGGTCATAAAGTCCATCGTGATATTTTTCTACTTCCACTGCAGAATAAGAAGCAGTTGTAATAATCCTGCTGGTCTCTGCTAGTCAGCCTTCACTTGATGACATACCAAACACCAAGAAACAAATTGTGCTATCTCTCTCTTTATTCCGTTCCACTAGAAATTTTGCTTGATGTCTTGATACATCTTGGTACCTCCTAGATAAATTGAATACAGGGAACTATGTGCCTCGGTCATTATATCTTGTCGGATATCTCCACTTGGTACACAGAGATGGTTTCCAAACATAAGAGTTCCATCTTCATGAATCGTCAACACTTTCCTAAGACCAAACTCACATTCCGTTCGAAGCTTCTGAACTTTCGGATCCTCTACCTGAGCTGCCTTAATTCCCTCAACCAAGGTAGACTGAATCTGTAAACTAGCCAATACTTCTATGTCCTGCGAAAGTACTATGTCTACACCCATTTCTCGAAGATCTTCTAAGATATGTCGGTGTAATGTCAACATAAATATATTACCTCTCCTGCTAAGGACATCTGCTACCATATTTTACTTGCCTGGATGATACTAAAGTTTTACATCATAGTCCTTTATCAATTCTAGCCACCTCATCTGCCTCATATTCAAGTCCTTCTGGGTGAATACAATCTTTAAGATCTTGTTATCCATAAATATATCCACCGGATCACCATACAAGTAGTGCCTCCACAGCTTAAGTGCAAATACTACCACCGCCAACTCCAAATTGTGAGTCAGATAATTATTCTCGTGATCTCGAAGCTGCCACGAGGCATAAGCTATCACTCTTCCATGTTGCATTAATAAACACCCAAGTCCTTTTCCTGACGCATCGCAATACACTATAAACCCTCCAGAACCTACTGAAAGTGTGAGAATCAGAGCTAAAATCAATCTCTTCTTCAATTCTTCAAATAATATTTGGCACTCTACTGACCAATCAAACTTAGCTTCGTTGCGCGTCAATCGAGTCAGCGGTGCTAAAATCCTTGTAAAGTTTACCATGAACCTTCTGTTATATTCTGTCGATCCTAGGAAACTACACACTTACAACTACTGTCTTAGGAACTGGCCAATCCTCTACGGCTTCAACCTTCATCGGATCTACTGACACTCCTGCTCTCGAGATGATATGACCCAAGAATAATACGTGATCCTACCAAAACTCACACTTGCTGAGCTTTGCATATAACTGGTATTCCTTCAAAATCTGAAAGACCTTTCAAAGATGCTCTTTGTGCTCCTCTTCACTACTGGAATAAACAAGAATGTCGTCTATGAAAACCACCATGAACTGATCTAGATATGGCATAAAAATACGGTTCATCAAATCAATAAATATTGCTGGAGCATTAGTCAGTCCGAATGACATAACTAAAATTTGTAATGCCCATATCGTGACCTAAATGCTATATTGGATATGTCTTGCTCCCGAACTCTTACTTGATGATACCCTGATCGAAGATTGATATGAGAAAACCTTGGCCTTGCTCAATTGATCAAACAAATCATCGATTCTTGGTAATAGGTACTTGTTCTTCATTGTTACTTGTATTTAATTATCTGTAATCGATACATAACCGTGATTACCCATCCTTTTTCTTTACTATAACCACTGGCGCTCCACAAGGTGATCCACTAATTCGGATAAACTTCTTTGCCTTCAGCTTTTCTACGTGTTGGTACAGCTTGTCTAATTATGATGGTGCCATTTGGTAAACTTTACAAGATATTGGCCCTGCTCCAGGGATCAACCCTATACATCACTCTACGTTCCTTACTGGTGGTAACCCTAGAAGTTCTTTTAGGAAGACGTCTAAGAACTCCTTGACTATCTTGAGAAGTTATTCTTCTGCTACCACTGTCGCTGCGATTCTCTCTTCATGTTGGTCTGCCATAGATTTGTCAAAGGCAAAATATTTTATGCCGGGGATACTAAATAATACCCTACCCTTATGGCAATCTATCGTAGCATGACTTTCACTCAGCCAGTCTATGCCTAAGATAAAATCAAAGTTACCCATAGAAAACTCGATCAATCGTGTTGGTAGTGAACGCCCGTACACTACGACCGAACACGCTATACATATTCTACTAACTCCTACGAACCCATTACTAGTGAGTATAATCAAGCTCTCTGGCAATACCTCGAACTCTAATCCAATACGTGTTACAAATTATGCAGATACAAATGAATGAGAAGCACCTGAATCAAAAAATGCTACTGCATGATGAGATACGACATAGATGTTACCTGCCACCACGTTGCCATATGCCAGTCTCCTCAAGAAATAAAGTAAAAGCTTGCCCGTGGCCCTGCTGGGCTCCTCGTTGTTGCCTCCCTTGGATACACTATTATGTCCTCTAATGGCCCTGCTGCTGATTCTTGCTGATGTTGGTACATCTGAGCTTGCGTCGGTAGCGGACGTTGACCTAATGGCCTTACTGCTATTGCTGGCCCTCTCTGCTAGACTACCCCTGGTTCTGACAACATTGGTAACTATTGGACTGGCCCTCATGGCCTCTACATCATTGGACAATTGGCAATCCGGTGATCTGGACTGTCGTACCTCATACACAACCTATTGGCTGCCCTACACACATCTCTAGTGTGGCCTCCCTTATTACAGTAATTACAACCCACCGGTGCTTATTGGCGCTGTTGAGGTTGTTGTTGATGTTGTTATTGTCTCGGCTGTTATTGTCTCGGCTGCTGCCGAGCCGATTCTGTCACCGTCGAAAATGCTGCCCTCCTAGCCACTGAATCATGGATGCGAACGCCAGGTGAGGGTGCTGACGTCTGAGGTACTCCTCCACCTCCTCCTCCACTGTAAAACCCCTTACCCAAAATAGGTATTTTATGTGTATTCTATATTTATTGTGTTTATTTAGATTATTTTAAAATTAATTTAAATCCAATGGTTGCTTTAGGACACTTTATCGTAGTTTGAACAATAATGACATAGGACGACCCCTAAATCTGTATCGCCCTTCATAGGAAGTAGCTTACACTGTAGACACTACCCGTAGGATTTTTGCGTGACACAAAATTTGATCATTTAGTATTAGTATGGCACTACAATAACAACCATAGTTTCTTGTGTGTAATATTAAGATATTTTTATATAAATAATTTATTTGTGATTATTTCCAATCCAACCTTCTTCAATAATCAACCAATAATTCCTCTATGCCAATTTAGGCCACTTCCCTCTTTTTTTAGGATTTATTTATTTATTTTATTTATTATTTTATCCTTTAGAATCCCAAATCAAATCCTAATCATTAATATCCTATTTGATTAGTTATTGACTATTTATTAACTAACAACCAAATTAGAAAACCTCCAAATTAGGAAACTCCCAATTCTATTCCTACCCCCCCTCAAACTCGCGGCCTCCATACCCATGCGCACCCTATAGGCTGACCCACCTTCTCTCTCTCTCTCTCTCTCTCTCTCTCTCTCTCTCTATATATATATATATATATATATATATATATATATATATATATATATATATATATATATAATCTCCAAACCCTAATCCTAATAAATAAAATTCTTTTCTCCACTTCCTCCCTCTTGCCGACCCCATCCCCCACACGGACACCCCGAGGATTCCTCCATACAAGAACCCTAGTTCATCTTCCATTTCCACTTTCTAGTAAGTTCTTTCTTCAATCCTGCTCTTCTCCTTTCACTTAATCATCTTCTTTTTCATATATATATATATATATATATATATAGAGAGAGAGAGAGAGAGAAAGAGAGAGAGAGCCAAACCCTAATCTTCTTTTGGTTAATGATAAACTAAGTTTTCTATGATGTTTCAAGAATCAAGAATTATATAGTATCATGGATTGATAAATGTATTGTATGTTTAAACCTATGTTGTTGATTTTAAAGTTGAACTATGAATGCTTGTATGCACCCCTAGGTAGAAACCTTGATTAAACCATGTTAATAATAGAGAAATATGATGATTAAATTATTTTTATCTATATTTTTACTATTTATTTCAGAATATTAGTTAAAAAGATTATTTTGGAATAAATTGAATGTACAATGTGTAGGGTGACCTAATTTAATATTTTATCCAAAACCCCGCATCGAACACTTCTAAATCTTTGTAAACAATTAAATTATGTTTTTATTAACATATATTAAATTCAGTTTTTAAATTATTTTTCCAGAAATATTACTTTTGAACTAAATAAATTTTATGCATAAAAAAACATAGTTGACCTAGTTTGCATGTAAACTTTTTGTAACTTGTTCTTTGGCCATATATGAATGTTCTCCCTATTATTTTGTAATTAAAACTTATTTTTTCAGAATTAAATATGATTTAGAATTTTTATGCAAAGCATAATAGTAGGATTATAATGGCAAAATTTTGCCAATAATATTGCTAGAAGACTAGTATGTGTCCAACGGAAAGAACTATAAGTAGAATTGATAATTATGCATATAAAAACTCATTAAATAATTATTTTATAGTATTTTAGAATTATTTCTAGAATTTAACTATTTTTATGAATTCAACTTTTGAGAACTTGCATGTCGAGAAAATTCTATTTAGCGACCATAAATGCATGACTAGTTATCAACCTTCGTAGAAACCCCTTGTGAGTTGAAAACCATTATTTGCTAATTTATTTATAATTAATTCTAGAATTAATACTTTAACAAATAAGGTTTTAAAAATGATTTTTGGTAATGTTGGATGGCTAGTATTAATTTGGTGTGTAGTTATTTACATGTGCAACCAACGTAGGATTGATCACTAGATGATAACTTAATGTAACTATAAAATAAGAGTCTAATTAGAGTATTAATTAATATTTAGGTGTTCGTGACGTTTCTGAGGAGAGCTGTGGACCAGATTTGTTTTCCTTGCAGCTTGGCTTGGAAGGAAAGGTACACCTTGCTTGATTTTATTGTTCAGTATATGTATGCCTAGTTTTTATTTGCTAGTTGTGTGCACGCGTCCTAGAGTAGCAGACGTACCTGGTATATTATGAAGGTACGTGGTATCTTTTGACCTGACACATGTTCAACAAGTTCACTGAGTGAGTGAGTGCATGGACTAGCGTGTCGACTGATCATTGATACGTTTGTTCGCGTTTGGTGATGGTAGTTAGTGTTGGGCTAGTTGTCTGTATTTATTGATTTTATTGCATTATGTGTGCACCGCATATACGGTTCGGATACGTTGGGAGAGAAGAATCTACTAGTGAGTGTATGGGATTTTTGTTTCTTACTGTGTGTATAGTGTGACTGACATACCCCCGAGTCCTTTTGGATGCCTGGTGGGATGACTATTCTTCTATTTCTTCCCCCTCATGTGCTACTAGAGATGTCTCGAGTGCATATCACTTAGATGGTTACTTACCATATTTATTGTATATTGCTTTACTTTCATGCATGTCAATTTCTTGTGTATTTGCTACGTCCCTTTGAGGACCTGGCACCTTTTCCAGATCCAAACGAGCACTTGTACCCGACGGACTACGGAGTTGGAGATTTTACAGACGAGGACTTTGAGGTGGAGACACATGAGTTTCCTTGAGCATTTATGGACGATAGTTTCTTAGTGTCTTGGGTGTCTTTATCTAGTTAGCTGACGCCGGACCATTTCTTTATTGCTTAGTTGTATTCTTTTAGTATTCTTTTGTATTCATTTTTAGTGGATTATTCTCCACTAGATTTTGTTTTGTATTTGATTCTGAGACTTATCTATTCATTCAATTCTTACTTTGTGATATTTTTGGATGAGACTAGATTTTACCTGCCTGGAATACTATAACTACAGCGTACTACAATTGGTTAGGTCCATTGAATTGGGTTCCTATACTTATTTGTACAGCTGGCATATGTACGTATACCTAGTCCTACGTATTTTGGGACTAGGGGGTGACATATTTTTAGTGGTGGCCCATGTAGATCGAGTTAGCCATTTCAGTTACGTAACTGTATCGAGCGGGCCTGCACTTAGGATTAGAGTTTTAGGTCTCATCCATATTTGACTATAACTCACCTTCCTTCTAATCTGTTCTATTTAAATGCTTGTATCCTGCTTGATTCAAGTACTCTTCCTAATCCTTCGTCCATCCCTTGTAGAGAGATGAATTTGCATGACAGACGTGCCACTACCGGGGGCAACTGTCTGTCATGCCCCAGTCCCAAAAATACGTAGGACTAGGACACGTAAGCATGCCAGCCGCATGGATATGGCAACTCCAATATATAGAAACCAAATCCATACGTATGCTGTAATATGAATATAAAATTCACAAGTGGTATAAAATGTAATACAAGTCACAGGGTAAAATCTAAATCTCATCCACCAAAATCATATAGAAACAAATAACCAGTATCTATGAAACTAGATCTCAATAAGGAGTATCTAAGAATGATAGTTGGATGGAGACAAATCCACTACCAACTCGAATATAAGAGCAAATACAATATGAGTACAACACCACAACGCAATATAAGAATACCAGCTATCCATCACAACTCGTAGAGAAGACATCCTCGGATCACATGTAACCATTCAAATCTGCGCTCCTGCAAATACTCAAGAAAAGATACACCTGGCAGCGGACCAGGTCCTCAGAGGGACGTAACAAGATACAGAAAATACGAGCCAATTTGAATACAGTAAACATGCATATAATTTGAAAATAAATAAGTACGCTGTACAAGACCATCTATATGAATGCAAATGAGGACAACTTTTCGACGTATGGGGAAGGGTAGGCTACTTGATCTACCTCACAACTCACACACACGTCAATGGACATCAGAAATCGACATACCGCGGGGGTAGCGACCAGCGAGACTCCAGAAATCGACATACCGCGGGGGTAGCGACCAGCGCGACACACGCCCGTAGTGCGAGCTATATACTACGGTTTACCAGAGTGGTTAAAAGCCCATACGCCTAATGATTGTCCTCTATGATACTAGGTGCCATGTATATGTCAACATATCTAATACATAGTAATGACTGAAAAAAAACTACACATGTAAGAACTATACGGAAATGAAATAAATGAACAGAAATATAAATAGCATGCAAAGTACTATAAATAATTTGGCAAGGTATCTTGCCTGGGGTCCTACTGCTGGTATGAATCAGAGTCCAAGTCACAGTCCAAATAGCCTATGTATTACAAATTTATCACGTCAAAAGATAATTTATTTTAATTTTTTAATTCTGAAATAATTACTCTAAAATCTTATTTTAATCTTATTATTCTGATTTTTATGTTAATTCCTAAATTTTGTCCAAAGAAACTGAATTTTATCAACTCGAGACTCATGGCACGCAAATCGAGGCGATCTGTTGACCAAAAAGTCAACCGACACAAACTCAACTTTCATGCATGATTTCCTGTAGATTTTAGCGTCAAAAACATGCTGGAATTTACAGCTCATCCGAATTCAAATTCGTTTGGGAATTATGGCACATACAAATTTTGTATTGTGCACCGATGGTTAAATTCTAACCTAGAAGTTCTACAGAATTAACAGTATGTAAATACTTTGAAATAAATTCTGGGAAAAATATATGTCCATGTTCTCGACATTAGCTTTCCGAAACTTTAAACGGTTTATGATTCTGATTCCTGGTTCTCCCGGAATCGCAAAAACATCGAAACACGTCTATTTTCGGACATGCTGTGCTCTACGAATTTTCCAGATTTAATACTAATAATTTAGAAAAACAATTTATATAATCAGAAATCTAACCTCATTATCGTTCTAACAAAAAAAATGGAACGCGTTTGGAGTCCGGAGCTAGGAGGAGATATCGTCTTTTTAATTCATCATAACTAGTAGAAAATGAGGCTGAATTTATGACGAATTTTAACTATTTTTGGACGAAAAAGAGAGGAATTTGGGGAAGAAAAATATGAAGAATGAGGTATTTATAATGGTGGACACTACTTAATTAAATACGACTAGGATTGGTTAATTTGGATAGGATTATGATGAATTTAAATAAGGATAGGATATGCATGAAGTTGATTTCCTAGTAGGTTCAGGATTTGAATTAATTTAAAATAGAGTTTGAATTTATCTCAATAATTTATAATCTTAAATATAATTAAAGATAATACAATTAATTTATAAAATCTTATTAATATCTATTAACACTAAATTAGCATCTATCTAATATTAAGACTATATATATCCAAATAAATCCTAAATAATTTTTAAAATCTAAATAAATTTCTTAAAATTCTAAATAAATTACAAAAAAAATATAATTAGATATTTTAAACTAAAATAAATATTTGGTAGGAACGACATGCATGGTCGTATAGTAAATCATAGAAGTCCTAGAAATTTATGTTTTCTAAGTTTTAATTACCAAAAATTCTAGAAAAATCTCCAAAAATCTAAAATAACCTAAAATAATTCTAAATGAATATTTATATAAGTAAATATACTAAGAAAAATTATTTTCTAATTAACTAAGAGAATACTCTAAATAAATTTAACATCTATAATAAATATAATAATATAAAATATACACAAATACCTATTTTGGGTGAGGGAGTTTACACTGTCATTCCCCATTCCCGATATACGTATTTGGAACATATTTTTATTTTAGCATTGTTGCATGTGCATGAAGACTAGACCCATTCTTTGGTTTAACCTAGTTCATGATTTATTTTGTGGGTTGGTTCAACTCATGAGAACCTTTGGTTCAATCATCATACCCTACCATATATAACCCAATATTTTCTCTCTCTTTCCTCACTTCTTTATTTCTTTCTCTTTCTTTAGCTTTCTCATCCCATTTCATAGCCAAGTACACCTTATATGAGAAATTAAGAAACCCTTCATATTATGGTTCCATTATATTTATTATGTATTTCTATGCACTTTTAGTTCTTGGAGTTTTCTGTTTTGATGGATAGATTAGTGTAGATCTATATTTTTAACTTAGGTTTTTATTGTGTTTTATGAGTTTTTCTTGGTTTTGATCTATTAAACTTGTGTCTTTGAAAACCAGTTTTTGCTACATAATAGAGCTTTTAATTTAGAGCATTTTGGCTTTTGCTTCAGCCGATTTGGACTTAAAATAAGGATTTTATGGATAATTTTTTTTAGTTTTTGGAGTTTTCTGCCATGGCCAAATCTGTTGTTGGAGGAGACGATGTTACCATACGGCCAGTGGGCATATGCTGCCGAGAGTGCTAAGTGGCCCAAGAGGGTTATGCGGCCTAAACTCTTGTCGTATACTGACAGCATGCATCCATCTTGTTGGACGCATGACTACTAATTTGCACAGTGTCCTTGAACACCTTGTGTTTTCACTCGCTGAACAAATAAGAAATTTTCTAAGTCCAAGAGACTACCCATGCGGCACCGACACCCATGCGACCAGGAGAACACGCGGCCACTATTTTCTTGGATGCATGGTTCTGAACAATTGGCACTTATTTCTATTGGTTTTGTCTTTTCGTCCTGACACACTTTATGGCTTGTCACCTCAGTCACATCAGTCACTTTATGTCACCTCACTGACACTTTAGTTATTGGACTTTTACTTTAACACTTTCCCCAAGGAGTACGTAACCCTGGGCATGCAGCCAAGTGGTCCATGCGGCCAGGATTGTCATACGGCCAGATTTTCCCATGCTGCCTAGAGACCCATGTGGCCTTGCTTATTTTAATTAAATGTTTTCTTTACTCTTGTGACCCAATGTAATTGGTAATTGGACTTGAATACTGTATCTGTGCTGATACCACTATTGCCTGATTATTATTTATAATTTAATATGCGCCGAGGAGCGACATATCATATAACATGTTAAGTGATTATATTTGGGTTGTGCATCGAGAATGCCTCCAAATCCCTGAACGCGTAATATTATAAATATATATTATTTTTCCAGCACGGGCATAATAAGCGAGTCAACTACCAAAGCGTGGCTAGGATATTGATTATATGAATGTTGTATACACGCTCGGGTGAATCCATATTTGATTTCCATAGATTCGTATCTAGCGTGCCCGTACATTGTATGACATCTTAAGTAAAATTCTCATGTGACCATGCCTTGAGATTTCAAACCCAACCTAGGGCTAATTATGTAACTAAAAGTAGTAGTAATATTTGGATGGAACGGTATCCCGAGATCATGTCAACGAACCTTCACACAGAGATTCATTCTAAGTGCGCTGTGGGTTGTCCACTACAGATACTGTATATCATCTGCCTTAGTGCAGTGTAGTATCTGACTATTATTATTATTCTGAGCCATTATTTTAATATAGGAACACTGGAACCGCTAATACCGTATTTTTAGCGCGGTGGCCCTACGGGGGATTGGTGCATCCTGCATGTGCCTGTTTTATTATATTGGTTCTGTCAAGACCTGCACCCGATGAAGGGGCACGAGTACGTGGGTACGTCCAGCCTATGCCACAGCATCGACGGTAGAACGATGTCTAGGTCAACTATACTATCTAATCATCTCACAATAACGTATAATCTGCCAATAATATCTCAACTCCAAGAAGGAGGGCAATATACTTAATGCAATACAATACGCAATCATAAATCTATAGCACGATAAGATATCAAAGAATTCTAACATAACTATGCAGTCTAAATATAACAACAACAAATAGAAACCATATCCAATTCTCAATTATACGACGAAAACAAATCTGGTACGAAAATGCTAAAGAAAACTAACTATGATAACTAGTGATTCCGGCTAGATCTCTCGGCAGTCACTCCAGAACTAGTCGGTCCATGTATGCACCATCTATAGGTCGAGGTCCATAGTACGTCGGATACCAATCTCCCAGATCCTCTGAAAAATATTATCCAGTCAGGAATGGAGCGAAGTACAACCCAATAGCAGTTCCTATTAATTGATAAAAACTATAAAACTGTAAAATAGGGAATATTATATACGATGAGAATATAACTGATGCTCTAAGAACATTGAAGGAGCAAGCAAAACTAGTAACAGAAATATAAATCAATGAGTACAAGAATGAAGGAGATAAACTATAATGTCATAATAAATAGAATAAGGTAATCTAAGAACTGAATATGGAATCTACAATATACCATGTGTTTGAGATAGTAACTAAATATGTGATTGACTTGGGATATTCAATGATTACACTAAGGAGATAACTCAACCATACGTGAAGTGCATGATTAGTTAGTAGCCAATGATTACACTACTAGCCGATAGTTCTTAATCACATATTTAATTAGTATTTCCTCTTCCCTGACTGATACGATGGATCTAATTATGACACGTTACTAGCCAATATATCCAATGTTTAACCTATAATATCCAATGTTATCCAATACAAATAAGGAGCATTATTCGATACCATCTCGATAATCAAAGTAACATCTCATGACTATCGATCCAATAACAATACTAATTCGTGTACCATCGTGTCAAGAATCATAAGTAACATTTCTAAATACTTGAATTCTAGTAGTAGTCAAATAATGGAAACTATCGGAGAATGTACTTGCTTGTGGTACAGAGCAAATAATACAAATCGGTGTCCGAACTATTATCACACAGACCTATATATGGAATATTGCATTAATACAAGGTTTTCGAATGAAAATAAGTTAAATAGTCAAATTCTAGGTTATAAAGCCATTTCTAAGTCAAAATAGTCAAACTAGGTCAACTCTAGGTTAAAGAAGTCAAACTTGGTCAAACTAGCTATTTCTAGGTTGTATGAGTCCATCTCTAGGATATTGGGTCCATATACTATGTATCAAGGCTATACTAGCTATTTTAGGATACTAGAGTATCGACACTATACCGTATTATAAGATACGTAAATTATTAGATATGAAAATACAATAATATATATATATATATAAGATAAAAATATATTGTATCCCTAGTTAAATTAATGATAAATGGATATCTTTGCTTTGAGCTAAATACGGTATCACACCACCTACACACCCCTCTTGATACACAAACCCAATACCTTGAGTATAAACCAAAATACCTAACAATTACCTTGGTATCACAAGGTAATCCAATATCTAACCTATGAATATCTCATCTTTAACTAAAACCAACTATATATATATATATATATATATATATATATATATATATATATATATATATATATATATATATATATATATATATATATATATATATATATATACACCAATTAACTAACTAACTGATATAATACTAACATACTATTTAATACTAAAATCAATACCTACAAATAACATAACTAGCATACCCATGCTTCTAACCTACAAATTTGACCCCTCTTAGCCATATTGCTACTCATGTTGCTGCTTCTTATTGCTGCTTGCTGCTACTTCTCATTGCTGTTGCTGCTGATGTTGCATATTGCTGCTGCTGTTGCTTACTGCTGCTGCTTCTAATTGTTGCTTCTTCTTCTTTTCACTGTTGCTGCAACTTCTTATTGCTGATGTTGCTACATACTGCTACTGCTGCTTGTTGCTGCTGCTACTGCTGCTTACTGCTGCTGCTGCTGCTTATTGTTGCTTCTGCTTCTAATTGATGCTTGCTCGTCACCCCCTCTAGCACACACCTATACACATACACTCACACACACACACACACACACACACACACATATATATATATATGCTTACAAATCAACAATAATAGTGCACATGAATTTCCCTACTCTCCCTATGACCACCAACATATCACAAATGAAATAGAAATATAACTATAACTATAACTATAACTATATCTATATCATATAACAACTATAAATACATTACTCTAATAGTTATAACCAAGGTAAATTGAATTAGAATGCAAAGTATCAAACACATGGAGTGCACCGCACCTGTATCACACTCAATCTATGATACGCTTGTGATACGGCTCCACCACATCACCAAACGTATCCCGAAGGACATGAGCAAGTCTAGAGTCGTAATTAGGAGCAACACAAAGTTTTAGGTACTCATCTACATGTCCGTGTCAAAATATGACATGCTCAAACCCCCGTGTCGGAAGAAAACCCCCAAATCAATCTGTATCACCAAATTATCGTAATACGGCCTATATGTATCCAATTGTGGATACAAAACTAGTCTATACAACCAAACACATATCAATTTGGTCTAATTGACCTATTGACAAATATATGATGTGCCAATCTCGGAATTCTCCCAAAATTGACACAAAATACCATATAACTTCCTCCATAGGCCTCCTATGAACCTAATTCCACTTTCTATGGGTAGCTTTACTACATGGGAGGGTTCTTAATGATTAAATTACAGATTTAGAATCTAATTAGAGAGAGAAAATTGAATTGTACCCATTAAAAGATGGATTCCTATTACAGTTCTCTAAATTGAGTGTCAAGAGCCTTCAACTTTTGCTTCTTCCTCCTCCTCATAGATCCTTGGCTCCTTCTTGTCCAATAGTCTCCAATGGTGAGTAAAGAAGGAATTAGAAAGAAATTTGGGTAGGGATTGGTGTAGGGATGAAGGAATTTGGATGAGAAGAATTCTAGATCTAGAATTGGAATAAATTAATGAAGAGAGAGAGAGTCTCTCTCTCCTCCCCTATGTGGTCGGCCTTTCCCCTACTCCAAGTTACTATAAAAAGTCTATAATATCCCTTAGGGCTTGTCATGAAGGAATTAATTAAGGAGGAAAGGTACTAATCCAATTATTTTAACTAATTAATTTATTCTCTTAATGAATTAGGCTTGTGGTTGGGCTCAAGTCTAACTTAACTAATGTTGGTCCATGACAAGTCTAGTCGGGTCCAATAGGTCCACTAACAACTAATCTAACTAATATCTAATAACTTAAACATTAACTAAATACATTACCTAGACATATGCAACCATATCAAATATTGAAATAATCATAAGCTAAAATATCCATACTAGTTATAGTGAAATAACATATTATTCAAACAATAATTTTTTTAGATACAAAATTTTCATAATATTACCAATATTTGAAAAGGCAAAAATACTCCCTCTCCGAAAAAGTGGTAGTGACAAGTCTACCCCATTGGAAAAATTTAGTCCTCGAAATTTAAGGGTGATCGTACTCCTTGGTCAAACCCCCAGCAATCATAGTCCAAGAAGGTCTTATCTAAAATCACACAAGGAATAGTCCTATGCAAAGAACAACATGCATAGTCACGGTCTCCGCCTGTCTTATTATTGTTGTCTCTGTCAGGGTATTCTATTAGCTATACTAACTATATAACACAAGCATCCAAAAGTTACTAAAGAAGAATCACTCAAAATAGATAGAAGGAAAAAAAAAGAACAGAACTAGCTAACCCATCATATATAGTTTCGGTCTCCTCGACCATCATCATAAATGCTCTTCCCTGCCGAAGTAGCTCCCTCTGCGGGTGATGAGCAATCTGCGGTGCTACAGGTGGCCTAGCTCAACCTCCCTACCTTCGATCTGTATCCTGTCCTGAACGATGAAGGGTCCAGAGATAATCATTCACCATATGCTCTGTTGATCCACAATGTAAGTACGCTCCAAGTCTTTTCTGGCACATCTCCCAAGTGTGCCCAGTCCTCTTATAATAGAAGCATTGAGGAGCCAGTTACACCCATCTCTGAGGCTGTTATGGCATCCGCGGTACAGGAGCTTGTACTAGGGCAATAATTGGCTTCTGCATCTGATTTTATTTTTAATAAGCTATAAACTGTATGGGAAACTATTGTTGCTGGAGCTGATAAGCCCCCTGATACTGTTGCTAGAACTTTGGCCTCTTCGTAGGTCCCGCACTTCTACTGGCATCCCCAAATATATCACGATCCCTCTTCGGCTTCAAGTTCCACTCCCGCTCTTCCTTGCGTGCCTCTGCAAGTATCTCAGAATACTTCTCATAGAAAGACGGAATGCGGATCTTTACTTCCCAATATAGACCCTCGCAGAAACGGATAGCCCAAACTTATGTCTCCCTCACCAAGTACTCTGCAAATTGGCTCAGCCTCCCAAACTCTGTGGCGTACTCCTCTACGGACATGCTCCCCTGTGTAAGGCTCTTAAAATGCCTTCCTAAGTCCAATTTGTTCGTACGAGCAAAGAACTTCTTCTTGAAGAGGTCCTTGAATACCTCTCAAGACTGCCCCGCATCTGTAAGAAGTGGCTCATTCCTGAACCAAGTGCGTGCAACGTCAAACAGTTGAAGTCCTACCCCCTCAACCTTCAGATCCTCAGCAAGACGAGACACCCTCATGAGACACTCGATATCCTCGTGACAATCATCAGCATAGACTATACCCTCTGTCCCCTTGAAAATCTAAGGTTCTAGCTTCTTAAAATTTTGAATGTTGTCCGGCTCGAGCTGAATATCTCGTGGCTATGGAGGAACCCCTCTCTGAACTGCAGCAATAGCTACATGATGGGCATTTTCCATACTCTGCCATATCATATCTGACTGCCTATGCTGGCCCTCTATCTGTGCCCTCTGTACCTCCATTATCTCTCTAAACAGTGCAACCATCGGTACAACATCTCCTGACAATGGAGGTAGTGGAAGTCACTCCGAAGCAAATAGGGTAGTCCTCTGAACAGGTGGAGGAGAACCCCCGAAGGCAATCTAGACTCCTACGTGAACTAATGTCATAGGAGGTACAACCCCTGATGTCTGAGTGGGAGGTTGAGAGGTGGCAGACCTCGCAGAAGCTGCTCCCGATCGATGGGATAAGGTATTCGGTCGCATCCTGAAGATAGATAAAAATAAAAGAAATTAATTCGACACAAGATAAGATATTATCAAGGAAGGACAACAATATTCAAAGTATTCAAAATGAATCAAAAAGTAGTAATTTTAAATTAGATTAGAATTTCTAATTGTGATTGAGTATCCCTCTCTCATCCTAGTGTCCTATGTCCTATATCCTCAGGATCGCAGTAGTACAACTAAGCCTTTGTACTACCACGACTTCATACTATTTGCGAAGTTGGACCTGCATGGGCCATCAAAAAAATGTGTCACGACCCGCACCCGATGAAGGGGCGGGCACGAGTACATTGGTACATCAGGCCTACGTCGTAGTATCGGCGGTAGAACGCTGTTTAGGTTAACTATACTATCTAATCATCTCACAATAATGTATAGTCTGCCAATAATATCTTAACTCTAAGAATGAGGGAAATATACTTAATGCAACACAATACTCAATCATAAATCTATAACACGAAAAGATATCAAAGAAACCTAACATAACTATGCAGTCTAAATATGACAACAATAAATAGAAACCATATCCAAGTCTCAAATATACACCGAAAATAAATCCGGTACCAAAATGCTAAAGAAAACTAACTATGATAACTAGTAATTTCGGCTAGATCTCCCGACAGTCACTCCAGAACTACTGGGTCCATGTCTGCACCATCTATAGGTCGAGGTCCGTATTACGTCGGACACCAATCTTCCGGATCCTCTGAAAAATGTTATCCAGTCAGGAATGGAGCAAAGTACAATCCAATAGCAGTTCCAAAATTGACGAAAACTATAAAACAGTAAAATAAGGAATGCTATATACGATGAGAATATAACTAATGATCTAAGAAAATGAAGAAACAGACAAAACTAGCAACATAAATATAAATCAATGCGTACAAGAATGAAGAAGATAAACTATAATGTCAGAAATAAAAGATGATAATCTATGAACTGAATATGGAATCTATAATATACCATGTGTTTGATATACTAACTAAATATGTGATCGGCTTAGGATATTCAATGATTACACTAAGGAGCTAACTCAACCATACGTGAAGTGCATGATTAGTTAGTAGCCAATGATTATACTACTAGCCGATAGTTCTTGATCACATATTTAATTAGTATTTTCTCTGCCCCGACTGATACGATGGATCTAATCATGACACGTTACTAGCCAATGTATCTAATATTTAACCTATAATATCCAATGTTATCCAATACCAACAAGGAGCAGTATTCGATACCATCTCGATAATCAAGGTAACATCTCATGACTGTCGATCCAATAACAATACCAATTTGTGACCATCGTGTCATGAATCATAAGTAACATTTCTAAATACTTGAATTATAGTAGTAATCAAATAATAAAAACTATCAGAAATATACTCGCTTGTGGTTCGTAGCAAATGATGCAAATCGGTGTCCGAATAGGTGTCACACAGACCTATATATGGAATATTATATTAATACAAGGTTTTGGAATAAAAATAAGTTAAACTAGTCAAATTATAGATCATAAAGTCATTTCTAAGTCAAAATAGTCAAACTAGGTCAACTCTAGGTCAAACTAGTCAAACTAGCTATTTCTAGGTTGTATGAGTCTATTTCTAGGATATTGGGTTCATACACTATGTATATAGGCTATACTAGCTATGTTAGGATACTAGAGTATTGCCACTATACCGTATCATAAGATACTTAAATTATTAGATATGAAAATACAATAATATATATATATATATACAAGAGGAAAATATATAGTATCCCTAGCTAAACTAATGCTAAGTGGATACCTTGGCTTTGATCCAAATACGGTATCGCACCTCCTGCACACCTCACTTAATACACAAACCCAATACCTTGAGTATAAACAAAAATACCTAACAATTATCTTAGTATCACAAGGTAATCAAATATCTAACCTATGAATATCTCACCTTTAACTAAAACCAACTAATATATATATATATATATATATATATATATATATATATATATATATACACCAATTAACTAACTAACGGATATAATACTAACATACTATTTAATACTAAAATCAATACCTACAACTAACATAACTAGCATACCCATGCTTCTAACATGTACTAATTAAATTAGCGACTAAACACTAACATACATCCACTAAACTACTAACCAAAAAATACAAACCTATTAACAATGGTATCTAACTAACACTTAACTTCCGACCTACAAACCCGACCCCTCTTAGCCTTATTGCTACTGCTGCTGCTTCTTATAGCTGCTTGCTGCTGCTTCTCACGGTTGCTTATTGCTGCTGCTACTGCTTACTGCTGCTGCTACTACTTATTGTTGCTGCTACTTCTAATTGCTGCTTATTATTATTGTTGCTGCTTCTCACTGTTGCTGCTTATTGATGTTGCTGCTGCTTATTGCTGTTGTTGCTTCTTCTAATTGTTGCTTGCTCGACACCCACCCTAGCACACACATCTATACACATACACTCACCTATATATATATATATGCTTCCAAATCAACACTAATAGTGCACATGAACTTTCCTACTCTCCCTATGACCACCAACACATCTCAAATGAAATAGAAACATAACTATAAATATATATATATATATATATATATATATATCATATAACAACAATAAATACAATACTCTAATAGTTATAACCAAGGTAAATTGAATTAGAATGCAAAGTTCAAACACGTGGAGTGTACCGCACCCGTATCACACTCAATCTATGATACGCTTGCGATATGGCTCCACCACATCACCAAACGTATCCCAAAGGATACGAGCAAGTCTAGAATCATAATTAGGAGCAACACGAAGTGTTAGCTACTCATCTACGTGCCCGTGTCAAAATGTGACATTCTCAAACCCCCGTATCGGAAGAAAACCCCCAAATTATCCCGTATCGCCAAATTATCGTGATACGGCCTACACGTATCCAATTGTGGATATGACACTAGTAACACACAACTAAACACATGTCAATTTGGTCTAATTGACCTATTGACAAACATATGATGTGCCAATCTCGGAATTCTCCTAAAATTGACACAAAATACCACATAACTTCCTCCATAGGACTCCTAAGAACCCAATTCCACTTTATATTGGTAGCCTTCGTACATGGGAGGGTTTCTAATGATTAAATTATAGATTTAGAGTCTAATTAGAGAGAAAAAATTGAATTATACCTATTGGGAGATAGTTTCCCAGTGTAATTCTTCATATTGAGTGTCAAGAGCCTTCAACTTGTCTTTTTCCTCCTCCTTGTAGATCCTTGCCTCCTCCTTGTTCCAATAGCCTCCAATGATGAGTAGAAAAAGAATTGGGAAGGACTTTGGGTAGCATTGGTGTAGTGATAAAAGAATTTGGATGAGGAGAATTCTAGATCTAGAATTAGAATGAAAAAAATGAAGAGAGAGAGTCTCTCTCCTCCCCTATATGGCCGGCCTTGCCCCCTACTCCAAGTTACTATAAAAAGTACACAATATTCCTTGGGGCTTTTCGTGAAGGAATTAATTAAGGAGTAAAGGTTCTAATCCAATTTGTTTAACTAATTAATTTATTGTCTTAATGAATTGGGCTTTTGGTTGGGCTTAAGTCTAACTTAACTAATATTGGTCCTTGACAAGTCTAATTGAATCCAATAGGTCTACTAACAACTAATCTAACTAATGTCTAATAACTTAAACATTAACTAAATGCAATACCTAAATATATGCAACCATATCAAATATTGAAATAATCATAAGCTAAAATATCCATACTATTTATAGTGAAATAAGATATCAATCAAACAATAATTTTTTAAAATTCCAATATTCACAATATTACTAATATTTGAAAAGGCAGAAATACCCCTCTCCGAAAAAGTGGTAGTGACAGGTTCGGTTAGCTCATGTTCGGCACTGGCGTGATCTGATGATACTTATTATGCATTATTTCTAAGATAACCTCAGACTCCATAAAAATAGCAAGCCGAACAAATGATTGGCCGATTTAGGAAGAAATGGATTTGGTTGTGACTGTATTATTCAGGTAGTAGCCTAGGGAAGTGGACTATCATAGTGTGATTGTTCAAACTTTGTCCATGTTTGGTTGTAAGGTTGAGCCTTCACGCTAGGATATGCCATGGACCTAAGTTACAACTCTGAACCTATGTAATATTATATATTTTCTTTGGATTATAGTTTTGCTATTTCGTACTTCCTTTGTGGTACTTACTATTTGGGGTCTAACTCTACTAGTTTTGTATGGCCATGTTTCGAGACAGCACCTGAGAATCCAGTGTACTTTTCCCCAAGGAATTGGTCGCAGGGGATAGCGAGTGGATTTTCTTCTTCCCTGCTCGTCGTTGCATATTTACTTCCTTTATGATATTTAGCCACCGGCACCTGTTAGCCATCTCATCTAGACATTAGTTTTCTTACATTATTGTATTAAATCAGACTGCAGTTGAATCCCTGTAATGTACTTTTGTTACACTTCCAGATTCTTATTTTTATACAGCTGAACTCCAGAATATTTTGAGAAAGCATTTGGGTCACCTTATTACGTATCATATATGCTCTATGCTTATTATTTCTTGTTTGAATGATTGAGACATAGAAGTTCTTGACCATAGGAGACTTGATTGTAGCATGCACACCCTTGTCTTATACAGCTGTGATCGTCGTACGACATATAGTACCTTGTACGTGGTAGCTGGCCATGTCCGTCTCCGTATTTCGGTACTAGGGCATGATAGTAATACGTCTCCAGGGGTCAATGGCCAATCACCAGAAGGGGTCTAGACGAATCCTCGACTTCCAGGACCGGACGGACAGACTGACACTCCGGTTCCACCAACTTCTCCCGTAGTGCCTAATGGAGCTCCCCCAGCTCCAACAGCACCACAGGACGACCAGACACAGATATTCCAATTCTTTCAGATGATGATATAGGAATAAAGGCAACAGGCTGCCGTCCTAGCTGTCGAACAGAGGCAACAAACGACAGAGCAGAGACAAGAAGCCGCCGAGATGAGACAGGAATTCTTGGCAGCACTTGAGAGGATGGCTGCACCAACAACCGCACTATCTCAGGCACTAGCTCTAGTGCCACAAGCACGTAATGGTTCAGTTAAGGATTTTGTGCAAACGAACCCTAAGCCATATAAAGGCAATGAGAGTCCAGCGGAGACCACAACTTGGATAACTAGTACCAAGAATCTTTTGAAGGTGTCACAGCTGTCTACGGATTTATGGATGACAGGCATGAGGACTCAGTTAGAAGGGAACGCTCATTACTGGTGAGAATTGATGGAGCGCCGATGGGGTACACGCCAGACTTGGGAGCAATTCTTGGGGTACTTTGAGAAGAAATACTTTTCGACCACTGTAAATGATGCATTGTACAACTAGTTCCTCCATCTAGAGCTGGGAAACAAGACGGTCGATGAGTATGACTCAGAGTTTAGCCACCTCAGTATATATGGTGTCGTTCTGATACCCAATTACTTGGAGATATCTATGAGATCTCATCACGGGCTGACTTAGGAGCTTCAAAACTATACCAGCTCACAGTCCCAGATCTCTTACCCTGAATTATTACAGAGGCCAGGATTTAGGAGGCCATCAGCAAAGGAAAAGGAAATCAACAGAGAATTCAGCAAGGACCAGCAAAGATGCAATAAGGATGGCCTATCAGACGACTAATGGGACAACAACATCAACAGAGGACAGGGCCCTACCGGCTCAAAGAATCTCCATATTGCCATTTCTGTGGCAAGAAGGGGCACAGGCAAAAGGAGTACAGGAAGAAACTGGAAACTTGCTTAATTTACGGATCAGGACAGCATCTGGCTCAGTATTATCCGCAGCGTAGAGCTATTATTCAATTTGGAGGGAAGAAGCCAGCAGTACCGACACCAGGAGCAACCAACCAAGGAGGAGAAGAAGTACTTCATCTACCAATACTAGGAGGCCAGTAGAGAGGACCACCTATGGCACCACAAACAGTATAGTTCGAGAGAGCCAGACAGTAGGCAAGAGCTCAGAGGCAAGGACATGTATTTTTACTAACTCAGGGAGGAGAAGAGATTGAAGGAGAGGCTATTACAGGTATTATTTTAGTTGGATCAGTACATGCCACTGTTTTATTTGATTCTGGGGCCCCTCTTTCATTAATATCATCTAGATTTGTAGCAATGTATATAATAGCTACTTTACCCTTGCCTAAGAGTTGGAGGATTCTTCCCGGGGGAGGAATAGTGCGTGTAACTAGTACCTGCAGGACTTGTTCAGTTATTGTTTGTGGTCGAGAGATGATGGCTCAACTTTTGGTATTTCTAATGCCAAATTTTGACCTAGTATTGCGAATGGATTGTCTAAGTCAATACCTTGCAGAATTAGATTGCTATAAATATTGTGTTATCTTTAAGCCGCTAGGCCAGCCAGAGTTTGAGTTCATGAGAGGGACTATAGAGAAGGGTGTCACCCCCATATTTCAGATTAGGGGTATTTTTGTTTTTCGTAATTAATGTGTAAATGAACAGTATGATAATTAATTATATTTAAATTGCTGTGATTTTTATTTGATTGCTGCACTTTATCGTTGCTTCGATAATTAGAACACTACACTAGTCATTTTCTTCCAACAGATTTTACACCCTTGTCCTAGACGTGCCAAACTGTTACTTTGATCCTTGTATGACTCATAACCATGTCTTTTTGTGCTTCATTTTAGTCGTACAACATTCGTCGCGACCGACTACAATTAATTCCCTATAAATCTAACTTTGTACCCTTGTGTGTTCCAATCGAATTGGAGACACGACCTCAACCTATTTTGAGCAACCCAAATTAGGGTAATATTCTATTCTGAGTCTACTTCATTCATGATGCTTGTGTCCCACTTAAATTCAGACCCTTGTACTTCTAATTAATTTAGAACAACAATTATATCTATTTTTTTATTAATTAAATCCATAAACCTCACATTGTGTAATTTTCTAATTGTTGGATACTTTTGTGCAAAAGTGCATTAAGGTATCCATCCCGTTGGACACGACACGTAAATAAACCCTTTTCTCTTCCATGTGTATTTTTCCATAATTTTCAGGAATGTGTAATTTAACATCAACCTCCTTGAGCCATGGCCTCCAAACCTTGAAACAATGCATCCTAGCCTTCCGTTTTAATTCTATTTAAATCCTAGCCATTGAAATATCCATGGCAAGGTCCAATACCAAGAGGGCTTTGACCAAGCCTATTCCAAGGTCAACCCAAACCCATTGCATATAAATACTCCTTTCCTTTATTTTTCTTTTTCTTTTCCTAAAAAACCTAAAACCCATATTCATCCGATTTCCTTGTTCCCATCAACCCGCTGGCCATCTCCCTACCGACGACAACCCTACCGACTCACCGATCTCCTCCGCCCAGACAACGCGCGACCCCGCCGGTCGCCACCACCATCCATCTCGACTGTTCCATCCCCGACCGACTTCATTCCCTCCACGACGCCGGAACGGCACAACCGACAACCGCCTGCACCGCTGCTGAAGCCCGACGACCCGCTGCTATCGCCAGCAACCCGACTTCGACGAACCCGCTGAACTGAAGACCGCCGGACTTTGACCCTCACCCTGCTAAATCTTCACCGAGCATCCTTCGCCGGAGCACTGAAACCAGCAACTCGACCGGCCAGAACTCGCCTGATAGCCCAGACCTCGCCATCCCAGCTGTACACGTCGCCCGGACTCATTGTACCATCAACGACCGCTGAACCGGAGAAACCCGGAGCCACTGACCTGCTGCCAACCGACACCAGCACCCCGCGACGACCTCGACGCACACGACTCATCCCACGTATCCAGGTTCGAGCCCCTTCACGTGCGTGTACGTGCACGCACATACGCGTATTCTTTATTGTATACATGCGTATTATAGTTGGTATTCGTATGTGTATTGGTATATTGGTGTGTTGGTATGTACGTATTGGTATGCGTATTGGTATATAGTTAATATTAGTATTGGTATATAAGTATATATACATATATAGTATAATTCTTAATTAAGTATATATATACCTACATATATGTATCGTACATGGGTCCCTAATATATGTTTAATATATATATATACATAGTATAATTTCTATTATGTATATACATATATTTATTATAAGTGTAATTAATTAGTACGATTGTAATATGTATAATATGTATAGGTTAATTAATAATATGTATTATATATCTATGTACTAGATGACCCGAGTGTAACCACGGATATCCCGTAGTTACATTGACCTGTGACCATGTAACATGTTAGCCGACTGCCACATGTACACCGACGTACTGGCAATACCGTATCATTGACTGTCTGTTATGCACAACAACTATAGACGTGACCCCCTAGCGTAGTCTCTGAGATCATTGTGTTTGATTGTGTGTATAGTATAATGTCTGATGCAATATTGTATTATATGATATGTCTATAGGACTGTTGGATCATTCAGACGATACTTTGGAACCAGGACATTGGTATTGCTAGCTAAGGACCACAGACGAGTATATTCTCTGACAGTTTCCATTATGTTGATTATCTCTATATTCTAGTTGTATAGCGTATATGACTCTGACACTGTTGTTTACACTAGTTGGCATCATCGAGACCAGTCACGAGGAGTCATGATTTGGAATCCATCATGCTAGCTGGGGAAAACGGGGAAATATTAGTAGCTTATGTGATCATACCGAAACTTTGCTTGCATCATAGCTCACCCATACCTCACGTCGGTGCAGCCTGACCATTACATGCCTCATAGCCTGTTATGTGTGACTAGCCTGATTATTGCTCGCATTATAGCTATCCGGATGGTTAGCTTGACCTTACATGAATCATAGCTAGTCATACATAGCGAGCCTGATCAGTCCCAAGCCGATCACAAGATATGCTGATGTTTCACATAGTTAGATGTTCTTGACATGTATCTCTAGTATGTTGATCTAGCATTCCTTATGTTCTAGTCATGATTCTAGCATTCACATATATACCAGTTCATTGTTCTAGCGTGCACTTGTATTTCTATTTCATTACTAGATATACATTTATGATGATGTTCCAGTATTTCTTTATTACAGAATTTCTTGCAGTACTTCATTATGTCTAGTATCTCTTATTGCCAGTATTCATATCTGTCTTGTATTTTTTCACATTGTATTATAGTTTTTATCAATATATGTGGAACTGTTGTTAGTGGTTGTACTTCGTTCCAATCCTGACTGGATATTTTTTCTAGAGGATCTTGAGGATTTCTATACCACACACTATGGACCGGGTATAGATGCAGACTACACACCAAAGACTTTAGAGGAGACTATTCCTTTATAGGAGACATTACCTGCAGTTATCTGGACAGTATTTATCTTATGCACTAAGACTTATTTGAGGTTATTGAGTTTATGTTTAGACTTATTCTTAGTTTATGTTGAGACTTGTGGAGACTTTATGTTGGACAGCTAGACTGTGGTTTATCTTTATTTTGAGACATGGTGTTTGACTATGTCATTCTTCTTATCTTTTATGGTGCCTTTATACTTCTATAGTTGTTGTGATTTAGTTTACATTATGAGATATTGTGAGATGTATATTATCCTCCTTATGGAGATTGATATCATTGACAGGTATTTAGTTATGTTAGTATTTATTGTGACCTAGACAGCGTTCTACCGCCGATGCTGCGGCGTAGGCTAGACGTAGCCGCGTACTCGTGCCCCTATATCGGGTGCGGGTCATGACATATTTTTAGTGGTGGCCCATGCAAGTCTAGTTTCGCAAGTTATGCGATATCGTGGTAGTGCGACAACTTAGTTGTACTGCTCAAGCCTGCAATAGGATATAGGAAATAGGATTTAGAATGAGAGTATGCTCAATCACACTAGGAAATTCTGATCTTCAAAATGCTATTCTAAATAATTGCTTCCTTTAGAATTCTACTGTCCTTTCTTGATGATATCGTATCTATCACCTTAATTGATTCTTTTGGTCTGTCTTCAGGATGCCGCCGCAGACTAGATCTCTGAGAGCGAGAGCATCAACTTCAGAGGGGCCTGCCACCTCTCGACCTGACGAACAGACATTTGGAGTTCCTCCTACAACTCCTGTTCATGTGGGAGTATCTGCAGCCAATGGGATCCCTCTTCCACCTGTTCAGAAGATTGCCCCAGCTGTGACGGACAACCTTCCACCACCATCGACACCGATTTCCGGAGGTGTGCCCACTGACGGGGCACATATGTTCGCATTGATCCAGGGCATACTAGAGGCCCAGAGAGTGACAGCAAAAGCTCAGCATGTTCAAGCTGAATCTTAGAGAGTGCAAGCAGAAGCACACCAGGCGTAGACAGAACTGATAAGAGAGAGCATAGAGAATGCTCATCAGGTGGCTCTCCAGGTTGTGGAGAGAGTAGTACGGCAACCGCAACATCATGGCCAACAACAAAAGAGGCCAGGTACTATAGTAGACTTTTAGAGGATGATGCCTCGAGAGTTCAAAGGCACAGAAGGAATATTCTATGCTAACGATTGGTTAGAGGACATAGAGAGGAACTTGCGCTTAGCACAGATCCCGAAGATTCTTCCGATAGAGGCCGCTGGCAGTCAGATTTTTGATATCGCACTGACGTGGTATCGTACAGAGCCGAGACTCGCTATTGAGGGACTTACTTGGGAGGACTTCAAGGATCTCTTTAAGGAAAAATTCTTTCCTGACGTAGCCTTGGGAGCATTAGAAAGTCAGTTCCATGACTTAATCCAAGGAGGCATGTCAGTCGACGAATATGCCGCAGAGTTTTGTCGATTGAGTCGATTCGCACCGTCGATGATTCGAGACCCAGGAGATAGAGCACGAAAATTTAGAAAGGGATTAAATAGAGAGATCAAGTCTCATACTTTGGGATGACGTACTGCTATATTTGAGGGTATTCTGATGGATGCCCAGATTGCTGAAGATGACTTAGACCTCAGGCCCAAGAGAGGACGCGACACTTATGGAGCAACAGGTGGTAACACAGGACCGGCCAAGCGCCCACACTTTCAACAACAACAGCAGAGGCTGTACCAGCAGCAACACCAGCAATAGGCACCAGTTCGAGGATATATCCAGCATCAACAACCACAGAGACAGAATCAGCCCATTGCCCAGTGCACGTATTATGGAAAGATGGGACATACAAGAGACATCTGCCAGAAAAGGTTGGGTACTTGCTTGTCATGTGGATCATCAGCACATCAGTTGAGAGACTGCCCAGCTGTTCAGACTCGCCAGGGAGGAGCAGCAGCTCAGAGAGGACCAGCCAAAGCACCTACTATACCAGGAGGCCAACAGAGAGGACCTCCACTTCCACCACAATAGCAGAGGTTTGCTCAGCACCAACATCAGCAGAGAGGAGCAAGACAGGGACGAGCTTATGCCATGACTACTAAGGAGGCCGAGCCAGCTGGAGACGTGATTTTAGGTTCAGTTTCAATCGATTCTATTCCAGCACTTGCATTATTTGATTCTGGTGCTTCCCATAGTTTTGTATCTATATCTTATGCCCTTAAGCATCGTTTATAAATGGAACCATTAGATAGGACTTGTAAGATCATGACAGGAGGAGGTATTATCCTAGTCCGTGATTGTTATAAGGATCGAAGAGTGTCATTAGAAGGCCGAGAGTTGAGCGTGAGTTTACTCGTCATGCCACTTCCGGGATACGATATTGTACTCGGAATGGACTGGCTGAGTAAACACCATGCTTCTATAGATTATCACGGAGGTAGAGTAGTATTTCGACCGCCAGGAGAGCCAGAGTTCGAGATCGCCAGAAGAGCAGAGGAGCGGAGCAGAGGTACTTTTTGCGGAGCCAAGATGGAAGAAGAGGAGTTACCACATCCACTTATAGCGGAGTACCTGGATGTATTTGTAGAGAAGTTGCCAGGTTTGCCGCAAGACAGAGATGTTGAATTCTCTATAGACTTGATACCAAGAGCGGAGCCTATTTCGCAATATGTCTATAGAGTCAACAATAATGAGTTGGTAGAACTGAAGAATCAAGTTGAGGAGCTGCAAGACAAAGGTTTCATTAGATCCAGTTCATCGCCATGGGGAGCACCGGTACTATTCGTACCGAAGAAGGACGGCACAATACGCATGTGTATCAATTATAGAGCTCTGAACAACCTCACTATCAAGAACAAATACTCGTTGTCGAGGATAGATGATCTCTTTGATCAATTGAGAGGAGCAAAGGTATTTTCAAAGATAGACTTGAGGTCAGGCTATTACCAGGTGAAGATGAAGAAGGAAGACATACCGAAGACATCCTTTCGGACCAGATATGGCCAGTTTGAATTCACAGTAATGCCGTTTGGTTTAACCAATGCACCAGCAGTATTTATGAACTTGATAAACAAGGTATTCCACCAGTACCTTGACAAGTTCGTAGTGGTGTTTGTTGACGACATTCTAATATATTCAAAGATCCCAGAAGAGCATGAAGAGCACATGAGGATGGTCTTAGAGACTCTCAGGAGAGAGAAGTTATACGGGAAGCTTTAAAAGTGTGAGTTCTTCCTTGACAAGGTTGAATTTCTTGGACATATGGTGACGGGTAACAAAATTTCAGTTAACCCAAAGAAGATCGAAGCAGTAGAGTCATGGGCTACCCCCAGTTCAGTAGCTGATATCAGGAGCTTTCTCGGACTAGCAGGATACTACAGAAGGTTCGTAGAAGACTTCTCCAAGATTGCAGAACCAATGACTAGGATAACCAAGAAAGATGTAGATTTTGTCTGGACAGAAGAATGTCAGGCCGTGTTTGATGAGCTGAAGAAGAGATTAACAACAGCACCAGTTTTGACGTTGCCATCCGGGACAGGTGGATTCACTATCTACAGTGATGCTTCAGGAAAAGGTTTGGGATGCCTTCTTTAACAATACGGAAAATTAATTGCCTATGCTTCAAGGCAATTACGCCCTCATGAAAAGAACTACCTCACTCATGATCTGGAGTTAGCAGCAGTTATCTTCACTCTAAAGCTGTGAAAATACTATCTGTACGGAGAGCGTATGGAGATCTTCACTGACCACAAGAGCTTGAAGTACGTATTTACACAGAAGGAGCTGAACATGAGGCAGAGAAGGTGGTTTGAGCTGATAAAAGACTTTGATATCTCATTACAATACCACCCAGGAAAGGCCAACGTAGTCGCTGATGCCTTGAGCAGGTATCCGATGGCTATGTACTCAACTACAGATAGACATTTATTGGCTGATCTTGAGAGCTTGGTAATTGAAGTACTAGTTCCAGGTATTTAGATTCAGATATGGGGATTACAGATACAATCATAGCTGATGGATAGAATTAAAGCTGCCCAGTATGATGATGAGACTCTGAGGAATATCAGGGTAAAAGTTCAGACAGGATTGACAGACGACTTCACTATTGCGGATGATGGATCTTTACGGCATGGCACGAAGATGTGTGTGCCAAGTGGAGAGCTGCACAAAAAGGTTTTGCAGAAGGCACATCGCTCTCAATACTCGATGCATCACGGAGCCAACAAGATTTATCGAGATCTGAGGGAGCACGTATGGTGGTATGGTATGAAGTACGAGGTAGCACGCTTTGTATCCTGATATTTAGTATGCCAGCAGGTAAAAGCAGATCGACAAAGGCCAGGCGGATTGCTTTAACCTTTATCCATTCCAGAATGGAAGTGGGAGCATGTGACTATGGACTTTATTTCAGGATTTCCACGTTCTCCAGGAGGAAAGGATGCAATTTGGTCATCGTAGATAGGTTGACCAAATCAGCCCACTTCTTATCTTTAAAGGGTTATTTTGACAGAGAAGCTAGCAGAAATGTACGTACAACATATTGTCAGATTATATGGAGTTCCTGTGAGTATTGTCTCAGATCGGGATAGTCGTTTCACTTCCTATTTCTGGAGGAGTCTGCAGGCTAGCTTGGACACTCAGCTCAAGTTCAGTACCGCGTATCACCCTCAGACAAACGGACAGTCTAAAAGTACTATTCAGAATCTTGAAGACATGTTACGGACTTGCGTTTTGGATCTCGAAGGTTCTTGGGAGGATCACCTACACCTAGTAGAGTTTGCTTACAACAACAGCTACCAGGCCAGCATTGAGATATCACCATTCGAGGCTTTATATGGACGGAGATATCGTATACCGTTATCATGGGATGATATTGGAGAGAGAGCTTTGTTAGGACCATAAATGGTCGTGGATGCAGCAGAAAAGGTAAAACTTATCAGAGATAGACTGCAAGTGGCACAGGACAGACAAAAACATTGGGCCGATAGACACCGTAGACCCCTAGAGTTTTAGGTATAAGTTTTTTTTATTGGTTGTGATTGTTTTGTTCTTAGATTGTGTGTTAAGATTGTTTGTTCTAGGTTGGCGATTTGGTGTTCCTACGGATTTCTTCGACACGGGGCACGATTCATTTTCGTAGAGGCGGAAAGCTTAGTCCACGTTACATCAGGCCCTTCAGTATTCTTACAAGGGTCGGTGCAGTGGCCTATAGACTTGACTTGCCTCCTGCTCTAGATGGAGTTCATGACATGTTCCGCGTGTCACAGCTGAGAAGGTACGTGGCCGATCCTAGTCACGTACTAGATCACTCGGAGATCGAAGTTGGACCGACACTCAGCTATCCTGAACAACCCGTTGAGATCTTGGATCGTAGAGAGAAGGTATTATGGAACCAGACTATTCCCTTGGTTTGTGTTGCATGGAGACATCATTCTCTAGAAGAGTTAACTTAGGAGAGAGAGGACGAAATGCGCGAGCAGTATCCGTATCTCTTCGAGACTTGAGGTATATTCATTGTTTGATTGTTTGCTCTTGTACTAGTTTTTTAAATTTTGAGGACAAAATTCTTTTAAGGAGGGTAGACTTGTCACCCACACATTTCAGATTAGGGGTATTTTCGTCTTTTCGTAATTAATATGTAAATAAATTGCATGATAACTAATTATATTTAAATTGCTGTGATTTTTATTTAATTGCTGCACTTTATCGTTGCTTCGATAATTAGAACACTACACTAGCCATTGTCTTCCAACAGATTTTACACCCATGTCCTTGACGTGCCAAACTGTTACTTTGATCCTTGTATGACTCATAACCATGTCTTGTTGTGCTTTATTTTAGTCGCACAGCATTCGTCGCGACTGACTATAATTAATTCCCTATAAATCTAACTTTGTACCCTTGTGTGTTCCAATCGAATTGGAGACACGACCTCGACCTATTTTGAGCAACCCAAATTAGGGTAATATTATATTCTGAGTCTACTTCATTCATGATGCTTGTGTCCCACTTAAATTCAAACCCTTGTACTTCTAATTAATTTTAGAACACCAATTACATCTATTTTTTAATTAATTAAATCCATAAACCTCACTTTGTGTAATTTTCTAATTGTTGGGCACTTTTGTGCAAAAGTGCATTAAGGTATCCCTACCGTTGGACACAACACGTAAATAAACCCTTTCTCTTCCATGTGTATTTTTCTATAATTTTCGGGAATGTATAATTTAACATCAACCTCCTTGAGCCATGGCCTCCAAACCTTGAACCAATGCATCCTAGCCTTCCGTTTTAATTCCAATTAAATCCTAGCCATTGAAATATCCATGGTAAGGCCCAATCCCAAGAGGGCTTTGACCAAGCCTATTCCAAGGTCAACCCAAACCCATTGTATATAAATACTCCTTTCCTTTATTTTTCTTTTTCTTTTCCTTAAAAACCTAAAACCCATATTCATTCGATTTCCTTGTTCCCATCAACCCGCCGGCCATCTCCCTGCCGACGATAACCCTACCGACTCACCGATATCCTCCGCCCAGACAACGTGCGACCCCGCCGGTCACCACCACCATCCATCTAGACTGTTCCTATCCCCGACCGACTTCATCCCCTCCACGACGTCGGAACGGCACAACCGACAACTTCTTGCACCGCTGCTGAAGCCCGACGACCCGCTGCTATCGACAGCAACCCGACTTCGACGAACCCGCTAAATTGAAGACCGCCGGACTTCAATACTTACCCCGCTAAATCTTTATCGAGCATCCCTCTGCCTCACCCGTCTCGTCCTTCACCGGAGTACTGAAACCAGCAACTCGACCGGCCAGAACTCGCCTGCACAGCCCGAACCTCGCCATCCCCGCTGTACACGTCGCCCGCACTCGCTGTACCATCGACGACCACTGAACCGAAGAAACCCGGAGCCATTGACCTGCTGCCAACCGACACCAGCACCCCGCGACGACCTCGACGCACACAACTCGTCCCACGTACCCAGGTTCGAGCCCCTTCATGTACGTGTATGCACACGCATATACGCGTATTCTTTATTGTATACATGCATATTGTAGTTGGTATTGGTATGTGTATTGGTATATTGTTGTGTTGGTATGTACGTATTGGTATGCGTATTGGTATATGGTTAATATTAGTATTGGTATATAAGTATATATACATATATAGTATAATTCTTAATTAAGTATATATATACCTACGTATATGTATCGTACATGGGTCCCTAATATATGTTTAATATATATATATATATATATATATATATATATATATATAGTACAAATTCTATTATGTATATACATATATCTATTATAAGTGTAATTAATTAGTATGATTGTAATATGTATAATATGTATAGGTTAGTTAATAATATGTATTATATATCTATGTACTAGATGACCCGAGTGTAACCACAGATACCCCATAGTTACATTGACCAGTGACCGTGTAACATGTTAGCAAACTGCCACATGTACATCAGAGTACTGGCAAGACCGTATTATTGACTGTCTGTTATGCACAACAACTACAGACGTGACCCCCTAGCGTAGTCTATGAGATCATTATGTTTGATTGTGTGTATAGTATAATGTCTGATGTAATATTATATTATATGATATGTCTATAGGACTGTTGAATCATTCAGCTGATACTTTGGAACTAGGACATTGGTATTGCCAGCTAAGGACCACAGGCGAGTACATTCTTTGACAGTTTCCATTATGTTGATTATCTCTATAATTCTAGTTGTATAGCGTACATGACTCTGACATTGTTGTTTACACGAGTTGGCATCATCGAGACCAGTCTCGAGAAGTCGTGATTTGGAATCCACCATGCTAGCTGGCGAAAACGAGGAAATATTAGTAGCTTATGTGATCATACCCAAACTTTACATGCATCATAGCTCACCCACACCTCATGTCGGTGCAGCCTGACCATTACATGCCTCATAGCCTGTTATGTGTGACTAGCCTGACTATTGCTCGCATCATAGCTATCTGAATGGTTAGCCTGACCTTATATGAATCATAGCTAGTCATACATAGCGAGCCTGATCAGTCCCAAGCCGATCATATGATATGCTGATGTTTCACACACTTAGTTAGATGTTCTTGACATGTATATACTTTATGTTGATCTAGTATTCCTCATGTTCTAGTCATGATTCTAGCATTCATATATATACCAGTTCATTGTTCAAGCGTGCACTTGTATTTCTATTTCATTACTAGATGTACATTTATGATGATGTTCCAGTATTTCTTTATTCTGGCATTTCTTGCAGTACTTTATTAAGTCCAGTATCTCTTATTGCCAGTATTCATATTTGTCTTGTATTTCTTTACAATGTATTATAGTTTTTATCAATATATATGAAACTGCTGTTAGTGCTTGTACTTCATTCCAATCCTGACTCGATATTTTTTCCAGAGGATCTTGAGTATTTCCGTACCACACACTATGGACCGGGTATAGATGCAGACTACACACCAGAGACTTTAGAGGAGACTATCATTTAGAGGAGACATTACCTGCAGTTATCTAGACAGTATTTATCTTATGCACTGAGACTTATTTGAGGTTATTGAGTTTATGTTTAGACTTATTCTTAGTTTATGTTGAGACTTGTGGAGACTTTATGTTGGACAGCTAGACTGTGGTTTATCTTTATTTTGAGACATGGTGTTTGACTATGTCATTCTTCTTATCTTTTATCGTGCCTTTATACTTCTATAGTTGTTGTGATTGAGTTTATATTATGAGATATTGTGAGATGTATATTATCCTCCTTATGGAGATTGATATCATTGATAGGTATTTAGTTATGTTAGTATTTATTGTGACCTAGACAATGTTCTACCGCCGATACTGCGGAGTAGGCTGGACATACCCGCATCCTCGTACCCCTATACCGGGTGCGTGTCATGACAAAGGGAGTAGGCCAATACGGTGGAGCTTACATGATAATGGAAGTTGTGTCACCACCGATTATTGTGGAGTTTGCAGATATCTTCCCAGACTAGTTGCCAAGTCTGCCACCAGACATAGAAGTCGAGTTCACTATTGAGTTAGTGTCGGGAGCAGCGCCAATATCTTCTAATGTGTATTGGCTAGCAAAGAAGGAGCTATATGAGCTGAAGGTGCAGTTGTAAGAGTTGCAGGACAAGGGATTCATTAGGCCAAGTTCATCACCTTGTGGAGCCCCAGTTTTGTTCGTGCCAAAGAAAAATAGAACAGTTTGCATGTACATCCACTACAGAGCCCTTAATGCAATGACCATCAAGAACAAGTACCTTATGCCATTGATTGAAGACTTATTCGACCAACTAACAAGAGCACGGGTGTTTAATAAGATTGATTTAAGATCGAGATACCTTCAAGTGAAGGTAAGGCATGAGGATATTCAGAAGATGGCTTTCAGGCCTCACTATGGTCACTATGAGTTCTTGGTAATACCCTTCGGATTGACAAATGTGCCAGCTGTGTTTATGAACTTTTTATGAAATTAATGAACCGAGTATTTCATCAGTACTTTGTGACCAATTTGTGGTCATATTCATCGACGACATTTTGGTGTACTCAAAGAGCCATGAGTAGCACGAGGAACATTTAAGGAAGGTGCTAGAAACATTGAGGCAGCAGAAGTTATATGCTAAGCTGAGAAAGTGTGAGTTTCTTCTAGATCATGCCTCTTTTCTTAGGCATGTTATCTCGGGAGAAGGAATATCAGTGGATCCAGCCAAGATATCAGCAGTGGAGACATGGCCAACGCCAACCGATGTCTCAGATGTGCTAAGTTTTCTAGGACTTGCCAGATATTATCGGATGTTCGTGTAGAAGTTTACGAGGATTGTAGAGCCTATGACAAGGTTTATCTGCAAAGACCAGGAGTTTGTTTGGAAAGAGGAGTGTCAGATGGCGTTTATTGAGTTGAAGAAGTGCTTGACTACATCGCGGATCTTGACCAAACCTACTTGACCTGGAGGATTTGATATTTATAGTGATGCTTCCTGAAAGGGATTAGGTTGCGTCTTGATTTAGCACAGTAAGGTGGTAGCATAGTATTCTCGGTAGTTAAGGATCCATGAAAAGAACTACCCCACTCATGACTTGGAGCTTGCAGTAGTAATCTTTGCTCTAAAGCTTTGGAGGCACTATTTATACGGAGAGACCATGAAGATTTTTACAGATCATAAGAGTTTAAAGTATGTCTATACTTAGAAAGATCTTAACCATTGACAGAGACGATGGCTTGAGTTGATTGCCGAATTTAACATTGAGCTGCAGTACCATCCGGGCAAGGCTAATATAGTAGCGGATGCGTTGAGTAGGAGACCGATGGCGTACTTCTTGACAACGCAGAAGAAATTATTATATGATTTGGAGTAGCTGGGCATAGAGGTGGTTATGCCAGAAGAAGTCACAAAGTTGATGAACCTTCAAGTGCAATCATCTTTGGTGGAGCGTATCAAAGCAGTTCTGTCGATCGATGCGATATTTCGGCGACTTCGACAGAGGACTGAGACTGTACTGCAGACTGGACTGAGGATACATGAAGATAGTACTTTGAGGTCTAGGGATCGCCTCTATGTTCCTAATGGAGAGCTTAGACAGGAACTAATGACAGAGGCTCACAGTTCATCATACTCTATTCATCTGGGAGGTATGAAGATGTACCGAGGCTTGAGACAACATTACTGGTGGCACAGGATGAAGCGAGAGATAGCACAGTTTGTGACGAAGTGCTTGGTGTGTCAGCAAGTTAAGGATGAATATCATATATCAGCAGGACTACTTCTACCATTTCCCATCCTAGAGTGGAAATGGGAGCACATTACCATAAACTTCGTTACGGGTCTCTCGAGAAGTCCAGCTGGCCGAGATACAGTTTGGGTGATTGTGGACAGATTGACTAAGGTGGCACACTTCTTACCCTTTATAGTTGGACAATCTACAGAAGTTCTGGCAGAGATGTACATGAAGGTGATCGTACGCCTACATGGGGTACCAGTTGGCATAGTTTCTGACAGAGATTCAAGGTTCACATCCCATTTTTGTAGGAGCATGTAAGAGAGCCTAGGAACTAGATTGAAGTTTAGCACTTCCTATCATCCACATACAGACGGACAGTCAGAGCGCACCATTCAGACGTTGGAGGATATGTTGAGAGAATGCATTCTTGACTTTGAAGGATCTTGGGAGGATCACTTGCACTTGGTGGAGTTCTCTTACAATAATAGCTATCAAGAAAGCATTCAGATGGCTCCTTTTGAAGCATTATACGGAAGAAAGTGTTATTCGCTAGTATGTTGGAGTGATATAGGCGAGAGACAGATACTTGGAGCAAAGTTGGTGACCCGCACAATGGAGAAGTTCAAGCAGATTCATGGTCACCTTCGAGCAGCGTAGGATAGAGAAAACCAATGGGCAGATACTCACCGTCCACCCCTAGAGTTTAAGTCGGGAGATCATGTATTCTTAAGGATCTCCCCTACTAGAGGAATAATCAGATTTGGAGTAGAGGAAAGCTTAGTCCGAGGTACATCGGACCGCTCGACATGTTGGAGCGTGCTGGCGTGGTTGCTTACAGACTAGCATTACCGCAGACCTTGATGGTTATCCATAATATGTTCCATATCTCACAATTGAGAAAGTATGTGGTGGATCCTAGCCATGTACTGGATCATTCAAAAATTATCGTGGGACTGAGTTTGTCTTATGAGGAGCAGCCAGTTGAGATTTTTGATCGCAGGGAGAAGGTGCTAAAGGGAAAAACCATTCGACTAGTCCGTGTTGCTTGGAAGCATCATTCACCACGCGAATCGACTTGGGAGCAGGAGGATTCAATCATAGAATATTTTCCTCACTTATGCGAGTCTTCGGGAATGGATTTACCATACCGCATTCTTGTTTTTCTAGATCGTGCCATATTCTTAATTTTGAGGGCAAAATTTTCTAAGGTGGGTAGGTTGTAAAATTTCTCACCCAAAAATAGGTATTTTGTGTTTATTCTATATTTATTGTGTTTATTTAGATTAGTTTAAAATTAATTTAAATTCAATGGTTGCTTTAGGATACTTCACCATAGTTTGAACATTAATAACACAGGACGACCCCAAAATCTATATTGCCCTTCGTAGGAAGTAGCATACACTGGAGACACTACCCGTAGGATCTTCGCGTGACACAAAATTCGATCATTTAGTATTAGTATGGCACTAGTGTAACAACAGTAGTTTTTTGTGTGTAATATTTAGATATTTTTATATAAATAATTTATTTGTGATTATTTCCAATCCAACCTTCTTCAATAAGCAACCCATAATTCCTCTATGCCAATTTAGACCACTTTCTCTTTTTTGCAGGATTTATTTATTTATTATTTTATTCTTTAGAATCCTAAATCAAGTCCTAATCATTAATACCCTATTTGATTAGTTGTTGACTATTTATTAACTAACAACCAAATTAGGAAACCTCCAAATTAGAAACTCCCAATCCTATTCCTACCATACCTCAAACCCGCGCCCCCCATACCCATGTGCACCCCATTGGCCAACTCCCTTCTCTCTTTCCCCCCTCTCTCTCTCTCTCTCTATATATATATATATATATATATATATATATATATATATATATATATATATATATATATATATATATATAAAATATATATATATAAAAAATATATATATATATATAATCTTCAAAACCTTACCCTAATAAATAAAATTCTCCTCTCCACCTCCTCCCTCTTGCCGACCCCATCCCTCCAAGCCACCGACCCTATCACCTTGCCGCCGACCCCATCCCCCACACGGATACCCCGTGGCTTCCTCCATCCAAGAACCCTAGTTCATCTTCCACTTCCACTTTATAGTAAGTCCTTTCTTTAATCCTCCTCTTCTCCTTTCACTTAATCATCTTCTTTTTCATAGATTTATTATATAAAACTAAATTGTATGCTGATGTAAAAACCCCAACTTGCATGTTAATGTAAACTATAATTTGTATGATTGATGTAAACCTTATTTTCCATGTTGTAGTGAAACCCTAATTTGCATGATAATATATATAGAGACAAGCCATAATCTTCTTTTGGTTAATGATAAACTAAATTTTCTATGATGTTTCAAGAATCAAGAATTATATAGTATGGTGGATTGATAAATATATTTTATGTTTAAACCAATATTGTTGATTGTAAAGTTGAACCCATGAATGCATGTATGCACCCCTAGGTAAAAACCTTGATTAAAAAATGTTAATATAGAGAAATATGATGATTAAATTATTTGTATCCATATTTTTATTGTTTATTTCAGAATAATAATTAAAAATTTTGTTTTGGAATAAATTGCATGTATAATGTGTAGGGTGACCTGCTTTAATGTTTTATCCAAACCCCCGTATCGAACCCTTCTAAAACTTTGTAAATACTTAAATTATGTTGTTATTAAACTATATTAAATTAAGTTTTTAAATTATTTTTTCAGAAATATTACTTCTAATTTAAATAAATTTTATGCATAAAAAGACACATAGTTGACCTAGTTTGCATGTAAACTTTTTGTAACTTGTTCTTTGGCCATATATGAATGTTCTCCCTATTATTTTGTGATTAAAAATTATTTTTTCAGAATTAAATATGATTTAAGATTTGCATGCAAAGCATAATAGTAGGTTTATAATGACAAAATTTTGTCAAACTATTGCTAGAAGACTAGTATGTATCCAACGAAAAGACCAATAAGTAGAATTGATAATTATAATGTATGAACTCATTAAATAATAATTTTCTAGTATTTTAGAATTATATCCAAAATTTAACTTTTCTTATCAATTCATCTTTTGAGAACTTGCATGTCGAGAAAACCCTATTTAGCAACAACAATTGCATGACTAGTTACCAAGCTTCGTAGAAACCTCTTGTATGTTGAAAACCATTATTTGCTAAAAAATTTATAATTAATTCCAGTATTTATATTTTAATAAATAATATTTTAAAAATAAATTTTGGTAATGTTGGATGGCTAGTAATAATTTGGTGTGTAGTTACTTGCATGTACAACTAACGTAGGATTAATCACTAGATGATAACTTAATGTAACTAGAAAAAAAGAGTCTAATTACAGTATTAATTAATTGGTAGGTGTTCGTGACGTTTTTGTGGAGAGCTCCGGAGCAGATTTATTGTGCTCGTAGCTTGGCTAGGAAGGTAAGTACACCTTGCTTGATTTTATTGTTCCTTACACATATGCCTCGTTTTTATTTGCTAGTTGTGTGAATGCGTCTTAGAGTAGCAGACTTACCTGGTATATTGTGAAGGTACGTGGTATCTTCTGACCTGACACATGTTCAACATTATCACTTAGTGAGTGAGTGCACTAACTAGCGTGTTGACTGATCATCGATACGTCAATTCTTATTTGGTGATTGTAGTTAGTGTTGGCTAGTTTTCTGTATTTATTGACATCGTTGTATTATGTCTGCACCACTTATACGGTTCAGATACATTGGGAGGAGAGAATCTACTAGTGAGCGTATAGGATTTTTGTTTCTTACTGTGTATATTGTGTGACTTACATACCCTTGAGTACTTTTGGATGCCTGGTGGGATGGCTATTCTTCTATTTCTTCCCCTTCATGCGCCACTAGAGATGTCTCGAGTGCATATAACTTAGATGGTTAGTTACCATATTTATTGTTTACTGCTTTACTTTCATGCATGTTAATTTCTTGTGTACTTGTAAAGTCACTCTGAGGAACTGGCACCTTTTTCAAATCCAGACGAACACTTGTACCCGACGGATTACGGAGTTGGAGATTTTGCAAACGAGGACTTTGAGGTGGAGCCATAGGAGTTTTCTTGAGCATTCATGGACGACAGTTGCTTAGTGTCTTGTGTGTCTTTATCTAGTTAGCTGATGCCGGACCATTTATTTATTGCTTAGTTGTATTCTTTCGGTATTCTTTTGTACTCATTTTTCGTGGATTGTTCTCCACTAGATTTTATTTTGTATTTGATTCTGAGACTTATCTATTCATTCAGTTCTTACTCTGTGATATTTGTGGATGAGACTAGATTTTACCTGCCGGGAATACTATGACTTAGATATATTTTATAGCGTACTACGACTGGTTAGGTCCATTAAATTTGGTTCCTATACTTGTTCGTATAGCTGACATGTGTACGTATAACTAGTCCTACGTATTTTGGCTGGGACATGACATCCACTCTAAGCATGAGACCTTTTCTGGCCTCATGTCCTTGTTGATAACCTCTACATGGTAAGCTCATTCCTCCGAGCTGCTAGTAGTACTTCATCATAAGTCTGGTAGTCGTACCCCTCTACCAGTTGTAGAATCTCCAAATAAAACCCTTGCTGGAACCTCATTGCTCTATCTAACTCCGTAGCCACTATAGTCAGAGCGAATCTACTAAGCCTACAAAACTCGGCTGCATATCCATCGACTATCCTACCGGCCTGCTTGAGACCGATAAATCTCTGTTGGAGCTCATACTGCGCTATGACACCAAAATATTTAGCCCGGAATCGAGTCCTGAAACTGTGCCAAGAGATAGGATGCCTCAAGCCAATCTCCATTGATGCCCACTAATCATGGGCAAGGTCTTGAAGCTGTAGTTGGACCTGGTCAACTTGTTCATCGACCATGACCTTCATTGTCGCCAGAATAACCTCGATGTCTCGCAACCATGCGTCCTCTATGCCAATAAAATAAATCTGGTTAAGTCGAAAAAACCTAGTTGACGCCCCCGAATTAGTCCTTCCACCTCTCTCCAAGGTTGTCTGTAAGCCCTGACTCAACAAGACATTCTGCTCTTGTTGTTGAAATTGTTGATTTTTCTACACTACCATCTGATGTTGCTGTGTAGCTATCATTCCCCGGAGGATCTCTAATAATGCCTAGGTATCAAGTACAGCTGGTACTATTGGTACTACTGGGGGTACGGGGATCTCAGGTGTTGGTTCATCAATATACCCAACTTCTGGTTCTACTGGGCCAGCTTGCTCAATTACTGCTCTATCCGGATCTGACTCTGAGTAGGTGTTACTTTCAGTTGTTGTCCAGGTGAACCCTGTCCTTCCATGCCTGCTGCTCCAGCATCTGAAAAGGACAAGAAATATCAATAACAGGACGGGAAGGATCAAAGAGGTAAGCAATTTTTAACAGTTCAAGTATTGGTACCGAGGAAGATGAAACAAAATATCAAAGGGGACATATTTGATTGAGAATCATATGACTGTAACACCCTCTAAAAATACGGGCCTGCATGGGCCACCACTAAAATCTTGTCATGTCCCAGTACCAGAATACGAAGACGGACATGGCCACATCCCCCGTACAAGGTATAGAACATCGTACGATGGTCACAACTATAACTAGACCAGGGGGTGCATACTATGAGCAAGTCACCTAGGGTCACACAGCACATCTATTGTCTCAATCAGTCAAGTAAGGATAGTAAACATAGAACATGTATGACAAGGAAGTAAGATGTCCCAAACGCCCTGCTACAATATTCTGAACCCAACTATACAAAATAATAAAGCAGGTAGAGTAGCAAAATACCTGACCATGATCAGCTGCAGTATGTTTAATTACAATCATGTAAGAAAATTAAATTTCCAGATTTACGGCTAACAAGTGCCGGTGACTAAACGCCCAAAAGAATAAAATATGTGATAGCGAGTAAGAAAGAAGAAACCAACTCGTTTTTCTTAGCGGCCATCAATTTGGTGTGAGCCATTGTTTAGGGGGAAGTACGCTTGATCCTTGGGTGCTGACTCTAAACTTGGCCATGCAAAACCAGTGGAGTTAGACCCCAAATAGCAAGTACCACAAAGGAAGCACGAATGAAGAAATAAAACCAGGAAGAATAAATATATACATATATATATATATAGTCCTATCTCGTAGTTTCAGTTCATGGCCTATCATGATACAACAATCTAACCCTACAATCAAACAAGGAAAAGGGTTAGACCATCGCATAATGATAGTCCATATCCCTAAATAATTTAACAAAAGGTACAATGCATAATCTAGTTCAGTTAGATACTCGGCCAATCACTTGTACTGCTTACTAGGTGGAGTCTGGGTTATCCCAAAAATATGCATATAATAGGAATACGTTTATACAAGAACACAATATAAAAATAGGGAGAACCAAAGTTGAACACGTTTGATAGGAATACAAAATACTTTCTGTATTGAATATTTAAAGATTGGATTACAAAGTACTTGCTTGGCGGATTACAAAATATGCGATAGTTGACTTACAACTCTGTTTACAACCCCAAAACTAGCCACAACGCCCATACATCATATCCCTTTCGTAGGACCAAAATTTAAAATACCTAGCAGAAGAAGAGCTTGCACACATGAGAGGAAAGCTTTGGGAAGCAGCACGAGCACGGTTCTGCTAGAGGGGATACGCTCCTAGAGCTTCAAAATACTTGCCAAACTCTCGCTACGAGAACCTGGAAATTTGCCCACAAATGTGAGTCAGTACTATAACTTGTACTGATGAGCGACCGTGGCCAAACTCACCTAGCAATCCACACTAAGTAAACAAGTGAAGCTAGCATTATTAGGTGATCTTTCTAGTTATCTAGTTTCTTTCTTTTTAACATTTCATGCAAAGAACATAAACGATAGATTGAACCATGCATATGATAACTTCTTACCCATGGCCGAACGGTTATTCCTGCAGCAGACACACAAATTAGAAATAATTTGTATACATGTATCTTGTCATGCCCTAATCTTCCGCAGTTAATCGGCCGTCCCTGCTAGGCGCGAATCACCGTGCCAGCGCTCCCGCGGGACGTTCGTTCCCCATCGGTGTGTGATATCGCACGAGCGAAAGCCGTGCCCATACAAGGCCATGATCCTAACAGGCGGTAAGAGGTCTAAGCCACAGAGCGCACAGATTGTCCGAGTGCAGTAGAATAATAAACGCACAGGCGATTGTTAACAAGTTCACATAGTCGTCAATAGTGGAAGCATTGAATAACACAAGTATAGAAATAAAATGAGCTTTTTATTGATTTTGAAGTAGTGCTACTGGTGGAGCTAGGCCGAGATTATAAGTCGCTCAAGTCTCTCTCTCTGAAAAGTAAAAGTGTGTCAAGTGGCTACATTTGTGGAATGATACATAGTTGATGTTCCAATATTATGTCTTGTATATGTGCTTCAGTTCCGGCCGCAACGTTCCAAGGCTTCAGAGTGAACTTTACGCCTTAGCACGCACGAAGGAGCCATCCACACCGAACGAGGTTCTCCCGCACCCTGTAAGTAATCTGGTAGGTTATCAGTACATGAATGCACTGGTGGGGAGGCTTCTCGCTCGTTCAACGAATCCAAATACATTATATAGGTTTCGTGCACCATCTATTATGTTATCTTTCTAGTCTTGCCTTAGTATCAGTTTCATGGCATTTTTGAAAAGCCTAACTCATGTGGCAGTACGCCGTGTGATATAAAAGAACACGGCGAGACTTACCACTTACCATCCGTCCTTTCTGTCCAAGGCAAACAAAGTTAAAATCAAGATTGAGCATTTATAAAAAAATTTAGGGCAATAACATGTGCAAACACAAGTGTCTAAGCGAGGTTCTATTTCGGGTGCACGGGTTACACAGATTTTCAGGTGTTTACAGAAGATATTCAAGTATTTAATAGATTACTCAGATTGCTCAATTGGTATAGATAACTTATACTCAAATCGTTCAGGTGTTTCCGATTATTGGATACGATGCAATAACTCGCACGCAAATTTCTGCTAAGCGAGGATGACTTATATATATGAACATGACGTCACTGGCTTAGCCACAAAGGACCAATTTATAGTCTCATGAGGGAATGGGGTGCAACGCTTGATTCAAGACGAGAAATTTAAGGTGAACAGGTGATACAGAAGAGCCATTGTATGCCATCTCGCCGATACAAATGACTATCATTGTGGGTAGACAGCTAGTCCAAGGTACTATACTCTACCAAGGCCTGAATCCCATGTATTGCCAAGCCACAAAGACGACATCGCATACCAGAACCGAATTTTGGCCGTAATACACCGATCATCCTCCTAGGCCGATATAATTTCAGTGCCCCGGTGATCGTCCGAGGAAGCAGATACCTCATGCATGAGTTATCCGTGACTATGCAAGTCTCGGGTCATTCCAAATTCACAACACGACATGATAATTCTGGATTCTTTTTCTGAACGAGCATTGCTCCACGAGCTGTGATTCTTTACTTTACTTACTTGACATGATTATTGTTTAAAGTTAAACTTGACTTGATGCATTCCCCTAATTCAGAGATTACCTTAGAGACCTAACGGTCCCGGATACTTGCAGGTTCATATTGCACAGAAGGACTATTTGATAGTCTCCTAGCTAACTAGATGCATGCACGATTATGCAATAGTGTTACTTGATTATGGCATAGATTATGTGACAAGCATTAAAACGAGGCAACAAATATAAGTTAATATATAAGCAGGCAAGCATTGCATTTGTGTGAACAAAAGCATTTACATTGGCACGGGTCTTAGGGTAGGGCGAGGGGTAAAACCGTAAAGGGATATATCGAACGATATAACTTATGGGCGTGCAGTATAAACAAGTAGACAGTGCACTATGAAGAGTACACGATGATCTACTCGAGACATAGTGGGGTTTACTTGCACAAGGCAAAGGTAGCATGTGAGGGTCTATTTATAAGCAAAGTTTTATTTATATGTTCTAACACAAGCAATACAAGTTGGGATTATTCCCTTAGCTAGGTGCGTTGTATTCTTTATTAGCATGCATGGGTGATTCACCTAGTGACTAGCATGTATTGTCCATATTTTTAAGTGTTCTGGCTAAGCAAAGACAAGTTTATCATAGCCACCCACCTTAGCGATGATTCGCCTCGGTCGAGCGATACTCCGAGCGAGCCTTTGAAAGTCTAAGTCTGAACTCCTGAAGGGACAAGTCTAGAAATCCTTGCCTCAAACGAGTCTTCTCGCTGAGCAAAGCGGGTCAGGTCATTGCACTTTTTTTTGTTTGAATCGACTGTCCGCTTGAGCGGAACGGGTCGTCATAATATACACCACTCAGAAAAAGTCTCGTCCTCGAGACTTCCTGAACGCAAGCCGTTCTATCGTACTATCGAATATATCCCAAGTGTAGCAATCGGTACCACTAGATCTATTTGAACACAATTTCCTACTTGTTCCTTATACCGTGTCGCGTGTATACTTGGTCGGTCTCATTGAATGACTATATCACTCAATCCAAGTTTCTGACTCGGTCTCTATTGCGCCTTAGCGCGGAACATATTACTTAATGGGGGTCCGTTATAATCTAACTTGAATGGTGATCTAGGGCTGAGGCAAACTTATACAAGTCGTTATACTTGTCCATGCGGCTCTAACATATTCACTTGCACTAGCATTCGAGATCAGCATATCGCGAATCTGAATCATGCACATATTTAAAGTGTCCTTCAAACATATGCATGTCAACTAACTTAGCGATAATGAAGTCTTTGCACTAGAGTTCCACATATCACTGGATCTTGGATCATGTACATGTTCAAGGCGTCCCTCAAACATATGCATTCAACCAAACTTAGCGATAGTGAAATCAGACAACCTACTTGTGAAAATCTCAAGGGTTCTCGTCTTATAAATCATGATGATACTTTCAACAGGGTCAACTAAATCCAAGTAATTTCTAATCCGACTTAAATCAAGCATTTGTACTACCGTTAAGCACGATCTAGCCGATCTACCAACTAGCGTTCATCCATTCGGGTTAAACATAGCACATGTTACCTTTCCAGGTCTAACTCTAAGTCTTGTTGCCCAGTTCTATGGTTTGTTCAAGCAATGTGCTAAAGTTGGTCATACATGTTCTTTCTCTTGTCACAAGGTCGTCAACCTAATTACTAGGTTAGCTCACAAGGTCATAGGTACAAGTTCAAGCACACAATTCATTGTACAAATTTGTTGCACGATGCTCGCACCAATTCCTAAGGTCAAACCATTATTCATTTTGCATGGGATATTCTACCCAAGCTCGTTTCACTCAGATTTCTAAACATCCAGCATGGATTATCCTACTCTCATAACACGTTCGTTTATACATGTTTCGAGTCCGTTCATGAAATCCATAATATATCCAAGTTATAGGACAAGCCTAGCAATTCGCATAGTCTATCTTCTTAAGTACGTTTGATAGAATCCATATATCCATTCCAAGTCTAGACCACCAAGCTAAGATTTAATTCTAAATCTTTGATTATAACTCCAAATCGTCTAATAAGATCCACGTATCCGTTCACGAAACTACAAAGCGTGATTTACTCCAGGTTCTAGACTAACTTATCCCTGAAACACTTCTGATTCACTTGCATCTCCAATTTTGTCTTGTCGTGTCGAACCAAAAGTTAAGATGATCCATCAGTTGTCATGCTCCGGTCTCCCGCAAGTTCGATCATCTTCGTGGGACGTAAGGTCACTACGTCAATGCCCCCACTAGATAATCGTTCTAATCCGGACGTGACACATATACGAGCATAGAGTTACGCTCGCTTAAGACAAGAACGTCGAACGTTATGGTTATCTTCGAAATGATCGAGACACTTTATTATTTTACTTTGCTCCATCCAAGTTATATATAAAATCCATCAAGTCATATTCGTTCATGTAGTGATTATAATTCGTTTTAGCAAAATCGTCCAACTTTAATGTTACTGTTCAGTAAATCCATAGTCTACTTCAAGCAATCGTCAAGCAACTAAGTTCAAATATCCAAGCCAAAGTCTATCCACTTTTGATACGTTCCATTCATCGAGTTCGTTTGGAATAATTACCGTTCAATGTTACCGTTCGGTAAATCCATTTGATGTAGCCTCGAGTCCCCTGATGACTGAGCACTGATGCTCACACCACTCACCCACAAACACACATACACTCAAATAAAAATGCACATACACATCTAAATATATATATACTCACCAATCTATCTATATATATATCTATATATATATATATATATATATATATATACAATCACATATTATATATCTATACATATAGATCTATATATAACCATATACACTATTACACATAAACACAAACACACACACACACACACACACACACACACACACACACACACACACATATATATATATATATATATATACAAGTACATATAGATATATATATATCAATATATACACTTACACACGTATATACTTAAATACACTAATCATACATACATATATTATATAGAATATCACATATATATATAAATACACATGTACGTATAGGAAAGAGAGCAAAATACCAAACAGGTGGAGTGCACCACACCCGTATCACACTAACTCTATGATACGCTTAGGATACGGCCCCAACACACAACCAAACATATCTCGGAGGACATGAGCAAGTCTAATACACTAAATATGAATAATACGTATAGTATTTAGATTAACTACGTGTCTGTGTCATATTGTGATATGCACAAGGTCCCGTGTCAGAGGAAAACCCCCAAAATCAATCCGTTTTTTATCAAATTGACGAGATATGGCCTACACGTAACCCAATTATTGATATGACACTAGTCACAAATAAATAATCATATGTCAATTTGATCTATTAGACCATATGACGAATACTACATGTGTCAATCACAGAATTCTCCCAAAATTGGCACAAAAATGCACATAACTTCCATCGTAGGTCATCGATGAACCTAAAACTAATTTTTATGAGTAGCCTATGCATGTGGGTTAGTTTCTCATGATTAAATCTCAGATCTAGAGTCTATTAGAAGGGAAAAAAACTAAAATATACCTATTTGGAGATAGATTCCCAATAAAAAGTCCCCAAATACAAAGTAGCTCCTCTCCTTGTAGATCTTGGCCTCCTCCTCCTTGCTCCTTGATTCCTTATTGTAGATCCTTGATGTAGAAGCCTCTAATAAAGAATAGAGACTAAATTTGTGAAGAAATGGTAGAGGAATGATGAGAGAAGAAAGGAATTTGAAAGAGGGAAGAATGTAGACTAAAGGAAATGAGAATTGAAATGAAAAGAGCACTCTCTCTCCTCACTCTAGGGCCGGCAATATACCCCCTCTCCATGGAAAGTAAAATATCTTATTTACCCCTTGGGGCCTCTCATAAAAAATTAATTAGGGAGGAAAAGTTCTAGTCTAATGGTTTCACTAATTAATCCAACCTCCTAATACATGGGCCTATTTCATGGGCTCAAACTAAACCAATCTAAAATGTTGCTTTATGCTTCTAATAAAATAGATTAGGTCTACTACACAAGTCTAAAATAAATCTACAACTAGCAATAAATAAATAATATAATTATTAATTAATCATACATACACAATATTTAAATACAAATAATCCTAAAATTAAAATTGTCCATGTCAAATACCAAACTACCCTTGAGTGAAAATGTGAGGGTGACAATCCTACCCATCTTAGAAAAATTTTGTCCTCAAAATTAAGGAAGAAACTAACTACCAAAAGCAAACAATACAATACAAGAAAGAATTATACCTTACAACTCGAACATATATGGATATCGCTCGCGCAACTCGGCCTCTCGCTCCCAGATACTCTCTTTTGACGAGTGATGCCTCCACGCGACGCGCACCAAAGAAATTATTTGGTTCCTCAGCACCTTTTCTCTCTGATCCAGAATCTCAACTAGCTGCTCTGGATAGCTAAGAGTAGGGCCCACCTCTATCTCCGAGTGATCCAATACATGACTGGGATCTTCCACATACCGTCTCAGCTATGAAATATGAAACATGTTGTGCACTCCCTCCAGTGCAGGTGGTAAGTCTAGTCTGTATGCAACTGTACCGAACCTCTCAAGAATAATGAAAGGTCCGATGAATCGCAGACTAAGCTTGTCGCCTCCACCGAAACGAATTATGCCATGTGTCGGAGAAATCCTCAAGAAAACCAGACCGCCAACCTCAAACTCCAAAAGTCTCCGGTAGCTATCGGCCCAATGCCGCTACCTGTCCTGCGCCAATCAAAGTTTGTCCCTGATAAGCTTCACCTTCTCGGCTGCATCCATTACCATCTCTGGTACCAATAAAGCTCTGTCACCAACATCATCCCAGGACAACGGAGTGCGGCATCTTCGTCTATACAATGCTTCAAATAATGATATCTCGATGCTGGCTTGGTAGCTGTTGTTGTATGAAAACTCTACCAAGTGAAGGTGATCCTCCCGAGAATCTCCAAGATCCAAAACACAGGTGCATAGCATGTCTCGAGAGTCTGAATAGTCCTCTCTGACTATCCGTCAGTCTGAGGGTGATATGTGGTACTAAACTTGAGCTGAGTACCCAAGCTAGCCTGCAAACTCCTCCAAAAGTGGGACGTGAAGCGACTATCCCGATCCGAGACTATGCTCACTGGAACACTGTGCAATATGATCATCTGGCGCACATACATCTCCACAAGCTTCTCCGTAGATGTACCCACTTTAAATGGAAGAATATGGGATGATTTGGTCAACCTGTCAACGATGACCCAAATTACATCTTTGCCTCTTGGAGAACGCGAAAGTCTCGATATAAAATCCATAGTCACATGTTCCCATTTCCACTCTGGAATGGATAAAGGCTGAAGTAATCCACCTGGCCTCTGTCTCTCCGCCTTGACCTACTGGCAAACTAAGCATCTGGACACGAAGCTAGCTACCTCCCGCTTTATGACATACTACCATACATTCTTCATCATATCTTTATACATCTTATTGGCACCTGGATGCATAGAGTATTAAGAATAATGCGCCTCCTGCAGAATCTTCTCGCGTAATGCTCCTCTCGGTACGCACAATCTGGTATCGTATCACAATAATCCATCATCTGCGACGATGAAGTCTTATGCCACCCCATCTGAACCTGGGCTCTAATGCTCCTCAGAGTCTTATCCTCATACTATCCGGCTCTGACCCGGTCCATCAGCTTCGACTGTACCTGAAGACCCCATATTTGTGCAGCAACTCCAGAAACTAGTACCTCAATGCCCAAACTGTCATGTTCTGCCAAAAAATGTCTATCTCTCGTCAAGCACATAGCCACGGGATACCTTCTCAAGGCATCCACGACTACGTTGGCCTTCCCTGGATGGTACTGCAAGAAAATGTCAAAGTCTTTCATCAGCTCCAACCATCATCGCTGTCTCATGTTGAGCTCTTTTTATGTAAATACATACTTCAAGCTCTTATGGTCTGTGAAGATCTCCACTCTCTCTCCATACAATTAGTGTTTCCATAATTTGAGAGTAAAGATAACCGTTGCCAACTCTAAGTCATGGGTAAGGTAGTTCTTCTCATCTATGCATAATTGACTGAAAGCATAGGCAATCACCTTCCCGTGCTGCTGTAACACACAATCCAAACCCTTTCCTGATGCATCACTGTAAATAGAAAATCCTCTTGCTCCTGATGGCAATGTCAAGATGAGAGCTGTAGTCAACATCCACTTCAGCTCCTAAAATGCTGACTGACAATCCTCAGTCCAGACGAACTCCACATCCTTCCTGGTTAGTCTAGTCATCGGCTATGCTAGTTTAGAAAAGTCCTGAACAAACCTCCGATAGTAGCCTGCCAATCCAAGGAAACTTTTGATCTCTGCTACTAAACTCGGGGTAGACCACGATTCAACTGCTGAAATCTTCTTCGGGTCCACCGAGATTACATCTCCTGTAATAACATGCCCAAGGAATTCAACCTTATCAAGGAAGAATTCATACTTTGATAACTTGCCATACAACTTCTCCTTCCTGAGGGTCTCCAGAACTACTCTCAAGTGCTGCTCATACTCCTCTGGGGTCTTCTAATATATTAGAATATCATCTATAAAGATTATAACAAACTTATCCAGGTACTGATGAAACACCTTGTTCATCAGGTTCATGAACACCGTCGGGGCATTGGCCAACCCAAACGGCATCACCAAGAACTTTAACTGCCCATAACGAGTCTTTAAAGCTGTCTTCGGGATATCTTCCCTCTTCACTTTTACCTGGTGGTACCCTGACCTCAAGTCTATCTTTGAGAATACCTTCGCTCCGCTCAAATGGTCAAATAAGTCATCAATCCGCGACAACGGGTATTTGTTCTTGATAGTGAGGTTGTTAAGTGCCCTGTAGTCGATACACATACGTACCGACCCATCCTTCTTTGGTACAAAATGTACTTGAGCACCCCATGGTGATGAATTAGAACGGATAAATCCTTTGTCTTGCAACTCATCCACCTGCTTCTTTAACTCCGCCAGTTTATTATTGTTTACTCTATAGACGTTCTGAGATATCGGCTCTGTGCCTGGCACTAAATCTATAGAGAATTCCATATCTCTGTAAGGTGGAAACCTCGATAACTCCTCTGGAAAGACATCCAAGAACTATGTAATCAACGGATATGGCGGCTCCTGCTCTTCTACCAAAGCTCCACAGAAATCACCTTCGCTCTGCTCTGCTCCTCGGACGAACTCGAACTCCGTCTCTCTTGGCGTCTGAAATAAAACTCTGCCTCCACGATAATCGATACTAGCATGATGTCTACTCAACCAATCCATCCCGAGCAATATATCGTAACTCGGAAGTGGCATTACAAGTAAACATACGCTCAGCTCACGGCCTCCCAAATAAACTCTTTGGTTCTTGTAAATATTACTGACCAGGATAATGCTACCCCCGGTCATGATCTTGCAAGTCCTCGCCAACGGTTCAGACTCAAGATGATGCCTCAAAGCAAAAGATACAGATACAAAGCTATGAGAAGCACCGAAATCGAACAAAACATGAGCTAGAAAGGAATCAAGATAAACTGAACAAAGGAATCAATATTAAACATGATACGATATCATCAAAGAAAGACAAAACTTTATTCAAAGTAAAGCAATATTCAATAGATAAGGATTTGAAAAACAGATTTAGAATATTTTCTAGTTGTGATTGAGTAACCTCTCAGCCTAAATCATATTTCCTAAAGCAGGCTCGTAGCAGTACTCTAGACAAGCACAACTACGATAAGAATCTAGACCTGTATGGGCCACCACTAAAAATGTGTTACGACCCGTACCCGGATAATCGGGCACGAGTACGTGGTTACGCCCAGCCTACGTCGTAGCATCGGCGGTAGAATACTGTCTGGGTCATTTCTAACTATCTAATATATCAACAATATAATATGGTACCTGTCAATCATCTCAACTCCGAACGAAGAAGCAATATGGTATCTCATAAGTATGACTAATCTCAATCACAAAAAAAACTTAGAAAAAATAATGCACGAATGGAATAGCAAAGGAAAGAATAAGATACAATCAATATTCTGAAATAATAATACAAACTGTGAATCTCAACAAATAATAGTCTAATACAATCCAACATAAATAACTAGACCTCCTCGGGCTCTGCAACTAGTCCTCCTGGTCTATAGGAGTATCCTCTAAAGGTACGTCGTCCTACGGCCCGTAGAATGTGGGACACTGCTCTATAAGCCAGTCATCTGGAAAAATATATCTAGTCAAGATTGGTGCGAAGTACATACCTCTGAAAGCAGTTTTAATAACATAATCGAGCATATAAAACAGATATAGAAATAAAATACAAGATCACTAAACATATGAATGAATGAACAATAAATATACAGGTAATGTACGAGAATATAGAACAACAATATGAATATTAGCAATATGATAAAATAACTGCAATCTAAACTAATGTGCCTAAGAATACAAGTTTATTATGTGATCATTTTGGGTGAACATTATCAAGTAAGACGATTACAAGTGAGGTATGTAACCAAAATGTACACAATGTAACCATGGGGCTTTGATCACATAATCAACTCCTACTTTCTGTCACACCCCAGTCCCAAAATACATAGGACTAGGAACACATAAGCATGCCAGTCGTATGTATATGGCAACTATAATATATGGAATACCATAATACACACGTACGCTGTAATATGAATATAAACTCACATGAGGTATATATGTATAGTCACAAGCCACAGAAATACTAATCTCATCCATACAATAAGTCATAGAAAAGAAATACTAAACTAGAATAATGAGTCTGAATAATCCAAAATAATAGTTGGGTGGAGACAAATCTACTACCAATGACTATATCAATACTAACATGAGGGAGAAGGGTAAATCTCCAATATAAAATAAGGTAACGATATAAGAGTGTCAGCTAGAGGATCCATCGCTAGATATAATCAAAGATGCTCCGAAGGTGAGACCACATCGAAAGAGATAAATAGTAAGTCATGATCCGTGCTCCTACGAATAGTCATGAACATCTATACCTAGAAAGAGACCAGGTCCTCAGAGGGACGTAACAAGATACATAGAAGCAAGCCATTTTGAATACAGTAAACATGCATAATGTTGGAAAATATATAAGTACGCTGTACAAGACAATCTATATGAATGCAAATAAGGATAACTTTTTGACGTATGGGCAAGGGTAGGCTACTCGATCTAAGCCTCACAACTTACACACCCGTCTAGAATATCAGAAATCGACATACCTCGGGGGTAGCGACCAGCGCGACTCTACAGAAATCGACATACCTCGGGGGTAGCGACCAGAGCGACATACTCCCGTAGTGCGAGCTAGATACTATAGTTTACCAGAGTAGTTAAAGCCCATACGCCTATTGATTGTCCTCTCATGATACTAAGTGCCATGTGAGTGTGTCAATATATCTAATATATAGTAATGACTGAAAGAAACTACACATGCAATAAATATACAGAATGCAATAAATATACAGAAATATAATAAGCTGCAAAGTACTGTAAACAAATTGGCAAGGTATCTTGCCTAGTAAGAAAGCTACAAGGTGTAACGTCCAGGAGTCAAGCACACAAGATCAGAAACTACGGCCTCAGAATGAACGTCTCCGGATGCTGAAATAAATATTACCAATATTTCCAGAATAAGCGAGATAGCTAGAAAATACTACCCTTTTGTCCAATTTGGACACAGGGGCAAAACGGTAATTTCAGGTCAAAGAGGGGTCCAAAGGTGGCCCACTTTGCACCAAAAAGCGTGCAAGGGATAAAGGTCTCTAAATGGGACAAATTTATAGGTCAAACCAATTCTAAACTTCAATATGAACTCAACGGTACATCCAATTTTGGATTCCGGTGAGCCGAACACAAATTTGCCAAAAAAGTCTATCGTAGGGCCTGCAAATAGGCGGCCTAGTCAACTGTCTCAGAATTGCGTGAAACTTGGGTCACAGGATCAGCGCGATACCATGAGTCCAATGGTATAAGTTTTGTCGTATTCTGACGAGCGTACACTAAATGGTGCGATATTTTGCAAAAGTCATGATACAGAGAATTTGTCACGGATACGGGTTGATTCTGACGCGCACATGCGTCCGAATCAGTTTCTGCGAAAACCCACACTTCTGGGTATACCGTGCGCACCTTTTGGTATACTTGGTACATGATGGGGCGGTCTCGTTTGGCGGGGCGCGCTCCGTATCACAAGTTTAGTAGGTTTCAAAAACAGGTTTTTAATAATTTTTAACCTAATTTAAATTTACATACAGCAATAAATAAAATAATATAATTGACAGAAAATAATCTAGGTTAGGTGGTCTTCGCATAGCGAAGAAAAACTAAATTCAGATCTTTGTGGTGGGAGATACGAGTCTTTAAACAGGGGTGGTTGCAACAGTTATTCTGAGATTAAAAGTTATCATTTTTCCTCGACTTTACCTCGGTTTTCGCCTATGGTTATACGTTGTTCGAGGTAAACTAACACACAAAGATGGAAGGAGGATAGGTCCGAAACATACCGGTAAAGACGGGGTCGAGTTTGGTCAAGCAAGGGCGCGGGAAACGAAGCATGAACAGTGCTTCGCTGCTACTCAAATTTGCTGTCACGGTGCGCGGTCACGCGGGTGTGCGGTCACGCGGCGGGCGGCGTTGGCGGCTCTGGTGGTCGGCGGTGGTCGCGGCTCTCAAGGGAGGGAAGAGATTTAGGGTTACAGTTAGGGCTTAACTATATAGTTTATATATATAGAGAGAGAGAGGTCAAGAGAGAGGGCGGTTGAGGGTCGAATATGTTCGTGGGGGGGTATTTAACTACTGATGTGGCTGCTGAATTAAACGGGTAGGGTAAGTAGTTAGCGGGTAGGTTAGAATATTAGGGTTTGGGTTTAGTCCATTAAGAATTCTTTTTTTTCTTTTTCTTATTCCTTTTTCATTTTTTTATTCAATTCTACTTCTATTCTTTTTTATTTCTTATCTAATTAAACCTTTTATATATATATATATATATATATATATATATATATATATATATATATATAGAAAATTCAAATTTTATGTTGGTGCATTACAATAAATCTTTCACTGTCTACACGGTCTCCTACATGTAAATAATTAAGGAAAAATTATAATTGCTCCGTAAATCCTCTAGATGCACAATCACCTAAAAATAAAAATCCAAATAAATTCTATTTCTTCTAATTGGCTAATAATTACTATAAATCCATTAAATAATTAATTAAATAATTAATACGGTTTATAAAAATTAGGGGTTTTATATTCTATCCAACTTACAAAAATTTCGTCCTCAAAATTGACACTAACCCATATTCATAATAATCACTATAGCTATTACACTATATTACTATCTACCAGTGCTTCATAAAAGTCATGGTCTGCCATTCTAACACTTCTCATTTATTATCCATATACTATTCTATTTCTAACTCATATACACTACCCAACTTACAAGAATTCTACTAGTAATCAAAGTCTCTTGCGGCTATTGTCTAGGTTATAAGACAAATTTATTTATTGGGTCAAGAATCTTGGGATACCTGTCTGGAATCTCACAACCAAGATTTTTTTTTTGTACCCATCAAGTATTATAGTCTAATACTGCCATGACACCTGACCAGTATGTCTGCAAATACTTTGACTACTCTACTATAACGGTCTAGCTGCAGCTGTCGCTACTTTGCTATTGATTTGTCATAGTTGTCAGTTTGTAACAAGTGCCTTCAACTTTTCCTAGGTTTAGTCTAGGTTTTAGGGTAACAATTAAGATCTTGACTAAAAACTATTAGGAGTATGAACTACTTCAAACAATTTAACAAATTTTTGTTAGGCTAAATGATGATACTTAAGGGTTAAATTAATAAAGAATACAGATACTGCTATAATGCATATACATAAGGGTTATTATTAAGAAACCATTATTTAGTTATTAATCATTTACTAAACCATTTATGTTTTAACTAACAAAATAAGGGTGAGGTTGAAGTAAATCAACCAATTCATAATGGCACGAAAGGATACGACTATGATAGGAAGAGTTAAGCACGAGATAAGGAATGGATATAAAAGAGAAGATGAGCCACCCCAAGGGGCGAGATGGTGATAGAAAGAGAATACTACTACTACTACGCATGTCATCCATTAGCTTCGCGTGTATGCCATCTGGGTAGAATATCAATATATCCTCATAACTGCTAAACTACCTTATATATAATTCTACGACTATTATGCACCTAAGATCTCGTATCACAATGGGGTCATGAGTATAAAATGACACATATAACTAAGGTCGTACCTGTATCTATGACTTCCTGTGTCTGCTCTCCTATATTTGTCATAATGAGTGCTTGGCCTATGGGGTATATCTGGTACTATCCGTGTATCAACTTATACTAAGCGCGAACGTTCGTCTTTCCAAAATAGGGGAAGACGGAAAACAACAATAAAGAGTTCAAGGGGGAGGTGATAAAATACAAGTACGGAATCAAAAGGGATTAGAGAATTCGAGAGGGAGTTGCCAAGGCAGTTATAGATTAAAATCTTATTTTGGGTAAATTCCTATTCGCATATTCACATCAGAATAGTTATGTACCTGACATGATATGCTCTGACTAGTCTAGAGAGCAAGTATATTCGTCTAACAAGTTGAGTCAACTATATCTCAATCCACATAAAGTAGTGATACAAAGAGCGAACCAAGCGCACTACGGTTGATAAGACCATAATACACCGATTCTGATTTAGACAATGTATTAGTGTGGGCCCCCAATAATACATATGTCATGAACAAGCTCAATAAAAGAATAAGCTTACAAAACTAGGCTATAATAGCAGCATAAGTCGAGGTAGTAAAAATATGAGTACGCTTGATTATGATGGAGGAAGGTACAGAATAATTTAAGTCCACCAAGAAGATCGGTGTTGTGCCTCTACAATTACCATACTAATTTCTTGTCTAACTCTAAAGTCAACCAAATGGGTGTGAGCCTCTAAGTTCTACAGTCTAGATAAACACTAAGGTTCTATAGTCTAGATAAACACTATCTTCTTATGCAAGCCTATAGTTGGTGTCATTCATTTATATTTCATTAATTGGTCAGAAGGGCTATGTGATACTAGGTTATGAGACATACTACCAAACTTACAAAAATTTAACTAATAGTGTTATTGAATACTAGAGTGTATATACTAGTACAAGTCATCTTCCTAACCCCTATCAAGCATGAGAGAAGATTGACTTTGAGAAGGGATCAAACAAGATGTAATGCAAGCAATCAAATGAGAATACGAAATAAAGTCAAGGGAGGTGATAAATAAGTGGATAAGATCCTATATTCTAATCCTATGTGCAGGCTTGCTCGGCACAGTAATATAACCGAGATAATATGCTCTCGACCTGCATGGGCCACTACAATAATATGTCACGTCCCAGTCCCAAAATACGTAGGACTAGGAACACATAAGCATGCCAGCCGAACGTATATGGCAACTCCAATATATGGAATACCATAATACACACGTACGTTGTAATATGAATATAAACTCACATGTGGTATATATATAGTCACAAGCCACAGAAATACTAATCTCATCCATACAACAAGTCATAGAAAAGAAATACTAAACTAGAATAATGAGTTTGAATAATCCAAAATAATAGTCGGGTGGAGACAAATCCACTACCAATGACTATATCAATACTAACATGAGGGAGAAGGGTAAATCTCCAATATAAAATAAGGTGACGATATAAGAGTGTCAACTAGAGGATCCATCGCTAGATATAATCAAAGATGCTCCGAAGGTGAGACCTCATCGAAAGAGATAAATAGTAAGTCATGATCCGTGCTCCTGCGAATAGTCATGAATATCTACACCTGGAAAGGGACCAGGTCCTCAGAGGGATGTAACAAGATACATAGAAGCAAGCCAATTTGAATAAGTAAACATGCATAATGTTGGACAATATATAAGTACGCTGTACAAGACAATCTATATGAATGCAAATGAGGACAACTTTTTGACATATGGGCAAGGGTAGGCTACTCGATCTAAGCCTCACAACTCACACACCCGTCTAGAACATCAGAAATCAACATACCTTGGGGGTAGCGACCAACGCGACTCTACAAAAATTGACATACCTCGGGGGTAATGACCAACGCGACACACTCCCGTAGTGAGAGCTAGATACTACGGTTTACCAGAGTGGTTAAAGCCCATACGCCTACTGATTGTCCTCTCATGATACTAAGTGCCATGTGTGTCAACATATCTAATACATAGTAATGACTGAAAGAAACTGCACATGCAATGAATATACAGAATGTAATAAATATACAAAAATATAATAAGCATGCAAAGTACTGTAAACAAATTGGCAAGGTATCTTGCCTGGTAAGAAAGCTGCAAGGTGTAACATCCAGGAGTCAAGCACACAGGATCAGAAACTACGACCTCAGAAAGAACGTCTTTGGATGTTGAAATAAACATCACCAACGTTCCCAGAATAAGCAAGATAGCTAGAAAATGCTACCCTTTCGTCCAATTTGGACATAGGGAAGGCGGGCGGTGGTGGTTCTCCGGCGGTGAACGACGACTCTGGTGGTCGGCGGCGGTCGCGGCTCTCAGGGGAGGGAAGAGATTTAGGGTTAGGGTTAGGGCTTAACTATATAGGTTATATATATAGAGAGAGAGAGGTCGAGAGAGAGGGCGGTTGAGGGTCGAATATGTTCGCGGGGGGTGGAGGGATTTAACTGCTGCTGTGGCTGCTGAATTAAACGGGTAGGGTAGTTAGTTAGCGGGTAGGTTAGAATATTAGGGTTTGGGTTTATTCCATTAAGAATTCTTTTCTTTTTCTTTTTCTTTTTCTTATTCCTTTTTATTTTTTTATTCAATTATATTTCTATTCTTTTCTATTTCTTATCTAATTAAACCTTATATATGTATATATATATTCATATATATATATATATATATATATATATATATATATAGAAAATTCTAGAATTTTATGTTGGTGCATTATAATAAATCTATCACTGTCCACAGGGTCTCCTACATGTAAAATAATTAAGAAAAAATATAATTGCTCCATAAATCCTCTAGATGCACAATCACCTAAAAATAAAAATCCAAATAAATTCTATTTCTTCTAATTAGCTAATAATTACTATAAATCCATTAAATAATTAATTAAATAATTAATATGGTTTATAAAAATTAGGGGTTTTATACTCTCCCATCCCCAACTAATACCGATAGATCCAATCACGATATGCTATGAACACGAAATATAACCACTGAACACGAGTAGTGAGTGTATACGAATATCATAACCACCGAACACGAGTGGTGGGTGTACACGAATAAGCACACTGAACATGAGCAGTATATGAACACAAAATATAATCAATACCCAATATACACGATGAGATACATGTACATGAGTACCCTCTGAACACGGTAGGGGATAATATCTCCTGACGGGATCCATATAGTACCAGTCCGTGAAATCTCTGTATCGGTATCAAGTATAAAATTCTAGAACATTCATATATACAATATTATGAATTAAAAACTATCAGAGAAATATACTCGCCTGAAGTCCTGAGCAAGGTATTTCTCTCGATGCCCAAGCTGGTGTCACACAGACCTATATATGGTATGTTGCATCAATATAAGGTTCAAGAATGAAAATCAGTTAAGTTGATGCAATTCTATGTCAATAAGCCATTTCTAGATCAAACCGATGAAATCTAGGTTGCAAGAGTCTAACACTAGGTCACTAAGTTAATACACTATGAAACTAAACTATACAAGCTAATCTAAGATACTACAAGACACTCAAAAAGTCGTATCCTGAGATACACAAGTTTTCTTATATTAAAATAGTGTTTTGGATATATATATAAGTCAATAATTATAATACTATAGCAAAATAATGAAAATACGATACCTTGGCCTAGCACCCATGTGTATCACACCTATCTCGATACCCAAACTCAATAACTTGGGTATCGGCCCACAACCTTGGTATTACCTTGGTATCCCGAGGTAATCCAAAACACTATGAGTATGCCTAAATAATACCCAAAATACTATGCTAACACAAATAACTAACTACTATAATGTATCTAACTACTAACATAAATACCATACTACATATATACATAACTAACTACTATACGATATCAACTAATACAAATATATATTTATATATGTAGCTAACTATCTATATAAAAGTATATAACTAACTAACAAATATAACAAATAGTATACATAATTAACTCTAATACCTTGAATACCCAAACCCAAGTGAAACTAAAATGACACTTCACTGAAAATTAACTGAACAGCAGGATACCTAAAACTGACACCTATTAAAACATGGAACTGGTACACTGAAACCCCTACTGACTCACTGAAACATCACTGGACCAAATACCTGTGCTGACACATATATAGAAACCCAATCAATATACTAACTCTAAACTAACACTATAATATATATAACAATACTACATATATACATAATCCATATAGCTACTATATACTAAGCTACTATGATAGATATTAACTTACCAAAACACATATCTAACTAACTAGATATAACTACTACACACTAAAAACATAACTAACTAATTACATAAACCAATACCTCATACCCAACTAAAAACTAAAACTGAGAATTGATACCTGCACAGTAAATGTCTGAAAACTTATACTGTGCTCGGGAACAGTGGACTGACCAACTTACAGATACTTGTGCACAAGTTGTTGTGTTCTCCTAAGCAGTTAGTGAGACTGATACTTGTACTGATGGCTGCACACTATAGTTGTTGGTGTCTAGCACAGGCTGCTGAATCCCCTCTTCCTCGGCTGCACGAGCCAATGCACTGGCTGTGCATTGTTGCATAGTTGAACTGCACTAATGCAGTTATTGCCACCCACTTGCACAGTTGTTGTGCACAAAGTGCTGCACTGGCAGATACTCCTCCAGTTGACTGCTACTGCAGTTTTCTCCCAACCCGAGCTAGACTTAGCTGTGCACAATGCATATTTTGCTGCACTGAATTTCAGACAAGCCCAAGCTTGCTGCACTGGTGTTGCTCTCCCTCACTTATTGTGAATTGTCGAGCCACCCTTCATGCTGTGCACGACTGCTGGGGACTGCACATCCTCTTTTCTATTTGTTGTAGCCTCGAGTCCCATGATGACTGAGCACTGATGCTCACACCACTCACCCACAAACACACATACACTCAAACACAAATGCACATACACTTATACACATCTAAGTATATATATATATATATATATATATATATACTCACCAATCTATCTATCTATCTATCTATCTATCTATCTATCTATCTATAAATATATATATATATATATATATATATATATATATATATATACAATCACATATTATATATCTATACATATAGATCTATATATAACCATATACACTATTATACATAAACACAAACACACACACACACACATATATATATATATATATATATATATATATATATATATATATATATATCACTATATCACTATATACATTTACACACATATACACTTAAATATACTAATCATACATACATATATTATATAGAATATCACATATATATATATATATATAAATACATATGTACGTATAGGAAAGAGAGCAAAACACCAAAAACGTGGAGTGCACCGCACCCGTATCACACTAACTCTATAACCAAACATATCTAGGAGGACACGAGCAAGTCAAATACACTAAATATGAATAATACGTATAGTATTTAGATTAACTACGTGTCCGTGTCACAATGTGATATGCACAAGGCCCCCGTATCGGAAGAAAACCTACAAAATCAACATGTTTCGTCAAATTGAAGAGATACGGCCTACACGTACCCAATTATGGATACGACACTAGTCACAAACAAATAATCATATGTGAATTTGATCTATTAGACTATATGACGAACACTATATGTGCCAATCTCAGAATTCTCCCAAAATTGGCACAAAAATGCATATAACTTCCACCGTAGGTCTCCGATGAACCTAAAACTAATTTCTATGGGTAGCCTATGCATGTGGGTTGGTTTCTCATGGTTAAATCTCAAATCTATAGTCTATTAGAAGGGAAAAAATTGAAATGTACCTATTGGGAGATAGATTTCCAATAAAAAGTCCCTAAATTCAAAGTAGCTCCTCTCCTTGTAGATCTTGGCCTCCTCCTCCTTGCTCCTTGCTTCCTTATTATAGATCCTTGATGTAGAAGCCTCCAATAAATAATAGGGACTGAATTTGTGAAGAAATGGTGGAGGAATGATGATGGAAGGAAGGAATTTGAAAGAGGAAAGAATGTAGATCTAAAGGAAATAGGAATTGAAATAAAATGAGCACTCTCACTCCTCACTCTAGGTCCGGCCAAATACACCCTCTCCTTGCAAAGTGAAATATATCAATTACCCCTTGGGGCCTCTCATAAAGAAATTAATTAGGGAGAGAAGGTTCTAGTTGTCACACCTCAATTCTATGGAATCAATAGTCGTCCCCCGGTCATGACCTCCGTGCGGGCCTGGGTTGCGCACCACACAAGGCTAAGTTATTTTATTTCGTATAATGAGCACATATTCACAGTACGCAAATAAATTAAAACAAAGATTTGAAACATAAAAAAAAGTTCTCTTTATTGATAATGAACATCTATTACAAACTCTTGAATGAGTCAGCTATTTGCCGCAAGGGCTTACAAAAGTTGACACAAAATAAGATAGCAGTCCTGTACATTACATCCCTTTACTAAACTTTAAAATATAAAATCCTCCTGGAGGGATGACGGCTTTCCCTCTGAGCTGCATTATGTTTGGATTGCAAGCTCTTGCTTCAAAATGCTTCAAGGTGCGCGATCTGAACACGCCTAGAGCTAGACTGGATCGTGAAGACGACTTCAGCTCCTCGCTCGAAACTCCTTAGTATGGTGAACCTGTTTCAACGAGGGTCAGTACATCAAAATATACTGGTGAAGGCGAGCTAACCCAACTATACCAATCAACATGTTGTTTTAATGAAGCATGCATATTATTTGTGGTCTTTCTATCTTGCCTTAGTTTATTTTACATGCTACAGTATATATATAAACTACTAAAATAAACTTGCCACCGTTCACAATACTTACCATGCCTTCCCTGCCATAAAGACACAAGTTAGCATGCAAAAGTTTTAATATACGTGATGATCACTAGCATATGCCATGATGGACGATCTAGTCTTGAACATGGATGGCATGTAGCAAAGATTTGTGAGTGGCTACAGTCCATCCTGTCCAGATGCGTGAGACTATCGTGAAGTTCCGTCTGGATCAGATTGGTGCCAGTGCCCCAGCAACCGTCCGCAGGAACCCTTGACCTTGTGCACAAGTTGTCCGTGATCAAACGGCGTTCATTTAATGCGTTGAGGCAATATGAGTACAAGACAAGCAGCATTGCATGATTCATTTTGCATAGTCTTCCTGAATAATTTGTAGCATGGCATGTTCTATACATAGCACAATTTATAGGAGAAGTATGCATTCTAACTAAAATTAAAGCATATGATGAACATTTCAATGAACTAGCATGCAATAGATAATCGTTCATAAGTTTAGTTGACAAGCATAATAGTCCAAGTCTATTCCTATTTTATCTTGACATCTTTTAGTTATTACTTGGTATCGTCTGATCGGGGCAAACAAGAACGCAAGATTTTTAGGTGTGAAGACTGGAAGAAGGGCCAATTGAATCGAATATAAGCCACTCACTTAGTTGGTTGGAAGGGAGAAGGAAAGCGGTGCTTCAGGACTCCGCTCGTACGTCGTCTACTACTCGTTCACCTGCATTGCCATGAACAGCTGATCAATACATCTTCCACCATTTTCAATCTTGGAATTGAAGTACAGTTCAATGAACGAAAATAATAAAATCCATCAAAACCATTCAAGAAAAATGCAAGCAAATCCGAAAACCAACTCAAGGCACGAAAGCAACAAGCGACAGCAAAAACTGAGGCAACAAAAGATGCAGCGGAGAGGTCCCTTCTGACTCTGCCGCTAAGTCGATCCCGGGGGCACGGTCCACTGAATATGAGAATCGATTTCGAAGAAGCAAATCCATAATGAGGATGAGTTATTGTTTTAATCTATCCTGATCGAACGATATCGTTTGTATTTCTTAGCCGTGCTCCCCGAATAGGGGGAATGGGGCACCACATCCTACCCAACTAATTGAAAGTTTCATCCCGAAACATAGGAATAGAACCTACCGCTAGGAAACATTTTGTTAAGGATGATTAACTGAGTAGCTTGGACAATATCGAATCCTGTGAGTTGAATCACCGCAAATGAGACATTGTCCAACTTTCCTGCGACACTTCTTAACCGTGTGCACCGGCTTCTTATAGTAGGAACACGGTTGCCCTGGGTTTCCTCTTTGGGGACCACCATTGTTAGGGCGCTTTATAGCATTGTTTCCTTTGTCGTTGCTATGGATTTTGTGATTGGAGGTGTGCACAGCGTCGGTAGGAATGTGAGGATACTGTGGTTTAAGAGAGAGGGCATAATTTAGGACTCCTCGCATAGTCTCATATTGATGAACGACAACGTGCACATGGATGGCAGGGCATAGACCACCTTCAAACCTTCTAGCTCGACTGCCTGTATCAGGTAAATAGGCACTAGCAAATTTCGAGAGTCGGTTGAATTCGGCGTAATATTGTTTAACTGTCATGTTGCCCTGCCGTAGCTGCACATACTCGTTCTCCTTCTGACGAAGCACAGGAGGGGGTACGAACTCCTCTTCAAACGCGGCACGAAAATTAGTCCACGAGATCGCCTCCTCTCCATGGTCAACTTGAAGAGATCGTCGATGCACGTCCCACCAATCGTGCGTATTAAGATGGAGCTGCAATTGAGCACATGCGACGCACTTCTCTTCGGGGACCTCAAGCAGGAAGAAATGGTCTTCAAGTTCGACCAACCAATCTAGAGCCACGATTTGGTCCTCAGTCCCTTTGAATGGAGTATTACAGACTTTCTTGAAGTCGCCAAAGTCGAAGGCAGTCACATCCCTTTTTCTTGGAGTTTAAGGCGTCTCGACTTCAAGCACGGACTGCTCTACAGGAGTCACCGATGTTGCCATGGAATGGTTGGAGGCCAAAGTCTGAACGATCTGTTGCAGGGTATCTACCTGCTTCTGTTGGACTGAGAATCGAGCTTCTACATTGTCTTAAAACTTGAGTTGCCTTTCCTTTGCTCGCTTCTCGGCTCGTTCGTAGCGAGCCTCCTCCTTTTGTTGGTTGGCTTCCAACATCAGCATTATTTGCTGAATGGGATCGACGCGAGACATGGCTCGCTGGCTCCGTAAACTTTTTGAAGTACCCGAACTACTTGCTTGGGCTTGCGTCTCGCCCGGTGCTAGCGTTGAGGATTGCGCTGGTGCCATTCCTTCAAAAGAAGGTAAATTACATCAGATCATAATTTATTATGGACTCATTGTATGAATGTATCTCATTTTAGCCTAACGAGTTTAAGAGTTCGCACAGGAATTTATCGTTAAAGAAATTTTTCCCATACGAAGGGTCAAAGGAACTTAAAGCTGTGCTCTGATACCAATATATCACGCCCCGATTCCGTAGAATTGATAGTGGTCCCCTAGGCGTGACCACCGTGCAGGCCTGGGTTACGTACTGCACAAGGCTAGGTTATTTTATTTCGCATAACGAGCACATATTCAGAGTACACAGATAAATTGAAACACATATTTGAAACATGAAAAAAAGTTCTTTTTATTGATAATGAACATCTATTACAAACTCTTGAATGAGTCAGCTATTTGCCGTACGGGCTTAAAAAAGTTGACACAAAATGAGATAGCAGTCCTGTACATTACATCCCTTTACTAAACTTCAAAATGTAAAGACCACCTGGAGGGATAATGGCTTTCCCTCTGAGCTACATTATGTTTGGGTTGCAAGCTCTTGCTTCAAAATGCTTCAAGGGGCACGATTTGAACACGCCAACAACTGGACTAGATTGGAAAGATGACTTCAGCTCCTCGCTCGAAACTCCTTAGTACGGTGAACCAGTTTCAACGAGGGTCAGTACATCAAAATGTACTGGTGAAGGCGAGCTTACCCAACTATACCAATCAACACGTTGTTTTAATGAAACATGCATATTATTTTAGTCTTTCTATCTTGCCTTAGTTTATTTTACAAGCAGCAGTATATATATAAACTACTGAAGTAAACTTGCCACCGTTCGGTGGATTTTACCTGTCCATCGGAACCACCTGTACAATACTTACCATGCCTTCCCTGCCACGAAAACACAAGTTAGCATGCACAGGTTTAAATATACGTGGTGATCACTGGCGTATGCTATAATGGACGATCTAGTCTTGAACAAGGATGTCCTGTAGCAAAGATTCGTGAGTGGCTACAGTCCATCTTGTCCAGATGCGTGAGACTATCGTGAAGTTTCATCCGGATTGGATCAGTGCCAGTGCCCCAGCGACCGTCCGCAGGAACCCTTGACCTTGTGCATAAGTTGTCCGTGATCAAACGGCGTTCATTTAATGCGTTGAGGCAATATGAGTACAAGACAAGCAGCATTGTATGATTCATTTTGCATCATCTTCCTGAATAATTTGTAGCATGGCATATTCTATAAATAGCACAATTTATAGGAGAAGTATGCATTCTAACTAAAATTGAAGCATATGATGAATATTTTAATGAACTAGCATGCAATAGATAACCGTTCATAAGTTTAGTTGACAAGCATAATAGTCCAAGTCTATTCCCATTTTATCTTGACATCTTTTAGTTATTACTTGGTATCGTCTGATCGGGGCAAACAAGAATGCAAAATTTTTAGGTGTAAAGACTGGAAGAAGGGCCAACTGAATCGAATATAAGCCACTCACTTAGTTGGTTGGAAGGGAGAAGGAAAGCGGTGCTTCAGGACTCTGCTCGTGCGTCGTCTACTGCTCGTTCACCTGCATTGCCACGAACAGCTGATCAATACCTCTTCCACCCTTTCCAATCTTAGAATTGAAGTACAGTTCAATGAACAAAAATAATAAAATCCATCAAAACCGTTAAAGAAAAACGTAAGCAAATCTGAAAACCAACTCAAGGCACGAAAGCAACAAGCGACAGCAAAAACTGAGGCAACAAAAGATGCAGCGGAGAGGTCTCTCCTGACTCTGTCGCTAAGTCGATCCCGGGGGCACTGTCCACTGAATATGGAAATCGATTCTGAAGAAGCAAATCCATAACGAGGATGAGTTCTTGTTTCAATCTATCCCGATCGAACGATACCGTTTGTATTTCTTAGCCGCGCTCCCCGAATAGGGGGAACGGGGCACCACACTAGTCTAATGGTTTCACTAATTAATCCAACCTCCTAATCCATGGGCCTATTTCATGGGCTCAAACTAAACCAATTTAAAATATTGGTTCATGCTTCTAATAAAATAGGTTAGGCCCACTACACAAGTCTAAAATAAATCTACGACTAGCAATCAATAAATAATACAATAATTAATTAATCATGCATGCATGCATGCACAATATTTAAATACAAATAATCCTAAAATTAAAATTATCCATGTCAATTACCAAACTACCCTTGAGTAAAATATAAGGGTGACAAATATGGTATCTCATAAATGTAACTCTACTCAATCACAATGCAAACTAAGGAAGATAGAGCACGAATAGAATAACGAAGGAAAAGAATCATAATACAACTACAAGACTGAAATAATATAAGATAAATTATGAACACGAATATGGACACACTGAACATGAGCAGTGTGTGTACACGAATATAAGCACACTGAACACGAACAGTGTATCAACATGAAGTATACTAAATTAATACCCGATACATACGATGAAATATATGTGAAGTAGTACCTGCTGAACACGGTAAGGGATAACATCTCCTGACAGGATCCATATAGTACCAGTCCATGAAACCGCTATGTCGGAATCAAGTATACAGTTCTAGAATATTAGATATATACACTATGATAAAATAAAAACTAACTGAGAAATATACTCGGCTGAGGTCCTGAGCAAGGTGTGTCTCTCGATGCCCAAGCTGGTGTCACAAAGACCTATATATGGTATATTGTATCAATACAATGTTTTGGAATGAAAATAAGTTAAACTAGTTCAATTCTAGGTCATAAAGCTATTTCTAAGTCAAAATAGTCAAACTAGGTCAACTCTAGGTTAAACTTGTCAAACTTGGTCAAACTTGGTCAAACTAGTTATTTCTAGGTTTTATGAGTCCATCTCTAGGATATTGGGTCCATACACAATGTAACTAGGCTATACTAGCTATACTAAGATACCAACAAAATACCGTATCATAAGATACGCAAGTTATTAGATATGAAAATACTATAATATATATATATATATATATATAAATATATATATATATATATATAAATATATATATATATATATATATATATATATATACAAGACAAAATATATAGTACTCCTAGACAAACTAATGCTAAGTGGATACCTTGGCTTTGAACCAAATGCGGTATCACACCATCTACAGACCCATCTTGATATACAAACTCAATACCTTGAGTATAAACCAATACCTTGACATTACCTTAGTATCACAAGGTAATCCAATATCTAACATTAGCTAACTAACCAACATACCTCACTATACACTAACATGCACTTAAACTTATAACAATACTATACCAACTAACATAACTAACATACCCATCGGATATTCAATACCCAATACACAAGACACCTCAACTCTCATTACCTTGGTATAATTCAAGGTAAACTAGAAATAATACTAACCCATGCTAACTAGTGCTTATATATATATATATATATATATATATATATATATATATATATATATATATATATATATATATATATATATATATATATATATATATATACTTAACTTACCAACTAACTTATCAATATAAACTAACTTAGCTTATTAACTAGCATAACTTAACTTGTCTACAACTTAATTTCTAAGCACTGCTGCTTATTGCTGCTGCTTCTGCTTTTTGCTGCTATTGCTTATTGCTTTTTGCTGCTACTGCTGCAGCTTGCTTTCTGCTGCTGCTTAATGCTTCTACAGTGCTGTTGCTTATCTCTGCTTCTGCTGCTTATCTCTGCAGCTTTTTTGGCTACTACTGCTGCTGATTTCTGCTTATCACTGCTTATCTGATTGCTTTTACTACTGCTTACTGCCTACTTATGCTTATAATTCCCCCTCTAGCTCATATGCACACATCTAATACACACATACACTCACTCTCACACACACACACACACACATATAGATATATATATATATATGTTACCACATACCCATTCTAATGATGCACTTGCACTCTCCTATTCTCCAATGACCACCAACACATCAAAATAAAATATAAAACATACACATATTATATATATACATATATATCATATAATAATTATAATTAAAATACTCTAATATCTATAACTAAGGTAAATTGAATTGAAAGGCAAAGAACAAACAAGTCTAATGTACACCAAAGGATACGAGCAAGTCTAAAATCATAATTAGAAGCAACACGAAGTGCTAGCTATTCGTCTACGTGCCCGTGTCAAAATATGACATGCTCAAACCCCCATGTTGGAAGAAAACCCCCAAATTAACCCGTATCGCCAAATTATCGAGATACGACATACACGTATCCAATTGTTGACACAACACTAGTCATACATAATCAAACACATGTCAATTTAGTCTAATTGACCTATTAAAAAACACAAGATGTGCCAATCTCAAAATTGCCCCAAAATTGACACAAAATACCACATAACTTTCTCCATAGGCCTCCTATGAACCTAATTTTAATTCTAATGGGTATAGCCTTAATACATAGGAGGGTTCCTAATAATTAAATTACAGATTTAAAGTCTAATTAGTGAGAAAAAACTAAATTGTATCTATTGGGAGATGGATTCCAAATAAAATTCTCTAAATAAGTGTCAAGAGCCTTCAACTTGTACATCCTTGCTTTCTCCTTGTAGATCCTTGCTTTCTTCTTGTTCTAATACCCTCAAATAATGAATAGGGAATGAATTGGAAAGAAATTTGGGTAGAAATTGGTGTAGGGATGAAGAAATTTGGAAGAAGGAAATTCTAGATCAAGATTTGGAATAAAAAATGAAGAGAGAGTCTCTCTCCTCCCCTTTGGTGGCCAGCCTCTACCCCGTCCTCCAAGCTCCTATAAAATATCTATAATACCCTTTGGGGCTTGTCATGAAGGAATTAATTAAGGAGGTAAAGTTTTAGTTTAATTGGTTTAACTAATTAATTTATCCTCATAATGAATGGGCTTACTATTGGGCTCAATTCTAACTAGAAATAAATATTGGTCCATGGATCTAATCTAAACTAGTTAGGTCCACTAACATAAGTCAAAAATAAATTTTAACATCTAACAATAAATAAATAATATAATAAATAATATTTACAACATGCATAATATTTAATATTATATACCTAAAAATAAAAATATCCATGCAAAATTACCAAACTACTTCTAGTTAGAAAAGTGAGGGTGACACATATAACGCTTCGAAGGGTGCCATCTGAATACTTGCTTGATAACTGTTATTGTATAAAAATTTAACGAGATGAAGTTGATCTTCCCAAGACCCTCGAAAATCTAAAGTACAAGCTCACAACATATCTTCCAAAGTCAGGATGGTTCTCTCTGATTGCCCGTCCGTTTGAGGATGGTAGGTGGTACTAAATCTCAACTTGGTGCCAAAATTCTAGTGCAAGCTCTTCCAAAAATTTGAAGTAAACCGAGTATCTCGATCTGATATAATACTCATTGGGATGCCATATTGTCTTACTATCTGTCGTATGTAAATCTCCGCTAACTGCTCTGTGGATTGTTCTACTCGAAAAGAAAAAAAGTGAGCTACTTTTGTGAGACGATCTACTATTGCCCAAACTGCATCACGACCAGTCAGAGATATAGGTAAACTGGTCATAAAGTACATCAAGATATTTTTTTACTTCCACTCTAGAATAAGAAGCAGTTGTAATAATCCTGCTAGTCTCTGCTGGTCGGCCTTCACTTGCTGACATACCAAACACCAAGAAATAAATTGTGTTATATCCCTCTTTATCCCGTTCCACTAAAAATATTGCTTGATGTCTTGATACATCTTGGTACCTCCTAGATAAATTAAATACTGGGAACTATGTGCCTCGGTCATTATATCTTGTCGGATATCTCCACTTGATATACAGAGATGGTTTCCAAACATAAGAGTTCCATCTTCATGAATCGTCAACTCTTTCCTAAGACCAAACTCACATTTCGCCCGAAGCTTCTGAACTTTCTGATCCTCTGCCTGAGCTGCCTTAATTCTCTCAACCAAGATAGACTGAATCTATAAACTAGCCAATACTCCTACGTCCTACGAAAGTACTATATCTACACCCATCTCTCGAAGATCTTCTAAGATATGCCAGTGTAATATCAACATATATGTATTACCTCTCCTGCTAAGGACATCTGCTACCATATTTGCCTTGCCTGGATGGTACTGAAGTTTTATATCATAGTCCTTTATCAATTCTCGCCACTTCATCTGCCTCATATTCAAGTCATTCTGGGTGAATACAATATTTAAGATCTTGTTATCCATAAATATATTCACCGGATCACCCTAAAAGTAGTGCCTCCACAGCTTAAGTGAAAATACTACCACCGCCCAAATCTAAATCGTGAGTCAGATAATTATTCTCGTGATCTCGAAGCTGCCACGAGGCATAAGCTATCACTCTTTCATGTTGCATTAATAAACACCCAAGTCCTTTGCCTGATGCGTCGCAATACACTCTAAACCCTCCAGAACCTACTGAAAGCATGAGAATCAGAGCTGAAATCAATCTCTCCTTTAATTCTTTAAATGATGCCTGGCACTTTGTTGACCAATCAAACTTAGCTTCTTTGCGCGTCAATCGAGTCAGCGGAGCTGAAATCCTTGTAAAGTCTGCCATGAACCTTCTATTGTATTCTGTTGATCCCAGGAAACTATGTACTTTGACTACTGTCTTAGGAACTGGCCAACCCTCTACGGCTTCAACCTTCTTCAGATCTACTGACACTCCTGCTCCCGAGATGATATGACCCAAGAATAATAAGTGATCCAACTAAAACTTATACTTGTTGAGCTTTGCGTATAACTGGTGTTCCCTCAAAATCTGAAAGACCTTTCGAAGATGCTCTTCGTGCTCCTCTTCACTACTGGAATAAACAAGAATGTCGTCTATGAAAACCACCACGAACTGATCTAGATATGGCATAAAAATACTGTTCATCAAATCCATAAATATTGCTGGAGCATTAGTCAGTCCGAATAGCATAACTAAGAATTCGTAATGCCCATATCGTGACCTAAATGCTGTATTGGATATGTCTTTCTCTCGAACTCTTACTTGATAATACCCTGATCGAAGATTGATCTTGGAGTAAACCTTGGCCTTGCTCAATTGATCAAACAAATTATCGATTCTTGGTAATGGATACTTGTTCTTCACAGTTACTGCATTCAATTGTCTGTAATGGATACATAGATGTTACCTGCCACCACGTCGCCAGATGCCAAAGACTTCTCTAGAGATAAAGTAAAATCTTGCCCGTGGCCCTGCTGGGCTCCTCGTTGTTGCCTCCCTTGGATACACTGTTATGGCATCTGCTGGCCCTGTTGCTGATTCTGCTAATGTTGGTATATATGAGCTTGCGTCGATAGTGGACGCTGAGCTAATGGCCTCACTACTATGTTGGCCCTCTCTGCTAGACTACCCCTGGTACTGACAGTATTGGTAACTGTTGGACTGGCCCTCCTAGCCTCTACATTATCGAACAATTGGCAATCCGGTGATCTGAACTGCCATACCTCATACACAACCCATTGGCTGCCCTACACACATCTCTAGTGTGGCCTCCCTTGCCACGGTAAGTGCAATCCACCGGTGCCTCCTGGCGCTATTGCTGTTGTTGTTGCTGTTGTTGTTATCTCGGTTGCTGCCGAGCCGATACTGTCACCGTCGAAACTGCCGCCCTCCTCGCCACTGAATCATGGATGCGAACGTCAGGTGATGGTGCTGACGTCCGAGGTACTCCTCCACTGTAAACCTCTTACCCAAAATAGGTATTTTATGTGTATTCTATATTTATTGTGTTTATTTAGATTATTTTAAAATTAATTTAAATCCAATGGTTGCTTTAGGATACTTCATAGTAGTTTGAACAATAATGACATAGGACGACCCCAAAATCTATATCGCTCTTCATAGGAAGTAGCCTACACTGGAGACACTACCCGTAAGATTTTTGCGTGACACAAAATTTGATCATTTAGTATTAGTATGGCACTAGTGTAACAACCATAGTTTCTTTTGTGTAATATTTAGATATTTTTATATAAATAATTTATTTGTGATTATTTTCAATCCAACCTTCTTCAATAATCAGCCCATAATTCCTCCATGCTAATTTAGGCCACTTTCCTCTTTTTTTATGATTTATTTATTTATTTATTTATTTATTTATTATTTTATCCTTTAGAATCCCAAATCAAATCCTAATCATTAATACCCTATTTGATTAGTTGTTGACTATTTATAAACTAACAACCAAATTAGAAAACCTCCAAATTAGGAAACTCCCAATTCTATTCCTACCCTCCCTCAAACTCGCAACCTCTATACCCATACGCACCCTATAGGTCGACCCACCTTCTCTCTCTCTCTCTCTCTCTCTCTCTCTCTCTATATATATATATATATATATATATATATATATATATATATATATATATATATATATATATATTATCTCCAAACCCTAATCCTAATAAATAAAATTCTTCTTTCCACCTCCTCCCTCTTGCCGACCCCACCCCTCCAAGCTGTCGACCCCATCACTTTGCCGCCGACCTCATCCCCCACACGGACACCCCGAGGCTTCCTCCATACAAGAACCCTAGTTAATCTTCCACTTCCACTTTCTAGTAAGTTCTTTCTTCAATCCTCCTCTTCTCCTTTCACTTAATCATCTTCTTTTTCATATATTTATTATAAAAACCTAAATTGTATGTTGATGTAAAAACCCTAACTTGTATATTGATGTAAACTCTAATTTGTATGATTGATGTAAACCTTATTTTCCATGTTATAATAAAACACCTAATTTGCATGATAATATATATATATATATATATATATATATATATATATATATATATAGAGAGAGAGAGAGAGAGAGAGAGAGAGAGAGCGCAAAACCCTAATCTTCTTTTGGTTAATGATAAACTAAGTTTTTTATGATTTTTTAAGAATCAAGAATTATATATTATGGTGGATTGATAAATATATTGTATGTTTAAACCTATGTTGTTGATTGTAAAGTTGAACTATGAATGCTTGTATGCACCCCTAGGTAGAAATCTTGATTAAACCACGTTAATAATAGAGAAATATGATGATTAAATTATTTGTATCCATATTTTTACTATTTATTTCAGAATATTAGTTAAAAAATTGTTTTGGAATAAATTGCATGTACAATGTGTCGGGTGACCTAGTTTAATATTTTATCCAAAACCCCGCATCGAACCCTTCTAAATCTTTGTAAATAATTAAATTATGTTTTTATTAGCATATATTAAATTTAGTTTTTAAATTATTTTTTTAGAAATATTACTTTTGATTTAAATAAATTTTATGCATAAAAAAATATAGATGACCTAGTTTGCATGTAAACTTTTTGTAACTTGTTCTTTGGCCATATATGAATGTTCTCCCTATTATTTTGTGATTATAAATTATTTTTCCAGAATTAAATATGATTTAGAATTTTTATGCAAAGCATAATAATAGAATTATAATGGTAAAATTTTGCCAATACTATTGCTTGAAGACTAGTATGTGTCTAACGGAAAGACCTATAAGTAGAACTGATAATTATGCATGTAAAAACTCATTAAATAATCATTTTCTATTATTTTAGAATTATTTCTAGAATTTAATTTTTTTTTATGAATTCATCTTTTGAGAACTTGCATGTCGAGAAAATCCTATTTAGCAACCATAAATGCATGACTAGTTATCAACCTTCGTAGAAATCCCTTATGAGTTGAAAACTATTATTTGCTAATATATTTATAATTAATTCTAGAATTAATAGTTTAATAAATAAGGTTTTAAAAATGATTTTTGGTAATGTTGGATGGCTAGTAATAATTTGGTGTGTAGTTACTTGCATGTGCAACCAACGTAGGATTAATCACTAGATGATAACTTAATTTAACTAAAAGATAAGAGTATAATTGGAGTATTAATTAATATTTAGGTGTTCGTGACATTTTTGTGGAGAGCTGTGGACCAAATTTGTTGTCCTCGCAGCTTGGCTTAGAAGAAAAGTACATCTTGCTTGATTCTATTGTTCAGTATATGTATGCCTAGTTTTTATTTGCTAGTTGTGTGCACGCATCCTAGAGTAGCAAACATACCTGGTATATTATAAAGGTACGTGGTATCTTCTGACCTGACATATGTTCAACAAGTTTACTGAGTGAGTGAGTGCATGGACTAGCGTGTCGATTGATCATCGATACGTTAGTTCGCGTTTGGTGATGGTAGTTAGTGTCGGGCTAGTTGCCTGTATTTATTGACTTCATTGCATTATGTCTGCACTGCGTATACGGTTCAGATATATTGGGAGGGAAGAATCTACTAGTGAGTGTATAGGATTTTTGTTTCTTACTGTGTATATGGTGTAACTGGCATACCCCCGAGTCCTTTTGGATGCCTGGTGGGATGACTATTCTTCTATTACTCCCCCCTCATGCGCCACTAGATATGTCTCGAGTGCATATCACTTAGATGGTTAGTTACCATATTTATTGTTTATTGCTTTACTTTCATGCATGCCGATTTCTTGCGTATTTATTACGTCCCTTTGAGGACATGACACCTTTTCCAGATCGAGACGAGCACTTGTACCCGACGGACTATGGAGTTGGAGATTTTGCAGAAGAGGACTTTGAGGTGGAGCCACATGAGTTTCCTTGAGCATTTATGGATGACAGTTGCTTAGTATCTTGGGTGTCTTTATCTAGTTAGCTGATGTCGGACCATTTCTTTATTGCTTAGTTGTATTCTTTCAGTATTCTTTTGTACTTATTTTTCGTGGATTGTTCTCCACTAGATTTTATTTTGTATTTGATTCTGAGACTTATCTATTCATTCAGTTCTTACTCTGTGATATTTTTGGATGAGACTAGATTTTACCTGCCTGGAATACTGTGACTTAGATATATTTTACAGTGTACTACGACTGGTTATGTCCATTAAATTGGGTTCATATACTTGTTCGTACAACTGGCATGTGTACGTATACCTAGTCCTACGTATTTTGGGACTAGGAGATAATATATTTTTATTGGTGGCCCATGTAGGTCGAGTTAGTCGTTTCGGTTACGTAACTATATCGAGCAGGCCTGCACTTAGGATTAGAGTTTTAGGTCTCATCCATATTTGACTATAACTCACCTTCCTTCTAATCTATTCTATTTAAATGCTTGCATCCTGCTTGATTCAAGTACTCTTCCAAATCCTTCGTCCATCTCTTATAGAGAGATAAATAAATGTAACAGACGTGCCGCTACCGGAGATGACTGTCATTCCCCGTTCCCGATATACGTATTTGGAACGTATTTTTATTTTAGCATTATTGCATGTGCATGGAGACTAGACCCATCCTTTGGTTTAACCTGGTTCATGATTTATTTTGTGGGTTGGTTCAATTCATGAGAACCTTTGGTTCAATCCTCATACCCTACCATATATAACCCAATATTTTCTCTCTCTCTCTCTCTCTCTTCTCACTTCTTTATTTCTTCCTCTTTCTTTAGCTGTCTCTCCCCATTTCATAGGCAAGTATACCTTGTATGAGAAATTGAGAAACCCTCTATATTATGGTTCCATTATGTTTATTATATATTTCTATGCACTTTTAGTTCTTGGAGTTTTCTATTTTGATGGATTGATTAGTGTAAATCTATATTTCTAACTTAGGTTTTTATTAGGTTTTAAGAGTTTTTCTTGGTTTTAATCTATTAAACTTGTGTCTTTAAAAACCAGTTTTTACTACATGATAGAGCTTTTAATTTAGAGCATTTTGGCTTTTGGTTCACTCGATTTGGACTTAAAAGAAGGATTTTATGGACAAAACAAGATTTCAATTTTTGGAGCTTTTCTGCCATGGCCAAACCTGCTGTTGGAGGAGACAAAGTTCCCATACGGTCAGTAAGCATATGCGGCCGAGAGTGCCATACGGCCCAAGAGGGTTATGCGGCCTAAACTTTTGTCGTATATTGACAGCATGCATCCATCTTGTTGGACACATGACTACTGATTTGCACAGTGTCCTTGAACACCTTATGCTTTCACTTGCTGAACGAATAAGAAATTTTCTAAGTCCAAGAGACTACTCATGCGGCACTGACACCCATGCGACCAGGAGAACATGCGGCCACTATTTTCTTGGATGCATGGCTCTGAACCGTTGGCACTTATTTCTATTGGTTTTGTCTTTTCTTCCTGACACACTTTATGGCTTATCATCTCAGTCACATCAGTCACTTTATGTCACAGTACTGACACTTTAGTTATTGGACTATCACTTCAACACTTATCCCAAGGAGTAGACTTAACCCTGGACATGCGGCTAAGTGGTCTATGTGGCCAGGATTGTCATTCGGCCTGATTTTCCCATGCAACCTAGAGACCCATGCGGCCTTGCTTATGTTAATTAAATATTTTCTTTACTCTTGTGACCAAATGTAATTAGTAATTGGACTCGAATACTGTATCCATGCTGATACCACTATTGCCTAATTATTATTCATGATTTAATATGCGCCAAGGAGCGACGTATCATGTCACGTGATAAGTGATTATATTTGGGTTGTGCATCGAGAATGCCTCAAAATCCCTAAATGCGTGATAATATAAATATATATTATTTTTTCAGTACGGGCATAATCAGCGAGTCAACTACTAAAGAGTGGCTAGGATATTGATTGTATGAATGTTGCATACACGCTTGGGTGAATCCATATTTGATTTCCATGGATTCGTATCTAGCGTGTCCGTACATTGTACGACATCTTAAGTGAAATTCTTATGTGACCACGTCTTGAGATTTTAAACCAAACCTAGGGCTAATTAGGTAACTAAAAGTGGTAGTAACATTTTGAGGGAACGGTATCCCGAGATCATGCCAACAAACCTTCCCACAGAGATTCATTCTAAGTGCGCTGCGGGTTGGCCGCTACAGATATTGTATATCATCTGCCTTAGTGGAGTGGAGTATCTGACTATTATTATGATGCCGAGCCACTATTTCACTATAGGAATACTGGAACCGCTAATACCGTATTTTTAGCATGGTGGCCCTACAGGGGATTGGTGCATCCTGCATGTGCCTGTTTTATTATATTGGTTCTGTCAAGACCCGCACCGGGTGAAGGAGCACGAGTACGTGGGTACGTCCAGCCTACGCCACAGCATCGACGGTAGAACGTTGTCTAGGTCAACTATACTATCTAATCATCTCACAATAACATATAATCTGCCAATAATATCTCAACTCCAAGAAGGAGGGCAATATACTTAATGCAACACAATACTCAATCACAAATTTATAGCACGATAAGATATCAAAGAATCCTAACATAACTATGCAGTCTAAATATAACAACAACAAATAGAAACCATATCCAAGTCTCAACTATACGTCAGAAACAAATCTGGTACCAAAATGCTAAAGAAAACTAACTATGATAACTAGTAATTCTGGTTAGATCTCCCGGCAGTCACTCCAGAACTAGTGGGTCCATGTCTGCACTATCTATAGGTCGAGGTTAGTAGTACATCAGATACCAATCTCCCGGATCCTCAAAAAAATATTATCCAGTCAGGAATGGAGCAGTTCCAATTAATTGATAAAAACTATAAAACAGTAAAATAAGGAATGTTATATACGATGACAATATAATTGATGCTCTAAGAACAATGAAGGAACAAGCTAAACTAGCAATAGAAATATAAATCAATGGGTACAAGAATGAAGGAGATAAACTATAACGTCAGAAATAGAACAGGGTAATCTATGAACTAAATATGAAATCTATAATATATCATGTGTTTGAGATACTAATGTAGAAGCATGAAAAATATGCTGAGGAATTATACGCGTAAAATCCTTAAACATGCAGGAAGCTGCATAAACAGAGCTCCAGCACTGGGTGGCGTAAGACATGACTTCAGAGCCATTGGCGAAACAACAGAGCTTCAACGCTATTCAGCGTAAAATATAGCTCCAGAACAACCTGCGTAATGCAGTATTTCCAGACTGCTTCAGCGTAAAAAGGTTGTTACATCGCCACTTTGACATAAAACCTATCTGCTTTTAATGCAGCGGGAAGTTGTACGAGAAAATCTTCATATTCCTCGAATGAACCTGTCAGATCATGCAGTAAACCTGACCCTTGACAGAAAGTACCGCACGACGATCGAGAGGACGGCTGTAATAAAGATTCTGCACAGAGACCCAGACCGTCGTTTAGTGACATTTCCTTGATACAAATTGCTTTTACGCATTCAAGGAAATATGCTGCCTACTTTACACAGAGAAGCATGAGCTTTTACGCTCAGCAGGAGACGAAACGAACAGCCCCGTCAAAAGTTGCTCTCTCTACAGAACTCGAGGCACATCTCTGCAGTTAATGCGCATGATGGGGGCAGATCTCTACATTTAATGCATGAGATTTGGTCCTACTTTTAACGACTGGGTGAGCCATAATTATGACTAATACGTCCACATCACCATCCCTGCACACTACGCCATCAGGCTATTTTCAGTTATAGGAGTACACTGTACGTTATCTCCTTGAAATACGCCGACCTGGCTATTTTCACCTATAGGAGCACGCCGTATGCTATCTCCTCGGAATACGCCAACTCAGGCTATATTTGCATTGGTGCATGATAAAGCTATTTGGTCCAGAATACGCTCAAGACCTCAGTCAAACAAGGATAATCGGCTATCTTTACGCTGGCTACCTATCCATGCAGCATTGGGCTTCTATGCCTATTGGGCTTCTATGCCTACTGGGTTTCTATGCCTACTTGGCTTCTATGCCAACTTGACAACTATTCGGCTTCTACGCCTACTTGGCTTCTACGCCAACAAGATAACTATTTGGCTTCTACGCCATGGTGACAGTCATTGGCTTCTACGCCAACCTTTTCTACGCGAGGGGCCTACGTGGCTTGCATGCCGTGATCTTCGTAGCAGTTATACGCGTTACCTAATAATGGGACACGCATCACACGCGGATTCAGAAGATCATTTATACGTGGGTGGCAGTTATCATAACCGCCGCGTAAAAAGTGCCACACTCTCCACTATTCGGCTTATATGCCGACTAGACGGTTACTGTCACTAAACCCTATAAATTGAGACCTCCGGCCACGGAGGTCAGGGGTCGAAAGGTAAAAGGGGTGGAAGGATCGGATCAGAGAGCATCGGATCAGATTTTATTGTTGAGAGAGAATATCCTAGAGAATAGACAGAGGGGAGTGATTGACGACTTTGGCATCGAGCATCCAATCCCTCTTACGATTTTTGAAGTTTTTTCTTCTTCTACAGCACTTCTTTGTCATCGTATGGTCCAAGGGACAAAGTGATCGACCGAAGATCAGACTCCTATAGCAATATTTACCCAGATAAAATTTTTGTACTTAACATCCACGTATATGATTAATTATACTTCTTATTTGTAAACCAAAGAAAGGGTTTCGTACAAACCTAGTTTTATTTCTTTCGTTTATTATCAAACACAAGATGGCGACTCTGTTGGGGACTACTTTCTCTTCCGATGAGAAAGCCATTGCTCAACACGATACTGTATCCATCGGATCAATGAAGAAGACTCTGGTCATCCAGTTCGACCAATCTACTTACGAAGACATGCTTCACGCAGGGGGTAGCTCTCATTCCCTATCTGTTCAGGACAGCAGGAAGTTGCGTAAAGTATGGATGCCCCAGACATCCTCTAAAATCCCAGGCTCTTTTTCTCTGATCAACAAGGTTGTGGCATTCCGACCTACACGCTCTGTGCGTAAAAACTCGTCTCCCGTCTGTGACGTGGCAGACAAAACTTCTGGCAATGCCTCAGCGCCAATCCAGAAGTCGACTCCACGCCTTGCGCGTAAAACTCAGTCTCTCGTCGCTGACGTGGCAGACAAAACTTCTGGCAATGCCTCAATGCCAATCCAGAAGTATACAATGCGCTCTGCGCGTAAAAACTCGTCTCCCGTCGCTAACGTGGCTGACATAATTTCTGGCAAGGCCTCAGCGCCAAGTCAAAAATTTCAAATACGCCCCACACGTAAAACTTTGTCTCCCGTCGCTGACGTGGTTGACATAATTACTGGCAAGGCCTCAGCGCCGAGTCAAAAATTTCAAAAGCGCCCTGCGCGTAAAAATATCTCTCCCACCTATAAGAAGGCAGAGGGTCCCTGTAATCTCCGCAAGGGAAAACAATTAGCGGATTTCCCGACCTCTCGGCTTTTATGCCATCAAGAGAATAATCTGTCCGCTCTTCATATAACGCGGAACGCTGATGGCCATTTGAGGACTTCCTCAGTTTTACGTCAACATGAGCAGAGTTCCAGATTACGTCAGGACAAGCCTCTCGGCGTAAAGAAGACTCAGTTTGTGGATAGATATGCTTCTCATGGATCATGTGCTACTCACATGGATGAACTGTTGTATTCCTACGGCAGAGAGAGGGTTGGGGTTCCCAATATTCGTGTTCCAACTAATGTAAAAAGGTAGAATAAGCCTTCTTCTTCTTCTTCTTCTTCTTCTTCTTCTTCTGTTAATCCCCTTGATTTGTGCAATTTCTTGCTCCAGAAACGCAAAGGTAAGGGATCTTCTGATATGTCTATTACACCTCCTAGGAAGCACTGTTGTAATAGTCACAAAGTTGTAGTTAATTATTGCTGTTCCAAGGCAAAACAGTCAGTTTCCGATCTGTTGAACTACTCTTTGTCTTTACAGGAAGAAGAGCCTACATTTGCATCAGTGAATATGGCTTCACACGTTCCTAGAGGAAGGTCAAATTCAAGACGTCATCCCTCTGGAACTCCAAGCCAAAGGAGATTCGACATAGTACTTGAGAACATTGAAGCTGGGGTGTTTCAAAATACCCGTTCGAGGTCACGACAACCGGCTTTGTATTCTTTTGATTCAGACACTGGGGGTCGCCAGTTTCCCGAATCGAATGCTGAAAGTATAGACTCAATATCTACGGAGATCTATACTAATCCTTCAATAGCATCCAGAGAAATGAGAGTCTATGCCATTGGAGATGAACATGAAGAGGCTTCCCCATCAGGAAGTATGGAATAACGCGTTGCTGTTTTGGAGGCATCACTCAAAGAGATGCATACCATGATGCAGAGTATGCACCAAATATTGGTGACTCAACATACAGCTGCTATAGCTCTAGCATCGGTTCCTCCGACTCAAATATGTGTGGGGGCGGACCTACCACCATCCAACACAAACCAGGAGCCTGTTCTAAATCAAGAGTCAGCAGCTCCTCCACTTCCTAACTCGGAGAATATATTATCCCCTGTCGGAATTATGATACAACCGATATCTCACCACTCTGCGGTCCCATTACCAGCGGAAGATCTGATGCAGGCAGTACGGGAATTGAAAGCCCAATTTAATGCTTTGAAGCATAAAGATCAGCTCAAGAAATTGGGAATCAATCAGCCTTACCCAGCTATCTGGGATGAGATCTCTTTCCCTCCTAAATACAAACCACAGGCTATGGCTTTGTTTGAGGTAAAGACGTCACCGAGCCAATACATGAACTACTTCAGTATGATGACAGTATTCTTGTAAGGGAATGACGCCCTTCTCACTAGAGTGTTCAAAGGATGTCTGTCTGGAGTGGCTTATCAGTGGTACCGTAGTCTTGCGGACAACTGCATTACTTCCTTTGAAGATTTCAAGACTCTGTTCTTCGCGTGATTCTATGAAGGAGGGATGGACATGTCTATGTCCTCGCTCATCGAAGTAAAGCAGAAGAAAAAAAAAGTGTTCATACTTTCATCGAACATTTTTGTCAGGCCACTTTGCAAATGCCTCCTGGAGTTCCAGATTCTGCTTTGGTGGACATTTACAGGAAGAACCTTCTTCCACTAATCTCGGTGTTCACAGGACCCTATCAGTTCCATGATTGGCCCTCATTTATCATCTCAGCGGTAGCCGCCGAAGACAACAGTCGAAAGGCGCATGATAATGGAATTATGATCTCCACCTCTGTTAAAGGAAAGAGGTCATCCTCTAATAGCGACCATCCTTGTGGTTCTAAAGGAAAGGAAGCTCTGGCGATTAAAACGTCCAGGTAACCTACACCGGCAACTACACAGATGAAACCTGGGACTTCTAGACCCAAAGAAGAATATTATTTTGATGATGATGACATTCTGAGCATCTTCGACTGTCTAGTCAAAAGTGGCAAGCTCACCCTCCCCGAGGTGAAAAGGCCTAATGAAGTCGGCAGTACCAACAACCCTAAGTACTGCATTTTCCATAGGTATATACATCATCCTACCAAGGCGTGTTATATACTAAATAGAAAAATTCAGGAGTTGATCGATGCCAAGGCCATCACTCTGCACAATAATGAGAAGACGGTCACTGCCAACATGATCTCTCTCCAATTCGGCAATCTGCCTCCTCAAGAAGTTTCGGATGGGGTTGTACCTATTTCCCGGACAATGATGAAAATTATTAATCTTCCTCCAGCTAGGGGTCAAAATCATGGCCTGATACCCCTAACTACCCAGTGTGGTAAGATTATGTGCTTTCATCCTGATCTGGTGTCAGAGATCGAGGAGGAGACTCAAGCTGCTAAGACTAAGTCCCGAAAGAACTCAAGGCGCAAACCATGCCATATGGTTGCTATATCGCCGACATCAGATGAAGAGACTTTAGCTACAGGAACCCGGACAGGGAAAGCCTACCTTAAGGACTATGGAGGAAATCAAGAAGAAGCAACGGCAGACACTTCAATTGCCAAGCCTTTAGAACCTGAACCTGTCATACCAGAGGCAGGTCCTTCTAAACCAACTTCGGCAAACAAGGGCAAGCAGAAAGAAGTTTGCTTCGACAAACCTTTAAAGAACATTCAAAACAAAGGTTTGGAGAAGCCCTACAACTTTGACATCATGGCCCAATTGGCTAATACTCCAGCCAGACTATCCATCTTTGAGCTACTCAGGCTATCAAAAGACACTCGTCAGGTCTTGAGTGAGGCGTTAATGCAGGCAGATGCATGCTTGACTCAGCTCAAGTCTCCCGATAAAGAGCCCATGGTATGTCCTCAATGCCATAATGTGATGGAAGTGGTTCCTAACATCGCTATCACTCAAGATGATATGCTGTTAAAACATAATCGGCATGACAGACCCCTCTATTATACCGGATACGTCAGTTCCATAGAGGTAGACCGGATTCACATAGATCCGGGATCATCGATCAGCATCATTCCTCATAGTCTGCTCAGACCACTGAGGATTCCTACCAGCGAACTGGCTTACACCACCACTACAATCATGGGCTTCAACGCCAGAAAAAGTAAGCCGTTAGGGAAAATTTGTCTGAGGATCCAGATCGGAGACCTTAGATCAGTGGCTATATGCTATGTCATTGATTTAGAGGTATCCTATAATATTCTGCTGGGCAGACCATGAATCCATGATCATAACATTGTTCCTTCAACCCTACATCAATGCTTCAAATATATAGATGCCCAAGGAACAGTAAAAATGGAGTTTGCTGATCTCAACCCATTCAAAGGAGTTGAGTCCTACTACTCCGACGCCATGTTGTACACCCAAGACTACATGAAGGAGGTGTCAGGCAAGATAAAAGATGAATCCCACCAGGAGCCAGGAGAGCCGTCTGTTGAGCAACCTCTGTCAATCCAGGTGAAAGGATAGACTACCCGTCCTAAAGTCAGGGAACCCATGGCTATCCACTTGGACAAAACCAAATCAAGAGGAGGAAGTGATCCCCTAGTGATCACTCTGAACCAGAAGCCTCCACCTTTGGTCATCAACCTTCGGCGCAACAAACAGCTGACTGATGTAAATACAGCCAGAAATATGGTTTCTGATGATAATAAAGATTCTCTTTTCCAGTATACTGACGCCCAATTTCCTAATCAGGAATCATCCCTCCATAACGATATAGATCCTATAGCACAAAAATTCTTGGAAGCTATAGACTCCTATCATCCGTATGTGTGAGAGGTAGCATCAACATCTAATGTCATCACGACATATGGGCCACATGAAGATTCTATCTTTATTATCCTGCCTACTCGCAGCAATCAGCATCCAATAGTCTTCGGTCGCATACTCATTAGACCGGTGATACAAGAAGATTCTCACGAATCAGATGATGGTAAAATACAGGTTCACAGATATAGTCCCCAAGCTTTAAAGATTATGCAAAGAATGGGTTATGATCTGAAGTCAGAACCAGGCCTCAACTATGGGAAAGGCAGGCGAATGCCGTTGCATGGTGATCCCTACTGTCAACGAACTCATTTTGGGTTAGGGTATACCACCTCTCTCACAACTTCTGAGTCAGATAAGGATATCTTTTTCTCTTCTCAAGATGGCTCATCGTCCCCCATCTCAGACGATGATCTCGAACGAGCATTATTAGTAAATACGGTATTGACAGATTATATCGAAGCAGAGGAACAAGAATTTGAACCGTTTGAGTATGACTATTGGGCTCAGCAAATGGATACACAATGGGAACTCCGATTCGAGCAAAGAGAACCGCCCACTGAAGATAAAGTTATCCAAATCGATGTTGGGGATAAACTTTTACCAAAGCCGATATTCATCAGTAACAATCTTTCCGAAGAAGAAAGGGAAGTAATGACCCAGCTGATTAAAGAATATATCGACATCTTTCGTGGAATTATGAGGATATGCCAGGTCTTGATCCAAAAGTGGCTACTCATAAGCTCAACATACTACCCAATTCAAAACCTGTAAAGCAGCACCATCGCTGGTTTCACCCGGATATGATGGATGCCATCGAATCTGAAATCAAGAAGTTGATAGTCTGCGGGTTCATCAGGGAAGAACAGTATCCCGATTGGGTCGCCAACGCTGTCCCGGTCATGAAGAAAAGTGGCAAAGTTCGTATTTATATCGACTTCAGAGATCTCAATGCGGCCTGCCCCAAGGATGAGTTACCTCTTCCCATCACAGACGTCATGATCGACAATACCTGCGGTTTTGAATGCATGTATTTCATGGACGGATTCTCAGGATACAACCAGATCTAAATGTATCCTGAAGACGAGAAGCATATTGCCTTCCGTACACCACTGGGGGTATATTGCTACACAGTCATGCCCTTTGGATTAAAGAATGCCGGGGCTACATATCAGCGAGCCATGAGTAACATATTCTATAAGCATCTACGCAAAACTGTGGAGTGTTACGTAGACGACATCGCTGTCAAAAGCCGTCTCAAGGGTACTCATATCCAAGACTTGAAGACGGTGTTCGAATTGATGCGCCAACATCAACTCAAAATGAACCCCACAATGTCCTTTCTCCGTGTATCCAGCGACAAATTCTTGGGATTTGTCATTACCGCCAAAGGCATTCAAGTCGATCCTGATAAAGTAAAGGCTATCCTAGAGATGCGACCTCCCCGTAATCTGAAAGAACTCAGGGGATTTCAAGGTCGTCTAGCCTATATCAGAAGATTCATATCCAGTCTCTCTGGAAGATGTCAGCCTTTTTCTCGCCTAATGAAGAAAGGTGTGTCTTTCGTATGGGGACGAAGCCTGTCAGCAAGCGTTTGACGATATCAAACACTACCTTACTAATCCTCCAGTTCTGGTGCCTTCCGTCATAGGAAGACCATTTTTGCTGTATGTTCGAGCAATGGATCATTCTTTGGGAGCTATCCTCGCATAGAAGAACAATGAAGGTCATGAACAGGCTATCTACTATTTAAGCAGGATGATGATCGGAGCTAAACACATTCAGAAGACGCGATATTAAGTCACAGGCCAAACTATTCATATCATCTCTAGGATCAATCCTCTCCGGGTATTGATGAGTAAGCCAAGTGTTCTTAATTCCTGACTCGCAACTTGGGCGATGTTATTAACACCATATGATATGGTGTACATCCCTCAGAAGTCCATTAAAGGCCAAGCCTTGGCTAATTTCCTAGCTGCTTATCCGATTTCGGAAACCCCCAGACTATACGAGGACATTTCCGATGAAGTTACAGAATGTAATTCTACGATGGAAGATGATATATGGAGCTATTCTTTGACGGAGCCTCTCGGACTGGTCCTAAGGGAAACATGGTTTCAGGAGTAGGAATTATTCTGGTAACTCCTGATAAACTCGTCATCTACCGAGCATATTCTCTCAGCGAGCCCTGCTCTAATAATGTGGCAGAGTATAATGTCCTACTCATCGGGCTTCAAGTCGCTAAAGAATTGGATGTTGAATACCTGAAAGCTTTTGATGATTTCCAGTTGATCGTCAATCAGGTCAGAGGAGTATATGAAGTCCGCAATCCAGTCCTCATTCCTTATCACCAAGCAACGATCGAGATAGCCATGTCTTTTAAAGGATTCTTCTTAGAGCATGTGTCTCGATCTCAAAATCTGGAAGCTGACGCTCTGGCCAGTTTAGCTGCAGATCTGTCTATTCCTATAAGAAGGCAGAACTCGGTTATCCTTCTTAACAAAGATTTGTTTTGTGTAAAAAATAATTTTCACATGGAACGCAGCTACGCCGTAAATACAATTCCTCCTGAGAGAGACTAGAGAAGTCCCTTCATAGACTTCGCGGCATACGAAATCTTACCAGAAGATCCCAAAGAAGCAGTATCGGTTAAAAGACGATCACTACGCTTCTATTTTGATGCTTCTTCACAATGTCTATATCGCCGAACTTATGATGGACTACTGTTACGATGCCCCTCTGATGATGATACAAAACAGGTTATCCGTGAAGCTCACGACGGCATATATGGAGCACATCAACCCGGTCCTAAGCTACAGGATCGTATCAGGAGGATAGGCTACTACTGGCCTACTATGATAACAGATGCAGTAAAATATGCAAGACAATGCAAAGTTTGTCAGGTTTATGCGAATTTTATACATCAGCCTTCTGAGTATCTATATCCTACTATTGCATCATGGCCCTTCGAAGCATGGGGCATGGACATCATTGGTCCTATTCACCCATCATCTTCTAGAGGACATCGGTTTATATTGGCTATCACGGACTACTTCTCTAAATGGGCAGAGGCGATCCCTCTTGCTGAGGTAAAGACATCCAACGTGATCAGCTTTATCAAGCATCATGTCATTTATCGTTTTAGGATACCCCGAAGGATAATCCATGACAACGGGCCTCAATTCATCAGCCAAGTGTTTCACCGATTTTGCGATAAGAATCGGATACAAAATATAGCCTCTACGACATATAATCCAGCTGCTAATGGTTTGGCAGAAGCCTTCAACAAAACCATCATTAAACTCTTGAAGAAGTTCATTTCTTCGAACAAAAGAGATTGGAATGAGAAACTGGAAGAATGCCTCTGGGCATACCGCATAACGGTACGAATACCGACAGGTTGTACCCCATTCTTATTGGTTTACGAGAGTGAAGCAGTTCTCCCCATTGAAGTTCAGATTCCCTCACTCAGAATAGCAGTGGCTAATGAGTTAACTCAGGAAAAGAATGACTATTAAGGCTTCAAAAGCTAGAAGGATTAGACGAGAAACGCCTTCAAGCTCAACAACGCATTACGTTCTACCAGGTACGCATTTCCAAAGCTTTTAATCAAAAATTAAAGGAAAGGGTGTTCAAAGTTGGCGAGCTAGTTTTAGTTATGAAAAGGCCAATGATCATTACTCACAAGAGTAAGGGTAAATTTCAGCCCAGATGGGAGGGCCCTTATGTGATCGAGACGATATTTTCAAATGGTTCTTACAGATTAGCCAAGCCTAATGGAGACTTGTTAATGGATCCTATCAACGGCAAATTCCTAAAGAGGTACTATGCTTAATCTTCTTTGCTCAATGGAGTATGGTGAAGATCTCATTCTGACAACACTACGTCCAAAGAACTAGTTGGAGCATATTCTATCATGTCCATATAACCTCTGAATAGATATGTTTAACTAATTTGGAACTTTAAAACCTATCACGTCCATATTACCTCTGATAGTGTTTTGTATACAAATTTAGTTAGATCATATTCTATCATGTCCATATAACCTCTGAATACATATATCCAGCTGAAGCTTACCGAAAGTATATCACGTCCATATTACCTCTGATATTACTTTCACCCTTGCCTATCGTTTATATTCAAAAATAATGGGTCCACGAAGTCAGATGAAGTTTCTTTATTAACTCCAGAAAGAGCAAGTTACAAAAAGAAGCAAAAAGTACATCATTGAAGAGGAGCAGCCAAATCGCGAATATGTTGTGCCAGAGCGGCCATCCTCTCATTCCTGGAGTCTAAAATTTTAGCGCGAGCCCACTCCATTCGTGCCTCATCATCGCTCAGGAGGGATAGTTCAGACCTAGCATGTACAAAACCTACGTGGATGATACCCGCACGTACCAGGTTCTGCTGAGCCGCTTCCTTTCAGTCCTTCAACACATCTCGAGCTGCCGATACAGTGAGAGCCCACTCTTTTGCCTGAGCTAGTTCATCTTCCAATTGGCGGACCCTCGCTTCATTTCCTCATAATCAGCTTCGTACTTTGCCAGCTGGGGAATGATATACCCCAATATGGCATGCTCTTCATTCATCTCTTGCTGCTGTGCCTCGATAGATTTGCTCAGAGTTTCCATCTCCCCAGCAAGTCTTGCAGTCAAGGAGTCGTACTCAGCTCGAATCATATCATTGACATTGTCTCGAGATAATTGCAAATAATCATTAATAGCTTGCTTCAAACCATTAACTATTTGCTCCAAATCATCAGCTCGTCCATCGACATCGAAATTTCTAATCTGCGCTATGGTGAGATTGGAGGACATCTTCAGAGCATCAAAGCCCAGATTCTTCTCCAGCACCATGGATATCAACGATTTTAAAGTGACATAGAATATGCTAGTAAATTGTTCAACTAGCATGTTAAAATGCGAATGGACGCTGAGAGTGGCCGCGATGTTAGTAAAACTCTTTTGTGGAACGTTGGCAGAACATGTGGCCACAATGGTCGTTTCAGCAGACGGCGCAACAAAAGAAGAGACGCCAACAACAGTTGAAGTTGTTGGCATGCTAGACGAAGGAAGTACAGCCGCTATAATGGGCTCGTCCTCCTCTGAAGATATCGGGACTATATTGGTCGAGTCTACACCCGAAAATGCTGCAGATGATGGAGCAACATCTTCAAAGTATGCCCCTTCGGTGTCAAGCATCACAGTTTCGTTGGCAGTATCTGCAACAAAGTCAAAAGTTGCGTCGACTCTACCTTCCTCTAAGGTGTCTTCCCCTAAAAAGAAGACAAGAGAAAATTAATATCAATTTGATGTTAATTTTCCTAAAAAGAGGCGTAAGGACAATATTTACCCATAGCTGATGGTATATATGCCGCGTCCGCAGCAAGTATAGCTAAATCATTTCTTAATGATGCTAAGCGAGCTGTCATACCTGGAGAAGAGGGTGCACCAAACGACGTCTGAGGGTAGTCATCCAAGTCTTCACCCAGATCCACTCGAGGTTCATCGGGTAGAATCTCGCCGGAGATACTTACAGATGAAGAAGGGGTTGGACCCATTATTGGTCTGGATAAAGATATCCTTAATTTGCTCGGCCTCGAAGGTGACCTCACTGCACTACCAATAGTGGTAGTAGCGGTAGTAGCGACAGCAGTCTAAGGGCAAAGAATCTCCGGCACTGTCAGCCGGAACTGGGGAGGTTCCCTCTCTAAAAGGCGAGGAACCTCTAATCAAAGAATCACCCTCAATAGGGAAAACAATAAGCTCACTTCTAAGAGCCGCCCTGGTAGAAGCCCTTTTCGGACCTCTGGCAAGCTTCTTCTTGCTGGGAGAAGGTTCTTTCGAAGCAGAAGCCTTCCTTTTATGGGGGATAACGAGAGGTTTTGCAGTCGGAGCTAGTACACCTCTCGGTATTATCGTCAAAAATTTGTCTGCCCCGGTGGTGTCTTCATTCTCATCCGAGGAAACAGACGGGACCTCCTCTGTTCCAGTGGACGTATGAGAGGGCATCCTAAAACTTTTACGTATATCAAAATCACGATGGAAGGTATTGATGGCCACATAAAATTGTGCGTATGAATGGAGGATGGGCAACTCCATGGAGAGAGAAGTCGCGGGAACAGTAAAGGTTGCTCCAGTATAACCCATCATGAAGTACCACCATCCTCTCGCTCCATCAATAAGTCCGCCTCTGGACTTGAAGCTGGTGATGGCATTTCCTACATGCAATTGGTCAAACCCAAACTGCTTGGCGAACCGACTAGGCAGATATGGCTCCAAGAAGCAATGGTCTTCACTTATGTACAACAAATGGGAAGGTCTAATGCAGACCAACCAATAAAAAGCTTCAGAAGAAAGAACGATCTTCTCGTGACCTGAATCTTGAAGTTTCGTCCCCTGTTGATTAATATGTACAGTGGGGGCGATACAGAAGAGCTTACAGCTATGAGCAAAATTTAATGCTTGCCGACAATCTACCACGGTCGTCACACTCCAAGAGGAATTCTTGTAATTCAACAAAAAATTATTTCCTGAACTACTGGCAGAGCCGGGAGACATCACCATGGGATTATGAAGAATTAACCATCCCATCAGATATAGGAATGGTAACTCTACCCTGGGAAAACTTTCACGTCGTGTTTCATCTGCAAGCATCCCATCAGTAATGGCCCTCAGACCTACTTGTATCCGGCATACCATGGTAGGGAGCAGGCCCAGTCTTGCCCTAAATACCAAACGTACTGCAGGACATAAGATGTTACGATGAATGCGATCCGCAGATGCGATGCCAGGTACTACTAATCGGCATAGCCATACAGAGAGAAAGCCAGCCAGTTGAGCTTCCCTTGACAGAGGCTTGCGACAATACCTCATATAACTGTAGGCTTTAGTGCCTGCAGGATAACCCTCGACCTCCGCATCGAGAAATTGATCTGAAGCCCCAGCGTCTTCAATAAGGTCATCGACTATTTGAGCATTAAGCATGCTTAGAAGGTTCAAAGGCTTATCCCTCTATCCACGACTTTGTCTGGCTAAGCATCCCTGGCCTGATGAAAGAAGAGATAGGACGCCCATTTGTTGGTATGAGCCAAATCAGAGGGCTCATTGTAGAAGGTGGTGTAAGCAAGGTAGTGGCACATTAGCTCCTGATACACTGCCACTACCCGAGGGTTTGTATCCTTCAGCTCCCTGTTTGTGGGAATATACTCTTCATAAGGAGTATCCTCCATTAGCAGCCTTGAAATCTCTGCCATCTCATGAAGGGCCAATCCCAACTCTCCTAGTGGAGTGGCAAAAGTCCCAGTGAGCGAGATATACCGCGCCATCAAAGCCAAAAATAGGTTAGGGTTAAGAGGTAACCCAACACTGGTAGCACTCACAGCCGCGAACAGACTAATGCTCTCCATCTCCGTCTGAAAATGCTTCAGGGCCCAGGCAGTTAAACGAGCCCATCGAAGATTTTCGGGGCTAAGCCACCCGCTGGTCCGAGGATTAACCTTGGGGTATACTCCTCCATGTCCCATGAAGTCATTACAAAAAGTAGATATTTGGACAGGCTGGAGCAGTGAAGTGTCTTCACTCGGGCAGTGTCACTCGGGACACTGCCCGGCTGTAATCCCCTGAAAGGCATAACAGGACCTAAAGGACGGCTCACAAATAATCCTCGGTCTGATCCTTTCTGATAAAATATCTTCCCCGGCTGGCCGTGAAGATCAGGGGTCAGGGTCCATGACATCTTCCTGGGATACGTGGAATAGAAGAATGCCGAGATAGGGTAATCTCTCGGCATCCTGGGCAGGTACATGACCATGCCCTCAGCAGTAAAAACCCAGTTTTCCTTCTTGGGCTTCATCTGGGATTATTTATCAATCATATCCCCGAATAGGAAAGCTGGTTTTATATATTTATCCCCATCTATGTACGTTAGGGGCTCCCCACTGATCATACTCAACAGCATTCGTTCTCCCTGAGACGATATTAGAATTCTCCTTCCTTCAGGATACTGGGTTCCAGAAATAGGGAATATTACATGGGAGAAATTCTCCAGATAATTCGAGTTCAGCATCCCAGCAGCAGAACCCATCGCCTCAGCCAACAGAGGGATCTGCAAGTCCACTACAAAATGCAAGAAGAACAAGTCAGTTTCTATACTAGACATTACAGTCTTGCAGCTTACGTCAAAAATCAACAGTCTGTGCTTTTACGCCAAGACTGTAAAAAACTTGAGTTTTTACGCTGGAACCTATTTTCGAGGCAAAAAATTAAAGGTTGGCAGTATACACAAAAATCTAACAGTCTGTGTTTTTATGCCAGACTGCCAAAATTTGAGTTGTTACGCCAGAATTTTTATCCAGAACGTAACATTCAAAGTTTGTAGTATACGTCAAATTTCGACAATCAAAGCTTTTACGCCAGACTGCGAAAATATAGAGTTTTTATGCTGACACATTAGGAATGTGGGCATAAATGATAAAACATCTCTGTGCACCATCTTCGTCAAAGAGGCTCTCAGCACAGAAGATGACCTAGCGCGTTCACGTACAACGTGTGCGAAGGGTTTTCTTCGTTTTCTCGTCCCAAAAGCTTTACCTATAACGCCTGGTGCACAGCTTGATAGTGGGACACTTCGTTCAGAGCGAGGTTCGCTTAGCCCAATGGGAGTCGCTCGTGCTTGAGGAGAGGAGCAAGAAGAGGAGGCAGCTTTCTTTTCCTTAGCGGTGGAAGCGTATTTCGGTGCCATTGCTAAAAACTCAGAGTGCTCAGAGAAGAAGCGAAGAAGAGTTCTCAAAGAGACTAAGGTTGTTTGCAAAAGACAGATGAAGGGTTTCTTCTCTGAAGGCCTTGGGGTATTTATAGAGTTCAGATAACTCTTCAAATTCCTAACCAAATCCGATATTTAATATTCGATTATGATTTGGGACCACGTCAGCCTATCATTTAAAATAAGAAGACGGACGGTCAATGTATCCAGAATTTACGTGCAGAGCAAATCTATGATTTTACGCTCAGATATTTTTACGCTCAGAGGCTACAAATCTATGATTTCACACTCAGAGACTATAAGTCCATGGTTTTACACCCAGATACTTTTATGTTCGATAGCTTTTATGCTCGAGAGGCTACAAACCTACGACTTTACGCTCAGAGGCTACAAATCTATGATTCTATGCTCGAAAACTACAGACGGCCAATTACAAGGGTCTACGCAGAAATGTTCCTTCTTGGCTACAAAATATTCCAAGTGCCCAGAACATACAGAGTCCAGCATTGAAGATGGCTCTCCTTCTTGGGTCGATTGGAAGTTCTTGCTAAGTCCAGTCTTTTACACAAGTTCAAGTATGGCCTGTTTGACGGCCATTTCTCGCCCTTTTTTAAGGGATTTTTGGGAAAACATTCTTGAAAATGATAGTCTGAACAAGAATTCTTTGCATCAGAGAAGTGAAAGATTCAAAAATTATATGCGACTCCTCGTTCAAAACAGCATGACAGTTCAAATATTCGACTTAAATGCTAAGCAGCTTTCTACACGTCTTCAGTTTCGCATAAAAGATGGGACGAGACCAGATACTCTTTTTATCAGAGTCGGCATAAAGTTATTCAGACATGCCGAAGCTGCACATATTCAGACTTCATCACAGCAAATATGGCAAATCATCAGATGCGTAAAAGAAGACAATCTTATTAATTATGATTACATATGATGGAAATTCAGTCTACAAAGGATTTTTTATCTTCATGATTACATATGATGGAAATCTTTTTTTTCTACAAAGGCTTTCTCATTTTTATTTAGGATCAAGCAAAGAATCTGTTCTGCCAGGTTCTCGTATTGGTGGAGATCTTTTTCGTCTTCTACAGCATTTAATCGACTTCCGCGGCCGATTAATAAAAAAATGATTAATGGCGGGAGGATACAGAACTGGGCATGTCTAAATTTTTCAAGCCCACCCTCCATACGCCATGGCAGATTGAGTTGAGGGTTCAGACCCAACTCAATATTGGAAGACAAGGCCAAACTGCCTACCATCGTCCAGCACCATGATGGAAAAAAATACGGCTTGCAAGCTGTGTGGCCAAATGAGACCATTCCTCTATCCTGGACGAATCGCCATATAAAATTGCTGATCATCCCAAGCAAAGGAAGCTATGATATCCTTCCATAATCCATCGTTGCAGAGGACATTTGCTCGTAGATGCCTCTTTTTTGTCTCTTTATATGTTGGAAGAACATGATCTTCTTCTTCCTCAAGTCGACTCGACGAAGTTCGGCAACCATCTCTGTGTGGTAAAGGAAGTGTGGAAAAAACAGGTTAACTCAGTCACCTTTATATAGGCAGAGGAGATCACACCAAATCCTAATAAATCCCTAAATATTTGTCGAGAAATCAACCTCGTGGAACGAGTCAAATTTGACCATTTCATGCTTCTATTCAAAGTATTTCAAATTACGAGGAATTTAAAAACTTTGAAGGGGGACTTGTAGAAGCATGAAAAATATGCTGAGGAATTATATGCGTAAAACCCTCAAACATACAGGAAGCCGCGTAAACAGATCTCCAGCACTGGGTGGCATAAAACATGACTTCAGAGCCATTGGCGAAACAACAGAGCTTCAACGCCATTCAGCGTAAAATATAGCTCTAGAACAACCGGCGTAATGCAGTATTTCCAGACTGCTTTAGCGTAAAAAGGTTGTTACATTGCCACTTCGGCGTAAAACCTATCTGCTTTTAATGCAGCGAGAAGTTGTACGAGGAACTCTTCGTATTCCTCGAGTGATCCTGTCAAATCATGTAGTGAACCTGACCCCTGACAAAAAGTACCGCACGACGATCGAGAGGACGGCTGTAATAATAATTCTACACAGAGACCCAGACCATCATTTAGTGATATTTCCTTGATACAAATTGCTTTTACACATTCAAGGAAATATGATGCCTACTTTACACAGAGAAGCATGAGCTTTTATGCTCAGTAGGAGACGAAACGAACTGCCACGTCAAAAGCTGCTCTCTGTACAGAACTCGAGGCACATCTCTGCAGTTAATGCGCGTGATGGGGGCAGATCTCTGCATTTAATGCATGAGATTTGGTCCTACTTTTAACGACTGGGTGAGCCATAATTATGACTAATACATCCACATCACCATCCCTGCACACTACGCCATCAGGCTATTTTCAGTTATAGGAGTACGACGTACGCTATCTCCTTGAAATACGCCGACCTGGCTATTTTCAACTATAGGAGCACGCCGTATGCTATCTCCTCGGAATACGCCAACTCAGGCTATATTTGCATTGGTGCATGATAAAGCTATTTGGTCCAGAATACGCTCAAGACCACAGTCCAACAAGGATAATCGGCTATCTTTACGCTGGCTACCTATCCATGCAGCATTGGGCTTCTATGCCTATTGGGCTTCTATGCCTACTGGGTTTCTATGCCTACTTGGCTTCTATGCCAACTTGATAACTATTCGGCTTCTACGCCTACTTGGCTTCTACGCCAACAAGATAACTATTTAGCTTCTACGCCATGGTGACAGTCATTGGCTTCTACGCCAACATTTTTTACGTGAGGGGCAGTTACCTACGTGGCTTGCATGCCATGATCTTCGTAGCAGTTATACGCATTACCTCATAATGGGATACACGTCACACGCGGATTTAGAAGATCATTTATACGTGGGTGGCATTTATCATAACCGCCACATAAAAAGTGCCACACTCTCCACTCTTCGACTTCTACCCCGACTGGACGGTTACTGTCACTAAACCCTATAAATTGAGACCTCCAGCCACGGAGGTCAGGGGTCAAAAGGTAAAAGGGGTGGAAGGATCGGATCAGACAGAATCGGATCGGATTTTATTGTTGAGAGAGAATATCCTAGAGAATAGACAAAGGGGAGTGATTGACGACTTTGGCATCGAGCATCCAATCCCTCTTGCGATTTTTGAAGCTTTTCCTTCTTCTACAGCACTTCTTCGTCATCGTGTGGTCCAAGGGACAAAGTGATCGACCGCAGAACAGACTCCTGTAGCAATATTTACCCAGATTAAATTTTTGTACTTAATATCCTCGTATGGGATTAATTGTACTTCTTGTTTGTAAACCAAAGAAAGAGTTTAGTCCAAACCTAGTTTCATTTCTTTCGTTTATTATCAAACAACTAACTAAATATGTGATCGGGTTCGGATATTCAATGATTGCACTAAGGAGCTAACTCAACCATACGTGAAGTGCATGATTAGTTTGTAGCCAATAATTATACTACTAGCCGATAGTTCTTGATCACATATTTAATTAGTATTTTCTCCGTCCTGACTGATACGATGGATCTAATCATGACACGTTACTAGCCAATGTATCCAATGTTTAACCTAGAATATCCAATGTTATCCAATACCAACAAGGAGCATTATTTGATACCATCTCGATAATCAAAGTAATATCTCATGATTGTCGATCCAATAATAATACCAGTTCGTGTACCAACATATCAAGAATCATAAGTAACATTTCTAAATACTTGAATTATAGTAGTAATCAAATAATAGAAACTATCGAAGAATGAACTTGCATGTGGTCCAGAGCAAATAATGTAAATCAGTGTCCGAACTTGTGTCACACAGACCTATATATAAAATATTGCATTAATACAAGGTTTTTGAATAAAAATAAGTTAAATTGGTCAAATTCTAGGTTATAAAGCCATTTCTAAGTCAAAACAGTCAACTCTAGGTCAAAGAAGTCAAACATAGTCAAACTAGCTATTTCTAGGTTGTATGAGTCCATCTATAGGATATTGGGTCCATACACTATGTATTTAGGCTATACTAGCTATGTTAGGATACTAGAGTATCGACACTATGCCGTATCATAAGATACATAAATTATTAGATATAAAAATACAATAATATATATATACAAGATAAAAATATATAGTATCCCTAGTTAAACTAATAATAAGTGGATATCTTGGCCTTGAGCTAAATACGGTATCACACCACCTACACCCCTCGTGATACACAAACCCAATACCTTGAGTATAAACCAAAATACCTAACAATTACCTTGGTATCACAAGGTAATCCAATATCTAACCTATGAATATCTCATCTTTAACTAAAACCAACTAACATATATATATATATATATATATATATATATATATATATATATATATATATATATATATATATATATATATATATATATATATATATCAATTAACTAACTAACTGATATAATACTAACATACTATTTAATACTAAAATCAATACCTACAACTAACATAACTAGCATACCCATGCTTCTAACACGTACTAATTAAATTAGCAACTAAACACTAACATACATCCACTAAACTACTAACCAACAAATACAAACTTAATACTAATGGTATCTCACCAACACTTAACTTTCAACCTATAAATTTGACCCCTCTTATCCTTATTACTTCTGTTGTTACTACTTCTTATTGCTGCTTGCTGCTGCTTCTCACTGTTGCTGCTGCTGCTGCTTACTGCTGCTTATTACTGCTGCTACTTCTAATTGCTGCTGCTGTTGCTTCTCATTGCTGCTGCTGCAGCTTATTGCTATTATTGTCGCTTACTGCTGATGCTGCTTGTTGCTGTTGCTTACTGCTGTTGCTGCTTATTGCTGCTTATGCTTCTAATTATTGCTTGCTCGACACTCCCCCTAGCACACAACTATACACATACATTCATATATATATATATATATATATATATATATATATAAATTAATAGTAATAGTGCATATGAACTTTTCTACTCTCCCTATGACCACCAACACATCATAAATGAAATAGAAACATAACTATAACTCTATATATATATATATCATATAACAACTATAAATATAATAATCTAATAGTTATAACCAAGGTAAATTGAATTAGAATGCAAAGTATCAAACAGATGGAGTGCACCGCACCCGTATCACACTTAATCTATGATACGCTTGTGATACGGCTCTAACACATCACCAAACGTATCCCGAAGGATATGAGCAAATCTAGAGTCGCAATTAGGAGTAACACAAAGTGTTAGGTACTCATCTACGTGTCCGTGTCAAAATTTGACATGCTCAAAACCCCGTGTCGGAAGAAAACCCCAAAATCAATCAGTATCGCCAAATTATCGTGATACGGCCTACAAGTATCCAGTTGTGGATACTACACTAGTCTCACACAACCAAACATATGTTAATTTGGTCTAATTGACCTATTGACAAATATATGATGTGCCAATCTTGGAATTCTCCCAAAATTGGCACAAAATACCACATAACTTTCTCCATAGGAGTCCTATGAACCTAATTCCACTTTTTATGGGTAGCTTTACTACATGGAAGAGTTCCTAATGATTAATTTACAGATTTAGAGTCTAATTAGAGGAGAAAACTGAATTATACCTATTGAGAGATGGATTCCCATTACAATTCTCTAAATTGAGTGTCAAGAGCCTTCAACTTTTGCTTCTTCCTCCTCCTTGTAGATCATTGCCTCCTCCTTGTTCCAATAGTCTCCAATAATGAGTAGAGAAGGAATTGGAAAGGAATTTAGGTAGGGATTGTTGTAGGGATGAAGGAATTTGGATGAGAAGAATTCTAGATCTAGAATTGGAATAAATTAATGAAGAGAGAGAGAGAGAGTCTCTCTCCTCCCCTATGTGGTCGGCCTTCCCCCTACTCCAAGTTACTATAAAAAGTCCACAATATCCCTTGGGGATTGTCATAAAGGAAGGAATTAAGGAGGGAAGGTACAAATCCAATTAGTTTAACTAATTAATTTATTCTCTTAATGAATTAGGCTTGTGGTTGGGCTCAAGTCTAACTTAACTAATGTTGGTCCATGACAAGTCTAGTCGGGTCCAATAGGTCCACTAACAACTAATCTAACTAATGTCTAATAACTTAAATATTAACTAAATACAATACCTAAACATATACAACCATATCAAATATTAAAATAATCATAAGCTAAAATATCCATAGTAGTTATAGTAAAATAACATATCATTCAAACAATATTTTTTTAAATACCAATATTCACAATATTACCAATATTTGAAAAGGCAAAAATACCCCCTCTCCGAATAAGTGGAAGTGACAAGTCTACCCCCCTTGGGAAAATTTTGTCCTCAAAATTTAAGGGTGATCGTACTCCTTCTTGGTCAAACCCCCAGCAATCATAGTCCAAGATGGTCTTATCTAAAATCACACAAAGAACAGTCCTATGCAAAGAACAACATGCATGGTCATGGTCTCTGCCTGTCTTATTATTGTTGTCTCTGTCAGGGTATTCTATTAGGTATACTAACTATATAACACAAGCATCCAAAAGTTACTAAAGAAGCAATCAATCAAAATAGTGGAAGGAACAGAAAGAAAGAACGGAACTCGCTAACCCATCACATGTAGTATCGGTCTCCTCGACCGTCATCACAAATGCTCTGCCCTGTCGAGGTAGCTCCCTCTGCGGGAGATAAGCAATCTACGGTGCTACAGGTGGCCTCGCTCTACCTCTCTGCCTTCGATCTGTACCCTGTCCTAGACGATGAAGGGTCCAAAGATAATCCTTCACCATATGCTCTGTTGATCTACAATGTAAGCACACTCCAAGTCTCTTCCGGCACATCTCCCAAATGTGCCCAGTCCTTTTATAATAGGAGCATTGAGGAGCCAGTTGCACCCGTCTCTGAGGCTGTTATGGCATTCGCTGTATAGGAGCTTGTACTGGGACAATAATTGGCTTTTGCATCTGATATTGTTGTTGATAAGCTCTGAACTGTATGAGAAACTATTTTTGCTGCAACTGATAAGCCCCCTGATACTATTGCTGGAACTGTAGCCTCTTCGCCGGTCCCGTACTGCTACTGGCATCCCTAAACATATCACGGTCCCTCTTCGACTTCAAGTTCCACTCCCGCTCTTTCTTGCATGCCTCTGCAAGTATCTCAGAATACGTCCCATAGAAAGACGGAATAATGATCTTCACTTCCCAATTTAGACCCTCGCAGAAACGGATAGCCCAAACTTCTGGCTCCCTCACCAAGTACTCCACAAATTGACTCAGCCTCCCAAACTCTGTGGTGTACTCCTTTACGGACATGCTCCCCTGTATAAGGCTCTCAAAATGCCTTTCTAAGTCCAATTTGTCCGTCCGAGCAAAGAACTTCTTCTTGAAGAGGTCCTTGAACACCTCTCAAGACCGCCCCGCATCTGTAAGAAGTGGCTCATTCCTGAACCTAGTGTGGCCAACATCAAACAGTTGAAATCCTACCGCCTCAACCTACAGCTCCTCAGCAAGACGGGACACCCTTATGAGACGTTCAATATCCTCGAGCCAATCGTCATCATAGAATATACCCGCTGTCCCCTTGCAAAACCCGAGGCTCTAGCTTCTTAAAATTTTGAATGTTGCCCGGCTCGAGCTAAATATCTCGTGGCTGTGGAGGATCTTCTCTCTGAACTGCAGCAATAGCTACTTGATGGATATTTTCCATACTCTGTTGTATTATATCTGACTGCCTGTGCTGAGCCTCTATTTGTGCCCTATGTACCTCCATTCTATCTCTAAACAGTGCAACCATCGGTGCGGCATCTCCTGACAATAGAGGAAGTGTAAGTCACTCCGAAGCAACTGGGTAGTCCTCTGAACAGGTGGAGAAGAACCCCCAAAGGCAATCAAGACTCCTATGTGAACTAATATCGTAGGGGGTACAACCGCTGATGTCTGAGTGGGAGGTTGAGAGGTGGCAGGCTTCGCAAAAGCTGCTCCCGATTGATGGGATATGGTCTTCGGCGGCATCCTGAATATAGATCAAAATAAAAGAGATCAATTCGACACAAGATAAGATATTATCAAGGAAGGACAATAATATTCAAAGTATTCAAAATGAATCAAAAAGTAGTGATTTAAAATCAGATTGGAATTCCTAGTTGTGATTGAGTATCCCTCTCTCATCTTAGTATCCTATGTCCTATATCCTATCGTAGGATCGCAGTAGTACAACTAAGCCTTTGTACTACCACGATATCATACTAGTTGTAAAGCTGGACCTGCATGGGCCACCAAAAAAATATGTCACGACCCACACCCGGTGATGGGGCACCAGTACATGTGTACGTCAGGCCTACGCTACAATATCGTCGGTAGAACGCTGTCTAGGTTAACTATACTACTAATCATCTTACAATAATGTATAGTCTGCCAATAATATCTCAACTCCAAGAAGGAGAAAAATATACTTAATGCAACACAATACTCAATCATAAATCTATAACACGATAAGATATCAAAGAAACCTAACATAACTATATAGTTTAAATATAACAACAACAAATAGAAACCATATCCAACTCTCAAATATACACTAAAAATAAATCCGGTACCAAAATGCTAAAGAAAACTAACTATGATAACTAGTGATTCCGGCTAGATCTCCCGACAGTTACTCCAGAACTACTGGGTCCATGTTTGCACCATCTATAGGTCAAAGTCCGTAGTACGTCGGACACCAATCTCCCGGATCCTCTGAAAAATGTTATCCAGTCAGTAATGGAGTGAAGTACAACCCAATAGCAGTTCCAAAATTGACAAAAACTATAAAATAGTAAAATAGGGAATGCTACGTACGATGAGAATATAACTAATGATCTAAGAACAATGAAGGAACAGGCAAAACTAGCAACATAAATATAAATTAATGCGTACAAGAATAAAGGAGATGAACTATAATATCAGAAATAAAACATGGTAATCTATAAACTGAATATAGAATCTATAATACACCATGTGTTTGAGATACTAACTAAATATATGATCGGCTTGGGATATTCAATGATTATACTAAGGAGCTAACTCAACCATACGTGAAGTGCATGATTAGTTAGTAGCCAATGATTACACTACTAGACGATAGTTCTTGATCACATATTTAATTAGTATTTTCCCCGCCCCGATTGATACGATGGATCTAATCATCACACATTACAAGCCAATGTATCTAATGTTTAACCTAAAATATCCAATGTTATCTAATACCAACAAGGAGCAGTATTTGATACCATCTCGATAATCAAGGTAACATCTCATGACTGTCGATCCAATAACAATACCAATCCGTGTACCATCATGTCAAGAATCATAAGTAACATTTCTAAATACTTGAATTATAGTAGTAATCAAATAATAAAAACTATCAGAGAATATACTCGTCTGTGGTCCATAGCAAATAATGCAAATCGGTGTCCGAACAGGTGTCACACAGACCTATATATGGAATATTGCATTAATACTAGGTTCTAGAATAAAAATAAGTTAAACTAGTCAAATTCTAGGTCATAAAGCCATTTTTAAGTCAAAAAGTCAAACTAGGTCAACTCTAGGTCAAACTAGTCAAACTAGGTCAAACTAGCTATTTCTATGTTGTATGAGTCCATTTCTAGGATATTAGGTTCATACACTATGTATCTAGGCTATACTAGCTATGTTAGGATACTAGAGTATCGACACTATATCATATCATTAGATACGTAAATTATTAGCCATGAAAATATAATAATATATATATACAAGATGAAAATATATAGTATACCTAGCTAAATTAATGCTAAGTGGATACCTTGGCTTTGAGCCAAATACGGTATCACACCACCTACACACCCCTCTTGATACACAAACCTAATACCTTGAGTATAAACAAAAATACCTAACAATTACCTTGGTATCACAAGGTAATCAAATATCCAACCTATAAATATCTCACATTTAACTAAAACCAACTAACACACACACACACACACACACACACACACATATATATATATATATACACACTAATTAACTGACTAACTGATATTATACTAACATACTATTTAATACTAAAATCAATACCTACAACTAACATAACTAGCATACCCATGCTTCTAACATATACTAATTAAATTAGCGACTAAACACTAACATACATCCACTAAACTACTAACCAACAAATACAAACCTATTAACAATGGTATCTAACCAACACTTAACTTCCAACCTATAAACCCGACCCCTCTAAGCCTTATTGCTGCTGCTGCTGCTTTTTATTGTTGCTTGCTGCTGCTTCTCACTGTTGCTAATTGCTGCTGCTGTTGCTGCTACTTATTGTTGCTGCTACTTCTAATTGCTGCTTATTATTATTGTTGTTGCTGCTGCTTCTCACTGCTGCTGCTGCTTATTGCTGTTGCTGCTGCTTATTGCTGTTGCTGCTTCTTCTAATTGCTGCTTGCTTGATACCCCCTAGCACACACCTATACACATAAACTCACCTATATATATATATATATATATATATATATATATATATATAGTGCACATGAACTTCCCTACTCTCCCTCTGACCACCAACACATCTCAAATAAAATAGAAACATAAGTATAAATAAATATATATATATATATATATATATATATATATATATATATATATATATATATATATATATATATATATATATATATATATATATATATATATATCTCATATAACAACTATAAATACAATAATCTAATAGTTATAACCAAGGTAAATTGAATTAGAATGCAAAGTATCAAATACGTGGAGTGCACCGCACCCGTGTCACACTCAATCTATGATACGCTTGCGATACGGCTCCACCACATCACCAAACATATTTTGAAGGACACGAGAAAGTCTAAAATCATAATTAGGAGAAACACGAAGTGTTAGCTACTCATCTACGTGCCCGTGTCAAAATGTGATATTCTCAAGCCCCCGTGTCGGAAGAAAATCCCCAAATCAACCTGTATCGCCAAATTGTCATGATACGGACTACACGTATCCAATTGTGGATATGACACTAGTAACACACAACCAAACATATGTCAATTTGGTCTAATTGACCTATTGACAAACATATGATGTGCCAATCTCGAAATTCTCCCAAAATTGACACAAAATACCACATAACTTCCTCTATAGGCCTCATAAAAACCCAATTCCACTTTCTATGGGTAGCCTTAGTATATGGGAGGGTTCCTGATGATTAAATTACAGATTTAAAGTCTAATTAGAGAGGGAAAACTTAATTATACCTATTGGGAGATGGATTCCCAATGCAATTCTTCAAATTGAGTGTCAAGAGCCTTCAACTTGTGCTTCTTTCTCCTTCTTATAGATCCTTGCCTCATCCTTGTTCCAATAGCCTCCAATCGTGAGTAGAAAAGGAATTGGAAAGAAATTTGGGTAGGGATTGGTGTAGGGATGAAAGAATTTGGATGAGTAGAATTCTAGATCTAGAAGTGGAATGGATGAATGAAGAGAGAGAGAGAGTCTCTCTCCTCCCCTTTGTGGCCGGCCTTGCCCCGTACTCCAAGTTACTATAAAAAATCTATAATACCCCTTGGGGTTTGTCATGAAGGAATTAATTAAGGAGGGAAGGTTCTAATCCAATTAGTTTAACTAATTAATTTATTCTCTTAATGAATTGGGCTTGTGGTTGGGCTCAAGTCTAACTTAACTAATGTTGGTCCTTGAAAAGTCTAGTTGGATCCAATAGGTCCACTAACAACTAATCTAACTAATGGCTAATAACTTAAATATTAACTAAATACAATACCTAAATATATGCAACCATATCAAATATTGAAATAATCATAAGCTAAAATATCCATACTAGTTATAGTGAAATAAGATATCAATCAAACAATAATTTTTAAAATACCAATATTCACAATATTACCAATATTTGAAAAGTCAAAAATACTCCTCTCCGAAAAAATGGTAGTAAAAGGTTCGGTTAGCTCATGTTCGGCACTGCGTGATCTGATGATACTTATTATGCATTATTTATGAGATAACCTCAGACTCTAAAAAAATAGCAAGCCGAACAAATGATTGGCCGATTTAGAAAGAAATAGATTTGGTTGTGACTGTATTATTCAGGTAATAGCCTAGGGAAGTGGACTATCATAGTATGATGGTTCAACCCTTGTCCTTGTTTGGTTGCAGGGTTGAGCCTTCGTGCTAGGATATGCCATGGACCTAAGTTACAACTATGAACCTATATAATATTATATATTTTCCTTGGGGTTTTGTTTCTCCATTTCGTGCTTCCTTTGTGGTACTTACTATTTAGGGTCTAACTCCACTGGTTTTGCATGGCCATGTTTTGAGCCAGCACCTGAGGATCCAGTGTACTTTCCCCCAACTCATGGCGCGCACTAGGAATATGGTCGCAGGGGATAGCGAGTGGATTTTTTTCTTCCCTACTCGTCTTTGCATATTTACTTTCTTTATAGTATTTAGCCACTGATACCTGTTAGCATCTCATCTGGGCATTAGTTTCCTTACATGATTGTATTAAATCAGACTGCAGTTGAATCACTGTCATGTACTTTTGTTACTCTTCCAGCTTCCTATTTTTGCACAGCTGAACTCCAGAACATTTTCATAAAGCGTTTGGGATGCCTTATTACTTATCATATATGCTCTATGCGTACTGTTTCTTGTTTGAATGATTGAGACATAGAAGTTCTTGACCATAGGAGACTTGATTATAGCATGCACACCCTTGTCTTATACAGCCGTGATCGCCGTACGACGTATAGTACCATGTACGGGGTAGCTGGCCATATCCGTCTCCGTATTCTGGTACTAGGATATGACATTAATACGTCTCCAAGGATCAATGTCTAATCACCAGGAGAGGTCTCGATGACTCCTCGACTTTCAGGACCGGACGGACAGACTGACACTCCGGTTCCACCACCTCCTCTCGTAGTGCCTAATGGAGCTCCCCCAGCTCCAGCAGCACCACAGGACGACCAGACATAGATGTTCCAATTCTTCTAGATAATAATGTAGGAATAGAGGCAACAGGCTACCGTCGTGGATGCCGAATAGAGGCAGCAAGCGACAGAGCAGAGACAGGAAACCGCCGAGATAAGGCAGGAATTCCTGGCAGCACTTGAGATGATGGCTGTACCAGCAACCGTACCAGCCCAGGCACTAGCTCTAGTGCCACAAGCACATGATGGTTTAGTTAAGGATTTTGTGCAAATAAATCCCAAGCCATATAAAGGCAATGAGAGACCAGTGGAGACCACAACTTGGATAACCAGCACCAAGAATCTTTTGGAGGTGTCACAGCAGCCTACGGATTTATGGATGATAGGCGTGGGGACTCAGTTAGAAGGGAACACTCATTATTGGTGAGAATCGATGGAGTGCCAATGGGGTACACGACAGACTTGGGAGCAATTCTTGGAGTACTTTGAGAAGAAATAATTTCTGGCCACTGTAAAGGATGCATTATACAACTAGTTCCTCCATCTGGAGCTGGGGAACAAGATGGATGATGAGTATGACTCAAAGTTTAGCCACCTCAGTAGATATGGTGCCGTTTTGATACCCAATTACTTGGAGAAATCTAAGAGATTTTATCGCGGGCTGACTCAGGAGCTTCAACACTATACCAGCTCACAGTCTCAGATCTTTTATCCTGAATTATTGAAAGAGGCCAGGATTCAGGAGGCCATCAGCAAAGAAAAAGGGAATCAACAGAGAATTTAGCAAGGACCAGCAAAGATGCAATAAGGAGGGCCTATCAGGGGACCAATGGGACAACAACAGCAATAGAGGACGGGCCCTACCAGCTCAGAGAATCTCCAACTTGCCACTTTTGTGGCAAGAAGGGGCACATGCAAAAGGAGTGCAAGAAAAAACTGGAAACTTGCTTGATTTACGGATCAGGACAACATTAGGCTCAGGATTATCCGCAGCGTAGAGCTATTGTTCAATTTGAAGGGAAGAAGCCAGCAGTACCGACACCAAGAGCAACCAACCAAAGAGGAGGAGTAGTACTTCGTCTACCAATACTAGGAGGCCAGCAGAGAGGACCACCTTTGGCACCACAAACAGTATAGTTCGAGAGAGCCAGACAGCAGGCAAGAACTCAGAGGCAAGGACAGGTGTTTTCACTTACTCAGGGAGGAGAAGTGACTGAAGGAGAGGCTATTACAGGTATTATTTTAGTTGGATCAGTACATGCCACTGTTTTATTTCATTCTGGGGCCACTATTTTATTCATATCATCTAGATTTGTAGTAATGCATATAATAGCTACTTTACCCTTGCCTAAGAGTTGGAGGATTGTTACCGGGGGAGGAATAGTGCCTGTAACTAGTACTTACAGGACTTGTTCAGTTATTGTTTGTGGTCAAGAGATGAGGGCTCGACTTTTTGTATTTCCAATACCAAATTTTGACCTAGTATTGGGAATGGATTGTCTTAGTCAATACCTTGCAGTATTAGATTGCCATAAATGTTGTGCTATCTTTAAGCCGCCAGGCCAGCTAGAGATTGAGTTCATAAGAGAAACTACGGAGAAGGGAGTAGGCCAGTACGGTGGATCTTAAATGACAATGGAAGTTGCGTCACCACCGATTATTGTGGAGTTTGCAGATGTCTTCCTAAACGAGTTGTCAGGTCTTCTACCGGACATAAAAGTCGAGTTCACTATTGAGTTAGTGTCGGGAGCAGCGTTGTTATCTTTTAATGTGTATCAGCTAGCAAAGAAGGAGCTAGATGAGCTAAAGGTATAGTTGTAAGAGTTGCAGGACAAGGGATTCATTAGGCCAAGTGCATCACCTTGTGGAGCCCCAATTTTTTTCATGCTAAAGAAAGATGGAACAGTTCACATGTGCATCCACTACAGATCCCTTAATGCAATAACCATCAAGAATAAGTACCCTTTGTCACAGATTGATGACTTATTCGAACAACTAACAGGAGTACAGTTGTTTAATAAGATTGATTTAAGATCGGGATACCATCAAGTGAAGGTAAGGCACGAGGATATTCAGAAGATGGCTTTCAGGACTCGTTATGGTAACTACGAGTTCTTGGTAATGCCCTTTGGATTGACAAATGTGCCATCTGTGTTTATGAACTTTTTATGAACTTAATGAACCGAGTATTTCATCAGTACTTTGACCAATTTATTGTCGTATTCATCGACGACATTTTGGTGTACTCAAAGAGCTATGAGGAGCACGAGAAATATTTGAGGAAGGTGCTAGAAACATTGAGGCAGAAAAAGTTATATGCTAAGCTAAGAAAGTACGAGTATCTCCTAGATTATGCCTCTTTTCTTGGGCATGTTATCTCGGGAGAAGGAATATCAGCGGATCCAGCCAAGATATCAGCAGTGGAGACATGGCCAACCCCAACCGACGTCTCAGATGTGCTGAGTTTTCTAGGACTTACCGGATATTACCAGATATTCATGTAGAAGTTTGCGAGGATTGTAGAGCCTATGAAAAGGTTTATCCGCAAAGACCAGGAGTTTGTTTGGAAAGAGGAGTGTCAGATGGTGTTTATTGAGTTGAAGAAGCGCTTGACTACAACGTCGATCTTGACCATACCTACTTGACATGGAGGATTTGATATTTATAGCGATGCTTCCGAAATGGATTAGGTTGCATCTTGATGCAGTACGGTAAGGTGGTAGTGTATGGTTCTCGGTAGTTAAGGATACATGAAAAGAACTGTCCCACTCATGACTTAGAGCTTGCAGCAGTAATCTTTGCTCTAAATCTTTGGAGGCACTATTTATACGGAGAGACCGTAGAGATTTTTACAGATCATAATAGTTTAAAGTATGTCTATACTTAGAAAGATCTAAACCACTGACAAAAATAATGGCTTGAGTTGATTGCAGATTTTAACATTAAGCTGCTATACCATCCGGACAAGGCTAATATAGTAGCAAATGCATTGAGTAGGAGACCGATGGCGTACTTCTTAACAACACAGAAGGAATTGTTAGATTTAGAGTAGCTGAGCATAGAGGTGGTTATGCCAGGAGAAGTCGTAAAGTTGATGAACCTTCAAGTGCAATCATTTTTGGTGGAGCGTATCAAGGCAGTTCTGTTGATCGATGCGATATTTCAGCAACTTCGACAGAGGACTGAGACTGGACTACAGACTGGACTGAGGATACATGAAGATGGGACTTTGAGGTATGGGAATCGCCTCTATGTTCCGAATGGAGAGCTTAGACAGGAACTAATGATGGAGGCTCACAATTTATCATACTCTATTCATCTGGGAGGTATGAAGATGTACCGAGACATAAGAAAGCATTACTAGTGGCACGGGATGAAGCGAGAGATAGCACGATTTGTGACGAAGTGCTTGGTGTGTCAGCAAGTTAAGGCTAAATATCAGATATCAGCAGGACTACTTCTACCGCTTCCCATCCCGGAGTAGAAATGGGAGCACATTACCATGGACTTCGTTACAGGTTTTTCGAGAAGTCCAGCTGGCCGAGATACAGTTTGGGTGATTGTGGACAGATTGACTAAGGTGGCACACTTCTTACCCTTTATAGTTGGACAATCTACAGAAGTTCTGGCAGAGATGTACATGGAGGTGATCGTCCTACATGGGGTACCAGTCAGCGTAGTTTTCGACAGAGATTTGAGGTTCACATCCCACTTTTATAGGAGCATGTAGGAGAGCCTAGGAACTAAATTGAAGTTTAGAACTTCCAATCATCCGTAGACAGACGGTCAGTCAGAGCGGACCATTCAGACGTTGGAGGACATGTTTAGAGCATGCATGCTTCACTTTAAAGGATCTTGGGAGGATCACTTGCACTTGGTGGAGTTCTCTTACAATAATAGCTACAAAAAAGCATTCAGATGGCTCCTTTTAAAGCATTATACGGAAGAAAGTATTGTTTGCCAGTATGTTGGAGTGATGTAGGCGAGAGACAGATACTTGGAGCGAAGTTGGTGACTCGCACAGTGGAGAAGGTCAAGCAGATTCATGGTCACCTTCGAGCAGCGCAGGATAGAGAAAAGCAATGGGCAGATACTCACCATCCACCCCTAGAGTTCAAGTCGATCATGTGTTCTTAAGGATCTCCCCTACTAGAGGAACCATCAGATTTGGAGGTAGAGGGAAGCTTAGTCCGAGGAACATCAGACCGTTCGACGTGTTGGCGCATGTAGGCGTGGTTGCTTACAAACTAGCATTACCGCAGACCTTGAAGGTGTCCACAATATGTTCCATATCTTACAATTGAGAAGGTATGTAGTGGATCCTAGCCATGTACTGGATCGTTCAGAGATCGCCGTGGGACTGAGTTTGTCTTATGAGGAGCAGCCGGTAGAGATTTTTGACCGCAGGGAAAATGTGCTAAAGGGAAAAACCATTTGACTAGTCTGTGTTGCTTGGAAGCATCATTCACCGAGCCAATCAACTTGGGAGCGGGAGGATTCAGTCATAGAGTATTTTCCTCACTTATGCGAGTCTTCAGGAATGGATTTACCATACCGCATTCTTGTTTTTCTAGATCGTGCCATATTCTTAATTTTGAGGGAAAAAATTTCTAAGGTGGGTAGGTTGTAAAATTTCTCACCAAAAAATAGGTATTTTGTGTTTATTTTATATTTATTGTGTTTATTTAGATTATTTTAAAATTAATTTAAATCCAATGGTTGCTTTAGGATACTTCACTATAGTTTAAATATTAATGACATAGAACGACCCCAAAATCTATATCGCCCTTTGTAGGAAGTAGCCTACACTGGAGACACTACCCGTAGGAACTTTGCGTGACACAAAATTCGATCATTTAGTATTAGTATGGCACTAGTGTAACAACCGTAGTTTCTTGTGTGTAATATTTAGATATTTTTATATAAATAATTTATTTGTGATTATTTCCAATCCAACCTTCTTCAATAAGCAATCCATAATTCCTCTATGCCAATTTAGGCCACTTTTCTCTTTTTTACAGGATTTATTTATTTATTATTTTATTCTTTAGAATCCCAAATTAAATCATAATCATTAATACCCTATTTGATTAGTTGTTGACTATTTATTAACTAACAACCAAATTAGGAAACCTCCAAATTAGGAAACTCTCAATCCTATTCCTACCATACCTCAAACCTGCACTCCCGATACCCATGCGCACCCCATTGGCCAACCCCCTTCTCTCTCTCTCTCTCTATATATATATATATATATATATATATATATATATATATATCATCTTCAAGACCTTACCCTAATAAATAAAATTCTCCTCTCCACCTCCTCCCTCTTGCTGACCCCATCCCTCCAAGCCGCCGACCCCATCCCCCACACGGACACCCCGAGGCTTCCTTCATCCAAGAACCCTAGTTCATCTTTCACTTTCACTTTATAGTAAGTTCTTTCTTCAATCCTCCTCTTCTCCTTTCACTTAATCATCTTCTTTTTCATTGATTTATTATATAAACCTAAATTGTATGTTGATGTAAAAACCCCAACTTGCTTGTTAATGTAAACTATAATTTGTATGATTGATGTAAACATTATTTTCCATGTTGTAGTGAAACCCTAATTTGCATGATAATATATATAGAGACAAGCCATAATCTTCTTTTGGTTAATGATAAACTAAATTTTCTATGATGTTTCAAGAATCAAGAATTATAAAGTATGGTGGATTGATAAATGTATTGTATGTTTAAACCAATATTGTTGATTGTAAAGTTGAATCCATTAATGCATGTATGCACCCCTAGGTAGAAACCTTGATTAAAAAATATTAATAATAGAGAAATATGATGATTAAATTATTTTTATCCATATTTTTATTTTTTATTTCAGAATATTAATTAAAAATTTTGTTTTGGAATAAATTGCATGTACAATGTGTAGGGTGACCTAGTTTAATGTTTTATCCAAAACCCCACATCGAACCGTTCTAAAATTTGTAAATACTTAAACTATGTTGTTATTAACCTATATTAAATTCAGTTTTTAAATTATTTTTTAGAAATACTACTACTGAATTAAATAAATTTTATGCACAAAAAGACACAAAGACACATAGTTGACCTAGTTTGCACGTAAACTTTTTGTAACTTGTTCTTTGGCCATATATGAATGTTCTCCCTATTATTTTGTGGTTAAAAATTATTTTTTCAAAATTAAATATGATTTAAGATATTTATGCAAAGCATAATAGTAGGTTTATAATGACAAAATTTTGTCAATACTATTGCTAGAAGACTAGTATGTATCCAACGGAAAGACCAATAAGTAAAATTGATAATTATGAATGTATGAACTCATTAAATAATTTTTTTCTAGTATTTTAGAATTATTTTCAAATTTTAACTTTTCTTATGAATTTATCTTTTGAGAACTTGCATGTCGAGAAAATCCTATTTAGCAACAATAATTGCATGACTAGTTATCAACCTTTGTAGAAACCTCTTGTGAGTTGAAAACCATTATTTGCTAAAAAAAATTATAATTAATTCCAGAATTAATATTTTAATAAATAATATTTTAAAAATAATTTTTGGTAATGTTGGATGGCTAGTAATAATTTGGTTTGTAGTTACTTGCATGTGCAACCAACGTAGGATTAATCACTAGATAATAACTTAATGTTACTTGAAAATAAGAGTCTAATTACATTATTAATTAATTGGTAGGTGTTTGTGATGTTTCTGTGGAGAGCTCTGGAACAAATTTATTGTGCTCGTAGCTTGGCTTGGAAGGTTAGTACACCTTGCTTGATTTTATTGTTCATTATACATATGCCTAGTTTTTATTTGCTAGTTGTGTGAATGCGTCTTAGAGTAGCAGACTTACCTGGTATATTGTGAAGGTACGTGGTATCTTCTGACCTGACACATGTTCAACATGATCACTGAGTGAGTGAGTGCACTGATTAGCGTATCGATTGATCATCGATACGTCAGTTCTCGTTTGGTGATTGTTGTTAGTGTTAGGCTAGTTGTCTGTATTTATTGACATCGTTGCATTATGTCTACACCGCTTATATGGTTCAGATACATTGGGAGGAGAGAATCTACTAGTGAGCGTATGGGATTTCTGTTTCTTACTATGTATATTGTGTGATTGGTATACCCCCGAGTACTTTTGGATGCATGGTGGGATGACTATTCTTCTATTTCTCCCCCCTCATGCGCCACTAGAGATGTCTCGAGTGCATATCACTTAGATGGTTAGTTACCATATTTATTGTTTACTGCTTTACTTTCATGCATGTCAATTTCTTGTGTACTTGTAAAGTCCCTCTGAGGACCTGGCACCTTTTTCAAATCCAGACGAACACTTATACCCGATTGACTACAGAGTTGGAGATTTTGCAGACGAGGACTTTGAGGTTGAGCCATAGGAGTTTCCTTGAGCATTCATGGATGACAGTTGCTTAGTGTCTTGGGTGTCTTTATCAAGTTAGCTAACGTCGGACCATTTCTTTATTGCTTAGTTGTATTCTTTCAGTATTCTTTTGTACTCATTTTTTGTGGATTGTTCTCCACTAGATTTTATTTTGTATTTGATTCTGAGACTTATCTATTCATTCAGTTCTTACTCTATGATATTTGTGGATAAGACTAGATTTTACCTTCCTGGAATACTATGACTTAGATATATTTTACAGCGTACTACGACTGGTTAGGTCCATTAAATTGGGTTCCTATACTTATTCGTACAGCTGGCATGTATACGTATAACTAGTCCTACGTATTTTGGGACTGGGGCATAACATCCACTCAAAGCATGAGACCTTTTTTGGCCTCCTGTCCTTGTCGTTAACCTCTACATGGTAAGCTCGTTCCTCCGAGCTGCTAGTAGTACTTCTTCATAAGTCTGGTAGTCATGTCCCTCTACCAGTTGTAGAATCTCCAGATAAAGTCCTTGATGGAACCTCATTGCTCTATCCAACTCCGTAGCTACTATAGTCGGAGCGAATCTACTCAGCCTGTAAAACTCGACTGCATATCCATCCACTGTCTTACCGGCCTGCTTGAGACCGATAAATCTCTGTTATAGCTCATACTGCACTAAGACTATAAAATATTTAGCCTGAAATCGAGTCCTGAAACTGTGCCAAGTGATAGGATGCCTCAAGCCAATCTCCACTGATGCCCACCAATCATAAGCAAGGTCTTGTAGCTGCAGTTGGACTTGGTCAACTTGTTCATCGACCAGGACATTTGTTGTCGCCAAAATAACCTCGATGTCTTGCAACCATGCGTCTGTTGTGATAGAATCCTCCGTGCCAATAAAATAACTCTGGTTAAGTCAAAAAAACCTGACTGACGCCCCCGAATCAGTCCTTCCACCTCTCTCCAAGGTCGTTTGTAAGCTCTGACTCAACAAGATATTCTGCTCTTGTTGTTGAAACTGTTGATGTTGCTCCACAGCCACCTGATGCTGCTGTATAGCTATCATTCCCCGGAGGATCTCTAGTAATGCTGGGGTGTCAAGTACCGCTGGTACTATTGGTACTACTGGTGGTACGGGGATCTCAGGTGTTGGTTCATTAATATACCCAACTTCTGGTTCCACTGTGCCAGCTTGCTTAATTACTGCTCTATCCGGATCTGACTCTAAGCAGGTGCTACTTTTCGTTGTTGTCCAGGGCAACCCTGTCCTTCCATGCCTGTTGCTCCAGTATCTGAAGAAGCCCTAGAGAAAAGGACAAGAAACATCAAGAACAGGATTGGAAGGATCAAATAGGTAAGCATTTTTTAACAGTTCAAGTATTGGTATCGAGGAAGATGAAATAAGATATCAAAGGGGACATTTTTGATTGAGACTCCTATGACCGTAACACCCCATAAGTCTAAAAATACGGGCCTGCATGGGCCACCACTAAAACCTTGTCACGCCCTAGTACCAGAATACGAAGACGGACATGGCCACATCCCCCGTACAAGGTATAGAATGTCGTATGACGGTCACGGCTGTAATTAGACTAGGGGGTGCATACTACGAGCAAGTCACCTAGGGTCACACAGCACATCTATTGTCTCAATCAGTCAAGTAAGGATGGTAAACATAGAACATGTATGACAAGGAAGTAAGACGTCCCAAATGCCCTGCCATAATATTCTGAATGCAACTATACAAAACAATAAAGCTGGTAGAGTAGCAAAATACATGACCATGATCAGCTGCAGTATGTTTAATTACAATCATGTAAGGAAATTAAATTTTCAGATTTACGGCTAACAAGTGCCTGTGGCTAAATGTCCAAAAGAATAAAATATGTGGTAGCGAGCAAGGAAGAAGAAACCCACTCGTTTTCCTTAGCGGCCATCCGTTTGGTACGAGCCATTGTTTAGGGGAAAGTACGCTTGATCCTCGGGTGCTGGCTCTAAACCTGGCCATGCAAAACTAGTGGAGTTAGACCCCAAATAGCAAGTACCACAAAGGAAGCACGAATGAAGAAATAAAACCAGGAAGAATAAACATATACATATATATAGTCCTATCTCGTAGTTTCGGTTCATGGCCTATAGTGATACAACAATCTAACCCTACAATCAAACAAGGACAAGGGTTAGACCATCGCACAATGATAATCTATGTCCCTAAACAATTTAACAAAAGGTATAATGCACAATCTAGTTCAGTTAGATACTCGGCCAATAACTTGTACTGCTTACTAGGTGGAGTCTGGGTTATCCCAAAAATATGCATATAATAGGAATCCTCAGATCGAAGCATGTTCTAGCAGAGGCTAGCCGAGCCATGAATCGTTGCATAGCACATAGTAGTATGCGCCGGTCCCTCGGAAGGCCACCGTGCTAAGATCGCATGGAACACATAGTATAATATAATAAACGGATATTGTTATCCACTAACGAGGATTTAAACAATATCCAAGGGGGGCAGTCTTCACTACCCATATAATATTTGAGGGTGGCTAGTTAAGCACGGTCTCGGGATTCCGTCCCTTCCAATGCTCTACATATTTTTGTTGCCTAGTTAACCCTATAGTTAGCTGGAATCACATGGCGTGGTCACATGTCACTCCCCTTATATGTCGTACCATAGTACGTGCATGCTAGATACGATTCCACTTTATCACTTTGCAGTTCAATTTGGATTTACCCCATCGTGATGCAACAATCAAACAAATTCTAGCCACGCTTGGTTATTGACCAACTATCATGTCCATGCTGGAGAAATTGGATCATATAACATGTCACTAAGCATGTAGGCACACCTCGGTGTAAAAAATGTGACATAATCACGTAGAAGCACTTAGCACGTAGGAATACATAGCACGTAGTAAGTGTATCAGCATGGATACCAATAGTCGAGTCAAGTTACTAATCATTAATAATCACATGGGTTCTAGTACATAGTCAGGTCTAACACATAGTCCACTTAGCTCATATACATTAGCAATCATTAAAATCACACATAAAATCATAAAATAATTAATAAAGCATCCAAACCAAGCAAAACAATAAAATTGCACATAGGCCTCAAAAGGATCAAGGATGCACAGACTCAGCATAACATAGGACAGGTGCCACATAGGAAGTCAGCCGTATATGCATCGGTGTCTCATGGGAAGTCAGCCGCATATGGGTCGGTGCCACATATGATAGGGCAAAGTCCACTCCTTGGGACAAGTGTTGAGTGGCGTGCATTAAATGCATGTCAGAGAAGTGAATGAAGTGATGGATGTGACTAGCCATAAAGTGTGTCAGGAAGAAAAGATAAACTCGAAGAAAAATGTGCAAGAGCGAAACTGGGTTAAGCGTCCACAAGAGAAGAGGTACATAGTTACTGGCGTATAAGTCTGCTTGTCGCATGCTATTCTTGCCGCATGGATGTCTCTTGGACTTAGCGAATTTCTCATTCGTTGAGCGAGTAAAACACAAGAAGTTATGTCACTTAGAACACTTTGTGTAATAATCAGTCACACATCCAACAAGATGGATGCATGTTGATCGGTTATGTGGCAAAGAGTCCAGCCGCATAAGGTTCATGCCGTATGGAAGTCTCGGTCGCATATTGCGCTAGCCGCATGAAAACTTCATTTTCTCTAGATAGCAAGTTCAGCCATGGTGAAAAATTCAAAAAATCAAAAATTGTTTTCTCCATAAAAACTTTATTTTAACTCCAAATCAAGTGAACCAAAAGCCAAAACACCTGAAATGGAATGTTCTATCAACCACATAAACTGGTTTTCTAAAATACCATAATCTAGTAGATCAAAACTAAGAAAAACTTTTGGAACCCATGAAAACCATTAACAAAAATATAGATCTACACGAATCTATCCATCAAAACCGAAAACTCCAAGTACTAAAAGTGTTTAGAATCATAATGTACACATAATAGACTAATAAAATGCAAGTAAAGAGAGAGCTAATATCAAAGAGTTTTTTCATGTCATGCAAGGTGTACTTGCCTAAAAATAAAAGAAGGAAAAAAATAAGAGAAATGAGGGAAGTGAGAAATAAGTTAGATTATATAGCTAGGGTTTGAGGTTTAGACCATAGGTTCAACTCATGACCAAACTAATCCAACAATTAAACCATGAGTCTAATTTAACCAAAGAATGGGTTTAGTCCCCATTATTGTCCAATCCGATCTCAATCAACTTGATTTTGATAGTTAACTAAATCATGCATTGATATGTCGCGATATGAAGCCTTAACACTGCTTTTATATGTCGTCTATATTTTATCTATTCAAATATAATCTTTTATTTATTTGAGTCTATGACTAATGTAAGCTGAGTCGCACTGGCAAATCCTAAGTACCTATAGCAGATACCTAGTCCACTCAAATGAACCAAAGAACCTATCCACCAAATCAAGCCACATTTACTTACAAAGTCTACCATACTAAGAGACCAAACTCGGGCCAAACTCATGCCAAACTCGGACAGAACTCGGTTACCCTTTTGGAATAAAATTAACCAGTTTAATAGCTCCTGATTTCTTGGCCCAACGGTTGGAAATTTGAATTAAACCCCATCCAAATTTTAGCCGAATTCTGTTTGCCTATACCCTATAAATATGATCGGAATTCTTCATTCTTACTCACTCAACCATTCTTAAGTCTTCTATCATATTGTGAGCAAACCCCTAGAGCCTTAACTTTTCTATCTCAAAGAGCAACTCCCTAGTCTTCCTAGTGCCAAGTGCGATCTCGGTCTAGAAGTCTTCTGAGTTATAAAGAGCTTTATTCCATCAGTTACTCTCTCTCTAAGATATGAAGTTGCGAGACTTTGGATCAAACCTCGTGATGTAAAGTAGTGGCAAGCCTTTGGATCAAAGCTTGTGATTCGCTATTGGTGATTATAGTGGATAAAACTCCTAGCTTGAGTTCTTGGGACTGGACTAGTCCTCTCAGAGGAAAAACCAGTATATATTTAGGTGTTTGCGTTTGCTTTCTCTCTCTCTCTCTCTACTTTACTAATTTACTTTATTGTCTTTATATACACTGTTAGTTAGCAACTGCCTTCATTTTGATAATCTGAAATTGGGTAGATTATTCTGCTGCACTCTATTCACCCCCCTTTAGAGTTGCCTCACAATCCTTCAATTGGTATCAAAGCTAGTTCTCTTGATATTTGGCTTAACATCCTAAAAGACTTATGGCAACTGTTAGATCTATCCTTACTAACAATGGTAAAGGCCAGTCCACAAATAGGCCACCCTTATTTGATGGTACTAACTACACATACTGGAAGACACGTATGAGCTTCTACCTAAAGTCACTTGGTTTTGAACTTTGGGCTGTAGTAGTAGAAGGATACAAGAAGCCACCTAGAATAGTCATAGATGGTAACCTTGTAGAGAAGCATCATGATAAGTGCACAAACACCGAAAAGAAATAAGCTAGTCTTGATGCTAAAGCTATTAACGCTCTATTTTGTGCTGTAGACAGAATTGAATTTAACAGGGTCTCCACTTGCGAAACTTTGTACGAAGTATGAAAACTTCTTGAGGTCACTCATGAAGGAACCTCCCAAGTGAAGGAATCAAAAATAAGTCATCTAACACAAGAGTATGAAGCATTCAAGATGAAGCAAAATGAGACAATTACTCTAATGTTCACGAGATTCCTCGACATCGTCAACCCTCTATTATCACTCAAAAATGAGTACAACAATCATGAAAATATTCGCTAGGTACTCAGGGGACTCACCAAGAATTGGAATCCCAAGGCTACTACAATCATAAAAGGGAATAATCTTACCATGATGACCCTCGAGACGCTCATGGGCAAGCTGATGACACACAAGCTGGATCTCAAGGAATTTGAAGAACCCACTCCCAAGGAGAAGACAATTTCTCTTAAGGAACATTAAAAAAAAGGTCACCAACTATAACTTCAACGATAATGAGTCTCAAGATGAAGAAGTTTCCATAACCACCAGAAACTTCAGGAAATTTTTAAAGCTTGAGAAATCAAAGAAGAAGGAACCTACTGACAACAGTGATGAAGAGCCTACATGCTGCAACTATAAGAAGATAGGGCATATAAAGAAAGGCTGTCCAACCCTAAGTAAAGAAAATTGCCACAATGACTCATCCAGAAGAACATCATCACGAAAAAATACAAATACTAATATTTGTCACAAAAGTGAAGCTAGTGAATCCGAAGAAGAGAATCCTCGAGAAGCAGCAAACCTATGCTTCATGGCATTAGCCGATCAGGTAACGGATAACAACTCTTATGATGATTTTACTTTTGATGAACTAGGTAATGCTTTTAGTGATATGCTTGATAATTTTAGGAAACTTAGAAATAAGTACAAGCATGCTAAGAAAGATGTTCAAGAATGTCAAACTAAAATAGAGACACTAACATCTCAAACAATTCAGACGTAAATTCTAGACTTAAGCTTAACCTCTACGAGGCACCAGCCAGTCTTGACAAAAGCTCTCAGGAGAATGCTAAACTTAAGGAAAAACACGAATCTTAAAAGAAGAAGTATTCCATTGTTGCACGTAAAATATATGCTCTCACTACTAAATATGATGAACTATATGCTACCTATAAAAATTTAGAGATTAGATTAGGTAAACAGGTTGAACAACCTCCACCCAACCTAATACGAGACACGTAGCAAGATAAAAGAACACTCACAGCTATGCTCCTACCTACATGCATAACAATTCATGCAATCATCATGCACATAGAACCAAACACAATCATGCATTCTATTATAGAAGACCACAAAGAAATGTTTTACACAATCATGCATTCTATTATAGAAGACAACAAAGAAATGTCCCATATAATCATGCATTCTATTCACATAGACCACAAAGAATTGCTTCACACAATCATATCTATCATGCTGCACCAAGCATCAATCACACAGTTATATGTCACTACTGTGGTAAGAAAGGACATATATCTAGATTCTATAGATCAAGGAAATTAGTAGATATGAATGTTTTTGCATGGGTACCAAAAATTAACACAGTAGGAACCTCAAGAAAATGGGTACCAAGGGTTATATCTACAACTCGTTTTGTAGGTGGACCAACCCTCTCATGCTAGAAGCAAGTAGATTCTCTATAGTGGTTGCTCACGACATATGCCTGGTGATGCTAACCTATTTGCAACGCTATCAATGAAGAAAGAAGGTTATGTCTCATTCGGCAATAACCTCAGAGGATACATTATTGGTAATGGTAATATAGGTGTTTCTCCCTATCCTGTCATAAAAGACATTTGTCTAGTAACAGAATTAAAATATAACCTACTTAGCATCAGTCATCTAGCCGACCATGGTTATGTTATTAACTTCGTTAAAAACAAATATTATATTTATGAAAGATCCACTAGTAAGGTTATATTTGAAGGGATCAGGAAGACAATATATATATTTTCTATCTTGCAAAAGACACTGACAATTCAGGCAAATGTCTATACGCCAATAAAGATGACAGCTGGCTATGGCATATGCGTCTAGGACACACAGACATGGACATAATTGTAAGACTATCTACAAAGAAACTTGTAAGAGGCTTACCAGAGATTACTTTTAAGAAAGATATGGTTATGCCGCCAAAAGTAAAAGATTCAGAGTATTCAACAAAACCTCATTGACTGTTTAAGAATCAATCAATGTTATATTTGATGAACACAACACTCAAGCACTAAACGAAAGCGACGATGAAGGTAGTCAACCCGTAACCAACAAGACATCAGAAGATACAAACAGTACAAGTCATCCGAAAAGTCTGCCAAGGAGACTAAAGTTCTCCACAGATCATCCTGAGGACTTGGTAATAGGTGATGTATCAAAAGGTGTAAGTACATGTTCCTCAAATAGAGATATTATTGCAAATGTTGCTTTTATTTCTCAAATAGAACCTAAAAATACTAATGAAGCTTTTGCTGATAATTTTTGATTTTCTGTTATGCAAGAGGAACACAACCAATTTGAACGTAATCAAGTTTGGGAACTTGTTCCTATACCTAATGATTATCCGATCATTGATACTAAATGGGTTTTTCAAAATAAATTAAATAAGGATGGTTTAGTTACACGTAACAAAGCACGTCTCGTAGCTCAAGGATACAACCAAGAGGAAGGTATTGACTGCGATGAGACTTATGCTCCTGTTGCTAGACTTTAATCTATCCGAATACTTTACGCCTTTGCTATTTTTATAACTTCAAACTTTTTCAAATAGATGTTAAAAGTTCTTTTCTAAATAGATATTCAAAGAAGATGTTTTTGTCAAACAACCCCCTGATTTTGAAGATTTTAAACACCCTAACCACGTATTTAAGTTACAAAAGGCTATATACGGACTCAAACAAGCCCCTCGTGCTTGGTATGAACGTCTTAGCTTCTTTCTACTTGAAAAAGGTTTTTCAAAAGAAAAAATTGATACTACCCTTTTTATAAAATCTTCTGCTGATTCTTTGTTATTAGTGCAAATATATTTTGATGATATCATATTTGGATCTACTAATGAGATGCAATGTAACGAGTTTGCTAAGTATATGCAGAGTGAATTTGATATGAGCATGATGGGAGAACTGACTTTCTTCTTAGGATTGCAAATCAAACAAGATTCACAAGGAACTTTTATTCATCAGGCTAAATACACAAAGGATTTTCTCAAAAAGTTTGACATAGACAATACAAAGCCTATCAAAACTGCAATGGCAACATCCACTAACCTTGACCTTGATGAAAGCAGTAAACCAATAGACATACGTAAGTATCAAGGTATGATTGGTATTTTATTATATCTAACTGTTAGTCGCCCAGACATTATGTTTGCTTTATGCCTTTGTGCTAGATATCAGGCTAATTCTAAGGAATCACATTTGTGCGCAGTTAAGCGTATTTTTAGATACCTTAAAGGGACTTTGTCGGCAGGCTTATGGTATCCCAAAACTACGTCCTTTGACCTTGCTGGTTACTCGAATGTTGATTTTGCTGGATGCAAAGTCGATCAAAAAAGCACCAGCGGCACGTGTCATTTCCTAGAAAAGTCTCTAGTCTCCTAGTTTAGCAAGAAACAAAATTATGTTGCATTATCAACAACTGAGACAGAGTATATCGCCGTAGGATGTTGTTGTGCTCAAATTTTATGGATGAAGCAAACCCTTGAAGACTTTAATCTGCACTATAAGAACATTCCTATTTTCTGTGATAACACTAGCACCATTAATCTCACCAAAAATCCAGTATGCCACTCACGCACTAAGCACATAAAAATTCATTATTATTTTCTAAGGGATCATCAATTACATGGAGATATTTGTTTAGAGTATGTGGACACGGAATATCAATTAGCAGACATATTTACTAAACGTTTAGCTGAAGATCGATTCAACTTTATCCATCGAGAATTAGGTCTTTTAGATTCTAATAAAATATAAGAATTATACGATGCTTTACAAATTTTTCGTCACACTTTTGAAAACTTTTAAAAATTTTGGATACAAGCCGAAAGGGCCCTTATGTCAAAAAGGTGTAAATAACCTTAAGCGATACGATATTTAAGTGTCTTCGGACCACCGCTAGCTGGGATACGACCTCTACAAATACTCCAAGATGATTTAAACTCTTGAAAATGTATGATTTAAGTTCAACACTTATTATTCTGTATTTAGATCAAGTTAAGAAAGGCATAATATCGATTAAATTTATATTGAGATTCTGGAAATAAATGTCAACAGAATTTGGACCGAACTTGGGCCGAGCTCGGACCGAACTCGGTTAATTTAATTCCAAAATATGTTATGTCATTTAATTCTCTTCCTAATTTAGGTTTCTGCTACTCTATATATAGATCATTTTGTTGCTCAATCATTCAGACCAACGAAAATTATTCCTCCTCCACAAATAAAACCTTAGCTTTTCCTCATCCTCCTCTCCAAATAGCCCCAAAAAGGAAACAAAATTCCTTTTTCAACTCTCTTTTCTGTCCTATTATGCCAAACTTAGGAGAATTCGACGGTTTCACCTTTCAAAGCCTCAAAATTTTAAATGATTGATTTAATGACTTCTCCAAGAAACACATATATTTTGGCCATCCTATTGATTTTTTTTCCAACACATAGACTATCTACCTACTCTTCAAAAACTTTAACTTGAAGAATTTGTTACAACCCGTACCAAAATTTATACCAATGCTATTCAAATATTCTATTGTAACTTAACATATGAACATGATACTATTTTATGTAGAGTTCGTAGCATTCCAATTGAATTCGATGCGAATGACTTGGGTAAAATCCTACGCATTCCCGCTGATGGACAAACCTTAGTCAACATCACACAAGTTTAATTCGACCATGACTTAACCCTAGATTATTTTAAGAATATTCTTTGTCACCCTCTTGAATGTCAACCTGGTAAATTTTATGCTAGATATTTGAATGGACACTTCTATGAAATGCATCGTATTATCTTTTCAACTTTTTTACCTAAGAAGACTTACTTTGATGAGGTCTCTTATCTAGAAATGTTAGCTTTATATCACTTGTATTTTGGCATTAACTTTAATGTTTCACAGACCATCTTATCTCAAATGGTTCAATATTGCAAGAAAGGGCGTCCACTACTATACGCCATGTACTTGCCAACCATTTTCAGCTATTTCGATATTCCTTTGGATACTTGTCCAAATCTAGAGGAACCTTTATACCTTAATAGAATTCGGAGAATTGAGCCAACCATGCTTCTACCCTATAACTCATCATCAAACTCCAACACTCGTCATGTTAATTTTGTCACTCCTGTTGATGAACAACCCCAAACCTTAGAGTCTATTTTCAATATGTTGCATGATCGCTTCCACCAAGAAGATATACACAATCGTGCTACTGATCATCGCCAAACTCTTCATACTCAGGCTCTTGGCAATACTTTGATAGACATCCAGTACACCCTATCGAAGCACCCAGTCGGACCTTTTCTGATTCTCCAAAATCCGAATCAACAAGGATTTTGTATTGATCACCCCTATCTTTAGCGACATTTGGATCCAGCTGATGCCTTCTTTGATCCAAACAGAATAGTTGAACCGGATGATGAAGATGATGAACATGACAACTAGTTACTCAATGGATTTTAAATGTTTAAAAAGTTTACTTTTAGATGCTCTACTATGATGTTTCCACTTCACATCTGCTTTTATATGTTTTTTTTTCAAATAAATAAAAGTTTAATGAAAATTTTTCTTGTCATTAAATATTATCCTGTATACACTTTACTCTTTTGTTTTTCTTGTCAACTCACCGATTTCGGGGGAGCATGCCAATTCGATCAAATGACAATTGGAGAGAAAGACATACATGATACTAGCATACAAGATGATACTTGACAGATGTTATCTTCAACATATCAACTGCTCCACAATTACGGGGGAGCCTTACATATCAAAGACTTGAAGTATCATTCATAGTTTGTCAATTATCAAAATAGGGGAGATTGTTGGCCCATCCGGTCTCAGTCAACTTAATTTTGATAGTTAACTAAAGCATGCATTGATATGTCATGATCTAAAGCCTCAACTACTTTTACATGTCATTTGTATTTTATCTATTCAAATATAATTTTTATTTATTTGAGTCTATGACTGATGTAAGCTGAGTCACACTGGCAAATTGCAAGTACATATACCAAGATACCTAGTCCATTCAAATTAACCAAAGAACCTATCAACCAAATCTGGCCACATTCATTTATAAAGTCTACCAAACTAAGAGACTGAACTCGGGCTGAACTCGGACCAAACTAGGTTACCCTTTTGGCATGAAATCAACCAGTTCAATAGCTCCTGATTTCTTGGCCCAACGGTTAAATATTTGAATTATACCCCATTCGAATTCTGACAGAATTATGTTTGCCTACACCCAATAAATATGAATGAAATTCTTCATTCTTACTCACTCAACCATTCTTAAGCCTTCTATCCTATTATGAGCAAACCCCTAAAGCCTTAACTTTTTTATCTCAAAGAGCAACTCCCTAGCCTTCCTAGTGCCAAGTGCGACCTCGGTCTAGAAGTCTTCAGAGTTGTAAAGAGCTTTGTTCCACCAGTTACTCTCTCTCTAAGCTTTGAAGTTATGAGACTTCGGATCAAACCTCGTGGTGTAAAGAAGTGGCGAGCCTTCGGATCAAATCTTGTGATTCGTTATTTGTGATTATAGTGGATAAAACTCTGAGCTTGAGTTCTCGGGACAGGACTAGTCCTCTCAGAGGGAAATCAGTATACATCTTGGTATTTGTGTTTGCTTTCTCTCTTTACTTTACTGCTTTACTTTACATTCTTTATATACACTGTTAGTTAGCAACTGCCTTCATTCTGATAATCTAAAATTGGGTAGATTATTCTTCTGCACTCTATTTACCCACCCTCTGGAGTTGCCTCACGGTCCTTCACCCATGACATGCAACCTAATTAACATGAAACAAATAAATAACATAGGCAGAAAAAAGATACATTCCAAATATGTATATCGGGAACGGGGAATGACATATATAGTAAACTGTGCCTTCATTCTATAAAATGCATATACATGTCATGCTTCTATTACTTGATTCAATTAACGATCTTCACGCAGAGTGTGTCGTGTATCTTTTACTTGCCTCCAGTCCATATAAACTCATACGCGGATTATCGCTACACATATACGATTCTTGATGATACTTGGCAATACTTGACAATACTTAACAATACTTGACAAGCCATCATGGACGAGTTATTGTCTCGAGACGGAAATGGTATTGAATACAGGTAGTGAGCCACGCTACACGCCTTTTCATTCAAAGCAGACGACTACCAAATTATTCGTGTCCAGATCGGATAAGTCCGGTGCCCTGGCATACAATCCGTTAGAAGCATATGCATGTGCATAGGTTGTCCATGACTATTGACGATCAAATACTAACTTATCATATGAGGTATTTCAAGATAACATAAATGAAATATAGTACGATTCTTGATACTTTCATGTTTAGACTTTAGGGGGAAGACTATTCAATAGTCTTCCAATGAAACTAGGTAAATCAAGACATGTTTGTGTCGTGCTTTAAGGTCGTGGCACGAATCTATGTAACAAGCATTAAAATAGTATAAAAGATAAGCACTATAAAGAACATGCGACATAGTCTACTTAGAACATAAGCCCTTATGATAGAACCAGTCTAAAAGGGTAGTGCGAGGAACCAATTATAAACCAAGTTTTATTTCAATGTTCTATACAAGTAATACAAGCTGGGATTATTCTCTTAGCTAGGTACATTGAATACTTTTATTAGCATGCAAGGGTTATCGTCTAGCGATCTAGCATATATATTCCATATTTTTAGTTGTGCGGGCTAAGCAAAGACAGGTTCATCGGAGCCACCCACCTTAGCGATGAATCGCATCGGCAGAGCGAGATTTCGAGCGCATCTTGAAAGTCTAAGTTTGAACTTCTCCTGAAGGGACAAGTCTGAATGCCTTTGCATCAAGCGAGTCAATTCATTGAGCAAGGTGGGGCAGGTCATCGCACTTGTGCCGTTTGAATCGGCTCTCCGGGCTTAGTGGGGCAGGTTGTTACAGAGAATGTGTTGCATAATCTGACGATTCCCTTGGTTTGTGTCGCTTGGAGGCATCACTCTCCGGGTGAATCTACTTGGGAGAGGAAAGATGAAATGAGCGATCGATATCCTTATCTTTTTGAGCCATGAGGTATCTTTCTTTCTTTTTGTGCTTGTTCTATGATTTAATTTTGAGGACAATTATTTTAGGGGGGTAGATTTGTAACCATATAAAACTTGATTAGGGGTACTTTTGTCAATTTATTTTTGGTTGTTAATTATAATAGTTATGTTAATTTACTAGTTTAGTTTAGAATTAATTATTATTCATTAGTCATGGATATAATATTTATTTTAGTTAGATAGATGACATCCATAACTATTTAGATTTTCCTCCATAACCAATTGATTCATTTTCCCTTAGATATAGAATTCAAATTAGAGTGAGTACAGTGACAAACTTGTAATTTTGCACCATCAAACTAACCCATATATGGTCGGCCAATAACCCACCCCCATTTTATTTTATTTTCCCACCAATTCTTCTTCTTCCTCCTCAAGGCTTCTTATCCACCAAGCCACTCTATTACCAAATATAATTTTACCTCCACCACCCCCAAATCAACTCAATTTCACCCTTATTTCTTTTTCAATAGAGAGCTAGAGTCTTGGATCATAAAAGGAGCTTGGAGAGAAACTCAAGCTAGGAGGATCATATCCAATTCATCCTCTTTATGTCCAAATTCGTGGATCTTCATTGAGAAACCACTCCTAATAGGTAATTCTCTATTTTTTCCCAAATTTATATGGTAGAAACCTAAATTACACCCATAAGAACCCTCCAATAGTTAGATCTAACCCTCTAGGTGGTAAATTAGTGGTAGAGAGCCAATTCCTAATATATCTATGTATTTTTATGGTTAATTTGGTAGAATTATAAATTTGTGTCCACCAAGTGTTTGTGTTGTGCCCCAAAAGGATTTTTGTGTTCAAATTGGTTTGTACTTGTGTCCTAGGGTCCAAAATTGAGTACCTAGTATTTTTGTTATGATATATCATGATATGCATGGTATAAATTGGTAATTCATAGGGTTGGGTGTCCATTGGCATAAATTTGGGGATTTCCAAGTGCAATTGATTCTTTGTGTTATAATTATATATATTGTTCATTAAATCTAGTTATTTATTGCATTGAGAAACAATTTTGCTATATATATTTCAATTGGTGTTAGTATCATGGAATTGAATTGTCTACCAATTGGTAAAACTTTGTGTCATAAGGGATATGGTGGTATCATGGTGTAGTATGGAAGAGAAGTGCTCATATATCACTTGGCACCATTATAATTTGGTATAAATTGGTATTTGAGTTTGGTATCTTACAATTGAGTGTAAGGTGTGGAGTAGGTGTGCTTGGGTGTAGGTTATCATAGTGTGATACATAAAGTATATCATAAAGATTAGAGTGAACCTATATGTGAGTATGTGTATTGAGTGTTAGTGTGTGTAATGGTATAGTAGGTTGTCTAGAGAGAGGGGTTCTTGGTTATGGGTGTGCACCTGAATTTGGGAGGGGCTTTTCTGTGCCAAGCTGCTAGAATAGTACTCATACTACTGTGCATAGCAGTAGGCAGAAACCTTGGTGCCTACAGCAGTGCACTTTGCAGTTGTGGCTGCAAACAGTAGCAGTTGGAAGCACAGCATTAGCAGAAGGGTCCTGTAACCCATAGCAACTGCAGCAACATACATCAATATTGTTCCATCTAAGTAGCAGCCCAGTGCCAAGTACACCGTGGCATGTATAGGATGAGTGTATTATTGTGGTGTATCAAGGGAGCAGAGAGTGGTACCCTAGTGTACCAAGAGTATCCATGAGGATTATGGGTTAGTGTATAGATAAGTATCTATGTGTAGGTAAATATGTAGCAATATGATACATAGGTGGGTATATGAGGTATCTCAAGTATCTTAGTATCCTAGCATCCTAGTATCAATGTGATACAAGTGTATTATTATCAAGATACCAAGTGTCAAGCTATTAGGAATGTGTCAAGGTGTCACACCCTAGTACCAGAATACGGAGATAGATACCGCCAGCTACCTCGTACAAGGTACTATACGTCGTACGACGATCACGGCTATAACTTGACAAGGGGTGCATGCTACAATCAGTCTACTTAGGGTCACATGAATATCATGTCTCAATAAATCAAGCAAGAAATAGTAATCATAGAGCATATATGATAAAGCAGTAAGGCATCATAAATGCTTTCATCAAAATATTCTAGAGACCTGTTGTATAAAATAAGAAGCTGGTAGAGTAACAAAAGTATATGACAGTTATCAGATGTAGTCTGATTTAATACAATAATATAAGAAAAATAAATGTCCAGACGTACCGGTTAACAGGTGTCGGTGGCTAACCGCCCAAAAGATAAAGTATACAATGACGAGAAAGGAAGAAGAAAACCCACTCATTATCCTCGGCGGCCGTGTTCTTAGTACGCGCCATGAGTCATGGAAAAGTATGCTAGATCCTCGGGTGCTGGCTCAAAATCTGGCTATGCAAAACCAGTAGGGTTAGACCCTAAATATCAAGTACCACAAAGGAAGCACGAAAAGGAGAACCAAAAATCCAAGCAATAAATAGATTAATATATAATGGTTTTATGTCGTAACTTAGGTCCATGGAATATCCTATCACAAAGGTCCAACCCTACAACCAAACAAGGACAAGGGCTGAATCCATCACACTATGATAGTCCATTTTTCTTGGCTACTGACAGAATAATACAATCACAACCAAGTACAATTAATAAAATTGGCCAATCACTTGTACGACTTGCTATTTGTGGAGTCTGAGGCTATCTCAGAATAATGCATAATAGGTATCCTCAGATCACGCCATTGCCGGACACGAGCTAACCGAGCCAAATAAATGAATATATAAGCACTTCACAAATTATACCAGTTTCCCGTAGTGTTAATATGCTAGATCACGGTATTAGTGGTTCAAATATTCCTATAGTAAAACAGTGACTCGAAATTATTCATAATATGTCAGATACTGCACTCAAATAAGGCAGATGATATACAGTATTTGTGGTGGCCAGCCCACAGCGCACTATAGTGAATCTCTGCGGGAAAGTTCGTTGGCATGATCTCGGGATACCATTTTCTTACAATGTTACTACCAATTTTAGTTGCCTAATTAACTCTATATTATTTTAAAATATTTAAGTGTGGCCACATAAGAATTTTCCTTAAGTTGTCGTACAAAGTACGGGCACGCTAGATAAGAATCAATGGAAGTTCAATCTGGATTCACCCGAGCGTATATGCAACATTCAATAAATCAATATCCTAGACACACTTTGGTACTGAACTCGCATATCATGCCTGTACTGGGGGAAAAGTATATTTATAGTATCACACATTTAAGAATTTGGAGGCATTCTCGATACACAACCCAACTATAAATCATTTAACACGTAACACGGTATGTCGTACCTCGGTACACATTAGATCATTAATAATATCAGAAAATAATGGTATCAGCACGGATACAGTATTCGAGTCCAATTACCAAGATCGTAAGCATGAGTTCTAACACTTGGTCGGGTTACTAAATCTATTCTCCTCTAGAGTCAATACACAAGCAATAACCAGAATCAACCACATAGAGGATGATAAAGTGCACCAGCTATAAAGGGGTGCACACTTTGTCAAGTTAACCAACATGGCACACTTGACAAAAGTGAGCGAGCAAGAATAAGGCATGCTTTCAAAAAAAGTGCACGAGCAAGCTAGCTAAAAGACAAAATACATAATCCAAGGACAAAGCTCGACATTCGAGAAACTTGTCAGTCGAGGAGCACACAAATCAATAACACAAAAAATGAGAAACCAACCAAAGCCTTGTCCCTAAGGAAATAAAGTGGAAAGAAAGTGCACGAGCAGATCAAACGTAAGAAAAGTGCGCCGGTTGACGAAACATAAGAAAAGTGAACCAGTTGATGAAACATAGGAAAAGTGCGTCAGATTACCAAATACGAAAAAAGTGTGCTGGCTGACTGTGGCATACTTTCTATTAGTTTCCCAGGGAGAACTTTGATTCCATACGCACCAAAGTGCGCCAACTGAGTTTTCTCTCGAAAGTGCGCCACTGACTCAAGGAGTGTGACTGGCGCACTTTTGCTAGGAGACTGAGTGTAGTATAATTAGTATGCATGAAGAGTTGGGACATCACACCAATGCGCCCAAAGTAAAATATACGTATTTCTACGCCAAAGGGGTTCTCTTACATACTCTTAACATAGCACTACTCCTCTTCTCTAATCAGCTATTTTGGTATACGTATGGTATCAAGTTTTAGCACTGAACTTAGCTGGACTCAAAATCAAGCACGGTCAAAAGTAAAGCTACATAAAATATGGTGCTCTACACTATGAGCTAATTAATTTTGTAAAACATAATTTTGGGAGATCAAATCCCAAGAAAACAAAAGTGAACCCATAGACCCAATCTCAGGTCCTTGCAATTTCAACCAAGAAAATCAAGAACAACAAGTATTAAAGATGAAGGGGTGCTCAGTTCTAATAATATGAGCTAGAAAATAAATAGAGAATATTAAGAACTAAAAGCATGCATGAATCAATAGTTCTTCTCTTGTGCAAGATGTACTTGCCTACGGAGAAAGAGAGAAAATCTAAGAGAGAAATGGAAAGGAAATAATGAGCAGAGAGAGAGAGAAATGAGAATATATAGGCTAATGTTTGAGATATAGATCGTTGGATCACTCAAACACATCCAAGCCACACATGTCACCAACCCAATCAAACTCACTCTCTCCATAACTCTTGGTCTGGTCTAAACAATGGTCGGGCTAGCAAATAATATGTGCCAAAGTACGCCAAAGATAATATGCACCAAAGTACGCCAAAAAAAGGGGCTGACACCTCTACCCACCTTAGAAAAATTATGTCCACGGAATTCAAATCCAATGTAAGGCTAGAGAAGTCAGGACAAGAATGATATAAATCTACTAGCAAATCTACACATGTAAGCAATAACATCAAAATACATAGGTGATCTCCTGATCACAAAATCTAAGATACGAAGGCATAAGGTAGAATATAACTTCTGAAATGAATAGGTACAAAAATCGAGACTGTATATCATCCTTGCACTCCCACTCGATTCTACTATGGTGTGAGGGCCCCAGGCAACTCGAACGAGAGAAATAGTCCAATTCTTAAGTACCTTCTCCCTTCGGTCTAGAATGGATACAAGTTGCTTCTTGTAAGATAAGTCGGTACAAACGACTAATTCAGAGTGATCGAGGATATGAATCAGATCCAGGACATACCTACGCAACTGAGATATATAAAATATATCGTGCACCTCATGTTGCGAAGGTGGAAAGGCAAGACGATAAGACACATCGCCTATCCGATCGAGAATGTCAAATAGCCCAACGTTTTACGGACTAAGCTTCTCGCATTCCCCGAATCTAATAACTCCACGGGTTGGCAAAATCTGCAAGAACAAGTGATCACCGACACAAAACTCTAAAGGCCTATGATGATGGTCATCCCAGTGAGGATCCCGATCCTGTATAACCCGATGTCTCTCTCTGATCTTTCTGACAACTTTTACTGTCTCTGTGATTATTTTGAGGCCTAACTGTCACGCCCCAGTCCCAAAAATACGTAGGACTAGGACACATAAGCATGCCAGCCGCATGGATATGGCAACTCCAATATATGGAAACCAAATCCATACGTACGCTGTAATATGAATATAAAATCCACAAGTAGTATAAAATGTAATACAAGTCACAGGGTAAAATCTAAATCTCATCCACCAAAATCATATAGAAATAAATAACCAGTATCTATGAAACTAGATCTCAATAAGAAGTATCTAAGGATGATAGTTGGATGGAAACAAATCCACTACCAACTCGAATATAAGAGCAAATACAATATGAGTACAACACCACAACACAATATAAGAATACCAACTATCCATCACAGCTCGAAGAGAAGACATCCTCGGATCACATGTAACCATCCAAATCTGCGCTCCTGCAAATACTCAAGAAAAGATACACCTGGCAGCGAACCAGGTCCTCAGAGGGACGTAACAAGATACAGAAAATACGAGCCAATTTGAATACAGTAAACATGCATATGGTTTGAAAATAAATAAGTACGCTGTACAAGACAATCTATATGAATGCAAATGAGGACAACTTTTCGACGTATGGGCAAGGGTAGTCTACTCGATCTAAGCCTCACAACTCATGCACTCATCCATGAACATCATCAGCCGTCATACCTCGGGGGTAGCGACCCTCGGACTCCATCAATCGACATACCTCGGGGGTAGCGACCATCGGACACGACCCACCATAGTGCGTGCTAGTGACTACGGTGTTACCAGAGTGGTTAAAAGCCCATATGCCTAATGATTGTCCTCTATGATACTAAGTGCCATGTGTGTGTCAACATATCTAATACATAGTAATGACTGAAAAAAACTACACATGCAAGAATAAACAGAAATGCAATAAATATAAAGAAATATATATAGCATGCAAAAGTACTGTAATAATTTGGCAAGGTATCTTACCTGGGGTCCTGCTGCTGGTATGAATAAGAGTCCAAGTCACAGTCCAAATAGCCTATGTATTACAAATTTATCACGTCAAAAGATAATTTATTTTAATTTATTTAATTCTGGAATAATTACTCTAAAATCCTATTTTAATCTTATTATTCTTATTTTTATGTTAATTCCTAAATTTTGTCCAAAGAAACTAAATTTTATCAACTCGAGTCTCATGGCACGCAAATCGAGGCAATCTGTTGACCAAAAAGTCAACCGACACAAACTCAACTTTCATGCATGATTTTCTATAGATTTTAGCGTCAAAAATATACTAGAATTTACGGCTCGTCCGAATTCAAATTCGTTTGGAAATTATGGCACATACAAATTTTGTATTTTGCACCGATGGTTAAATTCTAACCTAGAAGTTCTACAGAATTAAAAGTATATAAATAATTCAAATTAAATTCTGGAAAAACTTTATGTCAATGATCTCGATATTAGCTTTCCGAAACTTTAAACGGTTCATGATTCTGACTCCTGGTTCTCCCGAAATCACGAAAACATCAAAACACGTCTATTTTTGGACATGCTGTGCTCTACGAATTTTATAGAATTTAATACTCAAAATTTAGAAAAACAATTATATAATCAGAAAGCTAACCTCATTATCGTTCTAACAAAAAAAACTGGAGCGTGTTTGGAGTCCGGAGCTAGGAGATATCGTCTTTTTAATTCGTCATAACTAGTGAAAAATGAGGCTAAATTTATGACAAATTTTGACTATTTTTTGGACGAAAAAGAGAGGAATTTGGGGAAGAAAAATATGAAGGATGAGGTATTTATAATGGTGGACACTACTTAATTAAATAGGACTAGGATTGGTTAATTTGGATAGGATTATGATGAATTTAAATAAGGATAGGATATGCATGAAGTTGATTTCCTAGTAGGTTCAGGATTTGAATTAATTTAAAATAGAGTTTGAATTTATCTCAATAATTTATAATCTTAAATATAATTAAAGATAATACAAATAATTTATAAAATCTTATTAATATCTATTAACACTAAATTAGCATCTATCTAATATTAAGACTATATATATCCAAATAAATCCTAAATAATTTTAAAATCTAAATAAATTTCTTAAAATTCTAAATAAATTACTAAAAAATATAATTACATATTTTAAACTAAAATAAATATTTGGTAGGAACGACATGCAAGTATGGTCGTATAGTAAATCATAGAAGTCCTAGAAATTTATGTTTTCTAAGTTTTAATTACCAAAAATTCTAGAAAAGTCTCCATACTAAAGAAAAAATTATTTTCTAATTAACTAAGAGAATACTCTAAATAAATTCAACATCTATAATAAATATAATAATATAAAATATACACAAATACCTATTTTGGGTGAGGGAGTTTACAATCTACCCAACTTAATATAATTTCGTCCTCGAAATTAAAATAAGACATAATTTGTTAAATCCTTCACATTCATACATAAGGTACGTCATTCGCAATCTCTTCCAAAAATTTAAATAACAAAATCTATTCAAATCTATCGCGATCATTTCAAAATTAAGATAATCATTGTTTAAATCAAAATTTAATCTATTGTAATCTCTTCTCACTTTTCCAACTCATCAATATCCAAATTTAAATTGAATCCATATAATATCTTCAAGATTTAAATAACCCATATCAAATTTTACCTCACGATCTCCAAGTATCATAATCTCCTCTAGAAGTAATTCGAGTCCAATATTATTCCTATTTTCACTTATAAATTTTTTTTTTTTTTGTATTCTTCAACTTTTTAAATTCCATTCACATCCTCAATATTTCAAATAGGTAGTCAAACCATCAAATTTTAATTCTTAATTTAAATCATCAAATTGAAAAATAATTTAATTGCAGTCCACCAATGTTCAAGTCTGAAATTATATATTTATCCTTCAAATTCAAATTGATGATTTTACCTTCAATACTCAAAAATTTAAATTATGTACTTAAGGTATAAATATTGGGTCCTCAATATCAAGATTTTTAAAATTCATTAATCCTCATCATCTTAGTCATTCTTCTAAAAATCTCAAAATTGAATGGCTTGAACCTCTCCCAATCTAATCTTACTCGATCACAATCTAAAAGAAATTCCTCTCGAGTTGCCAATGCACTGCTACCCAATTTAGAATTTACCAATCTATCACAGAAGGCTATATACTTTAAGAAAAACATTTCTTAATTTATTTACTCATGTCATTCAATCCTCAAAACTTTAACGCAGATTATATCATTTATGATATGTCCTTAATTACGAAAGAATAATCCTCAAGTATGTGATCGGCCTATGGGGTATATCTAGTACTCTCTGTGTATCAAACTTATACCAAGCATGAGGTTTCGTCTTTCCGAAATAAGGGAAGACGGAGATCAATAATAAAGAGTTCAAGGGTGAGGTAATAGAATAGAAGTATCGGGATCTAGACGTTTAAAGAATTCAAATAAGAATTGTCAAAGCAGTTGTGGATTAAAGTCCTATTTTGGTAATGCCTATCCACATGCTCGTATCGGTACAGTTATGTAACGGATACGATATGCTTAGACATATCTAGAGGGCAAGTTCGTTCATCTACTAATTACTAGATATCTCAATCCACGTAAAGTAGTTATACGAAGGGCGAACCACGCGCACTATGGTTGATCAGACCGTAGTACACTAATTCTGAAATGTATTAATGTATGCATCCACTAATACATATATAGTGAACAAGCTTGATGAAAGAATAAGCTTGCAAAACTAGGCTATAATAGCGGCATAAGTCAAGGTGGTACAACAATTATAGGTACGCTAGATGATGATGAAAGAAGGTACAAGTCAATTCAAGTTCACAAAAACAAAACAAAAAAAATAGAATAAGCAATAATAATAAAGACTCTACAAATCTCTATAGTTATAATACAACCTCCTTGTCTGTGTCGCTAGTCGACCAAATAGGGCAAGGACCTCTAAATTCTATTGTCTGAATAAACACTGTCTCCTAAGCTAGCATACAATTAATGTTGTTCAATCACACTCCATTAATAGGTCAAAAGACTATGTGATACTAGGTGTCAAATATTATGGTAAAACTTCTAACTACTCTAGTAGTGTCTATACTACCCTCCAGTCTTCATAATATATCAGGGGTAATGGTAAACCAATCTATAGCTAAGGAATTCTAGGGTTCACTAGATATTCTAAACTTAGTGGTGTCTATATTCTCGTTGTATTCTTAATAGGTGTGCTACTCTAATTATCATCCTAATAATATGGGTTCCTATATTCTAGCAGAAGGCTATATATACTCAAGGGACTTATTAGGAAAGTACAGGAATCAAGCAGGATACAATTATTCGAATAGAACAGAGAGGAGGAAGATGAATTATAGTCAATTGTAGATGAGATCCTATACTCTACTCCTAGGTGCAGGCTTGTTCGGTACAGTAACGTAACCGAGACAATATGCTCTTGACCTGCATGGGCCACCACAAAAACATGTCACGCCCCAGTCCCAAAAATACGTCGGACTAGGACACGTAAGCATGCCAGCTGCATGAATATGGCAACTCCAATATATGGAAACCAAATCCATACGTACGCTGTAATATGAATATAAAATCCACAAGTGGTATAAAATGTAATACAAGTCACAGGGTAAAATCTAAATCTCATCCACCAAAATCATATAGAAATAAATAACCAGTATCTATGAAACTAGATCTCAATAAGAAGTATCTAAGGATGATAGTTGGATGAAAACAAATCCACTACCAACTCGAATATAAGAGCAAATACAATATGAGTACAACACCACAACACAATATAAGAATACCAACTATCCATCACAGCTCGAAGAGAAGACATCCTCGGATCACATGTAACCATCCAAATCTGCGCTCCTGCAAATACTCAAGAAAAGATACACCTGGCAGCGAACCAGGTCCTCAGAGGGACGTAACAAGATACAGAAAATACGAGCCAATTTGAATACAGTAAACATGCATATGGTTTGAAAATAAATAAGTACGCTGTACAAGACAATCTATATGAATGCAAATGAGGACAATTTTTCGACGTATGGGCAAGGGTAGTCTACTCGATCTAAGCCTCACAACTCATGCACTCGTCCATGAACATCATCAGCCGTCATACCTCGGGGGTAGCGACCCTCGGACTCCATCAATCGACATACCTCGGGGGTAGCGACCATCGGACATGACCTACCATAGTGCGTGCTAGTGACTATGGTGTTACCAGAGTGGTTAAAAGCCCATACGCCTAATGATTGTCCTCTATGATACTAAGTGCCATGTGTGTGTCAACATATCTAATACATAGTAATGACTGAAAGAAAACTACACATGCAAGAATAAACAGAAATGTAATAAATATAAAGAAATATAAATAGCATGCAAAAGTACTATAACAATTTGGCAAGGTATCTTGCCTGGGGTCCTGCTGCTGGTATGAATCAGAGTCCAAGTCACAGTCCAAATAGCCTATGTATTATAAATTTATCACGGCAAAAGATAATTTATTTTAATTTATTTAATTCTGGAATAATTACTCTAAAATTCTATTTTAATCTTATTATTCTTATTTTTATGTTAATTCCTAAATTTTGTCCAAAGAAACTGAATTTTATCAACTCGAGTCTCATGGCACGCAAATCGAGGCAATCTGTTGACCAAAAAGTCAACCGACACAAACTCAACTTTCATGCATAATTTTCTGTAGATTTTAGCGTCAAAAATATGCTAGAATTTATGGCTCGTCCGAATTCAAATTCGTTTGGGAATTATGGCACATACAAATTTTGTATTGTGCACCTATGGTTAAATTCTAACCTAGAAGTTCTATAGAATTAAAAGTATGTAAATAATTCGAATTAAATTCTGGAAAAAAATTATGTCAATGATCTCGACATTAGCTTTCCGAAACTTTAAACGGTTCATGATTCTGACTCCTGGTTCTCCCGGAATCACAAAAATATCGAAACACGTCTATTTTTGGACATACTGTGCTCTACGAATTTTATAGAATTTAATACTCAAAATTTAGAAAAAAAATTTATATAATCAGAAAGCTAACCTCATTATCATTCTAACAAAAAAAACTGGAGCATGTTTGGAGTCCGAAGCTAGGAGATATCGTCTTTTTAATTCGTCATAACTAGTGAAAAATGAGGCTAAATTTATGACAAATTTTGACTATTTTTTGGACGAAAAAGAGAGGAATTTGGGGAAGAAAAATATGAAGGATGAGGTATTTATAATGGTGGACACTACTTAATTAAATAGGACTAGGATTGGTTAATTTGGATAGGATTATGATGAATTTAAATAAGGATAGGATATGCGTGAAGTTGATTTCCTAGTAGGTTCAGGATTTGAATTAATTTAAAATAGAGTTTAAATTTATCTCAATAATTTATAATCTTAAATATAATTAAAGATAATACAAATAATTTATAAAATCTTATTAATATCTATTAACACTAAATTAGCATCTATCTAATATTAAGACTATATATATCCAAATAAATCCTAAATAATTTTAAAATCTAAATAAATTTCTTAAAATTCTAAATAAATTACAAAAAAATATAATTAAATATTTTAAACTAAAATAAATATTTCGTAGGAACGACATGCAAGTATGGTCGTATAGTAAATCATAGAAGTCCTAGAAATTTATGTTTTCTAAGTTTTAATTACCAAAAATTCTAGAAAAATCTCCATACTAAAGAAAAAATTATTTTCTAATTAACTAAGAGAATACGCTAAATAAATTCAACATCTATAATAAATATAATAATATAAAATATACACAAATACCTATTTTGGGTGAGGGTGTTTACAATCTACCCAACTTAAAATAATTTCGTCCTCAAAATTAAAATAAGACATAATTTGTTAAATCCTTCACATTCATACATAAGGTACGTCAATCGCAATCTCTTCCAAAAATTTAAATAATAAAATCTATTCAAATCTATCGCGATCATTTCAAAATTAAGATAATCATTGTTTAAATCAAAATTCAATCTATTGTAATCTCTTCTCACTTTTCCAACTCATCAATATCCAAATTTAAATTGAATCCATATAATATCTTCAAGATTTAAATAACCCATATCAAATTTTACCTCACGATCTCCAAGTATCATAATCTCCTCTAGAAGTAATTCGAGTCCAATATTATTCCTATTTTCACTTATAAATTTTTTTTTTTTGTATTCTTCAACTTTTTAAATTCCATTCACATCCTCAATATTTCAAATAGGTAGTCAAACCATCAAATTTTAATTCTTAATTTAAATCATCAAATTGAAAAATAATTTAATTGCAGTCCACCAATGTTCAAGTCTGAAATTATATATTTATCCTTCAAATTCAAATTGATGATTTTACCTTCAATACTCAAAAATTTAAATTATGTACTTAAGGTATAAATATTGGGTCCTCAATATCAAGATTTTTAAAATTCATTAATCCTCATCATCTTAGTCATTCTTCTAAAATTCTCAAAATTGAATGGCTTGAACCTCTCCCAATCTAATCTTACTCGATCACAATCTAAAAGAAATTCCTCTCGAGTTGCCAATGCACTGCTACCCAATTTAGAATTTACCAATCTATCACAGAAGGCTATATACTTTAAGAAAAACATTTCTTAATTTATTTACTCATGTCATTCAATCCTCAAAACTTCAACGTCGATTATATCATTTATGATATGTCCTTAATTACGAAAGAATAATCCTCAAGTATGTGATCGGCCTATGGGGTATATCTAGTACTCTCTGTGTATCAAACTTATACCAAGCATGAGATTTTGTCTTTCCGAAATAAGGGAAGACGGAGATCAATAGTAAAGAGTTCAAGGGTGAGGTAATAGAATAGAAGTATCGGGATCAAGATGTTTAAAGAATTCAAATAAGAATTGTCAAAGCAGTTGTGGATTGAAGTCCTATTTTGGTAATGCCTATCCACATGCTCGTATCGGTACAGTTATGTAACGGATACGATTTGCTTAGACATATCTAGAGGGCAAGTTCGTTCATCTACTAATTACTAGATATCTCAATCCACGTAAAGTAGTTATACGAAGGGCGAACCACGCGCACTATGGTTGATCAGACCGTAGTACACTGATTCTGAAATATATTAATGTATGCATCCACTAATACATATATAGTGAACAAGCTTGATGAAAGAATAAGCTTGCAAAACTAGGCTATAATAGCGGCATAAGTCAAGGTGGTACAACAATTGTAACGCCCCGCAACCGCTCGGAGCGTTACGCTGAGTCGGACTGAATGAATCAAATGCTGGTTACATTTGAAATGTCGGATATCGGGAAGAAGGATTAATCGAGTTGGTTTCAATGTGCAGATGGCTAGCGGGTTCGATGGAAATCAGGTGTTCGTTCCGAACAGTACTGAATAGCTAAATGGAAGCGATAATGCCGTCTTCCTTAATCCGATCGGTCGGATGATTTGGAGAGCACGGCCTGCTCGCACGGTCATACCAGTTGAGTAGATCGCGCTTGCATCAGACCACGGGTTTAAGGGATTGGCCGTATCGGCAGGACATGATGCCTAACGGGATCAATCAATGTGAGTGGGCTCTTTCCCTTCTCCTCTACTCCTTCATGCCTAATAATATGGAAAACACGTAAAGGCTTGAAGCACTTGGGCTGAAACATCGGAAAGCACTACACTGAGGCGTGCATAGCGTGGACGTCGTTGGCTTGGTAGGATTGTGGCTTGATATGGTTTACGCGTTGGATAGTTGGATACGATAGCTGGATTATTCATTTGAGGCGATCGGTTGGATTACTTGGGATTATGCTTGGACGGTTGGAAATATACAAGTTGGAATGATACAATTGAGGCAATGGAAATATCGGGATTCGTGCGAGCGAACGTGCATCCGTGCGCATGTATCACAAGGATGCTTTGTCTTGCAAAGCAGGCAGTTGTGGTTCGAAACCGAACAACTGTATCGGCGAGGGCGTTGTGTCGTTTGATGGGGCATCGTGCCACGAATGTGACATTGTGCCACTGAAACGGCATTGTGCCATGGGTTTTGCTTCGAGCATAGGTGTTGCACCAATTTGGATTGTGTTGAGAAGAGGCTTCGTGCCTATGGAACACTTGATATTTTGATGCCTCGGGCTATGTTTTGAGGTCGAGATTTGGGTTCTTGGAAGGACATGTTGGAAGAATGGTTATGGATGTGTTGGTTGGATTATTGGTGGAACGAGTCTAGGATCGCTTGGTGGGGCGAGAATGTTCGATCCTCTCGTCATACCTACGAGTCTGCATAGTCACGGACAACCTGGGTGGCACAGGGTTTGGTTTCCTCGAACGGGTGCTCCGGGGCACCGGGACCGTTCGGCCATGGAGGAGACAATTGGGTAACGCGTCTTGGGCGCGATACCAGCGGTTGGATGCGATTCAGGTGGGTTAGCTACTTAGCGCTGTTTCGAATAGAACCGCATTTGATCTGTCCGATCAACGTCCTTTATGGCCTTTGGCCAGTGACTTCATATAAGAATAGATGTTGGCTTGCTTTACTTTGGTTGGTTTGTGCATCGTGTAGGCGCGGCCACCTTGCCTCGGCAAGAGTGTGCACTCGAGAGTGGGATATATAAACTTGGGTTGAGGATGGATATTGAGGCGAGACTGATGGTTCGATATGTTATCGTGCAAGCGATGACATTGAGTTAGACGGGTCGGCTATATATAAACTGCTTGTTGGTTTGAGAATGAATGCTAGCATGCTTAACTGCTTTACTGCTTTCCTTAACATGTCATCCATATGCCATGAAATGAATCTAGGATTCAACTAGAAAGATCACCATATAACTGTTTGCATTCACTATTTTACTTAGTGTCGGCTTAGGCGAGTGGGTTACCCCGCTCACCAGTACGGTTGTGTACTGACCCACGTTTGTGGGCAATATTTCAGGTACACAGACGTAGTGGCGCTGCTTGGATATACGGGACAAGATGTATGAACTGTAAGTACCTTTGTGGGCTAGAGAAAGAGCAAGAGTTATTTTATCGTCTCCGTGGCATCGCCTTTGTGGCATTGACTCGGGGCATCTCATTTGGACCCTATCGTGAGCTTCGCTGCGTATACTCTGATTGTGTGCTTGGTACACAATACTTGACTTCCGCTGCAACTTGGTTGTTTCAATGATAACATTTGGTGTTTGACAACATCGCCTTGTACGAGCGCAACTCCAGGCTCGTACGGCATCACGTCCCAATGAGAACGATTGTCCTGCGGGAGAGCTGTAAACGTGGTGATTCACGTTCAGCGGGGACTATCGAGCTTGCGGGAGATTGGGGCGTGACAAATTGGTATCAGAGCGCCCGGTTCATTTCTTCGGACTTGGTCCTTCGCTTCATCACAAACTCTAAATAGCTTCCGCGTGTCGTCTAGCTCTTGACTCTACTCGGTGCCGCATCGGATGTTTCATGCAATAAGTCTAATTATTGCTGGTTTTGGTTGCATTATATTTCTTGGTTGGGTTGCCTTGGTTGGTTTTCGTAGGATCGCTTAGCCTCGTTAGGCGTTGTTGCATTCGTGCAGCAAGTTGGTTGGCGTTGTTGCATTTGTGCAACAAGTTGAGAGCTGTTGTTGGGTTGGCTTGGCTTGGCTTGTCATTCAGGGAGTTCTGATTTCTTCAGTGGATCAGTTGGTTGGCTACGAGATTTGGTTATGCGGCATGTTTTGAGTAGAAACCTTCGAAGAGAATAGATCCTTGAACGAGTTGCTCGTCAAGCGATTGTGTTGGATAGAAGTTGGAAGTTTGGCTGTGGCGCATCGGTTGAGCAGGTTTGAGTTTGGCTCGGGAATATATGGATAAGTTGGCACGAGTTGCTCGTATAACAAAAGTGTGAAACCGTTGGGTATTGGGTTGGACTATTTGGAAGACAATCATTGCACGATTGCTCGTGTTGAGAAGGTATCAGACGGGTTGAGAGACAGTTGGATAATTCAAGCGTTGCCTGAGTTTTGTGTCAGACTCGAATTGGGAAAGGCATGATTATGCATAAGGGATGGTTAGAACGGATCTTGGATCTGTGAAGGAAATTGTAATGCGAGTAGCGACTTGATTCGGAGTGGTATATGGGGTACCACATTTTGAGCAAGGCGTTGGAAACATTTTGGTTGGACATCTATGGAAATTTCCTGAACGGACTCGTGAAACGAGAATACAAGTTGGTTGGTGAAAGTCGGTTGCGTCGGGAAGAATGAAAATGGAGCAAGCGAATATTGAGTTGAGCATATCGTGAACAAACTGATGCAAATGAAAGCATCGTTGGGCTTAAGTGATGAACGAGATCAGAACGAACAACTGGGATGCGCTTGAACGAGCAATGGGTGAATCAAATGATAGCGAGCACGGACTATGATTTTGGGCAACACATTTGAGCTGTTGGTTGAGCAAAGAAACACGATATTGGTCTGGAGGGACAATGAGATGGATTCACACAAACTTGAAAGATTTTGGATGTTGCTGCTCGTGAAGTTGACTCAGGTTTAGCGGAAATGGAATTTTGGGCAAGATGGTGCAACGTTAGTAAACAGATTCTCCGGAAGATTGTGGCAGACAGACTTTTGAAGATAGCTAAATGTGAGAGCAACGTCGGAATAAAACACTGTGCTGCTCGAGTAAGTTGGAAGTGCAAGGTGGAACATGGCAACCGGATGTGAATTTGAGCAAGTCTCGAGTTTTGAGAATCAATGGATTCGATGGTGCGAGAATCGAATATGCAATTCGAAAAATTGATGGATTCAGGACAGAACGGCGGATTGATGGAATAAGGTTTCAACGAGCGCGGTTCTCGGATTCAGAAACTTCGCTCGGGTGAATGGTTGGATTTTATTCGGATTTGCAGATGAGATATAGCATGGTTTATAGTAACTGTCCATCGTGATGATTACAATTATCAAGCGTAGCTTCGGGACAGCTGACCCTAAGCGACCTTGCCCGCTGAATCGGATATGAATATGGTAGACCCATAGAACGACCCTTGAGGCGGCGTATTTGGGAATGCGTCGAGGGCAGATGTGAGGCAATGTGATTTGGCTTATTGACTGAGTGTTGGATTTGAGAGATCCTTGGGATAGCCTTCAGCTGAAGATACAGCCGGAAGATCGAAGCAATGGTGGAAGTAGCCTTGTCAACTGATGAGATTCAGAGTCGCAGATTTTTTATCGATGGCATCGCCTCTGACTCATCGTACCCTGGAAGGGAATAGCATTCATATGAATTGACGACTGTGAAACTAGCTCGTGAAGTTAAAGCAGCGGCTCGTTCAGATCCTTGCGAATACTGGAAGGGACAGATTTGCTTCAGATTTACAAGATGTCTCGGAACTTAGTCTGGGAAGCGTGCTCATTCGGAAGGCGAAGGTGATATTCTATGCTTCGAGGCAGTGGAAGCAGCGCGAAGAACTATTTCATGCGCAACCTAAGAATTGTGGCGAGTGTGTCCATGTTGAAATCGTGGCGACACAAATTCCTTTGGCGTGGCGGCGAGATCTTCGTGGATCACACGAACCTCAATATAGATGTTCACCCTGTGAGATATTGAGATGGCAGGAAATGTGTTGGACTGAGCTGATCTAAGCAAAGTTGATATTTGGGTAAGTCGCATAGCTGGGGTAGATCAGTTGTGAGAATCGTTCGGTGCACGAGATAATATTTGGAGATGTTGCTAGTGCGGATTCAGAAATAGTTGGATAGATTGAGTTGGAACTCAGAACTGATTGAGTCGGTAGAAAATCTGCATAATTGAGAATAGTTCTCGAGCGAATGTGTTGGAATGAGAATCGTGGTTTGGTTCAATTGGGAGCAAAGCAAATGGACGCCTCGAACATAAAGATACCCTTGTAACTTGTTCAAATTTGCTATCGCAAAGCTCGGCTGAAATGCATGTATTTTAGGGACGCCTTAAATATATGTACGATCCAAAACTAGGCGATACGAGAAATTCGGGTTGAGCTGCAAGGAGGATGTGGGAATTCGTAAAATTTATTCGAGCGTTCAGCAGAACGAGATGTTGTGTCAGAAATAGTGAATATGAGAGTTGTATAGAGCAGATCTATGGAATTGGATCGTGGCATGCGATAGGAATGAGTACCAGCACGGTTCGTGGACGAACCTGATTCTAAGTGGTATATTATGTAACGCCCCGCAACCGCTTGGAGCGTTACGCTGAGTCGGACTGAATGAATCAAATGCTGGTTACATTTGAAATGTCGGATATCGGGAAGAAGGATTAATCGAGTTGGTTTCAATGTGCAGATGGCTAGCGGGTTCGATGGAAATCAGGTGTTCGTTCCGAACAGTACTGAATAGCTAAATGGAAGCGATAATGCCGTCTTCCTTAATCCGATCGGTCGGATGATTTGGAGAGCACGGCCTGCTCGCACGGTCATACCAGTTGAGTAGATCGCGCTTGCATCAGACCACGGGTTTAAGGGATTGGCCGTATCGGCAGGACATGATGCCTAACGGGATCAATCAATGTGAGTGGGCTCTTTCCCTTCTCCTCTACTCCTTCATGCCTAATAATATGGAAAACACGTAAAGGCTTGAAGCACTTGGGCTGAAACATCGGGAAGCACTACACTGAGGCGTGCATAGCGTGGACGTCGTTGGCTTGGTAGGATTGTGGCTTGATATGGTTTACGCGTTGGATAGTTGGATACGATAGCTGGATTATTCATTTGAGGCGATCGGTTGGATTACTTGGGATTATGCTTGGACGGTTGGAAATATACAAGTTGGAATGATACAATTGAGGCAATGGAAATATCGGGATTCGTGCGAGCGAACGTGCATCCGTGCGCATGTATCACAAGGATGCTTTGTCTTGCAAAGCAGGCAGTTGTGGTTCGAAACCGAACAACTGTATCGGCGAGGGCGTTGTGTCGTTTGATGGGGCATCGTGCCACGAATGTGACATTGTGCCACTGAAACGGCATTGTGCCATGGGTTTTGCTTCGAGCATAGGTGTTGCACCAATTTGGATTGTGTTGAGAAGAGGCTTCGTGCCTATGGAACACTTGATATTTTGATGCCTCGGGCTATGTTTTGAGGTCGAGATTTGGGTTCTTGGAAGGACATGTTGGAAGAATGGTTATGGATGTGTTGGTTGGATTATTGGTGGAACGAGTCTAGGATCGCTTGGTGGGGCGAGAATGTTCGATCCTCTCGTCATACCTACGAGTCTGCATAGTCACGGACAACCTGGGTGGCACAGGGTTTGGTTTCCTCGAACGGGTGCTCCGGGGCACCGGGACCGTTCGGCCATGGAGGAGACAATTGGGTAACGCGTCTTGGGCGCGATACCAGCGGTTGGATGCGATTCAGGTGGGTTAGCTACTTAGCGCTGTTTCGAATAGAACCGCATTTGATCTGTCCGATCAACGTCCTTTATGGCCTTTGGCCAGTGACTTCATATAAGAATAGATGTTGGCTTGCTTTACTTTGGTTGGTTTGTGCATCGTGTAGGCGCGGCCACCTTGCCTCGGCAAGAGTGTGCACTCGAGAGTGGGATATATAAACTTGGGTTGAGGATGGATATTGAGGCGAGACTGATGGTTCGATATGTTATCGTGCAAGCGATGACATTGAGTTAGACGGGTCGGCTATATATAAACTGCTTGTTGGTTTGAGAATGAATGCTAGCATGCTTAACTGCTTTACTGCTTTCCTTAACATGTCATCCATATGCCATGAAATGAATCTAGGATTCAACTAGAAAGATCACCATATAACTGTTTGCATTCACTATTTTACTTAGTGTCGGCTTAGGCGAGTGGGTTACCCCGCTCACCAGTACGGTTGTGTACTGACCCACGTTTGTGGGCAATATTTCAGGTACACAGACGTAGTGGCGCTGCTTGGATATACGGGACAAGATGTATGAACTGTAAGTACCTTTGTGGGCTAGAGAAAGAGCAAGAGTTATTTTATCGTCTCCGTGGCATCGCCTTTGTGGCATTGACTCGGGGCATCTCATTTGGACCCTATCGTGAGCTTCGCTGCGTATACTCTGATTGTGTGCTTGGTACACAATACTTGACTTCCGCTGCAACTTGGTTGTTTCAATGATAACATTTGGTGTTTGACAACATCGCCTTGTACGAGCGCAACTCCAGGCTCGTACGGCATCACGTCCCAATGAGAACGATTGTCCTGCGGGAGAGCTGTAAACGTGGTGATTCACGTTCAGCGGGGACTATCGAGCTTGCGGGAGATTGGGGCGTGACAACAATTATAGGTACGCTAGATGATGATGAAAGGAGGTACAAGTCAATTCAAGTTCACAAAAACAAAACAAAAAAAATAGAATAAGCAATAATAATAAAGACTCTACAAATCTCTATAGTTATAATACAACCTCCTTGTCTGTGTCGCTAGTCGACCAAATGGGGCAAGGACCTCTAAATTCTATTGTCTGAATAAACACTGTCTCCTAAGCTAGCATACAATTAAAGTTGTTCAATCACACTCCATTAATAGGTCAAAAGACTATGTGATACTAGGTGTCAAACATTATGGTAAAACTTCTAACTACTCTAGTAGTGTCTATACTACCCTCCAGTCTTCATAATATATCAGGGGTAATGGTAAACCAATCTATAGCTAAGGAATTCTAGGGTTCACTAGATATTCTAAACTTAGTGGTGTCTATATTCTCGTTGTATTCTTAATAGGTGTGCTACTCTAATTATCATCCTAATAACATGGGTTCCTATATTCTAGCAGAAGGCTATATATACTCAAGGGACTTATTAGGGAAGTACAGGAATCAAGCAGGATACAATTATTCGAATAGAACAGAGAGGAGGAAGATGAATCATAGTCAATTGTAGATGAGATCCTATACTCTACTCCTAGGTGCAGGCTTGTTCGGTACAGTAACGTAACCGAGACAATATGCTCTTGACCTGCATAGGCCACCACAAAAACATGTCACGCCCCAGTCCCAAAAATACGTAGGACTAGGACACGTAAGCATGCCAGCCGCATGGATATGGCAACTCCAATATATGGAAACCAAATCCATACGTACGCTGTAATATGAATATAAAATTCACAAGTGGTATAAAATGTAATACAAGTCACAGGGTAAAATCTAAATCTCATCCACCAAAATCATATAGAAATAATTAACCAGTATCTATGAAACTAGATCTCAATAAGAAGTATCTAAGGATGATAGTTGGATGGAAACAAATCCACTACCAACTCGAATATAAGAGCAAATACAATATGAGTACAACACCACAACACAATATAAGAATACCAACTATCCATCACAGCTCGAAGAGAAGACATCCTCGGATCACATGTAACCATCCAAATCTGTGCTCCTGCAAATACTCAAGAAAAGATACACCTGGCAGCGAACCAGGTCCTCAGAGGGACGTAACAAGATACAGAAAATACGAGCCAATTTGAATACAGTAAACATGCATATGGTTTGAAAATAAATAAGTATGCTGTACAAGACAATCTATATGAATACAAATGAGGACAACTTTTCGACGTATGGGCAAGGGTAGTCTACTCGATCTAAGCCTCACAACTCATGCACTCGTCCATGAACATCATCAGCCGTCATACCTCGGGGGTAGCGACCCTCGAACTCCATCAATCGACATACCTCGGGGGTAGCGACCATCGGACACGACCCACCATAGTGCGTGCTAGTGACTACGGTGTTACCAGAGTGGTTAAAAGCCCATACGCCTAATGATTGTCCTCTATGATACTAAGTGCCATGTGTGTGTCAACATATCTAATACATAGTAATGACTGAAAGAAAACTACACATGCAAGAATAAAGAGAAATGGAATAAATATAAAGAAATATAAATAGCATGCAAAAGTACTGTAACAATTTGGCAAAGTATCTTGCCTGGGGTCCTGCTGCTGGTATGAATCAGAGTCCAAGTCACAGTCCAAATAGCCTATGTATTATAAATTTATCACATTAAAAAATAATTTATTTTAATTTATTAATTCTGGAATAATTACTCTAAAATCCTATTTTAATCTTATTATTCTTATTTTTATGTGAATTCCTAAATTTTGTCCAAAGAAACTGAATTTTATCAACTCGAGTCTCATGGCACGCAAATCGAGACAATCTGTTGACCAAAAAGTCAAACGACACAAACTCAACTTTCATGCATGATTTTCTGTAGATTTTAGTGTCAAAAATTTGCTGGAATTTATGGCTCGTCCGAATTCAAATTCGTTTGGAAATTATGGCACATACAAATTTTGTATTGTGCACCGATGGTTAAATTCTAACCTAGAAGTTCTACAGAATTAAAAGTATGTAAATAATTCGAATTAAATTCTGAAAAAATTTATGTCAATGATCTCGAGATTAGCTTTCCGAAACTTTAAACGGTTCATAATTCTGACTCCTGGTTCTCCCGGAATCACGAAAACATCAAAACACGTCTATTTTCGGATATGTTGTGCTCTATGAATTTTATAGAATTTAATACTCAAAATTTAGAAAAACAATTTATATAATCAGAAATCTAACCTCATTATCGTTCTAACAAAAAAAACTGGAGCGTGTTTGGAGTCCGGAGCTAGGAGATATCGTCTTTTTAATTCGTCATAACTAGTGAAAAATGAGGCTAAATTTATGACAAATTTTGACTATTTTTTGGACGAAAAAGAGAGGAATTTGGGGAAGAAAAATATGAAGGATGAGGTATTTATAATGGTGGACACTACTTAATTAAATAGGACTAGGATTGGTTAATTTGGATAGGATTATGATGAATTTAAATAAGGATAGGATATGCATGAAGTTGATTTCCTAGTAGGTTCAGGATTTGAATTAATTTAAAATAGAGTTTGAATTTATCTCAATAATTTATAATCTTAAATATAATTAAAGATAATACAAATAATTTATAAAATCTTATTAATATCTATTAACACTAAATTAGCATCTATCTAATATTAAGACTATATATATCCAAATAAATTCTAAATAATTTTAAAATCTAAATAAATTTCTTAAAATTCTAAATAAATTACAAAAAAATATAATTAAATATTTTAAACTAAAATAAATATTTGGTAGGAACGACATGCAAGTATAGTTATAATAGAAGTCCTAGAAATTTATGTTTTCTAAGTTTTAATTACCAAAAATTCTAGAAAAATCTCCATACTAAAGAAAAAATTATTTTCTAATTAACTAAGAGAATACTCTAAATAAATTCAACATCTATAATAAATATAATAATATAAAATATACACAAATACCTATTTTGGGTGAGGGAATTTACACTAACATCTTCCACTTACCAATGTCATCCCATGCCAAAGGTGATCTGCACTTCCTGTCAAATAGTATCTTGAAAGGTGCCATTTGAATACTAGCCTGTTAATTGTTGTTATACGAGAATTCTACTAAGTGAAGGTGATTCTCCTAAGATCTACCAAACTTTAGAGTAGAAGCTCGTAACATATCTTCCAAGGTCTGGATGGTTCTATTTGATTGTCTATCTGTATAGGGTAGTATGCAGTACTGAATCTTAACCTGGTACCCAATCTCTCGTGCAAGCTTCTCCAAAAATAAGAAGTGAACCTTGTATCTCGGTCGGATACTATGCTTACTAACACGCCATGTTGCCTCACAAACTACCGCATATATAAATCTGCTAACTGCCCTATAGTCTGTCCCATTCTAAATAGGAGAAAATATGCCACTTTTGTGAGTCAATCCACTATCACCCAAACTGTATCTCGACCAATCAGGGATCTAGGTAAACCAGTCACATAGTCCATTGTAATGTGTTCCCACTTCCACTCTGGAATAGAAAGCGGCTGCAATAACCCTGTCGGTCTCTGTTGTTCTGCCTTCACTTGTTGATGCCTTCACTTGTTGACATATCAGACATCGTGATATGAAGTATGATATCTTCCTCTTCATTCTGTTCCACCAAAAGTGTTGCTTTATATCTTGGTACATCTTTTTGCCTCACGAAAGAATGGAGTACTAGGAACTACGTGCTTCAGTCATAATTTCTTGCTGAACATCCCCGTTTGGTACACATAGACGATTCCCAAACCTTAGTGTTCTATCCTCATGAATTGTCAACTCTTTCGGAAGATCGAACTCACATTCTATCGTAGCTTCTGAATCTTCGGGTCCTCGGCTTAAGCTATCTTGATTCTATCCACCAAAGTTTACTGGATCTGTAGGCTATCCATAAATCATGCATCATATGGAAGTATTATCTTGATTCTCATCTCTCGTAAGCCTTCTAGAATGTGCTTCTGAGTGGTCAACATAAATTCTCTAGGTCACGCCCCAGTCCCAAAATACATAAGACTAGGAATACGTAAGCATGCCAGTCGTATGTATATAGCAACTCCAATATATAGAAACCATAACACATACGTATGATATATTATGAATATGAAATCCACAAGTGGTAATATACTGTCAACACAAGTCACGCAATCTATATCTCATCCACAGCATAAATAAAGAAATATAAATAAATAACTGAATCTCAAATATGGAATATCAAAGAATGATAGTCGGGTGGAAAAAAATCTACTGCCAATCGACTATACTAAAACCTACTAAATGAGAGAAGAGATCAAACTCTAATATAAGATAAATGTCAATAAAGAAAATAGCAACTAGAATATCCATCAGCTGCGATGAATCAAAGGTACTCTGAAGGTAAGACCTCCTCAGTCTGGTATGAAGCGTCAGGGCCGGGTCTGTACTCCTGTGCATAGTCCTGTTCATCTATACCTGAAAAAGGACCAGATCCTCAGAGGGACGTAACAAGATACATAGAAGCATACCAATAAAGTACTGAAAAATAAACATCCAATGGGTCGCCTAACCATCTATATGAATGCACTTTGAGAACAACTTTCCAATACGTGGGCTATCTGGCTAAAATTGGATTGGCATGATTCTCTCAGAGATTCAGGGGCCTAAAAAGTATGTCATCTTTTGAACGCCAGAGGCCGCCTGATAATAATAATATATATAGTGGTCATCATGACCGCGAATCTCCGGCAGAGCGTACGGGTTACACAAAAAAAGTGCAAAGGAGCCCAAACGCCTTACTTGTTATCTTTCCCACCCCGTTCTCTAAGAATGTCATATCTATGACACGATGATACCTCTAAATAACTTCCAGGTCTTCTAGCAGCAATTTCAATCAGCAGTTATCCCTATCCGTCGTACGTCCTATACGTACCAGTGGCCAACCGGATACGCAAGTCCTTGTCCTACATGACACTCATACTCGTGTAGTAACTGTGTCATGGACAATAAAACATGAAAATGCCTTATAATAATGGGGTGGTCTCATCAACTAGGTCAACATGCATGTATATAATAAAAACAGAATACGACACCACCGTCGTTGCACCCAAGTTATTCTTGGATGCGTAGTTTATATATCAGTTAAAATATAAGATCTAAATGACAGAAATAAAATACATGCACCATATAGAATATAAATCACAGTACAATGGCAAGGTATACTTGCCTGGCAAGCAATCTGTGTAGTGTAAACGCCCAGACGTCAAGTACACAGGATCAAAAACTATGGCCCCCGAATAAATGTCTGCGGATGCTGAAATAAACATCACCATCATTTCTAGAATCAGTGAGATAGCTAGAAAATACTACCCTTTCATCCAATTTGGACACAGGGGCAAAACGGTAATTTTGGGTCAAAGCGGGGTCCACAAGCGGGCCACTTTGTACCAAAAAGCATGCTAGAGGTAAGGTCTCTAAATGGGACAAATTATAGGTCAAACAATTTCTAAACGTTAATATGAACTCAACGGTATGTCCAATTTTGGATTTCGGTGAGCCGAACACAATTTTGCCCTTAAAGTCAACCGTAGGGCCCGCAATTAGGCGGCTTGGTCAATTGTCTTAGAGTCGCGTGAAACATGGGTCACAGGACCAGCGTGATACAACGAATCCAATAGCGCAAGTTTCGTCGCATTTCGACGAGCGTACACAAAATGGTATAGTATTTTGCAAAAGTTATGATACGGGAACTTTTTACGGATATGGGTTGATTACGACGCGCACACACGTCCAAATCAGTTTCCACGAAATCTCACACATCAGGACATACCATACGCGCCTTTTGGTGTAATTGGTACGCGACAGAGCGGTCCCGTTTGGTGGGGTGCGCTCTGTATCGCAAATTCTAATATTTTAAAAATAAGTTTTTTATGATTTTTAACCCAATTTATCTCTGAATTTAACATAAAATAAAATAATCTAATTAACTGAAAATGATTTCGGTTATATAGACTTCACATAGCAAAAAATAGATTTCAATTCGGAGGTCTATGGTTGAAGATAACAGCCTCTAAACATAGGTTATTAAAATAGTTTATAGCAGTTTAAATATGTAGTTTTTTCTCAACTTGGCCTCGATTTCTACCTAGTGTTCAACGTTGTTCGATGGAAACTAACTGACAAAGTTGAGAGGGGGATAGGTTATGATCTTACCGGTGAAGACGGCTCCGAAAATGATCGAGCGACAAGTCAAAAAATGACGCGTGAAGTAGGGGTCGTCGCTGCTCGAATCTGTCGCGGACTGCTGCGTGGGTGACGCTGTCGCGATCGCGCGTGATTGCGGGCGGCGTTCTCCGGTGCTGGGTTGCGGTGGTCGGAAGTCAGCGTCGGGTTAGAGGGGGATAGGTTTAGGGTTAGGGTTTACAATATGGGTATATATATATAGGCGGAGGGGAGATGAGAAGGGGGTCGCTCGCGGGGTCCTGTTGCTGGCAGGTTGGGAACACTACTGTGGCGGGTAGGGGCTACTCCATGCTTAGGGGTTTAGTTCACTGTGGGTTAAGGCTTTAGGCTTAAGGAGTCTAGTTAAGGGTTTTAAGTTTTGTATTTTTTTTATATTTTTTTTATAAGGGTTTTCTTTTAAATGATTTCCTTTTTCTTTTCTTTTATTTTTATTTCTATTATTATTATTACATTTAATAACTATATATTATTTACATATATATATGAGGTATAGATAAAGAAAATATTTGTATCCAAAAATAATTTCTAAAAAAATCTATCAATCTTCTACAAGATTTCCTAAAATAAAATTAAAATAAATAATAATTTTGTTCAATGATTCTAGATGAGTATTTACCTAGGTAATTAATTCAATTAAATTTTATTTTCTAATTAACTAAGAAATACTATAAATAAATTCAATGATTAATCAAATAATTATAATATTTAAAATTAGGAGATTTTATATTCTACCCAACTTATAAAAATTTTGTCCTCGAAATTAAAACTAAGCCACGATAGAAAATCAAGGATGGTATATGGTAGAAATGAACAAGGTAAATTCATACCTTGATCTACGAACAGATACGAAAAACGTTTGCGCATGTCATCCTCGCGCTCCCAAGTGGATTCTCCTTGCGCGTAATGCTTCCATGCCATGCGGACCAAGGGAATAGACTGATTCCTCAACACTTTCTCTCGAAGATCAAGGATCCCTACGGGTTGCTCTTGGTATGACAAGCTCGGCCTAACGATAATCTCGGAGTGGTCGAGAACATGACTGCTATCTGCCACATATTGCCTAAGTTGCGACACGTGGAATACATCATGTACTCCCTCGAGTGAAGGTGGTAGTGCAAGTCAATACGCCACTTCTCCCACTCGCTCTAGCACGTCAAATGGTCCAATATACCTTGGGCTCAACTTGCCACGCCCTCCGAACCGAATAGTGCCTCTAGTAGGTGATATCCTCAAGAAGACATGATCGCCTTCTTTAAACTCCAAGGGATAACGATGAAGGTCTGCCCACTGCTTCTGCCTGTCTTGCGCGGCTCGCAAGTGCCCATGTATCTTCTTCACTGTCTCTACAGTGTGGACTACCAACTCTGGTCCCAGAATCTGATGTTCTCCCACGTCACTCCAACTCATGGGAGACCTACACTTTCTTCTATACAATACTTCAAATGGAGCCATCTGGGTGCTCGCTTGATAGCTATTATTGTAAGAAAACTCCACAAGATGTAGGTGGTCCTCCCATGATCCTCCGAAGTCCAACATACAAGCCCTCAACATATCTTTCAGTATCTGAATAGTACGTTCGGACTGCCCATCTGTCTGCGGGTGATAAGATGTACTGAACTTCAGACGAGTCCCAAGACTCTCATGCATGCTTCTCCAAAAGTGAGATATAAAATGCGAATCCCTGTTTGACACGATGCTGATCGAAATACCGTACAACTCACGATTTACCTCTTGTATAAGTCAGTCAAAGCTTTTATAGACAGGCCAACTCTAAAAGGCAAGAAATGTACGAACTTTGTGTAACCTCCGATTTCCAATTTCCAAAATAATTAGATTTTAATTTATTTTAAAATATCAAGTTTATAAAATAATTCTCCTTAAAAAATTTTATTTGATTTTGAACGATGTTTGATTTTAGAAGGTAATTTAAAAATCTTTTATAAAAAATCATTTTTCCTAAATGATGATGTATTACAAAATAAATAAATAATAATAATATATATTTCTAGTTTCAAATATTTATTGGCTTGAATCATAAAATTATTTTTAACTAAATAGTTATTTAAAAGACTAGTTCATAAAATAAAATAAATTTTTATTTATTGGGCTAGTAAATAAATAAATGTCATACTTCTAAGATTTTGCAAAATGTATTAATTAGTAACAAATTGGAAATTTGCTAGCTTTCCTAAAAACATTTTCTGAAAATTATAATCTTTATTTTTATTTTTACAAATTGCCATTTCCTATTAACTAGCCTTCACACCCTCATTTTTCCCCACATGAGAAACCCCTTTTTATAATTAATTCTGGGCCATTCATTATTGGGCCAACCCGCAACCCTTTATCCCTCACCATCTCTCCCTATTTAAGTTCTCATTCTCACATTTCCCAAGAAACCCTAATCTCCAATTATTAGCTAGCCCCCATAATTTTTTCCACAAGCCAAAGCCACCACCATTTTTGTGTGCTCGTGTCCGTGTGTCCAGCATCACCGTGTCAGCCGTGATGGCCTCGGGTCCGACCCCGGGTGTCCCACAATCTCCATTCATTTTCTGGGTTCGGTTACAATATTACAAGCAGATTCTGTGTCCGACACACCCGGACACAACCCCCACACCACAGCAAACACCCCACAGTCAACAAACCCTCGTGTCCATCCCGGACACGTACCCAGACCTCGACACATCCAGAACCTGACCCTAACCCTAGACTCGAGCCGCCGCCCGGAGTCGTCGTCGTCGTCGCCGCTGAAGCCGGTGGCCGCCGCCGAGAACATCTGCCGCCACAGCAGATCCGGGAAGCCGCCACCGCCGAGAGGAACCGCCTCCTCGAGCGCCGAACGCCGCCGTCTTGAGCCGAGTCGACCGCCGCTGCAGATCCAGCCACCGCCGGCGGCCAAGATCTCCTTCCGCCGCCGAACAGATCCGACGACCCGTCGTCGAGCCTCGAAGCCGCCACCGCGTCGCGCCCTCCTCGAGCCAGCCGACGACCCGTCGTCGAGACCGCTGCCGCCGCCTCGAAACCGACGCTGCCGCCGAGTCCCACCGCTGACCACCGAAGTCGACGCCGGAGTGAAGTCCGGTGAGCCTCTCTCCTTTCCCTCTTTCCCCTTTTCGTTTCTTCTGTGTAATGAGTAGGATTAGAGGGAATTAATGTATACTTAGTTAGTTTAAGTGATAATAAATAGTTTAATGAGTATGTAATTAGTTTAAGTAAAATCTGTAATTAGTTTAGTTAAATTAATTAATTAGTTTAGTTAATGATTAGATTAGTAATTATTAATAAACAGTAACTAGTTATTAATCAGGAGTTTATTTACTAACCAGTTAGTAAACATTAATTAATTAGTTTGGTATTTTCTTATAATTAGTTCAGTTAATTTGTAATTGATGTAGTAAATAAATGTAATTGCTTTAGCATATGTAATTAGCTAATTTTATGTAATTAGTTTATTTAGTTATAATAAAAAGGTTTTTGATTATGTTAAATATAATAAATCTTGGGTATTATATTATTATTAAAAAATATAGTTCCAATAATAAAATGAGTTAAAATTAGTTATTAAGATCGGTGACCGATTTTACCATAAATGAAAATATATTGGCTTTTACGTAAATTCTAGATTTTTTATAAATAAACCTTTAAATTCTAATTTTGTTCAAAAGGGAAGTTTTAACAATTATTGTTCAAAATGATTTCCAAATAATTTTTCATAAATTAAGAAGTTACCTTGATTACGAACAATCGACCCTTTCTCTTATTAGCTAACTTGTAAATCTTAACCTTAGCTAAACCCCAGTAAATTTCTCTATGTATTAAGGACTCGGTATCCTTATCTCGATTTTCGTGCCGAGCTCCGATCTTGGACTTCTTTATGTAGTTTCTAGCTAATTGGACTGCTCCGGACCCATTGGAACTAACTGCTACTTCATTTGGGATCACCTTAAGAAGTGTGGCATTATGTACATTCTTTGATTTGTTAATATACATATATAAAAAATATATTTTGATTGATATATATATATTCAAATATGTATTTTGGTATAAATATATATTATATACAACTATTAGTGTATATACACAAATACGTATTTTGTACAATTACTAAGAGACACTTGTATATATATACGTTTTATTGGTATACTTTGAGTGTAAATGTATATTATATACGTGCCCCTACTAGATGACCCTAGTTGACTAGTGCCCTGCCTGACATGGCCCTGAGACCAGTATTTTTGACTGTGTTAGTGTAGCATCTGATGCAAATGTGGTTTGCTTGTGTTATGTTTATAGGACTGTTGGTTTACCCAGGGGATACTCTGGAACAGGACATTGGTTTTACCAGCTAAGAGAGTACATTCTCTGATTAGTTTCTAATTTATGATATCTCCTATGTTCACTGTCTCTAGTGTAAATATTCATGTTCTTGACACATTGGTTACACGGATTGGTATACACGGATCTCGTCATGAGATGTTATTCCTTATTCATGGTGTAGCTTGTACAAGACTTGTTTTCCTTGTTATCTTGTGCATGTACAGACACTGATTCCCGGGGAGATTTGCTACCTTCTTAGGGAATCCCGTGCCATAGCGTACCATGATTGGATCTACTATACCAGTCGGGGATTTGGGGAGTACTTTAGTGTAGATATGTGGTCATACCCAACTTTATATGCACCATAGCTCACCCCACATCTCACGTCGGGTGCGGCCTGACCATTTATATGAACCATAGCTGTTACGTGTGATTAGCCTGATCTCTACATGCATCATAGCTAACCAACGGTTAGCCTGACTTTATATGAACCATAGTTAATCACATGTAACCAGCCTGATCAAGTTCCCAAGCCGATCACATGTTAAAGCTAGTACTCACACACTTAATCATAGGTTTCTTGCTCATGGACATATTGTTTTCTTTCCTGCATTTACTTACAGTATTTCCAGTATTTCTTTCATTGTATATTTCTCGTACTTATACATGCATCTGGTATGTTTCCATCTAGAACTGCTACATAGTTTATGTTATTTATATAGAACTGCTATTTAGAGATGTACTTTGCTCCTTCCTGACTGGAAAATATTTTTCCAGACCGTGACCTTAGTAGACTGGTTTCCAGCACACTTGGGGAATTGGATGTTACTGATTGCAGGTATGATTATGTTGGGCTTGTGTTATATTCTTTTATTCCTTCAAATTCCTATCGTGCTGCAGTTGTGATTGAGTATGTTGTTAATATTTTTAGCATAATCCGAGTCTCCTTATGGAGTTGGATACTAGCGTGAGATTGTTTAGATAGCACTTGACCTAGACAGCGTTCTACCGCCGATGCTGCGGCGTAGGCTGGACGTACCCACGCTCTCGTGCCCCTAAACCGGGTGCGGGTCGTGACACGTTTTTAGTGGTGGCCCATGCAGGTCAGACTTCGCAAGTTGTGCGATGTCGTGGTGGTGCGACGTTATAGTTGTACTACTACGTGCCTGCTGTAGAATATAGGACATAGGATACTAGGATGAGAGAGGATACTCAATCATAAATTCTTTAAAGATTTCCTGGGATGACCCCATGAGAATCTTATTTTCAATTTAAATCTTTTCTTGTTTTTGTCCGCTCTCGCTTGTTGTTACTGAACTTGATCCTTGTTGAGCAGTTATTAAATTAAATTCTTGGTATCATTGTTGAAGTTTGATTCTTGTTGACCAGTTGTTAACTTTAATTCTTGGTATCGTTGTTGAGTTGATTTTAAATTGAGATAAATTTTTTACGGACTAGGATTTATGGTATCATCTGATGACATATATTGATGAGGACAGTGAGGAAGGTAAAACGTCTACTTTGGTTATGGAACCTAGAATTTATCGCAGCCATATTAGCTGTGGTGACGAGAACGTAGGAACCTGACTTGGATGTACATACTATAGTTATGAAGCTTAGAGTCTTTCGCAGCCATACCGGTTGGCGTGGCGAAGATTCTAGACGACATGATTATAGAGTGCATACCTTAGTTACGAAACCTATCGTTTATCGCATCTATGCTTACTGGCGTGGCGAGGATTCTGAGTGTCATGATTTCAGACAGACGTGTATGATTATCAGGTTGTATCCTAAATTGGTTCTTAAAATATCATCTCGAGCCTTATCTATTTCTGTTATTCCAGGACTTTGTTCCATCGCTTCTTTCTTTACTAGCAGTAAAGATACTTTCTGTCCTCAATTCAGTCTTTGAGCTCCTATTCCTTGAGGATTTCTTGTTAAGTATGATAATTAGTGGCTTGTAATTTTGTTTGTGTCTTGTATTAGTATTGACTGTGTTGCTAGTGAGTTGTAAGTATTTCTTAGTTGGACATGTGAGCAGTAGGCTTTAATCTAGAGTTAGCCCTTAGCATAGTACCTTGTACCAATGATTCTAGGAGTAGTGTCATTAGAGACTGAGAGTTAAGGAAAGTATAGAGTATCAGTGATAGTTCTCAGAGTTAGTATCAGAGCCAATTACCCGTCCTGGATAATCATGATTATGTAATTGAGTGATCTATGTAAACGATTAAGTATCCAGAAATTGTGTTAAGGATTTATGGAGCATGATGTCCAATTTGATGATTGATATCGGAAATGTTAAAGGTAAAGAAATGTATATGTATAAAGGGTTTAATGAGATGTCATAAGTAGAGAAATATCAGGATTAGTAATGGAAGTTGTGAAGCGTATCACGGATTAGTTTAATAGGCTTTAAAGGATTGAAGGAAAAACATATACAACCATCGAGATGAGGAACCATACACATACCCATGAGAGTAAAGAAACATGAGTGTTATAGAGGATACAGGTGATCATGAGTCTAATGAGCTCGATGAGATAATCCATTAATGCAGCTAGTGATATAATACCTAGAGTGCTAATGATTCTATATCGAGGATTAGTCAAGGATGACGTTAATAACAGTAAGCACTCTGTGTGTTGATAATTAGATGATATACCAATTGACATAAATTGAAATCATGAAAGAAAACACCGTTGATGATAACTTTGATCATTGGAGGTAATAGTGCAAGTGATTCGGGCAGTACAAATTCAGTACACAGTTCTAGACAATAGAGGTATTGAGTGCACCTTGAGTATCAGAGACCGTGAGCACTAACATGTACATTCAGGAGTTATAAATTAAAAGGTGGAAATGAATTTTAAATTTCAGAATTTTTAAGGAGTTGAGATTGTATGTTGTTAAAATATTGAGAATTTAAATTTGATTCACTAAACATAGTTAAGGCTACAAAGGTTTTAGAAGTGATTAAATTTTATTTCGATGTGAAGTATCTAATTTTGAGGAGGCATATGCATTTTATTTTAAGTTGATCGGGAAGTTAAACCTTGACGATTATTTTGAGAATAAATTTTTGGTAGATGAGAGATATGAATATTAATATATGATTAGTTGATATGGGTACAAGTGTACATGAATAGGAATTTGTAGTGAATGTGCTAGAGTTAAGTGTTTGTTAGAGATAGTAGATACTACAAGTAATATGTTAACATGATCCTTCTTCCTTCCTAATGTTCCTTTTCTTTCGCCTTTCGATTGATTGATTGATTTTCCTAGTACTGTGGTTCACATGCATGATTTTTGTTAGAATATAACTAGTAGTACCCCCTAACAGAGACTGAAATACCATGACAAAAGACACATGACCTATATTTTCTTAAATTGCATGGCTGTAGGTAGAGTTTTCTTAAACCATGATCATTGGGTTTTGACCATAGCAAAGATCTATGACGAGGTTATGACTGACGAAAAGAGACAAGAGGATTAAATTTGTGGATGAGCATTAAATTAAATAAAGAATTTAGGGGTTGTTATAACGGAATTGATGGATCATTGATTTTATGAAAATCGAGGTATGATTGAAATTCGAGGACAAACATTTACTTAAAGGGAGAATTAAGAAATTCACAGAGCCAAAAATTTGAGGATTTATTAATTTTAAGGAGGTCTTGATATGATTGAATTGATTATTAAAAATTTGAGAAATCTTAGAGATTATCATTTTATCTATTTGATTGCAAGATAGAAATTTTATTGAAGATACTGGAAGCATCGCATCGTTGAGTATTTGAGGAAAAAAAAAATCGTAAATGGAATAGTGTCAAATTAAATTCTTGGGATGAGGAGTTAGATTGGAATAAGCATCAATTGAATTTGAGTTAGATGATTGATGAGTATTTAAAGTTAAATTTTGGGATGCAGATTTTTAAGTTTTATAAATATGCATTGATTGGATTTCAATTAAAAGGATTGGATAGTAAATTTTGTATTTAGTTATTTACTCAAAATTTGAGGAGATTATGATACGACTGTAATTCAATTAAAATAATGAGGATTTGAGTAGTAAAAATTTTACATTGGGATAATAAATTCAGAGGATGAAAAAATATATTAGTTCAAAATTTCGGAAACATTATACATACGGATAAAGAAATATGAAATGAAATGAAGCTCATGGTAAAGAAGATTATAATATAATTGATTATGGGATCATATAATTGAAGGTCGTAAGGTAAGATCATGGTATATTGAGGTTGTGATTTAAATTAAAATCTTGACCATGACAGTAACATTGGAAATCGAAGAAAATAATCGAGGTATAGTTGATGTTAAGATAAACAAACTCGAATTTGATGATAAGGATTTCGATTCAGAAATTCTAAGATCTAATCTAATAAAGTTGTGGAATTTGAACTTTTATAGATATTAATTAATGATGAATCACAAGATTGAGAAAAGTAAAATGAACGAGGATAAAAAGGAAGGATTATTTTCCAGATGGTAGTAAAGACTATTTTTTTTCCTAGAATCAAGAAAGGCGATTAGATGTCTCTTGATTACATTCTGAAGGATGTATTTAAGTTTCTTAAATCAAATTGTTGACCGTATCTTTCGAATTAGCTATAACTTTCATGTCGATATCATTCATTATACTGGGTCTTCCTTGGTTTAGTTACTTTGAAAAGGTAACGTGCATTATTCCAATTATCTGTTTTGTGATCGTGTCTACTTCCCAAAACCTAAAACCTTCTAGAGGATTCAAGGCCGAGCCATAATTCCTTCAAGTTATTCCTGTCTTAAACCATATTTTCTTTTTCTTCATGTTTCCTTCTGTTTGGTAAATATTTTCCTTATAGAAGTATTTTCTTCAATGATATCTTCATCATTATGAACAAAAAAAAAAAAAAAAAAAAATTTCTATCCTAGTCATCCCTAAAATTTCGAGGACGAAATTTTTCTAAGGTGGATAGACTTGTAACCTCCGATTTCCAATTTCCAAAATAATTAGATTTTAATTTATTTTAAAATATCAAGTTTATAAAATAATTCTCCTTAAAAAATTTTATTTGATTTTGAACGATGTTTGATTTTAGAAGGTAATTTAAAAATCTTTTATAAAAAATCATTTTTCCTAAATGATGATGTATTACAAAATAAATAAATAATAATAATATATATTTCTAGTTTCAAATATTTATTGGCTTGAATCATAAAATTATTTTTAACTAAATAGTTATTTAAAAGACTAGTTCATAAAATAAAATAAATTTTTATTTATTGGGCTAGTAAATAAATAAATGTCATACTTCTAAGATTTTGCAAAATGTATTAATTAGTAACAAATTGGAAATTTGCTAGCTTTCCTAAAAACATTTTCTGAAAATTATAATCTTTATTTTTATTTTTACAAATTGCCATTTCCTATTAACTAGCCTTCACACCCTCATTTTTCCCCACATGAGAAACCCCTTTTTATAATTAATTCTGGGCCATTCATTATTGGGCCAACCCGCAACCCTTTATCCCTCACCATCTCTCCCTATTTAAGTTCTCATTCTCACATTTCCCAAGAAACCCTAATCTCCAATTATTAGCTAGCCCCCACAATTTTTTCCACAAGCCAAAGCCACCACCATTTTTGTGTGCTCGTGTCCGTGTGTCCAGCATCACCGTGTCAGCCGTGATGGCCTCGGGTCCGACCCCGGGTGTCCCACAATCTCCATTCATTTTCTGGGTTCGGTTACAATATTACAAGCAGATTCCGTGTCCGACACACCCGGACACAACCCCCACACCACAGCAAACACCCCACAGTCAACAAACCCTCGTGTCCATCCCGGACACGTACCCAGACCTCGACACATCCAGAACCTGACCCTAACCCTAGACTCGAGCCGCCGCCCGGAGTCGTCGTCGTCGTCGCCGCTGAAGCCGGTGGCCGCCGCCGAGAACATCCGCCGCCACAGCAGATCCGGGAAGCCGCCGCCGCCGAGAGGAACCGCCTCCTCCAGCGCCGAACGCCGCCGTCTCGAGCCGAGTCGACCGCCGCTGCAGATCCAGCCACCGCCGGCGGCCAAGATCTCCTTCCGCCGCCGAACAGATTCGACGACCCGTCGTCGAGCCTCGAAGCCGCCACCGCGTCGCGCCCTCCTCGAGCCAGCCGACGACCCGTCGTCGAGACCGCTGCCGCCGCCTCGAAACCGACGCTGCCGCCGAGTCCCACCGCTGACCACCGAAGCCGACGCCGGAGTGAAGTCCGGTGAGCCTCTCTCCTTTCCCTCTTTCCCCTTTTCGTTTCTTCTGTGTAATGAGTAGGATTAGAGGGAATTAATGTATACTTAGTTAGTTTAAGTGATAATAAATAGTTTAATGAGTATGTAATTAGTTTAAGTAAAATCTGTAATTAGTTTAGTTAAATTAATTAATTAGTTTAGTTAATGATTAGATTAGTAATTATTAATAAACAGTAACTAGTTATTAATCAGGAATTTATTTACTAACCAGTTAGTAAACATTAATTAATTAGTTTGGTATTTTCTTATAATTAGTTCAGTTAATTTATAATTGATGTAGTAAATAAATGTAATTGCTTTAGCATATGTAATTAGCTAATTTTATGTAATTAGTTTATTTAGTTATAATAAAAAGGTTTTTGATTATGTTAAATATAATAAATCTTGGGTATTATATTATTATTAAAAAATATAGTTCCAATAATAAAATGAGTTCAAAATTAGTTATTAAGATCGGTGACCGATTTTACCATAAATGAAAATATATTGGCTTTTACGTAAATTCTAGATTTTTTATAAATAAACCTTTAAATTCTAATTTTGTTCAAAAGGGAAGTTTTAACAATTATTGTTCAAAATGATTTCCAAATGATTTTTCATAAATTAAGAAGTTACCTTGATTACGAACAATCGACCCTTTCTCTTATTAGCTAACTTGTAAATCTTAACCTTAGCTAAACCCCAGTAAATTTCTCTATGTATTAAGGACTCGGTATCCTTATCTCGATTTTCGTGCCGAGCTCCGATCTTGGACTTCTTTATGTAGTTTCTAGCTAATTGGACTGCTCCGGACCCATTGGAACTAACTGCTACTTCATTTGGGATCACCTTAAGAAGTGTGGCATTATGTACATTCTTTGATTTGCTAATATACATATATAAAAAATATATTTCGATTGATATATATATATTCAAATATGTATTTTGGTATAAATATATATTATATACAACTATTAGTGTATATACACAAATACGTATTTTGTACAATTACTAAGAGACACTTGTATATATATACGTTTTATTGGTATACTTTGAGTGTAAATGTATATTATATACGTGCCCCTACTAGATGACCCTAGTTGACTAGTGCCCTGCCTGACATGGCCCTGAGACCAGTATTTTTGACTGTGTTAGTGTAGCATCTGTTGCAAATGTGGTTTGCTTGTGTTATGTTTATAGGACTGTTGGTTTACCCAGGGGATACTCTGGAACAGGACATTGGTTTTACCAGCTAAGGACCCAAGGCGAGTACATTCTCTGATTAGTTTCTAATTTATAATATCTCCTATGTTCACTGTCTCTAGTGTAAATATTCATATTCTTGACACATTGGTTACACGGATTGGTATACACGGATCTCGTCATGAGATGTTATTCCTTATTCATGGTGTAGCTTGTACAAGACTTGTTTTCCTTGTTATCTTGTGCATGTACAGACACTGATTCCCGGGGAGATTTGCTACCTTCTTAGGGAATCCCGTGCCATAGCGTACCATGATTGGATCTACTATACCAGTCGGGGGTTTGGGGAGTACTTTAGTGTAGATATGTGATCATACCCAACTTTATATGCACCATAGCTCACCCCACATCTCACGTCGGGTGCGGCCTGACTATTTATATGAACCATAGCTGTTACGTGTGATTAGCCTGATCTCTACATGCATCATAGCTAACCAACGGTTAGCCTGACTTTATATGAACCATAGTTAATCACATGTAACCAGCCTGATCAAGTTCCCAAGCCGATCACATGTTAAAGCTAGTACTCACACACTTAATCATAGGTTTCTTGCTCATGGACATATTGTTTTCTTTCCTGCATTTACTTACAGTATTTCCAGTATTTTTCTCATTGTACATTTCTCGTACTTATACATGCATCTGGTATGTTTCCATCTAGAACTGCTACATAGTTTATGTCATTTATATAGAACTGCTATTTAGAGATGTACTTTGCTCCTTCCTGACTGGAAAATATTTTTCCAGACCGTGACCTTAGTAGACTGGTTTCCAGCACACTTGGGGAATTGGATGTTACTGATTGCAGGTATGATTATGTTGGGCTTGTGTTATATTCTTTTATTCCTTCAAATTCCTATCGTGCTGCAGTTGTGATTGAGTATGTTGTTAATATTTTTAGCATAATCCGAGTCTCCTTATGGAGTTGGATACTAGCGTGAGATTGTTTAGATAGCACTTGACCTAGACAGCGTTCTACCGCCGATGCTGCGGCGTAGGCTGGACGTACCCACGCTCTCGTGCCCCTAAACCGGGTGCGGGTCGTGACACTTTGTGAGTCGATCCACTATTACCCATACAGCATCTCTCCCACTTGGACTCTTTGAAAAACTCGTGACGAAGTCCATAGTGATGTGCTCCTACTTTTACTCAGAAATCGAAAGTGGTTGCAGTAGCCATATTGTTCTCTGATGCTCCGCCTTCACCTGCTGACATACTAGACATTTGGCTACAAAACGAGCTCTCTCTCTTTTTATACCATGCCACCAAAAGTGATGTCGCAAGTCATGGTACATCTTGGTGCCTCCAGGGTGAATAGAATATATTGAGCTATGAGCTTCTGCCATCAGCTCTGTCCTTTTTTCAATCTCCTGAACCTGGCATCCGTAGGCAAAGCTGTCTTAATTCTCTCTACTAGTGATGATTGTACTTGCAAGTTGGCTAATGTTCTATCTGCTCCGGGTAATACCACTTCTATGCCAAGTTCTTGCAAGTCCTCCAATAACTCCCTCTGCGTCGTCAAGAAGTAAGCTGCTGGTTTCTTGCTTAACACGTCTGCCACTACGTTAGCCTTGCCTGGGGGATAATGCAGCTATATCTCAAAGTCCTTCATCAACTCAAGCCATCGACGTTGCCTCATATTTAGCTCCTTCTGCGTAAAGACATACTTGAGGCTTTTGTGGTCTGTATAGATCTTTACTCGTTCCCCATATAGGTAATGTCTCCATAGCTTCAGAGCAAAAACAACGGTTGTAAGCTCCAAGTCAGGAGTTGGATAATTCTTCTCATGTACTGGTAACAGTCTAGATGTGTACGCAATCATCTTGCCATGCTGCATCAACATGCATCCCAAGTCTTTTCTCGATATGTCACTGTAAATCCCATAACCTCCTAATCCTGATGGGATAGTCAATATTGGCGTTGTGGTCAGTCGCTTCTTTAACTCCTCGAAAGTGACTTGACACTCGTCGGTCCATACGAACTCTTGATCCTTGCACATCAACCGAGTCATAGGTGTTGCTATCCTTGAGAATTTCTCCACGAACCGTAGGTAATATCCTGCAAGTCCAAGAAAACTCCTCATCTCCGATGCTGATTTAGGAATGGGCCATGTCTCGACTGCCGAGATTTTCTCTAGATCAACAGAAATACCATCTTTTGTAACGACATGCCCAAGAAATGAGACTATGTCCAAGAAAAACTCACATTTACTGAGCTTCACATATAACTGCTATCCTCTCAAGGTCTCTAGGATGATCTGCAGGTGCTTCTCGTGCTCCTCGTGGCTCTTCGAATAGACAAGTATGTCATCTATGAAGACGACCACGAACTGGTCTAAATACTGATGGAATACTTGATTCATTAAGTCTATAAAGATAGTTGGAGCATTGGTCAACCCAAATGGCATAACCAAAAACTCGTAGTGTCCATATCTTATCCTGAATGTGGTCTTCGGGATGTCCTGCTTCTGTACCTTCACCTGGTGATATCTCGACCTCAAGTCTATCTTTGAGAACACCTTGGCTCCACTAAGCTGGTCAAATAAGTCATCAATGTGTGGCAATGGGTATTTATTCTTCACAGTTACTGCATTTAAGGCTCTGTAGTCAATGGACATACGCACAGACCCTTCCTTCTTTGGTACAAACAATACTGGTGCTCCCTAGGGTGATGCACTTGGACGGATAAAACCTTTCTCCTCTAATTCTTTCAACTGTGCCTTCAGCTCATCCATCTCCTTATTCGACAATCTATAAACATGCGATGCTATGGGTGCTGCTCCCGGTGTTAATTCAATTGAGAATTCTACGTCTCTGTCTGGAGGTAGTCCTGGTAATTCCTCTAGAAAGACATCTTGGAACTTTGAAATAATAGGGTGATAAATAACGTCGTCCATCGCAAGCTGAACACCATCAAGGGCTTCTGTGGATCCCTGTGCAAACCTAAGTTTCGGCTGGCCTGGTACCTTAAAAAGAATGCTTCCTCCAAAATAGTCGAAGAAAGCATGGTACTTGCTCAGCCAGTCCATCCCATGCACAATATCAAAGTTTGGCATAGGAAGGACTAAGAGTCGGGCATTCATCTTTCTGCTACGAATTACTACAGGACAAGATCTACAAATCTGACTAACAGGTACAACTCCTCCTCCGGTGAGAATTTTTACACAACTAGGTAAAGGTGTAGTGGCAATATTATGCTTGGCAATAAAATTAGAAGATATGAACGAGTGGGTGGCTCCCGTATCAAATAATATCACGGTAGGAAAAGTAAAAGCAAGAGTAATACCTGCTATAACATCAATCTCCTGTTCCATGTCATCCACTTTTAGTGCAAAAGCTTGTCCATTCCTTTGTGGTAGTCCATGTCTGGCCCTCGTGGACTGATCCTCCTGAGTAGGTAGCGGTGGTCCTCGCTAAAATCCTCCGGCTGCTGGAGGTCGAGGTGCTCCTGGTCTTGTCATCTACTGAACTGGCTTCGGTGCTGGAAGTGCTGGCCTTTGTATTGGCGGTGGAAGTGTCAATGCCTGCTGCATTGGACAGTCTCTCGCCATATGCTGTCCAGAACCATACCTCATATATTATCCCAAGCGGGTTTGACAGTCTCTCGAAATGTGTCTGTATTTTCCATAATAACTGCAGTGGGGCTTCTCCGAAATCTGATATAGTCCTACTCTGTATTGATGCTGCTGTTGCTGTGCCAAAGGATGTCTGATGGGTCCTCCTTGCTGTGTCCTTGCTGATTCCTACTGTGCCTTCAGTTGACCTCCCTTTCCCTTGCTGATGGTCTCTTGTAGCCTAGCTTCTATTAATAATTTGGCATAAGAGATCCAGGACTGTGAACTAGTGTAGTATTGGATCTCCTGAGTCAGTCCACGGTAAAACCTCTTAGCCTTGTCCAAGTGATTCAGTATCAGGGCAGTGCCATATTTACTAAGACGACTAAACTCTGCATCATATTCGTCAACTGCCTTGTTCCCCTGCTCCAGGTGGAGGAACTGATCGTACAATGCATCCCTTACAGTGTCCGAGAAGTACTTCCTCTCAAAGCACTCCAAGAATTATTCCCAAGTCTGACGCGTACCCAACTGGCGCTCCAGTGATTCCCACCAGTGATGAGCGTTACCATCTAGCTGCATCCTTATGCCTGTCATCCATAGATCTGTAGGCAACTATGATGCTTCTAATAACTTCTGAGTGTAGGTAATCCAGTTTGTGGTCTCATCTGGGCTCTCAGTGCCTTTATACGGCTTGGGACCCATCTGTACAAAGTCCTTGAATAAACCAACTCGAACTCGCGGTACTAGAACCAGTACCTGGGTTGGTACAGGTGCCTGTACAGCCATTCTCTCAAGTGCTGCCAGAAATTCTCGCCTCTGCTCTGCCGCTTGCTGCCTTTATTCTACAGCTAGTGCGGCTGCCTGCTGTCACTGTTCCTGCATCATCATTTGGAAGAATTAAAACAATTGTGTCTGGTCATCCTGTAGTGTCGATGAAGGTGGAAAAGCCCCATTAGGTGATACGGGAAGATCAGATGGAACTGGATTGTGAGTTTGTCCATCCGGCCCCGGAAGTCTAGGAGTCGTTAAGACCTCTCTTCGAGTTTGGCCATTGACTCCTAAAGGTGTGTCGCCTTTGGTGGCAGTATATCCACTACGCAAATCCATCTCTCTGCAAGAGGTGGACGAAACAATTAGAAGTAGTACAGGAATCCAACAGGATACAAGCATTTTAAATAGGAAGGTTGAAAGGGAAGATAAGTTTTAGTCAAGCGTGGATAAGATCCTATACTTTATTCCTATATACAAGCTTTTCGGTACAGTGACGTAACCGAGATAATATATTCGAGGACCTGCATGGGCCACCACTAAAAATATGTCATGCCCTAGTCCCAAAATATATAGGACTAGGAATACGTAAGCATGCCAGCCGTATGTATATGGAAACTCTAATATATGGAAACCATAATAGATACATATGTTGTATTATGAATATCCAATCCACAAGTGGTAATATACTGTCAACACAAGTCACACGCAATATATATCTCATCCACAACATAAATAAATAAATAAATAGGAATAAATAACATAATCTCAAATATGGAGTATCAAAGAATGATAGTCGGGTGGAAAAAAATCCACTGCTAATCGACTATACTAAAACCTACTAAATAAGAGAAGAGATCAAACTCTAATATAAGATAAATATCAATAAAGAAAATAACAACTAGAATATCCATCAGCTGCGATGAATCAAAGGTACTCTAAAGGTAAGACCTCCTCAGTCTGGTATGAAGAGTCAGGGCCGGGTACGTACGCCTGTGGATAATCCTGCTCGTCTATACCTGAAAAGGGACCAGGTCCTCAGAGGGACGTAACAAGATATATAGAAGCATACCAATAAAGTACTAAAAAATAAATATCCAATGGGTCGCCTAACCATCTATGTGAATGCACTTTGAGAACAACTTTCCAACACGTGGGCTATCTGGCTAAAATGGAATTGGCATGATTCTCTCAGAGATTCAGGGGCCTAAAAAGCATGTCGTCTTTTGAACGCCAGTGGCCGCCTGATAACAATAATATATATAGTGGTCATCATGACCGCGCATCTCCAATGGAGCGTACGGGTTACACAAGGAAAGTAAAAAGGAGCCCAAATGCCTTACTTGTTGTCCTTCTCACCCCATGCTCTAAGCATGTCATATCCATGACATGATGATACCTCTAAATAACTGCAGTTTAAATATATAATTTTTTCTCAACTTGGCCTCGATTTCTACCTAGTGTTTAACGTTGTTCAATGGAAACTAACTGACAGAGTTGAGAGGGGGATAGGTTATGATCTTACCGGTGAAGACGGCTCCGAAAATGATCGAGCGACGAGTCAGAAAATGACGTATGAAGTAGGGGTCATCGCTGCTCGAATCTGTCATGGACTGTTGTGCGGGTGACGCTGTCGCGGTCGCACGAGATTGTGGGCGGCGTTCTCTGGTGGCGGAGCTGGGTTGTAGTGGTCGGAAGTCGATGTAGGGTTAGAGGGGGATAGGTTTAGGATTAGGGTTTACAATATGGGTATATATATATAGGCGGAGGGGAGATGAGAAGAGGGTCGCTCGCAGGGTCCTGTTGTTGGCGGGTTGGAAACACTACTGTGGCGGGTAGGGGCTAGTCCATGCTTAGGGGTTTAGTTCACTATGGGTTAACTTAAGGCTTTAGGCTTAAGGAGTCTAGTTAAGGGTTTTATGTTTTTTTTTTGTTGAGGGTTTTCTTTTAAATAATTTCCTTTTTTTTTTTTTTATTTCTATTATTATTATTACATTTAATAACTATATATTATTTATATATATATATATATATATATGAGGTATAGATAAATAAAATATTTGTATCCAAAAATAATTTCTAAAAAAATCTATCACTCTTCTATAAGATTTTCTAAAATAAAATTAAAATAAAATGATAGTTTTGTTCAATGATTCTAGATGAGTATTTACCTAGGTAATTAATTCAATTAAATTTTATTTTCTAATTAACTAAGAAATACTATAAATAAATTCAATAATTAATCAAATAATTATAATATTTAAAATTAGGGGGTTTCACACTCTACCTCTTCTACTAAGTGCTTCAACTACTACATTTGCCTTACCTGGATGGTATTGAAGTTCTATGTCATAGTCTTTCAACAACTCCAGCCTCCTCCTTTGTCTTAAGTTTAAGTCATTTTTCGTGAATACATATTTCAAACTCTTATGATCTGTAAAGATCTCCAACCGATCGTCATACAAGTAGTGCCTCCATAGCTTAAGCGCAAACACTATTGCTGCTAACTCCAAATTATCAGTTAGATAGTTTTTTTCGTGATCTCTGAGTTGTCGAGAAGCATACGTTATCACTCTCCCTTGCTGCCAAAACACATCCAAGTCCCTTGCCAAATGTATCATAATACACTATGAATCCTCCGTAGGCTGCTAGTAGAGTAAGGATCGGGGCAGAGATTAACTTCTTCTTCAACTCTTCAAAGGCTATCTAGCACTCTACTAACGACACAAATTTAACTTCCTTGCATATCAACCGAGTCAAAGGTGCCGAGATCTTAGCAAAGTCTGACATAACGCTTCTATAGTGTCTTGCCAAGCCCAGAAAACTATGCATCTCCGCCACTATCTTCGAAACTGACCAGTTCTCTACTGCATCTACCTTCTTTGGATCAACTGACACTTCTGCTCCAGAAATAATATGCCCTAGAAAGGATATCTGATCCAGCCAAAACTCATACTTACTAAGCTTCTGTCATGCCCCAGTCCCAAAATATCGAGGGACTAGCCACGTGGCAATGGCCAGCAGCACACACCGATGGACAAATCCAATTTAATGGACCCATCGGAATGTACTTAAACTGTAATACAATAATCAGGGTCGACTAATCTCATCCACAGAAATGAATACAACAATATCAGAATTATAAAGCAATAACAAGTCTTGATTAAAACATAAGTCGGGGAACAATACGACAATGAGTTTGATACATCAACTCAATAAACTGGGAATAAAGAGTCTAACAATAGAAATAACTGAGTATAGAATGTGCATATACTCAGGAGAAATCCTCAACTATCACCTCGTCCTTGGTTACTGGTACTGCTCCGAGAAATGCACTTGTTCCTTACACCTCAGGATAGATATCTTCTACTAACCCTGGGGACATAATCCATATCCAGGTCCTCAGGGGACATAGCAAGGTACAGATAATATAAGCCAAAATAAATGTAGTGCAGCAATAAATAAAATAATAGGGTAAATATAAATCAGCTAAGTGATATGCAAGTGAGAGTTTAGTCATACTCGGGCTGAGACTACTATAGGATCTGTGTCGGGGAAACCCATAGCAGTGTTCTCTCGAAGGGCCAGTAATGTACCAAAGCTCTGTGTCAGAGTCTAAGGCACTTTAAGTAAAGTAATATATATATAATCAGCCTTTTGTATGGTAAATCTCTCCCCACCCAATATAATCACACGTCACAGGTTCACGATGTCTCATGTCTATGTCACGCAAGATCATATCTAATGCAACAAGTCATAATAAAATCTAAGCATGTACAATGTATATGTCCAAATCTTGTATCCCATACAGAATCACCATGAATATCTCAGGAAGATTCTGTTTCATGAATAGTATCAGGTGTCCTGGGTTATAACGTACTTGATAATGCAAGTACGAGAATGTACAAGGTCACGAATGCCATTTCTACGTGACCTTATACAACTCCGCGTTTGGTGTTGGCACCTGACTATTAATCAGACGCTAAGTAAGTCACACGGTCCTAGGTTTAAGCATGTACAACAGATAAATAAGTCAAAGAAATATGTAACAAGAACTGCAATGTTTGGCAAGGTACACTTGCCTGGGTTTTGGTTACCAACTACGGCTCTGGTATCAGCGGGTTATGCAGGTACTTCTCCGATTGCTGAAATAGACATCACCATCAGGTTTAGAAAATATCAAATAGCTAGAAATGCCTGTCCTTGAGTCCAATTTGAACACAGGAGCAAAAATGACATTTTCTGGTCAAAGCGGGGTCCACATGTGGGCCGCTTTGCACCGAAAATTGTGTCAGGGTTAAAGGTCTCCAAATTTGTCAAACTTAGTGTCAACAAGTCCAGAACGATGATACGAACCCAACGGAACTTCCAGAATTAGATTCCGATGAGCCGATCACCAAATCACCCATCAATTAAAGCCAGTGGGGCCCAAGATACACGATTTTGTCAACGTTCTCAGAATCGAACCAAACTTGGGTAACAGGACCAGCGTATTGCTACGAGTCAGATGGCACAAGTTTTGTTTCGATCCGACGTGTGTACACAAAGTTACATCGAGATTCAGAACAGGCGAATACGGGACGTTGTCGGCGGATACGCGTTGATTCTGGTGTTCACGCACATCCAAATCAAATTCTGCAAAATCCCGTACGTCCGTATCAACGGTGCGCACATTTCGGTAAAGTCCGCACGCGACCAAGTCATCCCGTTCGGCGGGGCGCACTCAGTTCCGGGGAAAAATGGGGTGTTATTTTTCCAGTTTTTGGATCGCGGTTCGCGATCACCATAGGACGCGACGCACCGAGCGGGTTGCACGGGCATCGAGAGGGTTACGCAGCCTACACGTCACAACTGAGGAACAAAAATTGGGGCAGCGAGGAGAGAGAACGGGTTACCTGAACAGGGCTCCGTGAAACCGAGTTGCACGTGTCTGCGTGATGATTCGACACAGCTTCTGTGTCCTGGACGTGTCCGGGTTCTGCGTCCTGAGGCTCGCCGGGCTCGGGGCGGCTGGCTGAGGTGCTGGTCGGAGTCGGCCGAGGCTCGGGTTCGCCAGTGGCGGCTCAGGCAGCCGGAACTAGGGTGGAGAGGGCTGGTCTAGGGTTCGGCTGCTGCTGCTGGGACTCGGGGCGGCCGGAGAAAGGCTGCCCGGCGCTGGAGGGTGGTGGAGACTCGGCTGCGGGGATGGCGAGGTCGAGGGCGAATAAGGCTGGAGGGGACACCGGAGGAGACGAGGGCGGCAGTTGCTCGTGGTGCTGCGGGGAATCCGGCGAGGCGACGGGCTGGGGGTTCGACAGTTGAGGGGCTGCTGGAGACGGGCTCGTCGAAGCTCGGCAGTGGCGGAGGAGAGCAGGAAAGACGGAGGAGCTGGACTGGGGGCTGGAGTCGGGCAGCGTGAGGTGGTTCGGGTCGGTTGCGGACGGAGGAGGATGGCCGAAGTCGGAGTTAACTAGCTGGAGAAGAAGGGGGAAAGGAAAACCTAGGCGGCCGGAGCTAGGTTTCCGACGAGGGGGAGATAGGTGGTGGAGACGGCGGGGAGAGGGGTTTTATAGGGCACGGGCGGGCGGTTCCGGCTAGAGAAGGCGGGGCGGTTACGGCAGGGGAAGCGGGGGTCGTAACGGGCGGAGGAGACTGCGGAAACGGTCGGAGAGGCGGCCGGAGCCGTAACGGCCGGCGAGGGGTCGGGGAGTAGCAGTTACTGTAGCAGTAATTGTAGCTGCCGTGTCGGGTCAAAGCGGGTTGGGTCGGGTTTTGGGCCCGGATCTGACCCAATAAGGAATTGGGTTGGGTTGGGTTAGACCGGTCCGGTTCGGTTTAGTTTGGTTTTTTCTGAAATAAACCGGGTTTATTTCTAGGTTTATTTTGGTTTCATTATAACTTAAGTTTTAGGTCTTTAAAAATGCTTCCGGGGTCCAATAAAATCCAGAAAAATTACCCTATGTCTAATTTTTCATTTTACACCAGAAAATATTATTTTCATAATATTTTAATATTTAATAAACACATTTAAAAATCATTTAATTTCAAAATACCTTAGTTAAAAATTATCGAAAATTCGAGAAAATTTATTTTAAAATCTGAAAATTTCTGGGGGTTTACAATCTACCCCCCTTAAGAGGATTGGGTCCTCGTAATCAAAGAATAACCGGTCAACATAGATGACACGGTTACAAACATTGCTAGAAGCACATCACGATCAAGGATGAGGGTTTTTAAGAAAACACATCAGGGAATCACTTCCCTAAGAAATAGAAGTTATGAAATTTCCAGAGGAAAACCTATAGTATTAGAAAACTAGGTTATTATTTATAAAACATATTAGGTTATCACTAGGTTATCAAGTTGAAAAACCACTAGGTCAAGGCTAAGGTCACGAACCAGCAGGCATGAACTAAAGCAATATTAAACGAGATAACTACGAAAACTTACGCTCATTAGCTATTCCAAGAGTCTGTGCGTCCTCCAAAGTCATCGCGAAAGCTTGTCCGCGTCCTTGAGGTGGTGCCCTCTGCTGTTGCTGGGCTTGCTGGAAGGGTGCTGCTCGAGGCGCCATGGGTGGCCTTGGTTAATATCCTTATTGGTTGACTATTGGTGCTCCTTCTCTACGCTCAGGGCATTCCCTCACTGCATGCTGTCTGGATCCGCAAGCTAAACATAACTCGAGTTTACGTCTACACTCCTTCTCAACATGGTCGATCTTGCCGCAGTAGTGACAAGTAGGAAGAGTTAGGGATTTGGATGCAGCTTCCTGTGGTGCTTGATGCAGATGAGGTTTCTTTGAAGCTTCTCCATGCGGTGCTCGGGCTGGTGCTGATGTGGAAGACCGCTTCAGGTTGGACTCTCTCCTGGGGACGCGCTCCATACGTCGGGCTGCAGCAAGGACGTCCGTGTACGAAGTAGGTACAACGGATCCAATCATTCTCTGTAGCTCAAAGTTTAATCCATCAAAGAACTTCTCAGCCTTCCCTTCTTCTGTCAGGATCAGGGATGGAGCGAAGCGACTCAGTCGAATGAATTCGCGTTGTACTCTTCCACCGTCATAGTATCCTGAGTGAGGCGATTGAACTTGTCCCGCAGTTCTGATCGAGCGATAGCTGGAATGCACATCTCCTGAAAGAGTCTGGAGAACTCTTCCCAAGTGACTCGGTCTGGTCTGAGCCGTTTCTCCTTAGATAGCCACCAGTAATGTGTATTGCCCGTCAATTGTATTTTGACAACAGTCATCCAACGTTCCCGTGGAAGCTCAGCTGCTTCTAATTGATGTTGAGTGTTGGTGAGCCACTCATTAACTTCTGTGGGCTCCTCCTTTTCTTAGAAGGTACTGGGCTTCAGCTGGCAAAAATTGGTGATAGAGCCCGTCGTTGGCCGTCGAGCTGGTAGGTTGTCCTGCTCCAGTGCAGTTACTAGGCTGTTCCTCAAATACTCTGCCTCGTGATGCTGAGCTTCTTGATGAATTTGCTGTTGAGCTTGCATCATTGCATAGATCATTTGGAATATCTGTTGCCCATCCATTGTCTGCCCTTGTGGGAATACGGGCATTGGTGGTGTGAACTGCGACGGAGGTGGGATGTCATCACGCCGGAACCTTGAATTATACTGGGCTGCTTGATCGCTTTTAGAAGATTATCCTCTATTCTCTGGGGTTACTCCTTTATCGTAGGTGACCACAGCATCATGCGGTGTACCTAAGGGATTCTCATCGCCGGTTCTCGGATCCATTGCTCTGCATCAAAAATAAACTATAAGAGGCGTACAGGAATTAAGGCAGGATGCAAGTCAAGAAATTAATTCGAATACGATATAGATATCAAGAATGATTCAAGCTAGTGGATGAGATCCTAAAAATTATCCTATTCTTATTGCAGGCATGTTCGGTCCCTAAGTTGAAATCGAACAATTTAGTCGTTGACCTGCATGGGCCACCACAAAAACCATGTCACGCCCTAGTCCCAAAATATCGAGGGACTAGCCACGTGGCAATGGACAGCAGCACACACCGATGGACAAACCCCATTTAATGGACCCATCGGGATGTACTTAAGCTGTAATACAACAATCAGGGTCGGCTAATCTCATCCACAGAAATGAATACAACAATATCAGAATTATAAAGCAATAACAAGTCCTTATTAAAACATAAGTCGGGGAACAACACGACAATGAGTTTGATACATCAACTCAATAAACTGGGAATAAAGTGTCTAACAATAGAAATAACTGAGTATAGAATGTGCATATACTCAGGAGAAATCCTCAGCTATCACCTTGTCCTTGGTTCCTGGTACTGCTCCGAGAAATGCTCTTGTTCCGTACACCTCAGGATAGATATCTTCTACTAACCCTGGGGACATAATCCATATCCAGGTCCTCAGGGGACATAGTAAGGTACAGATAATACAAGCCAAAATAAATACAGTGCAGCAATAAATAAAATAATAGGGTAAATATAAACCAGCTAAGTGATATGCAAGTGAGAGTTTAGTCATACTCGGGCTGAGACTACTATAGGATCTGTGTCGGGGAAACCCATAGCAGTGTTCTCTCGAAGGGCCAGTAATGTACCAAAGCTCTGTGTTAGAGTCTAAGGCACTTCAAGTAAAGTAATATATATAATCAGCCTTTTGAATGGTAAATCTCTCCCCACCCAATGTAATCACACGTCATAGGTTCACGATGTCTCATGTCCATGTCACGCAAGATCATATCTAATGCAACAAGTCATAATAAAATCTAAGCATGTACAATGTGTATGTCCAAATCCTGTATCCTATACAGAATCACCATGAATATCTCAGGAAGATTCTGTCTCATGAATAGTGTCAGGTGTCCTGGGTTATAACGTACTTGATAATGCAAGTACGAGAATGTACAAGGTCACGAATGCCATTTCTAGGTGACCTTACAGAACTCCGCGTACGATGTTGGCACCCGACTATTAATCAGACACTAATTAAGTCACACGGTCCTAGGTTTAAGCATGTACAACAGATAAATAAGTCAAAGCAATATGTAACAAGAACTGCAATGTTTGGCAAGGTACACTTGCCTGGGTTTTGGTTACCAACTACGGCTTTGGTATCAGCGGGTTCTGCAGGTACTTCTCCGGTTGCTGAAATAGACATCACCATCAGGTTCAAAAAATATCAAATAGCTAAAAACGCTTGTCCTTGAGTCCAATTTGAACACAGGGGCAAAAATGACATTTTCTGGTCAAAGCGGGGTCCACATGTGGGCCGCTTTGCACCAAAAATCGTGTCAGGGTCAAAGGTCTCCAAATTCATCAAACTTAGTGTCAACAAGTCCAGAACAATGATACGAACCCAACGGAACTTCCAGAATTAGATTCCGATGAGCCGATCATAAAATTGCCCGTCAAGTGGAGCCGGTGGGGCCCACGATACACAATTTTGTTAACGTTCTCAGAATCGAACCAAACTTGGGTCACAGGACCAACGTATTGCTACGAGTCCGAGGGCACAAGTTTTGTTTCGATCCGACGTATGTACACAAAGTTACATCGAGATTCAAAACTGGCGGATACGAGGTGTTGTCGGCGGATACGCGTTGATTCTGGTGTGCACGCACATCCAAATCAACTTCTGTGAAATCTCGTATGTCCGTATCAACGGCGCGCACGTTTCGGTGAAGATCGCACACGACCAAGTCATCCCGTTTGGCGGGGCGCACTCAGTTTCGAGAAAAAATAGGGTATTATTTTTCCAGTTTTTGGATCGCGGTTCGCGATCACCACAGGACGCGACGCACCGAGCGGGTTGCACGGGCATCGAGAGGGTTACGCATCCTGTACGTCACAACTGACGGAACAGAAATTGGGGCAGCGAGGAGAGAGAACGGGTTACCTAAACAGGGCTCCGTGAAACCGAGTTGCCCTTGTCCGCGTGATGATTCGACACAGCTTCTGTGTCCTGGACGTGTCTGGGTTCTGTGTCCAGAGGCTCACCGGGCTCTGGGCGGCTGGCTGAGGTGCTGGTTGGAGACCACCGAGGCTCGGGTTCGCTGGTGGCGGCTCAGGCGGCCGGAACTAGGGTGGAGAGGGCTGGTCTAGGGTTCGGCTGCTGCTGCTGGGACTCGGGGCGGCCGGAGGAAGGCTGCCCGGTGCTGGAGGGTGGTGGAGACTCGGCTACGGGGATGGCGAGGTCGAGGGCGAAGGAGGCTGGAGGGGACGCCGAAGGAGACGGGGGCGGCAGTTGCTCGTGGTACTGCAGGGAATCCTGCGAGGCGACGGACTGGGGTTCGACAGTTGAGGGGCTGCTGGGGACGGGCTCGTCGAAGCTCGGCAGTGGCGGAGGAGAGCAGGGAAGGCGGAGGAGCTGGGCTGGGGGCTGGAGTCGGGCAGCGTGAGGTGGTTCGGGTAGGCTGCGGACGGAGGAGGATGGCCGGAGTCGGAGTTGACTAGCTGGAGAAGAAGGGGGAAAGGAAAACCTAGGCGGCCTGAGCTAGGTTTTCGGCGAGGGGGAGATAGGTGGTGGAGACGGCGGGGAGAGGGGTTTTATAGGGCGCGGGCGGGCGGTTTCGGCCGGAGAAGGCGTGGCGGTTACGGCAGGGGAAGCGGGGGTCGTAACGGGCAGAGGAGACTGCGAAAACGACCGAAGAGGCGGCCGGAGCCGTAACGGCCGGCGAGGGGTCGGGGAGTAGCAGTTACTGTTGCAGTAACTGTAGCTGCCGTGTCGGGTCAAAGCGGGTTGGATCTGGTTTTGGGTCCGGATCCGACCTAATAAGGAATTGGGTTGGGTTGGGTTAGACCGGTCCGGTTCGGTTTAGTTTGGTTTTTTCTAAAATAAACCGGGTTTATTTCTTGGTTTATTTTGGTTTAATTATAACTTAATTTTTAGGTCTTTAAAAATGCTTCCGGGGTCCAATAAAATCCAGAAAAATTAGCCTATGTCAAATTTTTTATTTTACACCAGAAAATATTATTTTTATAATATTTTATTATTTAATAAACACATTTTAAAATCATTTAATTTCAAAATACCTTAGTTAAAAATCACCGAAAATTCGAGAAAATTTATTTTAAAATCTAAAAATTTTTGGGGGTTTACAATCTTACCCCCCTTAAGAGGATTGGGTCCTCGCAATCAAAGAATAACCGGTCAACAGAGATGACACGGTTACAAACATTGCTCGAAGTACATCACGATCAAGGATGAGGGTTTTTAAGAAAATACATCGGGAATCACTTCCCTAAGAAATGGAAGTTATGAAATTTCCAGAGGAAAAACTATAGTTTTAGAAAACTAGGTTATTATTTATAAAATATATTAGGTTATCACTAGGTTATCAAGTTGAAAAACCACTAGGTCAAGGCTAAGGTCATGAACCAGCAGGCACGAACTAAAGCAATACTAAACGAGATAACTACGAAAACTTACGCGCATTAGCTATTCCAAGAGTCTGTGCGTTCTCCAAAGTCATCGCGAAAGCTTGTCCGCGTCCTTGAGGTGGTGCCCTCTGCTGTTGCTGGGCTTGCTGGAAGGGTGCTGCTCGAGGCGCCAAGGGTGGCCTTGGTTGATATCCTTATTGGTTGACTATTGGTGCTCCTTCTCTACGCTCAGGGCATTCCCTCACAGCATGCTGTCTGGATCCGCAAGCTAAGCATAACCCGAGTTTACGTCTACACTCCTTCTCAACATGGCCGATCTTGCCGGAGTAGTGACAAGTAGGAAGAGTTAGGGATTTGGATGCAGTTCCCTGTGGTGCTTGATGCAGATGAGGTTTCTTTGAAGCTTCTCCATGCGGTGCTCGGGCTGGTGCTGATGTGGAAGGCCGCTTCAGGTTGGACTCTCTCCTGGTGATGCGCTCCATACGTCGGGCTGCAGCAAGGTCGTCCGTGTACGAAGTAGGTGCAACAGATCCAATCATTCTCTGTTTCTTAAAGTTTAATCCATCAAAGAACTTCTCAGCCTTCTCTTCTTCTGTCGGGATCAGGGATGGAGCGAAGCGACTCAGTCGAATGAATTCCGCGTTGTACTCTTCCACCGTCATAGTATTCTCAGTGAGGCGATTGAACTTGTCCCGCAGTTCTGATCGAGCGATAGCTGGAATGTATATCTCCTGAAAGAGTCTGGAGAACTCTTCCCAAGTGACTCGGTCTGGTCCGAGCCGTTTCTTCTCAGATAGCCACCAGTGATGTGCATTGCCCGTCAATTGCATTTTGACGCCAGTCATCCAACGTTCCCATGGAAGCTCAGCTGCTTCTAATTGATGTTGAGTGTTGGTGAGCCACTTATGAACTTTTGTGGGCTCCTCCTTGCTTGAGAAGGTACGGGGCTTCAGCTGGCGAAAATCGATGATAGAGCCCGTCGTTGGCCGTCGAGCTGGTAGGTTGTCCTGCTCCAGTGCAGTTACTATATTGTTCCTCAAATACTCCGCCTCGTGATGCTGAGCTTCTTGATGAATTTGCTGTTGAGCTTGCATCATTATATAGATCATTTGAAATATCTGTTGCCCATCCATTGTCTGCCCTTGTGGGAATACGGGCATTGGTGGTGTGAACTGCGACGGAGGTGGGATGTCATCACACCGGAACCTTGAATTATACTGGGCTGCTTGATCGCTTTAAGAAGATTGTCCTCTATTCTCTGGGATTACTCCTTCATCGTAGGTGACCACAGCATCATGCGGTGTACCTAAGGGATTCTCGTCGCCGGTTCTCGGATCAAAAATAAACTATAAGAGGCGTACAGGAATCAAGGCAGGATACAAATCAAGAAATTAATTCGAATACGATATAGATATCAAGAACGATTCAAGCAAGTGGATGAGATCCTAAATATTATCCTATTCTTATTGCAGGCCTGTTCGGTCCCTAAGTTGAAACCAAACAATTTAGTCGTTGACCTACATGGGCCACCACAAAAACCATGTCACACCCCAGTCCCAAAATATCGAGGGACTAGCCATGTGGTAATGGCCAGCAGCACACACCGATGGGAAAACCCAATTTAATGGACCTATCGGGATGTACTTAAGCTGTAATACAACAATCAGGGTTGGCTAATCTCATCCACAAAAATGAATACAACAATATCAGAATTATAAAGCAATAACAAGTCTTGATTAAAACATAAGTCGGGGAACAACACGACAATGAGTTTGATACATCAACTCAATAAACTGGGAATAAAGAGTCTAACAATAGAAATAACTGTGTATAGAATGTGCATATACTCAGGAGAAATCCTCAGCTATCACCTCGTCCTCGATTCCTGGTACTGCTCCGAGAAATGCTCATGTTCCGTACACCTCAGGATAGATATCTTCTACTAACCCTGGGGACATAATCCATATCTAGGTCCTCAGGGGACATAGCAAGGTACAGATAATACAAGCCAAAATAAATGCAGTGCAGCAATAAATAAAGTAATAGGGTAAATATAAACCAGCTAAGTGATATGCAAGTGAGAGTTTAGTCATACTCGGGCAGAGACTACTATAGGATCTGTGTCGGGGAAACCCATAGCAGTGTTCTCTCGAAGGGCCAGTAATGTACCAAAGCTCTGTGTCAGAGTCTAAGGCACTTCAAGTAAAGTAATATATATATATATATATATATATATATATATATATATATATAATCATCCTTTTGTATGGTAAATCTCTCCTCACCCAATGTAATCACACGTCACAGGTTCACGATGTCTCATATCCATGTCAGGCAAGATCATATCTAATGCAACAAGTCATAATGAAATCAAGCATGTACAATGTATATATCCAAATCCTGTATCCTATACAGAATCACCATGAATATCTTAGGAAGATTCTGTCTCATGAATAGTGTCAGGTGTCCTGGGTTATAACGTACTTGATAATGCAAGTACGAGAATGTACAAGGTCACGAATGCCATTTCTAGGTGGTCTTACACAACTCCGCGTACGGTGTTGGCACTCGACTATTAATCGGAGGCTAATTAAGTCACACGGTCCTAGGTTTAAGCATGTACAACAGATAAATAAGTCAAATAAATATGTAACAAGAACTGCAATATTTGGCAAGGTACACTTGCCTCGGTTTTGGTTACCAACTGCGGCTCTGGTATCAGCGGGTTCTGCAGGTACTTCTTCGGTTGCTGAAATAGACATCACCATCAGGTTCAGAAAAATATCAAATAGCTAGAAATGCATGTCCTTGAGTCCAATTTGAACACAGGGACAAAAATAACATTTTCTGGTCAAAGCGGGGTCCACATGTGGGCCGTTTTGCACCGAAAATCGTGTCAGGGTCAAATGTCTCCAAATTCGTCAAACTTAGTGTCAACAAGTCCAGAACGATGATACGAATCCAAAGGAACTTCCAGAATTAGATTCCGATGAGCCGATCACAAAATCGCCCGTCAAGTGGAGCCGGTGGGGCCCACGATACACGATTTTGTCAACGTTTTCAGAATTGATCCAAACTTGGGTCACAGGACCAGCGTATTGCTACGAGTCCGATGGCACAAGTTTCGTTTTGATCCGACGTGTGTACACAAAGTTACATCGAGATTCAGAACAGGCGGATACGGGGCATTTTCGGATACGCGTTGATTTCGGTGTGCACGCACATCCAAATCAACTTATGCAAAATTCCGCACGTCCGTATCAACGGCGCGCACGTTTCGGTGAAGACCGCACGCGACCAAGTCGTCCCGTTTGGCGGGGCGCACTCAGTTCCGGGGAAAAATAGGGTATTATTTTTCCAGTTTTTGGATCACGGTTCACGATCACCACAGGACGCGACGCACCGAGCGGGTTGCACGAGCATCGAGAGGGTTACGCAGCCTACACGTCATAACTGACGGAACAGAAATTGCGAAAGCGAGGAGAGAGAATGGGTTACCTAAACAAGGCTCCGTGAACCCGAGTTGCGCGTGTCCGCGTGATGATTCGACACAGCTTCTATGTCCTGGACGTGTCCGGGTTCTGCGTCCAGAGGCTCGCTGGGCTCGGGGCGGCTGGCTGAGGTGCTGGTCGGAGTCGGTCGAGGCTCGGCTTCGCTGGTGGCGGCTCAGGCGGCCGGAACTAGGGTGGAGAGGGCTGGTCTAGGGTTCGACTGCTGCTGCTGGGACTCGGGGCGGCCGGAGGAAGGCTCCCGGCGCTGGAGGGTGGTGGAGACTCGGCTGCGGGGATGGCGAGGTCGAGGGCGAAGGAGACTGGAGTGGACGGGGGCGGCAGTTGCTCGTGGTGTTGCGGGGAATCCGGTGAGGCGACGGGCTGGGGGTTCGACAGTTGAGGGGCTACTGGGGACGGGCTCGTCGAAGCTCGGCAGTGGCGGAGGAGAGCAGGGGAGGCGGAGGAGCTGGGCTGGGGGCTGGAGTCGGGCGGCGTGAGGTGGTTCGGGTCGGCTGCGGACGGAGGAGGATGGTCGGAGTCGGAGTTGACTAGCTGGAGAAGAAGGGGGAAAGGAAAACCTAGGCGGCCGGAGCTAGGTTTCTGGTGAGGGGGAGATAGGTGGTGGAGACGGCGGAGAGAGGGGTTTTATAGGGCGCGGGCGGGCGGTTTTGGCCGGAGAAGGCGGGGCGGTTACGGCAGGGGAAGCGAGGGTCGTAACGGGCGGAGGAGACTGCGGAAACGGCCGGAGAGGCAGTCGGAGCCGTAACGGCCGGTGAGGGGTCGGGGAGTAGCAGTTACTGTAGCAGTAACTGTAGCTGCCGGGTCGGGTCAAAGCGGGTCGGGTCGGGTTTTGGGCCCGGATCCGACCTAATAAGGAATTGGGTTGGGTTGAGTTAGACCGGTCCGGTTCGGTTTAGTTTGGTTTTTTCTGAAATAAACCGGGTTTATTTCTAGGTTTATTTTGGTTTAATTATAACTTAACTTTTAGGTATTTAAAAATGCTTCCGGGGTCCAATAAAATCCAAAAAAATTACCCTATGTCTAATTTTTTATTTTACACAAGAAAATATTATTTTCATAATATTTTAATATTTAATAAACACATTTAAAAATCATTTAATTTCAAAATACCTTAGTTAAAAATTACCAAAAATTTGAGAAAATTCATTTTAAAATCTTAAAATTTTTGGTGGTTTATAGCTTAACATATAACTGGTGCTCCCTCAAAGTCTACAGTACTATTCAGAGATTTTCTTTATGCTCCTCCTCATTACGAGAATACACAAGGATGTCATCGATAAATACTACCACAAATTGGTCTAAGTATGACATGAAAATATGGTTCATCAAATCGATGAATATTGTTGGATTATTAGTCAGTGTTAATGGCATAACTAAGAATTCGTATTGCCCATATCGTGGCCTAAATATTGTATTCGGTATATCCTGCTCCCGAACTCGCACCTGATAATATCCTGATCACAGATCTATCTTGGAGAAGACTCTTGCTCCGCTTAATTGGTCAAACTAATCAACAATCCTGGGTAATGGATACTTGTTCTTCACTGTCACCGCATCCAATCGCCTGTAATCCATGCACAACTGCGTCGATCCATCCTTCTTCTTCACCAATACCACCGGTGCTCCCCACGGGGATCTACTGGTCCTAATAAACTTTTTTGCCTTTAGTTCTTTCACGTGTCGATATAATTGATCAAGCTCTAATGGTTATACTGGGTATACCTTCTGGGATATTGGTTCTACTTCTGGCATCAACTCTATATAGAAATCTACTTCTTTAAATAGGGGTAATTCGGGAAGCTTGTCGGGAAAGACGTCTATAAATTCTTCAACTATTTTGGATATTGGGTCCTCTTCCGTTATTGCTGTTGAGATTCCTTCCTAATAATGGTCTTCTGCTATTATGCTAAGAATAAACTCTTCTAGACCAGGGACTCTAAACAACAGTCTACCCTCATGACAATCTATCGTCGCATGATTGTCTCTCAACCAGTCCATGCCTAAGATAACGTCAAAGTTACCCATAGGTAACTCGATCAATTTCGTAGGTAATAAATACCCACATACTACAACTGGACACGCTAGGCACACCCTACTAACTCCTACGATCCCATTGCCAGTGAGTATATTTAGCCTCTCTGGCAATGCCTCAAACTTTAATCCAATACGTGTCACATATTGTGCAGATATGAATTAGTGCAAAGCTCCAGAATCAAATAATGCTATGGCAGAAAAGGTTATAACAAAAATATTATCTGCCACTACGTCACCTGACGCCATAGCTTCTTCCAGAGATAAGGTAAATACCTGCCCTTGGCCTTGTCTAGCTCCTTGCTGCTGCCTTCCCTGGCGTCGTTGTTGTGGTCTCAGTTGTTCCTGCTGTTGTTATTGTCGGTATAATTGAGCATGCGTCAAGGACAATATTCACCAAAGTAGAAAGGAAATAATGAGCAGAGAGAAAGAAATGGGAATATATAGGCTTAGGTTTGAGATGTGGACCGTTGGATCACTCAAACCCATCCAAGCCACATATTCCACCAACCCAACCAAATACTCTCTCCATAACTCTCGGGTCCGGTCTAAACAATTGTCGGACTAGCAAATAATATGCGCCAAAGTGCGCCAAGGACAATATGCACAAAAGTTCTCCGAAAAAGGGGGCTGACACAAGGGTAAGGTATTTATAGGTGTATCCTATAGATGAGTATCAGAGGTAGTCTAGTATCAAGATATTTAGGTAGTGTCATGGGTATCCTATTATCAATGTATATATATTTGGTATACCAATAGGTAAGGGTAAATATTAGGATAACAAGGTAAGGTTAACATATTAGTGAGATACCTAAATTTATAGGTATATATAGGATACCTAGATACCTATACCTATAAGGTATGCATAGAGATAATTTAAGGATATGGAAATAGGTTAGATTACCATATACACAAACCTAGTAGGTATTGGAGAATCTAAATTAGATACCTACTTAGTATAAAACCAATTAATCTAGAATTGACCTAGAAAGCTAAAATAAGAGTAGTTAAGGAGGTTATTGATTTCAAATCACCTATTGAAATTGGAAATTCATAATATAGGTTACTTGAACTCCGATACATACTTTGACTTATACTTTCAACTCAGGACCACAGGCGAGTTTATTCTCTGATAGTTTTTTTTGCTTGATATCTTCTATGATACATATTTTTAGTGATATTATACTTTATTTCTGACACGCTGGTACACGGATTGGTATATCATGGATCCCTAGTGATGAGATATTATTTTTCTTATTAGTATTTAGACCTTGATTATTGTGCTGGTACTAAGACCTTGTATTGTGATTCATGTGTCGTGAATTATCATGATTTGGATCTATTATACTAGTTGGGAGCGGTGAAGTGCTAGTTAGATATGTGATCATACCCTTAGACCTTGTGGTAGTGTATGTCATGCTCTGATCCCGTAAGGGCCGATCGTCCTCGCTTGGTCCTTACGGAACCGATCGTCCTTGCTTGGGCGCGATGTCGTGCAAGCCTAAGTTGCGCTTGCACAAGACATAGTACCTTCACAAGACACAAGTTAGACAAAATATACATATATACAAGCACGGAATGTAAAAATATAGAAAATCAAAGTTGAACACGTTTGATAGGAACAAAAAATACTTTTTTATTGAATACTTGAAGATTGGATTACAAAGTACTTGCTTGGCAGATTATAAAATATCCCATAGTTAGCTTACAACTCTTTTTACAAACACAAAACTAGCCACAACGCCCATATATCATATCCCTTTAGTAGGACAAAAATTTAAAACACCTAGCAGAAGAAGAGCTTACACACACAAGAGGAAAGCTTTGGGAAGCAGCACGAGCACGGTTTCGCTAGAGGGGATGCACTCCTAAAGCTTCAAAATCCTTGCCAAACTCTCGCTACCAGAACCTAGAGATTTACCTACAAATATGGGTCAGTATGATAACATGTACTAGCGAGCAACCGTGGCCAAACTAACCTAGCAATCCACACTAAGTAAACAGTGAAGCTAGAATTATTAGGTGGTCTTTCTAGTTGTCTAGTTTCTTTCTTTTAATAATTCAGGCAAAAAATATAAACGATAGAGTAAACCATGCATATGATAATTTTTTACCCTTGGCCAAATGGTTATTCCTTCAGTCGACACACAAGTTAGGAATAATTTGCATCTATGTATCTAACTTATGAATCAATCTTGGCATCAAGCAATTAGGTGTGCAAGAAGGTAGACCTAGCATGCGACCTAACTACATGATTGTCCATAGAAACCCATGATTAGCAGTTGGGACATTCAAGTCTATCTCACTAATAGACTGACACCCTTCATTATCCATGAGATCTTCAAGCCTCAGGGTGTCATGTCCTCTCCTAGGCCAAACTATTCTCAGTGCCCCAGAAATTGATCAAGAGGGTACATCCTTGTGCACAAGTTTGTCCAGAACGATACATAAATGCACTTCTATCAAAATAAAATTACTATTATGCAACAGTAGCACAACGAGCATGCAATACATCATTCTTCTTATTAGATATACGGGGAACGTAACCATTTATTTTTTTTATTGGTAAAATAAGCGATCAAGGGACAGGTTTACATTCATTTTAACGAGCAATGCAACAGTTCCATGTATCAAGCATTTAGTTACTTCCTTTTTAACTTATCTTATTTAGGTAAAAACATTAAGCATAGAGATAGAAATCATAAGTGAACTAGAGATTCTTTTTATTAAGGCATACAGACTAAAGGATTCATCGAAGGGCATCATAAGTAAACAAGAGATTCTATTTTTCCTTTTTATTAAGGCGTGCATCCTGAAATTGCAATAATACTTGATTAGCATCCTTCGATCTTTTTCTCTTACGATTCAAAATGAATGTGTAAGCGAGAAAAGTGAATCATGAAAACTAAGTCATCGAAAGCAAATCAAAACATAAAGTAACACAAAACCAAGCAGCAAAATAACCAACAAAAACTCTTGGACTCATTTCAATAGAAGTCGTTCCATCAGTTTGAAGGGTTCATTACACTTCGTCCGTGATTGATTTGGCGGTAAGGTTTCCCTGAGACTCAATTTTCAACCGAGTTAAAGTTGCAAGTGTTCCATAAGTGAATCGCTAGAAGCGGGGCATTACATAATACCCCATTGAGAAGAAGTTTCGTCCTCGAAAGTTAAGATTTCAAGGAGTCGAGGATCAAGACATCAAGAGGTCAAAGGAATCAGACTCACCAACATTGTATCCGCTCGAATCATGCTTAATTTTTAATTAATACACTCTAGGCCTTCTTCTCTGATCAGTTTGCCTATTGGCTGGAGTTGGAGCTGGCATAGGATTCTGATTCTAGTCGCGCCCTACACCGCCATAGGATTACGGTAGTGCATCTCTCTTGCCTTGGCAGTTCATTGAGAGATGGCCCTTCTGACCATATTTGAAGCATTCACCATTAGCAGCACGACAAATTTCTCTAGTGGGGCCAATACGACCACAGTAACTGCACTCTGGCCCAGTGCGCTGCTCATCATCAGCCTTCTTCTCTCCATTATGGTATCTTTTAGCATGAGGGTTTCGAGGAGCCAATGCCTTTTCTAGAATACTTCATGGTATGAACTGCACATTCTGTATTGCTGCTTCAAAAGCTTGTATGTACGATGCACACTCTCGGTTCATAACTTTCTTTCGCAGGTTGTCATTCAGGCCTCTTATAAATCGATGTATATAGGCCATCTCATTAGGAATCATTGAGCTAGCAAACTTAGAAAGCTTGGAGAATTCTGACTAATAGTCCTCGACGGACATGCTCCCTTTCTTAAGTTCGGTAAACTCATTTTTATTTCTCTTCCTGACAGTTGGCGAAAGATATTGTGCAAGTAATACATCCTTAAACATCCCCCAGAGATTCTACCATCCTGATGCTTGGTAGAAGATCCAGTTTCTTGATCTGCCACCAGTCATGTGCTCGTAACCACAGCTACATGACTGCCCATGCCACCCCCTTATTCGCATGTATCGAAGCAAACTCAAACAAGCCTTCCAACTTGGCGACCTAATCCATCACCTAATCGTGCGTGGTCCTACCTTCAAACTTTGGAGGTTTCAACTTCAGAAACTTGGCTCCCCTAAGAGGACTTCCTGGCCACCCATTGAGGCTCATCAGCTTCTGCTAAGACTACTCCCCGAGGAGAAGTCGCGGCTGTCACAGGTGTCACGGCGGTTCATGATACACTATTGTTGGCTACCAACGTTGTTACTATTTGAGTTAGAAAGTCAAGATATTATTGTTGTGCCAAGGCTCTAGCATCAGTCCATTGTTGCTGAGCTTTAAACCGTTCCTGTTGGGCTTCGTGTCGATCTTTCTAATTTTTGAACATATCTATCAGCCTATCGACTTGGTTATCGCTTACGCTCGCTGCACGCGATGTCCCTTGGTTACCTGTTTTAGCCATCCTGCTAACAAAAGAGAGTAGCTTACATTAGTCTCATAACGTATTATGAGACTTATTGTATGGGATGTTGGATTTTTCATACTTTTAAGATCGGGACATATAGTACCATCAATTTACTTATATAGATTCGCAACCATTTTTCGAAATCCAGGACTTTTGAAATCGCTTGAAAACTTATATCATTTTTGAAAATGATATTTAAGAAGGCTAAGGACGTAAAGTCATGCGCTCTGATACCACCTGTCATGCCCCAATCCCGTAAGAGCCGATTGTCCTTCCTTGTTCCTTACGGAACCGATCGTCCTCGCTTGGGCGCGATATCGTGCAAGCCTAAGTTGTGCTTGCACAAGGCATAGTACCTGCACATGATACTAGTTAGACAAAAATATACATTTATACAAGCACCTCATATAAAAATAGGGAGAACCAAAGTTGAACACGTTTGATAGGAACACAAAATACTTTCTTTATTGAATATTTAAAGTTTGGATTACAAAGTACTTGCTTGGCTGATTACAAAAATATGCCATAGTTGGCTTACAACTCTTTTATAAACCCAAAACTAGCCACAACACCCATACATCATATCCCTTTAGTAGGACCAAAATTTAAAATACCTAGCAGAAGAAGAGCTTGCACACACGAGAGGAAAGCTTTGGGAAGCAGCACAAGCACTGTTCCACTAGAGGGGATGCGCTCTTAAAGCCTCAAAATTCTTGCCAAACTCTCGCTATGAGAACCTGAAGATTTATCCACAAATGTGAGTCAGTACTATAACATGTACTGGTGAGCGACCGTGGCCAAACTCACCTAGCAATCCACACTAAGTAAATAAGTGAAGCTAACATTATTAGGAGATCTTTCTAGTTATCTAGTTTCTTTCTTTTTAACAATTTATGCAAAGAACATAAACGATAGATTGAACCATGCATATGATAACTTCTTACCCATGGCCGAACGGTTATCCCTGCAGTAGACACACAAGTTAGGAATAATTTGCATACATGTATCTTGTCATGCCCCGATCTCCCGTAGGTAATCGGTCGTCCCTGCTAAGCACGAATCACCGTGCCAGAGCTCCCACAGGACGATCACTCCCCATCTGGGCATGATGCCGCACGAGCAAAAGTTGCGCCCGTGCAAGGCCATAATCCTAATAGACGGTAAGAGGTCTAAGCCACATAGTCACACAGATTATCCGAGTGCAGCAGAATAATAAACACACAGGCAATTGGTAACAAGTTCACATTGTCGTCAATAGTGGAAGCATTGAATAACACAAGTATAGAAATAAAACGAGCTCTTTATTGATATTGAACAAGTGTTATAAGCGGTGCTAGGCCGAGATTATAAGTCGCTTATGCCTCTCTCTCTGAAAAGTAAAAGCGTGCCAAGTGGCTACATTTATGGAATGATACATAGGCGATGTTCCAATATTATGTCTTGTATATGTACTTCAGTTCCGGCCACAATATTCCAAGGCTTCAGAGTGAACTCTATGCCTTAGCACGCACGAAGGAGGCATTCACACCGAACGAGATTCTTCCATACCCTGTAAGCAATCTATTGGATTATCAGTACATGAATGCACTTGTGGGGAGGCTTCTCGCTCACTTGACAAATCCAAACATGTTATATAGGTTCCGTGCACCATCTATTATGTTATCTTTCTAGCCTTGCCTTAGGATCAGTTTTATGACATTTTTGAAAAGCCTAACTCATGTGGTAGTGTGCTGTGTGATATAAAGGAACACGGTGAGACTTACCAACTTACCATCTGTCATTTCCTGTCCAAGGCAAACCAAGTTAAAATCAAGTATGAGTATTTATAATAAAATCCAGGGCAATAACATGTGCAAACACAAGTGTCTAAGCGAGGTTCTATTTCGGGTGCACGAGTTACATAGATTTTTAGGTGTTTGCAGAAGATGTTCAAGTATTCAATGGATTACTCAGATTGCTCAATTTGTGTATATGACTTATACTCAAATCGTTCAGGTGTTTCCGATTATTGGATACGATATAATAACTCGCATGTGGATTGTCGCTAAGCGAGGATGACTTATCTATATGAACATGAGGTTACTGGCTTAGCCATAAAGGATCAATTTATAGTCTCATGACGAAATGGGCTGCAACGCTTGATTCAAGACAAGCAATTCAAGGTGAACAGGTGATATAGAAAAGCCATTGCACGCCATCCCGCCAATACAAATGAATATTATTGTGGGTAGACGGCTAGTCCAACGTAGTATGCTCTACCAAAGCCTGAATCCCATGTATTTCCAAGCCACAAAGATGGCGTCGCATACAAAAACCAAATTTTGGCCATAATATACCGATCATCCTCCTAGGCCGGTATGATCCCAGTACCCCGGTGATCATCCGAGGAAGCAGATACCTCTTGCACAAGTTGTCCATAACCATGTAAGTCTCGGGTTATTACAAATTCACAATACGATATGATAATTCTGGATTCTTTTTCCGTACGAGCATTGCTCCACGAGCTGTGATTCTTTACTTTACTTACTTGACATGATTATCATTCAGAGTTAAACTTGACTTGATGCATTCCCCTGATTAGGAGATTACCTTGGAGACCTAACGGTCCCGGATACTTGCAGGTTCATATTGCATAGAAGGACTATTTGATAGTCTCCTAGCTAACTAGATGCATGCACTATTATGCAATAGTGTTACTTAATTGTGGCATAGATTATGTGACAGGCATTGAAACAAGGCAACAAATACAAGTTAGCATATAAGCAGGCAAGTATTGTATTTGTGTGAACATAAGCATTTACGTTGGCACGGGTCTTAGGGTAGAGCGAAGGGTAAAACCGTAAAGGGACATATCGAGCGACATAACTTATGGGCGTGCAGTGTAAACAAGTGAACAGTGTACTACGAAGAGTACACGATGATCTACTCGAGGCATAGCGGGGTTTACTTGCACAAGGCAAAGGTAGCATGCGAGGGTCTATTTATAAGCAAAGTTTTATTTATATGTTCTAACACAAGCAATACAAGTTGGGATTATTCCCTTAGCTAGGTGTATTGTATTCTTTATTAGCATACAGGGGGTGATTCACCTAGTGACTAGCATCTATCGTCCATATTTTTAAGTGTGCTGGCTAAGCAAAGATAAGTTTATCGTAGCCACCCACCTTAGCGATGATTCGTCTCGGTCGAACGATACTCCGAGCGAGCCTTTAAAAGTCTAAGTCTAAACTCCTTAAGGGCCAATTCTAGAAATTCTTGCCTCAAACGAGTCTTCTCGCTGAGCAAAGCGGGTTAGGTTATTGCACTTTTGTCGTTTGAATCGACTATCCGCTTGAGCGGAATGTGTCGTCATATTATACACAACTCGGAAAAAGTCTTGTCCTCGAGACTTCCTGAGCGCAAGCCGTTCTATCGCACTATCGAATCTATCCCAAGTGTAGCAATCGGTACCACTAGATCCGTTCGAACACAATTTTCTACTCGTTCCTTATACCGTGTCACGTGTATACTGGGTCGGTCTTATTGAATAACTCTATCACTCAATCCAAGTTTCTAACTCGATCTCTATTGCGCCTTAGCGCAGAACATATTACCTAATACGGGGTCCATTATAATCCATCTTGAATGACGATCTAGGGCTGAGGCAAACTTATATAAGTCGTTATACTTGTCCATGCGGGTCTACATATTCACTTGCACTAGCATTCGAGATCAGCATATCGTGAGTTTGAATCGTGCACATATTTAAAGTGTCCTTCAAACATATGCATGTCAACCAACTTAGCGATAGAGAAGTCTTTGCACTCGAGTTTCACATATCACTGGGTCTTGGATCATGCACACGTTCAAGACGTCCCTCAAATATATACATTCAACCAAACTTAGCGATAGTGAAATCGGACAACCTACTTGCGAAAATCTCAAGGGTTCTCGTCTTATGAATCACGATGATACTTTTGACAAGGTCAACTAAATCCAAGTAATTTTTAATCCGACTCAAATCAAGCATTTGCACTACTGTTAAGCACGATCTAGCCGATCTACCGACTAGTGCTCATCCGTTCGGGTTAAACATAGCACACGTTAACTTTCCAGGTCTAACTCTAAGTCTTATTGCCCAGTTCTATGGTTTGTTCAAGCAATGTGCTAAAGTCGGTCACACATGTTCTTTCTCTCAGCACAGGGTCGTCAGCCTAATTACTAGGTCAGCTCACAAGGTCATAGGTACAAGTTCAAGCACACGATTCATCGTACAAATTCATCGCACGATGCTTGCACCAATTCCTAAGGTCAAACCAATATTTATTTTGCACGGGATATTCTACCCAAGCTTATTTCACTCAAATTTTTAAACATCCAGTACAGATCATCTTACTCTCATAACACGTTCGTTTGTACAAGGTTCGAGTCAGTTCAGGAAATCCATAATATATCCAAGTTATAGGACAAGCCTAGCAATTCGCATAGTCTATCTCCTTAAGCACGTTTGATAGAATCCATATATCCATTCCAAGTATAGACTACCAAGCCAAGATTCAATTCTAAACCTTTGATTATAACTCTAAGTCATCCAACAAGATCTACGTATCCATTCACGAAACCATCAAGCGTGATTTACTCTAGGTTCTAGACTAACTTATCCCTGAAACACTTCTGATTCACTTTCAACTCCAATTTCATCTTGTCGTATCGAACCAAAAGTCAAGATGATCCATCAGTTGTCACGCTCCGGTCTCTCATAAGTTCGATCATCCTCGTGGGACGTAAGATCACCACGCCAACGCTCCTGCTGGATAATCATCCTAATCCGGACGTGACGCATGTACGAGCATAGAGTTACGCTCCATAAGACAAAAACGTCGAACATTATGGTTATCTTCAAAATGATCGAGGTACTTTATTATTTCACTTTGCTCCATCCAAGTTATATATAAATCCTTCAAGTTATGTCTGTTCATGGAGTGATTATAATTCGTTTTAGCAAAATCATCCAACTTCAATATTACCGTTCGGTAAATTCATAATCTACTTCTAGCAATTATCAAGCAACTAAGTTCAAATATCCAAGCCAAAGTCTATCCACTTTTGATATGTTCCATTCATCAAGTTCGTTTGGAAAATCACTGAACATGTTCCCGTGAGTTCGATCATCCCCGCCATACGTGAAATCACCACGCTGGCGCTCCCGCAAGATAATTGTTCCCGTTGGGACTGATTTAGAAGGTTATCTTTTTGAACTAGATTCAAGATCGTTCTTCCAAACTCCAGGCCAAATCCATTATCACTTACTCTTTCATCGAACCACAATATTCATTCTTGGGCTAACTTCTATTCGAGCGATATTGTATTCAAGTTCGATCCATTTGTTTTAATCCAAAATAGCTTGCACGATCCTCCAAGTTTCGACCAAGTTTTCTTAACCATGATATCGATTTCCATTTCCATGAATCCCGATTCGATATAAGTCTTATCCCTTGTTTAAGACATTCTCAAATCGTCCAATCCAACTATCGTACGAGACCTATGAATCCATTTGGATATTTCTAAATGATCCATACACCACCCGGAATAGAGTCACCGAATTAAATCTTCAATCGTGTTCGCATCAATTGCTAGTATACCCACCAAGTCGTTCCTAAGAATTCTTGCATAATACCTAAGCATCGCCTAGTAAAATCTTAGTCTCGTATATATTCCTGTTGATAGTCATCCAAGTAAATTATATCTAATTTGTATCTTCCGATACGAAATACTGTTCGAGCTATTTCTCAAAATCCAAGCATGATTCTTTATGTTCGCCTTAGCGATAAACTGATAATGTTTCTATCGATTATCATTCTAAGTCTGACTTATCCCTTTTTCTGAACGATATCCCAATGTTGCTCGCAACTAGCTTGCACCAGAAGGGTCTTGGCGCGCGATACTCTACACAACTTAGCCGAAAAGCTGTGTGCATAGCTAACCGTCTGAACGATATTCCATATCATATACTAACCAGTTGGGAAATCACGTATAGATATTCGAGTTTGCACATAGCTTGCAATTTCTAGCACGAGTCTATTCCAACCAAGTCTAGCACAGGTCGGCACAAAGGCCATCACATCATAATTTCGTACAAGCAATCATATCATCCATATGCACTTTTGAAAGTATTTAGACTCATTGTTTAGAATATCCCATCGGGTCAACGAGAGAGAGTGTATGCACATAACCCACAATGAGCTTTCAAAATTATGAAGATCGATACAAAGTCCAAAGACGTAAAGCCATGCTCTGATACCACTATGTAAGGCCCCGATCTCCCATAGGTAATCGGCCGTCCCTGCTAGGCACGAATCACCGCGCCAGCGCTCCCGCGGGATGATCGTTCCCCATCTGGGCGTGATACCGCACGAGCGAAAGCCACGACCGTGCAAGGCCATGATTCAAACAGGCGGTAAGAGATCTAAGCCACAGAGTCACACAGATTATCCGAGTGCAGCAGAATAATAAACGCACAGGCGATTGGTAACGAGTTCACATAGTCGTCAATAGCGAAATCATTGAATAACATAAGTATAAAAATAAAATGAGATATTTATTGATATTGAACAAGTGGTACAGGCATCGCTAGGCCGAGATTTCAAGTCGCTCAATCCTCTCTCTCTGAAACAGTAAAAGCGTGCCAAGTGGCTACATTTTGTGGAATGGACATAGGTGATGTTCTAATATTATGTCTTGTATATGTGCTTCAGTTCTGACCATAATGTTCCAAGGTGGTAGAGTGAACTCTATGCCTTAGCACGCACAAATGAGGCATCCACACCGAACGAGGTTCTCCCGAACCCTATAAGCCATTTGGTGGGTTATCAGTACATGAATGCACTGGTGGGGAGGCTTCTCGCTCGTTCGACAAATCCAAACACGTTATATAGGTTCCGTGCACTATCTATTAAGTTATCTTTCTTATCTTGCCTTAGGGTCACTTTTATGGCATTTTTGAAAAGCCTAACTCGTGTGGCAGTGCGTCGTGCGATATACAGGAATACGGCGATACTTACCTACCATCCGTCCTTCCTGTCCAAGGCAAACCAAGTTAAAATCAAGCACGAGCATTTATAATAAAATTCAAGACAATAACATGTGCAAACACAAGTATCTACGTAAGTTCTATTTTGGATGCACGAGTTACACGGATTTTTAAGTGTTTGCAGAAGATGTACAAGTGTTCAATGGATTACTCAGATTGCTCAATTTGTATAGATAACTTATACTCAAATCGTTCAGGTGTTTTCGATTATTGGATACGATGTAATGACTCGCACACGGATTGTCGCTAAGCGAGGATGACTTATCTATATGAACATGAGGTCACTAGCTTAGCCATAAAGGACCGATCTATAGTCTCATGACAGAAAGTCTCATGACAGAATAGGGTGCAACGCTTGATTCAAGATGAGCAATTTAAGGTGAACAGGTGATACAGAAGAGCTATTGCATGCCATCCCACCGATACAAACGAATATCATTGTGGGTAGACGGCTAGTCCAAGGTAGTATGCTCTACCAAGGCCCGAATCCCATGTATTGCCAAGCCCCAAAGACGACGTCGCATACCATAACCAGATTTGGGCCAAAATACATCGATCATCCTCCTAGGCCGATATGATCCCAGTGCCCCGGTGATCGTCCGAGGAAGCAAATACCTCGTGCACAAGTTGTCCGTGAACATGCAAGTCTTGGGTCATTCCAAATTCACAATACGACATGATAATTCTGGATTCTTTTACGAACGAGCATTGCTCCACGAGCTGTGATTCTTTAATTTACTTACTTGATATGATTTTTGTTCAGAGTTAAACTTGATTTGATGCATTCCCTTGGTTTGGGGATTGCCTTGGCGACCTAACGGTCTCGGATACTTGCAGGTTCATATTGCACAGAAGGACTATTTGATAGTCTCCTGGCTAACTAGATGCATGCACGATTATGCGATAGTATTACTTGATTTTGGCATAAATTATATGACAAACATTGAAACATGGCAACAAATATAAGTTAACATATAAGTAGGCAAGCATTGCATTTGTGTGAATATAAGAATTTACGTTGGCACGGGTCTAAGGAAAGAGCGAGGGGTAAAACCGTAAAGGGACATATCGAGTGACATAACTTATGGGCTTGCAGTGTAAACAAGTGAACTGTGCACTACGAAGAGTACACGATGATCTACACGAGACATAGCGGGTTTTACTTGCACAAGGAAAAGGTAGGATACGAGGGTCTATTTATAAGCAAAGTTTTATTTCCATGTTCTAACACAAGCAATACAAGTTGGGATTATTCCCTTAGCTAGGTGCGTTGTATTCTTTATTAGCATGCAGAGGGTGATTCACCTAGCGACTAGCATGTATCGTCCATATTTATAAGTGTGCTGGCTAAGCAAAGACAAGTTTATCGTAGCCACCCACCTTAGCGATGATTCGCCTCGGTCGAATGATACTCCGAGCGAGCCGTTGAAAGTCTAAGTTTGAACTCTTGAAGGGCCAAGTCTGGAAATCCTTGCCTCAAACGAGTCTTCTCGCTGAGCAAAGTGGGTCACGTCGTTGCACTTTTGTCATTTGAATCAATTGTCCGCTTGAGCGGAACGGGTCGTCACATATCTAACTTATGAACCAATCTTGGCATCAAGCAATTAGGTGTGCAAGAAGGTAGACCTAGCATGTGACCTAACTACTTGATTGTCCATGATAATCTATGATTAGTAGTTGGGACGTTTAAGCCCATCTCACTAATAGACTGACAATGTTCCTTATCTACGAGGTCTTCAAGCCTCAGGGTGTCTTGTCCTCTCCTAGGATGAATGATTCTCAGTGCCCAGGAATCGATCGAAAGGGTATGTCCTTATGCACAAGTTTGTCCATACTGATGCATGAATGCACTCCTATCAAAATAAAATAATTCCTGGGGAGACTAGCTACCTTCTTAGAAAATTCTGTGTTGTAATGTGCCATGGTTTGATCCACTATACCAGTTTAGGGTTGGGGAGTGTTAGTTAGATATGTGATCATACCCACTCTGTACGAGTATTCCTGTACAAGTACCTTGTTAGGGTTAATCATACAAATCATGTATGATTAGCTAGACCATGATTCCTGAACAAGTTTCCAAGCCAATCACATGTCGAAGCTAGTACTCACTAACTTAGTTTGTTGTATTTCCTGACTCCGGTATATGATGCTCATCTCTCTTGTACTATTTACAGTATTTTCATATTTTGTATGTTTTCTGCTCATGCTCTATTTATCTTGTATATTCTCTCTATTTACTGTTACATAGCCATTATTATTTATTTGGAACAGTTGTTAGCGGCGTGCTTCACTCCAATCCTAACTGGATATATTTTTAAGATGATTTAGATGATTGGTATCCTACACACTATGGACCTTAGGATGTAGTCGGTGTAGTGTTAGAGACGGTGGCTCAGGAAGAGCCGATATCGAGCGATGATCAGCTAGTTGCAGATGTTTAGGCTATTGGATTGGTTATGTCTCAGTTTAGACATTTGGCAAGTATTATATTTTAGACTATTATGCTAGTTTATTAGACTTGGTTATGAGTTGTATTTGTGACTATGTTTCATTTCTTTCTCTATTTCATATCGTGCTACATCTTTCTTTAATATTATTGTGATTGAGTTTTGATTATTATTTTGTCCTCCATTTGGAGTTGAGATATCTTGACAGGTACGTATCTATTATGTGAGATATTTAGATAGTATTGTTGACCTAGATAGCGTTCTACCGCTGATACTGTGGCGTAGGCTAGACGTACCCATGTTCTCTTACCATTACACAGGGTGCAGGTCGTAACACATTTTATGGTGGCCCATGCAGGTCCAGGTAGTAGTACTCAGACTTAGAGTATTACTACAAGCCTATTATAGGATATAGGATGAGAGGATACTCAATCAAAACTATAAACATTTCTAATCTATTGAATTTATTACCTTTACCATTCTCAATAATTGCTTTCTTTGAAATATTACTATCATTCCTTGATGCTATCGTATCTTGCACAATATTGATCCCTTTGTTTGAAACTGTCTTCAGGATGCCGTCGATGAGAGGATCCCAGTGCTCTGGAGCAGTTTCTACAAGGTCGGTTACTTCTTCACCTCCTCCAGCTCAGAGGGTTGCCTCACTGATTCAGGTGGGGGCTTCATAATCTTTTGGGGTTGCTCCTCCACCAGTTCCAAGGACTATTCCAGCAATCGCGGAGGACCTTCCACCCCCACCACCCATGCCACCAGACGGGACGCAGATGTTTGCCATGTTCCACGAGATGATCGCACCACAGCAGTGACAGACAAATATTCTACGCCAGGGCATCGAGAGTGCCCACCAGTTAGCACTAGCAGCTGTGGAGAAGGTAGCGCTTGTCCAGCCATAAATTGTACCATCTCATCCTTCCCCGTACCAGCCGAGGCCATGTACCATTATTGATTTCAAGAGGACGGGGGCCAAGGACTTCAAGGTCACAGAGGGTATATTATACGCCGATGATTGGATCGAGGACATAAAGGGGAACCTGCGAATGGCACAGATTCTGGAGAGTTTTTAGGTGGAGGCAGCGGGCAGTTAGATGTTTAACATTGCCCTGACATTGTTCCGTATGGACCCGAGGATCACGGTGCCATGATTGACTTGGGGAGCTTTTAAAAAGCTTTTCAAGGAGAAGTTCTTTCTGGACGTGGCTCTGAGTGCCCTATAGAGCCAGTTGCAGGACCTCGTCCAGGGGAGTATAATGGTGGATGAGTATACCGCTGAGTTCTGTAGATTAGGCAAATTTATGGAGGGGCATAACCTCCTTGCGAGAGCTAGGAAGTTTCGAAAGGGATTGATCCGGGAGGTCAAATCTCTCATCAGGGGTTATCGCACTACAAAATTCGAGGATATGCTAATGGATGCTCAGAGGGCGGAGGATAACTTGGAGCTCAAATCCAAGAGGGGAAGAGACGTATTCGGAGGAGCTAGCAAAAGAGCGAGTCCAGCTAAGCGACCAAATTTTTAGTAACAGAGGACTTTCCAGCCATAGCAGTTGCAGGATCCAGTTCGGGCACCAGTTCAGCTGGTGCCACAGCAACAGCAGCAGTCGAGACGGGTTCAGCAGACTCCCACCTGTCACTTTTGTAAGAAGACATGCCATATCTGGGAGGTCTGTAGGATGAGTGTCACCCTCACTTTTTTTATTTACGGGTAGTTTGTTAATTGATATGGGTATTTTTATTTTAGGATTATTTGTAATTAAATATTATGCATGAATAATTATTTAATTGTTATATTATTTAATTATATTTAGTTGTAAATTTATTTTAGACTTGTGTAGTGGACCTAACATATTTAATTAGATGCATGAACCCAATATTTCATATGAGTTTAGATTGAGCCCATGAATTAGGCACATGGTCCATCTTTGAGCTACTCAGGTTATCAAAAGACACTCGTCAGGCCTTGAGTGAAGCGCTAATGCATGCAGATGCATGCTTGACTCAGCTCAAGACTCCCGATAAAGAGCCCGTGGCATGTCCTCAATGCCACAATGTGATGGATGTGGTCCCTAATATCACTTTCACTCAAGATGATATGCTGTTGAAACATAACAAGCATGACAGGCCCCTCTATTACACCGGATACGTCGGGTCCATGGAGGTAGACCGGATTCACATAGATCCAGGATCGTCGATCAGCATCATTCCTCATAGTCTGCTCAGGCCGTTGAGAATTTCTACAAGCGAACTGGCTTACACTACCACTTCAATCGTGGGCTTCAATGCCAGGAAAAGCAAGCCGTTGGGAAAGATTCGTCTGAAGATCCAAATTGGTGACCTTAGATCAGTGGCTACATGCTATGTCATTGATTCAGAGGTGTCTTACAATATTCTGTTGGGCAGACAATGGATCCACGATCACAATATTGTTCCTTCCACTCTACACCAATGCTTCAAATATGTAGATCCCCAAGGAACAGTGAAGACAGAGTTAGCAGATCTCAACTCATTCAAAGGAGTTGAGTCCTACTACTCCGATGCCATATTGTATACCCAAGACTACATGAAGGAGGTATCGGGTAAGACGAAAGAGGAATCCCACCGGAAGCCAGGAGAATCATCTGTTGAGCAACCTCTGTCAATCCAGGTGAAAGGGCAGACTACCCATCCAAAAGTCATGGAACCCATGGCTATTCACTTGAACAAAACCAAATCAGGAGGAGGAAGTGACCCTCTAGTTATCACTTGGACCCAGAAGCCTCCACCTTTGGTCATCAACCTCCGGCGCAACAAACATCTGATTGATGTAAATACAACTGGAAACATAGTTTCTAATGATAATAAAGAACCTCTTTTCCAGTATATTGACGTCCAATTTCCTAATCAGGAATCATTCCTCCATAACGATACAGAGCCTATAGCACAAAAATTCTTGAAAGCTATGGACTTCTATCAACCGTATGTGTGGGAAGTGGCATCAACATCTAATGTCATCGTGACATATGGACCACATGAAGATTCTATCTTTATTATCCCGCCTACTCGCAGCAATCAGCATCCAATAGTCTTCGGTCGCATGCGCAACAAACCGATTACACAAGAAGACTCACGAGTCTGATGCTGAAAAAATGCAAGTTCACAGATATAGTCCACAAGCTTTGAAGATTATATAAAGTATGGGTTATGATATGAAATCAGAGCCAGGTCTCAACTATGGAAAAGGCAGAAGAATGCCGTTGCATGGTGATCCCTACTGTCAACGAGCTCGTTTTAGGTTAGGGTATACCACGTCTCTTGCAACTTCTGAGTCAAGTGGGGATATTTTTTCCTCTTCTCAAGATGACTCGTCGTCCTTCAGCTCATATGCTAATCTTGGGCATAAATTATCACTAAATATGGTATTGACAGATTCTCTCAGAGCAGAGGAAAAGGAATCTGAACCATTTGAGGATGAATCCTGGGCTCAGCAAATGGATACACAATGGGAACTCCAGTTCGAGTAGAGAGAACCGCCCACTGAAGATAAAGTTATCCAAATCGATGTTGCGGATGAATTTTCATCGAAGCCGATATTTATCAGCAACAATCTTTCCGAAGAAGAAAGAGAAGAAATAATCCAGCTGATAAAAGAATATATGTCTTCGCGTGGAATATGAGGATATGCCAGGTCTTGACACGAAAGTGGCTACTCATAAACTGAACATCCTGCCCAATTCAAAACCTGTAAAGCAGCACCAACGCCGGTTCCGCCGGGACATGATGGATGCCATCGAAGCTGAAATCAAGAAGTTGATAGCCTGCAGGTTCATCCGGGAAGAACAATATCCTGATTGGGTCGCCAACGTTGTCCCAGTTATGAAAAAAAGTGGAAAAGTACGTGTTTGCATTGATTTTCGAGATCTGAACGCGGCCTGCCCCAAGGATGAGTTCCCTCTTCCCATTACAGACGTCATGATTGACAATACCTGCAGTTTTGAACGTATGTCTTTCATGGATAGATTTTCAGGATACAATCAGAATAAGATGAATCTTGAAGATGAAAAGCATACTGCCTTCTGTACACCACTGGGGGTATATTTCTACACAGTCATGCCCTTTGGATTGAAGAATGTCGGGGCTACATATCAGCGAGCCATGAGTAACATATTCTATGAGCATCTACGCAAAACAGTGGAGTGTTACATAGACGATATCGCTGTCAAAAGCTGCTTCAAAGGTACTCACATCCAAGACTTGAAGACGGTGTTCGAGTTGATGTGCCAACATCAGCTCAAAATGAACCCTACAAAGTCCTTTCTCGGTGTATCCAGTGGCAAATTCCTGGGATTTGTCATTACCGCCAAAGGCATTCAAGTTGACCCTGATAAAGTAAATGCTATCTTAGAAATGCGACCACCCCGTAATCTGAGGGAGCTCAGGGGATTTCAAGGTCGTCTGGCTTATATCAGGAGATTTATATCCAACCTCTCTGGGAGATGTCAACCTTTTTCTCACCTAATAAAAAATGGTGTATCTTTCGTATGGAAAAAAGCCTATCAGCAAGCGTTTGACGAAATCAAATGCTACCTTACTAATCCTCTAGTTCTTGTGCCTTCCGTCATAGGAAGACCATTTTTGTTGTATGTTCGAGCAATAGATCATTCTTTAGGGGCTCTTCTCGCACAAAAGAACGAAGAGGGTCAGGAACAGGCTATCTACTATTTAAGCAGGTGATAATCGGAGCTGAACACCGGTACAATCCAGTGGAAAAAGAATGCTTGGCCCTAATGTTTGCTATTCAGAAGATGCGACATTACGTCACAGGCCAAACTATTCATATCATCTAGAATCAATCCTCTTCGGGTACTGATGAGTAAGCCGAGTGTTCTTAATTCTCGACTCGCGACTTGGGCGATATTATTAACACCGTATGATATGGTGTACGTCCCTCAGAAGTCCATAAAAGGTCAAGCCTTGGCTGATTTCTTAGCTGCCCACCCAATTCCGGAAACCTCTAAACTCTACGAAGACATCCCCGACGAAGTTGCAGAATGTAACTCTGCAATAGAAGGTGATATATGGCAGCTATTCTTCGATGGTGCCTCCTGGACTGGTTCCAAGGGAAACGTGGTTTCAGGAGTGGGAATTGTTCTGGTGACTCCTGACAAACTCATCATCTATCGAGCATATTCTCTTAGCGAACCCTGCTCTAATAATGTGGCAGAGTATAATGCCCTACTCATCGGGCTTCAAGTCGCTAAAGAATTGGATGTTGAATACTTGGAAGCTTTTGGTGATTCCCAGCTGATCGTAAATCAGGTTAGAGGAATATATAAAGTCCGCAATCCGGACCTCATTCCTTATCACCAAGCAACGATTGAGATAGCCATGTCTTTTAAAGGATTCTTCTTAGAACATGTGCCTCGATCTCAAAATTTGGAAGCTGACGCTCTAGCCAGTCTAGCTGCAGATCTAGCCATTCCTATAAGAAGGCATAACTCAGTAATCCTTCTTAACAGAGATTTATTTTGTGTGAAAAATAATTTTCACATGGAACGCAGCTACACCGTAAATATGGTTCCTCCTAAGAGATATTGGAGAAGTTCCTTTATAGACTTTGCAGCATACGGGATATTACCAGAAGATCCCAAAGAAATAGTATCAGTTAAAAGACGATCACTACGCTTCTATTTTGATGCTTCTTCACAAAGTATGTATCGCCGAACTTATGATGGACTATTGTTACGATGTCTCTCTGACGATGATGTAGAACGGGTTATCCGAGAAGCTTATGATGGGGTATGTGGAGCACATCAACCCGGTCCTAAGCTACAGGATCGTATCAGGAGAATGGGCTATTACTAGCCTACCATGATTACAGATGCCGTGAAATATGCAAGATAATGCAAAGCTTGTCAGGTTCATACGGATTTTATACATCAGCCTACTGAGTATCTACATCCTATTATTGCATCATGGCCCTTCAAAGCATGGGGTATGGATATCATTGGTCCAATTCACCCGTCGTCTTCTAGGGGACATCGGTTCATATTGGCTATCACCGATTATTTCTCCAAATGGACAGAAGTAATCCCTCTTGCGGAGGTAAAGACATCCAACGTGATCAGCTTTATCAAGCATCATGTCATTTATCGCTTTGGGATACCCCGAAGGATAATCCATGACAACGGGCCTCAATTCATCAGTCAAGCGTTTCACCGATTTTGCGATAAAAATCGGATACAAAATATGGCCTCTACGGCATATAATCCTGCTGCTAATGGTTTGGCGGAAGCCTTCAACAAAACCATCATTAAACTCTTGAAGAAGTTCATTTCTTCGAACAAAAAAGATTAGAATGAGAAGTTGGGAGAGTGCCTCTGGTCATACCGCACAACGGTACGAACACCGATGGGTTGTACCCCATTCTCATTAGTCTACGGGTGTGAAGTAGTCCTCCCCATTGAAGTTCAAATTCCCTCACTCAGAATAGCAGTGGCTAATGAGTTGACTCAGGAAAATAATGATCGACTACGACTTCAAGAGATAGAAGGATTAGACGAGAAACGCCTTCAAGCTCAACAGCGCATTGCATTGGCACGCATTTCCAAAGCTTTCAATCGAAAAGTGAAGGAGAGAGTGTTCAAAGTTGGCGAGCTAGTTCTAGATGTGAAGGGGCCAATGATCATCAAGCACAAAAGTAAGGGTAAATTCCAGCCCAAATGGGAGGGCCCTTATGTGATTGAGATGACATTCTCAAATGGCGCTTACAGATTAGCCAAGCCTAATGGATACTTGTTAATGGCTCCTATCAACGGCAAATTCCTAAAGAGGTACTACGCTTAATCTCCTTTGCTCAAAGGAATATGGTGAAGATCTCATTCTGACAACACTACGTACAAAGAACTAGTTGGAGTATATTCTATCATGTTCTCATGACCTCTGAATAGATATGTTTAACTAATTTGAAACGTCAAAACCTATCACGTCCATATTACCTCTGATAGTGTTTTGTACACAAATTTAGTTGGATCATATTCTATCATGTCCATATAACCTTTGAATAGATATATCCAACTGAAGCTTACCGAAAGTATATCACGTCCATATTACCTCTGATATTACTTTCACCCTAGCCTATCATTTATATTCCAAAATGATGGGTCCACAAAGTCAAATAAAGTCTCTTTATTATCTCCGGAAAAGAGCAAATTATATAAAGAAGCAAAGTGTACATTATTGGGGAGGAGCAGTTAAATCACGAATCTGTCGCGCCAAAGCAGCCATCCTCTCATCCCTAGAGTTCAAGATGTTAGCGTGAGCACGCTCCAACCTTGCCTCGTCATTGCTCAGGAGGGACAGTTCAGACCGAGCCTGAACAAAACCAGCGCAGGTGACTCTTGCACGTGCCAAATTATGCTGAGCTGTATCCAGGCGGCCATTCACCACATCTAGAGCCGTCGATGACTGGAAAGCCCACTCCTTTGCCTGAGCAAGTTTGGCTTCCAGTTTGCGGACTCTCACTGCATTCCCCTCATGTTCGGCCTTGCACTTTATTTAAAGAGGAATAACCTCCTCCAAGACGGTCTTCCCTTCATCCATCTCCTGCTGCTGCGTCTGGATGGATTTATTTAAGCGTTCTATCTGTTCAGCAAACTGCGCAGTCAGGGTTTCATATTCAGCCTGAATCAGGTCATCGATGCTGCCTCGAGATAATTGCAAATACTCGTTAATGGGTTATTCTAAACCATTAACTATTTGCTCTAGCGCATTAGCCCTTTCAGTGTCACCGAAATTCCTAATTTGTGCTACAATAAGATGGAAGGACATCTTCAAAGCTTCGAAGCCTAGATTCTTCTCCAGCACCATCGATATCAGCATTTTTAAAGTGATGTAGAAAATGCTAGTAAACTGCTCAACTAGCATGGCAAGATTCGAATGGACGCTAGGAGTGGTTGCAATATCGGTGAATCCCCTTCCAGGAACAACGGCAGAGGGTGTCGTCACAGTTGTCGCTTCAACAGATGACGCGACAAAAGTAGAGGCACCAACAACGATCAAAGTTGTTGGCATGCTCGACAAGGGAGGCATAATCGAGACAACCTGCTCATCCTCCTCCGATATTATTTGGGCTGGTACCGGCGGAACAACATCCGAGAGCGTTGCGGATGAAAGAGCGGCAGCGTCAAAGCTTGCTCCCTCAATATCGGACGCCACCACTTCATATGAGGGATTCATAACAAAATCAAAGGTTGCGTCAATGCTGCCCTCGCCAGAGATGTCTGCACCTGAAGAAGGCAAAAGAAAGTTAATATCAACCTGATGTTGATTTTTCTAAAAGAGGCATAAAGACGACATTTACCCATGGCCGATGGTATATATGTCGCGTCCGCAGCTAGTACAGCTAAATCATTTCTTAATGATGCTAAGCGAGCTGTCATACCTGGAGAAGAGGGTGCACCAACTGACACTGGCAGATAGTCTTCCCAGTCTTCACCAAGATCCAATCGAGGCTCATCAGGTAGAATCTCCCTGGGAATACTCACAGATGAAGAAGGGGCTGGATCCATTATTTTGGGTAAAGATATCCTTAATATGTTCGGCCTCGAAGGTGACCTCACTGCAATATCAGTAGCGGTAGTAGCAACAGCAGTCCCGAGCAAAGAATCTCTGGCACTTTCGGCCGGAACTGTAGAGGTTCCCTCTCTAAAAGGCGAAGGACCTATGATCAAAGAATCATCCCCGACAGGGGAAGCAACAAGCTCACTCCTAGGAGCCTCATGGCTGGAAGTCCTTTTAGAACCACTGGCAGTCTTCTTTTTTTTGCGAGGGGAAGGCTCTTTCAGTATAGGAGCCCTTCGCTTACTGGGGATTACAAGAGCCTCTGCAAGCGAGCTATTATACCTCTCGGTATTGTCAACAAAAGTTCGTACGGACCGACAGGGTCTTCACCTTCATCAGAGGAGACTGATGGGATCTTCCCTCTCCCAGTGGACTTATGAGAAGGCATCCTAAAACTTCCACGCATATCAAAATTACGATGGAAAATATTTATGGACGCATATAATTGCGCATTCGAATGGAGGATGCGCAACTCCATGGAGAGAGAAGTCACGGGTACAGTAAAGGTTGTTCCAGTACAACCCATTATAAAGTACCGCCACCCTCTGGCTCCGTCGATAAGCCCCCCTCTGAACTTGAAGCTGATGATAGCATTCCCCACATGCAACTGGTCGTACCCAAATTGCCTGGCGAATCGGCTAGGCAGATACGGCTCCAAATAGCAGTGGTCCTCACTTCTGTACAGCAGATGAGAAGGTCTAATGCAGACCAACCAGTAGAAGGCTTCGGGAGAAAGAACAGTCCTCCCGTTACCTGAATCCTGAAGTTTCGCCCCCTGTTGATTGATATGTACATTAGGGAGGATACAAAAGAGCTTCCAGCTATGAGCAAAATTTAATGCTCGTCGACAGTCTACGACGGTGGTCACATTCCAAGAGGAATTCTTGTAATTCAACAAGAAATTATTTTCCGAATTACTAGCAGAGCCGGGAGACATCACCCTGGGGTTATGAAGGATTAACCATCCCATCAGATATAGGAATGGTAACTCCACTCTGGGAAATCCTTTACGCCGTGTTTCATCCGCAAGAAGTCCATCAGTAATGGCCCTCAGACCAGCTTGTATCCGGCATACCATGGCAAGGAGCAGGCCCAATCTTGCTCCAAACACCAAACGCACAGTAGGCCATAAGGTGTTGCGATGAATGCGATCCGCAGACACGATGCCAGGTACTACCAATCGGCGTAACCATACAGAGAGGAAGCCAGCCAGTTGAGCCTCCCTTGACAGAGGCTTGCGACAATACCTCATATAACTGTAGGCTTTAGTGCCTGCAGGATAATCTCCTATCTCCTCATCAAGAACATGATCTGAAGCCCCAGAGTCTTCAATAAGATCATCGACCATTTGGATATTGAGCATGCCCAGAAGATTCAAGGGCTTATCTCTGCTATCCACAACCTTGTCTGGCTTAGCATCTCTGGCCTGATGAAAGAAGAGATAGGATGCCCATTTGTTGGTATGAGCCAAATCAGAGGGCTCATTATAGAAGGTGGTGCACGCAAGATAATGACTCATCAGCTTCTGGTACACTGCTACTGTCCGAGGGTTTGTATCCCTCAGCTCCCTATTTATGGGAACATACTCTTCATAAGGAGTATCCCCCATTGGCAGCCTTGAAATCTCTGCCATCTCATGAAGGGCCAATCCCAACTCCCCTAGTGGAGTGGCGAAAGTCCCAGTGAGCGAGATATACCGCTCCATCAAAGCCAAAAACAGGTTGGGATTGAGAGGCAGCCCAACACTGGTGGCACTCACGCCCGCGAACAAGCCAATACCTTCCAGCTCTACCTGGAAGTGCTTCAAAGCCCAGGCAGTTAAACGGGTCCATCGAAGATTCCCGGGGCTAAGCCACTCGCTGGTCCGAGGATTAACCTTGGGGTATACTCCTCCATGCTCCATAAAGTCATTGCAAAAAGTCGATATTTGAACCGGCTGGAGCAGTGAAGTTTCTTCACTCGAGACGCTACCCGGCAGTAAACCCCTGAAAGGCATAACAGGGCCTGAAGGACGACTCACAAATAATCCTTGGCCAGATCATTTCTGATAAAATATCTTCCCCGGCTGGCCGTGAAGATCAGGAGTCAGAGTCCATGACATCTTCCTAGGATGCGTGGCATGGAAGAATGCCGAAATAGGGTAGTCTCTGAACATCCTTGGCAGGAACATGACCATGCCCGCAGCAGTAAAAATCTAATCTTCCTTCTTGGGTTTCGTTTAGGATTGTTTATCAATCATATCCCCAAATAGGAAAGCTGGCTTCCTATATTCGGCCCTATCTATATATGTCAGGGGCTCCCCACTGATCATACTCAATAGCATGCGCTCTCCTTGAGATGATATCAGAATGCCCTTTTCTTCAGGATACTAGGCTCTAGAGATAGGGAATGTTACGTGGGATAAATCCCCCAGATAGTTTGAGTTCAACATCCCAGCAGCAGATCCCATCACCTCAACCAAATGAGGGATCTGTAAGTCCACTGCGAAATGCAAGAAAAATAAGTCAGTTCTACACTAGACGCTACATTCTTGCAGTTTACGCCAAGATTATCAATCTTTATTTTTACGCCAGACTACCAAAATTTTAGTTTTTTACACCGGAATTTTTATCCTGCGCGTAAAACCCAAAAGTTGGAAGTATACACCAAATTTTGACAGTCCGTGCTTTTACGCCAGACTGCAAAAATATGGAGTTTTTACGCTGACACATTAGGAATGTGGGCGTAATGATAAGAAATCTCTGTGCATCATCTTCCTCGAAGAGGCTCTCAGCACAGAAGATGACCTAGCGCGATCACGTACAACGTGTGCGAAGGGTTTTTCTCTTCCCAAAAACTTTACCTATGACTCCTGGTGCACATCTTGATGGTGGGACACTTTGTTCGGATCGGGGTTCACTCAGCCCAATGGGAGTTGCTCGTGCTTGAGCAGAGGAGCGAGAAGAAGAGGCAGCTTTCTTTCCCTTGGCGGTGGAAATTTGTTTTGGTGCCATGGCTAAAACTCAGAGTGCTCAGGGAAGAAACGAAGAAGAGTTCTCAAAGAGACGAAGGTTTTTCTTTTTTTGTAAAAGACAGATGAAGGGTTTCTTCTATGAAAGCCTTGGGGTATTTATAGAGTTCGGATAACTCTTCGAATTCATAACCAAATCTGATATTTAATATTCGGTTATGATTTGGGGCCACGTCAGCCTATCATTTGATAAAAAAAGACGGACAGTCAGTCGATCCAGATTCTACGCGCAGAGCAGATCTATGATTTTACGCTAAGTTGCTTTCTACGCTTCAGAGGCTACAAATCTACGATTTTACGCCCAGATGTTTTTATGCTCACGAGCTTTTACGCTCAAGAGGCTACAAACCTATGATTTTACGCTTGAGAGGCTACAAATCTACGGTTCTACGCCCAGATGCTTTTATGCTCACGAGCTTTTACGCTGAAGAGGCTACAAACCTACGATTTTACGCTCAGAAGCTACAAATCCATGATTTCACGCTCAGAAGCTTTTTACGCTTAGAGGCTACAAATCTATGATTCTACTCTTGAAAGCTGCAGATGGCCAATGGTAAGGGTTTACGCAGAGAATGCTCCTTCTTGGCTACAAAATATTTCAAGTGCCCAAAATATACAGAGTTTAACATTGAAGATGACTCTTCTTCCCGGGTCGATTGGAAGCTCATCCGAAGTCCAGCATTTTACACAAGTTCAAGTATGGCTTATTTGACGGCCATTTTTCGCCCTTTTTTAAGTGATTTTTGGGAAAACATTCTTGAAGATGACGGTCTGAAAATGAATTCTTGGTATCAGAGGAGTGACAGTTCAGGCATTTTACGCGACCGTTCGTTCAAGAAAATAGCATGATAGTTTGGATCTTCAACTTAAATGCTGAGCAGCTTTCTACGCGTCTTCTGTTACGCGTAAAAGACGGGACGAGATCAGATACTCTTTTATCAGAGTTGGCGTAAAATTACTCAGACGTGTCGAAGCTGCACACATTCAGACTTCCTAACAGCAAATATGGCAAATCATCATATGCGTAAAAGAAGACAATTTTATTAATCATGATTATATATGATGGAAATCCAGTTTACAAAGGGTTTTTCATCTTCATGATTACATATGATGAAAATCCTTTTTCTACAAAGGATTTCTCATTTAAAGATCACGTCGAGAATCTGTTCTGCCAGGTTCTCATATTGGTGGAGATCTTTTTCGTCTTCTACAGCAGTTCATCGACTTCCACAGTCGATGAACAAGAAAATGATTAATGGCGGGAGGATACAGAACTGGGCTTGTCTAAATTATTCAAGAGCCCACCCCCCATACGCCATGGCAGCATTCCCTAGAATTGTGTTGGGGGTTCAGACCCAACTCAATACTGGAAGACAAGGCCAGACTGTCTACCCTCGTCCACCGCCATGATGGAAGAAAATACAGCTTGCAAGCTGTGTGGCAAAATGAGACCCTTCCTCTCTCTTGGACGAATCGCCGTATGAAATTGCTGATCATCCCGAGCAAAGGAAGCTATGATATCCTTCCATGATCCATCGTTGTAGAGGACATTTGCTCGAAGATGCCTCTTTTTACGGTTCCTTACATGTTGGAAGAGCATGATTTTCTTCTTCCTCAAGTCAGCAAGACGAACATCGGCAACCATCTCTCTTTTTGGTGAGGAAAGAAGTGTGGGAGAAACAGGTTAACTCAGTCGCCTTTATATAGGCAGAGGAGATCACACCAAATCCCAACAAATCCCTAAATATTTGTCGTAAAATCAGCCTCGCGGAACGTGTCAGACTTGACCGATTCATGCTTCATTCAAAGTATTTCAAATTACGAGAAATTTGAAAACTTTGAAGGGGGTCTTGTAGAAGCATGAAAAATACGCTGAGGAAGTATACGCGTAAAACCCTCAACCCGCAGGAAGTCGCGTAAAACAAAGCTCCAGCACTGGGTGGCGTAAGACATAACTTCAGAGCCATTGGCGGATAGTGGAGCTTCAACGCTGTTTAAGCGTAAAATATAGCTCCAGAATAACCCGCGTAATACAGTATTTTCAGACTGTTTCAGCGTAAAAAGGTTGCTACATCGCCATTTTGGCATAAAACCCATCTGCTTTTAATGCAGCGGGAAATTGTACGAGGAACTCTTCGTATTCCTCGAATGAACCTGTCAGATCAAGTAGTGAATCTGACTCCAGACAAAGAGTACTACACGACGACCGAGAGGACAGCTGTAATAATAATTCTGTACAGAGCCACAGACTGTCGTCTAGTGACAAAGCCTTGATATAAGACATCGTTTACGCGTTCAGGGAATACGCAGCCCATTATACACGGGCAAACATGAGCTTTTACGCTCAGGATGAGACGATATCAATCGCCACGTCAAAAGCTGTTCTTCGTACAGAACTCGAGGCGCGTCTCTGCAGTTAATGCGCGTGATGGGGGAAGATCTCTGCATTAAATACATGAGATTTGGTTCTATTTTTAACGACTGGGTGAGACATAATTAGGGCTAATATGTCCACATCACCATCCCCGCACATTACGCCAACCAGGCTATTTTCAGCTATAGGAGCACGTTGTACGCTATCTCCTTGAAATACGCCGATCTGGCTATTTTTAATTATAGGAGTACGCCGTATGCTATCTCCTCAAAATACGGTAACTCAGGCTATATTTGCAAAAGTGCGTGATAAGGCTATTTGGTTCAGAATACGCTCAAGACCTCAGTCAAAGAAGGATAATCGGCTGTCTTTCCGCCTGCTACCTATCCATGCAGCATCAGGCTTTTACGCCTACTTGGCTTCTACGCCAACTATTCGGCTTCTATGCCTACTTGGCTTCTACGCCAACTATTCGGCTTCTACATCTACTTGGCTTCTACGCCAACTATTCGGCTTCTACGTCTACTTGGCTTCTACGCCAACTATTCGGCTTCTACGCCTACTTGGCTTCTATGCCAACTTGACGGCTTCTACGCCTACTTGGCTTTTATGCCAACTTGACGACTTCTACGCCAGTATGACAGCTATTTGGCTTCTACGTCAATCATCTCTACGCGAGGGGCAGTTACCTACGTGGCTTGCATGCCGTGATCTTCGCAGCAGTTATACACATTACCTCATAATGGGACACGCGTCACACGCAAATTTAGGAGATCATTCAGACGTGGGTAGCAGTTATCATAACCGCCGTGTAAAGAGCGCCATACTCTCCACTGTTCGACTTCTACGTCGACTGGACGGTTACTACAACTGGGCTCTATAAATAAAAATCTCTATTAACAGAGAAAGGGGGGATTTTGATTGGGGAGATCGATTTTTATCGAGAGAGAAGAGTCTAGAGCACAGACAGAGAGTAGTGATTGACGAGGCATCGAGCATACAATCTCTCCTACAACCTTTGAAGCTTCTCCTTCTTCCACAGCACTTCTTCGTCATCGTGTGGTCCAAGGGACAAAGTGATCGACCGCAGATCAGACTCCTATAGCAATATTTATCCAGACTCAAACTTTTGTACTTAATATCCTCGCATAGGATTAATAGTACTTCTTTTTCTTGTTTGTAAACCAAAGAAAGGGTTTCGTATAAACCTAGTTTTCATTTCTTTCGTTTATTATCAAACACCATCACCGCTCATGTAGATCAAGAGATAAGATAAGAGAACAAGATAAGAGACTCGCATGGTCTTGGATAACTTGTGCACAAGGGTAGGGTTCCTACAGATGTTACGCTGGTCGCACTGGGGCCGATCCGATCTGGACGAAACATTATGGATAGTCACTCTATTAGCCTAGCAAGGGTATGGAGGGAGGGCTTGTAGCAGGTTCGCTACTTGCATCTACAACCGTTACCGTCTACCCGACTATCGTCCAAAATGGCTTGTAGCACCAGTGACCATTCATATAGACCAAGTTTGGTTTGACCATTCATATAGACCAAGTTTGGTTTGATTACGACAATCCATATACGAGTCATTGGATTGAACCCAACCGAATATGAATCTGAGTAACATGTCTAAATCAACCAGAATCTGTAAATAAAATTTCTGAATTAACCCGAATCTCTGTATAATATGTCTGAACCACCTGAGCATCACAATCTGGTAAATATGAGTAACTCATGCACCTGAATCAGAAATACGCCTTAACACTTGTGTTGCTATGCCATTCTTTGATTTTATTATATATATTCGTGCTTGGCTAACTTAGTTAAATCTTTGGTCAGTAAAGGACGAATGGTAAGTTGGTAAGTTTTGCCATATTTCCCTTATATCGCACGGTGCACCGCCACATGGGTTAGGCTTTTTATTATACCATAAAACTGATCCTAAGGCAAGACTAGAAAGACAACATATTAGTTGGTAAACAGAACTAATATAACGTGTTTGGATTTGTCGAGCAGGCGAGAAGCCTCTCCACTAGTGCATTCATGTACTGATAACCCACCAGATTGCTTGTAGGGTATGGGAGAACCTCGTTCTATGTAGAGTATCCCTTCGTGCACGGTAAGGCGTGGAGTTCACTCTGGAGCCTTGGAATGTTGCGTCCGGAGCTGAAGCACATATATATAACATAATGTTATATTAGAACATCGCCTATGTATCATCCCATGTTCTAAGCTGCTTGGTACATCTTTATTTATTTTAAGTGAGAGAGAGAGAGAGAGCTTGAGTGACTTATAATCTCGGCCTAGTGCCACTTGTAATATATCTTGATTATCAATAAATAGCATAATTTTGTTTCATATTTGTGTTCATTCAATGCTTCTGTTATGATGACTCTGTAAACTTGTTACTAATCGCCTGTTCGGTTCTTATTCTGCTGCATTTGGACTATCTGTGCGACTCTATAGCTTAGTTATTCCATCGCCTATTCGTATCATGGCCTTGCACGGGTGCAGCTTGTGCTCGCATGGAATCACACCCTGATAGGAACGATCATCCTACGGGAGCGCTGGTGCAATAATTCACTCATAGCGGGGTTGGCCAATCCTGCGGGAGATCAGGACATGACATATTAGTATCAGAACACGGCTTTACGTCCTTGGACTTCTTATCGATTCTCTTAGTTTCGAAAGCCCGTTTGTGGGTTAAGAACATACGCTTTCTCTCAAAGTTCCAATAAAATATTCCATACAATGAGTCTAAATATTTTTGAACGTGCTTGTAAATGATATGATTTCTTCAGCGAGATAGTTATAAGAAGGCCTTTGTGTCAAACTTCGTGGGAATAGACTCGTGCTTGATATTTGTAAGTTATGTGCGAACCCAAATACCTTTACGTGATTAACAAGCGGGTTAGTGGACGAGATAAAATATCGTTTGGACAGTTAGCTATGTACACAGCCTTTCGGCTAAGTTATATTGAGTATTGTGCGCCAAGATCCTTTGGTACGAGCAAGTTTGCAAGCGAGATTGGGATATTGTTCAGGAAAGGATAAGTCATACTTAGAATGCCTATCGATAGACATGTTATCAGATTATCGCTACGGCGAATCTAGGGAGTCGTGCCTAGGTTTTGAGATATAGTTTAAACGGTTATTCGTATCGATAAGTTATGACTCAAAATATGGTTTACTGGACGACTATCGATAGAGGTATGTACAAGATTAAGATTATCGTTAAGGAACGATTTGGATGGATTGATTCGAACGCGATTGAGAATTTAATTGGATGACTCGATTCCTGAGTGGTGTATACGATAGCTCAGGAATGAATAAGCGATTTAAAGATTCATAGAGTATAGCTCAAACCCTGAGTGGTATATTGATCGTCTTAGAAGTTTTTGAATGAATCGAGGATTCAGGATAGCAAACGAGTCTAGCAGCAGGGAGATAAGGCTTAGTATAGGTAATGCCTAGCAAGTAATGAATTTGAAGGTCTCGTAGGATAGTTGGTTCGAACGAATGAGAATGTATTGAATAATTGATAAGGCTTATATCGAATAGGGATTCAAGGTAATGAAATCAATATCTTGGTTGAAAAAACTTAGTAAATCGTATGAACAATTTTGAATTAAATCAAACGAATTGAAACTTGAGTTGAGATGGAATAATCGAGGATGCAATCAGAGTTAGTGCAATTGGAATAAAGGCATGAAAAAATGATAGCTTACATAAAAATTTAGATTTGAGTAGGATATTGCTCGATAAAGTTTAGTTTGAGTACGAATGTTATGGTTTCGAATTTGGAAGACTTGATATGATATCGATAATTGAAAGATAGCACAGATTGGTACAAGTAAAGGAATATTGTGGTTTGATGATTGATGTAAGCGATAATAGACTTGATCTTTAATTTAAATGAACGATCTTAAATCTAGTTTGAAAGATAACACTCGACAACCAGGACCGGTTGAGAATGATTATTCCGTGGGAGCGCTGGCTTGGTGATTTCACGTCCATCGGGGATGATCGAACTCGCGAGAACATGTCTGATAATTATTCAGATAAACTCGATAAAATAGAATATATCGAACAAGAATAGACTTTGACTTGGGATTTGAACTTAGTTGTTTGAGAAATGCTAGAAGTAGACTACGAATTTATCGAATGGTAACATTGAAGTTGGATGATTTGGCTAGACAAATTATGATCACGGCATTAATAGTTATTAGATGAGCATGACTTGATGGATCAATATATAACTTGGATGAAACAAAGTATAGCGATAAGGTATCTGTTTGTTCAATTATAACCATATATTAACGTTCTTGTCTTGTGCGAGCGTAACTATTTGCTTGCACAAGCGTCATGCCTGGATAAGGACAATTATCCCGCGACAGCATTGGCGTGGTGATATCACGTTCAGCGGGGATGATTGAACTTGCGAAAGGCCAGAGCATAATAATTGAAGGATTATTTTGACTTATGGATCGACAAGATAAGACGAGTTTCAGGATACAAGTGAATCAAAAGTATTTTGTGGAGGAGTTAGTCTAGAATATGAAGTAAGTTATACTTGATGGTTTCGTGAACGGATACTTGAATCGTGTTGGACGACTTAGAGTTTATGATTGAGATTTGTAATTGAAACCTTAATCATGACTGGAGGTCTAGACTTAGAAAAGATTAGATATGTGGATTCTATCGAAACATATTCAAGGAGATAGACTATATGAATTATTAGGTTTGACACGCGACGTGGATATATCGTAAATTCGGTTGAACAACGTGCCATAGGAACGAATTTACTAAACAGACCCGGATCCTGTGCGATAAATATGTTGATGTGGATAGGATGATCTTTGCTCGATGTTTAAAAATCTGAGTGAAACAAGCTTGGGTAGAATATCCCGTACGAAAGAATAATGGTTTGACCTTAAGAATTGGGGCGAGTATCGTGCAACGATTCTGTACGATGAGAATCGTGAATGTGAACTGTACCTATGACTTTGTGAGATGACCTAACGGTTAGGCAAATAACCCTATGTAGAGTGAAAGAAGTGGTATGACTGACTTTAGAGTATTGCTTGGGCAAGCCATAGAACTGGGCAGCAACAACTAAGAGTTAGGCTTGGGTCGATAAGTGTACGTTGTATTTGACATAAATGGAATGGACGATAGGACTTGTATGCTAGTCGGTTAGAACGATATATTGTGCTTAACAGTTGTACAATGCTTGATTTGAGTGGGATTAGAAATAACTTGAATTTTGATTGACCCCGCTTGAGGCATTATTGTGATTCATAAGACGAGATCACTTAAGATTTTTGCGAGTAGCTGGTCCGACTTCGCTATCGCTAAGTTTGGTTGAAATACATATGTTTGGGGGACGCCTTGAACGTGTGCACTATCCAAGACTCAGTGATATGTTGAACTCGAGTGCAAAGACTTCGTTATCTCTAAGGTGGTTGAGATGCATATGTTTGAGGGACGTATTGAATATGTGCACGATCCAGATTCGCGATATGCTGATCTCGAATGTTAGTGCAAGTGAATATGTTAGATTCATGTAGACGAGTATAATAATTTGGTTAAGTTACCTCATCCTTAGATCATCGTACATAATAGATCATGCCCCGTGTTAAGCGATATATGTTTCGTGCTAAGGCACACTAGAGACCGAGTCGGAGCTTGAATTAAATGATAGAGTCATTCCTTGAGACGTACCTAGCCTACATGCGACACAGAATGGGGAGAACGAGTAGGAACTTGTGTTCGAACGGGTCTAAGGATACTGAGTAATACACTTGAGTTAGATTTGATAGTGTGTGATAGAACAGTTTGCGCTCAGGAAGTCTCGAGGACGAGACTTGTTCTGAGTGGTGTATAATATAACAACTTGTTCTGCATCAATACAGATAGACGATTTAAATGGCACAAGTGCGACGACCCGACCCACTTTGCTCAGTGAGAAGACTCGTTTGAGGCAAAGGAATTCAAACTTTGCCCTTCAAGAGTACAGACTTAGATTTTTAAAGACGCGCTCGAAATATCGCTCGGGTGATGCAAAATATCCTTAAGGTGGGTGGCTACGATGAACTTGTCCTTGCTTAGCCTACACACTTAAAAATACGGACAATACATGCTAGTCGTTAGGCGAATCACCTATTGCATGCAAATAAGAATACAACGCACCTAGCTAAGGGAATAATCCTATATTGTATTGCTTATGTTAGAATATGGAAATAAAATTTGACTTATCATTAGACCCTCGCATACTACCTTAGCTCCGTGCTAGTAGACTCTGCTTTATTGTCTAGAACTGGTCGAGTTGATGTCTTTATGCTATCAATCTTATATGAAATATTTGTCACAGGAATAATGCCACGGTATGGAAGCACAACACTGAACATGGTTCACTACCCGAGTCAGAAAGACTATCAAAATAGTTGTTTCCAAGCTAAGTAATGGAAGACATCGAAAGGCTTCGGGACCATAAGGTCACCAAGTATGTTTCCCTTATCGGGAATGACATAATAAATATTTGAAAAAACTATAAGAGAGTAATGGAAGTATTAATTAAAAGAAGTGAACTGTACTAATAAGTAAAGAAGAACAAGAATCATGGTTCGGGATGGCTTGTAGTGGGTTCGTTCCTGCATATACAACCATCGTCGTTTATTCGGGATGGCTTATAGCGGCTTCGTTCCTGTGTCTATAACCATCATCGCTCGTCTAGATCATGAGATAAGATAAGAGAACAAGATAAGATAAGAGACTCGCATGGTCATGGACAACTTGTGCACAAGGGTAGGGTTCCTGTGGACGGTACGCTGGTCGCATTGGGGCCGATCCGATCCGGACGAAACATTATGGATAATCATGCTAAAATCCTAGCAAGGGTATGGCGGGAGGGCTTGTAGCGGGTTCGCAACCTGCGTCTACAACAGTCGTTGTCTACCCGACTATCTCCAAAATGACTTGTAGCGCCAGTGACCATTCATATAGACTAAGTTTGGTTCAATTTTGGCAATCCGCATGCGAGTCATTGCATCGTCTAACAGAATCTGAATCTGAGTAACATGTCTGAATTAACTTGAATATATGAATAACATGTCTGAATTAACCTGAATCTGTGTATAACATGTCTGATCCACCTGAGTATCACAATCTGGTAAATATGAGTAACTCGTGCACCTAAATCAGAAACACGCTTTAATACTTCTGTTGCTATGTGATTCCTTGATTTCATTATATATATTCGTGCTTGGCTAACTTGGTTAAATCTTTGGTCAGCAAAAGAAAAAATGGTAAGTTGGTAAGTTTTACCGTATTACTTATATCGCACGGCGCACTATCACACGAGTTAGATTTTGTATCTTATGCCATAAAACTGAACCTAAGGCAAGACTAGAAAGACAACATAATAGTTGGTGCACGGAACTAATATAACATGTTTGGATTTACCGAGCGGGCGAGAAGCTTCCTTACCAGTACATTCATGTACTGATAATCAACCAGATTACTTATAGGGTGCAGGAGAACCTCGTTCATTGTGGAGTATTCCTTGGTACGTGTTAAGGCATAGAGTTCACTCTGGAGCCTTGGAGTGTTGCATCCGAAGCTGAAGCACATATACAGGACATAATGTTGGAACATTGCCTATGTATCATCCCATGTTGTAAACCATTTAGCACGTCTTTATTTGTTTCAAGAGAGAGAGAGAGAGAGAGAGAGCTTAAGCGACTTGTAATCTCGGCCTAGCACCGCTTGTAATATATCTTGATTATCAATAAAGAGCATGATTTTGTTTCATACTTGTGTTCATTCAATGCTTCCGCTATGACGACTCTATGAACTTGTTACCAATCGCCTGTTCGGTTCTTATTCCGCTGCATTCGGACTATCTGTGCCACTCTGTGGCTTAACTATTTCATCGTCTATTTGAATCATGGCCTTACGCTGGCGCAACTTGTGCTCGTGCGGTATCACGTCCTGATGGGAACGACCGTCCTAAGGTAGCACTGGCGTGGTGATTCACACCTAGTAGGGACGACCAATCCTGTGGGAGATTGGGATGTGACAAAGCATCCCCATATTCAGAAGGGATCTGTCCAGCACCAGTAGGAGTACCACCTACCAGCTAGAGCTCCAGTCCAGCAGCATCCACAGAGGCAGATGCAACATGATTTTCTTTATGTAAGAAGTCGGGCCATTCGTGAGATGTTTGCAGGAAAAGGCTTAAGGTGTGTCTGTTTTATGGGTCACCTACGCACCAGATGAAAGACTGTCCCACTGCACCTCCCATAGATGGAGCACCAACTCAAAGGGGTCCAGCTAGGCCACATGTGGCACAAAAAATTGTCCAGCACCAGCAGAGAGAGACTCCTCAACTGGACATAGCTTTTGTGATAAAGATCGAGGGGACCGATGCTATATGTGATGGGTTAGCATGTTTTGTTCTGTTCCTTTCCTTTCCAACTATTGATCTGCTTGATTCCTTAGTACCTTATAGTGTGTATCAGGATTTTTATGCTAGATTATAGTTAGTATTAAAACCCTTGATAGAGACTACAAGGTCATGACTAGTAGAGTTTATAACTATGCATGTTAGATGGCCAATGACATGATTTCTTTTTCAATAGAGTTTTATGCTTAAATAATTTTAGATAGGACTTTCTTAGACCATGAATAGATCGGGGTTGCGACCATAAAGAGGATCATAATTATAGGTTATATTTAGGAGAAGAGGAGGCTAGATGAGTGAGCAATACCCTAACTTAGAGGCGTGAGGTATCTTTCTTTCTTTTGTTCCTGTTCTGTCTTTTAATTTCGAGGATAAAATTATTTTAAGGGGGTAGATTTGTAACCACCTAAAATTAGGACTAGGGGTACTTTTGTCTTACCTCTTGAGGTTGTTAGCTTATAGTTATATTTAATTAGTGGTTAGTTAGAAGCAATTAGTAGTTATTTGTCATTGATAGAATATTTCTTCTAGATTAGTAAGATACCATCCATAACTAACTAGATTCTCTCCCTAACCAAATGATTCCTTTCCCATTTGAATTGGTTTTGAATTTAAAATAGAGAGTGGCAAACTTGTAAATACCACAACACATTCCCTACACGTAGCCGCCCCCCCTCCCTTGCCATTAATTTTATTTCTTTCCATTTCCTTTCTTCTACAATACTCTACTTCATCTTCTCTAAAGTTTTACACCATTATCCAAACTCTAATATCCTCCAATAAGCCGATTCCACCGTAGAAACTTTCCCAAACTTCTTCTAAGGAGAGATCTAATCTTGGGAGCACTAGGGAGAACAAGGAGGAGCATTAGCAAGGAGGTTTGGAGCTACTTCTTCTTCCATCACCATCAAATTTGTAAATATAAAAGGAGGACCCAATTTCCATTGTTATATTGCGATTTCCACCATTTTCATAGTTTAGAATATCTAATTATCGTGTAGGAGACCTCTCCTTAGGAGATCCAACCCTCTAGTAGGAGTATTAGCTTCTAACGGATTCTTCAGGGATAGATCTATGTGTTAGAAGTGTGATTTGGTAGTAATTACGAATTATGCACACCAAGTGTTTGTAAAATGGTCTTAATAGAATTTTTAGTCTAATTTATTATTGTGCTTGTGTCCATGTGTCCTAATTATGATATGGAGTAGTGGTGTCATGATAGAATGGAATATGCATGGTCAATTTTAGTAATTCATGTGTAAACGTGCTTATAATGGTTCAATTGTGTTTTAATACCTATTTGTCACAATTACATATGAATTGAGTGTTGGAAATGTGTATCCATGTGTCATGGTGCTTGTGTATCACAATTTGGGGCATGCATTAGCCTATTGGATTCATTTATATTAATTTCCATTTGGTTAGGTATTGGTATCATAGGTAGTTATGGTGAATATCTTGGTATCACTGAGATTTGGGTATCAATAAGTTAATATCATATGCTTGTGTTGGTATCCTACCTAGTGCAAGTTAGGAGTGTAAGTACTTGATTCATGAGTATAGGTGGATAAGTGCATTAGTGTGAGTGTTTGGGTGTGTCTGAAACTGTGCACAGGTGTATTATTGAGAGGTATTAGTGTTGATGTGGTGTATAAATGAGTGTGTGCATATGTGTTAGAGGGGAGTGGGTGTGTGCCTATATTGGATTGAGTGTGTGATACCAGGAAGTATCAGGGGGAGAGTATTGGTGCTGCAGGAGATCTTGCAACATGCGACAAGCTTGGCATCAACAGCCGCACTTGCTGCAACATTGGCAGCAGCCATATAATGCAAAAAAACCTATGTGTAGCAGTAAGTCCAGTATGTTGCAGGTATGCAACTAAACTGCAACAGCTAGTTACTCGAGCTATAGTTGCAGTTGCAGTGGCCAGGTCTACAATATGTGCAGATTACACTGGCCTGCAGCAGTATAACACCAACAAAAGTAGTGAGTGAAGTGTAGGGGAGGGTGATTTGAGTACTGCGTGTGTGTGCAATTTTTTTCCAGTATAGTAGTGTAGTTCAGATTATATATGTATATGTCAATGGAAAATTGAGTGAGTGTACAACTTGGTTTGAAGTGTCAACTTTGTCATGTGTATCAGTTGATACACAAGCCTGGGGTTGCTACCTGTAACCAATGTAGTGTCTAAGAGTTGGGGTGTGGCAATAGTGCAGGAACCGTGTTCAGGTTTGAGTTGTGTAGGGAGTTGTTTAAATATGTTCATGGGTGTTTGAAGGGTACATATACTCGAGCGTATCATAGGATAGGGTGGTACACAGAGTGTGTGTATCAGATATTAGTATAAGCGTGTGTACCTATGTGTTAAGTGTTATATGAGTGTAATTAGTGTGTTGGTCTTGGAAGAAAGTTCATGGATGAGAGGGAGAGTTCATATTCTTGTGTACCCTGGGTAATGCAAGAATTGGACAAGTGAGTATGTGCCTATGGTATGTGAGCTCGAGCTGTGTGAGGGTAGTGTATCATGTTGCATTCATATGAAGTGTCATGTGCACAAATGTGGCTAAGTATGTAAGGGTATACTCAGTTTTGTGTCTACATGTTTTTGTGTGTGTGTTTAGGTGTAATAAATTAGAGAAGTGTGTGAACCATGTGTCAAGGATTTGTGCAACAGATGGGTAGTGTCAACTGTGTGTACCAATAGTGAGTGTTAAGTGTTGGTAACCAAACACTCATTTGGACTCAAGAATATATATATAAACATACACACACACACACACACACACACACACACACACACACACACATTTGTACTCATTAGTAATAGGAAGTAATATACTTATATAGATGAGTAGGAAAGTGTTAAGGTATATAATTGGGGTACCAAGAGGTTAAAGATATGGGTATCAAGATACTAGGTGAAGGTTAAGGTATTAATGATACTTGTATATATATATATATATATATATATATATATATATAAAGTAGTGATAACTAGAATATCTATACTTGTAGGGTCTAGAAACCTAGGAATAACTTGGTAACAGCTTATATACCTATACATGCCAACCAAATAAGTATTAAAACACCCAAAAATAGGTATTGACCTAGTTTTACCTTATTAATCTAGAATTGACATAGAAACCTAAAAATAGGTATTGACCTAGTGTTAATGTCACTCCCCGTTTCCGATATACGTATTTGAAATATATTAGTTTTTCTGCTTATATTATTTGTTGCTTTCATATTAATTAGGTTGCATGTCATAGAGACTAGACCCATTCTTTGGTTCAATTAGACCCATGGTTTAATTGTTGGGTTGGTCCGGCCATGAGTTGAACCCATTGTCTAAACCTCAAACCCTAGCTATATAAGCTAAATTATTTCTCTCTCTTCCCTCATTCTTTATTTTCCTCTCTTTCTTTCATTTCTAGGCAAGTACACCTTGCACTACATAGAGAAACCTCTTGATTTTTAATTCTTGCTCTTTTTTGCTTTTTATTAGTCTATTATGTGCTCATGATAATTCTAAAAAAATTAATACTTGAGAGTTTTTGGTTTTTATGGGTGAATTTATGTAGATCTACTTTTCTAACATAGGGTTTTCATGGGTTCCAAAAGTTTTTCGTAGTTTTGATCTACTAAAACATGGTATTTTAGAAAACAATTTTTGGAATGGATGAAGCACTTCATTTCGAGTGTTTGGCTTTTGGTTCACTCAATTCGGAGATAAAATAAAGTTTTTATAAAGAAAACAAAATTTTGGTTTTGGAGCTTTCGCCGTGGCTGAACTTGCTGTTTGGGACGATGAAGATTTCATGCGGATGCCATAGAGGGTGCTATGCGGCATGAAAATGCTATACGACATGAACTCCTTGCCACATACTAGCATACGTCCAGCTCTTTTGGACGTATGACTGACAAATACACATGTGTTCTGAAGGGACTCCTTGTGTTTAATCGTTGAACGGATGAAAAATTCGCAAAGTCCAAGTGTCACGACCCGCACCCGGTTTAGGGGCACGAGTGCGTGGGTACGTCCAGCCTACGCCGCAGCATCGGCGGTAGAACGCTGTCAAGGTCTTGATACTATCTAGCCAATCTCACACAAGCATCCAATCTCCATAAGGAGACACGGATGACACAACTAAAATAAACACATACTCAATCACAGGATTACAGCACGATAAGATAGCGAAACAAAATTAAATACAACACAAGTCTAAAGTAATAATCAAACTCAACAATATCCCAGTCATCAAAAATTGCCGGAGACAAATCCGGTACCAATTAGTCTACTTAAAGAACTAACAAAATAGTAATTTTCGGCTAGACCTCCCAGAATCACAACTAATCTACCAAGTCTGCAGCTACTCACCATATGGTTCATAAAGTGTCGGACAGCGGTCCTCTAAGGCATAGTCTGGAAAAATATTTCCAGTCAGGAAGGAGCAAAGCACAATCTCAAATAACAGTTCCATTTAATTGATAAGGACTATAAAGTAATAAACATGTCATGCTAGCTACTGAGAAGACAGTGAAATAAATGCAATGGCAATTAAAGAGAGACAGGCAATGTAAAGAGACAGGCAATAGGCAATATGATACAGTCAGTGCATGTATAAAAATGAAAAGAATAAGGAACAATATCATATACGGGTGATGTAGTATATGATTTAAATAGGGAACTGTAATCTATTCTAAGTGTTTGAAATAGTAGTTCAAAATGTGATCGGCTTGGGAACATCTACGATAGCTACAGGGCCTGGCTAATCATGGGTGAAGAGCATGATTAACACTTACATTGTTCTATACTACAATAAGAGGTTATGATCACATTTCTTACTAACTACTTCCCCGCCCCCAACTAGTACTGTGGATCCAACCATGACACGTCACGATACACGAGCAAGTCCAGTTTATCATGTACGATGTCTAATATACATGTCGTGTACAATGTCAATACGATAATCAAGATAACATCTCATGACTGCAGATCCAAGCTATACTAGTCCGTGTAGCACAGTGTCAAAGATTCAGTTGTAACATTTCAGGATTATTGAATTTATAGAAATTATCAAGAAATTGGAAATTATCAGAGAATGTACTTGCCTTGGGTCCTTAGCTGGTATTTATTGGTGTCCTGTTCCAGAGTATCCCCTGGGTAAACCAACAGTCCTATAACATATCACACGTAAAACCACATTTGCATCAGATGCTACACTAACACAGTCTAAAAACACTGAGTTTGGGACTTCTCTAGGTATGATACTGGTCACCTAGGATCACCTAGTAGATTTACCAATTAACCATATTATCAATAATTAAACTTAATACATATATATATAGTTATACCAAATTACACGTATATAATATATATATAGAAACCTATCAGAAATTGTACAAAAATACATATATAATATATACACTGAATAGATGTATATAAATATATATTCATATACCAAAATACATCTTGTATCTATACCAATTAGATATATATATATAATTATACCAAATCGTACTTATACTATATACAGGTAATTATACCAATTTAAATTAAAACATACACATACTAAATTACGTATTTATATATATACCAAGTAGATTAGATATTTACATATACATATGCAATACATATATATTAAAATATAGAGATATACGTGAGATATATATATATATATATATATATACATATATATATACATACAAATACGCGTATATATATATATATAAAACATATATACACTAATACCCTCATACACTAAATTAAATATATACAAATTTCTTACATTATTTATATATATAATTACACTAAATTACATGTATATTAAATAACACAACTTACATATATACTAATAACACTGAAGGAGGGAGAGAGGAAGATGCTCACTGTGAGGGGCTCCTGGGTGGCCGGACTGCGGCAACTCCTGCCGGAGTTGAGCCGGAAGAAACCGCAGCGAGGGGAGAGAAGGTTGCAGCGGGATGGTGGACGAGCTCGACGTCGGCCGGAGATTGGTCTCGACTAGGTGAGGCGGTACAGCAGGGAAAGGGAGGAAATCGTCGATCTTGGACTGACGGGGGCGGCCGGAGTTGGCACCGACGCCGGGGCTGGGCAGTGAAGATGGGGAGGAGTAGGTGAGGTGGAGCCGCCGGGAATCAGGGAGCAAGGCCGCCGGAAAGCTGGGCTCGGGGAGGAGGTTGAAGAGCAGAGGGAGCGGGGTCTCGGCCGGGCAGCAGCGGTGAGGGGGCTGCTGCGGCCGCCGGACCGGAGGGAGGAGCAGCCGCAGCAGGTCGGAGCGCCGAGGGAAGGGTGGCCGGATGCTCGGGTCGGAGAGTGGAGGCTGAGGGGATGGGGGCTGATCAGTAATGGCTAGGGGGTTGGCCGTCGGCCGGCTGGAGGATCGGGCTCGGCTCGATGGGAGTCGTCGGGCTCTCGGGAAGAGGCCGGAGAGCACAGGGATGAACAGTATCCCAGTTTCCCCCTCCCCCTTTTAATTTGAAAGTTAAATTCAAATAAAAATAAGGAAGGAGAAGAAAAAGAAAGAAGAAGAGAAGAAAAGAGAAGAAGAAGAAAGGAAAAAGGAGAAGAAGGATTACATACGTAGGAGAGAGGGAGGAGGCTTGAGGAGGGTGGTGTTTCCTAGGTTGTCTAGGGATTAGGGTTTGATGTAGATAGGACATTAAATAGGATGAGGGTGTGGGTAAATCAAAGGTGAGGATGCTCCCAATTAAATGGGTGGTCCAGATTAAACATGAAGAAAATTTCATGTGGGGGAAAAATGCAATTTGGTCCACAAATAATTAACCTTTCCATTTGGTCTTGGACAATGGGGTGATGACACCTACAATTGAATAATTGCAACTTAGCCCCTTAAATTCGGAAAATTGCACAAACACATAAAATGACGAAACTTTGGTGGGCGATTCGGTGTCCGGTGTTTTGTAGGGTCAGGGGGCGCTGTAAGATTGGTATGGGCTCAATAGCAGGGCACTGGAATTAAATTGGGATTTCAGAATTGGTTAAAATAGTATCCTCAATTTAATTAGAAATAAATGCAAGTTGTGTTCAAAAATTAATTAGGAGTACATGGGGCCAAAATCAGGTCAGGTCATCAATACCAATAATGAAGAAGACTCAGAACTGAATATTACCCTAATTTAGGCCGCACGAAAAATAGGTCAAGATTGCCTCCAATTTCAATTGGAACGCACAACGATACAAAATAGGGATTTATTAAATAACGTCCGCGATGATTTTTGTACGACTAGAAATAATGCACAGAGCATAATTATGAGTTGCAAAAATAGCAGAATGGAAGGCGGGCATGTCTAGGACAAGATTGTGAAATTTGTTGGAAGACAAAAGCTAGGGTAGCGCTCCAAATATCAGAGCAAAGGCAGGGCACAAAAATATTAAATAAAATACGGTAATTAATTACAATCTCCAAATATTAAATTCTAGATAAAATAATAAAATCCAAAATTCTATAATTCGGACAGGTGGTCATCTACTGGGCTTCTTGGTCTAGTCTACCAGCTTAAAAATAAATAAACACTGCATATAATATTATATTTAAATTACACATCACACATTTATTTAAAAATCAAATATACTATCATGCAATTTATTAATTGTAACTAAAATAATATTAAATATTATAAAAAGTCAAAAATACCCCTGTTTTCGGAACGTGGTAGTGACAAGTCTACCCTCCTTAAAAGAATTTCGTCCTCGAAATTCAAAATCCTCAAAATAGCGTTTAATCATACTCATTATTATTTCCCTCAAATTTTAAATTCGTCATCCATGAAATCCGGTAATAATTCACAATGTCCTTTCACGATTTTTCAAAAATTCTGAAATTATTTGTATTCCTGAAAAATCCTCAAAATAGAATCAAAGTCCTTTTTATTAAAATTTTCCTAAAATTTTTTATTTAATAATTCAATACTCAGAATTTAATATCCACTCCTCTAATTTGACTTTTATCAATGCACAATTATAAAATGTAATCTCGTCTCACAAGTTTGAATTTAAATATTAGTCCATCAAAATTTTATTTCTCGATTTTCTCTTCCTCAAAATATTCAACAATTCGATACTCCAAATGCAACATCCAAATATAACATTTTAAAATTTATAACTTGCAATCAAATAAATATATTGATGAATCTCCCAAAATTTCCAAATTTTAATAACCAACTTAAATATGCCATAATCTTCCTGGAGTTAATAGATCATAAATTCTGCCATGTTAAATTCTTGGCCCTTTATTTAAATCGATGCTTATCCTCGAATTTTTTTTTTTTTAATCATCTTGTTAATCATCTTGTCTCTCCTGTCAAGTCATAACTCCTTTATGAATTTTCGTCATGGTAAAACCCCGATAATCATGATTTAAGAAAAAAATTTACCTACAGTCATACAACAACAACTTAGAGGAAACATGCATGGTTATGGCCTGTCTTATCATGGTATTGCATTCTCTGTCAGGGTGTACTACTAACTATCTCCTAACAAGAAAAATCATGAATACGAACTACAACACTAGGAAAATCAATCAATCAAGAGACGGAAACATTAGGAAGAAAAAGAAGAACCTGCTGGATTACAGATACAGTCCGAACTGATGGACAGGATCAGAGCTGCGCAGTACGATGATGAGACTCTGAGGAGTATCAGAGCACAGGTTCAGATGGGATTGTCGGACGACTTCACTATCGCAGATGATGGTTCTCTACGGCACGGCACGAGGATATGTGTGCCTAGCGGGGAGCTGCGCGAGGAGGTTTTGCAGGAGGCACACCGCTCTCAGTACTCGATGCATCCCGGTGCCAACAAGATGTATCGAGACTTGAGGGAGCACGTATGGTGGTATGGAATGAAGCGCGAGGTAGCACGCTTCGTATCTCGGTGTCTAGTGTGCCAGCAGGTAAAGGCAGACCGGCAGAGGCCAGGAGGTTTGCTTCAACCTTTACCGATTCCAGAATGGAAATGGGAGCACGTGACCATGGATTTCGTTTCAGGGCTTCCACGTTCTCCAGGAGGGAAGGATGCGATTTGGGTCATCGTGGACAGGTTGACCAAATCAGCCCATTTCTTACCTTTCAAGGTGGGCACGTCGACAGAGAAGCTAGCAGAGATGTACGTGCGACAGATTGTTAGGATTCATGGAGTTCCTGTGAGCATCATCTCAGATCGGGATAGTTGTTTCACTTCCCATTTCTGGAGGAGTCTGCAGGCTAGCTTGGGCACTCAGCTCAAGTTCAGTACCGCATATCACCCCCAGACAGACGGGCAGTCTGAACGGACTATTCAGACTCTCGAGGATATGCTACGTACTTGTGTTCTAGATCTCGGAGGTTCTTGGGAGGATCATCTGTACCTGGTAGAGTTCGCTTACAACAACAGCTACCAGGCCAGCATCGAGATGTCACCATTTGAGGCTCTTTATGGACGGAGGTGTCGTATACCGCTATCGTGGGACGACGTTGGAGAGAGAGCCTTGCTAGGACCAGAAATGGTCGTAGATGCAGCAGAGAAGGTGAAACTCATCAGAGACAGACTGCGAGTGGCGCAGGACAGACAGCGGCATTGGGCCGACAGCCACCGTAGACCCCTTGAGTTTCAGGTATAGATTGTTGTTTTCTGGTTGTGTTTGTTTGTTTGTTTAGACTGCGTGTTGAGACTATTTTTGTGTTAGGTTGGCGATCTAGTTTTCCTACGGATTTCTTTGACGCATGGAACGATTCGTTTTGGCAGAGGCGGGAAGCTTAGCCCACGCTACATCGGACCCTTCGGTATTCTTGCGAAGATAGGTGCAGTGGCGTATAGACTAGACTTGCCGCCTGCATTAGAGGGAGTGCATGATGTGTTCCACGTGTCGCAGCTGAGACGGTACGTGGCAGACCCTAGTCACGTACTTGATCACTCGGAGATTGAGGTTGGTCCGACGCTCAGCTACCCTGAGCAGCCCGTGGAGATCTTGGACCGCAGAGAGAAGGTGTTGCGGAACCAAACTATTCCCTTGGTTCGTGTTGCATGGAGACATCACTCTCCAGGGGAGTCGACCTGGGAGAGAGAGGACGAAATGCGCGAGCAATACCCTTATCTCTTCCAGACTTGAGGTATATTCCTTTTCTGATTTCATTCTTGTTGTAGTTCAGTCCAATTTCGAGGACGAAATTTCTTTTAGGAGGGTAGACTTGTCACTACCACTTTTCCATATAAGGGCATTTCTGTAATTTAACTATTTTTAAAAATTTATGTATTTAATTAATTGCTGAGTTTTATAAACTAATTATATTATTATTAGTGATATTTGGTTTAAGGTAAACCCTAGAACGCATTAGGGCAAACCCTAATGACCAAACCCTAATTGTGTAAACCCTATTCTAGCAAAACCCTAGAATTTTAAGATTAGGGTGAACCCTCAAAACCCTAGACTGACTTAACCTGAGACTATTAGGTCCTACATGACTTAACATAAAGGTTTAAACCTAAAGCTGTGCAAGGAAACCCTAGAACTAGGTTTATATATAAAGGAAGCTTCTCACAAAGCCATCCTTCATATAGACAGGAGAAACCCTAGCCTCCACAAGAGATACCATCTCCCCTCTCCAAAAATTCGAAACCCTAACCCTAGGTTCCATTCTCTCCTCCTCCAAAGCAAGGAAATCAGGAAACTTGGGTCAAGGAAACTCGGGAAGGAAGAACTTTCATAGAAGAACCTTCCGTGCAGGTAAAACTCTAGTTTTATTCCTTTAATTCCTGTTTTAGATGGTAATGGCCATTAGGAAACACCCCTGGCTGTGTAGATTCAAATTTTAGGGATTTTTGCAGGTAAAACCTAGGAGATCTAGGGTTTTGATGAATTTCGTTTGGTTTTCCCCAATTAACAGGAACCCTAACCCTAGGTATTGTAGGTAGACTGATTTCATCTCACAGGGAGTGGGTTGAACCCGAGTTTTAGGGTTTTATGTTGGGTTCATGAGTAATATTGTGGGATCTGTTTTTCTGCATTTCTGGTGTTCGATGAAATGTCTAGTAGGAACTTACCTATCTAGCTTATTCAATTTTTGCATAATTGATATATGAACTATATACATGAATGTATTTGTGTTGCTAATAGGTTGTGTGTTGTGTGTACATCGATGGAGAAATTCTGGGATGCAGTCGGGTATGTACAGACTGTGTTTGGGTTTCATGGTGTACTCGGGTTGAAGGGAAACTGTGCAGTTTTGTGTACTGTGTGTTCAGTGAGGAGTTGTGGAACTGTGTGTTCAGTGAGGAGTTGTGGAGCTGTGTGTTCAGAGCAGTCGGGTTGGGAGTATAGCTGGGGGGTTTAAGTATCTGTTAAACTGAACGTGTATGTCTCAGTATTGGGGAATGGGTTGTGAGGTTTATGTATCAGTAGGTTGTAAATGTGTGTGTGGGTATCAGTCCATCCCAGAAATCTGGGTGTATATGTCTGTATGTGTAGGTAACTCCAGGGGTACTCGAGCACAGGTGAGATGAGGGAAGTGTTTCAGTGCACTATGTGCATTGATTTGATCACAGCAGTGTGAAACTAGGAAATATTACCTATGGGAATTTCTGTGTGTTTGGAGTTAGGATATAGGGTGTGTTCTCAGAAATTTCCAGGTTAGTGTGTAGATTATGTGAGGGGCATTAGTGTTAGGGTGTAGGTGCCAGTGAGTGAACTATGTGGCAGGAAATGTGAGTGAGAGAACTGTGAGGTATCAGCATTGTAATGTATCAGCAGTGAGGTTTCAGTTGGGCAAAACTGTGTGTAACTCTGAGTGAGGTTGGTTAAGTTCAGTGAGTATCAGTATGTATGTGTACATGTGTTTGTGAGGGATTTTTCTTGTGTATGGACAGTGGATAGGTGTGTGGCTGTGAGAGTCCAGTGTAGGTGTACCTGTATTGTGCACTGTGTGAAAGGTTAACTGTGTGTGGGTGTATACTAGTGTCAGTGGCCAGGTTATTTCAACTTCAATGTAACCTGTGTGAATTGGGTGTAATATATCAGGAATTAGCTTCTGTACTGTGTCTGTGTGTGTGTATCCCAAATCTGGGTGTTATGTACTGTGTGTGGAGTATCAGGCAGTGTAGAATTCAGCACTGTGTGTAGGTTTACATGTAGTTGTGTGAGTTAAACTAGAACCTATGTGATTTGGCTGTGTGCAGTGAACAGGGGATGTATCTATGTGTGAGCTGTGAGCAGAAATTCATTGTGCAGTCAAGTATCAGTTAAGGAGTTGGGGGTTTTAATTGATGTTTATGTCATATGCATATGTACATGTGAGGGAGTTATGATGTGTGAGATTTGGGGAAATTCTAGATTTCAGTGTGTGCCAATGTGGAACTAGTGTGAGTATCAGTTAGATAAGGGTTGTGTGCAGTGTATTATTGTGGCTGTGTGTGTGTGTGTGTGTATTTCAGAACCTGTGTTTCAGTGGGTGTCTGAGTGCAAGGGGATTTTGTGCAGGGTTTTAGTATCAGTAAATTTCAGAGGGAAGTGTAGTGCAGTAGGTGGTTGTACACAGTCAGTTCAAAACTGAACTGTAGTTACAACTATATGGGGTTTTAGCTAAGCAAATGTTAAGTATTATGAGCATCTAGTTAAAGTATGCTATATATTTAAGGTATTAACTTTGTACTAATTAAAATGAGTTTTATATATAGTATCTAGTATCTAGTATCTAGTATTAGTAGTAATAAGCTAGTATGGGCTTAGAAACTTAGGTAAATACCTAGAATAGCTAGTTAGTAGCAAAATTAGACCAATTGACTCAGTTGGACCTAGTATTGACCAGTAAACCTTAGACATGACCTAGAAACCTCATTTTTTAAATTGTTAAGCATGTTATTCTTTTAATTCATTAATTAACATTGAATTTCCATAAATAGGTCATTGTGATTCCATTTTGGACCTCGATCCTCACACCTTGCTCAGGACCACAGGCGAGTACATTCTCTGACAGTTTTCATTGTTGATTACTTCTATAAATTGTAGTGTATTACATACTTGATTCCGACACTCTGGATACACGGGTTAGCACCCTAGATCCCCATCACGAGGAGTCGTGGTTGGAATCCATCGTGCTAGCTGGGGGATGGGGAACTATTAGTAGATTATGTGATCATATCCAAACATTTATATGCACCATAGCTCACCCCACTTCTCACGTCGGGTGCGGCCTGACCACTTATATGCTCCATAGCTGTTATATATGATTAGCCTGACCACTATATGCACCATAGCTAACCATGCGGTTAGCCTGACCTAAAAGAATCATAGCTAATCATATATAACCAGCCTGATCTAGTCCCAAGCCGATCACATAATAAACTAATATTTCAAACACTTAGCTAGATGTTTTATCTTATTTCAGATTACTTGTTCTAGCATTCACTATTTATTGTTCATTGCTAGATGCTCTATTTGTCTATTTCATTTTCTCCTGTACTTCTCATTTTCAGCATTTATTTCCATCTTGTATCTCTTACACTGTTTATAGATTTTGTCAATTTAATGAAACTGCTGTTAGTGCTTGTGCTTCGCTCCAATCCTGACTGGATAACAACATTTTCAGAGAACCTGGAGGACTTTTGCCCTACTCATTACGGTCCAGGAATAGAGGGGGATTTCACCCCAGAAATCCCAGAGGAGGTGCCTATCCTAGAGGAGAACTTGCCTGCCCATGCTTAGATTATTTTTCTGCATTTATTGTTTTAGACTGAGATTGAGACTGAGATGTATTTATTTTTATTGTGACTTTGTGAGGTCATTCAGACCCAGGATTTGAGTTGGACTTCTTGTGTTTGGTTTAAATAGAACTCTTTTCAATTCTCATCGTGCCATTACGTTTTAGTTGTGATTGAGTATATTATAGAACTGTGATTCATTTATCATTGTCCTCCGTACGGAGTTGAGATTATTTGACAGGATATATTATGTTTAGACCTAGACAGCGTTCTACCGCCGATGCTGCGGCGTAGGCTGGACGTACCCACGACTCATGCCCAAATTCCGGGTGCGGGTCGTGACACGTTTTTAGTGGTGGCCCATGCAGGTCTAGTCTGTAGTCAGTAGTCTTAGATTCACATTAGAGCGATATTGTAGTAATAGGAATTAGGCCAAGGATATGCTCAATCACAATTAGGGAATTCTGATTCTTATGATACTTTTCTTAATGATTTATTCCTTTAGAAATTTTTCTGTCCTTCCTTGATATCGTACCTATTGCCTTAATTAAATCTTTCGATCTGTCTTCAGGATGCCGCCAAGAAGATCCCAGAGACTTGGAGCAGCAGATTCAGAGTGGTCTGCCACCTCTCGTGCTGCCGGACAGACATCAGCAGCACCTCCTACATCTCCAGTACATGTGGGAGTGTCTGCAGCATTCGGGGGTCCTCCACCACCAGTTCAGAGGGTCCCCACAGCTACGACGGCACCACCACCTCCACCACCACCAGCTCAGCACCCAGGAGGTGTGCCCGTCGATGGGGCACAGATGTTCGCCTTGATTCAGGGCATGGTCGACGCCCAGAGGACGTCGGCAGAGGCCCAGAGAGTGCAGGCTGAGGCACATCAGGCCCAGACAGAGATGATAAGGGTGAACATGGAGAACGCTCATCAAGTGGCTCTCCAGGCTGTGGAGAGAGTTACTCAGCAGCAGCAGCGTCCTGATCAGCAACAACAGAGGCCGGGCACCATTGTGGACTTCAAGAGGATGATGCCTCGGGAGTTCAAGGGGACAGAAGGGATACTTTATGCCGATGACTGGCTAGAGGACATCGAGAGGAACTTGCGTTTGGCGCAGATTCCAGAGGCGCTCAAGATCGAGGCCGTTGGCAGCCAGATGTTCGACATTGCCTTGACGTGGTTTCGCACGGAGCCGAGACTCTTGCGCGGGGGACTCACTTGGGAGGCTTTCAAGGAGCTCTTCAAAGAAAAGTTCTTTCCTGATGTCGCCCTGGGAGCTTTGGAGAGTCAGTTCCATGACTTAGCCCAGGGGAGCTCGTCCGTCGACGAATATGCCGCGGAGTTTTCCCGCCTGAGCCGCTTTGCGCCATCGATGATTAGAGACCCGGGGGACAGGGCCCGGAAATTCAGAAAGGGGCTGACAAGAGAGATCAAGTCTCGCACGTCGGGACGTCGCACAGCTACCTACGAGGGCATATTGATGGATGCCCAAGTAGCCGAGGATGACTTGGACCTCAGGCCCAAGAGGGGACGCGATGTTACCGGAGGGGCAAACAGTAGTGCGGGAACAGGCAAGCGTCCACACTTTCAGCAACAGCAGAGACACTTTCAGCAACAGCACCAGGCACCAGCTCGAGGGCAGGTTCAGCAACAGCAGCAGAGGCAGACTCAGCCCGCCATCCAGTGTGCGTACTGCGGGAAGATGGGACATACTAGAGATATCTGCAGGCATAGATTGGGCTCATGTTTGTCCTGCGGATCGACGACACATCAGCTGAGGGATTGCCCTACCATTCGGACTCGTCCAGGTCAGGGTGGAGCAGCCGCCCAGAGAGGACCAGGCAGGGTACCTACCGTACCAGGAGGCCAACAACAGAGGGGACCACTTCCACCGCAAAATCAGAAGTTCGCCCAGCATCAGCAGCAGAGAGGTGCACCCCAGGGGCGAGCATACGCCATGGCAGTCGAGGAGATCGAGCCAGCAGGAGACTTGATCACAGGTTCGGTTCTTCTCGATTGTATCCCTGCATTTACCTTATTTGATTCTGGCGCTTCCCATAGTTTTGTGTCTGTATCATATGCACTTCGACATCATTTAGACACAGAACCATTAGCTAGGACTTGCAAGATCATGACTGGAGGAGGTATTATCCTAGTCCGTGATCACTGCAAGGACATGAGAGTGTCAGTAGGAGGCCGAGAGTTGAGCGTGAGCTTACTTGTCATGCCACTTCCGGGGTACGATATTGTACTCGGAATGGACTGGTTGAGCAGGCATCATGCTACTATAGATTGTTATAGAGGCAGAGTATTGTTTAGACCACCAGGAGAGCCGGAATTTGAGGTCGTCAGAGGAGCAGCGGAACAGAGCAGGAGCACATTTTGCGGAGCCAGGGCGGAAGAAGAGGAGTTGCCACATCCTCTGATAGCGGAGTTCCTGGATGTATTTCCAGAAGAGTTGCCAGGCTTGCCGCCAGACAGAGATGTTGAATTCTCTATAGACTTGGTTCCAGGAGCGGAGCCTATTTCACAACATGTCTATAGAGTCAACAACAGCGAGCTGGCAGAACTGAAGAAGCAAGTTGAGGAGCTGCAGGACAAAGGCTTCATCAAATCCAGTTCATCACCATGGGGAGCTCCGGTATTGTTCGTACCGAAGAAGGACGGCACGGTGCGCATGTGCATTGATTATAGAGCTTTGAACAATGTCACTATCAAGAACAAGTACCCGCTGCCGAGGATAGATGATCTTTTCGATCAGTTGAGCGGGGCGAGGGTGTTTTCGAAGATTAATTTGAGGTCAGGCTATCACCAGGTGAAGGTGAAGAAAGAAGACACGCCGAAGACAGCTTTTCGGACCAGATACGGCCAGTTTGAGTTCATGGTGATGCCATTTGGTTTAACTAATGCACCGGCAGTATTCATGAACTTGATGAACAAGGTGTTCCACCAGTACCTTGACAAGTTCGTGGTGGTGTTCATTGACGATATTCTTGTGTATTCCAAGACACCGGAGGAGCACGAAGAGCACCTGAGATTGGTCTTAGAGACTCTCAGGAGGGAGAAGCTGTACGGGAAACTCTCTAAGTGTGAATTCTTCCTTGACAAGGTCGAATTTCATGGGCATGTGGTATCGGGTGACGGTATCTCGGTTAACCCACAGAAGATCGAGGCAGTAGAGTCGTGGGCTACCCCCAGTTCGGTAGCTGAGATCAGGAGTTTTCTCGGGTTAGCAGGATACTACAGGAGGTTTGTACAAGACTTCTCCAAGATTGCAGCGCCAATGACCAGACTGACTAGGAAGGATGTGGATTTTGTGTGGACGGAGGAGTGCCAGGCTGCATTTGATGAGCTGAAGAAGAGGTTGACGACAGCCCCAATTTTGACGTTGCCATCAGGGTCAGGCGGTTTTACCATCTACAGTGATGCTTCAGGGAAGGGTCTGGGATGTGTTCTTCAGCAGCACGGGAAGGTAATTGCCTATGCTTCCAGGCAGTTACGCCCTCATGAAAAGAATTATCCCACCCACGACTTAGAGTTGGCAGCAGTTATTTTCGTTCTAAAGCTGTAGAAATATTACTTGTACGAAGAGCGTGTGGAGATCTTCACAGACCACAAGAGCTTGAAGTACGTATTCACACAGAAGGAGCTGAACATGAGACAGAGGAGGTGGTTGGAGTTGATGAAGGACTTTGACATCTCATTGCAGTACCATCCAGGGAAGGCTAACGTAGTCGCCGATGCCTTGAGCAGGTATCCGATGGCTATGTACTTGACGACAGATAGGCATTTGTTGGCTGATATGGAAAGCTTGGAGATTGAGGTGTTAGTTCCCGGTACTGAGATCCAGATGTGGGGATTACAGATACAGTCCGAACTGATGGACAGGATCAGAGCTGCGCAGTACGATGATGAGACTCTGAGGAGTATCAGAGCACAGGTTCAGATGGGATTGTCGGACGACTTCACTATCGCAGATGATGGTTCTCTACGGCACGGCACGAGGATATGTGTGCCTAGCGGGGAGCTGCGCGAGGAGGTTTTGCAGGAGGCACACCGCTCTCAGTACTCGATGCATCCCGGTGCCAACAAGATGTATCGAGACTTGAGGGAGCACGTATGGTGGTATGGAATGAAGCGCGAGGTAGCACGCTTCGTATCTCGGTGTCTAGTGTGCCAGCAGGTAAAGGCAGACCGGCAGAGGCCAGGAGGTTTGCTTCAACCTTTACCGATTCCAGAATGGAAATGGGAGCACGTGACCATGGATTTCGTTTCAGGGCTTCCACGTTCTCCAGGAGGGAAGGATGCGATTTGGGTCATCGTGGACAGGTTGACCAAATCAGCCCATTTCTTACCTTTCAAGGTGGGCACGTCGACAGAGAAGCTAGCAGAGATGTACGTGCGACAGATTGTTAGGATTCATGGAGTTCCTGTGAGCATCATCTCAGATCGGGATAGTCGTTTCACTTCCCATTTCTGGAGGAGTCTGCAGGCTAGCTTGGGCACTCAGCTCAAGTTCAGTACCGTATATCACCCCCAGACAGACGGGCAGTCTGAACGGACTATTCAGACTCTCGAGGATATGCTACGTACTTGTGTTCTAGATCTCGGAGGTTCTTGGGAGGATCATCTGTACCTGGTAGAGTTCGCTTACAACAACAGCTACTAGGCCAGCATCGAGATGTCACCATTTGAGGCTCTTTATGGACGGAGGTGTCGTACACCGCTATCGTGGGACGACGTTGGAGAGAGAGCCTTGCTAGGACCAGAAATGGTCGTGGATGCAGCAGAGAAGGTGAAACTCATCAGAGACAGACTGCGAGTGGCGCAGGACAGACAGCGGCATTGGGCCGACAGCCACCGTAGACCCCTTGAGTTTCAGGTATAGATTGTTGTTTTCTGGTTGTGTTTGTTTGTTTGTTTAGACTGCGTGTTGAGACTATTTTTGTGTTAGGTTGGCGATCTAGTTTTCCTACGGATTTCTTTGACGCATGGAACGATTCGTTTTGGCAGAGGCGGAAAGCTTAGCCCACGCTACATCGGACCCTTCGGTATTCTTGCGAAGATAGGTGCAGTGGCGTATAGACTAGACTTGCCGCCTGCATTAGAGGGAGTGCATGATGTGTTCCACGTGTCGCAGCTGAGACGGTACGTGGCAGACCCTAGTCACGTACTTGATCACTCGGAGATTGAGGTTGGTCCGACGCTCAGCTACCCTGAGCAGCCCGTGGAGATCTTGGACCGCAGAGAGAAGGTGTTGCGGAACCAAACTATTCCCTTGGTTCGTGTTGCATGGAGACATCACTCTCCAGGGGAGTCGACCTGGGAGAGAGAGGACGAAATGCGCGAGCAATACCCTTATCTCTTCCAGACTTGAGGTATATTCCTTTTCTGATTTCATTCTTGTTGTAGTTCAGTCCAATTTCGAGGACGAAATTTCTTTTAGGAGGGTAGACTTGTCACTACCACTTTTCCATATAAGGGCATTTCTGTAATTTAACTATTTTTAAAAATTTATGTATTTAATTAATTGCTGAGTTTTATAAACTAATTATATTATTATTAGTGATATTTGGTTTAAGGTAAACCCTAGAACGCATTAGGGCAAACCCTAATGACCAAACCCTAATTGTGTAAACCCTATTCTAGCAAAACCCTAGAATTTTAAGATTAGGGTGAACCCTCAAAACCCTAGACTGACTTAACCTGAGACTATTAGGTCCTACATGACTTAACATAAAGGTTTAAACCTAAAGCTGTGCAAGGAAACCCTAGAACTAGGTTTATATATAAAGGAAGCTTCTCACAAAGCCATCCTTCATATAGACAGGAGAAACCCTAGCCTCCACAAGAGATACCATCTCCCCTCTCCAAAAATTCGAAACCCTAACCCTAGGTTCCATTCTCTCCTCCTCCAAAGCAAGGAAATCAGGAAACTTGGGTCAAGGAAACTCGGGAAGGAAGAACTTTCATAGAAGAACCTTCCCTGCAGGTAAAACTCTAGTTTTATTCCTTTAATTCCTGTTTTAGATGGTAATGGCCATTAGGAAACACCCCTGGCTGTGTAGATTCGAATTTTAGGGATTTTTGCAGGTAAAACCTAGGAGATCTAGGGTTTTGATGAATTTCGTTTGGTTTTCCCCAATTAACAGGAACCCTAACCCTAGGTATTGTAGGTAGACTGATTTCATCTCACAGGGAGTGGGTTGAACCCGAGTTTTAGGGTTTTATGTTGGGTTCATGAGTAATATTGTGGGATCTGTTTTTCTGCATTTCTGGTGTTCGATGAAATGTCTAGTAGGAACTTACCTATCTAGCTTATTCAATTTCTGCATAATTGATATATGAACTATATACATGAATGTATTTGTGTTGCTAATAGGTTGTGTGTTGTGTGTACATCGATGGAGAAATTCTGGGATGCAGTCGGGTATGTACAGACTGTGTTTGGGTTTCATGGTGTACTCGGGTTGAAGGGAAACTGTGCAGTTTTGTGTACTGTGTGTTCAGTGAGGAGTTGTGGAACTGTGTGTTCAGTGAGGAGTTGTGGAGCTGTGTGTTCAGAGCAGTCGGGTTGGGAGTATAGCTGGGGGGTTTAAGTATCTGTTAAACTGAACGTGTATGTCTCAGTATTGGGGAATGGGTTGTGAGGTTTATGTATCAGTAGGTTGTAAATGTGTGTGTGGGTATCAGTCCATCCCAGAAATCTGGGTGTATATGTCTGTATGTGTAGGTAACTCCAGGGGTACTCGAGCACAGGTGAGATGAGGGAAGTGTTTCAGTGCACTATGTGCATTGATTTGATCACAGCAGTGTGAAAGTAGGAAATATTACCTATGGGAATTTCTGTGTGTTTGGAGTTAGGATATAGGGTGTGTTCTCAGAAATTTCCAGGTTAGTGTGTAGATTATGTGAGGGGCATTAGTGTTAGGGTGTAGGTGCCAGTGAGTGAGCTATGTGGCAGGAAATGTGAGTGAGAGAACTGTGAGGTATCAGCATTGTAATGTATCAGCAGTGAGGTTTCAGTTGGGCAAAATTGTGTGTAACTCTGAGTGAGGTTGGTTAAGTTCAATGAGTATCAGTATGTATGTGTACATGTGTTTGTGAGGGATTTTTCTTGTGTATGGACAGTGGATAGGTGTGTGGCTGTGAGAGTCCAGTGTAGGTGTACCTGTATTGTGCACTGTGTGAAAGGTTAACTGTGTGTGGGTGTATACTAGTGTCAGTGCCCAGGTTATTTCAACTTCAATGTAACCTGTGTGAATTGGGTGTAGTATATCAGGAATTAGCTTCTGTACTGTGTCTGTGTGTGTGTATCCCAAATCTGGGTGTTATGTACTGTGTGTGGAGTATCAGGCAGTGTAGAATTCAGCACTGTGTGTAGGTTTATATGTAGCTGTGTGAGTTAAACTAGAACCTATGTGATTTGGCTGTGTGCAGTGAACAGGGGATGTATCTATGTGTGAGCTGTGAGCAGAAATTCATTGTGCAGTCAAGTATCAGTTAAGGAGTTGGGGGTTTTAATTGATGTTTATGTCATATGCATATGTACATGTGAGGGAGTTATGATGTGTGAGATTTGGGGAAATTCCAGATTTCAGTGTGTGCCAATGTGGAACTAGTGTGAGTATCAGTTAGATAAGGGTTGTGTGCAGTGTATTATTGTGGCTGTGTGTGTGTGTGTGTGTGTGTATTTCAGAACCTGTGTTTCAGTGGGTGTCTGAGTGCAAGGGGATTTTGTGCAGGGTTTTAGTATCAGTAAATTTCAGAGGGAAGTGTAGTGCAGTAGGTGGTTGTACACAGTCAGTTTAAAACTGAACTGTAGTTACAACTATATGGGGTTTTAGCTAAGCAAATGTTAAGTATTATGAGCATCTAGTTAAAGTATGCTATATATTTAAGGTATTAACTTTGTACTAATTAAAATGAGTTTTATATATAGTATCTAGTATCTAGTATCTAGTATTAGTAGTAATAAGCTAGTATGGGCTTAGAAACTTAGGTAAATACCTAGAATAGCTAGTTAGTAGCAAAATTAGACCAATTGACTCAGTTGGACCTAGTATTGACCAGTAAACCTTAGACATGACCTAAAAACCTCATTTTTTAAATTGTTAAGCATGTTATTCTTTTAATTCATTAATTAACATTGAATTTCCATAAATAGGTCATTGTGATTCCATTTTGGACCTCGATCCTCACACCTTGCTCAGGACCACAGGCGAGTACATTCTCTGACAGTTTTCATTGTTGATTACTTCTATAAATTGTAGTGTATTACATACTTGATTCCGACACTCTGGATACACGGGTTAGCACCCTAGATCCCCATCACGAGAAGTCGTGGTTGGAATCCATCGTGCTAGCTGGGGGATGGGGAACTATTAGTAGATTATGTGATCATATCCAAACATTTATATGCACCATAGCTCACCCCACTTCTCACGTCGGGTGCGGCCTGACCACTTATATGCTCCATAGCTGTTATATATGATTAGCCTGACCACTATATGCACCATAGCTAACCATGCGGTTAGCCTGACCTAAAAGAATCATAGCTAATCATATATAACCAGCCTGATCTAGTCCCAAGCCGATCACATAATAAACTAATATTTCAAACACTTAGCTAGATGTTTTATCTTATTTCAGATTACTTGTTCTAGCATTCACTATTTATTGTTCATTGCTAGATGCTCTATTTGTCTATTTCATTTTCTCCTGTACTTCTCATTTTCAGCATTTATTTCCATCTTGTATCTCTTACACTGTTTATAGATTTTGTCAATTTAATGAAACTGCTGTTAGTGCTTGTGCTTCGCTCCAATCCTGACTGGATAACAACATTTTCAGAGAACCTGGAGGACTTTTGCCCTACTCATTACGGTCCAGGAATAGAGGGGAATTTCACCCCAGAAATCCCAGAGGAGGTGCCTATCCTAGAGGAGAACTTGCCTGCCCATGCTTAGATTATTTTTCTGCATTTATTGTTTTAGACTGAGATTGAGACTGAGATGTATTTATTTTTATTGTGACTTTGTGAGGTCATTCAGACCCAGGATTTGAGTTGGACTTCTTGTGTTTGGTTTAAATAGAACTCTTTTCAATTCTCATCGTGCCATTACGTTTTAGTTGTGATTGAGTATATTATAGAACTGTGATTCATTTATCATTGTCCTCCGTACGGAGTTGAGATTATTTGACAGGATATATTATGTTTAGACCTAGACAGCGTTCTACCGCCGATGCTGCGGCGTAGGCTGGACGTACCCACGACTCATGCCCAAATTCCGGGTGCGGGTCGTGACAAATATAACCATGGTTCAATAATGCATCCAAGTTTGATTCCTCTACCCCTTTAGTACCACACTTCCTGTTCTACTTTAGTACACCACTGCTAGTTCTCGTCCCTACTACAATTGTCCATACTATTTGTTCTTATCACTCAAGTGCACACCAAGTGTAACTCACCATACTAAGTGCTAAACCCTTTCTAATACAACTCTAGATGGACACCCATGTCAGTCTGCGGTGCTACCTCAATCATGCTCAAGCCATCAGATCCTTACACATGTATATCATCTACTCATATATTAATATTCATATCTCTCATCTACCATAAAATTAATCCTCAAAATAATCGTCAAGGTTTAACTTCTCGAACAACCTTAAATAAAATGCATATATTTCCTCAATAGTCAAATACTCAACATCGAAATAAAAATTTTAATCACTTCTAAAATCTTTGTAGCCTTGACCATGTTTATTGAATTCATATTTGAAATCCAAAAATTTAATGACATAATCTCAACTCCTCAATTATTCCTAAAATAAAATCTTATTTCCACTTTTTATTTATAAATCCACAAATGTACATATCAGTGCTCACGGTCTCTGATACTCAAGGTGCACTCAATGCATCTAGTGTCTATAACTGTGTACTAAAATTGTACTGCCTGAATCACTTGCACCATTATCTCCAATGATCGAAGTTATCATCACCTGTAATTTCTTTCATGATTTTAATTTATGTCAACTGGTATATTATCCGATTATCATTACGCAGAGTGCTTACTATTTTGAGCGTCGTTCTCGACTAATCCTCGATATAGGACCATTAGCACTCTTGGTATTATATCACTAGCTTCATTAATGGATCATTCATCAAGCTCATTATAACTCATGATTATATGTATCTACTATAACACTCATGTTTCTTTACTCTCATGGGTATGTGTATGGTTCCTCATCTCGATTGTTGTATATGTATTTTCTTTTAACCTTTATAGCCTGTTAAACTAATCCGTGATACGCTTCACCATTTTTATTACTAATTCCAATATTTCTCTTCTCATGACATCTCATTAATACCCTTTATGTATATACATTTATTTACTCTTGACACACCCAAGTAATCAATCATCAAATTGAACATCATGCTCCATTAATCTTTAACACAATTCCTTGATACTTAATTGTTTACATAGATCATCCCATTACATAAATTCATGACTATCCAGGACGGGTATACTGGCTCTGATACTAATTCTGAGAACTATCACTGATACTCTATACTCTCCTTCTACTCTCAGTCTCTAATGATACTTATCCCAGAACCATTGTTACAAGGTACTATGCTAAGGGCTAACTCTAGATTAAAGCCTACTGCTCACATGTCCAACTAGGAAACACTTACAACTTACTAGCAACACTAAGTCAATACTAATACTCAAGACACAGACATAATTACAGGTCACTAATTATCATACTTAATAAGGAATCCTCAAAGAATAGGAGCTCAAAAAGTCTGGATTGAGGACTGAAGGTGTTTCTACTGCTAGCAACCAAAAGAAACGATGGAATAAAGTCTTGTATAACAGAAATAGATAAGTGTTGAGATGATACTTTAAGAACCATTTTAAGATACAACCTGATAATCATACACGTCTGTCTAAAATCATGACACTCAGAATCCTCGCCACGCCAGTAAGCATAGATGCGATAAACGACAGGTTCCGTAACTAAGGTATGCCACTCTATAATCATGTCATCTAGAATCTTCGCCACGCCAACCGGTATGGCTGCGAGAAATTCTAAATTTCATAACTAAAGTATGTACATCCAAGTCAGGTTCCTACGTTCTCGTCATGACAGCTAATATGGCTGCGATAAACTCTAGGTTCCATAACCAAAGTAGACGTTTTACCTTTCTCACTGTCCTCATCAACATATGTCATCAGATAATACCGTAAAGTTCAGTCCGTAAAATTTATCTCGATATGAAATCAAAACTCAACAACGATACCAAGAATTAAATTTAACAACTGGTCAACAAGAATCAAACTCAATATCAACAAGTGAGAACGGACAAAAACAAGGGGAAGGATTTAAATTGGAATTTATAATGAGATTCTCAAGGGTTATCCCAGGAATCTCTCAAGGAATTGTGATTGAGTATTCGCTCTCGTCCTAGTATCCTATGTCCTAGATCCTATCGCAGGCACGCAATAGTGTAACAAAGCTGCCACACTACTACGACATCGCACAACTCGCGAAGTCTGACCTGCATGGGCCACCACTAAAAACGTGTCACGACCCGCACCCGGTTTAGGGGCACGAGTGCGTGGGTACGTCCAGCCTACGCCGCAGCATCGGCGGTAGAACGTTGTCAAGGTCTTGATACTATCTAGCCAATCTCACACAAGCATCCAATCTCCATAAGGAGACACGGATGACACAACTAAAATAAACACATACTCAATCACAGGATTACAGCACGATAAGATAGCGAAACAAAATTAAATACAACACAAGTCTAAAGTAATAATCAAACTCAACAATATCCCAGTCATCAAAAATTGTCGGAGACAAATCCGGTACCAATTAGTCTACTTAAAGAACTAACAAAATAGTAATTTCCGGCTAGACCTCCCGGAATCACAACTAATCTACCAAGTCTGCAGCTACTCACCATATGGTCCATAAAGTGTCGGACAGCGGTCCTCTAAGGCATAGTCTGGAAAAATATTTCCAGTCAGGAAGGAGCAAAGCACAATCTCAAATAACAGTTCCATTTAATTGATAAGGACTATAAAGTAATAAACATGTCATGCTAGCTACTGAGAAGACAGTGAAATAAATACAATGGCAATTAAAGAGAGACAAACAATGTAAAGAGACAGGCAATAGGCAATATGATACAGTCAGTGCATGTATGAAAATGAAAAGAACAAGGAACAATATCATATACGGGTGATGTAGTATATGATTTAAATAGGGAACTATAATCTATTCTAAGTGTTTGAAATAGTAGTTCAAAATGTGATCGGCTTGGGAACATGTACGATAGCTACAGGGCCTGGCTAATCATGGGTGAAGAGCATGATTAACACTTACATTGTTCTATACTACAATAAGAGGTTATGATCATATTTCTTACTAACTACTTCCCCGCCCCCAACTAGTACTGTGGATCCAACCATGACACGTCACGATACACGAGCAAGTCCAGTTTATCATGTACGATGTCTAATATACATATCGTGTACAATATCAATACGATAATCAAGATAACATCTCATGACTGCAGATCCAAGCTATACTAGTCCGTGTAGCACAGTGTCAAAGATTCAGTTGTAACATTTCAGGATTATTGAATTTATAGAAATTATCAAGAAATTGGAAATTATCAGAGAATGTACTTGCCTTGGGTCCTTAGCTGGTATTTATTGGTGTCCTGTTCCAGAGTATCCCCTGGGTAAACCAACAGTCCTATAACATATCACACGCAAAACCACATTTGCATCAGATGCTACACTAACACAGTCTAAAAACACTGAGTTCGGGACTTCTCTAGGTATGATACTGGTCACCTAGGATCACCTAGTAGATTTACCAATTAACCATATTATCAATAATTAAACTTAATACATATATATATAGTTATACCAAATTACACGTATATAATATATATATAGAAACCTATCAGAAATTGTACAAAAATACGTATATAATATATACACTGAATAGATGTATATAAATATATATTCATATACCAAAATACATCTTGTATCTATACCAATTAGATATATATATATAATTATACCAAATCGTACTTATACTATATACAGGTAATTATACCAATTTAAATTAAAACATACACATACTAAATTACGTATTTATATATATACCAAGTAGATTAGATATTTACATATACATATGCAATACATATATATTAAAATATAGAGATATACGTGAGATATATATATATATATATATATATATATATATATATATATATATATATATATATATATATATATATATATATATATATACATATATATATACATACAAATACGCGTATATATATATATATAAAACATATATACACTAATACCCTCATACACTAAATTAAATATATACAAATTTCTTACATTAATTATATATATAATTACACTAAATTACATGTATATTAAATAACACAACTTACATATATACTAATAACACTGAAGGAGGGAGAGAGGAAGATGCTCACTGTGAGGGGCTCCTGGGTGGCCGGACTGCGGCAACTCCTGCCGGAGTTGAGCCGGAAGAAACCGCAGCGAGGGGAGATAAGGTTGCAGCGGGATGGTGGACGAGCTCGACGTCGGCCGGAGATTGGTTTCAACTAGGTGAGACGGTACAGCAGGGAAAGGGAGGAAATCGTCGATCTTGGACTGACGGGGGCGGCCGGAGTTGGCACCGACGCCGGGGCGGGGCAGTGAAGATGGGGAGGAGTAGGTGAGGTGGAGCCGTCGGGAATCAGGGAGCAAGGCCGCCGGAAAGCTGGGCTCGGGGAGGAGGTTGAAGAGCAGAGGGAGCGGGGTCTCGGCCGGGCAGCAGCGGTGAGGGGGCTGCTGCGGCCGCCGGACTGGAGGGAGGAGCAGCCGCAGCAGGTCGGAGCGCCGAGGGAAGGGTGGCCGGATGCTCGGGTCGGAGAGTGGAGGCTGAGGGGATGGGGGCTGATCAGTAATGGCTAGGGGGTTGGCCGCCGGCCGGCTGGAGGATCGGGCTCGGCTCGATGGGAGTCGTCGGGCTCTCGGGAAGAGGCCGGAGAGCACAGGGATGAACAGTATCCCAGTTTCCCCCTCCCCCTTTTAATTTGAAAGTTAAATTCAAATAAAAATAAGGAAGGAGAAGAAAAAGAAAGAAGAAGAGAAGAAAAGAGAAGAAGAAGAAAGGAAAAAGGAGAAAAAGAATTACATACGTAGGAGAGAGGGAGAAGGCTTGAGGAGGGTGGTGTTTCCTAGGTTGTCTAGGGATTAGGGTTTGATGTAGATAGGACATTAAATAGGATGAGGGTGTGGGTAAATCAAAGGTGAGGATGCTCCCAATTAAATGGGTGGTCCAGATTAAACATGAAGAAAATTTCATGTGGGGGAAAAATGCAATTTGGTCCACAAATAATTAACCTTTCCATTTGGTCTTGGACAATGGGGTGATGACACCTACAATTGAATAATTGCAACTTAGCCCCTTAAATTCGGGAAATTACACAAACACATAAAATAAGGAAAATTTGGCGGGCGATTCAGTGTCCGGTGTTTTGTAGGGTCAGGAGGCGCTGTAAGATTGGTATGGGCTCAATAGCAGGGCACTGGAATTAAATTGGGATTTCAGAATTGGTTAAAATAGTATCCTCAATTTAATTAGAAATAAATGCAAGTTGTGTTCAAAAATTAATTAGGAGTACATGGGGCCAAAATTAGGTCAGGTCATCAATACCAATAATGAAGAAGACTCAGAACAGAATATTACCCTAATTTGGGCCACACGAAAAATAGGTCAAGATTGCCTCCAATTTTAATTGGAACGCACAACGATACAAAATAGAGATTTATTAAATAACGTCCGCGACAATTTTTGTGCGACTAAAAATAATGCACAGAGCATAATTATGAGTTGCAAAAATAGCAGAATGGAAGGCGGGCATGTCTAGGACAAGATTGTGAAATTTGTTGGAAGACAAAAGCTAGGGTAGCGCTCCAAATATCAGAGCAAAGGCAGGGCGCAAAAATATTAAATAAAATACGGTAATTAATTACAATCTCCAAATATTAAATTCTAGATAAAATAATAAAATCCAAAATTCTATAATTCGGACAGGTGGTCATCTACTGGGCTTCTAGGTCTAGTCTACCAGCTTAAAAATAAATAAACACTGCATATAATATTATATTTAAATTATACATCACACATTTATTTAAAAATCAAATATACTATCATGCAATTTATTAATTGTAACTAAAATAATATTAAATATTATAAAAAGTCAAAAATACCCCTATTTTCGGAACGTGGTAGTGACACCAAGAGACACCTATGCGATAGGACAGACTATGCAGTAAGACAGGCTATGCAGTCGAGTCTCTTTTGGACGCATAACTCTGTTTTTCTCTTGCACAAAATTCTATGATTTTGTCCTTTCCTCTGACACACTTTATGACTTGTCATATCAGTCACTTTTCTGACATACATTTATTACCCGTCGTTTTTGCACTTAAACCGAAGAGTGAACTTTGACTTACTCTATGCGGCAATGTCTCATATGCGATAACTGATCCTATGCAGCCTAGACCTATGCAGCAACTGATTCTATGCAGCAGCTGATCCCTATGCGACCTTGATCCTTATGCGCGCCTGCGGCCCCTTGCACACATTTTATTGGACTAATTTTGTTTGAATGTTCCTTTGGACTTGTCACGACCCGCACCTATTGTAGGGATGCAAGTAGTGAACAACGTCTAGCCTACGCCGCAGCATCGGAGGTAGAACGCTGTTTGGGTAAACTATCTATCAATATGAATATGCCACAAACAATATGAATATACTCAATCAAAAATCTAAAATGGAAATAAGCACAAATATGATAAAGGAATAGAAGAGTCATAAATATAACTCATGAGATAAATAATAATATCAAATGAGTTAGAGAAATACTAAAAATAATGCTGGAGACAAATCCAGTACAAAAGAAACTAATCATTTAAACTATGAGTCCTGGGTCATCTGTCTCAGTCGGGATGAGACCCTCCTGAGCCAAGGTCTTTGGCTCTAAGCCCACAATATCCTGAGGTCCGTAGTAAGTGGGGTACCACTCCTCGGTGTCATCTGGGAAAAATATATCCAGTCAGTAAAGGAGCAAAGTACATCTCTAACAGTACTTCCAATAAATGATATAAACTATGTAACAGTAAATAGATGTGAAGTATACAAGATGCAACATATAGAGATACAAGAGATATACAATAAAATAAATACTGAAATAAATACAAGAATGAACAATATGGCAATAAACATGAATACTAATGACTAAGTAAGTGAGTACCAGCTTTAACATGTGATCGGCTTGGGAAACTTGCATAAGGAACTTGCACAAGGATAAGGGCCTGGTTAATCATACGTGCAGTGTATGACCAACACTCACAAGGAACAAGTAATACACAAAGAGGGTATGTTCATATATCTACACTAAATACTCCTCGCCCCCGACTGGTATAGTGGATCCAACCATGGTACGTTATAATACGGGATTCACTAGAAAGGTTGCAAGTCTCCCCAAGAATCAGTATATGTACATGTACAAGAAGAACAAGGAAATAAGACTTGCACAAGATACACCATACATACCAAGGAATAACATCTCATGACGAGATCCGAATATACCAATCCGTGTAACCATCGTGTCAAGAATCAAGGATATCTACACTAGATATAAGAGACATAGAGGATATCATAAATGAGAAACTATCAGAGATATACTCGCCTAAAATATGGTGAACATTATCACAAATGTCTGGTACGGTATCTCAAAGACCTAGATATGGAATATAATATCAATACAAGGTTTCGGAAAGAAAATAAGTTAAACTAGTCAGCATCTAGGTCAAAAAGCTATTTCTAAGTCAAAATAGTCAAACTAGGTCAACCCTAAGTCAAACTGGTCAAACTAGTTATTTCTAGGTTACAAGAGTCTATCTCTAGGATATTGGGTCCATATACTATGCAACTAGGCAACACTAGCTAAACTAGGATACTAAAAGATACCGTATCGTAAGATACGCAAGAAATTCGATATGAAAATATTATAATATATATATACACGACAAAATATATAGTACTCCTAGCCAAACTAATGCTAAGTGGATACCTTGACTTTGAACCAAAATGCGGTATCACACCACCTACACATCCATCTTGATACACAAACCCAATACCTTGAGTATAAACCAATACCTTGACATTACCTTGGTATCACAAGGTAATACAATATCTAACATTAGCTAACTAACCAACATACCTCAATATACACTAGCATGTATTTATACTTATAACAATACTATACTAAACTAACATACTAATATACCCCTTCGGATATTCAATACACATACCCAAGATACCTCAACTCTCATTACCTTGGTGTAACTCAACGTAATCTAGAAATAATACTAACCAATGCTAACTAGTGCTTATATATATATATATATATATATATATATATATATATATATATATATATATATATACATAACTCACTAACAATATATACATAACTTATTATCAATATAAACTAACTTAGCTTATTAACTAGCTTATGTTAACTTATCTACAACTTTATTTCTAAGCACTCAAACTACTGCTGCTTATTGCTACTGCTTCTGCTTATCGTTGTTGTTGCTTATTGATTCTGCTTGCTGTTGCTTACTGCTTCTGCTTGCTGCTGCTACAGCTTACTGCTTACGCTTGCTGCTTACTGCTTCTGCTGCTGCTGCAGCTTGCTGCTTCTGCTGATGCTTATCGCTGATGCTGCTTCTGCAGCTTCTCACTGCTGCTTGCTTCTGCTTATCCGGCTACTTATGCTCACTTATGCTTATTGTTTCCCCTAGCTCATATGCACACACACACACACACACACACATATATATATATATGCTAATACATAACCACACTAGTGATGCACATACACTATCCTATTTTTCCGTGACCACCAATACATCAAAATAAAATATAAAACATACACATAATTATATATATACATATATATATCATATAACAATTATAATTACAATACTCTAATATCTATAACCAAGGTAAATTGAATTATAAAGCAAAGAATCAAACACGTAGAGTGCACCATGTCCGTATCACACTAAATCTATGATACGCTTGCGATACGGCTCCACCACACCACCAAACATACCCTGAAGGACACAAGCAAGTCTAAAATCACAATTAGAATAGCCACGAAGTGTTAGCTACTCAACTACGTGACCATGTCAAAATGTGACATGCTCAAACCTCCGTGTCAGAAGAAAAACTCCCAAATCAACCCGTATCGCCAAATTATTGGGATACGGTCCACACGTATCCAATTATGGATATGACACTAGTCACACACAACCAAACACATATCAACTTGGTTTAAATAACCTATTGACAAACACAAGATGTGCCAATCTTGGAATTCTCCCATAATTGACACAAAATATCATATAACTTTCTCCATAGACCTCTTATGAACCAAATTCCAATTCCTACGGGTAGACTTTGTACATGGGAGGGTTCTTAATGATTAAATTATAGACTTAGAGTCTAATTAGAGAGAAAAACTGAACTGTATCTATTGGGAGATGGATTTCCAATAAAATATCCAAATTGAGTGTCAAGAGCCTTCAACTTGTAGATCATTGCTTCTCCTTGTAGATTCTTGCTTTCTCCTTGTTCTAATAGCCTCTAATGATGAATAAGAAAGGAATTGGAAAGAAATTTGGATAGGAATTCGTGTAGGGATGAAGGAATTTAGAAGAAGAAAATTCTAGATCTTCATTTGGAATTAAAAAAAAATGAAGAGAGAGTGTCTCTACCCACTCCTATGGTGGCCGGCCTCTACTCCCTCCTCCAAGCTACTATGAAATATCTACAATACCCCTGGAGGCTTGTCATGAAGGAATTAATTAAGGAAAGAATGTTCTAATCCAATTGGTTTAACTAATAATTCATTCTCCTAATGAATGGGCTTACTATTTGGCTCAATTCTAACTAGAAATAAATGTTGGTCCATGAATCTAATCTAAACTAGTTAGGTCTACTAACACATGTCCAAAATCAAATACTAACATCTAACAATAAATAAATAATATTTATAATATGTACAATATTTAATTAATTATGAAAAGACCAAAATATACTTTCCTAGAAAATGTGGTAGTGACAAGTCTACTCCCCCTTAAAATAATTTCGTCCTCAAAATTCAAAGACGAAACTACCCCCATAAATTAAAACAGAACAAAATCAGGAAAGAACATACCTCAAGGCACAAATAAATATAGGTAACGCTCTCGCATTTCATCCTCCCTCTCCCAGGTAGACTCATCCGGAGAGTGATGCCTCTATGCGACGCATACCAAGGAAATGGTCTGGTTCCTCAGCACATTCTCTCTCCGATCCAGAATCTCAACTAGCTGCTCTGGATAGCTAAGAATAGGGCCCACCTCTATCTCTGAGTGATCCAACACGTGACTAGGATCTGCCACGTACCGTTTTAACTGTGACACATGAAATACGTTGTACACTCCCTCCAATGTATGTGGCAAGTCTAGTCTGTAAGCAACTGCACCGACCCTCTCGAGAATACCGAAAGATCCGATGAATCGCGGACTAAGCTTTCCGCTTCCACCGAAATGAATCGTGCCTCGTGTCGAAGAAATCCTCAGAAACACCATACCACCAACCTAGAACAAAATACAACCTTAAGAATTTAATCTATAACAAACAACCAATATCAAGCATAAAGCAAAAATCTAAAAGTATACCTCAACCTCCAAAGGTCTCCGGTAGCTATCGGCCCAATGCCGCTGTCTGTCATGCGCCACTCGAAGTCTGTCTCTGATCAACTTAACCTTCTCTGCTGCATCCACAACTATCTCTGGCCCTAGCAAAACTCTCTCCAAAATTATTCCATGATAAGGGAGTACGACATCTCCGACCGTCCAGAGCCTCAAATGGTGACATCTCTATACTAGCCTGGTAGCTGTTGTTGTAAGCAAACTCTACAAAATTAAGATGGTCCTTCCAAGATCCCATAAAATCTAGTACACAGGTGCACAACATATCCACGAGAGTCTGAATGGTCCTCTCTGACTGCCCATCCGTCTGGGGGTGATATGCAGTACTAAACTTGAGTTAAGTGCCTAAAATCGCCTGCAAACTCCTCCAAAAATGAGAAGTGAAACGACTATCCCGATATGAGACTATGCTAACAAAAACCCTATATATCCAGATGATCTACCTTACATACATCTCTACCTGCTTCTCCGTAGACAAACCCACCTTGAAAGGCAAAAAATGGGCCAACTTGGTCAACCTGTCAACGATGACCCAAATCGCGTCTTTTTCTTCTGAGATCGTGGAAGTTCGGACACAAAATCCATAGTAAATTGCTTCCACTTTCACTGTGAAATGGATAATGGCTGAAGTAATCTACCTGGCCTCTGCCTCTCGGCTTTCACCTGTTGGCACACTAAGCATCTGGATACAAACTGTGCCACTTTCCTCTTTATGCCATACCACCATACACTCTCTTGCATATCCCGATACATCTTGTTGGCACCTGGATGTATGGAATACTCTGTAATACCTCTTCACGTAACTCCCCACTAAGCACACACAATCTAGCACCATGCCGCAAAGAACCATCCTCAACAATGGTGAAATCATCCCCCAATCCTGCTCTCACCTGAGCTCTGATGCTTCTTAGAGATACATCCTCATATTGGGCTACCTTGATCATGTCCATCAACTTTGAGTGTATCTGCAACCCCCACATCTGCATAGCAAAACCAAGAACAATCACCTCAATGCCCAAGCTCTCCAAGTTCTCCAATAAATACCGATCCTGCATCAACAACATAGCTACCGGATACCTGCTCAAGACATCGACAAATACATTGGCTTTCCCAGGATGATACTGCAAAGATATATCAAAACCCTTTATCAGCTCCAACTACCGATGTTGCCTCATATTCAACTCCTTCTGCATAAAAATGTACTTCAAGCTCTTATGGTCTGTGAAGATCTCCAATGCTCTGTGTACAAATAGTGTTTTCACAACTTCAGGCCAAAGATGACTGCTGCCAACTCCAAACCGTAGGTAGGATAGTTCTTCTTATGAGGACGTAACTACCTAGATGCATAGGCAATCACTTTCCCATTTTGCTGAAGAACACAACCCAGACCTTTCCCCGATGCATCACTATTAATAGTGAAACCTCCAGACCCTGATGGCAACGTCAAAATAGGAGCAGACGTCAACCTCTTCATCAATTTCTCAAAAGCAACCTGGCACTCCTCTGTCCAAACAAACTCTACATCTTTCCTAGTGAGTTTGGTCATCGACTCGGCAATCCTCGAAAAATCTTGCACAAAATTTATGTAGTAGCTTGCCAAACCCAAGAAACTCCTGATCTATGCTACTGAACTCAGGGTCTTCCAAGACTCACTGTTGCCATCTTCTTCGGATCCACTGAAATTCTATTACCAGTCACAACATGTCCTAAGAACTCCACCTTGTCCAGGGAGCTCACACTTGGACAACTTCACATACAACTTCTCCTTCCTCAGCACATCCAACACAATCCGTAAATTCTCCTCGTGCTCCCTTGGTATCTTCGAGTATATGAGTATGTCATCGATGAACACCACCATAAACTTGTCAACGTACTGGTGGAACACCTTGTTCATCAAATTTATAAATATTGTCAGGGTATTAGTTAACCCAAACAGCATCACCATGAACTCATACTGGCCATACCGAGTCCTAAAAGCAGTCTTCGGAATATCCTCCGGCTTTACTTTTACCTGGTGGTAGCCTGAGCTCAAGTCTATCTTGGAAAATACCTTGGCGCCACTCAACTGATCGAACATGTCATCAATCTATGGCAACGGGTATTTATTTTTGATAGTGAGATTATTCAATATCCTATAATCGATGAATATGCACACCGATCCATCCTTCTTCGGTACAAATAATACCGGGGCTCCCCACGGTGAAGAACTCGATCTGATAAACCCCTTATCCTGTAACTCATCCACCTGCTTCCTCAGCTCGACCAGCTTGCTGTTGTTTACTCTATAGACATGCTGTGAAATTGGTTCTGCACCTGGTACTAAGTCTATAGAGAATTCAACATCTCAATCTGGCGATAATTCTGGCAATTCCTCAGGAAACACATCCAAGAACTCTGTTATCAAAGGATGCGTCAACTCCATGTCTTCTGCCATAGCTCCACAGATAATGCCTTCTCCCTACTCTGCAGCTCTTCTAGCAAACTCAAACTCTGGCTCTCTTGGAGGGCCAAACAAAACTCTACCTCCTCTACAATCTATACTAGCACAGTGCCTACTAAACCAATCCATCCCGAGTATAATATTGTAGCTCAGAAGTGGCATTACAAGTAGACACGCACTAAGCTTTCGGCCTCCCAGAGTAACACTTCGATCATTACAAATATCATTAACCAGGATAATGCCTCTCCCGGTCATGATCTTGCAAGTCCTAAGCAAAGACTCAGCTACCAAACCATGATTTAAAGCAAAAAAAAAACAGATACAAAACTATGGGCGCACCACTATCAAACAAAGCTAAAGCTGGAATGGAATCCATATGGCACATGATATAATGCATTCAAAGAAGAACAGTTAAAGTTTAAATATCAATATCAAGGAAGAACAGTTGAAATGAATCAAAAGAGTTTTTTCTAGATGTGATTGAGTATTCTCAGCCTATAGCCTATATCCTATATCCTGAAACAAGCTCGTAGTAGCACTCAATTCAGAGCACCACTACAAACCGTTCTAATTGTGACCTCGAAGACCTGTATGGGCCACTACTAAAAATATGTCACAAACTGCACCCGGTGTGGGGATGCAAGTAGTGAACAAAGTCCAGCCTACGCCGCAGCATCGACGGTAAAACGCTGTTTGGGTAAACTATCTATCGATATGAATATACTCAATCACATATCTAAGATGGAAATAAGTACGAATACAATAAAAGAATAGAAGAGCCACAAATATAACTTATGAGACAAATAATAATATCAAATGAGTCAAAGAAATACTAAAAATAATGCTAGAGACAAATCCAGTACAAAATAAACTAATCATCTAAACTATGAGTCATGGGTTATCTGTCTCAATCGGGATGAGGCCCTCCTGAGCCAAGGTCTCTGGCTCTAAGCCTACAATATCCTGAGATCCGTAGTGAGTGGGGTACCACTCCTCGGTGTCATCTGAAAAAATATATCCAGTCAGAAAAGGAGCAAAGTATATCTCTAACAGCAGTTCCAATAAATGATATAAACTATGTAATAGTAAGTAGATATGAAATTTACAAGATACAATATATAGATACAAGAGGTATACAATAAAGAAAATATTGAAATAAATACAAAAATGAACTAAATGGCAATGAACAAGAATACTAATGACTAAGTGAGTGAGTACCAGCTTTAACATATTATCGGCTTGGAAAACTTGCATAAGGATAAGGGCCTGGTTAATCAAACGTGTGGTATATGACCAACACTCACAAGGAACAAAACATGCACAAGGAGGGTATGATCACATATCTACACTAAATACTCTCCGCCCCCAACTGGTATAGTGGATCCAACCATGGTACGTTATGATACGGGATTCACTAGAAAGGTAGCAAGTCTCCCCAAGAATTATTATCTGTACATGTACATGAAGAACAAGGAAGCAAGGCTTACACAAGATACACCATACATACCAAGGAATAACATCTCATGACGAGATCCGAATATACCAATCCGTGTAACCATCGTGTCAAGAATCAAGGATATCTACACTAGATACAAGAGACATAGAGGATATCATAAATGAGAAACTATCAGATATATACTCACCTGAAATATGGTGAACAGTATCACAAATGTCTGGTACGGTATCTCAAATACCTAGATATGGAATATAATATCAATACAAGATTTCGAAAAGAAAATAAGTTAAACTAGTCAACATCTAGGTCAAAAAGCTATTTCTAAGTCAAAATAGTCAAACTAGGTCAACCCTAAGTCAAACTGGTCAAACTAGCTATTTCTAGGTTGCAAGAGTCTATCTCTAAGATATTGGGTCCATACACTATGCAACTAGGCCACACTAGCTAAACTAAGATACTAAAAGATACCGTATCATAAGATACGCAAGAAATTAGATATAAAAATACTATAATATATAAATATATATATACAAGACAAAATATATAGTACTCCTAGCCAAACTAATGCTAAGTGGATACCTTGGCTTTGAACCAAATACGGTATCACACCACCTACACATCCATCTTGATACACAAACCCAATACCTTGAGTATAAACCAATACCTTGACATTACCTTGGTATCACAAGGTAATACAATATCTAACATTAGCTAACTAACCAACATACCTGACTATACACTAGCATGCATTTATACTTACAAAAATACAATACCAAACTACATACTAACATACCCCTTCGAATATTTATTACACATACCCAAGATACCTCAACTCTCATTACCTTGGTGTAACTCAAGGTAATATAGAAATAATTCTACCTAATGCTAACTAGTGCTTATATATATATATATATATATATATATATATATACTTAACTCACTAACAATATATACATAACTAATTATCAATATAAACTAACTTAGCTTATTAACTAGTTTATCTTAACTTATCTATAACTTAATTTCTAAGCACTCAAACTACTGCTGCTTATTGCTACTGCTTCTGCTTATCGCTGTTGTAGCTTATTGATTCTGCTTGCTGCTGTTTACTGCTTCTGCTTGCTGCTGCTGCAGCTTACTGCTTATGCTGCTGCTGCAGCTTGCTGCTTCTGCTGCTGCTGTTTCTACAACTTCTCACTGCTGCTGCTTCTTTCTTCTGCTTATCCGGCTGTTGCTGCTGCTTATGATCACTGCTTATGCTTATAGTTTCCCCCTAGCTCACATGCACACATACACTCACTCACACACACACATACACACACACACATATATATATACATATATATATATATATATATATATATATATAACCTCCGTATTCTGAAATTCTTGCTTAAATGTTGTTATTAGGTTAATTTGGGACTATTGGGAATTTTTCATAATTTTTAGTTAATTAAAAACTATTAACACTAATTTTCTAGAACTTTCAAGAATTTATTTTATGTCCAAACTTAAATAAAAATATCCCAAACTTTTATTTTAGGTTCTAAATAATAAAATATATTTTCTAGCATTTTCTGGAAATTTTTTGAGTATTTTTAGTATTTATTGGCAGTTATTTAGACTAATAACTAATTTTTAGGACTTATAGAATTTATTGTGCAATCCCAGGAATATAGAATAGACTCACATTATTTTTTAGGGGTTATAATATTAATATATATTTTCTGAAATTATTTCAGAATTTTTGGAATAATTTTAGTATTTATTTTTGGTTAAATGGGTAAAACTAATGTTTAGAGCTTCTCCTAATTATAGTAGTAAACCTATGAACATAAAATTATCCTAAGTATTTTTCTAGGGTTTTTGGATTCAAAATATATTTTCTGTAATTTTTTCAGATTTTTATGGTTATTTTTAATATTTATTTTGAGTTATTTAGATTTAAAATGACTTAAATAATATTTTAATAAAGGCAAATCAAAAACAAATAATATAACAAAAACCATCCAATTAGATTCTGACATGTGTCAGCCTATAAATATTCATTCAGCCGCACGTACATCCCTATATATATATATTATTATAACCCTAATTATCCTATTATTTTAGAGAGAGATTTTGGAGAATTGTCATCTAGGGTTCCTCCATCTTCCAGAAGCCATTGCGCATAGCTCCGGACTCCAAACGAGGCCTAGTTTTTTGTGTTAGAACGATATTGAGGTTAGTTTTCTGATTATATAAATTGTTTTACGAAATTATGAGTATTAAATTCTAGAAAATTCGTAGAACACAGCATATCCGAAAATAGACATATTTCAATATTTTCGCGATTTCGGGAGAACCAGGAATCAGAATCATGAACCGTTTAAAGTTTCAGAAAGCTAATGTCGAGATCATTGACATATATTTTTACCAGAATTTAATTCGAAGTATTTACATACTGTTAATTCTATAGAACTTCTAGGTTAGAATTTAACCATCGGTGCACAATACAAAATTTGTATGTGCCATAATTCCCAAACGAATTTGAATTCGGAAGAGCTGTAAATTTTAGCGTGTTTTTGATACTGAAATCTACAGGAAATCATGCATGAAAGTCGAGTTTGTGTCGGTTGACTTTTCGGTCAACAGATCGTCTCGATTTGCGTGCCATGAGTCCCGAGTCGATATAAATTTAGTTTCTTTTGGGCAAAATTAGGTTTGACATAAAAAAACAGAATAATAAGATTAAAATAAGATTTTAGAGTAATTATTCCAGAATAAATAAATTAAAATAAATTATATTTTGACATGGTAAAATTGTAATACATAGGTTATTTGGACTGTGACTTGGATTCTGATTCATACCAGCAAAGGACCACAGGCGAGTACATTCTCTGATAGTTTCTTATCTATGATATTCTCTATGTTCATTGTATTTACTGTAAATATCCATATTTCTTGACACGATGGTTACACGGATTGGTATATCCTGATCCCGTCATGAGATATTATTCCTTGTATATGGTGTATCTTGTACAAGTCTTGTTTCTTTGTTTATCTTGTGCATATACAGACACTGATTTTCGGGGAGACTTGCTACCTTCCTAGAGAATCTCGTGCCATAGTGTACCATGGTTGGATCTACTATACCAGTCGGGGGTGGAGAGTATTTTAGTGTAGATATGTGATCATACCCTTCATGTACAAGTCTTGTTCTCATGTTAGTGTTGGCCATACACCGCACGTATGACTAGCCAGGCCCGTACTCGTGTACAAGTTTCCAAGCCGATCACATGTTAAAGCTAGTACTCACACACTTAGTCATAGTATTCTTCTTCATTGACATATTGTTCCTTCCTGCATTTATTTACAGTATTTCCAGTATTTCCTTTATTGTGTATCTCTTATACATATATATATGCATCTTATATATTTCTATCTATTTATTGCTACATAGTTTATATCATTGATGTAGAACTGCTGTTAGAGATGTACTTTGCTCCATCCTGACTGGACAGACTGCTCCTTAGAGGACGGGTGTCCGACATTTTATTGACCACAGGGAGAGTAGCTGCTGACTTGGACCTTGTAGCCAGGTATGATTTTGGGAGGTCTAGCCGGGATCAATAGTTATTTAGTTAGTTTCTATTAGAAGTTTATGGTACTGGATTTGTCTCCGGCATACTTTGTTGAGACTTAGATATTATTGTTGAGTTAGATTATTCTATTTAGACTTGTGTTACAATTTGGTTTATTTATTTCTTCGATATCTTATCGTGCTTTAGCTATGTGATTGAGTATTGTTCATATGATATGGTGCTATCTGTGACTCCTTATGGAGTTGGATGCTTGTGTGAGAATGATTAGATAGCATTGTGACCTAGACAGTATTCTACCGTCGATGCTGCGGCGTAGGCTGGACGTACCCACGCTCTCGTGCCCATATACCGGGTGCGGGTCGTGACACGTTTTTAGTGGTGGCCCATGCAGGTTTGACTTCACAATTAGAGCGATATCGTGGTAGTGTGACATCTTAGTTGTACTACTGTGTGCCTGTGATAGGATCTAGGATATAGCATACTAGGATGAGAGCGGATACTCAATCACAACTAGGAACACTTCCAATCTATTGCTATTGCTATTCCTTCTGAATATTGCTTCCTTTAGAATATTGCTGTCCACCCTTGATGATATCGTATCTATTGCATAAATTGATTTTTTCAGTCTGTCTTCAGGATGCCGCCGAAGATAAGATCTATGAGAGTGGGAGCATCAACTTCAGAGGGGTCTGCTACCTCTCTACCTGATAGACAAACATCTGGAGTTCCTCCTCCCCTACCTGTTCCGAGGGTTTCCGCAGCTGTGACGGACAATCTTCCACCTCCGACGACTTCGATTTCCGGAGATGTGCCAATTGACGGGACACAAATGTTCACTTTGATCCAGGGTATGGTAGACACCCAAAGAGTGACAGCAGACGCTCAACGAGTTCAAGCTGAGGCTTAGAGGGTGCAAGCAGAGGCGCACAAGGCGCAAACAGGGCTGATGAGAGAGAGCATGGAGAACGCTCATCAGGTGGCTCTCCAAGCCGTGGAGAGAGTAGTACAACACCAGCAGTTCCCTGGCCAGCAGCAACAGCAGAGACCAGGCACTATAGTTGATTTCAAGAGGATGATGCCTCGAGAGTTCAAAGGCACCGAGGGGATACTCTACGCAGACGACTGGCTAGAGGATATAGAAAGGAACTTGCATTTGGCGCAGATTCCGGAGATTCTTCAGATCGAGGCCGCTGGAAGTCAGATGTTTGATATCACGCTAATGTGGTATCGTACGGAACCAAGACTCAATAACGAAGGACTTACTTGGGAGACCTTCAAGGAGCTTTTTAAGGAGAAGTTCTTTTCCGACGTGGTCCTGGGATCTTTGGAGAGTCAGTTTCATGACTTGGTCCAAGGAACCATGTCGGTCGACGATTACGCTGCAGAATTCTGTCGATTGAGCCGCTTTGCATCGTCTATGATTCGAGACCCAGGAGACAGAGCCCGTAAGTTTAGAAAGGGGCTGACGAGAGAGATTAGGTCACGCACTTCTGGTCGTCGTACCGCTACCTTTGGGGATATCTTGATGGATGTCCAGATTGCAGAAGATGATCTAGGTCTCAGGCCTAAGAGGAGTCACAATATTTTTGAAGATACGAGTGGTAGCACGAGACCGATCAAGCGTCCCCATATCCAGCAGCAGCCGAGGATGTTTCATTATAACCACCAGCAGTACCAGGCACCAGTTCGTGTTCAGCAGGATCAACAGACTTGTCATTTCTGTAAGAAACCAGGTCACCTTTGGGAGAGCTTTAGATTGAGGTTAGGACTTTGTTTGTGCTGTGGCGATGCAGGACATCAAATGAGAGATTGTCCTCTAGTTCACTATCTTCCCAAACATCATGCATCTCCAAATTATAGAGATCCAGTTAGGCCACATGTGGAATCGCAGATTGCTCAGCACCCGCGGAGGGAGCCACCCCAGCAGGGCGGAGCATTTGCGATGACGGTCGAGGAGACCGATACTGCAGGTGATGTGTTAACAGGTTCTGTTCTTTCCCTTCCTTCTGTTCCTTTTCTCGTCTTTTGATTAATTGATTTCTTAGTATCGTAGCTTATATCAGTAATTTTGCTAGAATGTAGTTAGTAATACACCCTGACAGAGACTACAATACCATGACAAAATAGACCATAAATCATGCAGATATTTTCTAGATTGCATGTTGTATGACTGTAGGTAGAATTTTTCCTAAGACTGATTGTTGGGGGTTTGACCGTAGTGAAGAATAGTGAAGAGGTTATGACTTGACAAAGAGAGACAAGGTGCCTTAAATTTTGAGGATGAACATTAATGAAGAGTTGAGAACTTAATATGGCAGAATTGACGATTTGTTAAAATCTAGATTTTATGAAGATTAGGATATGATTGAAACTGTCATTAAAATATGAGGAATTTAAGAATATTATCATTGTATTTATTTGACTGCAAGATATAAATTTAAGATGTAAATTGAATGCGGTATTTGAAGATTTTATAAGTATTACATTGATGAGTGTTGTGTGAAAAAAGAATAAAGGAGTAAATCATTAATAGATTAGTGTTTGAATTCAAATTTTGGGATGAGACTTTAGATTTTATAAATATATACCGATTGGATTCAAATTAGAGGATTGAATATTAATTTTTTGAGTATTTAATTATTAACTTAAAAAAATTGAAGGAGATTGTAGTAAGAATGGAATTTGATTTTTATTTCGAGGATTTTCAGGAATATGATATTTTGAAAATTTTGTGAAATAACAATGTGAATTTACTTCATGATTATTTGGGTTGGTGAATTTAATTTTGATGGTAATAAATAAATAAATAAAATAATTGAGAATTTTAAATTTCGAGATGAAATTTTTTTAGGTGGGTAGACTTGTAACCTCTGTATCCTGAAATTCGTGCTTAAATGTTGTTATTAGGTTAATTTGGGACTATTGGGATTTTTCCATAATTTTTAGTTAATTAAAAACTATTAACCCTAATTTTTTAGAACTTTTAAGAATTTATTTTATGTCCAAACTTATATAAAAATATCCCAAACTTTTATTTTAGGTTCTAAATAATAAAATATATTTTCTAGAATTTTCTGGGAATTTTTTGAGTATTTTTAGTATTTATTGGGAGTTATTTAGACTAATAACTAATTTTTAGGACTTGTAGAATTTATTGTGCAATCCCAGGAATATAAAATAGACCTACGTTATTTTCTAGGGTTTATAATATTATTATATATTTTCTGAAATTATTTCAGAATTTTTGGAATACTTTTAGTATTTATTTTTAGTTAAATGGGTAAAACTAATGTTTAGAGCTTCTCCTAATTATAGTAGTAAACCTATGAACATAAAATTATCCCAAGTATTTTTCTAGAGTTTTAGGATTCAAAATATATTTTTTGTAATTTTTCCAAATTTTTATGATTATTTTTAATATTTATTTTGAGTTATTTAGATTTAAAATGACTTAAATAATATTTTGATAAAGGCAAATCAAAAATAAATAATATAACAAAAACCATCCAATCAGATTCTGACACGTATCAGCCTATAAATATCCATTCAGCCGCAGGTACATCCCTATATATATATATTATTATAACCCTAATTATCCCATTATTTTAGAGAGAGAGATTTTGGAGAATTATCATCTAGGGTTCCTCCATCTTCCAGAAGCCATTGCGCATAGCTCCGGACTCCAAACGAGGCCTAGTTTTTTTTGTTAGAACGATATTGTGGTTAAATTTCTGATTATATAAATTGTTTTATGAAATTATGAGTATTAAATTCTGGAAAATTCGTAGAACACAGCATATCCGAAAATAGACGTGTTTCAATATTTTTGCGATTTCGGGAGAACCAGGAATCAGAATCATGAACCGTTTAAAGTTTCAGAAAGATAATGTCGAGATCATTGACATATGTTTTTACCAGAATTTAATTCAAAGTATTCATATACTGTTAATTATGTAGAACTTCTAGGTTAGAATTTAACCATCGGTGCACAATACAAAATTTGTATGTGCCATAATTCCCAAACGAATTTTAATTCGGATGAGCCATAAATTTCAGCATGTTTTTGATGCTGAAATCTACAGAAATCATGCATGAAAGTCGAGTTTGTGTCGGTTGACTTTTCGGTCAACAGATCGTCTCGATTTGCGTGCCATGAGTCCCAAGTTGATATAAATTTAGTTTCTTTTGGGCAAAATTAGGTTTGACATAATAAAATCAGAATAATAAGATTAAAATAAGATTTTAGAGTAATTATTCCAGAATTAAATAAATTAAAATAAATTATATTTTGACATGGTAAAATTGTAATACATAGGTTATTTGGACTGTGACTTGGATTCCGATTCATACCAGCAAAGGACCACAGGCGAGTACATTCTCTGATAGTTTCTTATCTATGATATTCTCTATGTTCATTGTATTTAGTGTAAATATCCATATTTTTTGACACGATGGTTACACGGATTGGTATATCCGGATCCCGTCATGAGATATTATTCCTTGTATATGGTGTATCTTGTACAAGTCTTGTTTCATTGTTTATCTTGTGCATGTACAGACACTGATTCTCGGAGAGACTTGCTACCTTCCTAGAGAATCTCGTGCCATAGCGTACCATGGTTGGATCTACTATACCAGTCGGGGGTGGGGAGTATTTTAGTATAGATATGTGATCATACCCTTCATGTACAAGTCTTGTTCTCATGTTAGTGTTGGCCATACACCGCACGTATGACTAGCCAGGCCCATACTCGTGTACAAGTTCCCAAGCCGATCACATGTTTAAGCTAGTACTCACACACTTAGTCATAGTATTCTTCTTCATTGACATATTGTTCCTTCCTGCATTTATTTATAGTATTTCCAGTATTTCCTTTATTGTGTATCTCTTGTACATATATATGCATCTTGTATATTTCCATCTATTTACTGCTACATAGTTTATATCATTGATGTAGAACTGTCGTTAGAGATGTACTTTGCTCCATCATGACTGGAAATATTTTTCCAGACTGTGCCTTAGAGGACGGGTGTCCGACATTTTATGGACCATAGGGAGAGTAGCTGCTGACTTGGACCTTGTAGCCAGGTGTGATTCCGGGAGGTCTAGCCGGGATCAATAGTTATTTAGTTAGTTTCTATCGCAGTTTATGGTACTGGATTTGTCTCCGGCATACTTTATTGAGACTTGGATATTATTGTTGAGTTAGATTATTCTATTTAGACTTGTGTTACAATTTGGTTTATTTATTTCTTCGATATCTTATCGTGCTTTAGCTATGTGATTGAGTATTGTTCATATGATATGGTACTATCTGTGACTCCTTATGGAGTTAGATGCTCGTGTGAGAATGATTAGATAGCATTGTGACCTAGACAACTTTCTACCGTCGATGCTGCGGCGTAGGCTGGACGTACCCACGCTCTCGTGCCCATATACCGGGTGCGGGTCGTGACAATATATATATATATATATATATATATATATATATATATATATATATATGCTAATATATAACCACATTAGTGATGCACATGCACTCTCCTATTCTTCCATGACCACCAACACATCAAAATAAAATATAGAACATACACATAATTATATACATACATATATATATCATATAACAATTATAATTACAATACTCTAATATCTATAACCAAGGTAAATTGAATTATAAAGCAAGGAATCAAACACGTGGAGTGCACCGCACCCGTATCACACTAAATCTATGATACGCTTGCGATATGGCTCCACCACACCACCAAATATACCCTGAAGGACACGAGCAAGTCTAAAATTATAATTAGAAGCAACACAAAGTATTAGCTACTCAACTACGTGCCCGTGTCAAAATATGACATGCTCAAATCTCCGTGTTGAAAGAAAAACTCCCAAATCAACCAGTATCGCCAAATTATCGGTATACGACCCACACGTATCCAATTATGGATACAAAACTAGTCACACACAACCAAACATATGTCAATTTAGTCTAAATGACCTATTGACAAACATAAGATGTGCCAATCTTGGAATTTCCCCAAAATTGAAATAAAATACCACATAACTTTCTCCATAGGCCTCTTATGAACCTAATTCCAATTCCTATGGATAGCCTTAGTATATGGGAGGGTTCCTAATGATTAAATTATAGATTTAGAGCCTAATTAGAGAGAAAAAACTGAATTATACCTATTGGGAGATGGATTCCCAATAAAATCTCTAAATTGAGTGTCAAGAGCCTTCAACTTGTAGATCCTTGCTCCTCCTTGTAGATCCTTGCTTCCTTCTTATAGATCCTTGCTTCTTTCTTGTTCTAATAGCCTCTAATGATGAATAGGGAAGAAATTCGGAAGACATTTAGATAGGAATTGGTGTAGGAATGAAGGAATTTGGAAGAGGGAAATTCTAGATCTACATTAGGAATAAAAAAATGAAGAGAGTCTCTCTCCCCACTCCTATGGTGGCCGGCCTCTACCCCCTCCTCCAAGCTACTATGAAATATCTACAATACCCCTTGGGGCTTGTCATAAAGGAATTAATTAAGGAGGGAATGTTCTAATCCAATTGGTTTAACTAATTAATTCATTCTCCTAATTAATGGTCTTACTATTAGGCTCAATTCTAACTAGAAATAAATGTTGGTCCATGGATCTAATCTAAACTAGTTAGGTACTCTAACACAAGTCCAAAATCAAATACTAACATCTAACAATAAATAATTAATAAAATAAATAATATTTACAACATGCACAATATTTAATTAATTATAAAAAGACCAAAATATCATTTCCTAGAAAATGTGGTAGTGACAGGACTTTATAGTTTGTATGTGTGACTTTGATGACTACAAGAGTATTAGACCCATATATGCGCCATGACCTAACCACTTGTATCCGTGCTGATACACTTATTACGTGCTATGTGTTCCTATGTGTTAAGTGTTCCTACGTGATTATATTACATATTTACACTGCAGTGTACCTATGCGCTATATGACATATAATTTGACTCAATCTCCAACATGGACATAAGAGTTAGTCAATGATTAAGCATGGCTAGGATTTGTTGATTGTTGTATCACGCTGGGGTGAACCCAAATTAAACTATCCAGTGACAAAGTGAATTTGTATCTAGCGTGGCAGTACTATGGTACGTCATATAAGGAGAATACCATAAGACCACGCCATGTGATTCCAGTTAACAATATGGTTAAGTAGGCAACTAAACTTGTAGAGCATTGGGAGGGAATAGAATCTCGAGATCGCGCCTAACTAGCCACCTCCAGTCATCTGAATTGCGGTATGCTGACTAGTCCCCATAGATATTATTTAAGTCCTTATTAGTGGATGGCAATATCCGACTATTTTATTATACTATGTGCTCTATGCGATCTTAGCACGATAGCCTTGCACGGGACCAGTGCACATTACTATATGCTATATGGCAATTTATGGCTCGGCTAACCCTGTTAGTATCTGGTTCGATCTGAGGATTCCTATATGCATAATATCTCTGGGATAACCCAGAATCTATCTAGTAAGTCGTACAAGTGATTGTTCGATTATGTAACTGAGCTTGTTTGTGTATTGTATCTGCTGCAAAATAGTCTAGGGACATGGTCTATCATGGTGTGATGGTCTAACCCTTGTCCTTGTTTGATTGTAGGGTTAGATTATTGTATCACGATAGGCTATAAACCAAAACTATAAGACAAAATTATATATATATATATATATCATAACCTGGTTTTATTTCTTTATTCGTGCTTCCTTTGTGGTACTTGCTATTTGGGGTCTAACCCCACTGGTTTTGCATAGCCAGGTTTATAACCAGCACCCTAGGATCAAGCGTACTTCCCCCTGAACTATGGCGTGTACCAGGCGGATGGCCATTGAGGAAAACGAGTGGGTCTCTTCTTTCCTGCTCGTTATTGCACACTTTACTTCTTTTGGGCATTTTGCCACCGACACTTGTTAGCCGTGAATCCGCACATTTAGTTTCCCTATATTATTGTAATTAATCATACTGCAGCTGGTCATGGTCATGTACTTTTGATACTCTGCTAGCTTTCTTATTTTTGTACAGCTGATTTCCAGAATATCGTGGCAGGTCGTTTGAGATGCCTTACTTCCTTGTCATATATGTTCTATATTTATTGGTCTTGCTTGACTGATTGAGACAATAGATGTGATGTGTGACCCTAAGTGACTTGTTTGTAGTATGCACCCCCTTGTCAAGTTACAGCCGTGACCGCCGTACGATATTTTATATCCTGTACGGGGGAGCTGGCTATGTCTGCCTCCGTATTCCGGTACTGGGACATGATAAGGTTTTAGTGGTGGCCCATACAGGTCTATGTTTTCAGACTTGTGGGATGTTATAATCATAGGAATCTCAATCAAACATATGCCTTTAAAATCCTGAATTCGTTCTTCTTAAAGCCTTGCTTGACTATCGAATCAATTGTTTCCATGATCTTTCCCGTCATGTTCTTGATATTTCTTGTCCTTTTCTTTATGGCTTCTTCAGTTACTGGAGCAGCAGGCATAGCAGGACAGGGTTCCCCTGGGAAATAATGGAAGGTAGCACCTGCTCAAAGTCAAATTCAAGTAGAGCCAGTAGTTGAACAAGCTGGCATGGTAGAACGAAAGTTGGACATATTGAGCAACCATCCCCTGAGATCCCCGTACCTCAGTAGTACCAATAGTACCAGCAATACTTGACATCTCGGCATTACTGGAGATCCTCCGGGGAATGATGGCTATGCAATAGTATCATATGGCAGTGCAACAACATCAGCAGTTTCAACAACAAGAGCAAAATATCTTGTTGAGTCAGGGTTTGCAGACGGCCCTAGAAATAGGAGGAAGGACTAATTTGGGGGCATCAGTTAGATTTTGCCGACTTAACCCAAGATACTTTGACGGGATGGAGGATGCCATCACAGCAGATGCCTAGTTACAAAAAAATGAGGTTATTCTGGAAGCAAAGAGAGTCCCGATAGATGAACAAGTTGATCAAGTTCGATTACAGCTTCAAGACCTTGCTCGTGACTGGTGGGCGTCAGTAGAGGTTGGCTTGAGGCATCCTATCTTTTGGGACAGTTTCAGGGCTCGAATTATGCTCAAAATAGAGGAGGAGGAGAAGGAGGAGGAGGAGTACCTCGGACGTCAGCACCATCATATGGCATTATCATCCATGATTCAGCGCCAAGGAGGGCGGTAGTTTCAACAGTGACAATACTAGCTCGATAGCAGCCGAGGCAGCAACAACGCCAGGGAGCACCGATAGGTTGCACTTATTGTGGCAAGGGAGGCCACACTAGAGATATGTGTAGGGAAGCCAATGGTTTATGTATAAGGTATAGTAGTCCAGATCACCGAATTGCCAATTGTTCGATGATGCAGAGGCCAGGAGGGCAAGTCCAATTACCAGCACTGCCAGCGCCAGGGGCAGTCCAACAGAGAGGGCCAGCAATAGCAGTAAGGTCATTAGCTCAACGTCTGTTACTGATGCAAGCTGAGATGTACCAGCAGTAGCATAATCAGCAGTAGTGCAAGCAGAGGCCATAATAACATGTCCAAGAAAGGCAACAACGAGGAGGCCAGCAGGGCCAAGGATGAGCTTTCACTTTATCTCTGAAAGAGGCTTTGGCATATGGAGACATGCTGGCAGGTAACATCTCTGTCGCATCTTATCCTGTAGTAGCATTATTTGATTCAGGTGAATCTCATTCATTCATATCTTTACGATTCACAACACGCATTAGATTTGAGTTTGAGGCATTGCCAGAGAGTTTGAATATACTCACTGGTAATGGTCTCGTAGGAGTTAGTAGAATATGTATAATGTGTCCGGTTATAGTGTGCTGGCGTTCACTACCAGTACGGTTGATCGATTTCCCTATGGTTAACTTTAACGTTATCTTAGGCATGGAATGGCTGAGAGACAATCATGTTACGATAGATTGCCATAAGGGTAAGGTATTATTTAGTATCCCGGACATGGAAGGTTTCACATTTGACAGATCTATGGGAGACCAGTATGAAGAGAGGATCGTAGCAACAGTGATAGGAGAAGAACAACTTTTCGAGATAGTTAAGGAGTTCTTAGACGTCTTCTCAGAAGAACTGCCAGGGTTACCCCTAGTAAGAGATGTTGAGTTTTGTATAGAGTTGATTCCTGGAGCAGGACCAAAATCTTATAAAGTTTACCAAATGGCACCATCAGAACTAGACATACTGTACCAACACGTAGAAGAGCTGAAGGCAAAGAATTTTATTCGAGCCAGTGGATAACCTTGGGGAGTACCAGTGGTTCTAGTGAAGAAGAAGGATGGGTCATCACGGTTATGTATCGACTACAGACAGTTGAATGCTGTAACAGTGAAGAACAAGTATCCATTACCAAGAATCGATGATTTGTTTGACCAATTGAGCAAGGCCAAGGTTTTCTCCAAGATTGATCTTCGATCAAGGTATCATCAAGTAAGAGTTCGGGAGCAAGACATACCCAAGACAATATTTAGGTCACGATATGTGCATTACGAATTCTTAGTTATGTCATTCGGACTGACTAATGCTCCAGCGATATTTATGGATTTGATGAACCATATTTTTATGCATATCTAGATCAGTTCATGGTGGTTTTCATAGAAGACATTTAATATATTCCAGTAGCAAAGAGGAGCACGAAGAGCATCTTCGAAATGTCTTGCATATTTTGAGAGAACACCAGTTATATGCAAAGCTCAGCAAGTGTGAGTTTTGGTTGGGTCATATGTCATTCTTGGGTCACATCATCTCTGGAGCAGGAGTAGCAGTAGATCCAAAGAAGGTTGAGGCCGTAAATAGTTGGCTAGTTCCTAACACAGTAGCTGAAGTACGTGGTTTTCTGTGATTGGCAGGATAATACAGAAGGTCCATAGCAGACTTTGCAAGAATTTCAGCACCGCTAACTCGATTAACGTGCAAGGAGGCTAAGTTCGACTGGTCAGCAGAGTGCCAGACATCATTTGAAGAACTAAAGAAGAGATTGATTTCAGCTCTGATTCTTACGCTTCCAGTGAATCCTGGAGGGTTTACAGTTTATTATGACGTGTCAGGCAAAGGACTTGGGTGTGTGTTGATGCAACATGGAAGAGTGATAGCTTATGCATCGCGGCAGCTTCGAGATCATAAGAAAAATTATCTGACTCATAATTTGGAGTTATTGGCGATAGTATTTGTACTCAAGCTATGGAGGTATTACTTGTATGGTGATCGAATAGAAATATTTATATATCACAAGAGCCTTAAGTATGTATTCACCCAGAAGAACTTGAACATGAGGCAGAGGAGGTAGCTAGAATTGATAAAGGACTATGATGTGGAACTTCAGTACCATCCAAGCAAGGCAATTATGGTAGAAGATGCTCTTAGCAGGAGAGATAGTACATTTATGTTGACACTGCAGTGGCATATCTTAGAAGATCTTCGAGAAATAGGAATCGAGATAATACTTCCGTAAGATGTAGGAGTATTGGCTAGTTTACAAGTACAATCTACCATTATAGAGAGGATTAAGGTAGCTCAGGCATAGGATCCAAAAGTTTAGAAGCTTTGGGCGGGATGTGAGTCTGGTCTCAAGAAAGAGTTGACGATTCATGAAGATGGAACTCTTAGGTTTGTAAATCGTCTATGTGTACCAAGTAGAGATATCTGGCAGGAAGTAATAACCGTGGCGCATAGTTCCCAGTATTCAATTTATCTAGGAGGTACCAAGATGTATTAAGACATCAAGCAATATTTCTGGTGGAACGGGATGAAGAGGGAGATTACACGATTTATTTTTTGGTGTTTGGTATGCCAGCAAGTGAATGTCGACCAACAAAGATAGGCAGGATTATTACATCCACTTCCTATTCTGGAGTAAAAGTTGTAACATATTACGATGGACTTTATGACCGGTTTACCTAGATCCCCGACTAGTCGTGATGTAGTTTGGGTAATAGTAGATCGTCTCACAAAAATAGCTCACTTTCTTCCCTTCTGAGTAGGCTAATCCACATAGTAGTTAGGGGAGATGTACATGCGACAGATAATAAGACAGCACGGTAAACTAGTGAGTATCGTATCAAATCGAGACACTCGGTTCACTTTAAATTTTTGGAAGAGCTTGCACCAAAGTTTGGGCACTAAGTTGAGATTCAGTACCGCCTACCATCCTCAAACGGACGGACAATCAGAGAGAACCATCCAGACCTTGGAAGATATGCTTCGATATTGTACTTTAGATTTTGGAGGATCTTGGGAAGATCACCTCCATCTCGTTGAGTTCTCATACAACAACAGTTACCAAGCAAGTATTCAGATAGCACCCTTCAAAGCATTATATGAGAGAAAGTGTAGATCATCATTGGCATAGGATGATATAGGTGAGCAAAATATGTTAGTCCCATAGATGATCACTTAGACAGTAAAAGTTGTCAAGAAAATCAGAGAGAGACTTCGGGTTGCGCAAGATAGGCATCGGCATTGGGCAGATCAGCATCATAGGCCTTTAGAGTTTTGTGTCGGCGACCACATGTTCTTGCGAATTTCTCAAACCCGTGGAGTCATTATATTCGGGGTTCGCAGGAAGCTTAGTCCGTAATACGTCGGTCCGTTCGATATTCTCGAGCAGGTGGGCGATGTTGCTTATCGTCTTGCCCTTCTTCCTTCGCTATGTGAGGTGCATGATGTGTTTCATGTGTCTTAATTGCGTAGGTGTATCCCGGATCTGAGTTATATTCCCGACCATTCCGAGCTAGTTGTTGGTACCGACTTGTCTTACGAGGAGTAACCCGTATCCATTTTAGACCGAAGGAAGAAGGTGCTCAAGAATCGGGCTATCCATCTTGTCCGGGTTGCTTGGGGTCATCACCTCTTGGGAGAGTCAGCGTGGGAGCACAAACATGATATCCGGTTTTGGTATCCACACATGTTCGACACGCAAGGTATGTTTGTTCTTATGTTTTCGTATCTCGAATCTCATGGTTCGTTTACCCATGCTATGTGACACTACTTTTCTTTATATGCTTGAATTTGATTGCATGTGTATATGAGCTTGTAGTTAGCGTAGTGCTTGTTCTTATTTCTCCAGCTAGCCTTGGGTTTGAATTTCGAGAAAAAAAAATTCTAAGGTGGGTAGAGATGTCACTCCCCGTTCCCGATATACATATTTGAAACATATTAGTTTTTCTGCTTATATTATTTGTTGCTTGCATATTAATTAGGTTGCATGTCATGGAGACTAAACCCATTCTTTGGTTCAATTAAACTTGTCTTATTTCTCTCTCTTCCCTCATTCTTTATTTTTCCCTCATTATTTTATTTCTAGGCAAGTACACCTTGAACTACATGGAGAAATCTGTTGATTTTCGATTCTTGCTCTTTTCTTGTATTTTATTAGCCTATTATGTGCTCATGATGATTCTAAATAATTTTAATACTTGGAGTTTTTGGTTTTGATGGGTGGATTTGTGTAGATCTACTTTTCTAACTTAGGATTTTCATGGGTTCCAAATTTTTTTTCGTGATTTTGATCTACAAAAACATGGCATTTTAGAAAACAGTTTTTGGGATGGATGGAGCACTTCATTTCGAGCGTTTGGCTTTTGGTTCACTCAATTCAGACTTAAAATAAAGTTTTTCTGAAGAAAACAAAATTTTAGTTTTGGAGCTTTTGCCATGGTTGAACCTGTTGTTTGGAACGATAAAGATTTCATGCGGCCAGCACCATATGCAACAGAGGGTGCTATACGGCATAAAAATGCTATGCGGCCTGAACTTCTTGCTGCATACCAGCATGCGTCCATCTCTTTTGGACGTTTGACTAATAAATACAAATGTGTTCTGAAGGGACTCCTTGTGTTTATTCGCTGAACGAATAAGAAATCGCTAATTCCAAGAGATACCTATGCGGCGGGATAGACTATACGGCAAGACAGGCTATGCGGCCGAGTCTCTTTTGGATGCATAACTTTGTTTTGCCCTTGTACTAAATTCTATAATTTTGTCCTTTCCTCTGACACACTTTATGGCTTGTCACATCAGTCACATCAGTCACTTTTCTGATATGTATTTATTACCCATCGTTTCTATACTTAAATCGAAGAGTGAACTTTGACTTACTCTATGCGACAATGTCTCATATGCGACAAATGATCCTATGCGGCCTACACCAATGCGGCAACTGATTCTATGCGACAACTGATCCCTATGCGGCCTTGATCCTAATATGGGCAAGCAGTCCCCTGCACACGTTTTATTGGACTGGTTCTGTTTGAATGTTCCTTTGGACTTTATGGTTTGTATGTGTGACTTTGATAACCACAAAAGTATTAGACCCATCTACGCACTATGACTCGACCACTTGTATCCGTGCTGATATATTTACAACGTGCTAAGTGTTCATACGCGATTATATTACATGTTTATACTTCAGTGTACCTATGCACTACGTGACATATGATATGACTCAATCTCCAACATGGACATAAGAGTTATTCAATGGCCAAGCGTAGCTAGGATCTGTTGATTATTGCATCACGCTGGGGTGAACCCAAATTGAACTATCCAGTGACAAAGTGGATTCGTATCTAGCGTAGTCGTACTATGGTACGTCATATCAGGGGAATACTATATGACCAAGCTATGTGATTCATGTTAACAATAGGGTTAACTAGGCAACTAAACTTGTAGAGCATTGGGAGAGAATAGAATCTCGAGATCGCGCCTAACTAGCCACCTCCAGCCATCTGAATTCGGATGTGCAGGCTAGTCCCAATGGATATTGTTTAAGTCTTCATTAATGGATGGCAATATTTGACTATTATATTATACTATGTGTTCTATACGATCTTAGCACGATAGCCTTGAGAGGGACCGGTGCGCAATACTATGTACTATATGGCGATTTATGGCTTGGCTAACCCTGCTAGTATCAGGTTCGATCTGAGGATTCCTATATGCATAATATCTCTGGCATAACCCGGACTCCATCTAGTAAACCGTACAAGTAATTGGCTGATTATGTAACTGAGCTTGTTTATGTATTGTATCTGTTGTCAAATAGTCTAGAAAAATGATCTATCATGGTGCGATGGTCTAATCATTATCCTTGTTTGGTTGTAGGGTTAGATTATTGTGTCACGATAGGCTATGAACCAAAACTACGAGACAAAACTATATATATATATTTTATAACCTGGTTTTATTTCTTCATTCATGCTTTCTTTGTAGTACTTGCTATTTGGAGTCTAACCCCACTGGTTTTGCATGGTCAGGTTTAGAGCCAGCACCTGAGGATCAAACGTACTTTTCTCTAAACCATGGCGCACACCAGGTGGATGGCCACTGAGGGAAACGAATAGGTCTCTTCTTTCCTGCTCGTTATTGCACACTTTACTTATTTTGGGCGTTTAGCAATCAGCACTTGTTAGCCGTGAATCTGGACATTTAGTTTTCCTATATGATTATAATTAATCAGACTGCAAGTTATCATGGTCATGTACTTTTGATACTCTGCCAGATTTCTTATTTTTGTACAGCTGGTTTCCATAATTTCGTGGCAGGACATTCGGGATGCCTTACTTCCTTGTCTTATATGTTATATGTTTATTGTTCTTGCTTGACTGATTGAGACAATAGATGTGCTGTGTGACCCTAAGTGACTTGCTTGTAGTATGCACCCCATTGTCTAGTTATAGCCATGACCGTCATACGATGTTATATAGCTTGTACGGGGGAGCTGGCCATATCCGTCGCTTCTTACCAAATCTCGACGATGTAGAGATCTTCGTATCTGATACGATTACTGACACATACTCAATAGGTCTGATCCTTCAGTCGTACGCTGATATCTCATTTGTATATCATCAAACAAGTGATGATCACAACCAAAAAGGAGAATGTAACATAGTAGCTCGACCAAAGATCAAAGGAAATAGAGATTCAAGATTATTACCTGTGAATTCGTGTCTGATTAAGACACAAGGATTTGATCGATGGTTCTTCCTAGGATGCTCCGAGTGTCACCCTCACTTTTTCAATTAAGGGTAGTTTGGTAATTGACATGGGTATTTTATTTTAGGATTTATTGTATTAAATATTGTGCATGTTTAATTAATTATTTATTGTATTATTTATTGATTAATTAGATGTAGTAATTATTTTAGACTTGTGTAGTGGACCTAAATATTTAATTAGGTGCATGAACCCAATATTTATGTTAGTTTAGATTGAACCCAATATTTAGGCCCATGGTTTTGGAGGATGAATTAATTAGTGAAACTATTATACTAGAACCTTTTCTCCTTAATTAATTTCTTTATGAGAGGCCTCAAGGGGCACATTGGATATTTTATATTGCTTGAGAAAGAGGGTTAGGGTCGGCCACATTATGAGGGAGGAGAGAGAGAGTCTCTCCTCATTTCTCATTTCATGTAGATCTAGATTTTTTCCTATTTTTCTAATTTCTTCATACTCTCACCAATCTCTTCACAAATTTCTTTCTTATTCTTTATTTGAGGCTACTACAACAAGGATCTACAAGAAGGAAGCAAGGAGCAACAAGGAGGAGGCAAAGATCTACAAGGAGGAGGCTACATTCAATATTTGGAGATTTTATTGGGAATCCATCTTCCAAAAGGTATATTTCAGTTTTTTCTCTTCTATTAGACTCCAAATCTGATATTTAACCATGAGAAACTAACCCATGTGCATAGGCTACCCATAGAAATTGGTTTTAGGTTCATAGGAGACCTATGGTGGAAGTTATGTGCATTTTGGTGTCAATTTTGGAAAAATTCCGAGATTGGCATATGTGGTATTTGTCATTTGGTCAAATAGGTCAATATGACATATGTATGTTTGTTTGGGACTAGTGTCGTATCCATAATTAGGTACGTGTAGGCCGTATCTCGTCAATTTGACAAAACGGATTGATTTTGGGGATTTTCCTCCTATACGGAGACTTGTGCATATCACACCTTGACACAGACATGTAGTTGATCTATTTATCATACGTATTGTTCATATTTAGTATATTAGACTTGCGCGTGTCCTTCGGGATATATTTGGTTGTGTGATGGAGCCGTATCGCAAGCGTATCATAGAATAAGTGTGATACGGGTGCGGTGCACTCCACGTGTTTAATTTTTGGCACTCATTCCTATATGTGCTTGTGTTATATATATATTACACATAGATATAAACACATACACACATATATATTTACCATCAATATATATATATATATATATATATATATAGTAGAGTAAGTGTTTATATATGTATAGAGTGGTACATATAGCAGTCATAGAGGTGTGTATATGAATAAGTGTGTTGTGCTGAATTATGGGTTTATGTTGGTATGTATGTGTTTGGGTGTGAGCTTTGTATATATGTGTCGAGAGGAGATAGGTATATATATATATGTAGTTTGATATATAGATACATGTATATATGTATATTTGATATATATATAGCAATATATATATGTATGTGTGTGTAGTGATTATGGTGGCAAGTTGTGTGTATTAGTTGTGTGTGTTTGTGTGAGAGAGTGTGAGCTAGTGAGTGAGATACTCAGGCTAGTATCAGGTATCAGTATCGTAGGAATGCATAGCAGTAGGTGCAGTCGGGCATTAGCAGCAAATGGGGAAGAGCAAGGAGCAATGCATTGAGCAAAAGTGTGCAGTGCAACCTCAGTTAAGTGGCAACAAGTGCACAGCTAGTGCACAGCAACAAGACATTATGCAGCAACCTACAGACTTTAGTAACCTCCAGCAAAGAGCAAGCAATGCATTCATCAGTGCACATCAACTCGAGCCCTGCATTGAGAGGCAGTGCAGTGGCAGCAGCCTCGAGCCACTACAGCAACATGCTCGGGCATGGACTACAGAAGCCTTGGACAAGTAGCAGTTACTTCAGGGCAGCAAGTAACAAAGTAGTGTGCAGTCAGTTTTGAGCACATTATTATCGAGCACAGTGTATCAGTAGCATGGCTGAAAGTGTGCATTCATGTGCAGCAAGTGCAATGGCTGCTAGCACTGAAAACCCAGGAAGAAACTGCTGAGCACTAAGCCGCATGATGCAGGTAGCGTTCAACAAGGTATCTGAATGGAGCAGTAGCAGCCTGCTGTACAGCAATCTAGATGAAGCAAACGACATCAATTCAGTAGCACGGGTGCAACAAAACAAAGGTATCAACACTGCAAGCAAAGTTCAGCAGCTCGTGCACAACAACTTGGCAGGAAACAGAGAAAGGGCAGTAGCAGTTCAGTAGAGCTCAGCAATGCTTCAGCAGCAACCGAAGGGCAACTATACTGCAGTGCAGTATGCACTGATGCACTGCAGTAGAAGTTTGTAATAGCATCGAGCAAGAGGCAGTAGCAGCAGTAGCAGTTACAGTTGCAGCAAGAGGGAGGAACGAGGCAGCAACTGCATTCAGCAGGGTGTGCAAGGGATTCAATGCACAGCCATCACAGGTAGCAGTATCAGCACAGTATCGTACAGTATCAGTAAATTCAACATTTAGTTTCAGCATGGTTTCAGTGTATCTACACCTTGGGTAATTGGTTTTAGATTGGGTTAGATGTTTCAGCTATTCAGTTTCAGTCAGTGAGATAGTTTAGTTATTAGGTATGGGTAGCTAGTGAGTATAGTGGTTAGTAGTCAGTGAGGTTAGATGGGTTAGTGTGTTAGTTAGTATTAATGTTAGCTATTAGTAGTAGTTAATAGTTGGTTAATAATTAGCATATAATTTAGCTATATGTATATATGTATATATGTAGGTATATGTATCTATGTATTGATATGTAATATATGATAGTAGCTAGTAATATTAATAGTTAGTGTATGTTTGGAAAATAGTTTAGCTATGTATTAGTTAGGGATTAGTGTTTGGGTAATAAACTATAGGTGAGGACTTGAATTACCTTGGGATACCAAGGCAATATCCAGGTATGGGTCGATACTCAAGGTATTGGTTTTAAGTATCGAGATTGGTGTGTGGTAGGGTGATACGCATTGGTGCAAGGCCAAGGTATCATATTTCATTAGTTAGTATTATATGTATTGACTTGTATATATCTCTAAACTATTATTTTCATATATTAAAACATGCGTATCTTAGGATACGATATTTTGTGTGGTTCTTAGTATCTTAGATTTGTTAGTATAGCTTAGTTTCATAGTGTATTGACTTAGTATCCTAGTGTTAGACTCTCGTAGCCTAGAATTAGTCGGGTTTGACTTAGAAATGACTTCATGACCAAGATGTTGACTAGTTTAACTTTATTTTATTCCAATATCTTGTATTAATATAATATTTTATATATAATTTATTGCTTGGACGACAGGCGAGTACATTCTCTGATAGTTTCCTTTATTTGATGATTACTATAATGCAAGTATTTAGAAATATTTTACATGACTCTTGACACATTGGTACACAGACTAGTATACACATGGATCAGTCATGTGATGTTATATATATATTGTTCATTGTTTCTCGTGTTCTCAATGTTTAACTTAGACAATATTTCAATGTTCAATATTCAATGTTCAATGTTCAAGGTTTAATGTTTAATGTTTAATGTTCAATATTTAACTTAGACAATGTTTAATGTTTAATGTTCAATATTCAATAGTCAATTTTTAGTGTTCAATGTTTAATGTTCAAGGTTTATTATTTATATGGCCTTAAGTATCTTGCATCACAACGTGTCATGGTTGGATCCATTGTACTAGTTGGGGGAATGGGAAAGTGTTAGCTAGATATGTGATCAAATCCTTGACAATGTTCAATGTTTAACTTTGACAATGTTTATCCAACGTTAAAGTAGACAATGTTCACCCAAGCCGATCACATATCTAACTAGTACTTCAATCACTTAGCATAGTTACAGTTCTTAACCATATTCTAGTTCATTGTTTCATTCTATTGTCTTGTTCTATTTATCGTGATCAGTGAATACCATATTGTTCTTGTTTACCTGTTTCATCTACCATAGTTGATATTGTTCATAGTTCTGCGTCTTGTATTATATTCTCTATTTCTATTTATAGTCATTATCAATTAATTAGAACTGCTATTGGGTTGTACTTCGCTCCAATCCTGACTAGATATATTTTTCAGATGAATGGTTAGAGAGGATGGTCCTACTTACTTCGGACCAACATATGCAGTGTCTCTTGAGGATGTAGTGCCAGTTACTGAGGCCATTTAGATTTTCATACCTTGTAGTAGTTATTCTAGTTAGATTGTAGATTATATTATTATTTTGAGATCTTATTTGTGTTTAGATTTGAGTTGGACATGTGATGTATTGAGACTTGTATTTCTATTCTTTTAATTCCATATCGTGCTTACATCTTCCTTTAGTTTTATATGTGATAATTGAGATGGCATGGCAGTATTTTACATACATTGTGTGAGATATTGGATAGTATAGTAGACCAAGACAGCGTTCTACCACCGATTCTGCGACGTAGGCTGGACGTACCCACGTACTCGTGCCCCTATACCGGGTGCGGGTCGTAACATATTTTTAGTGGTGGCCCATGCAGGTCAGGCTTCGCAATAGTACGATATCGCGGTAGTGCAATAACTTATTTGTACTACTGAGCCTGTGATTGGATAGGATATAAGATACTAGGATGAGAGAGGGATACTCAATCACATCTAGGAAATAATTCCAACATCATTGAATCTTACCATCTTTATTCTGAATATCGCTTTCCTTGAAAAATTTTGTCCTTCTTTGATGATATCGTATCTTGCTCAGTATTGATTCCTTATTTCAAATCTGTCATCAGGATGCCGCCGAAGACGCGTTTCTAGCGCTCAGGCGCAATGTTAACAAGATCAGTCACTTCATCGCCTATGAGGGCAGCACCATCAGACATTGTTCCAGCAGCTACATTCCAGAGGTCGACTTTACCGATCCATGTAGGCGTCGCCGCAGCATCTTTCGGAGGTGCTCCACCTCCGGTATATAGGACAGCACTAGCAGTTGCAGATGATCTTCCATCCCTACCACCCGCAGTCGATCAGAAGAAGATGTTCGCTCTCTTTCAATAGATGATGGAGGCACAACATCGAAAGTCAGAGGTCCTACGACAGAGCATGGAGAATGCTCACCAGATCGTGCTCGCAGCAGTTGAGAGAGCTACCGCAGTCCAGCCACAGTCGGTACTATAATGCCCCACAACCGCACGGTACGTTACGCTGAGTCAGATTGAATGAGGCAATAGAGAGTTACATTTCAATTTGTTGGATTTGGGAACGAGTATTAATTTAAGTTGGTCAGATTGAATGCAGATTGCTAGCGGAGTTTAATAGGATCAGGTGTTCATTCAGAGCGGTACTGAGATAGCTGGATTGGAACGATAATATCGTCTTCCTTAGTCCGATTAGTCGGATAATTTGGAGAAGTACGACCTGCTCGCACGGTCATACCAATTGAGTAGATTGTGCTTTGCATCGGACCGCGGGTTCAAGGGATCGGCCGTATCGGCAGGACACGATGCTTAACGGAATCAAACTTGGTGAGTGGGCTCTGTCCCTTCTTCTCTACTCCTTCATGCCTAATAATATGGAAAACATGTAAAGGCTTGAACACTTGGACTAGAACTCAGGAATCACTATACTGTGGTGTGCATAGAGTGTACGTCGTTTGCTTGGATAGATTTATGGCTGAATTAGTTTTCGCGTTGGATAGTTGGAGCTAGAGTTGGATTATATTTGGGGCAGTTGGAGAAACAGTTAGAATACTTTAGTTGGAACATCGAGAATTCGGGCAAGCGAGCGTGCATCCGTGCACGAATATCACTTGGACGCTTTGTCATGCGAAGCGTGCAGTTGTTGTTCAAAACTGAACAACTGCATCGGCGAGGGCATTGTGCCACTGTTGGGGCATTGTGCCACGGGATTGTTCTGAGCGAGGGGTGTTGCACCAATTTAAACACTGTGTCGAGAAGCGGCATAGTATCTATGGGGATAACTTGAGATTTGTGCCTTGGGCTATTTGTTGGAGAATGGTTATGGATATTTGGTTGGATGAGTCTAAGATCGTTTGGTGGGGCGAGAATGTTCGATCCTCTCGTCATACCTACTTGGTGTCTGCATTGGTCACGGACAACCTGTGTTACACAGTACGGCTGTGTACTGACCCACGTTTGTGGGCATTATTTTAGGTACACAGGTGTAGTGGCACTGCTTGGATATACGGGATATGATGTATGAACGATAAGTACCTTTGTGGGCTAGAGAAAGAGCAAGAGTATTACATCACCTTTGTGGCAATCGACTTTGTGGCATTTTATTTGGACCCTATCAAGAGCTTCGCTACGTATAATCTGATGTGTGCTTGGTCCACAATACTTGACTTTTGCTGCAACTTGGTCATTTCGATGATAACTTTGGTGTTTGACAATATCGCCTTTTGCGAGCGCAACTCTAGGTTCGTACGGTATTACGTCCCGATGAGAACAATTGTCCTACGGGAGTGCCGCAATGTGGTGATTCACGTTCAGCAGGGACGATTGAGCTTGCGAGAGATTGGGGTATGACAGGTACCACCTCAGTTTATCCCTCAGCAGCCGAGGCCAGGGACCATTATTGACTTCAAGAGGATGGGGCCTAAGGACTTTATAGGCACCGAGGGAATCTTGTACGCAGACGACTGGATAGAGGACATTGAGAGGGACCTGCGATTGGCACAGATTCCTGAGAGCTTACAGGTAGAGGTAGCAGATAGTATGATGTTCGATATTGTGCTGACATAGTTCAGGACAGACCCCAGGATATCAGCATCAGAAATTACTTGGGGATCTTTTCAAAGAGAAATTCTTCTCGGATGTGGCTTAGAGTACTTTGGAGAGTCAATTTCAGAACCTCGTCCAAGGGAACTTAACAGTGGACGAGTATGCGGCAAAGTATTGCTGATTTGGACAATTTATTGAGGGACAGAATCCTCGGGCCAGGGATATGAAGTTTAGGAAGTGACTGAAGAGTGAGATTAAGTCTTATACTAATGGAGACCGTACCGCTACATTTGAATAAATTCTGAGACATGCACAGTAGGAGGAGGATGATTTGGAGCTTGGCTCCAAGAGACCGAGAGACATCGGAGGAGCGAGTAGTGGTACGGGGCCAGCTAAGCGCTCCCACTTTCAGCAGTCGAGAGTATATCAACATCAGCAGTATCTTGTGCCAGTTAGGGCACCAGCTCAACAGATACAACAGTTTTAGAAGCCAGTGCATCAGGCACCGCAGCCACCTCAGAGGCAGATTCAGCAGACTTTTCCTTGTGCCTATTATAGAAGACATGGGCATGATTGGGAGAACTGTTGGAGGAGACTCAGACTATGCTTGTATTATGGTTTCCTTGACCATCAGGTGAAGGAGTGTTCCAATAACCCGTATAGACCAGATCGCGGTCAGAGAGGTGGATCTAGGCCACCTGTGGCATCGCAGACTGTTCAGCACCAACATAGAGAGCCACCTCAGCAAGGCGGGGCATTTGCAATGGCAGTCGGAGAGGACGGTACTTCAGGTGATAAAGTTAGCTTGTGTCGTTCTGTTCTTTTTTTTCATTTCCATCTATTGTTTGTGTATTTAGTTAGTACCTTATAGACTGCTTGTGAGTTATTGTGTAGTTAGTATACCCTGACGGAGACTGTTAAACTATGATGGACAAAGACCATAGTTAGTGATTTCTTTCAAATTGTATATTGTATAGTTTAGTTTAGACCAGGGTTAACCTAGAGGGGGGTACGATCATCCTTAATTTCGAGGAAAAAAATTTTCTAAGGTGGGTAGGATTGTCACCCTCACTTTTTCAATTAAGGGTAGTTTGATAATTGACATGGATATTTTATTTTAGAATTTATTGTATTAAATATTATGCAAGTGTAATTAATTATTTATTGTATTGTTTATTGATTGATTAGATGTAGTATTTATTTTAGACTTATATAGTGGACCTAAACATTTAATTAGGTGCATAAAATCAATATTTATGTTAGTTTAGATTGAACCCAATATTTAGGCCCATGGTTTAGGAGGATAAATTAATTAGTGAAACCATTAGACTAGAACCTTCCCTCCTTAAATAATTTCTTCATGAGAGGCCTCAAGGGGCAAATTGGATATTTTATATTGCTTGAGGAAGAGGGTTAGGGCCAGCCACATTAGGAGGGAGGAGAGAGAGAGAGAGAGAGAGAGTCTTTCCTCATTTCTTATTTCATGTAGATCTAGATTTTTCCCCATTTTTTTAATTTCTTTATTCCCTCACCATTCCCTCACTAATTTTTTCACAAATTCCTCCCTATTCTTTATTTGGGGCTACTACAACAAGGATCTATAAGAAGGAAGCAAGGAGCAATAAGGAGGAGGCCAGGATCTACAAGGCGGAGTCTACATTCAATATTTGAGGATTTTTATTAAGAATCCATCTCCCAATAGGTACATTTTAGTTTTTTCTCTTCTAGTAGACTCTAAATTTGATATTTAACCATGAAAAACCAACCCACATACATAAGCTACCCATAGGAATTGGTTTTAGGTTCATAGGAGACCTAAGGTGGAAGTTATGTGCATTTTGGTGTCAATTTTGGGAAAATTTCGAGATTGGCACATGTGGTATTTGTCATTTGGTCAAATAGATCAATATGACATATGTATGTTTGTTTGTGACTAGTGTTGTGTCCACATTGGGTACGTGCAGGCCATATCTCGTCAATTTGACCAAACGGGTTGATTTGGAGGGTTTTCCTCCGACACGGGGACTTGTGCATATCATACCTTGACACGGACACGTAGTTGAGCTAATTATCATACGTATTATTCATATTTAGTATATTAGACTTGCTCGTGTCCTTCGGGATGCGTTTGGTTGTGTGGTGGAGCATATCGCAAGCGTATCATAGAATAAGTGTGATACGGGTGCGGTGCACTCCACGTGTTTGATTTTTAGCACTCATTTCTATATGTGCTAGTATATATATATATATATATATATATATATATATATATATATATATATATATATATATATGTATGTATGTATGAGGGTTATATCTATATGTGTATATATATATATATATATATATATATATATATATATATATATATATATATATATATATATATATATATATATGTGTGTGTATGAGGGTTATATCTATATGTGTATATATATAATATTTTTATATCTATATGTGTGTATATATATAGTAGAGTAAGTGTTTATATATGTATAGAGTGGTACATATAGCAGTCATAGAGGTGTGTATATGTATAAGTGTGCTGTGTTGAATTGTGGGTATATGTTGGTATGTATGTGTTTGGGTATGAGCTTTGTATATATGTGTCAAGAGGAGATAGGTATATATATATATATATATATATATATATATATATATATATATATATATATATATTTATATATATATAGTTTGATATATAGATACATGTAAATATGTATAGGTGATATATATATATAGCAATATATATATATATATATATATATATGTATGTGTGTGCGTAGTTGTTATGGTGGCAAGTTGTGTGTATTGGTTGTGTGTGTTTGTGTAAGAGTGTGTGAGCTAGTGAGTGAGATACTCAGGCCAGTATCAGGTATCAGTATCGGAGGAATGCATAGCAGTAGATGCAGTCGGGCATTGGCAGCAAAGGGGGAAGATCAAGGAGCAAGGCACTGAGCAAAAGTGTGCAATGCAACCTCAGTTAAGTGGCAGCAAGTGCACAGCAATAAGAAATTGTGTTGCAACCTGCAGACTTCAGTAACCTCCAGCAAAGAGCAAGCAATGCATTCATCAGTGCACATCAACTCGAGCCCTGCATTGAGAGGCGGTGCAGTGGCAGCAGCCTCGAGCCACTATAGCATCATGCTCGGGCATGGACTACAGAAGCCTTGGACAAGTAGTAGTTACATCAGGGCAGCAAGTAACAGAGCAGTCTGCAGTCAGTTTTGAGCATTTTAGCATCGAGCACAGTGCATCAGTAGCATGGCTGAAAGTGTGCATCCAACTACAGCAAGTGCAATGGCTGCTAGCACTGAAAACCCAGGGAGCAATTGCTGAGCACTGAGCAACATGCTGCAGGTAGCATTCAGCGAGGTATCTGAAGGGAGCAGTAGTAGCCTGCTGCATAGCAATCTAGATGAAGCAAACTGCATCAATTCAGCAGCACAGTTGCAGCAAAATAAGGGTATCAATACTGCAAGCAAAGTTCAGCAGCTCGTGCACAACAACTAGGCAACAAACACAGAAAGGGCAGTAGCAGTTCAGTAGAGCGCTGCATTGCTTCATCAGTAATCGAAGAGCAACTGTACTACAGTACAGTAAGCACTGATGCACTGCAGTAGCAGTTTGTAATAGCATCGAGCAAGAGGTAGTAGCAGCAGTAGCAGTTACAGTTGCAACAAGAGGGAGGAACAAGGCAGCAACTATATTCAGCAGGGTGTGCAAGGGGTTCAATGCACAGCCATCACCGGTAGCAGTATCAGCACATTATCTTGCAGTATCAGTGAATTCAATATTTAGTTTCAGCATGGTTTCAGTATATCAGCAAGTTGGGTAATTGGGTTTATATTGGGTTAGATGTTTCAGCTATTCAGTTTCAGTCAGTGAGATGGTTTAGTTATTAGGTATGGGTAGCTAGTGAGTGTAGTAGTTAGTAGTCAGTGAGGATAGATGGGTTAGTATGTTAGTTAGTATTAATGTTAGCAATTAGTAGTAGTTAATAGTTGGTTAATAATTAGCATATAATTTAGCTATATGTATATATGTAGGTATATGTATCTATGTATTGATATGTAATATATGATAGTAGCTAGTAATATTAATAGTTAGTGTATGTTTGGTAAATTGTTTAGCTATGTGTTAGTTAGGGATTAGTGTTTGGATAGTGGACTATAGGTGAGGACTTAAATTACCTTGGGATACCAAGTTAATATCCAGGTATGGGTCGATACTCAAGGTATTGGTTTTGAGTATCGAGATTGGTGTGTGGTAGTGTGATACACATTGGTGCAAGGCCAAGGTATCCTATTTTATTAGTTAGTATTATGTGTATTGACTTGTATATATATCTAAACTATAATTTTTATATATTGAAACCTGTGTATCTTAGGATACGATATTTTTTGTGGTTCTTAGTATCTTAGATTAGTTAGTATAGCTTAGTTTCATAGTGTATTGACTAAATATCCTAGTGTTAGACTCTTGTAGCCTAAAATTAGTCGGATTTGACTTAGAAATGGCTTCATGAGCTAGATATTGACTAGTTTAACTTCATTTTATTCCAACACCTTGTATTAATGCAATATTCCTTATATAGGTCTGTGTGATACTAGTTGGGACACAGTTTGACATTCATTGCTTGTACGACAGGCGAGTACATTCTCTGATAGTCTATTATTTGATCATTACTATAATGCAAGTATTTAAAAATGTTTTACATGACTCTTGACACATTGGTACACGGACTAGTATACACATGGATTAGTCATGGGATGATATATATATATATTGTTCATTGTTCCTCGTATTCTCAATGTTTAACTTAGACAATGTTTCAATGTTCAATGTTTAACTTAAAAAATATTCAATGTTCAATGTTTAATGTTCAAGGTTTATTATTTTTATGGCCTTGAGTATCTTGCATCACAACGTGTCATGGTTGGATCTTGTACTAGTTGGGGGAAAGAGGAAGTGTTAGCTAGATATATGATCAAATCCTAGACAATGTTCAATGTTTAACTTAAACAATATTTATCCAACGTTAAAGTAGATAATGTTTACCCAAGCCAATCACATATCTAACTAGTATTTCAATCACTTAGCATAGTTACAGTTTTTTACCACATTCTAGTTCATTGTTTCATTCTATTGTCTTGTTCTATTCATCGTGATCAGTGAATACCATATTGTTCTTGTTTACCTGTTTTATCTACCACAGTTGATATTGTTCATTGTTCCTCATCTTGTATTATATTTTATATTTTTGTTTATAGTCACTATCAATTAATTGGAACTGTTATTGGATTGTACTTTGCTCCATTCTTGACTGGATATATTTTTCAGATGAATGGTTAGAGAGGATGTGTCCCACTTACTATGGACCAACAGATGGAGTGTCTCCTGAGGATGTAGTACCAATTACTGAGGCCATTCATATTTCCATACCTTGTACTAGTTGTTCTAGTTAGATTGTGGATTGTATTATTATTTTGAGATCTTATTTGTGTTTAGATATGAGTAGGACATGTGATGTATTGAGACTTGTATTTCTATTCTTTCTATTCCATATTGTGCTTACATCTTCCTTTAGTTTTATATGTGATTGAGTATCGTTTGGAATTGAGATGGCAAGGCAGTATTTTACATACATTGTGTGAGATATTGGATAGTATAAAAGACAAAGACAACGTTCTACCGCCGATTTGGAGGCGTAGGCTGGACGTACCCACGTACTCGTGCCCCTATACCGGGTGCGGGTCGTGACACCGAGTGTACTCGATTGATCGAACACGATGGAGATCCAATGAAGAAGAGTCATCATTGAGTTCAGATCCGTCATTCACGGAGGGTCGTCGTCTCAGAAAGGAATTCTCCATAGATGGAAGTCATCGATGAAATCGAGAATGGCAGGAGACAGAGATCAGAATTAGGGTTAGTGTTTCAGGAGCTTGAAGAAGGAAGAGGAGAAGGTTACAAATATAACCGTTTCATGAACGATTTGGAGGGATTTCCCATATCTATATTTCGAATGAATGTGAAGAGTGACTGTGGTTTGATGGATTTTGGTGTGTTGGGATGAAGAGATATTCGGGCCAGGAATAGTATCTGGCCAGAGGGAATAGCTTTAGGAATAAATTTTAACAAATGGATATTGGTCCCTATTTATAGAGACTATGAGAAGCTTCTAGGCCCACCCAATCGTAGAAAATATCTTTTTATCCAGAATGTTCCCTCTAGATATTTTTTATTTATTTACCAAAACTGCCCTTCCCTCTTTGTAATTTACAATTTTGCCATTTTAATTACTTTCTTAATTAATCCTTTTATGAAATTATTTTTTGATTTTTGATTAAAATAATTTCAAGCTATGAAAATACTTACTTAATATTCCTTATAAAACATTTGAAAAATTATTGAAACTAGTATAAGAAAGTATTTTTATTCAATTTCTGGAAAAGAGGGGTTACAGAGTGAAGGCATAAAATTCCAGCGACATGACCTTATGTGCGGAAATAAGTAAAATAATACATATTTGCTTATTTTTGTGTAAAAACCAATGATTAGCCATTACAGTAAGAACATTCTTTAAATACCTTAATTTTTGGGCTGTCAAAAGTATCAAAATTATTGTGAACGAGAGCCTTAGCAAAAAAAATTGTCTTTGTATCGGATAGTAAACGGAGAATAGTGATCATGCATCGATCGAGTTTTCTACCGCTACACTCTCTAGGTCTCTAGTTTTAAATATTGTACTTAGAAATTTTGTCGCAATTATAATTGTATTTTAATTAAAAAATCTTTGTACTTAAATAATGTTTTGTTAAAGAAATAGCATTTCTTTTGTAAATAAAAATATAAAGTAATTTAAGGGTTGAAGTCCACAAAATTAGAGAACTATAGGCATTGCATAGCTGGGAAGCAGAATATTGTGTCTTTCAAAAGTCACCCATCTTCAAGGACATTGGCGTTGCTTGATTTGATTCACTCGGACGTATGTGGTCCAATAAAGATAAAAACTATTGGTCGTGCTTCTTATTTTGTAACGTTCATTGATGATTGTTTCAGAAAAGTTTTGGTCTATGCTATAAAGACCAAGGATCTGGTGTTGTCTACTTTTAGAGAGTTTCAGACCTCTGTTGAAAGAGAGATGGGCAAGAAGTTGAAGTGTGTTTGGTCCAACAATGGTGGTGAAAATATTTGTCCCTTTGATGCTCATTGTAAAGAGCAAGGGATTCAACACTAGAAGTCTCCTCCAAAGATGCCTCGGCTTAATGGTATAGCGGAGCATATAAACAAGAGACAGATAGAGAGGGTATGGTGTTTCCTCTCAGAGGCAAACTTATAGGAAAGTTATAGGGTGAAGATCTTAATATTGTTGCTTATGTTACTAATTTATCTCCTAGTGCTCCTTTACAAGATGATGTGCCTGATAAAGTATGGTACGAAAAGGATCTGTAATACTGTCACCTTCTAGTGTTTGGGTATAAGGCCTAGCCTTCTTGCATGTACCAAAGGACGAAAGGTCCAAACTTAAGCCGAAGACGAGACATTACGTCTTTGTCAGCTATAGTCGGGATGAGTTCAAGTATAGACTCTACGAACCTATAGAAGAAATTAAGCGCTACTGAAGCATGGATGTAGTATTCGTCGAGGATCAGACCATGACCAACACTCAGAATTCTAAGGTGGCTTTTGAGATCGAGGATTTTCCTAAGTTAGAGTCATCACGCTTCAAGTTGTTTCCAGAGGACACTAGGAAGAATCCAGTTATGGGGATCCAGTACGTGGAGTTGCTTCCAACCTTGGTCATCAGCCTACTAATATTGATCAAGGCTTCCCTCATGAGGATGAGCATGTCGATGAGGCAATTTTTGAAGGGAATGAGGTTACCAGTACACAGCAGTACCAGAGGTTTCGTTAAGAAGGAGTACTAGAGAGCATCGACCATCTACGAGGTAATCACTAGATGAGTATGTATTTTGACTAATGGGGGAGAATCCAAAAGTTTTGAAGAGGGTATAGAAGGCGAACAAGAATGAGTGGATGCAAATCATGAAGGAAAAGATGAGTTTATTACAAGTAACTCCATTTATGAGCTGGTGTGATTGTCGAAGAATAAAAATATTTGAAGAATCAATGGGTATTTAGAGTGAACCAGATAGAAATTGCTACTTGCCCCCGATACAAAGCGAGGTTGGTAGACAAGGCTATAATCAGTAGAATGGCATTAATTTTGATAAAATCTCTTTACCGGTTGCCAAGTTGTCATCTATGTAGGTGGTGTTAGGTTTAGCAGCCAATTTTAATTTAAAGATTTAGCAGATAGACGTGAAGACAATATTCTTCTATGGTAATTTAGGAAGAAATTATATATGAAGCCTTCCAAGGAATTCTATGAGAAGGGCATGCCATCTTTAGTATGTTGGTTAATAAAGTATCTGCATGGTCTAAAGAGGCTCTATGGCAGTGGTACATAAAGCTCGAGTCGTTTATGAGATAGCATAGTTATGCATGTACTATGCCGGATCATTATGTGTTTGTGAAATATTTTGTCGAGGATGATTTTATTATTTTACTACTTTATGTCGAAGTTATGTTATTAATGGGTCAAAATTCCAATAGTATAGCAAAATTAAAGCACCAACTTGATGTGGTATTCTCTTGGTATGAAGATCAACCAAGAAAGAGAGTTCAAGTTGTTGTGGTTCTCCTAAGATAAGTACATTCACCGAGTAATTCAATATTTTGAGATGGATGAGTCAAAGTGAGGAGCCCCCTAGCTTACTTCAAGTTTACTATGGAGCAGTATCCATCAACCGAGGCTGAAAAGGAAGATATGGAGCAAATTTTATATGCTTCAGTAATAGGAAGTAACATGTATGATATGGTATGTATAAGGCCAGATATTGCTCATGCAGCAGGTATAGTTAGCAGGTATCTTTCAAATCCGAGGAGGATACATTAAAATGCGGTCAAATGGATTCTTCTTTATATTCAGGGTACTACTAATTGAAAGCTTTCATTCGGGAGTGATGAGCCAAAGCTGGTTGGGTATTCCAATGCTGATATGGATAGGAATGTAGGATACTAGAAGATCGACTATGGGCTATGTTACGATATTTATTAGTGGAACAGTTTTGTGGCAGTCGTGGTTACAGAAGTGTGTTGCCTTATCTACGACAAAGACATAGTTCATTGTAGGGAAAGTGGCTTGCAAGAAGTTATTATAGATGAATAATTGCCAGTAAAAAATGGTGCTTAAGAAAAAGCATTACATTTTTTTTGTGATAGCCAAAGTGCTATTCACCATGGATAAAATTCGACATTCTGTAGTCGATCCAAGCATATTTCAACTTGGTATCGCTTGGTATGAGATGTGCTTGAGGTAAAGGATGCGGCAGTTGAGAAGGTTCATACAAAGAACAATGGAGCGGATATGCTCATAAAGCTTCTGCGTGGTGGAAATTTGAGTACTATAGGAGGATTGTCGAAATGACGAGCACCTCCACCTAGTTAGGAAGGGAGAGATTTGTTGGTGTTGGCTCAAAGTGCGACGAGCGCACCTGTGTATCTAAGAAGCTCAAAAAATCAAAGGAGAAAAAGTTGGCATGTTTGAGCTCATTTTAGACTTGCATTGGAAAAATAGTATCAAACAAAGGTATATCGCTTCCAGTATATATAGAAGGTATACCGATCTAACACAGTTTTGTTCCAAAATCATTCTAACTCAAATAACATATTTTTTAGTATATCGTTATCGGTATACCAAAGGTATACAAGTGCCATGGCTGAAAAAAAATTGGGTGTTTTATTAACAATGTTGGATCATGATCAACGGTCTAGATCTGTTCGAGATTGGGGTGCTTTAAATATGTGTTTTCTAACCCTAATTTATTATCATCTACCATTACTAGATTAAAAGAAAAGCTTTTTCAAAGGTTGTAACTTTCTAAGAGACGAAGAGATAGATTTAGAGTTTCAAAGAGAGATCATTTCAAGGAGTTCTACAATGGTTCTTTCTCGTCATCTTATTTTCGATAATCTTTGTTCTACTCATTACAATTTATTTTCATCTATTGAACTGTTGTGGTGATCCGCGTACATTGGGGGAGAAGTTTTTAAGAAGTCAATTTATCTTTTAATTCTATCAGTAGAGGCTTTTCCTGGTTGCACTCACCACAAAAATATATTGTTTTAGCGACGGAATTATCCGTCACTAAAATACATTTTTTCGTCACTATTTGATTTTAGCGATAGAAAGGTTCCATAAGAATAAGTAACATCGCTACGAAAATTTTGTCACTAATCCGTCGCTATGTAGATGGATTAGCGACAGATTGAGCGACATTAAACCAGCGACGGATCAACGACGTACAGGTTACGTCGCGAAACTTTCTGAGTACTTACTAACGGATTAGCAATGGATTATCTGAGCCAAAATTTGCCAAAATTTTTAGATGGTTTTGCTCATTCAGGGCTCATAGAGTTCGTCGCTAATTCGTCACTCTCAGTGACAGATTAGCGACAGCTTTTAGCAACGAATTCTGATACATGTTTGGTATATTTGTTTGTATCAGACGTTTTAGCAATGGAATTTTTTGTCACTGGGTAGTCGCTGGCCTGAGATTTTTCGTCAAAAATTTGTCGCTGACATGAGAATTTCCAGATATTCCGTCGCTATTACGTCGCCTGTCCATCACTAAAGGTAATGTTTTTTTTCTATAAATCAATTTCTGCTGAGCATATACCTGTTACACATTCACCAATTTCCACACAAATCAATTTCACACAACCAAATTCTACACAAACTAATAAAACCCACATAAACATGTACAAATGTTATATATACATCAAAATAATAAAGTAGAGTAATCCAAACATGTACAAATAACTGTTAAACAATCCCATAAAGTAAAATAAATACAATCAAGTCAAAAAATACAACCAACTAAAAAAAATTCCATAAACTCTAAAAATCCATCAAGTCGATGGTGGAGGCGGAGGAGGCTGTCGGCTAGCCATGTACTACACCACAACCATAGCGATGATATCTTATAGATCATCAGGAGCAACAGCAGACAGAGAAGTAGCAGGAGCCGTACAAGGAGCTAGAGGACCCATCAATGCCGTCGGAGGAGCTGGAGCCGTCGGAGTAGTTGGAGGACCCAATGTAGTAGACGTTAGAGGATCCGTCATAGAAGCAGTCGGAGGAGCAGGTGCTGCAGCATCACGACTGTCTATCAACTTTCAGACCAACCCTTGTAGCTTATGTACAGTCGTCGTGAGCTGCTCCAGAGAAATCGTACCAGAAGGAACGATGGAGCCGGGCACTGATGGAGATGGAGTAGTCGTCGGAGGAGCACTGGAAAGAACCGACGACATCGATGCCAACGATCGATACCGTACATGATGCCGCCTTTCCCTCTCTGGACAGCTTGTACCCACCGATAGTTTCTCTCAATCGGCGTACTACTATCAGCGTCCCCCTCTAACGTCTCATACGTCTCCTATATTTATTTATATAATTAGGTTTAGAGTTAAGGATTTTAGAGTTATATGTGCTATATTTGATTTTGGTTATAGTATCATATTAGATACTAGATATCATAGTATACGTATATAATTTGAGTTATATTTTCTATATTGATTTCTATGATATCAATAGGGTATTAACCAAGGTTCAAAGTATCGAAATCGTAATCAAAATTGGTATCGTACCATTCCAATAAGGTTTAAAATAAATTGAATGAAATTATAATTTTCAGTATTTACTGCATTTACAGTGTTATTTCTTAAAATAGAATATTAACAAAGGTGCATAATTTTAAGTATTTACAATATTGTTTCTTAGTATTTTTGAAATTGAATGACCTAGAGTTGACCTATTTTGACTGTTTTGACCTAGAAACATAGAATATAATTATATTATAAAAATAATCTAATTAAACTGATAAAAATTTATAAAGATAACTTACATATGCTTTGGCGGCCCGCTCATCTACGAGTTTTCCATTCTTCTTTCTTTTGTGGGTCCATTGGAATATTACTAGGAAGTCTTGGGGTCTTTCCCGTCTCTGACGGCCTCATCGCACTATAAAAATTAAGCAATTAATAAATAAGCAAAAAATTAGAATTACAAAAAAACCAATCTAGTAGAAAATTTAAATACTAATCATCCATCGAAAATACTCGACGGTCGAGATGGATCCACCAGTATGGAGACCACCCTTAGCACGGACAGCCTTCGCCTTCTCGCACTTGGCCTTGTAGGTCGGGGTGTCCATCTTCTTCTTTATCTCCTTCCAGTACTCCGCCTTCAGCCACTCATTGCGGTGATCCGGTCCAAGTGATGCCAGCGCCTTCTGGTCATTGATCATATCTCTCAACCTCTTACTAGCGACGATCTTGTAGCACTTTCGGATATCACTATCTCTATGATCTGGCCACCAGTACAACCTCTACAAATTAGAAAAATATTTTTTGTCATTGTAATCAAAAAAATTGTATATTATTATAAATAAAATTCATATACATACCCCGAGCTTCTCCAGCTAAGTGAATCGTCGATCGAGCGGGATGTCATTGAAGTTAATATAAGGGCCATCAAAGTAGCCCCGCATGATCTCTCCCAGAAAATTTCCAGCCTTGATCGGAAAGAATCTGAAATAAGTAGACAATATACAATTAGAATAAAAAATACAAAATAAATGTGTGAAAGGACAAATAAATGCTTACGTCGCTCCATCAGCCCATAGCTCGGGATGACTGATATTGGCTGGTCGTTCTGGTAGAGTAGGGGGGTCTGTAAATCCTGGACGACGGACATATACTCTTTTGTCCATAATAAGGCCTGGATATAGATTTGCTCCTTTGGGAGCAACTAGTGGAGTAGCCAATGTAGTAGTACCGGAAGTGGCTGGAGTAGAAGAAGGGGTAGCAGCTAATGAAAATCCGGGAGATGGAGTAGCTCCTCCAATTGAAGAATGAGTATATGGCAGGGATAAACCATCCGCCGCATCTACAAACTCGTCCTCAGGTCGTGTACGAGAATCTGGGGTAGCAGGCGTAGGAGATGGAGGATGCTGCAAAGATGATCATCTCTGAACTTGTCGTCGTGCTCCTCCTCCTCATCGTCCTTCCATAATATAGGTATATCTACAGCAAATAAAAAAATGGTGTGATCAAACAGATAATCATAAAGTAATAATGTGGTGAAATAAGTAATACTAGTATGATGATGAAATAAATAATAATCGCGTCATGGAATAATTAAATAAATATCTAAGCTAATGCATATGTATGTACGTACTAATCTTCTTCATCTTCCGAATCGTCATCGTCTTTCGAATCATTTTTCGAATCGTCTTCATCTTCTACTTCTTCATTTTTATTTTAACTTCCGCTATTACTATTACCTTCATCTTCCAATTCTTGTTCCTCGCTCGATACCCCCATATCAGAGTTCTCCTCTATATGAGTTAAATATCAATCTCAATCTCTTCGTTAACTCTATCATCCTCTACAGTAATGTCAACCCCCATACCATCAACACCTGTTGAACTCATAAATGCAAGTTGAGGCATGACCACCTCATCCTCTTGGTATGCTAGATCCCTAATATTATATGTGTTTCTAGGTTTAGTTTTGCATACAGCCCACCAATCTTTATTATTGCGTCGTCGACTAGGATGGCTCGTATAATACACGTGAACCATTTGACTAGCCAACACAAATGGTTCAAAATATAGATATCTTTTTCCATAATTTATATAAACAAACCCAAACTCTTTGTCAAATTTCTATCCTTGCTTGGGTGTTGTGTCGAACCAATCACATTTAAACAACACATTTTTGTCTCATAAGAGTAATCCAGCTCCACGACATCTTTTAGTACACTGTAATAGTCGAATTCTGGATCGATATCGTAGACTGAACCCCTCACACATACTCTAGAATTCTTTGTATAATTAGCCTCCTCGTCGACAAATGATTGATTAATAGACTTATTAGTGGTTCTAAATTTGAAGCCATTAATGGTGTATCCATCCCAACACTTTTCCCTCTTGCTTCGTCCGATAGCTAATACTCAAAGTCGTTCGTTCTGTAAGTCTGTACCATAACGAAAAACATGAAATATCACGTATCATATAGACATTAGACAAAGATTGGTCTAAATTCTAAATTTAGAATGCTTAATGTTTAGGATCTGTACATAATTATGGAACCACGATAAAAAATTTCTATCAACCTCTCTAGCAAGATCATCTTCATTAATATTAGGTCTCTCCATTTTTACCTCATCTCAAAAAGTATTGTGATAATAAGGAGAAGAGTTAGAGCAATTCTTTTCCAAGTATATACAAAATTAAAATATCTAGAAAAGATGTGTCGCTTACTTCCTAATATCTTGCATCTCTTTTATACCACTATTTAATAATATATACCGATGAGCGGCTTCAAACTCATCATCTTCCAACTAACGTACTTTAGTAGTACTTGTAGGCTTCCCTCCCATATTGAAGATAGTATGGATTATACTATTCGGGACATCAACCCAACCTTCATCATACCTTGGGGTTCTATTACAATTTTTTCTGATATGAGTATCAAAGTAGATGGAGCAGAAGTTTGAAACCTCCTCAATGATATATGATTCGCATATTGAAGCTTCTACATGAGCCTTATTTCCAACCTTCTTCTTCAGGTGACTTAGATACCTATAGATAATATATTGAATCTTAGAATTATTGGAATAAATATGTTATTATAATAAAAAATTTATACCTCTCAAATGGATACATCTATCGATAATGGATGGAAGCACCGATGCGTGCTTCGTATGCAAGATGAATCTACAATGCTCCATACTATCAAAAAAATTTGGGGGAAGCACACTTCTAACTTACACAATATCAATACAATATTCTCCTCAAGTTCTATTATATATTGTACCGTCAACTTGCATGAACACAAATCTCTAAAGTATATAGATAATTCGGCTAACGGAGTCCATACTTGATGAGGTAAGATCTCTCTCAGAGCAATAGGTAGTAATCTCTCCATAAACACATGAAAATCATATCTCTTCATCCCTATTATCTTGCGTTCGTTGAGATCAACAAATCTTGCCAGATTTGACACTTAGCCGTCAGAAAATCTTAACTTTGAAATTTAGTTGCATATTATCAACTTATTCTCCCTTCTCAATGTAAATGGCGCTGGAGGCTTGACCCAATTATTTTAGGTGCAAATCTGAATGCCTGCAAATAATTTTCAACTCCTTTATTGCTTTGACATTGTATTTCGTTTTCTCCTTGATATCCATTACCGTATTGAAGATATTGTCGAATGCATTCTTTTCGATATGCATGATATCAAGATTGTCCTTCCAATAAGGTAAGTCCCAAAAGATACTATGCTTCGTCCAATTATGCCTACGTCCAAACCCTTTAAAGTGATTGGCCGATATCGAATCTTCTATCATAGTCGACAATCCATCTATCTATTTCCAAACTTCGTCTCATGTTAGTCTCAACGGGGGGGAGATAGTTCTTGTTTACCAACTATAAAGGCATCTCTTTTCCTTATCTACAGATGCGACGCAGGAAGGAACTGACAGTGACAATCAAAAAAGCATGCTTTTCCTCCATTCTGGAGATGGAATGGCTTACTCTTTTCCATACATATCAGACAAGACAAAGTACCATGAGTACTCCACCCTGATAACATCCCATATGTTAGAAAATTGTTGATGGTCCACATGAGAGACACTCTTATATGAATGTTCTGCTCCTTTGATATATCATATGTTCAAAATCCGAATTGCCACAATTGTTTCAACTCATCCACCAATGACTGCAAGTAGATATCGATGTTTTTCTTTGAATTTTTTGGACCGGATATGATAAGTGTCAAGAACATGTAAGGAGTCTTCATACACATCCACGGTGGTAGATTGTAAGGATTCAAAATCATCGGCCAACAAGAGTATTGAGATCCTAACTATCCGAAAGGAGTGAATCCATCATAACATAAACCCAACCGGACATTCCTGGGCTCCATAGTAAATTCAGGATGACACAGATCAAAATATTTTTATGCCTCTCCATCGGAAGGATAAGATAATTCTCCTTCATCCATCTTTCGTTCCTTGCTATGCTATGTCATGTGTTGTACTGTATTTGCGGACATATACATCATCTGTAGTCTCTTTGTGATCGACAAAAATTGTATGTACTTATAGGGACGCAGCCTTGCTCGGGTAGTTGACTTTTTTTTGTCCCGAATTGGCTTGTACCGGTCTGCATGACAGAAAATGCATTTATCTTTATCATTATTCTCCTTGTAGTACAATATACAACTGTTTCGACAATAAACTATCTTTTCGTAGCCTAATCTGAGTTTTTATATCATCATCTTCGACTTATAGAAGTTTCCAGGCAACTTCTTCGATCCTTTTGGCAACAACTCTCTAACAAACTTAATTATTCGGTCGTAGCATTCTTGCGGCAAGTTAAAATCAGATATTAGGTTCAACAGCCACATCACCACCGACAGGACAGAATGAGAATCATAATACGGGTATAACGGAGAATCGATATTCTTGAACATATCATAGAATTCTTTCGCATCGGGGTTAGGATTCTCCAGATCAAAACTTGGACAGGCCGCATCAAATACCAACTCATGTGCCAGGTTTCACGGTCGATATTCAAATTTATCTCTGAGAGTGGACTCTTCCACCTCCGTATTGAAGGAGGAATGATGATATTGCAAAAATAAAAGTTCTCCTTGAGTCGTCCACTCCTTGTAGTTCGGTATGAAACCATTTTTATAGAGATGCTCCCTCACGAGATCCACCTCTTTGAATGGTATATTATGACATTTGACGCAAGGACACTTGATGAGACCCCCATCCATAAAATGAGTTTGATTACGGGCGTATCTGAGAAATTCCTCAACGTCCGCCATGAAATCATCTGTCAAACCAATCCTACTCTCATGTCGCCGATTGTACATCCATGATCGGTCAACTAAGTATTGACTCAATAATTTTAGATGTACCATATATATTAATTAAAATAATATAGATTAATTAGATTCAAGTTGAGTTAAGATATTTGCTAAAGGATTAGTTATTTTTACGTTTCTAGTAAAATAGAATAATCTGTTATTTTTACGTTTCTAATTTTACGTTTCTAGTGAAATAGAATTAATCTGTGAAATACAATTCAAACAATATGGCATCTAATTTTACGTTTCTACTAAAATAGAATCAATCTGTTATTTTTAAACAGCTCAATTTTGTTTCTATTTTCTACAAAGAAAACTAACTAATTTGGTCTCCATTATGATTTCTACATGGAGATTTATGCTCATTTTAGAGGAATTACGAGATTGATGTACCAAGTGTGTGTCTTGAGACCAATTTGGTCTAATTAGACTTAGATCGGAATTGTGAGACTAGCTACGCGTCCATAATTGGATACGAGTAGGCTATATCATGATACGGTGTGATACTTTATGATACGGGGCCAATTTTGGGTAATTTGTGTTAGTTCTTTTCAAGTCCTATTGTAACTAATTATATTAGTTATTACTATATGTAATTGAGATGTATATATATTTATTATGGAGAATGGTGAGTTTTAACTCTTTATTTTGGTGCGTGTCATAGAATATCTTGTATATGCATACTAGGTGTTTGATTCAATGCTTTAGTGTATATCCTAATGTATTGTAGTATAGGTGTATCACATGAGCTTTTGGTTGGATACTTGTGGATGTGTCATGACACCTTAAGTGTTTGATTAAATACCTACTAGTGTTAGTGTGGGTAAGTCTATGAATATATGGTATTGCATGTAATATTCAATTGTATTTTATCTATCTATCTATCTATCTATCTATCTATCTATATATATATATATATATATATATATATATATAAGGATGGGATGTGTTTACTGCGTCAAGTGATTAGATCATTGTGTGTATGTGTGATTTGTGAGGGAGCATGGAATATCGGGTTGGTCTGATAAAGTGAGCAGCAGCAGCATGTATTAGCTGTTGTTGTTGATATTATTGATGTTGTTGAGGTTGTGACTGATACTGTGTGAGCAGTTTAGTTGGATGTGCACCGATATATGCATGAAGGGGAGTAAACCAAGAAGACAGCAATGCACCTAGTGCGCTACTCTGCGACCAAGAGCTCTTGGCAGTGGGTGTTTGTAGTAGGGGAAAGTGATACTATGTATCAGTTGGGGTGTCGGGTTTGGATAAAAAGAAGGGCAATAGGAGCTTGAGGTATGAACTGAATGTATTAGTCATGATACATGACAGCAGTAGGTATCAACAGTGTAGGAAGCACTGCACAGTGCTCCATTGTGAGTGTTGTGATGGTGAGTATCAGTAGGTATAAAAGATGTGTGTGTGTGTGTGTGTGTGTGTGTGTGTGTGTGTGTGTGTCGAGTTAGAAGTGCTTGGGGTCATATGGGTAGGTAACACTCTTTAGTATATCAAGTGGTATCAGTGGCCTGTGAATGGATTTTAGGAAATGTTGGCCAGTGATGTTCAGGTTCAAGTGATACCAAGTTTTGAACACAATGAGTGGTAAGCAAGTATATATGTACATGTATGGACTAGCGACTGATAGAAAGTTTGTACCAGTAGCAACAACAGAGTCAAGGAGGGGGAACTACATTAAGCTCCAGCATAGTTGATTAATTGTGTTAACTAAGTGCTGTGTTTTCAGGCACATTTATGTGCCAATGAGGTGCAGCCATGTGGAGCATTAGAGTAAGGGTAATGAGGTAATTCCAGAGTAGGTAGATATTCATTAGATGAAGGTACCAGTGTTAATACAAAAGAGTGGACAATAGGATAATGTGGGATATATTAGTGTAGGATATGGGTATGAGGTAAGGGTAACTTGAGGGTATTTAAATATTAAGTTTTATATAAGTTAAGGTATTGAGTAATAACTCATCAAAGTTTCTTTTAATTGTGTAAAAGACACAAATGTTGGCAAATATACGAATTCAGCCCCAATACAGACTAATTTAGGGCATAAATTGCATTTTTTATTCTTTTTCCCCCGGTTTAGGTTTATGTAGAATTAATTAGGATTTTATGCCCAATAGGGCATTTGTATCCAGCGTATCGTGCGTGTTTGTACGTGTCTGTGTCCAGCATATCGTGTCCGTGTCTAGAGTATCAAAAATACCAAACTATTTATTTTTTCTTCGTGTCCATGTCTAGCGTATCATGTTTGTACGCGTGTCAAGACTCCCACAATCTAAATGCAATAATTAACCAAATTGAAATGAGAATTAGAGTTGCCTTAGCCGGAGGAGAATGCGATCTGACGGAGGGGGAGGTGGTCGGGGTGGAGAAGGAGGAGGGCTTGGGGATCGGACGCCGAAGAAGGAGGAGGAGGAGGAGAGGGGGTCGGGAGCCGGTGGAGGAGGAGGACGAGAGGGGGTTGGACACCGGAGGAGGAGGAGGAGAGGGTGAGTGATGGGGATGGCATACCGGAGAGGGCGGTGAGGGGAAGGGGCTGTCGGAGAGGGGGAGGTCATCGAAGAGGGGGAGGGGGACGGGGCGGGGTAAAGGTCACCGGAGAGAGAGAGAGAGAGAGAATGGAGGAAAATAAAATGCGGCTGGGAATTTAAAGTTTTTCCAGCGACGGATGTTTCTGTCACTAATCCGTCATTGAAATAACAACGACGGATTAGCGACAGATTTTTGACAAAAAATAATATATTTTGTTTACATAAATAACTAAGTCGTTTTTCCGTCAAATTTTTGTCGCTGACTGAACGACGAATTATTTTTTATCGCTGAGATCCGTCGCTATTTAATGATATTTTTGTAGTAACTATGATTTTTCCATGGTTTTCTATGTCAGAATTTTTCACATAAAAGTCTTTTTGTTTGTGTGATGCTTTGATTGACTTTGGCATATTTTGTTTGTGCGATTTTCTTTGGTCCTTATCAGGTCTTATCGATTGGGGGAACGACGGTTTTTGTGTTTCTTTTCCAACAAGACTTTTTTTTTGGGGGGTTGGGGGTGGGACAAGGCAGAATCACTGTAGGGCAAGTAGGGTCAATTGAAACCACTAAGTTTTAAAATAATTGTCTATACTTGTACAACTACCAGCAAACCTGCTCACCCGTTACCCCACTACTGCATTGTTAAGTAAACAATGTTGGTTTCTTTGAAGATTGATGGTTTGTTTGCTCACAAATAAAAGGTTATGGTTTGTTTCAAAAAGGACACTGTTGAGTAAATAATGTGACAAGGAGCTGAAGTGAGTGTCAGCTGCATAGCTGTTGTAGAGGCCTAGATAAGTCATCTCCAGCTGCACAGTGCACTCACAAGTCATAAATCTACAAGTCCTGCCCCATCCCTACATCACACTGTACACTGGAGTGCAGAACACCCCTTCTCATTTTTTGAGTGCATAAACCGAAAGGCCGGCCCCTCTATTTATGAAGACAGTGTACATTGCACTCGTTATATATCTCCATTCTTATTTCTCCAAGACTCCAACTCCAAACAAGAGGTTAGAGGCGATCTTGTTCTTAGCACAGTTGGGGATCCAGTACACCGGCGCTGAAATTAGACTAGTAACATTGGGGCATTCCTAGCTTCCTGGTTTTTTGTCTCAAGTTTCCAAGGTTACACAATTTACCTTCTTCTTTCAATACATAAAGGTTCTTTAGTACTGGCTTCTAGTTATGATTATTCCTCTTCTAGTTAATAGTCAGGTTAGTTTTCTGTGTTTTTCTTGGTTGCCTTTTTTGTGTTTTCTTGAATCCATTTCTTTAGTCATGATCATGATATATTTTGTCGACTCTTGAGTTATTTTAGTGTAATCCGCAGGTGAATATTCACAATTTTCTTATGTAACTAAATATCTCGAAAGAATATAGTAGTTTATGTAGGTGCATTTTAAACGAATCGAACTTTGGAAATTATAAATTTGTGCTTATAGTCATGTACATCTCATTAGCAATTTCGATAACCTTAGCATCCAAGGATTTATTTGTATTATGTGCACAAGTTTTATTTAGTTGGTAGGTATTGATAATCTTATATTTTGTCTCTGATATAAGGTAAGCAAGTTTTATGTAGATTAAGATACATTTTGCTTAAGATATTGACTTGATAAAATGTAGTGGATCGGGTTACTAAAGTGAGAAAACATAATACATGTCATTAATTTGGAATATACCATAGTTCAGGTTATTAAAATGAGAGATAAATTAGGTTTCATTCACTATTTCAGGATTCACTATTTCAGGATGCAAAGATTTTTTTTCTAAGGTGTCGACACCAAAGTCTACAAATGTAAATTTGTCACGTCCCAGTCCCAAAAATACGTAGGACTAGAAATACGTGAACATGCCAGCTATGTAGTCAACTAGACTCTTGTCTGACTCAAATATGTATAAGCTGTAAATAAGGGCAAATTTTCTAATATGACAAGTCTAGATACATCTCAATCCACATAAATAAATACTAAGAATAAACAATATGTTTCATGGTCTGCAACCCACTAGCATATATGTTCAAATAGACCCAAATAAAGATTACGAGTCTATCAAAACTAGGCTATATCAGCAGATAAGTAGTCAGCAATAATGGATAAACATAAATAAGGTAGAAATGATAACAGTACCTGCTTCCAATGCCAGCATGAAGAGGTGATATATATCCACAACTCGAGGAAACTCCAACAACCGTATATGCTGCAAAGTTGGCAAGGGATCAGGTCCTCAGAGGGACGTAACAAGGTATAAGAAACAACATGCCAAAGTAACAGAAATAATATGCCAAGTGCTCAAGGGTATATATTGTCACACCCTAGTACTGGAATACGGAGACGGACATGGCCAGCTACCCCATACAAGATACTATACGTCGTACGGCGACTACGGCTGTAATAAGACAAGGGAGTGTATGCTACAATCAAGTCTCCTAAGGTCAATAACTTCTATGTCTCAATCATTCAAACAAGAAACAGTAACCATAGAGCATATATGATAAAGCAATAAGGCATCCCAAATGCTTTCTCAAAATGTTATAGCGACCAACTGTGCAAAATAAGAAGCTGGCATAGTATTAAAAGTATATGATAGTGATCAGCTGCAGCCTGATTTAATACAATCATATAAGAGGACTAATGTCCAGATGTGCCGGCTGATAGGTGTCGGTGGCTAAACGCCAAAAAGAAAAAAATATACAACGACGAGTAGGGAAGAAGAAAATCCACTCGTTATCCTCTAAACCATGTTCCTGGTACGCGCCATGAGTTGGGGTATAGTACACTGGATCCTCGGTTGCCGGCTCGAGACCTGGCCATACAAAACCAGTGGGGTTAGACCACAAATAGAAAGTACCACAAAGGAAGCACGAAATAGAGAAACACAAACCCAAGAAGTAATTATATAATAATACATAGGTTCAGTGTCGTAACTTAGGTCCATGGCATATCCTAGCGCAAAGACACAACCCTACAACCAAATAAGGAAAAGGGTTGAACAATCACACTATGATAGTTCATTCCCTAGGCTATTAACCGAATAATACAATCACAACCAAGTCATTTTTCTTATATCGGCCAATCACTTGTACGGCTTGCTATTTTGTGGAGTTTGAGGTTATCTAAAAAATAATGCATAATAGGTATCCTCAAATCATGCCAGTACCGATCATGAGCTAACCAAGCCAATAAGGAATATACAAGCACTTGCAAGATGCACCAGTCCCACATAGGGCCACTGCGCTAAAAATACGGTATTAGCAGTTCTAATGCTCCTATAGTAAAATTGTGGCCAAGCATATTTATAATAGGTTAGATACTGCACTCCACTAAGGTGGATGATATACAGTATCTGTGGTGGCCAGCCCACAGCGCACTTAGAATGAATCTCTGTGGGAAGGTTCGTTGGCATGATCTCGGGATACCGTTCCCTCCAAATGTTACTACCACTTTAAGTTTCCTAATTAGCCCTATATTGTGTTCGAAATCTCAAGGCGTCATCACATGAATTTTTTTCTAAATATGTCGTATAAAGTACGGGCACGCTAGATATGAATCCATAGAAGTTCAATATGGATTCACCCAAGCGTGTATGCAATATTCAATCGACATCATAGCCATGCTTTGGTAGTTGACTAACTTATTATGCCTGTGTTGGAAAAAAGTAGTATATATATATAATATCACGTATTCAGGAGATTTTGAGGCATTCTCGATGCACAACCCAAATATAAATCACTTAACACGTGATACGGTATGTCGTACCTCGGCGTACATTCGATCATATACACTTTCAGGCAATAATTTGTATCAGCACGGATACAATATTCAAGTCCAATTACCAATATACATTGGGTTACATGAATCAAGATCACATTGTAGCACGAAGCTTATGTCATGGACATAGCTGGTTAGTCATTATCTACTTAGTCTGGTTCATACTGAAATCTCAGTTCAACTCATGCCATATTTATAGCCAATCTTAGCTCATGGTCATGTCTGGCATAAGGTTTGGTTAATAAATCCATTCTTCCTTAGAATCATAACACTAGTATTAACTCAATTATAAATCATAAAAGAAAAAGAAAATATCCAATCAAATAATCAAGGCCGCATGGGTCTCTAGGCCGCATATGAAGTCATGGTCGCATATGTCTCTAGGCCACAGGGAAAATCTTGGCCTCATATAAAGTCTGGGCCACATATGAAGTCAGGATCGCATGCTCAGGGTTAAAGTCTACTCCTTGGAACAAGTATTGAAGTGACAGCCAATAAATGAAGTATCAGTGATGTGACATAGAGTGAATGATGTGACTGAGGTAACAATGCAATAAAGTATTTCAGAGAGAAAGGACAAAGTCATAGAAATATGTGCCAATGGTTCAGAGTCATGCATCCAAGAAAGGTGGTCGCATGGTCTGCTTCCCGTATATGGATAATGTCGCATGGATTTACCTCTTGGACTTTAGCGAATTTCTCATTCGTTCAGTGAGTTAAAACACAAGAATCTCAAGGACACTTGTGTAAAATAAGCAGTCATATGTCCAACAAGATGGACGCATGCGGGTCAGTATATGCAGCACAGAGTTCAAGCCGTATGACACTTCGGTCGCATAACACTCTCTACCGCATATGATGCTGGCCGCATGAGCACTTTGTCTTCTATAACAGCAAATTCAGCCATGGCGGAAGCTCCAAAAACCAAAAAGTAATTTTCTCCATAAATTTTTTATTTTAACTCCAAATCAAGTGAACCAAAAGCCAAAACGCTTGAAATTGAAAGCACTATCATGTAATAAAAACTAGTTTTCAAAAATACATGTAAAATAGATCAAAACCAATAAAAACTCATGAAGCCCATAAATACCCTAAGTTTTGAATATAGATCAGCACTAATCCATCCACCAAATCCAAAAACTCCAAGTTCTAAAAGTGTCTAAAATCATGTAAAGAATATAATAATTAATTAATATGGTAGATTTCTTCATTTCTTATACAAGGTGTACTTGTCTATGGAAAGGGGAGAGAAAATACAAGAGAGAGAAAGAAAATGAAGTAATGAAGAGAGATAATAAGAGGTTGGATTATATATGGTAGGGTTGAGGGTTGAACCAAGGGTTCTCATAACTTGAACCAACCCACAAAATGAACCATGAACCAGGTTAAACCAAAGAATGGGTCTAGTCTTTATGCACCTGCAACCATGCTAAAATAAAAATACGTTTCAAATACGTATATCATGAACGGGGTGTGACATCTCTATCCACCTTAGAAAAATTTTGTCCTCGAAATTCGAATCCAAGTAAGCTAGAGAAGTCAGGACAAGCACGATAAAATCCTACTAGTAAAATTACACATGCAAGTAATATCATCACAACACATAGATGATCACCTGATCACAGAATCTAGATACGAAGGCATAGGGTAGAATATACCTTCTGAATCGAACAGGTGCGGGTACCGAGACCGAATGTCGTCCTCGTACTCCCACGTCGATTATCCAAGCGTGTGATGTCCCCAGGCAACTCAGACAAGAGAAATAGTCCGGTTCTTGAGTACCTTCTCTCTTCGATCCATAATAGATACATGTTGCTCCTCGTAAGATAAGTCGGTATCAACGACTAATTCAGAATGGTCAAGAATATGACTCATATTTGGGACATACCTACGCAACTGAGATACATAAAATACATCGTGTACCTCACGTAGCGAAGGTGGAAGGGCAAGACAAGCCACATCGTCTACCCGATCAAGAATATCGTGGACTAAGCTTCGCGTGAACCCCAAATATAATGACTCCATGGTAAGCAAAATCCGCAAAAATATGTGGTCGCCGACACGAACCTCTAAAGATATACGGTATTGATATGCCCAATGACGATGCCAGTCTTGTGGAACCCGAAGTCGCTCTCTGATCTGCCTGACAACTTTTACAGTCTGTGTGATCATTTTGGGGTCTAACATCTTTCGCTCACCAATGTCGTCCTAAGCCAACGGCGATCTACACTTCCTGCCATACAGTGCTTCAAAAGGTGTTATCTGAATACTGGCCTGATAACTATTGTTATAAGAAAATTCTACCAAGTGAAGGTAATTTTCCCAAGATCCACCAAGTCTAAGGTACAGGCTCATAGCATATCCTCCAAGGTCTAGATAGTTCTCTCTGATTGTCTGTCTGTCTAGGGTGGTAAGCTGTGCTGAATCTTAACTTGGTAGTCAATCTCTCGTGTAAGCTTCTCCAGAAATAAGAAGTAAACCTTGTATCTCGGTCTGATACCATACTTAATGGCACTCCATGTTGTCTCACAACCTGTCGCATATACAAATCTGCTAACTGCTTTGTAGACTGTCCCACTCTGAAGGGGAGAAAATGTGCTACTTTCCTGAGCCGATCCATTATCACCCAAACTGTATCTCGACCAGTCGGTGATCTCGGTAAACTAGTCACAAAGTCTATCGTGATGTGTTCCCACTTCCACTCTGGAATAGGGAGCGGCTGCAATAATATTGTCGATCTGTCACTCTCACTTTTCTAACTAGGGGTAGTTTGGTTGTTTGGCATGGATAATTATTTTAGGAATATAATATTTATATTAGTGGGCTATAATATTTAATTGATGTTTGTATTTAATTATTAGTATGTAATATGAATTACTTGTGACTTGTATTATTTATTATTGTTAGGAGGATAGCCTATTAGTTAGACTTAACCCATGTGAGCCCAATTAGAGTTGTCATGACAATTTATAGAGCCCAACAAGGACCAAGCTCATTAGACCCATCCTCATTAATTAATTAGGAAGGATTAGCCTAATTATAATTAGTTAGAGACTTCCCAAAACACCCACCCTTAATTATTTTTCACAATTCATCATGAGAGGGCATGTTGGACATTTACATGTTACTTAGGGAAGGGAGAAGGGGCCGACCATGTTATGAGCCTCTTCTCTCTCTCCACTTTATTTGTTCATCAATTTTGAGATCCCCAATTTATAGATCTCCAATTTCCTCACCTCTCCATCAATTCACCATCAATTTACTTGCAATTTTCTTATGTTCTCATTCCTCAAGGAGTTTTGGAGCTTGGAGAAGCAAGGAGCACAAGGAGGAGGAGCCGTAACGGAGAGATCGTGTCCACTCACATTTTCATTGGGAATCCATCTCCCAATTGGTAAATTCTGAATTCCTTCTCATTGTAGTTTCCAAATCATGCATGAGACCTCTAGGAACCACCACATGTCATAGGACTACCATTAGGAACAAATTCTAGTTGATTTGGTTGAGTATTGTAGTCTCTACATAGGTTTTTATATTGATTTGGGGAGAATTATAAGGTGGACACACCAAGTGTGTGTCATAACACCAATTTAGTTGTATTGGACTTAGATCAGGATTGTGGGACTAGATACGTGTCTACAAATGGATACGTGAAGACCGTATCACGATATTTTGCGATACAATATGATACGAGGCTCATTTTGGGTATTTTTTGAAATTACTTCTCAATTCTCATAGTAGCAAGTTATTTTAATTATATTGTGATATATTATATATATATATATATATATATATATATATATATATATATATATATATATATATATATATATATATATATTTTGCTAATTGTAGAAGAATTTGGGTTTTGGCATCCCTATTGGATGAATATCATAAGTGTCCTCTTTGTATACTCTTTGTGTTTGATAAAATAGCTATTATAGTGGTGTTGGTGCACCTAATACTTTGTACATGTATATACATATAATTATATGCTAATATGGTGAGTTATGGATTGATGATGTTGTGTGGATTGGGAGTTAAGAAGTATGTGTATCAGTGCACTGTGGAAAGGATGTTGGGCATAGGCAGAGCAGTGTTTGAGGTAGCAACAACAGGGTGCTACTCGGGCCAGGCAGAGCAACCTGTGTTGCATTCAGCAATGCACACAGTGCTGGTGGAAGCTCGAGTTAGGAAGAACTTGGGTTCATGAAGTAAGGCTCGGGTAGGAGCATGAGACAGTCCAAATATTTGTTGTGAAGAGGAGTGCACTATGGTTACAGTGAACTCTGAAGAGGATTCCTGTTTGAAGTACAGATATGAAGTATAGGGGAGAGGTCAGACACTATGTCAAGAAGGGAAATGTGTGTATGAGTGATTGAGGCATGGCTTTATGGCTAGGTGGCCTGTGCGTGAGAGAGTAAGGGAGATTCCTGTAAGAGAGTAAGGGAGATTCCTGTGATAATGAATTGATATGTTGGATACCCAATTCAGTTCAGGTGGTGGTCAGTTAATAGGTTAGTGTATGTGTGCAAGTATATGCTTTAGGTATGCTTGGTGTTTCATAGTAGGGAGGAGTGGCCAACTGTTGTTCTCTGAACAACAAGAGTTTGTGCACTGAGAACTTATTGATCCTTGCAGCAGTTTAGGGGAGAGTTATTTGATACAAGTGTATCAGATTCAGGGATATGAGGGACTCGAGTATCTCTGTGTTAGGTTTGTATCAGTAATTGACTAATATATGTATCAGTCATCAATGGGATGTATCAAAAGTGATTATGGGTGCGCTAAGGTGATATATGAGATATCAAGGTTAAGTATTTGTTATCAGTTAAATATATCTTAGTTAGTGTAAGTTAGATATGCATATCAGTTAGTATATAACTAATACCAATTAGTTAGCTAGTGATGTTATATTAGGTAAGCTAGAAGTTAGTATATATATTTATATTAGATATTAAGGATTGTGTGGAGTTAAGGTAAATCACTTGTTAGGTGTTTATACCAAGTTATATTAGATAGAGTAAGTATTAGTTAAGGTATTAATTATACACATAGGTAATGACCTAATATAGTTATTACAAGCTAGTGTTAGATAGTTAGTGCCCAATATGAGTCTAATACTTTAGTGTAGGTCTAGAACCTTGTTCAAAACCTAGAGTTGACTAGTGAGACCTAAAAATGGCCTAAAACCCCATATTATTGCATTATTTAACTCATTCATTACTTCATTACACCAATTAACCTAATATTTCCTAAAATAGGATTGTGTGACACCAGCTTGGGCATCGAGAGACACACCTTCCTCAGGACCAGAGGCGAGTACATCTCTCTATTAGTTTTTATTTCTTAATAATGTATATATCACATGTTCTATAACTGTATACTTGATTCCGAAACAGTGGTTACACGGACTGGTACTATATGGATCCTGTCAGGAGATGTTATTTCCTACCATATTCAGCTAGTACTCCTTCACATGTATTTTGTCGTGTATATCAAGTATTGATTATTGTGTACTTCATGTTCACATACTGCTCGTGTTCAGTATACCCATATTCGTGTTCGTAGCGTATCGTGATTGGACCCATAAGTATTGGTTGGGGTGGGGGAGTAGGAGTTGGTTATGTGATCAAGCCCAAGTGTATTCGTGTATATGTCGATTACATATTACACGTGTAATCGAGTTACCATATTGTATTCGTGTTCAACCCAAATCGATCACATAATGGACTTGTACTCCAAGGCACATTAGCTAGTGTTATATTTTTCTTACTTGTAGCTATCCTCTATTGCATGTTCTTTACTTTTCAGTACATTACCTATTCACTCTAGTTTATTCCATTTTTTATCATTTTCTATTATCTGTTATATATGCTCGATTATGTATTTGGAACTGCTTTCAGAGGTATGTACTTCGCTCCAATCCTGACTAGATATATTTTTTAGATTATTGGCTTGTGGACCAGTGTCTAACCTACTATGGGCCGCAGGACGTCGTACCATTAGAGTATACTCCTATAGAGTAGGAGGACCTAGTACCAGATGTTGAGGAGGCTTAAACTTATTGTTTAGACTTGTATTAGACTTTTATTGAGGTTCTTGGCATGTATATATATTATTTTGGACTTCTGGATGTATTGTGACTCTTTTCCTTTGTTATTCTATATCATGCTTTATCTTCCTTAGTTTGATATTGTGATTGAGTATGGATATCTTTATCATGTCATTATAATTGTTCCTTCAGTTGGAGTGGGGTGACATTGACGGGTATCTTATATATATTGTGTGAGATATTTAGATAGTATCGTTGACCCAGACAATGTTCTACCGCCGATACGACGGTACAGGCTGGGCGTTGATCACTACTCGTGCCCTTATTCCGGGTACGGGTCATGACACGTTTTTAGTGGTGGTCCATGCAGGTCAAGAGTCACAGTTAGAGCGATATCGTAGTAGTGCTCACCTAGAGTACTGTTACGAGCCTGTTTTAGGATATAAAATATAGGCTGAGGGTATACTCAATCACAACTAGGAAACATTTCCAAATATCTATTTTGAATGCTTGCTTTACTTTGAATAATTATGTCCTTCTTTGATGATATTATATCTTACTCAATATTGATTCCTTGCTTCAATATATCTTCAGGATGCCATCGAAGATGCGTTTTCAGCGCTCAGGCACAGTGTCAGCGAGGTCGATCAATTCGTCGCCTCTGAAGGCAGCACCAGCAAATACTGTTCCAGCAACTTCAGTTCAGAGGTCTGTTTCACCGATCCAGGTGGGCATTTTTGTAACAGCTTTCGGGGGTGCTCCACCTCCGGTACAGAGGGCGGCGCTGACAGTCTCAAAGGATCTTCCACCTCCACCACCCGCAGTCGATCAGACGCAGATATTTGCGCTCTTCCAGCAGATGATTGAGGCATAGCAGCGTCAGTCAGAGGTTATGAGACTGGACATTGAGAATGCCCACCAGATTGTGCTTACCGCGGTCGAGAGAGTCGTCTTAGTCCAACCACAGACGTACCACCTCAATTCACCCCGCAGCAACCAAGGCCGAGGACTATCATAGATTTCAAAAGGATGGGGCTGAAGGACTTTAAAGGCACTTAGGGTATTATTTATGCTGATGATTAGATAGAAGACATTGAGAGAAACTTGTGACTGACGCAGATTCCAGAGAGGTTGCAGGTAGAGGTCGTAGGAAGCATGATGTTTGATATCGCATTGACTTGGTTCAGGACGGACCCCGGGATCTCAGTATTGGGACTTACTTAGGAAGCTTTTAAGGAGCTCTTCAAGAAAAAGATTTTTCAGATGTGGCTCTGACATCTCTAGAGAGCCAGTTTCAGTACCTCGTTTAGGTAGGTATGACGGTGGATGAGTATGCGACAGAATATTGCAGATTATGCCACTTTGTGGAGGGACAGAACCCCAGAGGGAAGACCAGGAAGTTTAGGAAGGGCCTGAACAAGGAGATCAAATCACATACGAATGGAGACCCCACCGCTACTTTTGAGGAGATTCTGAGGCAGGCACAGCCGGCAGAGGATGATCTAGAGCTTGGCTCGAAGAGGCCGAGGGACATAGGAGGATCCAGTTCTAGCACAGTTTCAAAGAAGCGGTCTCACTTCCAGCAGCAACATCAGAGACACTTCCAGCAGCCGAGGCAGCAGTACCCTGTACCAGCTGGAGCGCTAGTGCAGCAGACGCACCAGATTCAGAGGCCAGCTATTCCTTACCCATTCTGCAAGAAGCCGGGACATGGGTGAGATGCATGAAGGATGAGATTGGGCCAGTATTTATTCTGCGGGTCAGGAGACCACCAGTTGAGGGCTTGTCCTAGAGCTCCAGCTTGTCCTAGAGCTCCAGCTCATCCAGCTCAAGGCAGATCCCAAGCACAGAGAGCACCCGCGAGACCACCAATGGGACAGCAGAGAGGACCTACCCTACTACCATAACAGCAGCAGTTCGCTCAGTACCAGCAGCAGCAGAGAGATACAAAGCGACTGGGACGAGCTTTCGCCTTGACCATTGAGAAGGAGAAGCCAGTTGGTGATGTTATTTCAGGTTCACTCTATCTTGATTCTTTTTCAGCTCATGCTTTATTTGATTCTGGTGCTTCACATAGTTTTGTATCTCCATCTTTTGCTTTAAAGCAACATCTTGTGACTGAACCGTTGGCGTGGACTTACAAGATCACGACCGGGGGTGGCATTATCCTGGTCATTAATATTTGCAAGGATTGGAGAGTTTCTTTGGGAGGACGACAGTTGAGCGTGTGTCTACTAGTAATGCCACTTCTGAGCTACGACATACTACTCGAGATAGATTGGTTGAGTAGGCACCATACTAGTATCGATTGTCGTAGAGGCAGAGTTTTATTTCAGATGCCAAGAGAGCCAGAGTTTGAGTTCGTTAGAGAAGCAGCAGAGCAGAGAAAGGGAGACTTCTATGGATCTTTGGTGGAAGAGCCGGAGCCGCCACTAGACAGAAATGTGGAGTTCTATATAGAATTATTACGAAGCGTAGAACCAATATTAGAGCACGTCTATAAGGTGAACAATAGTGAATTGGCGGAGTTAAAGAAGTAAGTAGATGAGTTGCAGGACAAAGGCTTCATCCGCTCCAGTTTATCACCGTGGGGTGCTTTGGTATTATTCGTTTCAAAGAATGATGGATCGGTACGTATGTGTATCGACTACATGGCACTCAATAACCTCACTATCAATAATAAATACCCGTTGTTGCGGATTAACGATTTGTTTGATCAGTTGAGAGGAGCGAAGGTATTCTCGAAGATAGACTTGAGGTCGAGGTACCACCAGATAAAAGTGAAGAAGGAGGACATTCTAAAGACAACTTTTAGGACTCGGTATAGGCAATTTGAGTTCTTGGTGATGTCGTTTGGGATAACCAATGCCCTGATGGTATTCATGAACCTGATGAATAAGGTGTTTTATCAGTACCTTTGTCAGTTTATGGTGGTATTCATTGATGACATACTGATATATTCGATGACCCCGGAGGAGCATGAGAAACATCTAAGGATAATTTTGGAGACCCTCGGGAAGGAGAAGCTTTATGGCAAGCTTTCGAAGTATAAGTTCTTCCTTGATAAGGTTAAATTTCTCGGGCATGTGATTACAGAAAATGGGATCAGGAGCTTTCTTGGATTGGCAGGCTATTATAGGAGATTTGTTCAGAATTTTTTCAAGATTGCAGAGCCGATGACTAGGCTAACCAGGAAGGACGTGGAGTTCGTCTAGACTGAGGAGTGTTATACTGCTTTTGAGGAGCTGAAGAAGAGGTTGACTACAGCTCCAGTATTGAAGTTGCCATTGGGGACAAGAGAATTTTCTATATACATTGAAGCTTCGGGTAAGGGTTTGGGATATGTGTTGCAGTAGAACGGGAAAGTTATTGCCTATGCATCCAGGCAATTACGCCAGGCAATTACGCCTTCATGAGAAAAATTACCCTACCCATGACTTGGAGTTGGCAGCAGTTATTTTTTCTTTTAAGCTGTGGAAGCACTACTTGTATAGGGAGAGAGTGGAGATCTTTACAGACCATAAGAGCTTGAAGTATGTGTTCACACAAAAGGAGCTCAATATGAGACAAAGGCGGTGGTTGGAGTTGATGAAGGACTTCGACATTTCTTTGCAGTACCATCCAGGGAAGGCCAACATAGTCACTGATACCTTGAGCAGGTATCATGTGTCTATGTACTTGACGAGGGACAAATACTTGGTGGCCGATCTGGATAGATTGGGTATTGAGGTGTTAGTTTCTGGAGTTGTGGCACAGATGTGGGGACTTCAGGTACAGTCAGACTTGATTGACTGGATCAGAACCACACAGTTTGAGAATGAGTCTCTGAGGAGCATTAGAGCTCAGGTCCGGATGGGATTGCCAGAGGATTTTAGTATTGTAGAGGATGGATCATTACGGCACAGTACTAGATTGTGTGTGCCGAGTGGAGCGTTACATGAGAAGGTTCTTTAAGAGGCGCATAGATCTCAATACTCTATGCATCCAGGTGCCAACAAGATGAATAGAGACATGCGAGAGCATGTTTGGTGGTATGGTATGAAGCGGGAGGTGGCTAGCTTTGTATCCAGATGCTGAGTATGCCAGCAGATAAAGGCAGAGAGACAAAGGCCAGGTGGGTTACTTCAGCCTTTACCTATACCAGAGTGGAAGTGAGAGCATGTGATGATAGACTTTGTTTCGGGGCTTCCGCGTTCTCCAAGAGGCAAAGACGTGATTTGGGTCATCGTAGACAGGTTGACCAAATTGTCCTACTTTTTGCCATTTAAAGTGGGTATATCTACGACGAAGCTTGCTGGGATGTATGTGCGTCAGATAGTCAGGTTGCATGGAGTTCCTGTGAGCATAGTTTCAGATCAGGATAGTCGTTTTATATCCCACTTCTGGAGGAGTTTGCAGGCTAGCTTGGGCACCCAGCTCAAGCTTAGTACCGCATATCACCCCTAGACAGACGGACAACCGGAGAGGACTATCCAGACTCTCGAGGATATGCTATACACCTGTATTTTAGATTTTGGAGGCGCTTGGGAGGATCACCTTCACTTGGTAGAGTTTTCTTATAACAATAGCTACCAGGCCAACATTGAGATGTCACCATTTGAGGCATTATATGGAAGGAGATGTCGTACTCCGTTATCTTGGGATGATGTTGTTGAGAAAGCCTTATTAGGACCGGAGATGGTCGTGGATACAGCTGAGAAGGTGAAGCTTATTAGAGATAGGCTTCGGGTGACGCATGACAGACAGCGGCATTGGGCCGATAGCCACCAGAGACCATTGGAGTTTGAGGTATGGATTTGTTTTGTATTATTTGTGATTGCTTGTGTTAGTTAGAGTGCTAACACTGTATTTTGTGCTAGGATGGCAATCTAGTATTCTTGAGAATTTCTCCGACACGGGGCACGATCGCTTTAGTGGAGTCGGGAAGCTTAGTCCATGGTACATCGGACCCTTCAGTGTACTTGCAAGGGTCGGTGCAGAGGCTTACCGACTAGACTTGCCGCTTGCACTAGAGGGAGTGCATAACGTGTTCCACATGTCACAGCTGACACGGTACGTGGTAGATTCTAGCCATATACTAGATCACTCGGAGATCGAGGTTGGTCCGACTCTCAGCTACCCAGAACAGCCCGTGAAGATTCTAGATCGCAGGGAGAAGATGCTGCAAAACTAGACGATTCCTTTAGTATGTGTCAGGTGGAGGCATTACTCGCCCGAAGAGAGTACCTGGGAGCGAGAGGCCGAGATGCACGAGTGATATCCTTATTTGTTTAAACCGTGAGGAATAATTCTTTCTTGCTTGTTGTTATTGATTTTGTAGATAGTTTCTTCCTTAAATTTTGAGAACAAAATTTTTCTAAGGTGGGTAGGATTGTCAGCCTTACTTTTCCAACTAGGGATAGTTTGATAATTTGGCATAGGTAATTATTTTAGGAATATAATATTTATATTATTGGGCTATAATATTTATTTGATATTTGTATTAATTATTTAATTATTAGTATGTTATATGAATTACTTGTGACTTGTATTATTTATTATAATTAGGAGGCTAGCATATTAGTTAGACTTAACCCATGTGAGCCCAATTAGAGTTGTCATGACAATTTATAAAGCCCAACAAGGACCAAGCTCTTTAGACCCATCCTCATTAATTAAATAGGAAGGATTAGCCGAATTACAATTAGTTAGAGACTTCCCAAAATATCCACCCTTAATTATTTCTCACAATTTATCATGAGAGGTCATATTGGACATTTACATGTTACATGGAAAGGGGGAAGGGGCCGGCCATGTTATGAGCATATTCTCTCTCTCCACTTTATTTGTTCATCCATTTTTGAGATCCCCAATTCATAGATCCTCAATTCCCTCACCTCTCCATTAATTCAATATTAATTCACTTGTAATTTCCTTCCATTCTTATTTCTCAAGGAGTTTTGGATCTTACAGAAGCAAGGAGCACAAGAAGTAGAAGCCGTAGCGGAGAGATCGTGTTTAGATCGTGTCCACTTGCATTTTCATTGGGAATCCATCTTCCAATTGGTAAATTTTAAATTCTTTCTCATTGTAGTTTTCAAATCATGCATGAGGCCTCTAGGAACCACCACATGGCATAGGACTACCATTAGGAACAAATTCTAGTTGATTTGGTTGAGTATTGTGGTCTCTACATAGGTTTTTATATTAATTTTAGAAAAATTATGGGGTGGACACACCAAGTGTGTATCATAACACCAATTTAGTCATATTAGACTTAGATCAGGGTTGTTGGACTAGATACGTATCCACAAATGGATACGTGAAGACCGTATAACGGTATTTTGTGATACGGTGTGATACGGGGCTCATTTTAGGTATTTGTGAAATTACTTCTCAATTCACATAGTAGCAAGTTATTTTAATTATATTGTGATGTATTATATATATATATATATATATATATATATATATATATATATATATATATATATATATATATATATATGCTAATTGTAGAAGAATTAGGTTTTGGCATCCCAATTGGATGAACTCCATAAGTGTCATCTTTATACACTCTTTGTGTTTGATAAAATAGATATTAGAGGGTTGGTGCACCTAATACTTTGTACATTTATATACATATAATTATATGCTAATATGGTGAGTTTTGGATTGATGATGTTGTGTGGATTGGGAGTTAAGAAGTATGTGTATCAATGTACTGTGGGAAGGATGTTGAGCATAGGTAGAGCAGTATTTGATGTAGCAAAATAGGGTGCTACTTGGGCCAGGCAGAGCAGCCAGTGTTGCATTCAGCAATGCATACAGTGCTGGTGGGAACTCGAGTTAGGAAGAACTTGGGTTCATAGAAGTAAGGCTCGGGTAGGAGCTTGAGACAGTCCATAAATTTGCTGTGAAGAGGATTGCACTATGGTTACAGTGAACTATGAAGAGGGTTCCTGTTTGAAGTGCAGATATGAAGTATGGGGGAGAGGTCGGACACTGTGTCAAGAAGGGAAATGTGTGTATGAGTGATTGAGGCATGGCTTTATGGCTAGGTGGCCTGTGCATGAGAGAGTAAGGAAGATTCCTGTGATGATGAATTGATATGTTGCATACCCAATTCAGTTGAGGTGGTGGTCAGTTAATAGGTTAGTGTATGTGTGCAAGTATGTGCTTAGGGTTTGCTTGGTGTTTCAGAGTAGGAAGGAGTGGCCAACTGTTGTTCTCTAAACAACAAGAGTTTGTGCAAAGAGAACTTATTGAGCCTTACAACAGTTTGGGGGAGAGTTATCTGATACAAGTCTATCAGATTCAGGGATATGAGGGACTCAAGTATCTCTGTGTTAGCTATGTATCAGTCATTGACTAATGTATGTATCAGTCATCAATGGGATGTATCAGAAGTGATTATGGGTGTGCTAAAGTATATGCAAAGTAGGTATTTTAGAGTAGAACAAAATAAGGTAAGCTTGGGGTCGGGCATCCTGGCATGGGGAGTGTTCAGCAGCATGAAAGGACAGGCAGTGCCTGTATGTGTGTATCAATGCACATGGGCTATGGGGTCGGGTTTTGGTCATAAATGGTTAGTAGCTGCAGTAAAAGTGATATGCAGGTAAAATATTGAGTATGTTTATACTTGTGGAGTATGTGGGTGATCAGTATTGATGGCAATGAGGGAAACATTCTCAGGGTTTTGTATACTTTTTAATAAGGTTATGTGTTGTATAATTCTCTGAAAACAGAGAAGTACAACAACAATAACAAGTAGGAGTGAGATCAGGTGATATGTGAGATATCAAGGTTAAGTATTTGTTATCAGTTAAATATATCTTAGTTAGTGTAAGTTAGAGATGCATATCAGTTAGTATATAACTGATACCAATTAGTTAGCTAGTGATGTTATATTAGGTAAGCTAGAAGTTAGTATATATATTTATGTTAGATATTAAGGATTGTGTGGAGTTAAGGTAAATCACTTGTTAGGTATTTATACTAAGTTATATTAGATAGAGTAAGTATTAGTTAAGGTATTAATTATACACATAGGTAATGACCTAATGTAGCTATTACAAGCTAGCGTTATCTAGTTAGTGCCCAATATGAGTCTAATACTTTAGTGTGGGTCTAGAACCTTGGTCAAAACCTAGAGTTGACTAGTGAGACATAGAAATGGCCTAGAAAACCATATTAGTGCATTATTTAACTCATCTATCACTTTATTACACCAATTAACCTAATATTTCCTAAAATATAATTGTGTGACACCAGTTTGGGCATCGAGAGACACACCTTGCTCAGGACCAGAGACGAGTACATCTCTTTGTTAGTTTTTATTTCATGATAGTATATATATATATCGCATGTTTTAGAACTATATACTTGATTCCGACACAGTGGTTACACGGACTGGTACTATATGGATCCTGTCAGGAGATGTTATCCCCTACTGTGTTCAGCAGGTACTCATTCATATGTATTTTATCATGTATATCGGGTATTGATTATCGTGTACTTCATGTTCACACACTGCTCGTGTTCAGTGTGTCCATATTCGTGTTCGTAACGTGTCGTGATTGGATCCATATGTATTGGTTGGGGATGGGGGAGTAGGAGTTGGTTATGTGATCAAGCCCAAGTGTATTTGTGTACATATCGATTACATATTACACATGTAATCGAGTTACCATATTATATTCATGTTCAACCCAAATCGATCACATAATAAACTTGTACTCTAAGACACATTAGCCAGTATTATGTTTTTCTTACTTGCAGCTATCCTCTATTGCATGTTCTTTACTTTCTAGTACATTACATGTTCACTCTAGTTCATTCCATTTCTTATGGCTAGTTATCATGTATCATTTTCTATTATCTATTATATATGCTCGATTATGTATTTGGAACTACTTTTAGAGGTGTGTACTTCGCTCCAATCCTGACTGGATATATTTTTTCAAATGATTGGCTTGTGGACCAGTTTCCCTCCTACTACGGGTCACAGGACGGCGTACCATTAGAGGATACTCCTTTAGAGCAGGAGGACCTAGTACCAGATGGTGAGGAGGCTTAGACTTATTGTTTAGACTTGTATTAGACTTTTATTGAGGTTCTTGGCATGTATATATATTATTTTGGACTTGTGGATGTATTATGACTCTTTTTCTCTGTTATTCCATATCGTGTTTTATCTTCCTTAGTTTGATATTATGATTGAGTATGGATATCTTTATCATGTCATTATAATTGTTCTTCCGGTTGGAGTGGGGATGACATTGACAGGTACCTTATATATATTGTGAGAGATGTTTAGATAGTATGGTTGACCTAGACAGCATTCTACTACCGATGCTGCGATGTAGGCTGGGCGTTGCTTACTACTTGTGCCCTTATTCCGGGTGTGGGTCATGACACGGTCTCTGTTGTTCTTCCTTCACTTGCTGACATATCAGACATCGCGATACGAAACATGCTATTTCCCTCTTCATTTTATTCTACCAAAAGTGTTGCTTGATATCTTGATACATCTTTGTGCCTCCCGGATGAATGGAATACTGGAAACTGTGTGCTTCAGTCTTAACATCTTATCGAATATCCCTGCATGGTACGCATAGATGATTTCCAAACATTAGCGTTCAATCTGCATGTATTGTCAACTCCTTCTGAAGACCTGACTCACATTATTCTCGTAGCTTTTGAATCTTCAGGTCCTCTGTCTGAGCTAGTTTGATTTTATCTATAAAAGTTACTGAATCTGTAGGCTAGCCTGAACTCCTGTACTCTGTGGAAGTACTATCTTGATACATATCTCTCGTAAGTCCTCTAGGATGTGCTTCTGAGTAGTCAACATAAATTTGCCATATCTTCTGCTAAGTGCATCAACTACTACATTAGCCTTGCCTGGATGGTACTGAAGTTTCTCGTCATAGTCTTTCAACAACTCTAGTCACCTTCTCTGCCTCATGTTCATGTCCTTCTGCGTGAATACATACTTTAAACTCTTATGATCCGTGAATATTTATACCCAATCGCCATATAAGTAGTGCCTCCACAACTTAAGTACAAACACTACTGCTGCTAACTTCAAATCGTGAGTTGGATAGTACTTCTCGTGATCTTTGAGCTGCCGAGAAGCATACGCTATCACTCTCCCTTGTTTCATCAAAACATATCCAAGTCATTTGTCAGATGCATCATAATACACTGTGAATCCTTCTGAGCTTGTTGAAAGAGTAAGGATTGGTGCAGAGATTAACTTCTTCTTCAACTCTTCAAAGGCTATCTGGCATTCTGCTGACCACACAAATTTAACTTTTTTTCTCATCAAACGAGTCAAAGGTGCCAAGATCTTAGCAAAGTCTGACATAAATATTCTATAGTATCCTGCCAAGCCCAGGAAATGACATACTTATACTACTGTCTTCAGAACTGGCCAGTTCTCTACTGCATCTACCTTCTTGGGATCAACTGACAATCCTGCTCCAGAAATAATGTGCCTAAGAAAAGATACGTGATCCAACCAAAAATCATACTTACTAAGCTTCGCATATAACTGGTGCTCCCTCAAAGTTTACAGTACTATCCTGAGATATTCTTTATGCTCCTCATTACGAGAATACACAAGAATATCATCGATGAATACTACCACAAATTGGTCCAAGTATGGCATGAAGATATTGTTCATCAAATCCATGAGCACCGCTGGAGCATTTGTCAGTCAGAATGGCATAACTAAAAATTTATAATGCCCATATCGTGACCTAAATGTTGTCTTCGGTATATCCTGCTCTCGAACTCGCACCTGATGATATCTTGATCATAAATCTACCTTGGAGAAGACTCTTGCTCCGCTTAATTGGTCAAACAAATCATCAATCCTGGGTAATGGATATTTGTTCTTCACGGTCACTACATTCAACCGCATGTAATCCATACACAACTACGTCGATCCATCCTTTTTCTTCACCAATATCGCTGGTGCTCTCCACGGGGATCCACTGGTCCGAATAAACTTCTTCGTCTTTAGTTCTTCCACATGTTGATATAACTGGTCAAGCTCTGATGACGACATTGGATATACCTTCGGGGATACTGGTTCTACTCCTGGCATCAACTCTATACAAAACTCTACTTCTCTAACTGGGGGTAATCCGGGAAGCTCGTTGGGAAAGATATCCATAAATTCTTTAACTATCTTGGGTATCGGGTCTTCTTTTTTGCTACTATTGTGACTCCTCCCTTATGCTGGTCTTTTACTATTCTGCTAAGGACAAATTTTTCTAAACCGGGAATTCTAAATAACACTCTACCCGCACGACAGTCTATCGTTGCATGACTGTCTCTCAACCAGTCCATGCCTAAGATAACGTCAAAGTTATCCATAGGAAACTCGGTCAGCTTTGCAAGTAATAAATGTCCACATACTACGACTGGACATGATAGGCATACCCTACTAACTTCTACGATCCCATTGCCAGTGAGTATATTCAGCCTCTCTGGAAATGCCTCAAACTTCAATCCAATACATGTCGCATATTGTGCAGATATAAATGAGTATGAAGCTCCATAATCAATTAAATCTTTGGCAAGAAAGGTTGTAACGAAAATGTTACCTGCCACTACGTCACCCGACGCCATAGCTTCCTCCAAAGACAAGGTGAGCGCCTACCCTTGGCCTTGTTGAGCTCCCTGCTACTATCTTCCTTATTGCCATTGTTGCGGTCCCTGATGATTCTGTTGTTGTTGTCAATAAAGCTGGGACTACGTCAACAAAGACGCTGAGCTAAGGGTCGTATTGTTGCTACTGGTCTTCCTTGTTGTACTGCCCTTGGAGCTGGCAATGCAGGAAACTATTGTACTGGCCCTCCTGACCTCTGTATTAATGTGCATGTGACAACCTTGTGATCAGGGCTCCCATATCTCAAGCATAGTTTGTTAGCTGCCCGACAAACATCCCGGGTATGACCTCATTTGCCACAATAGGTACAACCTGTCGATGCTTCCCGTCGATGTTGTTGTTGCTACTGCTGTTGCTGCCTCAGCTGCTGCTGCCGAGTTGGTGCCATCATTGGTGAGGTCACTGGCCTCCTCTGTGTCACGTCATGGATGCGAATGCTAGAGGATGGTGCTGGCATTCACGGTACTGGTCCTCCCTTATTGTTCTATCAATGAGGTCCTTCCGATATACTCTTCTTGATGCCATCCTTTGAGAAGTAAGCTCAATCCTTTTGGCTGCTATCAATATTGTCTCAAAAGTATGATAGTCATGCACCTCTACCATGTGTAAGATTTCCAAGTGAAGTCCCTGTTGGAACCTCATTGCTCTCTCCAACTCTGTTGCCACCATGGTTGGAGCAAACCGGCTTAGTCCACAAATCTTCGTCGCGTAGCCGTCTACTGTCCTTCAAGCCTGCTTGAGGTTAATGAACCTTTGTTGCAACTCACACTAAGCCACAATCCTAAAGTACTTTGCCCTGAACCGGGTCCTGAAATCATCCCACAAAATAGTACACCTCAATCCTACCTCTATCGTGTACCACCAATCCCTTGCCAGAACTTGGAGTTGTTGGCGAACAAGGTCAACATGTTCCTCAGCCGAAACTTTAGCTGATGCCAGAATGGTCTCAATATCTTGGAGCCAATCATCTATCGTGATTGCGTCCTCCGTGCCATCGAAATATCTAGGGTCAGTCTGCAAAATCTAACAGATGCCCCAAAATATGTTCTCCCGCCTTGTTCTAGGGCCGTCTACAACCCTTGGTTCAACAGGAAATTTTATTCCTGCTGCTGAAGTTGTTGTTACTGATGTTGCTGTTGTTGTGGTTGTTGTACCACCATCTGGTGTTATTGGGCAGCCAACAATCTACGAATAATCTCTAGTAAGGCCGGGATATCCAGTATTGTCGGTACTGCGGGAGGTATGGGAACATCGGGAGCCTGCTATTCTGTCCCATTTATCGTAGGCTCAACTCGGATCCTTGGCTGGGGTTCTACAAGATCTCATTACACTGGCAATTATGCCTCTCTTGTTGCTGCAGCATCGGGGGAAGGAGAAGCCCTAAAGAAGAGCACAAGAAACAATCAAGTACAATACGAGAAGGAACAAGGAAGCAATCAATCTGAAAAATTTCAAGCTGAGTATCGAAGAGGATAAATTCATAATTTTAAGAAGGATCATGTTTGATTGAGACTCCTATGACCATGAAACCCCACAAGTTTGAAGAACAGACCTGCATGGGCCACCACTAAAATCTTGTCACGTCCCAGTACCGAAATACGAAGACGGACATAGCCAGCTACCCCGTACAAGGTACTATACGTCATATGATGATCATGACTGTAATAAGACAAGGGGGTGCATGCTACAATAAAGTCTCATATGGTCAAGAACTTCTATGTCTCAATCATTCAAACAAGAAACAGTAATCATAGAGCATATATGATAAAGCAATTAGGCGTCCCAAATGCTTTCTAAAAATGTTGTAGAGACCAGCTGTGCAAAATAAGAAGCAGACAGAGTATTAAAAGTACATAATAGTGATCAGTTGTAGTCTGATTTAATATAATCATGTAAGGGGACTAATGTCCAGATGTGCCGGCTAACAGGTGTCGGTGGTTAAACGACAAAAAGAAGAAAATGCACAACGATGAGTAAGGAAGAAGAAAATCCAGTCGTTATCCTTTGTGACCATGTTCCTGGTATACGCCATGATTTGGAGGATAGTACGCTGGATCCTCGGGTGTTGGTTCGAGACCTGGTCATGCAAAACTAGTGGGGTTAGACCCCAAATAGCAAATACCACAAAGGAAGCACGAAATGGAGAAACAAAAATCCAAGATGTTATTATATAATAATACATAGGTTCAGTGTCGTAACTTAGGTCCATGGCATATCCTAGCGCCAAGACCCAACCCTACAACAAAACAAGGACAAGGGTTGAACCATCACACTATGATAGTCCATTTCCCTAGGCTACTAACCGAATAATACAATCACAACCAAGTCATTTTTCTTATATCGGCCAATCACTTGTACGACTTGCTATTCTATGGAGTTTGAGGTTATCTCAGAAATAATGCATAATAGGTATCCTCAAATCACGCCAGTGCCGAACATGAGCTAACTGAGCCAAATAAGGAATGTACAGGAACTTGCAGGAAGCACCAGTCCCTCGTAGGGCCACTGCACTAAAAACACGGTATTAGCGGTTCCAATGCTTCTATAGTGAAATAGTGGCTCGGCATATTTATAATAGGTAAGATACTGCACTCCACTAAGGCGGATGATATACAATATCTGTGGTGGCCAGCCTACTGCGCACTTATAATTAATCTCTGTGGGAAGGTTCGTTGGCATGATCTCGGAATATCGTTCCCTCCAAATGTTACTACCACTTTTAGTTACCTAATTAGCCCAATATTGTGTTCAAAATCTCAAGGCGTGGTCACATGAGAATTTTTTTTAAGATATCATATAAAGTACGGGCACGCTAGATACGAATCCATGGAAGTTTAATCTGGATTCACCAAACCGTTTATGCAATATTTAATCAACATCCTAGCCACACTTTGGTAGTTGACTCGCTTATTATGCCCGTGCTGGAAAAAAGTAGTATGTATATATAATATTACGTATTCAGGAGATTTGGAGGCATTCTCGATGCACAACCCAAATATAAATCATTTAACACATGATACGGTATATTGTACCTCGGCGCACATCCGATCATATACACTTTCAGGCAATAATTTGTATCATCACGGATATAATATTTAAGTCCAATTATCAATTATACATTAGGTCACATGAATCAAGATCACATTGTAACACGAAGATTATGTTATGCACATAGCTGGTTACTCACTATCAACTTAGTCTGGTTCATACAGAAATCATACTTCAACTCATGCCATGTTCATAGCTAATCTTAGCTCATGACCATGTCTGGCACCATGTCTGGTTAATAAATCCATTCTTCTTTAGAATCATAACACAAGTATTAACTCAATTATAAATCAAAAAAGAAAAAGAATATATTCAATCAAACAATCAAGGCCGCATGGGTCTCTAGGCTGCATATGAAGTCCTGGCCGCATATGTCTCTAGGGTGCAGGAAAAATCCTGGCCGCATATGAATCAGGGTCGCATGCTCAGGGTTAAAGTCTACTCCTTTGGACAAGTGTTGAAGTAATGGCCAATAAATAAAGTGTTAGTGATGTGACATTGAGTGAATAATGTGACTGAGGTGACAATGCAATAAAGTATGTCAGAGAGAAAGGACAAAGTCATAGAAACATGTGCCAACCGTTCAGAGTCATGCATCCAAAAAATATGGTCGCATGCTCTGCTTGCCGCATATGGATCATGCCGCATGGATTTGCCTCTTGGACTTTAGCGAATTTATCATTCGTCAGCGAGTTAAAACACAAGAATCTCAAGGACACTTGTGTAAAATAAGCAGTCATGCGTCCAACAAGATTGACGTATGCTGATCAGTATATGCGGCACAGAGTTCAGGCCGCATGGCACTCAGGCCGCATAGCAATCTCTACCACATATGATTCTGGCCGTATGAGCACTTCGTCTTCTCCAACAGCAAATTCGGCCATGGTGGAAGCTCCAAAAACCAAAAAATATTTTTCTCCATAAAACTTTATTTTAACTCCAAATCAAGTGAACCAAAAGCCAAAACGCTTAAAATTGAAAGCTCTATCATGTAGCAAAAACTGGTTTTCAAAAATATATGTAAAATAGATCAAAACCAAGAAAAAACTCATGAACCCATAAAAACCCTAAGTTAGGAATGTAGATTTGCACTAATCCATCCACCAAATCCAAAAATCTCAAGTTCTAAAAGTATCAAAAATTATGCAAAGAACATAATAATCAATTAATATTAAGGATTTCTCTATTTCTCATGCAAGGTGTACTTGATTATGTAAAGGGGAGAGAAAACACAAGAGAGAGAAAGAAAACGAAGTAATGAAGAGATAGAATGAGAGGTTGGCTTATATATTATAGGGTTGAGGGTTGAACCAAGGGTTCTCATGACTTGAACCAACTCACAAAATTAACCATGAACCAGGTTAAACAAAAGAATGGATCTAGTCTCCATGCACCTACAATCATGCTAAAATAAAAATATGTTCCAAATACGTATATCGGGAACGGAGAGTGACATCTATCATAACCATCTACGTGAAATGCAACTGAGAACACCCTCGTCCGCTAGACCACCGGTCTGAAGGTCTCAATAAACACAATAGTAACTAATGCATGTGGATGGAGTGTACAGGCCCCATTACAGGTACCCGCAGCACTATAATGTCTGAAGCGCAGGCAATGGTAACACGATATAAGTGGTAGCCCAACGGTACGTGTATGTTCTTTCCAATCCCCATGTATCTCACGTATCATGTCTATAACAAGCAAGACAAATACTAACTATGTCTCGAGTTAACAAGAAAGATACAATCAAGTCAACTATCTCATATCACGAGTCATGTCCTAACACAGAAGTCGGAACCCTCGAATATCTCAAGTAAGGATTATGTACATGGAAGTTGTGTCCAGTGTCCAGTGTCCTAAGGTATATCATGCAAGAAGTAGCACAAACAAGGTATACGATGACAATGCAAACTAACGATACCCGATTCCCTGTACGGAAGTCAGCACCCGAATACAACTCGGAAGCTAAGTATCACCACGATCCTAGGGTCACCACAAATATATGCAAAGAACTAGAAATAGAATCAAAAGCTAGAAATAGCAATAAGCACATAATACTGGAACAAGACAAGGTAAATATGCTCGGGTCTGCAATATGTAGTTGAAAAGATGATCCCGCGTCCACTCCTCTGGAATCCAATTGACCTAAACAATCAATTTACTACTATAAGTTTCTCATCAAGAATCATGGAAACACAAATTAGATGTCTAAATTATTATTAACCATTTATAACCAATCCAATATTATCATAACATGTGATTTCTTGACAAAAATAACTCACATGTTTTCACGAGGTGCCGGGACCTAGTTTTATGGTTTTCGACTTCCAAAATTCACGGTTAAGTCTCCACTTGAAGGAAATGAATATAAATTATTTAAAAATTATATAATCATAATTTAAACATAATTTATACTTATTTTAACCTTTGAATTTTAGATTTAGAATTTTAAGCATATTTCATGGTTATGGCTATAATAGGCCTACTAGTCTTGTCCGAAACTTGTCTGAAATATTACCAATCCATAGTTGTGACCTAGATTGATGAAATGTCATATAAAGTCACATTAAAACCTGATTAAAACTCAGAAAATAACATCCTTTTTAAATACCAAAATTATCCCCTAATTATGAGCCAAACTATGCCACAACTTATCCAAGAACCTAGTCTATTGGTCTATATTTTTAGTGTTCATTTTTGACATAAAATTACCATAAATATAAGTTTAAAATAATTTATTTCCATAATTAAAAAACATATAAATTTATTTTTAAAAATTAATATCAAATCCTCCAAAAATCATATCACAAAGTCTCAAACTAACCCTAACGTAGTCCAATTTATCACCGATCTAACATGCAATCTTTACCGTAAGCTTTGAAGGTTTGGATGGTGGTGAATCTTCTTGTCCAAGAAACACACCTTCTTGCTTGTGCTTGCCTTGCTACTCCTTTCTTGTTGGATTGAAGATGATGGCAATGGAGTTTTAGTGGGTTTGATGGCAAAGGCGGAGTCTTTATGGTTGTTTTGTGGAGATTGGATGATAAAATGTTGAACTTTTGATGAGAGGATAAGGTTTTGGGTGAAGATGATGTTGTGTGGGTTTAATGGCAATGGGGGGCTGATATTTGTGTGAGGGAGAGGGGGGGAGACCAAGAGAGGAAGAGATATTAGTTAGGTTTAGGGTTTGGTGATAGGTTGCTATTTATATGGGACTTTTAATGGGTTTACATATATGGAAGGGGTTTCCTATACTTGTATAGGGTTGTCCAATATGGTGTCTCTCTTGTAGGTTTCGGCCTTGGGGGAATTGACTTCTTGGGTTGGGTTTGGGTTGGTTAGGGTGTTGGTTAGTTAGTTATTTGCCAACTAGGATGTCACCTATGATACTTTCTATAAATATAAACATATTAATTTAAATAAAATTATATATATAATATATTTCTACACAGAAGTATTTGGGTGCCTGAATGTCTACGTGGATTTGGATTTGGTTTGGGTCAAATCCTAGTCAAAAGAAGGTAGTTTTACGATAACGATAATTTTGGATGTTTGTCAATATTTTTGGAGCATGGAAGAGATCAAACAAATACAACACCCATGTCCCAAGTATATTAGGTTCAGCCAATATTATTAATAAGAATTTTGTTGGAAGAAAAAAGGTTGTGCATTGCTCAAAATATCCAAGCCATGACAAATTATTATTTATATATAAAAAGATTTTATAAATTAATTCTTTAACCTATTTAATAAAATAAAATAAAAAAATAATTACAAAATACCAAATTATCCATATTCCATAATGAGGGGACTTACAGAATTCTTCTTCTAGAAATCAACAAAAAGTTCATCACTCACTCCTCCTATGCTCCCTAAAGTCTCTCGCATAGAGATCAACTTGAACAAGCTTCCTGCTGATCCTGGATTAAGAAAAAAAATACTCACGAGTATGATTTTAATGATAGAGAGAAGGTTCGACGGTGGTATTTACAAAAAGGACCATGTCAGTATTAAAATCATTATTTTTCAAGAATACTATTTTCTAGCGTCAATCATAGTTTCGTTACTGCTTGGTTTGTGGATACGATTGGTTGGAGTACAACATATTGAAAGATGCTGCTTATTGTTTAGTTTGTTATCTATTCAAACCTAACTATGGGCACCAAGGCGGTGGTGATGCATTTGTTGGAGAGGGGTTTAAAATTTTGAAGAATAGCAGATTCAGTATTAATGTTGGAGCTCAAAATCAATGTTCAAGGGCTTGTAGTGATCTACTACTTCAATGACAACACATAGAAGTTTGTATGTTTAGTCAATCTGAACAAGTTCAAGCAGATTATATTCGATTGACTGCATCAGTTGATTGCATTAGGTTTCTTTTGACTCAAGGTTTGGCTTTTCATAGTCATGATGAATCTGAGGATTCGACAAATCAAGCTAACTTTCTTGAACTCCTACGATTTCTTGCTATTCACAATGAGGAAGTCAACAATATTGTATTGAAGAATGCTCCTGAAAATCATAAATTGACATCGCTTGAAATTTAAAAAGAGATTGTTAGTGACATTGCAAGTGAGACTACAAATGCAATCATAAGAGAGGTTGGGGATCATTTGTTTGTTATTCTATTTGATGAGGCACGAAATATATTTATGAAAGAACAAATGGTTGTTGCTTCACATTTTGTGGATTATAGAGGATGCATAGTTGAGCGCTTTCTTGGTATTGTATATGTAAGTGATACTACTGCCTTATTACATAAGGAAGCTATCGAGGCCCTCTTTTCTAGTCATGGACTAAGTTTATCAAGTATACGTTGACAATGTTATGATAGAGTAAGCATTATGTGAGATGAGTTACATGGTCTTAAAGCTTTGTTTATGATGGAGAATCCAGTTGCCCATTATATTCATTATTTTGCTCATCAATTACAACTAACACTTGTAGTCGTTGCTAAATATCATACAAATATTGGTGCATTCTTTTATATTGTAGAACTTTTGTCAAACATTGTTGTAGCCTCCTACAAACGGAGAGATGTTCTTCGAGAGAAATAATTTGAAAAAGCTTATTCAAAGAATTGGTGATGGTAAAATATTGACTGGGAGATATTTGAATCAAGAAATAACATTGAAACAATCGGGCGATACACGTTGGGGTTATCATTTCGGCACAATAGTGAGTTTGATTAACTTATTTCTTCAGTAATTGATGTGTTCTTGGTTGTAGGTGAAGAAGAACATGATGTGACTCACAAAATTCAAATAGATGATCTATGTGAGAGAATTCAAACTTTTTAGCTTGAATTTTGCGTACACTTAATGAAAATGATCTTGAAAATTACCAATGACTTGTCACAAGCATTACAAAGGAAAGATCAAGACATTGTTAATGCTATAAATATTGTAAAAATAACTAAGCAAACACTCCAAAGAAAGAGAGACGGTGGATGGAAATCATTGTTGAATGAAATATCTTTATTTTGCATAAAATATGGAATTAGAGTCCCAAATATAGAAGCCAAGTTTGAAGTTCATGGAAGATCACGTCATAATGTTAAAGAATGCACAAATCTTCACTCTTATCGTGTTGAATTATTCTACTCCATTATATATTTACAACTTCAAGAATTGAATAATCGATTTAGTGAGATGAATACGGAGTTATTGTTGTGTATGGCGTGCCTTGATCAAAGCGATTCTTTCTCTCAATTTGATATGAAAAAATTGATATGATTTGCTGAGCTTTACCCCTCTGATTTCGATGAAGATAATCTTTTATGTCTTGGATGTTAGCTTTCAAACTATATTGAGGATGTCTTTACCAACGAGCAATTTTATGATGTTTCATGGATTAGTGGACTTGCTAGAAAAATTGTTCAAACCAAGAGACATCAACAATATTCGTTGGTATTTCTGCTTATGAAGTTGGCATTAATCTTACCCGTTACGACAACAACGGTCGAGAGGGTATTTTCTGTAGCGCCCCGTTCTCCCGGTGCGGAGAGGGCGGCTAAGAAACACAAGACGGTATCGTTCGATCGGGATAGATTGAAACAAGAACTCGTCCTCGTTATGGATTTGTTTCTTCGGAATCGATTCTCATATTCAGTGGACCGTTCCCCCGGGATCGACTTAGCGGCAGAGTCAGGAGGGACCTCTCCGCTGCTATCTTTTATTGCCTCGGTTTTCGATGTCGCTTGTTACTTTCGTGCTTTGAGTTAGTTTTAGGATTTGCTTGTTTTCCTTGAACAGTTTCGATGGTTTTCATTGTTTTCGTTCATTGAACTGCACTTCAATTCCGAGATTGGAAAAGTGGAAGAGGTATTGATCGAGCTGTTCATAATGCAGGTGAACGAGCAGTAGGCGGCTTGCGAGCGGAGTCGTGAAGCGCCTCTTTCCTTCTCCCTTCCAACAATCTAAGTGAGTGGCTACTAACCCGATTAGCTAGCCCTGCTTCCAAGCTTCACGCCCTAAAATCTGTATTCTTCTTTGCCCCGATCAAACGATACCAAGTAATAATAAAAGAAACCAAGATAAAAGAGAATAGACTTGGTTAATACTGCTTGTCAATCAAACTCGTGAACGGTTACTTACTTGCATTATTGTTCGTTCGAAATATTCATCATATGCATCAATTTTAGTTAGAATACATCTTCTGCTATAAATTGTGCTATTTATGAATCATATCTTGTATGCGCATAATTGTTCCTAGAGGCTATGCAAAATGAATCATGCATTACTCGTGTTGCCTCAACTGCGTGAAGTGATAATTTAACTAAACATCGTGTGTTCGATCACGGATAACTTGTGCACAAGGATATAAGTTCTGCGGACGGTCGCTGGAACACTGGCACCGATCCGATCCGGGCAGACTTCGTGTTTATAGTCAATCGTGTGAGGACGGGATAACTTGCAACGCATCGTGTTTTATGAGCTCCTCGTGTGTTCTTGTTGCATGATATCCTTGTTCTTGACTAGTCCATTATGGCATCAAGCCAGTGATCCTCGTGTGAATATGCTTGCAACGCCTCGTGTGTTTATCATGTGAATATGGCTTGCAATGCATCGTGTGCTCAACGTGTATATTAAAACCTGTTGCAAACTAACTTGTGTCTTCGTGGCAGGGAAGCCATGGTAAGTATTGTGCAGGTGATTCAGACGGTCAGATAAAATCCACCGAACGGTGGCACGTTCATTTCAGTAAATTCTATATGCTGCTTACTTGTAAATGAACTAAGGCAAGATAGAAACCCACAAATATGCATGCTTCATTAAAACAACGTGTTGATTGGTATAGTTCAGTTAGCTCGCCTTCACCAGTATGTTTTGACATGCTGACTCTCGTTGAAACAGGTTCTCCGCACCAAGGTGAACCGAGCGAGGAGCCGAAGTCGTCTTTCCGATCCAGTCCAGCTGTTGGCGCATCTTCACCGCGCCCCTTGAAGCATTTTTGGAGTCAAAAGCTTGCAACTCTTCATACATAATGCAGCTTCGTGGCAAAGCCGTCCTCCAGCCTGGAGGTCTTTATCATTTTGAAGTTTATAAAGGGATGTAATATACAGGACTACTATCTCATTTTGAGTCAATACTGTAGCGCCCCGTTCCCCCGGTGCGGGGAACGCGGCTAAGAAACACAAGACTGTATCGTTCGATCGAGATAGATTGAATTAAGAACTCGTTCTCGTTATGGATTTGTTTCTTCGGAATCGATTCCCATATTCAGTGGACCGTGCCCCAAGGATCGATTTAGCGACAGAGTCAGGAGGGACCTCTCCGCTGCTATCTTTTATTGCCTCGGTTTTCGATGTCGCTTGTTGCTTTCGTGCTTTGAGTTGGTTTTGGGATTTGCTTGTTTTCCTTGAACGGTTTTGATGGTTTTCATTGTTTTCGTTCATTGAACTGCACTTCAATTCCGAGATTTGGAAAGAGAGGAAGAAGTATTGATCAAGATGTTCGTGTGCAGGTGAACGAGCAGTAGGCGGCTTGCGAGCGGAGTCGTGAAGCGCCTCTTTTCTTCTCCTTCCATCAATCTAAATGAGTGGCTACCAACCCGATTAGCTAGCCCTGCTTCCAAGCTTTGCGCCCTAAAATCTGCATTCTTCTTTGCCCCGATCAAACGATACCAAGTAATAATAAAAGAAACCAAGATAAAAAAGAGTAGACTTGGTTAATACTGCTTGTCAATAAACTCGTGAACGGTTACTTACTTGCATGCTTGTTCATTCGGAATATTCATCATATGCATCAATTTTAGTTAGAATGTATCTTCTTCTATAATTGTGCTATCAATGCATCATATCTATGCATTACTCGTGTTGCCTCAACTGCGTGAATGGATAACTTAACTAAACAACGTGTGTTCGATCATGGACAACTTGTGTACAAGGGTATAAGTTCTGCGGACGGTCGCTGGGGCACTGACACCGATCCGATCCGGGCAGAACTTCGTGTGTAGTCATCGTGTGCGGACTGGATGGCTTGCAACGCATCGTGTGTTTATCGTGTATCCATTATGAGCTCTCGTTGCATGCTATCCTAGTCCATGACTAGTCCATTATGGCTACCAAGCCAGTGATCACCTGTGGCATAGTCATCATGTGCGGACTGGACGGCTTGCAACACATCGTGTGTTTATCGTTGCATCATATCCTTGTCCATGACTATATCCACCTTGTATATTTAAACCTGTTGCATACTAACTTGTGTCTTCGTGGCTGGGAAGACATGGTAAGTATTGTACAGGTAATTCAGACGGGCAGGTAAAATCCACCGAACGGTGGCAAGTTCATTTCAGTAAATTATATATGCTGCTTACTTGTAAATGAACTAAGGCAAGATAGAAACCCACCAAATATGTATGCTTCATTAAAACAACGTGTTGATTGGTATAGTTCAGTTAGCTCACCTTCACCAGTATGTTTCGACATGCTGACCCTCGTTGAAACAGGTTCTCCGCACCAAGGCGAACCGAGCGAGGAGCCGAAGTCGTCTTCCCGATCCAGTCCAGCTGTTAGCGCATCTTCACCGCGCCCTTTGAAGCATTTTGAAGACATGAGCCTGCAACTCTTCATACACAAATGCAACTCCATGGCAAAGCTGTCCTCCAGCCTGGAGGTCTTTATCATTTGAGTTTATAAAAGGATGTAATGTACAGGACTGCTATCTCATTTTGAGTCAACACTTTTGTAAGCCGTTCGGCATATTAGCTGACTCGTTCAGGAGTTTGTAATAGATGTTCACTATCAATAAAGAGAACTTTTCCATGTTTCAAATCTGTGTTTCAATTTATCTGCGTACTCTGAATATGTGCTTGCTATGCAAATCATTAAAGCCTTGTGCGGGCGCAACCCCAGGCCCGCACGACGGTCACGATTCGGGGGACGCCTCAATTGATTCTACGGAATTGGGTCGTGACATAATGGTATCAGAGCACAGATTCAAGTTCCTTAGACGCATGCTGGAAAAGTTCCTTTAACGATCAAATTCCTGTGCGAACTCTTGAACTCGCTAGGCCAAAATGAGATACGTTCATGCAATAAGTCCATAATACATTATGATCCTAATGTAATTTACCTTCTTTTGAAGGAATGGTACCAGCGCAATCTGCAGCACAACCACCGAACGAAACACAGGAAAGTAGTTCGGGTACTTCGGGAAGCTCTCGGAGCCAGCGTGGCATATCTCAAGTCGACCCGCTAGAGCGGGTGATGCAAATGTTAGAATCGCAACGACAAAGAGAGGATGCTCGCCAAGCCAAGTTCGAAAGCAATTTAGAGACCCGATTCTCAGTCCAATACAAGCAGGTAGATACCCTGCAACAGATCGTTCAGACTTTGGCTGCCAACCATTCCGCCGCAACGACAACGACTCCGGTGGAACAGCCCGTGCTTGAAGTAGAGACGCCGCAAATCCCAAGGCCGAGGGACGTGACTGCCTTCAACTTGGGACACTTCAAGAAAGTCTGCAACACCCCATTCAACGGGACTGAGGACCCAATGGTAGCTCTAGATTGGCTAGCCGAGCTTGAAGATCACTTCGCTCTGTTAGAGGTCCCCGAAGATAAATGCGTCGCCTGCGCCCAACTACAGCTCCGCCTCAACGCACACGATTGGTGGAACGTGCATCGACGATCTCTCCAATTTGATCACGGAGAGGAGGCGATCTCGTGGACGACCTTTCGTGCCGCGTTTGAAGAGGAGTTTATACCCCCTCCAGTACAACGTCAAATGGAAAATAATTTCGTGCAACTAAGGCAGGGCAGTATGACTGTGAAGCAGTACTCCGCCGAATTCAACCGACTCTCCAAATTCGCTAGGGCCTATTTACCTGATACAGCGAGTCGAGCCAGAAGATTTGAAGGTGGACTACGCCCTGCCATCCATGCGCACGTGGTCAATAATCAGTACGGGACAATGCGTGAAGTAATGAATCATGCCCTATCTCTTGAACCGCAGTATCCTCACGTTTCTACCGGCGCTGTGTATACCTACAATCACAAATGCCAAGGCAACGATAGAGAAAACACCGCTGCAAAGTGTCCTAACCACGGCGGTCCCCGGAGAGGAAATCAGGAATGGTGTAACTTTTGTAAGAGATCGGGTCACACCATTAATCAATGTCGTAAGAGACTTGGGTTATGCCTCGCTTGTGGTGATCCAGGCCATGCCATTAGCTCCTGCCCAAACCTTCCTGATCGTCGTCCTCGACGAGATAATCCCTAACGGTAAGCATTATTCCTAAGTTTTGGGACGAAACTTCCAATTGGTTGGCTAGGATGTAGCGCCCCGATCCCCCGGTGCGGGGAACGCGGCTAAGAAACACAAGACGGTATCGTTCGATCGGGATAGATTGAATTAAGAACTCGTCCTCGTTATGGATTTGTTTCTTCGGAATCGATTCCCATATTCAGTGGACCGCGCCCCAAGGATCGATTTAGCGACAGAGTCAGGAGGGACCTCTCCGCTGCTATCTTTTATTGCCTCGGTTTTCAATGTCGCTTGTTGCTTTCGTGCTTTGAGTTGGTTTTAGGATTTGCTTATTTTCCTTGAACGGTTTCGATGGTTTTCATTGTTTTCGTTCATTGAACTGTACTTCAATTCCGAGATTTGGAAAGAGAGGAAGAAGTATTGATCAAGCTGTTCGTGTGATGGTGAACGAGCAGTAGGCGGCTTGCGAGCGGAGTCGTGAAGCGCCTCTTTCCTTCTCCTTCCATCAATCTAAGTGAGTGGCTACCAACCCGATTAGCTAGCCCTGCTTCCAAGCTTCGCGCCCTAAAATCTGCATTCTTCTTTGCCCCGATCAAACGATACCAAGTAATAATAAAAGAAACCAAGATAAAAGAGAGTAGACTTGGTTAATACTGCTTGTCAATCAAACTCGTGAACGGTTACTTACTTGCATGCTTGTTCATTTGGAATATTCATCATATGCATCAATTTTAGTTAGAATGTATCTTCTTTTATAATTGTGCTATCAATGCATCATATCTATGCATTACTCGTGTTGCGTCAACTGCGTGAATGGACAACTTAACTAAACAACGTGTGTTCGATCATGGACAACTTGTGCACAAGGGTATAAGTTCTGCGGACGGTCGCTGGGGCACTGGCACCGATCCGATCCGGGCAGAACTTCGTGTGTAGTCATCGTGTGCGGACTGGATGGCTTGCAACGTATCGTGTGTTTATCGTATATCCATTATGAGCTCTCGTTGCATGCTATCCTAGTCCATGACTAGTCCATTATGGCTACCATGCCAGTGATCACCTGTGGCATAGTCATCGTGTGCGGACTGGACGGCTTGCAACACATCGTGTGTTTATCGTTGCATCCTATCCTTGTCCATGACTATATCCACCTTGTATATTTAAACCTGTTGCATACTAACTTGTGTCTTCGTGGCAGGGAAGGCATGATAAGTATTGTACAGGTAATTCAGACGGGCAGGTAAAATCCACCGAACGGTGGCAAGTTCATTTCAGTAAATTCTATATGCTGCTTACTTGTAAATGAACTAAGACAAGATAGAAACCCACCAAATATGCATGCTTCATTAAAACAACGTGTTGATTGGTATAGTTCGGTTAGCTCGCCTTCACCAGTATGTTTCGACATGCTGACCCTCGTTGAAACAGGTTCTCCGTACCAAGGCGAACCGAGCGAGGAGCCGAAGTCGTCTTCCCGATCCAGTCCAGCTGTTAGCACATCTTCACCGCGCCCTTTGAAGCATTTTGAAGACAGGAGCCTGCAACTCTTCATACACAAATGCAGCTCCGTGGCAAAGCTGTCCTCCAGCCTGGAGGTCTTTATCATTTGAGTTTATAAAAGGATGTAATGTACAGGACTGCTATCTCATTTTGAGTCAACACTTTTGTAAGCCGTTCGGCATATTAGCTGACTCGTTCAGGAGTTTGTAATAGATGTTCATTATCAATAAAGAGAACTTTTCCATGTTTCAAATCTGTGTTTCAATTTATCTGCGTACTCTGAATATGTGCTTGCTATGTATATCATTAAAGCCTTGTGCGGGCGCAACCCCAGGCCCGCACGGCGGTCACGATTCGGGGGACGCCTCAATTGATTCTACGGAATTGGGTCGTGACAAACACTTTTGTAAGCCGTTCGGCATATTAGCTAACTCGTTCAGGAGTTTGTAATAGATGTTCATTATCAATAAAGAGAACTTTTCCATGTTTCAAATCTGTGTTTCAATTTATCTGCGTACTCTGAATATGTGTTCGTTATGCAAAATACTTTAGCCTTGTGCGGGCGCAAACTCCAGGCCCGCACGGCATCACGATTCGGGGGACGCCCCAATGATTCTACGGAATCGGGTCGTGACATAATGGTATCAGAGCACAGATTCAAGTTCCTTAGACTTCTTGCTGAAAAAGTTCCTTTAACGATCAATTCCTGTGCGAACTCTTGAACTCGCTAGGCCCAAATGAGATACGTTCATGCAATAAGTCCATAATACATTATGATTCTAATGTAATTTATCTTCTTTTGAAGGAATGGCACAAGCGTAATCTGCAGCGCAAGCACCGAACAAACACAAGAAAGTAGTTCGAGAAATCCGGGAAGCTCTCAGAGCCAGCGCAGCATATCTCAAGTCGATCCGCTTGAGCGGGTAATGCAAATGTTAGAATCGCAACGACAAAGAGATGATGCTCGCCAAGCCAAGTTCGAAAGCAATTTAGAGACCCGATTCTCAGTCCAACAGAAGCAGGTAGATACCCTACAACAGATCGTTCAGACTTTGGCTGCCAACCATTCTGCCGCAACAACAACGACTCCGGTGGAACAGCCCGTGCTTGAAGTAGAGACGCCGCAAATCCCAAGGCCGAGGGACGTGACTGCCTTCAACTTGGGCCACTTCAAGAAAGTCTGCAACACCCCATTCAACGGGACTGAGGACCCAGTGGTAGCTCTAGATTGGCTAGCCAAACTTGAAGATCACTTCGCTCTGCTAGAGGTCCCCGAAGAGAAGCGCGTCGCCTGCGCGCAACTTCAGCTCCGCCTCAACGCGCACGATTGGTGGAACGTACATCGACAATCTCTCCAATTTGATCACGGAGAGGAGGCGATCTCGTGGACGACTTTTTGTGCCGCATTTGAAGAGGAGTTTATACCCCCTCCAGTACAACGTCAAATGGAAAACGAGTTCGTGCAGCTGCGGCAGGGCAGTATGTCAGTTAAGCAATATTCTGCTGAATTCAACCGACTCTCCAAATTTGCTAGGGCCTATTTACCTGATGCAGCGAGTCGAGCTAGAAGGTTTGAAGGCGGTTTGCGTCCTGCCATCCATGCACACGTGGTCAATAATCAATATGGAACAATGCGTGAAGTCATGAATCACGCCCTATCACTTGAACCACAATATCCTCACGTTTCCACCGGCGTTGTGCATACCTACAATCACAAATGCCAAGGCAACGATAGAGGAAACACTGCTGCAAAGCACCGAAACAACGGTGGTCAGCAGAGGGCAAACCCCAACCAAGTATGTCAGTATTGCAACAAACGTGGGCACGCCTTCAATCAATGTCGTAAGAGACTTGGATTATGTCTCGCTTGTGGCGATCCAGGTTATGCCATTAATTCCTGCCTGAACCTCCCGGATCGCCGTCCACAACGAAATAATCCCTAACGATAAGCAATATTCTTAAGTTTCGGGACGAAACTTCCAATTGGTTGGGTAGGATGTAGCGCCCTGTTCTCCCGGTGCGGAGAGCGCGGCTAAGAAACACAAGACGGTATCGTTCGATCGGGATAGATTGAAACAAGAACTCGTCCTCGTTATGGATTTGTTTCTTCGGAATCGATTCCCATATTCAGTGGACCGTGCCCCCGGGATCGACTTAGCGGCAGAGTCAGGAGGGACCTCTCCGCTGCTATCTTTTATTGCCTCGGTTTTTGATGTCGCTTGTTGCTTTCGTGCTTTGAGTTGGTTTTAGGATTTGCTTGTTTTCCTTGAACGGTTTCGATGGTTTTCATTATTTTCGTTCATTGAACTGCACTTCAATTCCGAGATTGGAAAAGTGGAAGAGGTATTGATCGGGCTGTTCGTAATGCAGGTGAACGAGCAGTAGGCGACTTGCGAGCGGAGTCGTGAAGCGCCTCTTTCCTTCTCCCTTCCAACAATCTAAGTGAGTGGCTACCAACCCGATTAGCTAGCCCTGCTTCCAAGCTTCACGCCCTAAAATCTGCATTCTTCTTTGCCCCGATCAAACGATACCAAGTAATAATAAAAGAAACCAAGATAAAAGAGAATAGACTTGGTTAATACTGCTTGTCAATCAAACTCGTGAACGGTTACTTACTTGCATTATTGTTCGTTCGAAATATTCATCATATGCATCAATTTTATTTAGAATGCATCTTCTGCTATAAATTGTGCTATTTATGAATCATATCTTGTATGCGCATAATTGTTCCTAGAGGCTATGCAAAATGAATCATGCATTACTCGTGTTGCCTCAACTGCGTGAAGTGATAATTTAACTAAACATCGTGTGTTTGATCACGGACAACTTGTGCACAAGGATATAAGTTCTGCGGGCGGTCGCTGGGGCACTGGCACCGATCCGATCCGGGCAGACTTCGTGTTTATAGTCAATCATGTGCGGACGAGATAACTTGCAATGCATCGTGTTTTATGAGCTCCTCGTGTTTTCTCGTTGCATGCTATCCTTGTTCTTGACTAGTCCATTATGGCATCAAGCCAGTGATCCTTGTGTGAATATGCTTGCAACACCTCGTGTGTTTATCGTGTGAATATGGCTTGCAATGCATCGTGTGCTCAACGTGTATATTAAAACCTGTTGCAAACTAACTTGTGTCTTCGTGGCAGGGAAGGCATGGTAAGTATTGTGCAGGTAATTCAGACGGTCAGGTAAAATCCACCGAACGGTGGCACGTTCATTTCAGTAAATTCTATATGTTGCTTACTTGTAAATGAACTAAGGCAAGATAGAAACCCACAAATATGCATGCTTCATTAAAACAACGTGTTGATTGGTATAGTTCGGTTAGCTCGCCTTCACCAGTATGTTTAGACATGCTGACCCTCGTTGAAACAGGTTCTCCGCACCAAGGCGAACCGAGCGAGGAGCCGAAGTCGTCTTCCCGATCCAGTCCAGCTGTTGGCGCATCTTCACCGCGCCCCTTGAAGCATTTTTGGAGTTAGAAGCTTGCAACTCTTCATACACAATGCAGCTTCGTGGCAAAGCCGTCCTCCAGCCTGGAGGTCTTTATTATTTTGAAGTTTATAAAGGGATGTAATGTACAGGACTGCTAACTCATTTTGAGTCAACACTTTTGTAAGTCGTTTGACATATTAGCTAACTCGTTCAGGAGTTTGTAATAGATGTTCATTATCAATAAAGAGAACTTTTTCATGTTTCAAATCTGTGTTTCAATTTATCTGCGTACTCTGAATATGTGCTCGTTATACAAAATACTTTAGCCTTGTGCGGGTGCAAACTCCAGGCCCGCACGGCATCACGATTCGGGGGACGCCCCAATGATTCTACGAAATCGGGTAGTGACATTTTCAGCCATGAAAATAATCAATCGACTTGGAGATGAGTTTATGAATGACTGTTTGGTTATTTACATTGAGAAAGACATGTCAGAGACTGTCACCAATGAAGACATTATTCAACGATTTCAAAATATGTGCAGTCGGAGAGGAGTACTGTAATCAGAGATTAGTAATTGTTTTTTTTTTTTTTAAGACATGTGAAACTAAATACATGTATGTTATTTTTTAGTATATGATTTTATTTTTAAACTTTTCTAAGTCGACCCCCCTCTCGTAAATTTATTTGTCATCCCCTAGGGTTGGAGTGGGGTGTGGGGGAGGGGGGGTGGAGGGTTAGGGGAGGTGAGAGAAAAATGGTGTGGGGTGTGTGTGTGTGGGGGGGGGGGGGGGGGGGTGTTATGAATTTTGATTTGGAAGTAGAAGGTAATTGTGAGACTGGTGGATACAGTGAATTTATTGAATATATATATCTTGTTGTTGCTAGGGTGATCGTAGAGGATTAGAACATCCACAGTAGGAGAGGTTTCAAGTGCTACATTTTGACTTTAATCAAATTTTGTAGCACTTGAAAGCTGTAGTGGACACTTGTGCATACTTAAAAATTGCTAAAAAGTTACGAGATACTCAAGATTTAGAACGTGTCATAGCTCCTCTATATTAATTGATGGGCCAACCAAAAGTAACCAAACAAGAAAAAAAAAAGAAAAAAAAAATATTACCAAATTGGGAAGAAAAATTAAGAGAAAAAATAGGGAGAAAAAAGAGGAGATTAATTTGGAGTGTATCATTCTGTGCCAATATTATGAAAATTCTCCAAAAATAATAATTTATATAATTTTTAATAATTTAGAGTATGTGTTGGAACTATTCCTGTGACGGCTGCTCTTACAAAGCTTTACTTTGAACGCTCAGAAAAGCTCTTGTAATAATATTACTAGAAAAGACGATTGTGTAACACGCTCTTACAAAGCATGTGACCTAGGACAAAGCCTAAGAAAAGCAAACTACCATACGAATATGTGAAATTTTGAAATTTATGAGTTCTGGAAGCTTTGTAAGCAATTATTATATAACTTATGATAATAATTATAGAAAATTTGAGTCGCGTCTCATTTTATTTTGGCTGATGATAAAGGTAGTACAAAATACACTCATGTTGACCCAATTTTTTTCTAAATTTTTCACTTAAAATTTTACTCGGGGCTAGTCCAAAAATTTATTTAGGACTGTCAAAATTTTGACAGTTCTTTCAACAGGTTGGACAGTCAAAATCTTGACAGTTCATTGAATTGTATACATTATTTAGGACTGTCAAAATTTTGATAGTCCAAACTATTGGAAGGACTGTCAAAATTTTGACAGTCCTAAATAAACTTTTGGACTAACCCTTAGTAAAATTTTAAGTAAAAAATTTAGAAAAAAAACTTGGGACAGCCCGAGTCATCTTTGTAGTGCCTTTATCAAGAACCTTTATTTATCCATATTCAATGTGTATTACACATGATTACTATAATGTCTGACACCCCCCACTTTTGACGGAAATCGTCTTCAACTAACGGTTAACTCCTTTGACCAAATATTTTGGACAAAAATATTTTTCTTCGTACACGACAGAGGAGGAGGAATTGAGAAGAGGAAATAAATATTTCGGTCAAAATTAACAGTCAAAGCAGTTGACTGTTAGTTTTTGTTAAAAGTGAAAAACGTCATACATTATAGTAATTATGTGTGATACATTTTGAATATGGATAAATAAAATTGAATGCAACTCAAAATATAACTAAGAGAGTCAAAGATGACATTGAAAGACAAGACGGGGAACGTGAAATACAACTCATACACAAAAGCCAACAAAAGTAGGAATTGAAAATTTGAGTGCTATTTATAATAAATTATATCACACACTAAATTCAATAAATAAAGGTTAATTTTAAAGGCACATCCAAACTTATTTAGGACACTCCAAATTTTTTTGTTTTTATTTACAAGTTTACGATCTAAAATTTTTTCTGGACTGTCCAAAATTTTTTTAGGACTGTCAAGTCCTTCCTATTGGAAGGACTGTCAAAACTTTTGACAGTCCTTGATGACGATGACTGGACAACGGCGTATGCAAGCAGCAAAGCAGCGGCGGCGGCGAGTGAGCGCCTCATCCTACATCCGTCTCCTACTACCTCTGCCTCCTCCTCCTCGTCGTCCTACCTCCGTCTCCGCCTCCTACTTCCGCCTCCTCCTACCTTCGGTTGGGGTTGGGGCTGGGGTTAGGGTTAGGATTTAGGGCGGAGGAGAGGAGGTGTGGGCAGTCCAAAATAATTTTTTGATTGTCCTGAATAAAATTTACAAAAATTTGGATTACTACTTAGTAATGTACTGTCCTTAGCAAGAAGAATGGATGTACCATTAGAAATATCCTACATAAAACTCTCTTATTCTATTCTCCACTTAAGAGTGTTCATGTAAATGTCTATTTTTAGAAGACATAAAATCCCTAATCTAAGACTCAAGAAAGAAGCCTTAACCTAACCAGGACTGAAAATTAGGTTCACATTGTCATAATACACTCAACAAAATAAAATTCTCACTTCTCTTACATAAATAAATGTACAAAAAGATCTAAACATTAATTGACTATACCTCAGACTAGAAAATCAATTTAAGAAGCAAACTTAGGTCATATTTGGTTCACGAAATTATGGTCATGAAAAAGGAAACTTATTCATTTTCTATGTTTGAATGCATAGAGGAAAAAAGAAGGAAAAAAAAAAATGATTCCCAAAGGAAAGGAAAATAGGAAAGGAAGTAGATTCCTCTCACTCAACTAAGTATTCACTTTTCCCAACTACGTATTCACTTTCCCTCTCAATTTTCTTGACCTTACCAAACACCAGAAAGAAAAATCGTTAGGAAGAATAATTTTCCAAAAGAAAAAAAATACTAAAAAATTAATTTCATTTTCTTTCATTTCTGCAAATCAAACGAGGCCTTAGTCGATGCCCTACATCATGTCAAGTTTGTTAATGGTATCGTAGCTTTAATAGATCATTTTTTTTTTGCCTCTTACCCACAAGATCTTAGCAATCAGGAATCTGAATAACTTAATAATTGTCTTTTTTTTGGGGATAATGAGTGTTTAGACTCTGAATTTTTACCAACTTAGAGTTTAAGCCCGACATCTTCAATTAAAAAATTTAAACCTGAATTTTTATTTTTGATTTTCTTTTTCCTATTATACCATGAAATATGAATACAATAGTAACAACCATCACATATTGGAAATAAGGGAATAAAAATACAAGGTCCAAACTTTTAAATTGGACATTTCAGAACTTAAAACTCTAAGTTGGTATAAAATTCCGAGTCTAAACGCTAAATAGCCCCTCTTTTTTATATAGAAATGTAGCTCTTAATCCTGGCACTACAAGCAGATGGTCACAAAATAACAAAGGCAACAAAGAAGAGGTAATAAGCTTGTGCACCATTGAGACGATGATGCCACAGTCCTGTCTATCCAAACCATTTAAGACCTAAGTGTATGAAGGATGAAGAATAATAACACGCCAAGCCTACACAAAAGAATCAAGTGAAAACAAAGATTGCGGCAACAATAACCTCCACAAATTTGTCTCGGAAGAGCTTAATAGAAACTTTATAGGCAAATAAAATACAATCATCAACTACTCAATAGAGCGCATGATCCCACTTAAAAGCAAAAGCATGAACGATTAAGGACATTATAAACTGCTTTATCCTCCAGAGGGGAAAAAGAAAAAAGAAAATGGAAATAATATTGATAAAAGGGTACTTTACTGTGCAAAGGCGTGGATACAAAGATATTGCGTTGTCGATCTTGTATTGAATTTATGCAACAAAAAACAGAAAAATCATGAGGAAGACCATGAGTACAAAGAAAATTTTAATCATCAACCATCGGTTGGAGGATATGCCATTAAGGTACTTCAGCAGAGCCCCTTGTGCGCCCTCCACGTTCGCTAATGTATCGTCCATATTCTCATCTATCCTGCAATATGCATCATTAGATGGAAATTTTGTTACAATGCAACTTTTCAATTATAAAATTAAACGGGAATTCATTGAATCAGACATCAAAGGGGAAGAGAACAAGTACATAAACGAAAACTTCGTTAAAAGTAAACTAGTGTATTAGGTGTTCGCTTTGTTTCATACAAAATCTGGGACAAGACAGCTAGATAGTCAACTTAAGCCTGGTCACCAGATGCATTTTGCAACCTAGAGTATGGACTACCGAAAAATACCTCCTCAGAGCTTATTTCACTTTTACCAAGTTTCTCCAAGGAACCAAACTAAATGAGTTAGAAAATATAATGCCCACCTTTCAAGTTTGTGTATATGTGCATGGGCCAAAGACCGAGGGGTCTCTGCGTATCCTCAATTTACATTTCATCATTGGAAATCACTTGTACAAATTCTGGCTGCTGAAAAAATTCATCAAAGGTCTTCATAATAAATGGATGGGCCAGATATGTATCAGAATCAAGCTTGTGCAGGGGCCTGCGATGCTGCAACATGGGGGCCTAAACACAAAAATTAGAGGGGTATAGTAGATAAGTGTAGACAAACTTGTGGTTTATGACCATCCGTGTTGCAGTTTTCTCCTAACTTGTATCATAAATGTATAATTGAAAAAACTATAACCCACTGAATGTAGATCTAGTTGTGCATACTACGTACACAAGTTTGAGACTTTGGTATCAACTGAATGAAATGTTCAATCCAGCAACAACTACTAAGACTATCACTAACTTGACACGGAGAGAAGAAAAAAGTGTTACAAATGAAGTTTGGAATGCAGCGGAATAATACCGTTCCCGACCGAAAGGAACTGCGAGGACTGAACCAAATTGTAGAAACTTGAAAATGCATAAATACCACAACAGCACAATCTCAGGCACAATGATTTTATGTGAAAACCCAGTGAGGAAAAAACCATGGGACAATCGAAGTCCAACCTGGAATAGCTCCACTATTGGAATAAATGAATACATCGACTCCCTCAAGTTCTCCCACCAATCCACCAATGGATCACCACAATTGTCCAATAATGAAAAAGAATATAAGAGTACAATGAAAATTCTGAAACCGAGATCCGAAAACTCGAAGACGAACCGATATCATCTCCCCGAACGATCTCCTTTGGAACGATTCGAAAACTCTCCTGATGTCTTCTTCCTTTTCTCAAAATTGCACAACCATCATATGAAATTCTCACACTTTTGTATATTGAAATTAGGTCAGGGAATTAGGTCATAAACCGAGATCTATGTGTTATGTGTTATGCCTCGCTCTGAGCAAAGACATTATGTTGGCTTTTGGGATTGCTCAAGCTGGTTGGATTTGAGTTGTGCGAGAAATCGCGAATTTGGAGCTGTGATGTAGAATTCTTTATGATCGGGACGAAGTCGATTAGTCATAAGGTGCGTGGTTTTGATTCTTCTCTCCTTACCTTCATACTTAATATAAAAATATTGCTTCATACTTAATAAATGCTAAGTAAAAAGAATCCAGATAGATAAAAGAAAGTATCATTTATGTTAACTTGCTGCTATAGAACATGGAATCATTAAATTGTTGTCTTAGATTTGTATAATGTAGTGTTGCTTTTATCTTATCATATGGAATATAGTACTGTGATTAGATTATCATATGATATGTTATACATGTGCTATGGATAGGAAGACTCGTGTTATTGTTTCAGAGATGAAAAATTGTAGTGAATGTTGGGACCGTTGGATCGCCAAGGTAGAATTTATGGACTAGGAAGTATGGTTATGTGGTAATCCCCGGAATGGGAAGTATGGAAGTACGGATGTGGTAATGGAAAGAATTGTCTTCTACTGTTATTTTCAGTTTATGTACCATGCATATATTTTGATAGTTAAACTGTTCACGCATTTGTATGGTCAAGGACAACTTGTGTACAAGGTTTGAGCTCTTCGAACGATTGTCAGGACATTGGGATCATGTCGGCCTAGGAGGACCAAGGGTAATAAGTAATGTCATACTAGCAGAGGTGATTCGAAAACCTTTTAAGGGGGCTAGCTACCCGCCGCTTGAGGGAAGCCGTCTAACCATATATAGTTCAAGATGGCGTATCGCCAGTGACATTCATATAGATAAATTGTATAGCTAATAATGTTTGGTATAAAGGAAAAAAACATGGTAAGTTTTGTTGCAGGGAAGGATGGTAAGTTGGGTAAGATTCATTGTGTTCATATATGTAAATCTCTATATACAACTATTTACCATGTTACATGTATGCTCTTTGTTTCTTCTTATGAAACATTAACTTATCCTAAAACATGATTAGAAAGTCAACATAATAATTTTATCTAATCTTCACATGATTATTGTATTGGTTCCACTCACCAGTACACAGCAATGAACTGACCTTCCCTCAATTCTGCAGGTGTAGGAAGTAGCTTGGACAGTTCTGATACGTCGAAGTTTAGTTGAGTTGGTTAGAGGCCACTTACCAGTACACGACTGACCTCCAGTTTTGCAGGTGCGGGGAGTAGCTTAGACAGTTTTGAGGCGTCGAAGAATTTGTTGGGCGAACTGGAGCTTTTCATACAAATGTGTAATTTTCTGTTATAAAGGACATAATGTATGAAATATAATTGTTTGTATAGTTCTTGAATTGTAACCTTGGGACATGCTTCATTATATTGAGAGTATGCTTGTAATCGAGTTGTTCTTTGGCTTCGAACCGTTGTAATTCCGTTAGAATATTATCAATAAAGAGAATCATTTTCATATATCTTGTGTCTATTCAACTTTTGTGCTTATTTTCGCAGCAATGACTTTATATCTGAGATGTTCTATCGATCGTGTTTGTGCTTGCCTTGTAGAAGTACAATTTAGGTTTGTACTGTATCATGCCTAGTGGCGACTTTCGGTTCCGCGAAACCGGGACATGACATACTCGATCTCAAACCCAATTTTCGCATACCGACAATATGCCAATGGTATGATTGATGCACACACAAAATTACCAACGTTGTTAGATATAATTTTAAGTATGGCATGTCATAGTACATCGATATCATTGTCAAAAAATCATTGTACTGACTCTAAAGCGAGTTAATGTCAGTCGCCTTCGACTTCCTGAGCTTCTCCGACACACAGATGAAGCTTGTTAAACTCATAGATGTTCTTATAGGAAGGGAACCCAACCCCAAAAATTTTACCCCTTCCCGACTAGGTAAAGGGGCTCAGCTCGTCATCCCGACGATCTTCCTGCAGAACTCAAATTTTTTCCTATGTAGAATTTTGGTAAGCATTACTGCCCTAGTATCATCCGTATCAACCTTCTCAAGTTCAGCATCATTTGCCTTTATGTCTCGTATCTAATGATACCAAGTCACAATACGTTTAGACCTGCGATGAAACGTGAGATTCTTATCGAGGTGCAGTGTTCTAAAAAGCGGCCTAGGCGGCGCCTAGGCGCTAGGCGGCCGCCCACCGCACCGAATTCTGACAATTCGGCCTCCTAGGCGCCTGTTCGGGCCTAGGCGGCCCTAGGCGGCCAGTTCGGCCTAGGCGGCCAGTTCGACCCAGTTCGGCCCAGTACGGCCGAATCAAAATTTTAAAAATTCAAAATTTGAAATTTTGAAATTTGAAATTTCAGATTTGAAATTCCAAAAAAAATTTACAAGAAATGCAATAAAAATTCAAAATATCAGGAAAAAAAATCAAAATATTAAAAAAAATCCAATTTTTTTAAAAAAATTTAAAACTAAAATTTCAAATTTTCAAAAAAAAAAAAAAAAAAAATTTCTGTTCGGCCGCCTAGGCGGCCTAGACGCCCGCCTAGGCGGCCTAGGCGCTAGGCGGACCTTCGGCGTACCGATTCCGCCTAGCGCAATTTATAACATTGTCGAGGTGAATAGCAGTCTGACGCATAACAAAACATATTGTTCTTGGTTCAGTCCTAGCTCCCTCAAAAATTTCTTCAGCCATAATTACTCCTTGTATGCCTCTATCACTACAATGAACTCGACTTCTGACGTAAACAAAGCCATACACTTCTGCAACTGCGATCCCAATATATGTCGATCTCCTAGTGTCAACGTCCTCAGGCATATTAATATCGATATACCCAATCAACTTCGACTCGTCACACCCAAAAATAAGCCTCCAACTGGAAGGACCTTGGAGATATCAAAGCACCCACTTAACCGCACTTCAATGCTCTCTCCCCTGATTAGAGGGATAATGGCTTAATATTCCAACTTCATAATCAAAATCTAGCCTTCTTTAAACTATAGCATACATGAGAATACTCACCACTGAAGCATAAGAAAGATTTTCCACCTGCTCTCTTCTCCTCCTCGGTTAATGCATATTGCTCGGTCCTAAGCTTGAAATGAGTTGTAAGTGGAGTGCTCAACTTCTTTGACTCGTCCATACCAAATCTCTGAAGTATTCTCCTGATATAATTCTCATGAGACAACCACAACATCTTCGACCCTCCTTCAGCTGATTTCTATCTCAAGAATAGTCTTCATTGTGCCCAAATCCTTCATAGATTAAGATTTGCTTAATTGCAACATAACTCCGCAAACCACAAAGCATTACGACCGACCAACAATGTCTTCCACATAGAGCAAAAGAATGACGAAGTAATCCTCTCAAAGTGCTTCACAAATACACAGTAGTCCAACATCGTCTTGATATGCTCTCTCATAAACTACTAGAACTTCTACAACTGATGCGAAGCCCACTTCAAACCATAAAGATTGTTCTTCAAACAACAGACTATACGTTCCTTGCCCTTCTCACCGAAACCCTTGGGTTGCTCTATGTACAATTCCTCCTCCAAACCATCGAGGAGGAATGTTGTCTTCGCGTCTATCTCCTCAACTTCCAAGTCGAGCCATGCTGCCAAACCCAAAATTGTGTATATTGACAACATCTTGATGACCGGAGAAAATATCTCATTAAAATGCATTCCCTTCCGCATATTGTAGTCCTTGACTACCAGTCTCGTTTTGCATCGTGGCCGAGTAGCATCTTATTCCTACTTCACTCTCAATACAGATTTTTCAAGGCTCTCTTGCCATTTGGCAGCCATACCAGATCATAAGTGTGATTAGCATGAAGAGAATTCAATATCTTCCTGCATTGCCTACATCCACTCATGTTTGTACTCGTTCTCCATCGCCTCTGCAAAAATTTTGGGTTCTCCCTCGTCAGTCATAGCACATACACATAGGCTGAGTACCTAATGATGATAGACGCTCTCTAGTACCTCTCCTCAACGGAGCCTCTGGTGTTGGTTGTTCCATTAACTTCTTCAAAAACTGCCTCATATGCCTATCCTCGTGAAGATTTTCGTAATCATCCTCAGCATGTTGATGATCAAGAGCGGGAGCATCTTCACTGATTCCCTCTGGTTTGGCACATATGCAGTAACATCGAGAACTGACTCAAACTCAGGCAAATCCATGGTCTCAGAAAGCATCTTGGATTCCTGAATAGCAGCCATTGTTTGATCCTCGACGAACATGTCTCGACTTTTGTAGAGCTTCTTTCCTACTGTTTCGTACAGTGTGTAACTGTACTCATCCCTACCGTAACCGACAAAGACATTGTCTCGTCTTCACCTCAAGTTTGGACCTTTCATCCTTTGGTACAAGCACGAAAGTCTGCATACAAACACTCTTAGGTGACTGTATGACGGTTGTTTTCCACACTTTATCACACGTCACCCTGAAATAGAGCTCTAGGATACAAATTAATGATATAAGTTGCAGTATATAGAGCCTCATCCTAATAAGTGTCCGACAACTTTGCTTATGTCAATAATACTGTAATCTTTACAAGTGTCTTGTTTATCCACTCTGTTATGCCACAGAGCTATGACGTCTCTGGCGGAGTCTTTTGATGTATCATTTGTTCTCTGTAATAAGCATCAAAGAGAATTGTGTACTCATGTCCATTATCGGGACGAACACACTTCACCTTTCTGTCAATTTTTCTTTCAGCAGAGGCCTGAAACTACTTGAAAGTGACAAGCACCTGACCCTTGATCTTTATGGCAAAGACCCATACCTTCTTGAAATAATCATCAATAAATATTAAGAAAAAATACCACCAATAGCTTTTACCTTCAATAAACCACAAACGTCAGAGTGAATCAACTCGAGCAACGTCGGCTTCCTGGAAGATCGGTGACTCTGAAATAACATCATATGTTGCTTTCCAACCATACAATGTGGGTATTTCCCAACTTCGTAAGCTTTAAACCTGGAAGCACATTCCGGTTCGCTAGGTAACTCATCCATTTCTCGTTGATATAACTGAAATGTCTGTACCACAGTGGTAGACACATCACTTACTGCGTTGACCTCATATTCCCCTTGTGTGCTTCCTTACATACAGTAGACATGACTTTTTATTTACCCTGCCAGTAACTATCGAATTCTTTGTAAGCTTCTACTGATCATTCCTGAAGAATATGAAAGAAGCCTTCATCGTCCAACTTCCCAATCGATGCCAGGTTGAAGTGGATGTCAAGGATGTGACAAACTCCCCTGAGAACCAAAGTAGGTCTTGTATTAGTCTTCAAGTGCCCATCTCCAATGGCAATCTTCTTGCTAATCTTTAATACTCTACAGTCACCTGTTGTATAAGTAGCAAACAGTGTGCCCTTTTATAAGTTACATGAGCGGAAGTCGAATCCACCAGCTAACTATTGTCATCGTAGGTGAGGGTTACAGTCACCTCATCACCTAAAATTGTAATGTCACCTCTATGTAGTGGCGCTACTGTTGTAGTGTTCTCGACTTGCTTCCCCTTGTCACAATTCTCTTTTCCATGCAAAATAATTCATTTTACTGTGGCCCTTCTTGCTACAATTATAACATCCATAATCTTCGTACCAATCCTTGGACTTTCCTTTGTCGTTATCCATGCCGCCTAGACTCCTACTTTTGCTCCTCCCTCGACTCTCTAACACTAACGTCTCAGACTATGATAGCATTCAAAGTCTTCTTACTGACCTTGGATTTTTCTCTTGCCTTGCCCCTGCCACCTAGACCCCTACTTTTGCTCCTCCCTCAGCTCTCTAATACTAACAACTCAGACTATAATGAAGAAGACATGCCCAAAGAATTTCTCCTTGTCTCCTCATTTAACACCTGACTCTCCAGAGTCACGATACCTCCATCAGTAAAAGTGATCATAGATACTCATACAGCTTGCTACGAATCCAACAAAGTACTCCAACAACCAAAGCCCTTAAATCTCGTCATCAAATTTGACCCACATTGTTGACAGCTAATCAACTACGCGCTATAAATTATTTACATGATCCTTAATCGACGTACCGTCATTGTACCTCAGACTCATCATTTATCGGATCAGAAACATATTGTTGATGTCAGTCTTCTTGGTGTATAAGGACTTAAGCTTTTCCTATAACGTCTTCTCGCATGATCGTGATGCGATTGTAAATATTTTCATCTACAAACTATATGCTATAACCATGGACATGTGTATGCTCGAACGATCGGTCTTCCTTTGATTTATTGTTAGCCTTCTCGGAAGTAAATACCAGTATATGTAACTTGTTGACAAGAAGTAGATGATTCGTCTTGTTCCACAAATATGATTAATTTGTGTCGTTCAGGTTAACCATACAAACTGGTTTCATATCCATTTTTCTACTCGATTAATCTGTTAAACGCATGACACCCTCCAAGGTTACATCCCGATAACACTGTTGGGAACGACACTCAGAACGTAATAGAATAATATCATTTCCCGGCCGAAAGAAAATCTGTGAGGACCAAGCTAAAATTGTAGAAACCTCCAAAACCACAATGCCACAACACAATCGTAAAAATACAAGAAGTTTACATCAAAAACCCAATGAGAGAAAAAATGGGGCAATCCGAGTCCAACCCGAAAAAACTTCACTACTGAAATAAAGGAATAGATCTACTCCCCTAACTTATCTCACTGATCCACCAACGTTTTACCATAACTTACAAAGAATGAAAATGAATACAACTGAGAGTACCGAAACAGAGAACTCGAAGACATTGATGTCTCCCCGAACGATCTCCTCCAAAACGATCTACAAACTCTCTCCCCGTTCCTTCCTCTTCTCGAAGTTGCACAGCCTCCTTATGAAATTCTCGCAACTTCTGTATAATAAAATTAGGTCATATACCCCTTTCTAATCTCGTAATAATCCGCACTGTTGGATCTAATGAAAACACTCGATCCAAAACTGAATTTTCGCTCAGCCCTCACAGTCCGGACATGTTGTCGATTTACCGTTAATATAATGGTGATATGCTTATGCATAGAAAAAATAACCAAAAGTTGGATATATATTTGCACTTTATGACAAGCTTGCTAGTATACTGGTGCCATTTCTGGTATACTGGTGCTACTGGTAATCTTTAGAAAATCACTGCTACTGACTCCAAACTAAGTTTTATATATCATCGTCGACTTCCCGAACTTCTCAACACACACAGACGATGCTTGTAGCACTCTTGGATGTTTTCCATATAGAAAGGGAACCCAACCCCAACGAAAAGGAGACGGAGACGGAGACTGAGAGAGACTTCATGGCAGTAGAAGTCGGGATCGAGTTGAGATTTTACGGTTATGATCAACGAAAAATGAAAGGAAATCAATTAGGGAGGAAGGCTGTTGTTCATTTCCTCTTCTTTAATATATGTATTTGTTGTAATATGTGATTACATGTATATATTCAGGTTTATCCTATTAAAGATAAACCTGAATCTTTTGTATTTGTATTTGAATTTAAACTTTCTTATTTCTAGAAGCAGGAAGTTAGGAGTCCTTATTTCTAGGATCAGCTAAAAGTTAGTTAAGAGATATTAGCTAAGATATCTCCTGTAGATCATGGTGTACACTATCTATATAAAGGCAATCGTATTTCATTAATAAATAATGAGAGATTATCCTCCAAATCTCCTTTTCCACATGGTATCAGAGCAAGTTTCTGACCTAAAATTGTTCTTCTCTTAGCCATTGATAATCGACCATGACTACAACTAGTGATCCTAACTCTAGTGGTGATACTTCTGATGTATCCTCCCCTCCAAAAACTCTTACTGATGCTCCTGCATTTCCTCTCGGTCTTGATAACTCATCCCTCCAAATTACCATTCACAAATTAAATGGCCTTAATTTCCTACAGTGGTCACAATTTTTGACATTGTATCTTCGCGGCAAGGGCCGGCCGCCTAGGCTATCTTACCGGTGCAATTCCTGCACCCGATTCCAGTGATCCTGCCTTCTCCAAATGGGACTCCGAAAACAGCATGATAATAGCTTGGCTGATTCAGTCCATAGGCGTTGAAATTGGCGAACTTATCTCTTCTTATCAACAGTTAAGGAAGTATGGGACGCCGTGAAAGAGACATTCTATGACCTCGAAAATTCAGCTCAGGTCTTTGATCTAAAATCTAAGTTGCGGGACCAGAAGCAACTCAACTTGTCTGTAACTCAGTATTCCAGCATCCTACACAATCTGGAAATTGACCTCTTTTATGTCATTGATTGGAAATGTTCTGATGATGTTCCTCTATAAGAAGATGCTTGATCGGGATCACCTCTTTGATTTCCATTACAGCCTCAATCGTGACCTAGACGAAGTTCTTGGGAGGATTCTTGGTAAATCTCCTTTGCCATCCATACGGGAGGCCTTTGCTAAAGTGTAAGACGGAAAGAGAGCTGGAAACGGGTAATGCTTGGCCATGTTCCTAATTCAGATGCAGACCACTCTACCCTCGCCACTCGTCGGAATGATGATCCTGGAGATCAACGAGGTTCACACCGAGAACGACTATGGTGTGAGCACTGTAATAAGCGTGGGCACACCAAGGCCACTTATTGGAAGCTCCACGGTAAGCCCGCTGACTAGAAGCCTCGGAGCACTCAGGAACCACATGGTTTAACTGCTGAAAGAGTTGGATCTCTCCCTTGTACACCTGAACAAATCAAGCAAATTCAAAAACTTCTTGTTCAGCCTCCCAACTCAGATCACCAGCCCACTCAACCTGCTGCCAATATAAGTATTCATCCTACAGTTCTCATTGCCAATTCTCCACCTTGGATTATAGATTTTGATGCCTCCAACCACATGACTCGCCCATCTCATCAATTCTGTACCAATCGCCCATCTCATCAGTTATCTACCAATAGCCCATGTTCAGGTAACATAAAAATCAAAATCGCCGATGGATCTTTATCTGCGGTGGCCGGTAAGGGTTGTCCGTTTGAGTTCTTCCCTTACACTCCAAAATGTCCTTCATTTACCAAACTTATCGTGTAATTTGCTTTCTATTAGCAAACTCACCTCTGACTAGCAATGTGTTGCAAAATTCTCACATTCTCACTGTGATTTTCAGGAGTTGTCATTGGAGAAGACGATTGGGAGTGCGAGGGAATGTAGTGGGTTGTACTACCTCGATGTTGACATGCCTCTTCAAGCTCAAGAAAATGCCAATTCTTTTTTGGTTGTAATGTTTCTGCTAGTGATGATATTATAAGGTGGCACTATAGATTAAGTCATCCTAGTTTTCCCTATTTAAAACATTTGTTTTCCGATTCGTTTCGAAATAAAAACTTGAGCTTGCTTTAATGTGAAATTTGTTAGTTTGCTAAACATACTCGTACTATGTTTCGTTCTCATCCATACAAAGCAACTCAACCATTCTTGTTAATTCATAGTGACATATGGGGTCCTTCTCGAGTTCAAAATATATCTAACACTAGATGGTTTATCTTTTTTATTTATGATCATACTAGACTAAGTTGGGTATATTTACTTAAAGACAAATCTGATGCTGCTAATGTCTTTAAAAAAATTCAATCTATGATCAAAACTCAATTTAATGCAACCCTCCATGTCTTTCATAGTGACAATGGTATCAAGTATTTAATTCTATTTTAGGTGATTATCTTGTCTCCTATGACATCATTCACAAAAGCTCATATGCAGGCACACCCCAACAAATTGGAATTGTCGAAAGGAAAAATCGTCACCTGTTAGAGGTGGCTCGTGCTCTCATGTTCACCACCTCTGTTCCAAAACAATTATGGGGGAAAGCAATTCTAACTGCAGCCTATCTTATTAATCGTATGTCATCCCGAGTCCTCAATTATCAAAACACCTCTCTCCTCCTCCAAGCTCATCCTAACACTCATCTTCTCTCTAACGTCCCACTCAAAACATTCGGGTGTATTTCCTATGTGCATATTCCAAGTCCTCAAAGAAACAAGTTTGAACCTAGAGCTCATAAATGTGTCTTTCTCGGTTATTCATCTACTCAAAAGGGATACAAGTGTTACAATCCTCAAACAAAATGCATGTATTGTCCATTGATGTTACTTTTTATGAATCTCAATCCTTTTACCCAAACACATCGCTTCAAAGGGGGCATTGAATGATGCTTGTTTTTGGGAAATATGTTTATCGTCCATTACCCCCAAAAATCAATTTTTAGTGCCACTCGTGCCTATGATTTCAAAAGACAATACTGAGGACAGAACAGCAGAACCAGATACAAAAGCTGAAGACAAAGAGCTACTGGTATACTCAAGAAGACGTGAAAAACATCAGGAGGTATAACCCTCTATAGAACCAACATTTCCGGAGCCTCAACCGATGACAACACCCCTGGTAAGTGGATCGTTAACACCCAACAATTATGAGCCTATTTCTAATCCTGATTGTCCTTTAGAATATGATTTGCCCATTGCAAAAAGAAAAGGCATCCGAAGCTGCACCTTGCATCCGATATCAAAGTACGTGTTTCAGCATGTTGTTACCAAATTTTCGAGCTTTTGCAACTAATCATAAAGAAGTAACCATACCGAGACACATTGAAGAAGCTCTTGCAAGCCCAGATTGGAGAAAGGCAGTCGATGAAGAAATGAGGGCGCTAGAAGAGAATCATACCTGGAAAATTGTAACTCAGTCAAAAGACAAGCACACTATTGGCTACAAATGGGTCTTTGTTTTACAAGGTGGATGAACTATAGAACGCTATAAAGCGAGGTTGGTGGAGAAGGGGTTCACTCTAACTTATGGGGTGAACTATATAGAGACGTTTGCACCAGTGGCTAAACTCAACACGGTGAGAGTAATACTTTCTGCAGTTGCGAATCTTGATTGCCCTTTGCAACAATTAGATATCAAGAATGCCTTCTTGAATGGGAAGTTAGAAGAAGAGGTTTACATGAAGATCCCTTCTGATTTTGAAAACAAATTGGGAAAGGGAATGGTTTGTCATTTGAAGAAGTCTCTATACGGGTTGAAACAATCTCCTCGTGCATGGTTTGATCGATTTGTCCAAGTGATCAAAAAGCATGGCTACACCCAAGGACAATCAGATCATACTCTATTTTTCAAACACTCAAGAAATGGTAAGATAGCTATCCTTATCGTTTATGTTGATAATATGTTTATAACCGGTCATGTTGAAGCACTTGAGGAGCTTAAGAAAATCATAGCTCAAGAGTTTGAAGTGAAGGATCGCGAGCACCTATAATATTTTTTAGGGATGATTGCAAGATGCCAAGAACAAGGCAAGGTATCTCAGTTTCACAAAAGAAGTATGTTATTGATCTCCTAAAGGAAACTGGGATGCTTGAGCAAAAGGTAAAATACAAACGAAAGAGGGAAGAGAAGTTATTAGACAAAGGCAGGTACCAATGGTTAGTGGGAAAATTAATTTATTTATCACATAAGCGGCCGGATATAGCGTTTGCCGTTAGCATGGTTAGTCAATACATGCATCACCCACTGGAGGAGAACTTAGAAGCCTCTTATAGAATTCTCAGGTATCTCAAAAGGACACCTGGGAATGGCCTACTGTTTAAAAAGTCAATGAACGAGGTGTGGAGGCTTTACTGATGCGGATTGGGCATGATCAATTGAAGACAGGAGGTCAACTGGGTATTGTACAAAGGTATGGGAGAATTTGGTTACTTGGAGAAGTAAAATACAACCGACGATAGCCAGAAACAGTGCAAAAGCCGAGTTTAGAGCCTTAGCTCAAGGTTCTTGTGAGCTAATTTGGATCAAGCGCTTACTTGGAGAGTTGCAACTTCAAAGAAGTTGTCCGATAAAGCTGTATAGTGACAATAAGTCGGCCATCCACACAACCTGGTTCATCATGATAGAACCAAGCATGTGGAGGTGGATTGTCCTTTCATCAAAGAAAAAATTGAATCTGGTGAGATATGTGTTGTCTATATACCTAGCGAGCAGCAGCTAGCAGACTTGCTGACCAAAGGCTAATCCAAGGACACTTTCGACACATGGGATTTGTATGGTCCAGCTTGGGGGGGTGGGGGTTGTAATATGTTATTACATGTATATATTTAGTTTATCCTATTAAAGATAAATCTGGATCTGTTGTATTTGAATTTAAACTTTCTTATTTCTAGGAGCAGGAAGTAAGGAGTCCTTATTTCTAGGATTAGCTAGAGTTAGTTAAGAGATATTAGCTAAAATATCTCTCGTAGATCACAGTGTACAATGCCTATATAAAGGCATTTGTATTTCATTAATAAATAATGAGATACTATCCTCCAAATCTCCGTTTCCACAGTATTAAATAATTAACATTTGTAACATATTGGGCCTAGGCTAGGATCCAAATTCCAAAAAAAAAGTATGGGTCAAGTATCATCAAAAAGGCCACCTAAGGCTGCCAGGTGGCAGAGAATAAAATGCCTACACAACCGCATGAGGCAGTGAGCCTACAATAACAGACTTTTGAATTATTACAGTTTTTTTCTTCTAGAGGATAGAAGAAACTAGATAAACAGGGTTAGATAACACATGTACGCACAAACACAAAAGCTTCCAACCAGTAATAGAACCCAGCCCGTTAAATGTAGTAACTAAACTATCTTCAACCATGCCATCAGTGGCCAACGTTGGCCCATGCATCTGATATTATGAAGATTGGATAAAGATCATGCCCTAAGTTGTTGAGGATCTCAAGTCCTACTGGAGAGGCATGAGATGATCAAGATCAGATTTAAAGAATTTGTGTTTGAGTGTGCATAAGCTTCCAGCTCTCTTAGCTCTCAACAGAAAAGAAACAAAACCTGATAGCAAGCTCTCCTTGTTGAGAAACCATTGTTGCTAGTTGTGTGAATATGTTGCTAAGCTCATGAATGGTTGATTCAACATTTTGAAGAGCATCTGCTCTGCTCTGCATGTAGGTATCCTGTACTGGAACCATTTGCTGTTGCTGCTGCTGTTGTTGTTGATGTAGCAAAGGCTGAGTCGATGACGAAGGATCTCCATTCATCTTTTTCCTGTCAATCCAGAAAAGCTTATTAGCAAAATTATTAGAATATAGACGGATATGTCCACAAAGAGAGATGTTCTAAAATGATATGCCAAACTTTATCATAAAATGTAACCACTCTTTACCAAAACACAGGGAGAAACTCAAAACTAGGTTGATAATGATATACCCAACTGTTTCGCTATTAAAAAAAACTTTTATAATAAAATATGGCGAGCTGTAGCTGAAGTCAAAGCTAGGGCTGAAATTCAGCTCCGTAACATCTCCTACATGTTGGTCATTTAAATTGTCATGTCACTATCAAGCTTAATCTTTAGCTCAATGTTTCTCAAGCTGACTCGATTTACACCAGTACCCGTTTGTTAAGCTGGATATAGTGCAACATACATAGTGGTTAGTGCTGGTTATACTCGGAAAGTAAATGTGTCACGTTTATTTGAAATACATAGTACGACAGCATGAAACTAGGTCAATATTTGAGAAATAGCACATGTATTCGATATCTAAACAATTTTCAACTTTGACCACTAAACTATAAACAGCAAACTCAATTGTTTTCTTATATATTATATGCACATTTTTTGGGTCTATTATGAAGAAAGGAGGAATTATATTTGATCAAAAATAATAGTGAACAACCCTCAATCAAAAGCCTAAGCTGAGAGTTCCACTAGAAACATGCTCAATTCTTTTATCATACACATCTACAAGTATGGTTAACTAATTTCCTTTTTGTAGAACCAATTGAACTCCTCTACTTCTCATTACCAATGATCCGACTTTGTGCTAAACTTATCTGAGTTCAAGCAAGGTTGATTGAAAATAAACAACCTTCAGTCAAGAACCTAAGTTGGTCAATTACTTGTAAAGCTGATATAACATGCCTGGGCAAGCTCAATTCAAGCTCGAACTTCCCTATATAAGTAGGAGTGAATCTTGAATAAGCCAAACCACCATTGACCTTCAGTCAAAACAACCATAAGACTGTCAAATCTCTATGAAATAGCCATCCTCAAATATTTATAAAAAGCACTTTTTGGTAATGTTGCATTTAACTTATTTGTTGAAGGATTAACTATAATCTATATCATAAAGCAAAGTGTTCCCGCCAAAACATAAAAGGATAAAGAAGGGTCACGATTAAAAGATATGAGGTATATCAAATCGCTAAAAATATGCCACATGTACATGTCAATAGAAAACCTTAAAACTAATAAAAATATTATTAAATGATATAAATGAAAAGTAATTTCGAAAACCGAATTATCAAGGAGTGCCGGAGGCACGGAGATAACTAGGAAAAAACAAAAGAACTCTCTACTATGAAATGACTAAAAAACAGTTCTGAAGATCTCGCTTTATTTCTGTGATTTATCATTCTGGAACATTTGCATATATATCATTTTTATTAGATGGATCCAACTAGAGAAAACTACCACAAAATAAAATTTTGGACCATAAAGTATGTTTTATCAGCTGGACAAAAGGAAGATGATTCATCTATGCTTACCTCCAGGGAAACACTATTGCATAAGTCGAAGGTAAATACTTCAGTAAAAGTTAAAAAAGTGTGTGTCCCCAAAACAAAGTCTCCAACAAAAGTTAATATCATCCCTCTCTAATCAGCTAACCTGGGTGGGAACAGTTGAGATGAAGATGCTGAGTCATTTGCCCAAGGTGCTGGTGGCACAGCAGAACCGTGCACCCCCTTTGAAGCCAAAGGGCGTTGTCTGATGAAAGGGTTGGTTGCATCTTTTGATGCTGACGAAGAAAACAGCTGCCTTCTATTCTCATGAACCTTCAAGTTCTGTAGTTTGGCATAATCAGGACCAGATTTCATATGGACTACATATAGTCATTAACATAAAAAGCAAACTATAGTTTAGGCAGGCATGACATAATGAAATTTCTTCTTACCTCCGTCCTCATAGTTAAAACTTCTTTAAATTGCTTAGTTGCACTCATTAAACGGTTCTTCAAATTATCAACTACTGTTGTTGAATGGCTGGTTGTATCCCTCGATATATTGCCGCTTTCATTCTGTGAATTGCAGATGAGTTGCAGGTCTACTACTGCAGAATTTAGAGCAGTGATATCCTGCTTGATAACTGCTGTCAGCTCTTGTATCTCAACGGTGGGGTCATCAAAAACTGATGTTCTCTTTGCCACTGCACAAGCAATAAAAGAAGACTTACACTCCAAATGACAACTGGACCATCTACACTACAGTGAACATGCTAGAAACTCATCCACTCAGTATGACCAGAAAATATTGCAGAGTGTTTCAGACACAAAGATGAATGTGCTTTAGAAAATAATGCATGGTTTGGGATTGCTACTGCTTAAGCAGCAACAGAAGCAGCTTCCATAAGCAGCCTCCCACCTGTTTTCTAAAGCTGACCCAAAAAACTAGATCTCAATTTTTTTTACAAGCTGTTGTTACCAAACAGCTTCTGGAACTGCTTTTCAAAAAAATAATCAGAAGCAGCCATGATAAGCAATCCAAAACCAAGCATAATTTGAGTTCTAATCACAACCATCCACTCAAACTCCCACTATTTGAGGTCAAACAAGTATATCTAAGTGATAACAAAGACACAAGCTTTGTAGTATCGGTTGGTACCGATACGTATAAACCGTATTGCATCGATTTTGGCACGTCTGATATGACATCCCCAGCGATACCAGCTAATACCAAAATTGTGGCCAAAAATCAATGTATGGCAAAAATCAATGTCGATCCTTTCGATTGTGTCAAAGATCAACATGCTAGTGTGCATCAAACTCGTTGCTCCCACTCCGAGCACTCCATCTTTCTTGTCCCCGACGATATCCCTCTCGTGTCAGATCTCGGCCGACCAATGTTCCACAACCCAATCTGGCGCATCCATGCTCGCAACCGTGCTCCCTAAGACTCGATGATGATACATTGCTTCTCCGCTACTGCACCATCTCCGATCAGTGCATAGTTGACATAATGGCACCCCTCTTTGAAGGCAGTAATCATAACATACATTACGTTTTCTTTGACTCCAAGGCGTGATCCCGACGGCATCCTCCACAATTTTGTAACAACAAACCTTATTTTTTTAGTTTTTCTTTTTTCTTTTTGTTTTCTTTTTGTGCTTTGCAGGTATAAGGAGACAATAAAAAGGAGGGGGGGAGAGGAAGAAAAAGAGTTTGGGGGCTCCATCCACGAACCCCCAACACGCTCAGCGACGAGCAAAACCGTCTATGGGGTTGTTTGGTTCGTGGATTTGGAGCACGGAAGCGGCCAAAATCAGAATATTGGACCACTTCACGTGTTTGGTTGGCGGATTTACAGATAAGATTTACTCAGCGACGAGTAAAACCGTCTATGGGGTTATTTGGTTCGTAGATTTGGAGCACAGAAGCGGCCAAAATCAGAATATTGGACGTGTTTGGTTGGCGGATTTACAGATAAGATTTACTCAGCAACGAGTAAAACCGTCGTATAACTATGGGGTTGTTTGGTTAGTAGATTTGGAGCACGGAAGTGGCCAAAATCAGAATATTGGACCACTTCACGTGTTTGGTTGGTGAATTTATAGATAAGATTTACTGTAATTTGACATGAATTTGTCTACTACGAAATCGGAGTATTGACATCGAAATTTTTTTTCCTTCGGAGTGGATCACGAAAGTGGAAAATCCTCATTCCCACTTCGCGTGTTTGGTTGGAGGACCACTTCCCCTCTACTTTAAAAAAAAAATTACTATTCATGTCACTTCAACGAAAAGTTACACTTTTTCACTCACTTCAACAACCAACCAAACACCAAATTTTAGGATTTGTTTACTTCTAACATTCACTTATTCAAAGTACCCAAACGAAGGACTTTCCACTTCGCCGCAATGTGTATGCAAAATGTCGATTTCCGAATTTTCCACTTCGCCGCACTTCACCGAAGCAAATAACCCCTATGTGATCTTACAACCTACTCCTATCGGTGTCCCTCCCTCGCCGCCAACTTGACTCTCTCACCGGCAACTCTCTCTCTCTTGCATGCTACTCAAACTCTCGTATGTCCGAGATGACCTCAACTCAGATCTCATCAGCAACCTACTCTCTCGTCACCTACTTCAATTCTTTTGCGTGTCCAAGATGGCCGCAACTCAAGACTCTCTTGCAACCCCAGAAGTTCATGGCTCGGACTCTCGTATGTCCTAGATGGCTGCAAACTCAGATTTCGTTGTGAGCCCCAGATGGTCGTAACTCAGACTCTCTTGTGTGCCCCAGATGGTCGCAACTCCATTTCTCTATGTTGGTATCAGAACTTGATTATCATCTAAGCTCCAGCTTTTTGGTGAGCATAGGAAAGAAAATATGTCTATTTTGCTTTTTGATAGCCAACTTACTTAGATGTCCCCTTTTGTCTTTATCACTTATGTATGCTTTATACATTGTAGCCTAGAGCCCTAATGAATCATCCCATTATTCACAATGTAGTCTTCTTCTGCAATAACAAAAACAACTAATACTTAAGATTATGCCTAATTTATCAATTTTATTTTTATTCTTGAATAATTTCTTATCATCTTTTGGCTTCTGAAATCAATATTTTGAAACTACTGATACTCATAAGAAGGAGCATAAACCAAAGATGGTATTTCAAACCATAAGTATGAATGTTGCTACATGCATGATTTTTTTTTCAAGTGCAATTTAATAGACATTTGCATGTGCCACCTAAATATATCCACTTAAAAGAAGATCAACACCAACAATAAGCACCCACAATAGAAAGAAATCATGGTTGATATTTATTACTGGATGCAAGGAATATGCACAACTGTAGCTAGAAATCTTGCCGAAAGGAACTAGTTCGCTCAATTCATATATGAAGTAATGTATTATAAAGAACATGAAATTTAGTATACATTTCAAACGAGTAAGATTTCGCTAATCTTACAAATAAGTATGAAGTATGTTGCTACATTCATGAATTTTCTTGTGCAATTTAATAGACATATGCATATGCCACCTAAATATATCCATTTAAAAGAAGATCACCAACAATACGAATCCATAATGGAATGACATCATGGTTGATATTTATTACTGGTTAATGTAAGGAATTGGCACAAAAGAAATCTTGCCAAAAGGAACTAGTTAGCTCAAATGCATATATGATAATGTATTATAAAGAACTTGAAATTTAGTATACATTTCAACCTGTCTAAAAAACCATAAGCCATATAAGTTACCAGTCTATCAGAAAAGCGATCACATTTGTATTTCAATTATTTCAAGAAAGATTTATTAGATCAATGTACATCAGAAAGCGGCGTCTGGGATAAGTCTGGTTCCAAATTCCCAAACCTCCTCATCCAATGTAAAGATCATCCCAGATGCTGGTTCTGATACAGAAGCAGCATATTTGAGATACCAGAAAGTAACGTTTCTTTGTATCAAATCCTTTATGTAACTTTTTGGAACCTAGTTACCACCCGGAGCATGCATGAAATTAGATATTTATAAGATCTAATGTATGAACTATGTATATAGATATGTTTTCATGTGCACATATAACCTTATCCGTACCGTAAGCATATCCTAAACTTTACAGAAATATCGTACTCTGAATCCTTATTATCTGAATCCCTGTCCGTATATAAGCAACTCAGGAAGCAACATATAATCTTTAAAGCCATAAATACGTCAAAACTTTAATTTCAATGATTTCACCATCAATTATAGACTACTACATTTCCTCTAGAATATGTATGCACCCTCCTCACCAATTTTAGCTATATAAGCAATATCACACATAGGAAGGAGCAATGGTGTTATAGATAGTAGATACTACAAAAACATTAAGCATTTGTATTTAGTAGCAACCATGGACCAAATGGTCCAAATTATCATACGCCTGGACTTGGCCCATTTCATAGTCAAGCAATAAACTGGCTAGGGTTTGGCTTGTTGTGAAGGAAACTCAGGCCATGCCCAATTCCAAGCGTGCTGCACTAGGTCACGCCAGTCTAGGGGTCAGCGACAACTCTGGACTAAACCATCATCTTCCGTGACGTATATATTTCCTCGTCCCTGACCATGTCGCTGCCTTTTCTGGATTCAGATAAAATCTCATTTTAATCATAGACAAAATTTATGGTAGCAAACATATTTTATAATCAAATTCCCATTGAAAAATTAATATTGATGTAACTGGAGTTTACTAAATCTATTTAAGTATTACTGACCTTTTTCATGCTTTTGGATTTTCTTTAATCTAAGAAGGTAGTAAGAAATGTTACTAAATCAGGTTGGTAATGATAAATATAAGAAAAAATCACCGCGCCTAAAAAGCAAACCACAAGGGACCCAACTCTTATTGGCCCAAGAAGAGGCTCCTCCAATCCAGGGTCGAAAGACACGGCCCAACACTCACACTAGACCAGGTCACCCAAGGCATCAACCTGGTCAAAGAGTGGTTGACAATTCCCCCCTACAGGGGGGAAACCAAGATATGGGCATGATCTCCTCCAGGTTGGTTAAAGTCACTGGCTGACTCCACTCGACTCCTCCAATTCCGCAAACTTTGACCGTCAGAGGGGTTACGGACAAAGGTGACCCACCTAGGCTAGTGACCTTTTTGCACGATGTGTGGGGCATTACTACATCACCCGAGCAGTGTCAAAGAATTTGCAACCCCCGGAGGCTACGTCATCGCTTTGCGAGAATTCCCCTCCATAGTCGAGACGATCAGATCCTTGAAATTGAGTAGGTATCAACATTTGGAGTCATCTATGGAAACATTCCTTACATTTGACCACACGGTTGAACATAGTGTTTCCATCGCCAAAATCCCCTACTTCATGATCGGGCATATCCCCCGGGAATCGAACGAACGGACAAATAAACTAGCCAAGCTCGCCTCATTGCTCCTGGAAAGCTCAGTGATATGACGTATTATGAAGAGCTTCTGGCCCCAAACATCCTCAAGCCAAAAGCGATGCAAGTTGAGAAAGAGGTATGTTGGCAGGATTTCATCATTGCCTACCGCAAAGAGGGGTCCTTACCCCAGACGAGGAGTAAGTTAAGAAGATAAGGAGGCAAGCCATACACTTTTACTAGAACGGCAAGGAACTTTTTCGATGCTCGAGCCTTACAAAGGTGCATAAGGCCTAGCGAGGTGGACTGTGTCCTACGCGAAGTGCACAAAGGTATGTGAGAAAGCCACCTATTTGATCGAGCCTTGGCGACGAAAATAGATAACACCGACATTTACTAGCCTTGCTACTATCGAATGTTGCCAAATTTGCCAAGAGGTGTAACGCTTGTCAACGAAACACCCAATTCCGAGGCAATCAACAACGGTATTTGAGAATGATGACCACACATGTACCCTTTGCCCAATGAGTCATCTATGGCTTTTCACCCCTGCCAAACATGCGGGCAGGACAGCCGACACAGAATCGAGTGTCAGGGGCTCAACTTCCTTCAAGGCTCCAACCACCCTACAACTAACTCTCAAAAGACAAGATGTCCGCCAGGGCATGTCTCAGTGTTCAAAATGGGCATGTCTCAGCGTTCAAAATGGTGTCCGCCTCGGCCGTCTATGCGGCGTATAGGCGGTACGCGGTCGCTCTCGGCACAGCTTTTGCTGTTGGCGCATTGGCGATAGAGTAGACGGCCATCGGAGGTTTGGCGGCATAGGCGGAGGTGAGTACGTGCCTACGTGGCACGCGGTGTACTCTAAGTCAAATTATGTAGTAGAATGAGCTAGGCGACGGTGTAGGCGAACGCCTAGACGGAGCAATACCTGACTAAATGTTTTGGCAAAATAGTTTTGCAAGTATTATGAACCTATGAGTCACTTTTACATGACTTAAACTTCATAAATCTTTGTTCTACAACTTAGCTATGCATTAAAAATCCTTAAAATATGCATATTATGCAAAAATAGTGGTAAAATAGTAAAACAATACCTAAAATGTATCAAACGCCTAGGCGACGTCTAGGTGTCATAGGCGTTAGGCGGACACTTTCTGTCGCGCACTCTCCTACCGCCGTTTAGAACATTGGTATGCCATCGCCTTACTAACCGGAGAATAATACGCATAAGCAAAAGTTCAAGACAATCAAACACGGCAAAGAACCCAAAGAAAAAAACTTCGATCTTACAATAAAGCATCCACCTTATATCAAAAGTCAAATTTGGAGCTTAGGAAGTCCCACAGAGCTCAAGATACTACAAAGGGCCATCGGTCTTAAAAAAAGCATAAACTAAAACCAAAGGAAAGCAAGCATACGATTGGGCTCTACCCCTAGTCAACCCCGGGTCCACAGCTCCGGAGTGCCTTAACCAACCCCATCCTCGTAATTAGCCGGGAGTGGCTCCAAACATGAGACATCACCATCGAGGTGCCTCTCTCGGACTTACCCTAAGGCAAGGGATGCCCCGTAGCACAAATGAACCATGTCAACGGCATAATCGTCAGAACCCCAATAGTCGTCAACGACACCTTGATAATTTTCTTCCAAGACCTATACAACCAAGCACGCACCATCATAACACCTCTTCCTAGTTTCTCTGTGACCAACTTTGAGTTTTCCGATCACTTCTATAAAAGTTGAAGCATGAATATCAAGAAAGAGCGCAAACAAAGTATCATGAAAGGGAAAAAAAACACCTATATGCTTCTAGTGACAATGAGTGTATCCGTAGAAAGTTAGAGGTGGTGCCAATTGAAGACAAGATAAAGAAAAATTGATATGGTTTGAACATATGCAACGCAAACCAATAGATGCCCTGCAAGATGCGATATACAGTAGTTATGGAGCCGCTAGAAATAGAGGTAGGTCTAGAATAACATGGTTTGAAGTATTAAAAAAGGATATGGATCTTGTTAGCATTACATAGTACATGGTCCTTAACAGAGCCGAATGGAAGAAGTGGTTTCAAACAATCGACCCCAAAAATTTGGTAAAAAGGCTTTGTTGTTGATGATGCTTCAGCCGACCCCAGAAATCTGGTACAAAGGCTTTGTTGTTAATGATGCTTCCACCGACAAGCCGAGGCCATACAAAGCTAGGGAGTAATAAGAGATAGTCACTAGAGGACTGGACATGTAGCTAAGACTAGTGGTCGAGGTACCCTTGCCATGCCGATGAAAAACGAAGAAGTTCCAACTTCTCAACTATGGGCTGTCACTTCTTGGACAGGTTAAATCAGTCGGGATCCTGGATCTCCACTAATGAATATATTTTTCTTCCACTCTGAGACCTTAGTCGATGACTAAATCATGAATATACAAGGACGACAATAAAAAGATACCCAATCACCACATTTAAGGAACGAAACTCACGAAACAAACACCGCCTGAAGTAAGTCCAAGTGGAAGGGGATCCTTGGAGATTTACCAGGTATCAATAGTAACTATGCTTAGACCTTCAACATACATATTAGTATTACATAGTTAAGAAAGTTAGGTTACGAGGTGGAAATACGAAAGAAATCATAGTATTGATACCTAGTCAACTATTGAGGAATCAGTCTACTTGAAACTTGGGGGAGTTCTTGCAATGCGATAATGTGGCCTTCGGGAGTTGTGAATTCTTCGACATACGCTAGTGCTGCAACAACAACCTACACGCCCTAAAAAAAGTCATTGGCCGAGGTAGGACACCTTTGGTCGTAACCCCTCCAACGGACAAATTACTCTCTTATAAAATTATGAAATTTGTGGAATTGAAGTAGAGTGGAATCAATTGAATATTACATGTTCCTTCTTTACCTAATCACATATATATAAGACTTTAACCACCCTATAGAAAATGTTGTCCATATCAAGCACTCCCCCTACAGGGGAAGTTGTTAATCACACCTTGACTATGTTGTTCTTTTGGCTGACATGGTGTAGCATATAGGTTGCACTGGGCCTCATAGGCCTTTTTGACTATGTATTGGAGGTGCCTCTTCTTGGACTAATAAGGGCTAGGCCCTGGTACATTTTTCCAGTATTTATCATATGCCCCCCCACCTTAATTATGATTGCTTGGTTGGGGTATATTATTCGGATAACTAATGGTGATCATGGTGTATGCATGTCCAGTGGGTTTTATCTTGTATTCATTTGGCCCTTTAGCCGAAGGTGGGGTAGGTGAGATATTTTGAATTTTCTTGCCCAAACATAAAGTAGTCATAAAGGTGTCCTCGGACTCTCATTACATATTGAGTTACCTTTGTAATAATCCATTATTTATTTATAAAGCAAGGGTTACCCCCTTCTGTATTCTAAGAGAAGAGTCCCTTTCCTATACGGTGCTCGAGGAGGCATCTCGACCTAGGTTCCCTTCCTCCGACCCATGGACCCCCGGGTGACCCTCGACCTTTCCACTTGAATCCGAGGAAGGACCCTCGGCTTGGCTCGGCTAGCTTGTGCTAGAAGTAGGACCCCCCTATTCACCCATTATGCTCAGAAGGGAAGGACCCTAGCATTCCGTTGACCCTCGGCCTACTTGTTCTTGCTCGATGAGAAACCCGATCGTCTGATGTGCTCGAGTGGTTGAGGCCCCAGGCCCTTTGTTGTGCTCAGCTAGCAAGGATATTCAGTCGTCCGTTGTGCTCGAGGGGGTGAGGACCTCCTGGTCCGTCTTTCTCGTGCTCGGACGCTAGCCCTTCTTGCTCGTGCTCCATGAGTGAGGACCCTCGGTCCGTCCAATATGCTTGATGAGGGTAAGGACCCCCAGTTATTTGCTCGAAAAGGATGAGGGCCCCCGACCCCTTTGCTCGAAGAAGGAGGATCCCCGGCACATTCGCTTGGGCATGCTCGGTTGGAGAGGTCCCTTATTTGCTTCCGCAAGAATCCCCAGCCCCGATAATCCCCGACCCGAGGATCCTCGACCTATTCAGTTCTTGTCCTCCGTCGAGTGGTGAGCTTTTTTTCGATATGTCTTCAACCGAGTCTTCTAGTAGGTCTAGTTCAGGTCTAACTAGAAGAAGAGTTTGTACACATCTTCGCCTTTGCCAATGGGCGTCATGAATATCCACCCTACTGAGCATGTATTGAACACTTTTTCTAAGATTGCTAACGAGTTGGATCTCCTTTGCCCGGGGTATCCCATCTCAAGTGACTTTAAACTCTTCCTTCCTGGATCCGAAGATTCGATAGTTGACTCTATATATTATTTTATCAGGCATCCAGCTCCCGGAAAATTCAGACAATGCCGCAACACTCATTTTTTACTAGATTCCCCTTAGTCTTCTCTTGCGATACTCATGGAGGATTATTGTCATGTTCCTCTCCAAGAGAGGATCCCCTTCCCTTTAAACTTGTTTTGAGTAGTGTTTATTCTGCGAGTTTTGTCGTTTCTTAACCTTGATGATTAGGTATCTTTTAACCGTCGTTGTTTCATATTCATGGTTGAGACATCTTCTAAGATCTCGGGATGGAAGGAAAAATTCTTCCTAATGGAGCCTCGAGATCCCGACAGCTTTAACCTGCTCAAGAAGTGGTAGCTCATAGTTGAGAAGTTGGAACTTCCCCACCTTTCATCGGCATGGCAAAGGTACCTTGACTACTTGTCACAGCTACGTGCCTAATCCTCCTGTGACTTTCTCTCTCGTCACTCCCTGGCTCCTCGTCCCGCATGTGGAAGCATATAGCAGTTGTTTTTCCTTTCATGATATTGTGTTTGTTTGCATCCTTTATGATGTTCATGCTTTAACTTTGTAGACGTGCTTTCTTTTGGAGGAGATGGACAATGCGCTTCTCCATTAGAGGAGGAAAGTATGTGCTTCCGTCGTTCATTCTGCATAGACTATGGTTCTCTGGGGGGGAGGGGGGCTTTGAAGCTTCCTTGAGGCTCAAAATTCTAAGGCATAGACACTGTACATAGAGGACAACAAAAATGTGAGACAAGCTCTGCAAAACTTAGACACTAAGAAAACATGGGGCTAAGAAAGTTAAAATTTCAACGTGCAAACAGCAACCAGATTTTAAGAAATAATCATCTCCTTTTGCCAATCCAAAGACAACATCTTGACATAATATAAAGGATAGGACATACAGACTGTTTCTACAATCACTTTGAATCTCTAGCTTCAAAACCAACAGCCTCCTTATCCTTCTCAACTGACAGGAAGTCCTATGGAAAGACAAACACAGGAGATCGAAGACACTCAGCCCCCTACCTGCTTTCAAATTAACTTGTCCTGATGGTTTCACTTCTTTGAAGTCTTCAATAAATTACCTAAAGATGATATCATACGCTTGCTTACCGAATTACTTTCCATCTCCCTCTTCCATCAACGCCCCTAGTACTCTAATATTTCTTACACGTAAGAAGAGGAATCTCAAGAAAAGGGTGACTTCAGATCCACAAATCTTGCAAATGCTTCATAAAGAAACCCTTCAAAAGCTTTAGCAAATAGGACGAACAATTGCTTATTGTCAAAGGACTAGCCCGGACTACTATTTCATTCAATTTCATTCTAGTTTTATGAAATTTCATTCAATTTCATAAAGAAAACATATCTATAACATGTAAACTAATCGACAAGGGTGAGTACTATTTTATTCAATTTCAAAACTACCAAGAAACAAGATAAGAAATATTTAAAATTATGCCTAAATGAATAAAATATTTCTTCTAAAATGTTAATAATTTATTAATAATTATTTGCTTTCTGATACCAAAAAAATTCGAAACTGCCGATATCGCCGATCCTGACACTCGTAGGAATGGTCTGATACCAATACTGTGAACCTTGCCCAAATCATCGCAACAGATAAGGTAGACAAGGCAACTATTCCCAAGAAATAGAAGGATCCAGCTACATTTTAAGTTCTCCTTGCTGGTCTTCGATAGACTACATATAATTAGAAGGTAACTCATATAAATGAAGAATGAGGGAACAGGGCTCCTTCAGGTAGCTAGCTAGGAGACCTCTAAAGATTTATTTCCAGTGTTGGATAGGGTATTGTCAATCTTAAGTTCACAACATTACTCACCTCAACAAAATGCTTCCGAAAACAAGAATTCAACCAAAATGGCGCACCACAAAACGCCAAAGACAAGAATTGGTGTTTTCGTCGCGATGTTTTGTATTTGTTAAAGTTTGCATTATCTATCGGAAACCAACCAAAGGTCTATACCAGATAAGGTACATTTATACGAGTTCAAAGCCTCCACGCTAAATGTGCTTGTTAGGATTCATTCATCAACATTCTATAATTTGTATATCGCCACTACAAGCTATAAGTACAGAAATGCTATAGTACTCCATTATGATTGATTCACAAATTAATTAAGAGGGTTTCCACTCACATTTGGCTAGCTTGGCGAGCTTTTGAGAGGTCTGATGGATCCCAAGCCCAATGGAGGAGGCCCTCTTGCTGAATTCCGACTGGACCGACAGCGCCGACCGCGGCCCCTCCGGTCTCGGCGCCTGGGTGGTAGTGGTCTTGGAGAAGGACTTCTTCAACCTCTCCGTGACGGTCAGGAACTCCTGCGTCCGGTCCCGGTACGAGGACTGTCCCGATCTCGAATGCATCTCCGAAACCCTAATTATCTCCCGATTTTTGTTTCCCACAAAATTGGGGATTTTTGTGAGATCTATGGTTTACGGATCTGGATTGAGACTGTGAAATAGGGTCTCGCGTACCTTCCTGATGAAGGATGTTACAGGTGATAGTCGGCAAATTGGGTAGCTTACTTTCGTCACTCGGGGTTGTTTGGTTAAGTTTTAGAGGCTTGACAATAGTTTTTGGATTACTGTTTATTACTCCGAAATTGGAAATTATAACAGATTTTATGTAGGAAACTATCCGCTATTTGATATTTATCCCTCTTAGATTAAGGTATATTGATATTACTCTTGTTAGATTAAAAGTTGAGAATACCGCCTGAAAGTATCCTTAAAAACTCTTTAACGAAATTTTTAAAATTTATTAACGACACTTTCATGTTTTTAAGGACACTTTCAGAGAGGTATTCTCAACTTTTAATCTAACAGAAAGGTAATATCAATATACATAATCTAAAAGGGGGGAACTAATACCCAAGACCCCTTATAAATAGTTTTGGTTGGATGCATTCATTACAAAAAACAAAAAAAAAATTTGGGAGGATAATATCCTCAAGTAGCATTATGAAATTAATAAAATAATATTTATGAAAAACTAAACCAATTAAGATTCTTGTCTCAACTAAAATCGAAATTGAAAATTGAATTTTTTGGGAATACATATTTCCAACATAGCCAAACATGGGTATGAGAATGTTGAATTCATTTTCCATGGAAAGGAAATGGGAAGTGGATTTCCAGGAATACAAAACCTCCATTAAAAAAGCCACATAAGGGTCTTTGGCAATTGTTGTGTAGCAGTTACAAGATATTTTTGTTATGGGTGATCCGATTTAGGGTTATTTTAAGTCGAGATTTAAGCTAGTCAAGTACATGCTTGATAATTCATTAGCAAGTGGTTCTGAAACTATTTTAAAAGAATAAAATTACATGTATGCTCATATATATATATATATATATATATATATATATATATATATATATATATATATATATATATATATATATATATGAACCAGTATGGGGGCTTGTATAACGAGGATGAGAACAGAGTCTTTTAGTAGGAATTTAGAAATTTTATTGATCACTCAAACTTACAAAGGGAGCACACAAGAACACACCAAACTTCTTAGAACATAAAAAAACAGCGTACATAACCCAGAGGACTCTGCCTCTATTTATAGTAAAAGAAGTCTTCAGTGGAGGACTTGGTAACCGGCAGATGCAGGTAGAAAACCGACAGCAGCATGTAAAGGATTCCTTCTTATCAGCAGCAACAGTAAGTGCCCATCAACTTTTTATCATTACTTTATTCTTCATCTTTAACACGTAAGGGCATCTGTGCCGAAAGTAACGTGCCATGGGGTCCACCATTGTCGGCCACAAATTAAAGAGATTCCTCTTTAAATAAAGTAAAGTAAACAATAGTTGCCACATGTGTCTAGGTAACTGTATTCAGCAATTATTGTATTTCTACATCATCATCGTCTTCGTCCGAAGATTGAGTAGTGACTTTATGATGCATTCTCTTGAAGAAGGTTTCTGAGTCTTCTTCAATATCATTTTCTGCCATTTTTCTGATTTAGCCGAGTTTACAGACATACTATCTGTCTCAAAAATTAAATCAAATTGAGTTTGCATGTATTAAAGATATTTCTTTTTTAGTTCTTCCTCAGTAATTCGAGGATTTCGTCTTCTTAGTGACTCCTTTAGTTTTTTCAAAGGGATGTCTTCAATTATTTCCCTTTTAAGCTTAGCTTCCACAAGAATCTCATTTTCCTTGATAGATTTTTGTACAATTTATACCTTATCTTTTTCATCAATCATATTCCACCATTTAATCAAAAAAATTCTGGCTAGAACAGGGAAATTGAGATGATTAAACTCGCATTTAATTATCCATTTAAAAATATAAGGAATTTTAAAATGGATAAAGAAATACATGGTACTCTCTCCCTCCAAAAGTTGGTGGTTACAATTTGGTGCTACTTTAGAAATTTTGCCATCATCCCTACAAGAATTGTTTGCAGCATGGACTCAGTCTTATCCTCTCTGTCAGAATGCTGACCAACTCTTGGAGGGGGAGAGTACCATGTATTTCTTTATCCATTTTAAAATTCCTTATTTTTTAAATGGATAATTAAATGCGAGTTTAATCATCTCAATTTCCCTGTTCTAGCCAGAAAATTTCTGATTAAATAGTGGAATAGGATTGATGAAAAAGACAAGGTACAAATTGTACAAAAATCTATCAAGAAAAATGAGATCCTTGTGGAAGCTAAACTTAAAAGGGAAATAATTGAAAACAACCCTTTGAAAAAGCTGAATGAGTCACTGAGAAGATGAAATCCTCGAATTACTGAGGAAGAACGAAAAAAGAAATGTCTTCAATACATGCAAACTCAATTTGATTCAATTTTTGAGACATATAGTATGTTTGTTAACTCGGCTAAATCAGAAATTTTTTGGCTAGAACAGGGAAATTGAGATGATTAAACTCGCATTTAATTATCCATTTAAAAATATAAGATAATTTAATGCACCAAGAAATCGCTGTAACTATTTGTTATCAGTTATTTCATCAGGGAATTTAGAAGCAAATTCGATTCTTCTATCAATTGGAATTATTGTGTTATTCACAATATTATGTCCTAAAAATCTTATTTTTTTGTTGGAAAAGTTTCATTTTTGGGGTAGATATTACTAAGCCATTTTTAATGACTAAGTGTTTAAACACATTAAGGTGTTTAACGTATTCTTATATTGTATTAGAGAAGATTAATATATCATCAATGTATGATAATATAAAATTAGAGTGTTAAATGAATATTTCATTCATAATATTTTAAAATTCTGAAGGTGCATTCTTCAGACCGAATGGCATAATATTCCATTCATAATGGCCAAAAGGAACAGTAAACGCAATCTTATACCGATCCTTTTCATTAATTTGTATTTGCCAATAACCTGATTTCAGGTCAAATTTTGAATAGATTCTTGCTTTAGCTACTCTATTAAGTAGATCCATTTTATTAGGAATTGGATATTAAAACCTTATTTAGAGGTTTATAATTAATGAAAAGTCTAGGTACAGCTCTTTCTTTTTCAGCATTATTATTAACATAGAATGTTGTGCAACTCCATGGGGAGTAAGACTTGCGAATTAATTTTTTATCCAATAAATCTTGGATTTCTTTTTTACATAATTCAAGATATTCTTGATTAATTTGACAAGGTCTTGCCTTTGTCGGAATATCCTTTTCATTAAAGAATTCTTCGTAAGGAAGAAAAACTATATGTTGTTTCCTATCCCAGAAAGTATTAGGAATGTTACTACAAGTGTGTAGTTTAAAGTCTTCATCGACTTGTTTGATTTTTTGTTGAATTTTCAATTATTTTAATTGCTGGGTTATAGTAACTTGAGCAAGTTCTTCTTTTAAGAAATTAATCTGATTTTCTTTCAAATTAACTTTATTAAGAATTTTAACAATTGGATTTGTTATAAATTCAAAAGTTATTCTTTTGTCTTTATAACAAGTTGTAATTCCTTCTTTAGTTATCTCATTTATAGGCATGAGTTTTTCTAAGAATGGAGTTCCTAGAATAACATGCTGAGATATTTTTTTTACAACTATTAGATGTACAGGAATACAAATATTATCCTTACAAATATTTACATCAGTAATTTTGTAAGGGTTAGTTAGTGCTTTATTATTAGCAGCACTAAGTATCTAAGTAGTTCGTTCACAATATTTGATTGGAACAACTCCTTCTTTGACACAATTAAGGTCTGCACCGCTATCAACAAGTGCAATCAAATTAGTTAATGGCTCTGATACCAAAACAAGGAACCAGGATGGGGGCTCGTATAACGAGGATGAGAAGAGAGTCTTTTAGTAGGAATTTAGAAATTTTATTGATCACTCAAAACTTACAAAGGGAGCACACAAGAATACACCAAACTTCATATATATATATATATATATATATATATATGAAGAAGGATAGGCATCCCCACACTTTTTGCATCCCCAAGCATCCCCCATATTCACACCCATTAGATGTGCTTTAAGTTATCTAATCTTAATCATTGATAAATCAACGGTTAAGATTAGATGGCTTAAAGTACCATCCAACGGTGTGAGTAGGGGGGTGCTTGGGGAATGCAAAAATGGAGGATCTTGATCCCTCCTCTCTCTCTCTCTCTCTCTCTCTCTCTCTCTCTCTATATATATATATATATATATATATATATATATATATATATAGTCACATACGATTAATTCGTAATTGATTTGAAAATTATAGAGTACCATATTTCATGAGTATTCTTCGAGCAAAGACGAGAAGGAGTAATAGAATATTAAACTACTTTAGGTAATAGTTGTAATTATATTTTATGAGGGTATAAAAAAAATAGAAAGTATCAAAATACATTGATTTTGGATGTATAAAGACATCAACAATTATACTATATATTTTTTTTTTTTTTTATATTTTTTTTTTGGGGGGGGAGGGGTGTGGGGGGTGTTGAGCCGACCAAAACTAGTGGCTCAAAAAATTAACAAACAGGGTTTTGTAAATACTTCATAATCGGTCAGCTAAAAATCCTCTGAAATCGATGAAAACATCATTGCCAAGCAAACCTTAAGGGTCTGCATGACAATAGTATTTTTACCAATTTTAGAGGATTTTTTAGCAGGCAAGTGTTTAAAAAAACCCATGCTTGGTATTTTTTGAGGAATTGGTTTTGGTCGGCTCAGAAAACCCCAAAGTATAGTATAATTTTGAGTGTCTTTATAAATACCTCAAATATGTGGGGTTTGAGGGTTTCTATTATTTTCTTCCATTTATACTCTCGTCAAAAAAATAATATCTGGAGATACCTGAATCCCGAAGAAGGAAACCCTATAATCTTATGTCAGATCTCAGCAATAACTTGGAAGAAAACTAGGTCCTTAGAGGGACGTAGCAAGATACATAATATGCATGTCATATATGATAAACAGTAAAAGCATGTGAAAGAAGTAAACAAGTAATCTAGAAAATAAATAGGTGATCAAGGTACTACTATTATACATGCTATCTAGTCTATGTGAAATACACTTGAGGACAATGTTCGACGAATATGACTCTCTCTAATAGTGAATGTAACGACCCTTTCCGTTCAAGCGGACAACCGATTCAAACGACGTAAATGCAACGACCCGACCCGCTTTGCTCAGCGAGAAAACTCGTTTGAGGCAAAGGATTCCAGATGGAGTTCAAACTTAGACTTTCAAAGTCGCTCGGAGTATCGCTCGACCAAGGCGAATCATCGCTAAGGTGGGTGGCTACGATGAACTTGTCTTTGCTTAGCCAGCACACTTAAAATATGGACGATACATGCTAGTCGCTAGGTGAATCACCCCATGCATGCTAATAAAGAATAAAACGCACCTAGCTGTAAAACTCCTAAATCCTAAAACCTGTATTTATTTTTTTAATTATTAATTTAATTATAGTATTTATGAGCAAATTAGGATAAATAGAATTTATTTAATTTTTATTTTAGGTGTTTGTGTATTTAGGGGATTTATGGAGCCACTATAATTTTTTTTAATTTATTCCATGTAGGAGACCCTATGGACAGCTGAGTAGATTTATTATATGCACTAATATAATTTCTAAAATTTTTATGTATATATTTGTATTTATGTATGTATATATATATATATATATATATATATATATATAAGTTTTAAATAGAAATAGAAATAGAAAAATAAAAGAATAAGAAAAAGAAAAAGAAAGAAAAAGAAATTAGATTCTTAATGAATCGCAAACCCAATAAAAACCCCAAAACCCGCTGCCTCTTAAACCCAACAACCCGTGTGACTATTACCCATTAACCATAAGGAAACCAAGTAGTAGCAGCAGCGACTGCTACCAACATCCCCCATCCACACGGAACAAAAACCCCTCCTTATCGCGATCTCTCTCTTCCTCTCTCTATATAATACCAAAGACCAAACCCTAACCCTAATTCTTCTCCTTCCCATCTAGACCTGAGCGTCGTCGCCACCGCAGTCTGACTGCCGTCCAGCTTCCCAGAACCCGACCCCGGTCAAACGCCCACCGCGACGCCGCACGAGCGAGACAGAAATTGATCGAACAGCGTACCTGTGTTCAAGCTCTGTTTCTCGCGCCCCTGCTCGACCAAACTCGACCCTATCTTCGCCGGTATGATCCTCACCTATCCCCCTTCCATATTTGTATGTTAGTTTATCTTGAATTGCACGCAAACCTAGGTAAAAATCGACGCAAGTCGAGGAAAAACCCCGACATTTTAATCTTAAAAAAATCTGTTGCAACCACCCCTGTTCTCGGATTCGTATCTCCCACCACAGGAATCCGAATCTAGTTTTTCTTGTTGGTATGCGAAGACCACTTGACCTAGTTTAATTTTTGTTAATTAACATTAAATTATTAACTGCTGTATGTAGAATTAAATTCGTTAAAAAATCCCAAGAATACACTTTTTCCAGATTTCTAAAAGAAGTGAAACAGAGCGTGCCCCACCAAACGGGACCGCTCCGCTGTGTACCAAGTATATCTAAGGGTGCGCGTAGTGTACCCGGACACGTAAGAGTTCGCGGAAACTGATTCGGACATGTGTGCGCATCAAAATCAGCCCGTATCCGCGGACAATCCCCGTATCATAACTTTTGCGAAAGCCGTGCGCATTTTGTGCACGCTCGTCAGATTGCGACAAAACTTGCGTCACTGGACTCGTGGTAACCCGCTGGTCCTGTGACTCAATTTTTACGCGATTCGGAGACAGTTGACCAAGTCGCCTATTGGCGGGCACTACGGTTGACTTTTTGGACGAATTTGTGTTCGGCTCGCCGGAATCCAAAATTGAAAGTACCGTTGAGTTCGTATTGAAATTTAGAATTGGTTTGACCTATAATTTATCCCATTTAGAGACCTTTACCCTTGGCACGCTTCTCGGTGCAAAGTGGCCCACATGTGGAACCCGCTTTGACCCGAAATTGTCGTTTTGCCCCTGTGTGCAAATTGGACGAAAGGAGTGCTTTTTAGCTATTTTGCTTATTCTGGGAACGTTGGTGATATTTATTTCAGTATCCGGAGATATTTGTTCTGAGACCATAGCTTCTGATCGTGTGTGTTGGACATCTGGATATTACACTCTCAGCTCTCTTGCTCGGCAAGTATACCTTGCCTTTGTTGTACTGTTTAAATTCAGTTATATTATTAGTTGCATGTTTATTGTTTTAGATTATATAACTGTGCACGTCCGAGAGAGATTCGGGTGCAGTCAATGGAGGCGTTGACGTTAGGACAGTATCTGACCTAGTGTCTAGTAGACCCACCTAAAGTTGTGGAGTTATTGGTATTGTCACGCCCCGGTCCCGCCCGGGCCGCCGCTCCGCCCCGTGCGGCCGGGAATTAACGAACCGGACACGTATCACCGTGCCTCGGCGCGCCGGACGTGAATCACCGTGCCTCGGCGCGCCGGACGTGAATCACCGCCCCGTGCTAGGGAGGAAGGGAGCCAAGCGAATAGCCCGTTCGAGCTTTCGGGGGACGTGATGCCGCACGGGCCTGGGGTTGCGCCCGTGCAAGGCCAATCGTTTAAGTTGATAGTTGGCTATCATCGCATCAATCGAGTAAGCAGCGGAAAGGGACTTGCTGCAATGCAATGCATTAGTCAACTGAGTGTTCGGGACAATCGAGGCAACTTGGGTTTCCTTTAGCAAAGGCACACGTTCGTTCCATACATTATGCCCCCTTATATGATAGCATTCTCGGGGCAACAATCGAAACCAGGATTCCGGATCTTCGGGACTGTGGCACGCCTATCGCTCTCTCGGATGATCCAGTACCTGCGAACAAGTAAACTGTTGGTAGGTCAGCACTTTATACAAGTACTGGTGAGATAAATCAACTGAACAGAAACAAGCATTCACTCAAACAGGCACTAAGTAATCATGTTATAAAACATTACATTACTAGTGATCTTTCTAGTTTTACCTAGGTTCGTTTCATGCAGTTCTAGCAGAGTCGATTTACTTGTTTAGAAACATGTTTGGAAACAGAGTTTCATATTGAACATGCAAGCAAGCAAACCGTTCATGTTCAGGGTGTGCGCAGCGTGTCTCGTGCGACTCGAGGGTCTGATGCAAAGCTAGACACACGATGCACATTCTTAGGGGCAGTCACTATCCAAGCCAACACAATGACTTAGCTATATGCAGGGCGGTCCCCGAGTATCTCAGGATCGGCAGCTGGTGGAACAGCATACCAATGACTCTTTATCTGATGCTAGAGGCAGCTGTGACTCATGGTTGCTTTGCACTATCATGGTAGCAGCCGTGACACATGCAGTTCAGCTCTCCACCAATAGCCATTGTCCGACCGCGTGCGAATGCATGGAACACTATCAAATAAACTCTAGTATGCAGACGAGACGAACCATCAGAATACACTCATTGTTGCGGGGCAATCCGACTTATCACTTGAACACATTCAGGCACAGTATGGTTCTCTCGAAGCATAGACGATAGTGAACATATTTATGCACTCTAAGCAGACGATTCAGGATTCTCGTTAAGCAGCATTGTTTCAAAGACAAGCTAGGTGAGTTCGTTCATTAACATGCAAGGCAGGTTCTATCATTCTCTTAAAAACATTGCAAGCAAAAACTCAGGTTATTATTAAGGCGTGCAAGAATCAGAGAACGAAGTTCTGCCCACTCACCTTGATACATAACGCCGGCGCGAAGAGGGGCGTTACATACTTACCAACCAACAAAAAGTTTCGTCCTCGAAACTTCAAGGATAAACTTCTCGATATCCCGAGTAGCGATAGTGCCGTCCCTCGCCGTACTCAATCGAAACAATCAAGCAATTCAAGTTCAGGAAACATTTTGCACTTTGAGAATATCTATGAACTTATTGTATGGAACGCTCTTTGCAAAACCATATCGATAATATCTCAGAGTCATAGCAATAGTTTGGGCCAGAGAATCGATTCCGCTCTGATACCATTCTGTCATGCCCCGGTCCCGCCCGGGCCGCCGCTCCGTCCCGTGCGGCCGAGAATTAACGAACCAGACACGTATCACCGTGCCTCGGTGCGCCGGACGCGAATCACCGCGCCCGTCCCACGGGTGCTAGGGAGGAAGGGAGCCAAGCAAATAGCCCGTTCGAGCTTTCGGGGGACGTGATGCCGCACGGGCCTGGGGTTGCGCCCGTGCAAGGCCAATCGTTTAAGTTGATAGTTGGCTATCATCGCATCAATCGAGTAAGCAGCGGAAAGGGACTTGTTGCAATGCAATGCATTAGCCAACTGAGTGTTCGGGACAATCGAGGCAACTTGGGTTTCCTTTAGCAAAGGCACACGTTCGTTCCATACATTATGCCCCCTTATACGATAGCATTCTCGGGGCAACAATCGAAACCAGGATTCCGGGTCTTCGGGACTGTGGCACGTCTATCGCTCCCTCGGACGATCCAGTACCTGCGAACAAGTAAACTGTTGGTGGGTCAGCACTTTATACAAGTACTGGTGAGATAAATCAACTGAACAGAAACAAGCATTCACTCAAACAGGCACTAAGTAATCATGTTATAAAACATTACATTACTAGTGATCTTTCTAGTTTTACCTAGGTTCGTTTCATGCAGTTCTAGCAGAGTCGATTTACTTGTTTAGAAACATGTTTGGAAACAGAGTTTCATATTGAATATGCAAGCAAGCAAACCGTTCATGTTCAGGGTGTGCGCAGCGTGTCTCGTGTGACTCGAGGGTCTGATGCAAAGCTAGACACGCGATGCACATTCTTAGGGGCAGTCACTATCCAAGCCAACACAATGACTTAGCTATATGCAGGGCGGTCCCCGAGTATCTTAGGATTGGCAGCTGGTGGAACAGCATACCAATGACTCTTTATCTGATGCTAGAGGCAGCTGTGACTCATGGTTGCTTTGCACTATCATGGTAGCAGCCGTGACACATGCAGTTCAGCTCTCCACCAATAGCCATTGTCCGACCGCGTGCGATGCATGGAACACTATCAAATAAACTCTAGTATGCAGACGAGACGAATCATCAGAATATACTCATTATTGCGGGGCAATCCGACTTATCACTTGAACACGTTCAGGCACAGTATGGTTCTCTCGAAGCATAGACGATAGTGAACATATTCATGCACTCTAAGCAGGCGATTCAGGATTCTCGTTAAGCAGGCATTGTTTCAAAGACAAGCTAGGTGAGTTCGTTTATTAACATGCAAGGCAGGTTCTATTATTCTCTTAAAAACATTGCAAGCAAAAATTCAGGTTATTATTAAGGCGTGCAAGAATCAGAGAACGAAGTTCTGCCCACTCACCTTGATACATAACGCCGGCACAAAGCGGGGCGTTACAGGTATGACTCCCAGGCCTTGACATATTTCTTACACGTGTTGTGAGTCTCATGTAGGACACGGACCTGCGTATGTGGTTGGCCACCTGTACGTGTAGGCGTGCGACGGATAGGGTATAACTGCTAATAGTGATGCATGCTAGAAGACTTAGTAGTTATTAGTAGGCGGAGCATAGACTATCGTGGTACGAGGGTCCAATCCTTGTCCTTGTTTGGTTGTAAGGTTGGGCTATTGTTCTAACGATAGACTATGAGCCAGAGTTACGACGTCGCGGCGTAGTAGCTAAGTCGTGTTGTGGATACGACATGCTTAGATCATTGGGCGGGGAGGACGACTAGTAGGCGTATGGGACACCCCACTTCCTTTACATATTGGTGAAGAGGTTGGATTGAGTATAAGCTGAGGGGATGTTGGTTTTAGGTATCAGTTATCAAAGTATAGGTAATGAATTAGTACCAAGGTATAGAATGAGTGTAAAATGTCGTAGAGAGTGAGTCATGAGGTTAGGTTATAAGGTATTTGTACTAAGTTATATATTAAGTTAAACTAAGATATTACTAGATAATAGTGTGTATATATATATATATATATATATATATATATATATATATATATATATATATATATATATATATATATATATATATATATATATATATATATATATATAGTATGGATTCCTAGTTAAGGTAATAGGGTACTAGTAGGATATGAGTCAAGGAATAGATTATAGAGTTATATGATATCTAGTACATCTAGATTTACTAGTATGACTTAGAAACCCTAGAATTAGTATGGTGTTAGTTAATATGACCATGTAAACCAACTTTATAGGTATTTTAGAACTCTATTCAAGGTATTGACCAAGTTTGACTAGTATGACCAAAAAACGGCCTAGAACATCATATTTATTGCATTTTAGCTCATTTATTACCTCTTAACACCATTGGACATGATATTTCCTAAATAGGATTATGGGACACCAGCTCGGATACTGAGTCATACCATTTGCTCAGAACCAGAGGCGAGTACATCTCTCTATTAGTTTTTATTGCATAAGGGTGTATATATCGTATTTTCTAGAACTGTATACTTGATTCTGACACAGTAGTTACACGGACTGGTAATATATGGATTATGTTAGGAGATATTATCCCCTCACCGTGTTAGCATGTACTCCTTCCTATGTAGTTAAAAACCGTTATATATCGGATATATCACCGATATATAACGGTATCGGTGATGAACCAATTTTTTTTGGAAAAAAATCGGTTTTATATCGGAACCGATAAAATCGGCCGATATTACCGATATTTTGTAAAATATCGGTTTTAATAAAAACCGATATTTCACATTTTTTTTTAAATAACAGGGACTGATGATAGAGAAAGAGATAAAAAAAACAGCAGAGGCGGCTCTAATGTACCATCAGATGCATTAATGGTATAATGTGCTAAGGAGAAGAGGAAAAAAAATGTACTAAGGAGAAGAGGAAAAAAAACAGCAGAGGCAAAATATAATGTGCTGCAATTCAATTCAACTTTGATTTCATAGGACATGATTTTCTGGAGACATATCTTGAACAATTTGTTCTGTTTGTTTGAGATTATCTGAGATCTAAATAGTTATTCGCACTGTTGATTTTGAAATTGGGTTTCCAAGTGGTGGTCTTTGTGCAAGCTGCTATGAAACTGCCATTCCTTTTATCCACCACTTTTTATGCCATCAAAATCTTCATACATCAAACTTATTCAGAGATGTAGTTCCTTAAGTGATCTTCTTTATCTTGGATCTCTTGGATTTCTCGACGATATGTATACTTTCTGCATATTTTATAATAGAAAACTATTAAGTGTATTGTTCATATATAAAAATTGTGTTAAAAATGCAAACCGATATTTACCGTTATAAAACCGATATATCGGTGATATATCTATAACTCTACTGGACCGTTATCATAAAAAAACCGTTATTAACTGCATAGACTCCTTCACATATATTTTATCGTGTATATCGGAAATTGATTATCGTATACTTCTTGTTCATACACTTCTCATGTTCAGTGTGCCCATATTCGTGTTCGTAATGTGTCGTGATTCGATCCATTGGTATTGGTTGTTGATGGGGGAGTAGAAGTTGGTTATATGATCAAGCCTAAGTGCATTCGTGTACATGTCGATTATATATCACATGTGTAATCGAGTTACCATATTGTATTCGTATTCAACCCAAACCGATCGCATAATGAACTTGTACACTTTGGCACAATAGCTAGGTTTATCTATTTTTATTTAAATTACAGTTATTCATATTGCAAGTTCTTCATTCCAGTATATTACATGTTCACTCTAGTTTATTTCATTTCTTATGGTTAGTTATCCTGTATTATTTTCTATTATCTGTTATATATGCTCGATTATGTATTTGGAACTGCTTTCAGAGGTATATACTTCGCTCCAATCCTGAATGGATATATTTTTCAGATGATTGGCTTGTGGACTAGTGTCCTACTTACTACGGGTCGCAGGACGACGTACAATTAGAGGATACTCCTTTAGAATAGGAGGACCTAGTGCCAGATACTGAGGAGGCTTTGTGATTCCTATTTCATCTTCCTTATTCCATATCGTGCTTTATATTCCTTAGTTTGATATTGTGCATGAGTATGGATATCATTATCATGTCATTATATTTGTTCCTCTGTTTGGAGTGGAGATGACATTGACAGGTACCTTATATATATTGTGTGAGATATTTAGCTAGTATCCTAGACAGCGTTCTACCGCTGATGTTGCGGCATAGGCTGGATGTTGCTCACTACTCGTGCCCTTATTTCGGGTGCAGTTCGTGACACATTTTTAGTGATGGCCCATACAGGTCAAGAGTCATAATTAGAGCGATATCGTAGTAGTGCTCACCTGCAGTACTACTACAAGACTGTTTTAGGATATATGATATAGGCTGAGAGTATACTCAATCACCACTATGGAACATTTCCAAATATCTATTTTGTTATCATTATCTATTTGAAAGCTTGCTTTACTTTGAATAATTATGTCCTTCTTTGATGATATCGTATCTTACTCAATATTGATTCCTTTGTTCAATCTATCTTCAGGATGCCGCAGAAGACGCGTTCCCAGTGCTCAGGCGCAATGTCAGCAAGGTCGGTTACTTTGTCGCCTATGAGGGCAGCACCAGGAGATGCTATTCCAGAAGCTACCTTTCATATGTTTGCTTCACTGATCCAGGTGGGCATTTTTGTAGCAGCTTTCGGGGGTGCTCCACCTCCGGTACAAAGGACAACGCCGACAATCTCAGAGAAAATTCTACCTCCACCACTCGCAGTCGATCAGACGCAGATATTTGCACTCTTTCAGCAGATGATGGAGGTGCAGCACCGCCAATCATAGGTTATGAGGTAGGGCATTGAGAATGCCCACCAGATTGCGCTCACCGTAGTTGAGAGAATCTCCTAGGTCCAACCACAGACGGCTCCACCTCAGTTCACCCCACAGCAGCCGAGGCCGGGGACTATTATAGATTTCAAGAGGATGGGGCCAAAGGATTTAAAAGGCACCAAGGGAATTCTTTATGCTGATGATTAGATAGAAGACATTGAGAGGAACCTGCAACTGGCGCAGATTCCAGAGAGGTTGCAGGTAGAGACCGTAGGAAGCATGATATTTGATATCGCATTGACTTGGTTTAGGACGGACCCCTGGATCTCAGCACCGGAACTTACTTAGGAAGCTTTTAAGGATCTCTTCAAGGAAAAGTTCTTTCCAGATATGGCTCTGACATCTCTAGAGAGCCAGTTTCAGTACCTCGTTTAGGGAGGTATGACGGTGGATGAGTATATGACAGAGTATTATAGATTATGCCATTTTGTGGAGGGACAGAACCCCAGAGGAAAGGCCAGGAAGGTTTAGGAAGGGCCTGAACAAGGAGATTAAATCATATACAAAAAAAGACCCCACCGCTACTTTTAAGGAGATTCTGAGGCAGGCACAGCGGGTAGAGGATGATCTAGAGCTTGGCTCTAAGAGGCCGAGGGACATAGGAGGATCCAGTATTAACACGGGCCCAACGAAGTGGCCTCACTTTCAGCAGCAGCATCAGAGATACTTCCAGCAGCCGAGGCAGCAGAACCATGTACCCTCTAGAGTGTAGTACAACAGGCACACCAGATCCAGAGGCCAACTATTCCTTGCCCATTTTATAAGAAGCCGGGACATAGATGGGATGTGTGCAGGATGAGATTGGGCTATTTTTTATTCTGTGGATCAACCACCAGTTGAGGGCTTGTCCTAGAGCTCTAGCTAGTCCAGCTCAGGGCGGGGCCCAGGCACAGAGAGCACCCACGAGACCACCACCGGGACAGTAGAGAGGACCTTCGTTGCCAACTCAGAAGCAGAGGTTCGTACAGCACCACCAGCAGTAGAGAGGTGCTCAGCAAGGGCGAGCTTTCGCCTTTATCGTCGAGGAGGAGAAGCCAGTTGGATATGTCATTTCAGGTTCAGTCTATCTTGATTCTTTTTCAGCTCATGCTTTATTTAATTCCAGTACTTCAAATAGTTCTGTATCTTTTGCTTTGAAGCATCATCTTGAGACTGAACCGTTGGCGAGGACTTGTAAGATCATGACCAGGGGTGTCATTATCCTGGTCAGTGATGTTTGCAAGGATCAAAGAGTTTCTCTGGGAGGCCGATAGTTGAGCGCGTGTCTACTCGTAATGCCACTTTTGTCACGACCCGCACCCGGGGTAAGGGTACTAGTCGAAAATAACGCCCATCCTACGCCGCAGAATCGGCGGTAGAACGCTGTCTAGAAAGTCTATCTAATATAATGAACCACCAAAAGATAGTGTACTCAATCACAGAACTAAGATAGAATGAACACGGATCAGATAAGAATAGAATAGTCATCAACTCATGAGTTTAAAATAATACATCAATGAGTCTGAAGAGTAATAAAAATAAGCTGGAGACAAATCCAGTACAAAAGAATACTATCATACTACAAGCTACACTCCAGGGTCAACTTTCTCAGTTGGGATAAGTCCCTCTTGAGCCAGGGTCTCCGAATCTAAACCCACAACATCCTGGGGTCCATAATAGGTAGGGTACTCCTCAGTGTCATCTGGAAAAATATATCCAGTCAGGAAAGGAGCAGAGTACATCTCTAACAGCAGTTCTAATCCATGATAAAAACTATATAACAGTAAATAGCTGTGGATAAACAAGATGCACAAAATAGATACAAGAGATATATAGACAAATAAGGAAATACTGGAAAGGAATACAATAATGAACAATATGCCAATGAAACAATAATACTAATGACTAAGTGTGTGAGTACTAGCTTAACATGTGATCGGCTTGGGCAAGATACAATGCGGCCTGGCTAATCATACGTGCAGTGCATGATCAACACTATTCGCTTACCAATACTTTATTCAATAGGGATTTGATCATATATCTATACTAATACTCCCCACCCGCAACTGGTATAATAGATCCAACCACGGTATGCTATGGCACTAGATTCCCCAAGAAGATAGCTAGTCTCCCCGAGAATCGGTGTATGTACATGTACAAGATAACCAATGAAACAATACTTGCACCATATACACCATATACCAAGGAATAACATCTCATGACGAGATCCGGATATACCAATCCGTGTAACCATAGTGTCGAGAGAAATATGTAAATCTACACTAGATACAACGAACATAGAGGATATCATAAATGAGAAACTATCAGAGAATGTACTCGCCTGAAATCCAAAGAACAGTCTCACAGATGTCTGACTCGGTGCCTCGAAGACCTAGATATGGAATACCACATTAAAACAAGGTCCCGGAAAGAGAACAAGTCAAACTAGTCAACTCCTAGGTCAATAAATAAATTCTAAGTCAAAAGTCAACTATGGTCAACTCTAAAGTCAACTAAAGTCAAACCAAGGTCAACCTCACAAGAAATCTATATAAATAATATAGAAATAAAATACAACAATTTAGGAATAAAAATTAGATCCCAAATCATACTCACACAAAGTATACTACTAATACAAATAATATATACCCTAAAATAATATATATACAAACCAATATGTATACAAATAACATAATATATTATTACAAATATTATACAAAACACATATATATACACATATATATATATACAATAATAATATATAAAATATAATTTAAAACTGTCAAAGCGTCACTGAAAACAGTGAACAAAACAAGATAAAATAAAAACAGGTTTAATAGTGACAGTCTTGACTGTCACTGAAAATTCGTCGCAGAAACTCCATATACAAAACCGCTGCTGTCACAGTTTGCTGACAGTTTCAAACTGTCACAAAAAAACGTCGCTGAAAGGTTGCCACTCAAAACTGTCGCAGCATTAATGACAGATCTGTCATTAATGCTGACCACTGTACAGCGGCTGCTGTTCAGACCAAATAATGACAGTTTCACTGTCATAGAAACCACTGTCACCAAAATAAATAAAAATATAAATATATATATATATATAAATATATATATGCAATAATAATCACAATACATATATATAAATAAATAATTATATACTTATATATATATGCACATATAAACTTATAATTAAATACTAATAGTTACAACACATGCACATATTAATGTTCATATTTTACATGGCTAGAAGCACACCTAAAATATATACATTAATATACAAATAATTACATAATAATTATAAATAATATAATTACACAATTAAAAACATAAATATATTTTATAAAATATTTATGTATAATTTATACTATTAACATAAGTACATATATAATTATATGCAAGAAAGCTACATATTATATTTGTACATCATATTAGCACACACAAAAATATATAGATCTATGCTACAATAATTACTATAATAAATACACAAAATAAATATATAATATCTATATATATTTACTAATTATAATTGAAGAATTTAAACCATACATAATTAGATCTATTCTAAAATCTACACAATTGGAGAGTATCACACCGTATCCCACTAGATCTAGGATACGCATATGACACGAGTCCAACACACAACCAATTGTACCCCGAAGGATACAAACAAATCACAAATAATATTTATGAATAAATCAAAGTGTCAAAAGTAGATCTATGTGTCCGTGTCAAAATACGACATGTTCAAAGCCCCGTGTCGGAGGAAAAACCCCCAAAATGACACGTATCACCAAATAGTTGGGATACGAACCACATGTACCAAATTATGGACACGACACTAGCCCCAAACACATAAGCTCATGTCCAATTGATCTATAGGATCAATTGATACACAAAAAAAAAAATGTAAATTTGGAATTCCAACAAAATTAACACAAAAAGCACCATAACTTTCTCCATGGGTCTCCTATGAACACAAAACAAAGTCCTATGGGTAGTACATACATATAGGTTGATTTTACATGATTAAATCTCAGATTTAGAAGCTATTTAAATGGGAAAATTTGAATTATACCTATTGGGAGATGGATTCCCAATGAAACCTCCAATTGAGAAGAACTTGCTTCCAAATTGTAGATCCTTGCTCCTCTTTGTAGATCCTGGCTTCCTACTTCTAGATCTTTGCTTCCTCCTTCTCTAATGGTGAATTGGAAAGAATTTGGAATGAATTTGGTAAGAAATTGGAATGGGAATGGAGGGAATTTGGGAGTGGAAATTCTAGATCTAGATTTGGAATGAGAATGAGAGGAGAGAGAAATTCCCCCCCTCTTTTAATAGGCCAGCCTTGCCCCTCTCCCAAGCAATTGTAAAATATCCAATGTACCCCTTGGGGCCTCTCATGAAGAAATAATTAAGGAAGGAAGCTTCTAGTCTAATCACTTAATTAATTTAATCCATCTCCTTAACTATGGGCTTTCTAAATGGGCCAAATCTAACTATTTAATTCATGTTGGTCCATGGGTCCAAACTACACTAGTTGGGTCCACTAAAATAAGTCCAAAAATAATTAAATAACATCCAACAATAATTAAATAATACAACAAAAATTATTTATCATGCACAATATTTATTTAAATAGGAAATTACTAAAATACCCTTTTTCCTAAAATGTGGTAGTGACAAGTCTACCCTCCTTAAAATAATTTTGTCCTCGAAATTCAAAGACGAAAACTACCCCCAGAAAAACACAGAACAGAACCAAAGAATCACAACTAACTAATGAACAGAACATAACAATGAACAGAACATAACTAGAAATAACATACCTCAAGGTACAAACAAATATGGATAACGCTCTCGCATGTCATCATCTCTCTCCCAGGTAGACTCCTCCGGAGAGTGATGCCTCCATGCGACGCGCACCAAAGGAATAGTCTGGTTCCTCAACACCTTCTCTCTCCGATCCAGAATCTCAACTGGCTACTCTGGATAGCTAAGAGTAGGGCCCACCTCTATCTCCGAGTGATCCAATACATGACTAGGATCTGCCACGTATCGTCTCAACTGCGACATATGAAACACGTTGTGCACTCCCTCCAATGTAGGTGGCAAGTCTAGTCTATAAGCAACTGCACCGACCCTCTCTAGAATAGTGAAAGGTCCGATGAATCGCGGACTAAGCTTTTCGCCTCCACCGAAGCGAATCGTGCCTCGTGTCGGAGAAATCCTCAGAAACACCAAACCACTCACCTAGAACAAAATACCATCTTAAGAACTTAATCTATAACAAACAAGAACAAGCACAAACAAAATCTAAACTATACCTCAAACTCCAAAGGTCTCCGATGGCTATCGGCCCAATGCCGCTGTCTGTCCTGCGCCACTCGAAGTCTGTCTCTGATCAAATGAACCTTCTCCACTGCATCCACAACCATCTCTGGCCCAAGCAAAATTCTTTCTCCAACATCGTCCCAAGACAAAGGAGTACGACACCTCCGACCATATAGAGCTTCAAAAGGTGACATCTCTATACTGGCCTGATAACTGTTGTTGTAAGCAAACTCTACCAAATGGAGATGGTCCTTCCAAGAACCCCCGAAATCTAGTACACAAGTGCGCAACATATCCTTGAGAGTCTGGATAGTCCTCTCTGACTGCCCATCTGTCTGGGGATGATATGCAGTACTGAACTTGAGCTGAGTACCCAAACTCTCCTGCAAACTCCTCCAGAAATGAGAAGTGAAACGACTATCTCGATCTGAGACTATGCTGACGGGAACTCCGTGTATCCTAACGATCTGCCTCACATACATCTCTGCCAGCTTCTCCGTAGACAAACCCACTTTGAAAGGCAAAAAGTGGGCCAACTTGGTCAATCTATCAACAATGACCCAAATCGCGTCTTTCCCTCCTGGAGATCGTGGAAGTCCGGACACAAAATCCATAGTAATGTGTTCCCACTTCCACTTTGGAATGGGTAATGGCTGAAGTAACCCTCCTGGCCTCTGCCTCTCGGCTTTCACCTACTGGCACACTAAGCATCTAGATACAAACTGTGCCACTTCCCTCTTCATGCCATACCACCACACACTCTCTCGCATATCCCGATACATCTTGTTAGCACCTGGATGTATGGAATACTGAGAGCGATGCGCTTCCTGCAACACCTCCTCGCGCAACTCCCCACTAGGCACACACAATCTAACTCCATGCCTCAAGGATCCATCCTCTGCAATAGTGAAACCATCATCCAATCCTGCTCTCACCTGAGCTCTGATACTCCTCAAAGATACATCATCATACTGTGCTGCCTTGATCCTGTCCATCAAATCTGAGTGTATCTGCAATCCCCACATCTGCATAGCACACCCAGGAACAATCACCTCAATGCCCAAGCTCTCCAAGTCCTCCAACAGATATCGATCTTGCGTCAAGAACATAGCTACCGGATACCTGCTCAAAGCATCGACAACTACATTAGCTTTCCCAGGATGATATTGCAAAGAGATATCAAAATCCTTCATCAATTCCAACCACCGACGCTGCCTCATATTCAACTCCTTCTGCGTGAAAACGTACTTCAAGCTTTTGTGGTCTGTGAAGATCTTCACACGCTCTCCGTACAAATAATGTTTTCACAACTTCAGGGCGAATATGACAGCTGCCAACTCCAAATCATGGGTAGGATAGTTCTTTTCATGAGGACACAATTGCCTGAATGCATAGGCAATCACTTTTCCATGCTGCTGAAGAACACAACCTAAACCCTTCCCCGATGCATCACTATAAATAGTGAAACCTTCGGACCCTGATGGCAACGTCAAAATAGGAGCAGACGTCAACCTCTTCTTCAACTCCTCAAAAGCAACCTGACAATCCTCCGTCCAAACAAACTCCACATCCTTCCTTGTGAGTCTGGTTATCGGCTCGGCAATCCTCGAAAAATCTTGCACAAACTTCCTGTAATAGCCTGCCAATCCCAAGAAACTCCTGATCTCTGCTACCGAACTCGGAGTCTTCCAAGATTCTACTGCTAAAATCTTCTTCGGATCCACTAAAATACCATCACCAGTCACAACATGCCCCAAGAATTCTACTTTGTCCAAGAAAAACTCATATTTGGACAACTTCCCATACAGCTTCTCCTTCCTCAGTACATCCAACACAATCCTCAAATGCTCCTCATGCTCCTCCGGTGTCCTCGAGTATATGAGTATATCGTCGATGAACACCACTACGAACTTGTCAAGGTACTGGTGGAACACCTTGTTCATCAAGTTCATAAATACCGCCGGTGTATTAGTCAAACCAAATGGCATCACCATAAACTCGTACTGACCATACCGAGTTCTAAAAGCAGTCTTCGGTATGTCCTCCGGCTTCACCTTCACCTGATGGTAGCCTGATCTCAAATTTATCTTAGAAAATACTTTCGCACCACTCAACTGATCAAACAGATCATCAATCCGTGGCAAAGGATACTTATTCTTGATAGTGAGATTATTCAAAGCCCTGTAATCAATGCACATACGTACCGATCCATCCTTCTTCGGTACAAACAATACCGGGGCTCCCCATGGTGAAGAACTCGATCTGATAAACCCCTTATCCTGTAATTCGTCCACCTGCTTCTTCAACTCGACCAGCTCGCTGTTGTTTACTCTATAGACATGCTGCAAAATTGGTTCTGCACCTGGTACCAAGTCTATAAAAAATTCAACATCTCGATCTGGCGGCAATCCTGGCAATTCCTCAGGAAACACATCCAAGAATTCTGCTATCAACGGATGTGGCAACTCCTTGTCTTCCACCATAGCTCCACAAATAATGCTTTCTCCCTGCTCCACAGCTCCTCTAGCAAACTCGAACTCTGGCTCTCCTGGCGAACCAAACAAAACTCTACCTCCTCTACAGTCTATGCTAGCACGGTGCCTACTCAACCAATCCATCCCAAGTACAATATCGTAGCTCGGAAGTGGCATTACAAGTAGACACGCACTCAACTCCCGGCCTCCCAGAGTAACTCTCCGATCCTTACAAATATCATTAACCAGGATAATGCCTCCCCCGGTTATGATCTTGCAAGTCCTAAGCAAAGACTCAGCTACCAAACCATGCTTCAGAGCAAAAGAAACAGATACAAAACTATGGAAAGCACCACTATCAAACAAAGCTAAAGCTGGAATAGAATCAAGAAGAATAGAACCTGCGATGACATCTCCTGTGGGTTCCTCCTCTTCGACGGTCATAGCAAACGCTCGTCCCTGCCAAGCACCTCCCTGCTGTTGATGCTGGACAAAACGCTGCTGCTGTGTCGGAAGCGGTCCCCTCGGCTGTGCTGCAGGTGGTCTCGTCTGTGTCCTCGGAGCTGGAGCTGCTCCTTGAACTGCACGACGAGGACACTCCCTCGATTGATGCCCTTCAGTACCACAATACAAACAAACTCCTAGCCTCCTCCTGCAAACTTCCCAGATGTGGCTAGGCTTCTTGCAGAAGTTGCATGGAGCCTGCTGTAACTGCCTCTGCTGCTGAGGTGCCTGGTGAAAAGGCACTCTAGCTGGAGTCTGGTTCTGCTGTGGCTGCTGGAAAGGTCTGGACTGGAAATGAGGACGTTTGGCAGATACTGCACTGCCGTTGGCCCCCAGAAAAGAATCACGGTCTCTCTTGGTCTTCAAACCCAGATCCCGTTCAACCTTGCGTGCCTCCGCAAGTATCTTCGAGTATGTCTCATAAAAAGACGGAATGAGAATCTTCACCTCCCAGTTTAGACCCTCTCGGAAACGAATAGCTCGAACCTCCGGCTCCCTCACCAAGTACTCTGCAAATCGGCTCAACCTACCGAACTCCGCAGCGTATTCCTCCACAGACATGCTTCCCTGAATGAGACTCTCAAATTGTCTCCCCAAGTCAAGCCTGTCTATCCGAGCAAAAAATTTCTTTATGAAAAGGTCCTTGAATACCTCCCAAGATTATCCTGCGTCAACTAGAACCGGCTTATTCCTGAACCAAGTACGAGCGACATCGAACAGTTGAAGTCCTACCGCCTCAACCTTCAGATCTTCAGAAAGATGGGACACCCTCATAAGACGCTCAATGTCCTCGAGCCAATCATCAGCATAGACGATGCCCTCCGTCCCTTTAAAAACCCTAGGCTCCAGTTTCTTGAAGTCCTGAATGTTGCCTGGCCGAAGCTGAGCAACTTGAGGAACAACCTGCTGCTGGATCGGAACTCCTCTCTCAACTACAGCACGAGCAAGCTGATGAGCACTCTCGATGCCCTACCGTAGAACGTCGGTCTGCCTCTGATGTGCCTCTGACTGAGCCCTCTGTGCCTCGAGCATCTCACGAAACAGTGTAAACATCTGTGATGCCTCTGCTGGCACAGGAGGTGGAGGTGGAAGCCCCTCAGATATAGCTGGAACAGTCCTCAGAGTAGGTGGTGGACCTCCGAAAGCAGCTGACACTCTAATCACTGGAGAAGTGACTGGTGCAGGCCCTCGGGATGTCGCAGACCTCTCAGAAGCTACTCTCCCCTGCTGTGATCTAGTCTTAGGCGGCATCTGTCACGCCCCAGTCCCAAAATATCGAGGGACTAGTCACGTGAAAATGGCCAGCAGTACACACCAATGGACATCCCAATTTAATGGATCCATCGGGCATACTTAAGCTGTAAAATAGGTCTACAATAATAGGTCATAAAACTAATCTCATCCACACACAGAATAATAAGAACAACAGCAAATAAAGGAAAGTACATCAAAGTCCAGTCACAGCAGAGTATGTCGGGGAACAACCCGATAAAAAGTCTAAACACTGGTTCATCAGACCAGAACAAAGGAGTCCAAAATAAAGTATCTGATGAGTACAATATCATAAGCTCAAGTAAAGTCTTCAGCCATCACCTCTGCTTCTATGTTAGGTTCTCCTTCAGCAATAGCTCCTGGTACAACTTCAGCTCCTGTCCCGTAAACCTCGGGATAATGCTCTTCTGCTAAACCTGGGGACATCATCCATTCCAGGTCCTCAGGGGACATAGCAAGGTACAGAAATCACAAGCCAAAAGTAATACAGTGAAATAGAAAATGAAATGAGCAGGGTAACTACATAACCATCTATGTGAAAATGCAACTAAGAGCAACACTAGTACCCAGGCTGAGACTGCTACAAGCTCTGTGTCGGAGAGCCGGTAGCAGCAATATCTAGTAGTGGTCTAGCTCTGCTCGAGAGTCTACAACCTCACAATAGTAGTATATATATATAGAACAGCCTGTAGCCTGTGTGTCTCTCCCCACCCAATGTAACCACACGTCGCATGTCCATGTCACGTGAGATCATAGCTAGTGCAACAGTCATAATCTAAGAGTATAATAACAATGTCCATCCTGTATCCTATACAGAATCACCTTGAATATGTCAGGAAGATTCTGTCAATGTATGGTGTCAAGTGTCCTAGGTTGTAGTGTACTTGATAACAAGCACGAGAATATAAAGGGTCTCGAATGTCCATCACTAATGACATACACAACTCCGCGTACGGGGTTGGCACCCGACTGTGATCGGACGCTAAGTATGTCATACGGTCCTAGGTTATATCATGTACACTAGTTACAGAAAATAGAGCAATAGAACAAAATAGACAATTAGACTGAAATTTATGGCAAGGTACACTTGCCTGGGATTGGAATATCAGTGGCGGTCCTTGTAACAGTGGGTTCAGCAATAACTCCTCCAAAAGCTGAAATGAACATTACCAACAGTCTCAGAACATAAGAAATAGTTAGAAACGCCTGTCCTTAAGTCCAGTTTGGACACAAGGGCAAAAACGATATTTCTAGGCCAAAGCGGGTCCATGTGTAGGTCGCTTTGTACCGAAAACCGGGTCAGGGTCAAAAGTCTCCAAATTAGTCCAACTTAGTGTCAACAGGTCAGGAACATTGATACGAACCCAACGGAACTTCCAGAATTGGATTCCGATGAGCCGTTCTCAAAATCGCCCGTCAGGTGGAGCCTGTAGGGCCCACGACACGATTTTCCAACGTTCTCAGAATCGAACCAAACTTGACCCACAGGACCAGCGTATTGCTACGAGTCCAATGGCACAAGTTTTGTCTCGATCTGACGTGAATACACTAAGTTACAGCTAATTACAGAAAAGTCGGATACGGGGTGTTATCCGCGGATACGTACTGATTCCGGTGTACACGCACATCCGAATCAGCTTCTGCGAAAGCCTGCACGTCCGTATCTACGATGCTCACTTGTCGGTGAGGACCGTACGTGACCAAGTTGTCCCATTTGGCGGGGCGTACTCGATTCCGGGGTGAAACAGGGCTTAGTTTTTCCTATTTTTTGGATCGCGGTGTGCGATCACCACAGGATGCGATGCCCCGAATGGGTTGCACGGGCACTGAGAGGGTCTTACAGGCTACGCGAAGAAATTTACGAAATTAAAATCGAAGCTACGAGTACGAAGTTACGGTTACCTGAACTTGGTTAAAAATCCAATCTCACACGTGTCCGAAACGTGTATTCTGAATCCTGGACACTGTGTCCAAACCGTGTCCGGGTTCTGGGAAGCCGCTGTGTCCGAGTCAGGCGTGTTGGTGCTAGGGTAGAGGGTCGTCGAAGCTGTACGGCACTGGGCGGCGGTCGGCTAGGCTCTGGGAAGCCTCGGGGAGGCTGGACGGCTCTCAACTGAGTCGGCCGGAGGAGATTCGACTCGGCCGGATCTTGATCGGCTTGACAGCGGGTTCTGATAGTTAGGGAGGAGGGGATTCCGATGGGTTGGCGGCCGGTACTGGTGCTGGTGGGCGGCTGGGACGGAGAGTCATCCGGAGTTCTCACCGGAGAAGAAAAAGAAGAGGGAAAGTACCCAGGCGGCCGGCTGAGTTTAAATAGGGGAACTTGGGGAGGAGGACGGCCAGGAGTTGGTCGGAATAGGAAGAGAAGGCATCGGGGCGTTGAGGGAAGGTGAAGACGGGGGGGTCTCCGGCGGCCACGGCGGCGGAAACGGCCGCCGGAGAAGAATCGTCGCGGCTGTACAGATTTTGGGGGTTAGGGTTTAAAATGGGTCGGATCGGGTCTTGGCGGGTCGGGTCTGACCCGGATCCGACCCGCTAAGTGGGTTAGCCCGGTTCAGTCAGACCGGTCGGTCCGGTCCGGTCCAAGTTTTGGGGTTCGGTTCAATTAATTTGGTTTAATTAATTAGTAAATTTTAACAATAGTTTTTAATGGTTTAAAAATTCATCCGAGGTCCAATAAATTCTCGGAAAAATACCCCAAGCCCGGTTTTTAATTTTACACTTGAAAATATAATTTTTATCACATTTTAATATTATTTAATATCTTTTAAAAATTTATTTTAAATTAGAATACCCTAGTTTATTGGTTCTAAAAATACAGAAAATTGCTAATTAAATTCAGAAAATTAAATTTAAAAATTCTTAAAATTTTTAGGTGATTACAATCTACCCCCTTAAGAAAATTGCGTCCTCGCAATTAACGACAGAACTACAGTAATTACAAAAATTACTTAAAATATACCTGTATCCTCGAATAAGTGGGGGTATTTCTGTCGCATGATATCTTCTCTCTCCCAAGTAGATTCACCAGGAGAGTGTTGCTTCCACGCCACACGAACCAGTTTAATTGTCTGCCCTCGCAGTGTCTTCTCACTGGTTTCGAGTATACCCACCGGTTGTTCTTCATATCTCAGGCTTGGACCTACGGCGATCTCAGAGTGATCCACTATGTGACTTGGGTCAGTTACATATCTTCTCAACTGTGAGACATGGAATACATCATGCACTCCCTCTAAAGATGGAGGTAATGCAAGTCGATAGGCCACCTCACCAATGCGCTCCAGAATATCAAAGGGCCCAATATACCTTGGACTCAACTTGCCTCTGTTTCCAAAGCGAATGGTTCCTCGAGTAGGTGAAATCCTCAGGAATACATGTTCTCCTTCCTTGAACTCCAGGGGACGTCGGTGTGTATCAGCCCAATGCTTCTGTCTGTCCTGAGCTGCACGAAGATGATTCTGGATTTGCTTCACCTTCTCCACTGTTTGCATTACTAACTCTGGCCCCAATATTTGACACTCTCCAACGTCACTCCAGCATATTGGCGATCTGCACTTCCTACCGTATAACGCCTCAAAAGGTGCCATCTTGATGCTTGCCTGGTAACTGTTGTTATATGAGAACTCTACCAAATGCAAATAATCTTCCCAAGACCCTCCAAAGTCTAACATACAGGATCGCAGCATATCCTCCAAGATCTGGATTGTACGTTCTGATTGACCATCTGTCTGGGGATGATAGGCAGTGCTGAATTTTAGTCTGGTACCAAGACTCTCTTGCATACTTCGCCAGAAATGAGAGGTAAATCTCGAATCTCGATCAGATACAATACTAACCGGCACTCCATGCAATCTTACTATTTGTCTCATATACATGTCGGCTAGTATCTCTGTGGACTGTCCAACTCTAAATGGCAAGAAGTGTGCCGATTTAGTGAGTCGGTCCACGATAACCCATACCGCATCTTTTCCACTGGGGCTCCTTGGGAATCCCGTGACAAAGTCCATGGTGATATGTTCCCACTTCCATTCTGGTATGGGAAGCGGCTGCAGCATTCCGGCAGTCCTTTGATGTTCGGCTTTTACTTGTTGGCAGACTAAACATTTGGCTACAAATCTCGCAATCTCCCTCTTCATTCCATGCCACCAGTAATACTGCCTTAGATCTCGATACATCTTTGTTCCTCCTGGATGAACAGAGTATATGGAGCTATGGGCTTCAGTCATTAGCTCCTGTCTTAGTTCTCCATTTGGAACATATAGACGATCTCCGCACCTTAATGTCCCATCCTCATGTATGCGAAGTCCTGTCTGCATGCCTGCTTCTGTCTTCTCTTTGAGTCTTTGAAATCTTGCATCAGTAGGCAAAGCTTCTTTAATTCTTTCCACGAGCGATGACTTCACTTCCAGATTAGCTAGCAAGCCACTCTGTCTTGGTAGAATAACCTCTATCTGAAGCTTTTGTAGATCTCTCAATAGCTCAGGCTGCATTGTCAAGAAATAAGCCGTAGGCTTCCTGCTAAGTGCATCTGCTACTACATTTGCCTTCCCTGGGTGGTACTGTAAATCTATATCAAAGTCCACCATTAACTCAAGCCAGCGTCTTTGCCTCATGTTAAGCTCTTTCTGGGTATATACATACTTTAGACTTTTGTGGTCAGTGAAGATTTCCACCTTCTCACCATAAAAATAATGCCTCCAAATCTTTAGTACAAATATTACAGCAGCTAGCTCCAGATCGTGCGTTGGGTAGTTCTTCTCATGGACCTTCAACTGTCTCGATGCGTAAGCAATAACTTTGCCATACTGCATCAAAACACATCCTAGGCCACTACCTGACGTATCGCTATAAACAACAAAACCGCCTGACCCTGAAGGAAGAGTCAAGACTGGTGTTGTTGTTAAACGCCTCTTCAGTTCTTCAAAGGCCAACTGACATTCTTTTGTCCATGCAAAGTCCTGATCTTTCCGTGTCAACTTCGTCATTGGCTCTGCAATCCTTGAAAAATTTTCTACGAACCTTCTGTAATATCTGACAAGTCCTAGAAAACTCCTCACCTCAGCAACTGATGTCGGTGTAGGCCAAGTCTCAATAGCAGCAACCTTCTCTGGATCAACTGACAGTCCTTCTCCTGAGATAATATGCCCCAAGAATGGCACCTTATCCATGCAAAACTCATATTTACTGAGCTTAGCATAAAGCTTCTCTTGCCTCAACGTCTCTAGCACGATTCTGAGATGCTCCTCGTGCTCTTCGTGGCTTTTGGAATATACCAGAATGTCATCAATAAACACAACCACAAATTTATCCAAGTATTGATGGAAGACTCGGTTCATCAAGCTCATGAACACAGCAGGCGCGTTGGTTAAACCAAACGGTATAACTAAGAACTCATAGTGTCCATACTTGGTTCTAAAGGCTGTCTTCGGGATATCTTCCTTCCTCACCCTAATTTGGTGATAATCGGATCTCAGGTCAATATTTGAAAATACCCTAGCTCCACTCAATTGATCAAATAAGTCATCAATACGTGGCAAAGGATACCGGTTCTTAATGGTCACAGCGTTTAACGCCCTGTAATCAATGCATAGGCGAACTGTTCCATCATTCTTCGGTACAAAAAGTATAGGTGCTCCCCAAGGTGAAACACTGGGCCGGATGAAACCTTTCTCCAGAAGTTCATCAACTTGCTTCTTCAACTCTACTAACTCCTTAGGGGCTAGTCTATAAACCGTTGAAGTGATCGGTTCTGCTCCTGGAGTTAAGTCTATGGTGAATTCTATTTCCCGATCAGGTGGTAGACCTGGAAGATCATCGGGAAATACATCCACAAACTCTGATATAACTCTTGGGTAACTTGACTCCCCTTCTACAGTTAATACCCTAAGAGTTGGCTGAACACCTTGTTCTACAGCTCCTCGAAGAAATTCAAACTCTGAGTGTCCAGGTGGTCTGAATATAACTTTTCCAAGCCGACAATCAAGAGTAGCATGATACTGACTTAACCAGTCCATACCAAGTACCACATCATAGTCAGGCATAGAAAAGATCAGAAATTAGGCTCGTATTTCTCTCCCGCAGACTACTACTGAGCATGATCTATAGATATCACTAACAGGTATGATTCTACCTCCCGTAAGAATTCTCTTAGTCTTCGGAAGGGGTGCAGTAGCTACTCTATGGGTGGCTACGAAACTAGCAGCTATAAATGAGTGCGATGCCCCAGAATCAAATAAAGCTACAGCAGGTAATGAAGCTACTAAGATGGTACCTGCTATAACTTCTCCAGCAATAGCTTCTTCCTGAACAGCCAATGCAAAAGCCTGACCTCGTCCCTGTGCTGGTCCCCTCTGCTGACGAGCCTGTTGGAATAGTGCTGCTTGAGGTGGCAATGGAGGTCTTGGCTGATATCCTCCTGGAGCTGGTGGTCTGACTCCTCCAACTCCCGTCTACTGTGCTCCCACTGCTGGATAATCTGGCCGTGGTACAGGTAGAGCTAGTCGTGGTTCTCCCTCTCGGCGTGCTGTGCAGTCCCTGGATAGATGCTGGTTGGAGCCACAAACCAGGCACAATCCCAATTTGCGTCTGCACTCCTTTTTAATGTGACCCAACTTGCCGCAGAAATGACAAGTAGGCAGGGTTCTTGGTGCTGCTCTCTGCGGTAGATTCCTTTGGAGTTACTTTGCAGAATCCCCTTGTGCTGCCTTGGACGGTGCTGAGGTAAATGGTCGCTTCAGGCTTGACTCCCTCCTGGTGACGCGCTCCATGCGTCGTGCCGCAGCAAGGACGTCGTTGTACGATATAGGGGCAACAGATCCAATCAACCTCTGAAGCTCGAACCTGAGTCCATCAAAGAATTTCTCCGCCTTCTCTTCTTCGGTAGGAATTAAAGAAGGGGCGAAACGACTCAGGCGAATGAATTCAGCATTATACTCCTCCACCGTCATGTTGCCCTGGATGAGACGGTTGAACTTATCTCGGAGTTCTGATCTAGCAACGGCTGGGATATACATCTCTTGGAAGAGTCTGGAGAACTCTTCCCAAGTGACTCGGTCATGTCCGAGCCTCCTCTCTTCAGCTAGCCACCAGTGATGTGCGTTGTCCGTCAGTTGCATTCGGACAGCAGTCATCCATCTCTCCCGCGGAAGTTCAGCTGCTTCCAACTGATGTTGTGTATTGGTGAGCCACTCATGCACTTCAGTTGGTCCTTCCTTGCCCGAAAAGGTACGGGGCTTGAGTTGACAGAAATCAGTGATAGATCCCGTCGCTGGTCGCCTAGCTTGCGGGTTTGCCTGCTCCAATGCATTTACTAGGCTGTTTCTCAGGTTCGCTGCCTCCTGACGCTGCGCCTCCTGTTGAACTTGTTGTTGAGCTTGCATCATGGCATAAAATATCTGGAACATTTGCTGCCCATCCATTGCTTGTCCTGGTGGGAAGACAGGCATCTGTGGAGTGAACTGTGGCGGTGGTGGAATATCATCACGCCTGAACCTTGAGTTATGCTGTTCATCTTGTCCACTTTGAGAGGATTGACCTCTGTTCTCTGGTGTAACTCCATCACCATAGGTAACTACAGCATCTTGTGGTGTAAAAGGAATTTCATCTCCACTTCTTGGATCCATCTTTCTGTATCCAGAATAAACCTTATGAGAACATTTTAGCAGAGTCAAGCAGGATGCAAATCAAGTACTTAATTCAAATACGATATTGAGTTTCAAAAACGATTCAACAAATATGGATGAGATCCTATAATCTATCCTGTCCTTTTACAGGTTTGTTTGGCCCCTAAGTTGAAACCAAACAATTTGTCGTAGACCTGTATGGGCCACCACAAAAACCATGTCACGTCCCAGTCCCAAAATATCGAGGGACTAGTCACGTAAAAATGGCCAGCAGTACACACCAATGGACATCCTAATTTAATGGATCCATCGGGCATACTTAAGCTGTAAAATAGGTCTACAACAATAGGTCATAAAACTAATCTCATCCACACACAGAATAATAAGAATAACAGCAAATAAAGGAAAGTACATCAAAGTCCAGTCACAACAGAGTATGTCGGGGAATAACCCGATAAAAAGTCTAAACACTGGTTCATCAGACCAGAACAAAGGAGTCCAAAATAAAGTATCTGATGAGTACAATATCATAAGCTCAAGTAAAGTCTTCAGCCATCACCTCTGCTTCTATGTTAGGTTCTCCTTCAGCAATAGCTCCTGGTACAACTTCAGCTCCTGTCCCGTAAACCTCGGGATAATGCTCTTCTGCTAAACCTGGGGACATCATCCATTCCAGGTCCTCAGGGGACATAGCAAGGTACAGAAATCACAAGCCAAAAGTAATGCAGTAAAATAGAAAATGAAATGAGCAGGGTAACTACATAACCATCTATGTGAAAATACAACTGGGAGCAACACTAGTACCCAGGCTGAGACTGCTACAAGCTCTGTGTCGGGGAGCTGGTAGCAGCAATATCTAGTAGTGGTCTAGCTCTGCTCGAGAGTCTACAACCTCACAATAGTAGTATATATATATAGAACAGCCTGTAGCCTGTGTGTCTCTCCCCACCCAATGTAACCACACGTCGCATGTCCATGTCACGTGAGATCATAGCTAATGCAACAGTCATAATCTAAGAGTATAATAACTATGTCCATCCTGTATCCTATACAGAATCACCTTGAATATGTCAGGAAGATTCTGTCAATGTATGGTGTCAAGTGTCCTAGGTTGTAGTATACTTGATAACAAGCACGAGAATATAAAGGGTCTCGAATGTCCATCACTAATGACATACACAACTCCGCGTACGGGGTTGGCACCCGACTGTGATCGGACGCTAAGTATGTCATACGGTCCTAGGTTATATCATGTACACTAGTTACAGAAAATAGAGCAATAGAACAAAATAGACAATTAGACTGAAATTTATGGCAAGGTACACTTGCCTGGGATTGGAATATCAGTGGCGGTCCTTGTAACAGTGGGTTCAGCAATAACTCCTCCAAAAGCTGAAATAAACATTACCAACAGTCTCAGAACATAAGAAATAGTTAGAAACGCCTGTCCTTAAGTCCAGTTTGGACACAAGGGCAAAAACGACATTTCTAGGCCAAAGCGGGTCCATGTGTAGGTCGCTTTGTACCGAAAACCGGGTCAGGGTCAAAAGTCTCCAAATTAGTCCAACTTAGTGTCAACAGGTCAGGAACATCGATACGAACCCAACGGAACTTCCAGAATTGGATTTCGATGAGCCGTTCTCAAAATCGCCCGTCAGGTAGAGCCTGTGGGGCCCACGACACACGATTTTCCAACGTTCTCAGAATCGAACCAAACTTGATCCACAGGACCAGCGTATTGCTACGAGTCCAATGGCGTAAGTTTCGTCTCGATCTGACGTGAATACACTAAGTTACAGCTAATTACAGAAAAGTCGGATACGGGGTGTTATCCGCGGATACGTACTGATTCCGGTGTGCACGCACATCCGAATCAGCTTCTGCGAAAGCTCGCACGTCCGTATCTACGATGCTCACGTGTCGGTAAAGACCGCACGTGACCAAGTCATCCCGTTTGGCGGGGCGTACTCGATTCCGGGGTGAAACAGGGCTTAGTTTTTCCTATTTTTTGGATCGCGGTGTGCGATCACCGCAGGACGCGATGCCCCGAATGGGTTGCACGGGCACCGAGAGGGTCTTACAGGCTACGCGAAGAAATTTACGGAATTAAAATCGAAGCTACGAGTACGAAGTTACGGTTACCTGAACTTGGTTAAAAATCCAATCTCACACGTGTCCGAAACGTGTATTCTGAATCCTGGACACTGTGTCCAAACCGTGTCCGGGTTCTGGGAAGCCGCTGTTTCCGAGTCAGGCGTGTCGGTGCTAGGGTAGAGGGTCGTCGAAGCTGCACGGCACTGGGCGGCGGTCGGCTAGGCTCTGGGAAGCCTCGGGGAGGCTGGACGGCTCTCAACTGAGTCGGCCGGAGGAGATTCGACTCGGCCGGATCTTGATCGGCCTGACAGCGGGTTCTGATAGTTAGGGAGGAGGGGATTTCGATGGGTTGGCGGCCGGTACTGGTGCTGGTGGGCGGCTGGGACGGAGAGTCTGCCGGAGTTCTCACCGGAGAAGAAAAAGAAGAGGGGAAGTACCCAGGCGGCCGGCTGAGTTTAAATAGGGGAACTTGGGGAGGAGGACGGCCAGGAGTTGGTCGGAATAGGAAGAGAAGGCGTCGGGGCGTTGAGGGAAGGTGAAGACGGGGGGGTCTCCGGCGGCCACGGCGGCAGAAACGGCCGCCGGAGAAGAATCGTCGCGGCTGTACAGATTTTGGGGGTTAGGGTTTGAAACGGGTCGGATCGGGTCTTGGCGGGTCGGGTCTGACCCGGATCCGACCCGCTAAGTGGGTTAGCCCGGTTCAGTCAGACCGGTCGGTCCGGCCCGGTCCAAGTTTTGGGGTTCGGTTCAATTAATTTGGTTTAATTAATTAGTAAATTTTAACAATAGTTTTTAATGGTTTAAAAATTCATCCGGGGTCCAATAAATTTCCGGAAAAATACCCCAAGCCCGGTTTTTAATTTTACACTTAAAAATATAATTTTTATCACATTTTAATATTATTTAATATCTTTTAAAAATTCATTTTAAATTAGAATACCTTAGTTTATTGGTTCTAAAAATACAGAAAATTGCTAATTAAATTCAGAAAATTAAATTTAAAATTTTTTAAAATTTTCAGGTGATTATAACATCCTAAGACAAAGCGAAAGAAAGAATCAATATGGCACAAGATGTAAGACATCAAGGAAAGGACAGTTTAAGGGATCAAGTATCAATGTCAAAGGAGATAGTTGAATCAAAAGAATTTTCCTAGATGTGATTGAGTATCTCAGCCTATTCCCTATATCCTATTGCAGGCTCACAGTAGTACAACTAAGTTGTCGCACTACCACGACATCACATACTTGTGAAGCTAGACCTGCATGGGCCACCACCAAAAATGTGTCACGACCCGCACCCGGGGTAAGGGTACTAGTCAGAAACAACGCCCAGCCTACGCCGCAGAATCGGCGGTAGAAAGTTGTCTAGAAAGTCTATCTAATATAATAAACCACCAAAAGATAGTGTACTCAATCACAGAACTAAGATAGAATGAACACGGATCAGATAAGAATAGAATAGTCATCAACTCATGAGTTTAAAATAATACATCAATGAGTCTGAAGAGTAACAAAAATAAGCTGGAGACAAATCCAGTACAAAAGAATACTATCATACTACAAGCTACACTCCAGGGTCAACTGTCTCAGTTGGGATAAGTCCCTCTTGAGCCAGGGTCTCCGAATCTAAACCCACAACATCCTGGGGTCCATAATAGGTAGGGTACTCCTCAGTGTCATCTGGAAAAATATATCCAGTCAGGAAAGGAGCAGAGTACATCTCTAACAGCAGTTCTAATCCATGATAAAAACTATGTAACAGTAAATAGCTGTGGATAAAAAAGATGCACAAAATAGATACAAGAGATATATAGATAAATAAGGAAATACTGGAAAGAAATACAATAATAAACAATATGCCAATGAAACAATAATACTAATGACTAAGTGTGTGAGTACTAGCTTAACATGTGATCGGCTTGGGCAAGATACAATGCGGCCTGGCTAATCATACGTGCGGTGCATGATCAACACTATTCGCTTACCAATACTTTATTCAATAGGGATTTGATCACATATCTATACTAATACTCCCCACCCCCAACTGGTATAATAGATCCAACCACGGTATGCTATGGCACTAGATTCCCCAAGAAGATAGCTAGTCTCCCCGAGAATCGGTGTCTGTACATGTACAAGATAACCAATGAAACAATACTTGCACCATATACACCATATACCAAGGAATAACATCTCATGACGAGATCCGGATATACCAATCCGTGTAACCATAGTGTCGAGAGAAACATGTAAATCTACACTAGATACAACGAACATAGAGGATATCATAAATGAGAAACTATCAGAGAATGTACTCGCCTGAAATCTAAAGAACAGTCTCACAGATGTCTGACTCGGTGCCTCGAAGACCTAGATATGGAATACCACATTAAAACAAGGTCCCGGAAAGAGAACAAGTCAAACTAGTCAACTCCTAGGTCAATAAATAAATTCTAAGTCAAAGGTCAACTATGGTCAACTCTAAAGTCAACTAAAGTCAAACCAAGGTCAACCTCACAAGAAATCTATATAAATAATATAGAAATAAAATACAACAATTTAGGAATAAAAATTAGATCCCAAATCATACTCACACAAAGTATACTACTAAAACAAATAATATATACCCTAAAATAATATATATACAAACCAATATGTATACAAATAACATAATATATTATTACAAATATTATACAAAACACATATATACACATATATATATATACAATAATAATATATAAAATATAATTTAAAACTGTCAAAGCGTCACTGAAAACAGTGAACAAAACAAGATAAAATAAAAACAGGTTTAATAGTGACAGTCTTGACTGTCACTGAAAATTCGTCGCAGAAACTCCATATACAAAACTGCTGCTGTCACAGTTTGCTGACAGTTTCAAACTATCACAAAAAAACGTCGCTGAAAGGTTGCCGCTCAAAACTGCCGCAGCATTAATGACAGATCTGTCATTAATGCTGACCACTGTACAGCGGCAGCTGTTCAGACGAAATAATGACAGTTTCACTGTCATAGAAACCACTGTCACCAAAACAAATAAAAATATAAAAATATATATATATATATATATATATATATATATATATATATATATATATATATATATATATATAAATATATATATATGCAATAATAATCACAATACATATATATAAATAAATAATTATATACTTATATATATATGCACATATAAACTTATAATTAAATACTAATAGTTACAACACATGCACATATTAATGTTCATATTTTACATGGCTAGAAGCACGCCTAAAATATATACATTAATATACAAATAATTATATAATAATTATAAATAATATAATTACACAATTAAACACATAAATATATTTTATAAAACATTTATGTATAATTTATACTATTAACATAAGTACATATATAATTACATGCAAGAAAGCTACATATTATATTTGTACATCATATTAGCACACACAAAAATATATAGATCTATGCTACAATAATTACTATAATAAATACACAAAATAAATATATAATATCTATATATATTTACTAATTATAATTAAAGAATTTAAACCATACATAATTAGATCTATTCTAAAATCCACACAATTGGAGAGTATCACACCGTATTCCACTAGATCTAGGATACGCATGTGACACGAGTCCAACACACAACCAATTGTACCCCGAAGGATAAAAACAAATCACAAATAATATTTATGAATAAATCAAAGTGTCAAAAGTAGATCTATGTGTCCGTGTCAAAATACGACATGTTCAAAGCCCCGTGTCGGAGGGAAAACCCCCAAAATGACACGTATCACCAAATAGTTGGGATACGAACCACATGTACCAAATTATGGACACGACACTAGTCCCAAACACATAAGCTCATGTCCAATTGATCTATAGGATCAATTAATACACAAAAAAAAAATGTAAATTCGGAATTCCAACAAAATTAACACAAAAAGCACCATAACTTTCTCCATGGGTCTCCTATGAACACAAAACAAAGTCCTATGGGTAGTACATACATATAGGTTGATTTTACATGATTAAATCTCAGATTTAGAAGCTATTTAAATGAGAAAATCTGAATTATACCTATTGGGAGATGGATTCCCAATGAAACCTCCAATTGAGAAGAACTTGCTTCCAAATTGTAGATCCTTGCTCCTCTTTGTAGATCCTTGCTTCCTTCTTCTAGATCCTTGCTTTCTCCTTCTCTAATGGTGAATTGGGAAGAATTTGGAATGAATTTGGTAGGGAATTGGAATGGGAATGGAGGGAATTTGGGAGTAGAAATTCTAGATCTAGATTTGGAATGAGAATGAGAGGAGAGAGAAATTTCCCTCTTCTTTTAATAGGCCGGCCTTGCCCCTCTCCCAAGCAATTATAAAATGTCCAATGTACCCCTTGGGGCCTCTCATGAAGAAATAATTAAGGAAGGGAGCTTCTAGTCTAATCACTTAATTAATTTAATCCATCTCCTTAACTATGGGCTTTCTAAATGGGCCAAATCTAACTATTTAATTCATGTTGGTCCATGGGTCCAAACTACACTTGTTGGGTCCACTAAAATAAGTCCAAAAATAATAAATAACATCCAACAACAATTAAATAATACAACAAAAATTATTTACCATGCACAATATTTATTTAAATAGAAAATTACTAAAATACCCTTTTTCCTAAAATGTGGTAGTGACAACTTTCGAGCTACGACATAGTACTCGGGATGGATTGGTTGAGTAGGCACTATGCTAGTATCGATTATGGTGGAGGCAGAGTTTTGTTTTAGGCGCCAAGAGAGCCAGAGTTTTTGTTTGTCAGAGGACCAGCATAAAAGAGTGAAGGAGCCTTCTATGGAGCTATGGTGGAAGACCAGAAGCTGCCACATCCATTAATTACAGAGTATATGGACGTTTTTTCGGAGGAGTTATCGGGGTTGCCACCAGACCGAGATATGGAGTTTTCTATAGACTTGGTGCCAAGCGTAGAGCCAATATCACAACATGTCTATAGGATGAATAACAGCAAGCTGGCGGAGTTGAAGAAGCAGGTGGATAAGTTGCAGGACAAAGGCTTCATCTGGTCCAGTTCATCATCGTGGGGTGCTCCGATATTATTTGTACCAAAGAAGGATGGGACGGTACGTATGTGTATCGACTATAGGGCTCTCAACAACCTCACTATAAAGAATATATATTCGTTGCCTCAGATTGATGATCTGTTTGATCAGTTGAGCGGAGCGAAGGTATTCTCGAAAAAAGACTTGAGGTCGGGGTACCACCAGGTGAAAGTAAAAAAGGAAGACATTCCGAAGACAGCTTTTAGGACTCGGTATGGGCAGTTTGAATTCTTGGTGATGCCGTTTGGGTTGACCAATGCCCCTATTCATGAACCTGATGAATAAGTTGTTTCATCAGTACCTGGAATAATTTGTTGTGGTCTTCATTGATAAAATATTGATATATTTGAAGACCCCGGATGAGCATGAGAATCACCTGAGAATAGCTCTAGAGACTCTCAAGAAGGAGAAGCTATATGGCAAGCTTTTGAAGTATAATTTCTTCCTTGATAAGGTTGAATTCCTCGGGCATATAATTACAAGAGATGGGGTCTCAGTAGACCCAATGAAGATATCAGCAGTTGAGTTGTGGTCTACCCCGAGTTCAGTGGCAGAAATCAGGAGCTTTCTTGGATTTACAGGCTATTATCGGAGATTTGTTCAGGATTTTTCCAAGATTGCAGAGCCGATGACTAGTCTAACCAGGAAGGACGTGGAGTTCGTCTGGACTGAGGATTGTCAGGCTATTTTTGAGGAGATGAAGAAGAGGTTGACTTCAGCTCTAGTGTTGACATTGCCATCGGGAACAGAAGGATTTTCTATATATAGTGATGCTTTGGGTAAGGGTTTGGGTTATGTGTTGCAGTAGAACGGGAAGGTGATTGCCTATGCTTCCAGGCAATTACGCTTGCATGAGAAAAATTACCCTATCCATGACTTGGAGTTGGCCGCGGTTATTTTTGCTCTCAAGCTGTGGAAATACTACTTGTATGAAGAGCGGGTAGAGATCTTCACAGACCATAATAGCTTGAAGTATGTGTTTACACAGAAGGAGCTCAACATGAGGCAGAGGAGGTGGTTGAAGCTGATGAAGGACTTCGACATCTCGTTGCAGTATCATCTAGGGAAGGCCAACGTAGTCGCGGATGCCTTGAGCAGGTATCAAGTGGCTATGTACTTTATGAGGGACAGACACTTGTTAGTCGATCTGGATAGCTTGGGTATTAAGGTGTTAGTTCCTGGAGTTACGACACAGATATGGGTACTCCAGGTAAAATCAGAGTTGATGAACCAGACCAGAGCTGCATATTTCGAGGATGAGTCTTTTAGGAGCATCAGAGCGCAGGTCCGGATGGGATTGGTAGAGAATTTCAATATTGCAGAGGATGGACATTACAGCATGGTACCAGATTATGTGTGCCGAGTGGAGCTTTGCGCGAGGAGATTCTTCAGGAGACGTATCGATCTCAGTACTATATGCATCCGGGTGCCAACAAGATGTATAAAGACATGAGAGAGCATGTCTGGTGGTATGGTATGAAGCGGAAGGTGGCTATCTTCGTATCTAGATGCTTGGTATGCCAGCAGGTAATGGCAGAGATACAGAGGCCAGGTGGATTGCTTTAGCCTTTACCCATTCCAGAGTGGAAGTGGGAACATGTGATGATGGACTTTGTATCGGGACTTCTGTGTTCTCTAGGAGGTAAATATGCGATTTGGGTCATCATTGACAGGTTGACCAAATCGGCCCACTTTTTGCCATTTAAAGTAGATAATGTACGGAGAAGCTCGCAAAGATGTGTGTGTGTTAGATAGTCAGATTGCATGGAGTTACTGTGAGCATAGTCTTAGATCGGGATAGTCGCTTCACATCCCACTTCTGTAGGAGATTGCAGGCTAGCTTGGGCACCCAGCTCAAGTTTAGTACCGCATACCACCCCAGACAGACCGGCAGGCGGAGAAGACTATCCAGACTCTCGAGGATATGCTATGCACTTGTGTTTTGGACTTTAAGGGCTCTTGGGAGGATCATCTTCACTTGGTAGAGTTTGCTTATAACAACAGCTACTAGGCCAGTATCGAGATGTCACTATTTTAGGCGTTGTATGCATAGAGATACCGCACTCCATTATCTTGGGACGATATTGGTAAGAGAGCCTTATTGGGACCGGAGATGGTCATGGATGCAGCTGAGAAGGTGAAACTTATCAAAGATAGGCTTCGGGTGGCGCAGGACAGACAACGATATTAGGTCGATAGCCACCAGAGATCATTGGAGTTTGCGGTATAGATTTTATTTTGCTTGCGATGGCTTGTTATAGTTAGAGTGTTAAGGCTGTGTTTCGTGCTAGGTTGGCGATCTGGTGTTCTTGAGGATTTCTTCGACACGGGGCACGATTCACTTTGGTGGAGGCGGGAAGCTTAGTCCACGGTACATCGGACCCTTCGGTATTCTTGAGAGGGTCGGTATAGTAGCTTACAGACTAGACTTATCGCCTGTATTAGAGAGAGTGCATAACATGTTCCACGTGTCACAGCTGAGATGTTACGTAGCTGTCACGACCCGCACCCGGTATAGGGGCACGAGAGCGTGGGTACGTCCAGCCTACGCCGCAGCATCAGCGGTAGAACACTGTCTAGGTCATGATACTATCTAATCAATCTCACATGAATATCCAACTCCATAAGGAGACGCAGATATCACAATATAATATGGAATATACTCAATCACATAAGCTAAAGCACGATGAGATATTGAAGCAAGCAATGAAATATAAGACAAGTCTAAACAACAATAAATAATCTAACCTGCAATCAATAACATCCAAGTCTCCAAGTATGTCGGAACAAGTCTTCTATGTCACAGTCTGGAAAAAATATCCAGCCAGGATTGGAACAAAATACACCTCTAACAGCAGTTCCAGATATATTGACAAAAACTATAACACAGTGTAAAGAAATACAAGATAGATAGGAAATACTGGCAATAAGAAATACTGGAATAAAGAAATACTGGAATAAATGGAATATTGGAGCATGTCATCATCAAGGTACATCTAGCCATGAAATAGAAACATAAGTACACGCAAGAACAATGAACTGGTATATAAATGTGTACAAGAACAACAACTAGAACATGTAGAGATGCTAGATCAATATACTAGAGATGCATGTCAAGAATCATCTAACTAAGTGTGTGAAACATCAGTATATCATGTGATCTACTTGGAACTATATGACTCATTACATGGATTAACGATCATCCCCAACAGGTCAGGCTAACCGGAATGTAACAGCGATGAGGCATGTAAGAGTAAGGCTGCACCGACGTGAGATGTGGGTGAGCTAATGCTGCATGTAAGGGGTATGATCACATAACTACTAATATTTCCTCGTTTCCCCCAGCTAGCACGATGGATCCCAATCATGACTCCTCATGACAGGTCTCAATGATGCCAACTCGTGTAAAGAACAGTGTCAGAGTCATGTACGCTATACAACAAGAATTATAGAGATAATCAACATAATGAAAACTGTCAGAGAATGTACTCGCCTGGGGTCCTGCTGCTGGTAAAACCAATAACCTGATTCTGAAGTCTTGTCTGAACACTCCAACAATCCTATAGACATATCACATAATACAATATTGCATCAGATATTACACTAACACACAATAAAATGCACTGAACTCAGGGCCACGCTAGGTATGACACTGGTCAACTAGGGTCAAGTGTGCATCAATTGTACGGGTGTCGCATCTGTAATTGCAGTGCAAGACAGACAGTCAATGGTACGGTCTTGCCAGTACGTCAGTGTACAGGTGACAGTCTTGTTAACATGCTACGTAGTCACACTTGGGTAATTTAGGAGATAGACATAATATATATTATTATCTATCATAACCATTAATACTAACTAATTTTAATTATAATAGAAATATGCATTTAGATACTTAATATAGTTTATATTATATATATATATTTATATACGTACACATATAAATACTAATCAATTTATACCATGTACAGATATACATATATTAAACAGGTACTAGGGATGCACATACAATACGTATACATATTATATATATACTAGTTTGAGAAATACATTATATATATATATATATATACCAATATACACTTGAATATATACCAATACGTATGCTAATACATACATACATATATCCATACAAATACGTATACGCAATCACATGAAATAACAAAAAATATGGGCAGGAACGAACCTGTACGCGGGTACGACGATGATGACGATGGTGTTGACAATGAACGGGTAGTGATGTTGATGATGGAAGGGCTCGACAGGTGGTTCAGCGAGGTTGGCGACGAGGACGAAGAGGAGGATCGAAGGGGGACTGTCGGGACTCATCGAGTGCACCGGCTGCGGGAACTGGTCTTCGGCTCCGGCGAGGTCTCGGCTAGGCGAAGAAGAGGGAGGTGGCAGAGAGAAGGAGGTTTGGATGATAATGGTGGTGGTGAGATCCATGGTGTCGAGGACATAGAGCTCGGTGGCCAAGGAGGATGGAGTCGTGGGGAGTGGTTGTTGTCGAGGGGCTCGGGCTGCTCGGTGTAGTTGGGTCGACGAGGAGGAGGCTTCAGGCGATGGCGGCCGGGGACGTCGACGAGGGAGAGGGAAGGCTCGGGATCGAGGCGAGGCATCTCTGATGAGTGTCTCCGGTCGACTTCCGGCGGAGGACGAGACATGGACTGACTGGAAGGGAGGACGGTGGAGGAATAGATCTGGCGGCGGGGTCGTGTAGTAGAGGCGAGCACTGGGCTAAGGGATGAGCTCCGGTCGGGTTCAGTTGAACTCCGGCGAAGAAGAAGAGGAAGGGAGGAGATGGGTTGTCCGGCTACTGGATGAGTCGAAGGAGGGGACGTTCAGCAGGGAGTGGCCGCCGCTCGTCATCCGGTGGGGATCTGTACTCTGGCGAACGGATCTCGACAGGGGCTGGAAGAAGATGTGTTGGGAAGAAGAAGTCAGTTGAGAGCTTTTGGTGAAAGGAAAATAAGGAAAAATAAAGAAAAGGGAAAGGATTATTTATATGAGGTAGGGTGTAGGTGACCTAGAACTGGTTTGACTGGTCAACCCCTCTTGGGATTGGGCCTCTCATGTAGGATTTCAATGGGCCATGATTTGAATGGGTTCAAAATGAAGGGCTAGGGTTCAATTGGTTCAAGGTGTGGAGGGCCATGGTCTTAAGGAGGTGGATATTAAATTTCACACTCCTAAAATCATGGAAAAATACCAATGAAGAGGAAATAGGTTTATTCACGTATTGTGCTCAATGGGGTGGACACCTTAATGCACTTTTGCACAAAAGTGCCCAATAATTGGAAAATTGCACAAAAGTCAGAAAAGAAGGCATGCATGTCTAGGACAAGATTGTGAAATTTGTTGGAAGGCAATGGCTAGGGTAGCACTCCAAATATCGAAGCAACGGTAACGCGCAACAATGAAATAAAATTACGACAATATAAATATAATTAAATATCATGCAATATTTTATACATTAATCATGAAAAGACGAAAATACCCCTAATCCGAAATATGGGGGTGATAAGTCTACCCTCCTTAAAAGAATTTCGTCCTCGAAATTTAAGATCCTCAACAGTCGTATTTATTTATTATTTTATTTTCCATCAAAACTCAAATTTTTCAAACCCCATAATCATGAAGTAATCCCACATTGTTATTTCAAAACTTTCATAATTCTATAGATATCATATTTCTGAAAAATCCTCAAATTTAAAAAAACGAATTCCATTCGTATTACAATCTCCTCAAAATTTGATGTTAGTATTTCAATACCAAAAATTTAATATTCAATCCTCTAATTTTAAGTCCAATCAATGCACATTTATAAAATTTAAATCTCATCCAAAAGTTTGTATTCAAACACTAACCTATTAATCGTCTTACTCCTCAATTTTGACTAAATCACTATACCCAAAATTTACTATCCAATCCTTTAATTTAAATCCAATTTATGCATGTTCATAAAATTTAAATCCTCATTCCAAAATTTTAAATCGAATACTAACCTGTTAGTGATCTTAATCCTCGATCTCTTTTTCCACACCATACTCGATAATGTAATAGTTATGAAATCTTCAAATACCATATTCAATATAAGTTCATAACTTGCAGGCCAATGAATATAATGATAATCTCCTTAATTTCCTCAAATGTTAGTGATATTCCATCATACCACAATCTTCATAACAATTTATGACTTAACAAATTGTCAATTCTGTCATATTAAATTCTCCACTCTTTATTTAAATTAATGTTTATCCCCGATATTTAAAGTACCTTGTCTCTCTTTGTCAAATTATAACCTCTTCATAAATCTTCACTACGATCAATCCTCAACAAACAAAGTCTAAGAGTATCCTACCTATAGTCATACAACACGCAATACAACACGCAACCTAGATAAAATATGCAATCTAGATGAAACACGCATGGTCATAGTCTTTTTTTTTATGGTATTACAGTCTCTGTCGGGGTTTACTACTAACTATATTCTAGCAAGAAGATCTTTGATACAAGCTACGGTACCAAAGAATAAATCAATCAATCAACAGACGGAAAGGAACAGAAGGAAAGAAAAGAATACAGTCTTCTAACACATTACTTGGACATCTACAACCTCTATCATACACTTAACTCTGGCACATTTATTCACAAATACACATTTCTTATCCATCATAAAATTTTATCCTCAAAATAAAATTATCAAAATTTAACTTCTTGAACGATGTAAAATAAAATGCATATACTTCCTCAAAAGTTAAATACTCAATATCAAAATAAAATTTTTAATCACTTCCAAAATCTCTATAGCTTTGACTATGTTTATTGAATTGAATTTTAATCCTCAAAATTTTAATAACATAAAATCTTAACTCCTCAAAAATTCTTTAAAAATTGAAATTCATTTCCACTCTTCAAATTATAAATTTGAATCCACAAGTATACATATAAATACTCACAGTCTCTAATACTCAAGGTGCACACAAATACACCAATTATCTACAACCTTAACTGTGTACTAAAATTTGTACTACCCGGATTACTTGCACTATTACTCCCAATAATTTAAAGTTATCATCACACGTATTTTCTCCAATGATTTTCTATCTATATTAACTGATACACCAATCTAATTATCATCACACAAAGTAGTTACTGTCATTAGCACCTTGCTCAACTAATCCTCGATATAAAAATATTAGTACTCTTGGTATGGTAGTACTAGCTTCATCATTTAGATCATCTCATCACTTATTAGAACTCACGATAATTCGTACTAGTTATAACTTATATAATACACATGTTTCACTTCACTCTCAAGGGCGGACATATGGTTCCATATCTCGATTGATGTATATGCATATCTCTTAAACCTTTTACAGCCTGTTAAACTAATCTGTGATATATTTCACAACTTTCATTACCAATCTTCATATTTCTCTACTCATGGCATCTCATTAAAACCCTTTATGTATATACATTTCTTTACTCTTGATACACCCAGTATCAATCATCAAATTGAACATCATGTTCCATTAATCTTTAACATAATTCCTTGATACTTAATTGTTTACATAGATCATCCAATTACATAATTTAATGACTATCCATGACTGGCATGCTGATTTTGATACTTACTCTTGGAACCTTCACTGATACTCTTACTCCTCTTTCTATAATACCAATACTAATTATAATAACACCTATCATAGAACTATTGCTACAAGGTACTATGCTATGGGTATCTCTAGATTAACGCCTAATGCTCCCATGTCCAACTAAGAAACACTTACAAACTCACAAGTCACACTCAGTCAACACTAATATAAGACACAAACAAAATTGCAAGTCACTAATTATCATACTAACAAGGAATCCTCAAAGAAAAGGAGCTCAAAAGGAACTAGATAAGGACTGAAGGTGTCTTACTGTTTGTAAAGAAAAGAAGCGAGGGAACAAGTCATGTAATAACGAAAATAGATAAGTATTAAGATGAGACTTTAAGAACCATTTTAAGATACAACCTGATAATCATACACGTCTATCAGAAATCATGACACTCAGAATCCTCGCCACGCCAGTAAGCATAGATGCGATAAACGACAGGTTTCGTAACTAAGGTATGCAACTCTATAATTATGTCATCTAGAATCTTTGCCACGCCAATCGGTATGGCTGCGAGAAATTCTAAATTTCATAACTAAAGTATGTACATCCAAGTCAGGTTCCTACGTTCTCGTCACGACAGCTAATATGGCTGCGATAAACTCTAGGTTCCATAACCAAAGTAGACGTTTTACCTTTCTCACTGTCCTCATCAATATATGTCATCAGATGATACCATAAATTTTAGTCCGTAAAATTTATCTCAATATAAAATCAACTCAACAACGATACCAAGAATTAAATTTAACAACTGGTTAACAAGAATTAAGCTCAACAATGATACCGAGATTTTAATTTAATAACTGATCAACAAAAATCAAGTTCAATAACAACAAGCGAGAACGGATGGGACAAGGAAAAAGATTTAAATTGGAAATTATAATAAGATTCTCAAGGGTCATCCCAGGAATCTCTCAAGAATTTTGTGATTGAGTATCCTCTCTTGTCCTAGTATCCTATGTCCTATATTCTATAGCAGGCACGTAGTAGTACAACTAAGATGTCGCACTACTACGACATCGTACAAATTGCGAAGTCAGACCTGCATGGGCCACCACTAAAAACGTGTCACGACCCGCACCCGGTATAGGGGCACGAGAGCGTGGGTACGTCAAGCCTACGCCGCAGCATCGGCGGTAGAACGCAGTCTAGGTCATGATACTATATAATCAAGCTCACATGAATATCCAACTCCATAAGGAGACGCAGATATCACAATATAATATGGAATATACTCAATCATATAAGCTAAAGCACGATGAGATATCGAAGCAAGCAATAAAATACAAGACAAGTCTAAACAACAATAAATAATCTAACCTGCAATCAATAACATCCAAGTCTCCAAGTATGTCGGAACAAGTCTTCTATGTCACAGTCTGAAAAAAAATATCCAGTCAGGATTGGAACAAAATATACCTCTAACAGCAGTTCCAGATATATTGACAAAAACTATAACACAGTGTAAAGAAATACAAGACAGATAGGAAATACTGGCAATAAGAAATACTGGAATAAAGAAATACTGGAATAAATGGAATACTGGAGCATGTCATCATCAAGGTACATCTAGCCATGAAATAGAAACACAAGTACATGCAAGAACAATGAACTGGTATATAAATGTGTATAAGAACAACAACTAGAACATGTAGAGATGCTAGATTAATATACTAGAGATGCATGTCAAGAATCATCTAACTAAGTGTGTGAAACATCAGTATATCATGTGATCGGCTTGGGACTATATGACTCATTACATGGATTAACGATCATCCCCAACAGGTCAGGCTAACCGAAATATAACAGCGATGAGGCATGTAAGGGTAAGGCTGCACCGACGTGAGATGTGGGTGAGCTAATGCTGCATGTAAGGGGTATGATCACATAACTACTAATATTTCCCCGTTTTCCCCAGCTAGCACGATGGATCCCAATCACGACTCCTCGTGACAGGTCTCAATGATGCCAACTCGTGTAAAGAACAGTGTCAGAGTCATGTACGCTATACAACAAGAATTATAGAGATAATCAACATAATGGAAATTGTCAGAGAATGTACTCGCCTGGGGTCCTGCTGCTGGTAAAACCAATAACCTGATTCTGAAGTCTTGTCTGAACACTCCAACAATCCTATAGACATATCACATAATACAATATTGTATCAGACATTACACTAACACACAATAAAATGCACTAAACTCAGGGCCATGCTAGGTATGATACTGGTCAACTAGGGTCAAGTGTGCATCAATTGCACGGGTGTCACGTCTGTAATTGCAGTGCAAGACAGACAGTCAATGGTACGGTCTTGCCAGTACGTCAGTGTACAGGTGACAGTCTTGTTAACATGCTACGTAGTCACACTTGGGTAATTTAGGAGATAGACATATAATATATATTATTATCTATCATAACCATTAATACTAACTAATTATAATTATAATAGAAATATGCATTTAGATACTTAATATAGTTTATATTATATATATATATTTATATACGTACACATATAAATACTAATCAATTTATACCATGTACAGATATACATATATTAAACAGGTACTAGGGATGCACATACAATACGTATACATATTATATATATACTAGTTTGAGAAATATATTATATATATATATATATATATATACCAATATATACTTGAATATATACCAATATGTATGCTAATACATACATACATATATCCATACAAATATGTATACGCAATCACATGAAATAACGAAAAATACGGGCAGGAACGAACCTGCACGCGGGTACGACGATGATGACGATGGTGTTGACGATGAACAGGTAGTGATATTGATGATGACAGGGCTCGACAGGTGGTTCAGCGAGGTTGGCGACGAGGACGAAGAGGAGGGTCGAAGGGGGACTGCCGGGACTCGTCGAGTGCACCGACTGCGGGAACTGGTCTTCGGCTTCGGCGAGGTCTCGGCTAGGCGAAGGAGAGGGAGGTGGCAGAGAGAAGGAGGTCTGGATGATAATGGTGGTGGTGAGATCCATGGTGTCGAGGACATAGAGCTCGGTGGCCAAGGAGGATGGAGTCGTGGGGAGTTGTTGCTGTCGAGGGGCTCGGGCTGCTCGGTGTAGTTGGGTCGACGAAGAGGAGGCTTCAGGCGATGGCGGCCGGGGACGTCGACGAGGGAGAGGGAAGGCTCGGGATCGAGGCGAGGCATCTCTGATGAGTGTCTCCGGTCGGCTTCCGGCGGAGGATGAGACATGGACTGACTGGAAGGGAGGACGGCGGAGGAATAGATCTGGCGACGGGGTCGTGTAGTAGAGGCGAGCACTGGGCTAAGGGATGAGCTCCAGTCGGGTTCAGTTGAACTCCGGCGAAGAAGAAGAGGAAGGGAGGAGATGGGTTGTCCGGCTACTGGATGAGTCGAAGGAGGGGACGTTTAGCAGGGAGTGGCCGCCGCTCGTCGTCCTGTGGGGATCTGTACTCTGGTGAACGGATCTCGACAGGGGCGGGAAGAAGATGTGTTGGGAAGAAGAAGTCGGGTGAGAGCTTTTGGTGAAAGGAAAATAAGGAAAAATAAAGAAAAGGGAAAGGATTATTTATATGAGGTAGGGTGTAGGTGACCTAGAATTGGTTTGACTGGTCAACCCCTCTTGGGATTGGGCCTCTCATGTAGGATTTCAATGGGCCATGATTTGAATGGGTTCAAAATGAAGGGCTAGGGTTCAATTGGTTCAAGGTGTGGAGGGCCATGGTCTTAAGGAGGTGGATGTTAAATTTCACACTCCTAAAATCATGGAAAAATACCGATGAAGAGGAAATAGGTTTATTCACGTATTATGCTCAATGGGGTGGACACCTTAATGCACTTTTGCACAAAAGTGCCCAACAATTAGAAAATTGCACAAAAGTCAGAAAAGAAGGCATGCATGTCTAGGACAAGATTGTGAAATTTGTTGGAAGGCAATGGCTAGGGTAGCGCTCCAAATATCGAAGCAACGGTAACGCGCAACAATGAAATAAAATTACGAAAATATAAATATAATTAAATATCATGCAATATTTTATACATTAATCATGAAAAGACAAAAATACCCCTAATCCGAAATATGGGGGTGACAGTAGCAGATCCTAGTCATGTATTGGATTACTCTGAGATCGAGGTTGGTCCTACTCTCAGCTACCCAGAGCAGCCCGTGGAGATTCTAGATCGTAGGAAGAAGGTGTTGTGGAACCAGACGATTCCTTTGGTACGTGTTGCGTGGAGGCATCACTTGCTAGGAGAGAGTACCTGGGAGCTAGAGGCCGAGATGCGCGAGTGATATCCTTATCTGTTTGAGCCGTACGGTATAATTCTTTCTTGCTTGTATTGATTGCTTTTGGTAGTTAGTTTCTTTCTTAAATTTTAAGGACAAAATTTTTCTAAGGTGGGTAGGATTATCACCCTCACTTTTTCAACTAGGAGTAGTTTGATAATTTGGCATGGGTAAATAATTTTAGAAATAAATATTAATATTAGTGTGTTATAGTATTTATTTGATGATTGTATTAATTATTTAATTATTAGTGAGGTATAAATTATTAGTCACTTGTATTATTTATTTTTAGTTAGGAGGCTAGTCCAATAGTTAGAATCATCACTTATAAGCCCAATTAGACTTGTCATGACAACTAGTGAGCCTAACTTGGACCCAAGCCCATTAGACTATTCTCACTAATTAATTGAAAAGAATTAGCTTAATTAGAATTAGTTAGAAACTACCCAAAGAGCCCTCCCAAATTATTTCTCCATAATACATCATGGAGGGGTACATGTGACATTTATAAATGACTTGGGAAAGGGGGAAGGGGGTCGGTCACTACTAGAGGGGGCTCTCCTCTCTCTCTCCTCTCATTTACATTCATTTTAGATCTAGAAATTAGATCCCTAATTTTCTATATTTTCTCCATCAATTTTTCTCTCAATTCACTTCTATTCCCTCTTACTTTCACCATTAGAAGAGCTTTGGAGCTTAGAGAAGCAAGGAGCACAAGAAGGAGGAGCATTGGTGGAGAGATCATATTCGGATCGTGTCCAATTGTATTTTTATTGGGAATCCATCTCCCAATTTATAAATTCTGAATTCCTTATTCTAGCTCCCAAATCATGCATTTGACCATTAGGAATGACCCAATAGCATAGGGCTACCTATAGGAACAAGTTCTAGGCTAATTGGTGGTGTATTGTGTTTCCTACATGGTATTTTATGTGTATTTTGAGGAAAATACGAGATTGACACATCAATTGTGTGCCATGAGACCATTAGATCTAATTAGACTAGATCGGGGTTGTGGGACTAGGTACGTGTCCACAAATAGATACGTGTAGGCCGTATAATGGTATTTTGTGATACAGTGTGATACGAGGCTAATTTTGGGTGAAGTGTTAATTTTCTTTAATTCTCATTGTAGCAAGTTACTTTAGTTATATTATTATATAACTGATATATATATAAATGCTATTGGTGAGAGAACTTGAGATTTAGTTCTTTATTTGGACACGTATCACAAGTTTCTTAAGTATGCACACTAGGTATTCGACTAATTGCCACTAGTGCACATAGGTACATTAGTATATAGTGTATTTGTATATATATGTATCTGTGTGTGTGTGTGTGTGTGTGTGTGTGTGTGTGTGTTGATTTTAGTATATGTGTTGTGTATTATGTGACAGTGGGGGATCAATTCAGTGAAGGACATCTGAGATTGTGAGTATTATATTAAGTGTAGGTGTGTGTGTGTGTGTGTGCTTGTGGCACCCACATATGACTGATGTGTGCGTTGATCAGGGAGAGCATAACAGTGTGGGGGAAAGAGGGAAATGCATCCCTGCATACTTGATGCAACAGTTTGTAGGTAGTTATGTGCTCAGAGTTAAGGAGATACTACAGCAACACAGTAGTCTTGACAGCAACTTAAGTTGCACTGTCAATTGAAGAAACACAGCAGTGACCATGTATTAAAGGAGTTTCTCAAGTATGGGTGAATCGCTGTAAATAACAGCTGTAGGTAGTGGCAGTCCATAGGACACAGCAGCAATAGTAAGACCTGGGCTCGATTATACTGTCATGATGGTGTGTGAGGCTTGTGGTATTAGTGAATGCAAGGTGGGCTGTTCAGTTTACAGTTGGGGGGAACACTATTACTAATGCTCAAGTATCAGTTGTTAGTAATACTTGGTATTAGTCTTGATATTCAGTTTTAGGTGTTAGTGGGGAGAGAGTTGAGTATTGGTTTACAATGGATGTATTTAAGCATGGGAAGTGATACTGCTACCTGGAGATCGGAAATAAACGAGTATCAGTGAAGCTCAAGTCTGTCACCTTGGACTGTGACAGTGTGAAGGAAATAGATTGTGTAACAGTTAGATAGTACCAGAGTTTGGGGTAGTACTATAAGTGTTATCAGACCTGATACTAGGGTGGGATATACGTGCATATACACATATAATCAGTGAGTAGTAGGAGTACTATGCTCAGTGATGCCAGTCAGTGAGATGGACTTGAAGAGGGGGAAAACACTAATACAAGATGGGGCCAGGATGTGTAACTGGAAGTTTCCAGTGCCAGTGGAGTTTTGGGGATGTACGAGTGTATCAGTGCCCAGTACAGGGTTAGGGTATATGCTACCTCGAGTGTCCAGGTGAGTTAATAGTTTATTAGGTGCATTAGTGTTGGGACCTAGTGGTTTGTGAACACAAGTAGCAGTGGTGGTGGGGTAATACACAAAAGCAGGACACACTGAGGACTGTGCATAGGTATTGTGTTAGTTAAGTGTTCAATTGCTATTTGTCTAACAGGCAAACAACTGCAATTGATTTTGGGTATCAAAAGGATCTCAGGTATTGGTGAAGAGGTTGGATTGAGTATAAGCTAAGGGGATATTGGTTTTAGGTATCAATTATCAAAGTATAGGTAATAAATTGGTACCAAGGTATAGAATGAGTGTCAAGTGTCTTAGAGAGTGAGTTGTGAGGTTAGGTTATGAGGTATTTGTACTAAGTTAGATATTAAGTTAAACTAAGATATTACTAGATAATAGTGTATATGAATATGTATATATGTATATATATAGTATGGATTCCTAGTTAAGGTAATAGGGTACTAGTAGGATATAAGTCAAGGTATGGATTATATAGTTATATGATATCTAGTACATCTAGACATACTAGTATGACTTAGAAACCATAGAATTAGTATGGTGTTAGTTAATATGACCATGTAAACCAACTTTATGGGTATTTTAGAACTCTAATCAAGGTATTGACCCAGTTTGACTAGTATGACATAGAAACGGCCTAGAACATCATATTTAATGTATTTTAGCTCATTTATCACCTCTTAACACTATTTGACATGATATTTCCTAAATAGGATTGTGGGACAGCAGCTCGGATACCGAGTCATACATTTTGCTCAGGACTAGAGGCGAGTACATCTTTCTGTTAGTTTTTATTGCATGATGGTGTATACATCTCATGTTCTAGAACAGTATACTTGATTCTGACACAGTGGTTACACAGATTGGTACTATATGGATCCTGTCGGGAGATGTTATCCCCTCACCGTGTTCAGTGGGTACTCCTTCACATGTATTTCATCATATGTATCAGGTATTGATTATCGTGTACTTTGTGTTCACACACTGCTCGTGTTCAGTGTGCCTATATTCGTGTTCATAACGTATCGTGATTAGATTCATTGGTATTGGTTGGTGATGGGGGAGTAGGAGTTGGTTATGTGATCAAGCCTTAGTGTATTCGTGTACATATCGATGACATATCACACGTGTAATCGAGTTACCATATTATATTTGTGTTCAACCCAAACCGACCACATAATAAACTTGTACTCTATGGCACATTAGCTAGTTTTATCTATTTCCATTTCAATTATAGTTATTCATATTTTCTGTTCTTCATTCTAGTAAATTATTTGTTCACTCTAGTTTATTCCATTTCTTATGGCTATTTATCCTGTATTCTTTTCTATTATCTGTTATATATGTCGATTATGTATTTGGAACTGCTTTAAGAGGTATGTACTCACTCCAATCCTTACTGGATATATTTTTCAGATGATTGTCTTGTGGACCAGTATCCCACTTACTACGGGCCATAGGATAGCGTACCATTAGAGGATACTCCTTTAGAGTAGGAGGACCTAGTGCCAGATACTGAGGAGGCTTAGACTTATTGTTTAGACTTGTATTAGACTTTTATTGAGACGTTTGGCATGTATATATTATTGTGGACTTGTGATTGTATTATGATTCCTATTTCATCTTCTTTATTCCATATTGTGCTTTATCTTCCTTAGTTTGATATTGTAATTGAGTATGGATATTATTATCATGTCATAATATTTGTTCCTCCGTTTGGAGTGGAGATGACATTGTCAGGTACCTTATATATATTGTGTGAGATATTTAGTTAGTATTGTTGACCTAGACAGCGTTTTACCACCGATGATATGGCGTAGGCTGGGCGTTGCTTACTACTCGTGCCCTTATTTCGAGTGCGGGTCGTGACACCCTCCTCGAGCTGCACTAGATCCATCTGGCCGATAGTAACAGGAATAGTGCCCCTAAAAGTTAAGGACACAAGAATCAAACAAAGAACATGATAGATCAACGAATAAGCAGATATCGGATCAAGAATCAAGGATAGAGATAAATGACTAGGGATCAAGGAGAACTGTTTAGGATTGAGACATCTAGCAACAACAACCCCCACATATTTGTAAAAACCAGATTAAATATACTCAAACAGACATAATTCGCTCAGACAGATCTGCATGGGTCACCACTAAAACCATGTCACACCCCAGAACCATAATACTGGAAAGCGGGACTGACAAGGCCAGCTACGTATACTTAGAGCACTCTTGTACTCCGTATATACGGTGAAGCTGTAAGACATGAGGGGTCACTACTATAAACCAATATTCAAGCCTAGGTCCAATAAACCCTAGTATCTAAATCACAAAAACAATATGAATAATAACAAGATACAAGATCAAATGAAATATAATAGTAAAGTGTCCCAAACTATAATATACAGATGATCATGATGTTAGTAAACACAGAATGAATAAACTGATAGAATTTGACTCATACATGATCAACCCTAGGATATGTCAATCATGTTATTGCCCATAGGCTAACTGATCAAACCAAAACATGAGCTAAACACGTGCTCGGTGGATAAACGCCCACAAAAATATAATGTACATCAGGGTGAGAAAGTAAAAAAAATCCACTCAAGCGTTCTGGTGCTCCTGGTGGCTACCATCCTCAAAAAAATACGGAAGATCCTCCGGTACTGCTACTGGATCTGGCCATACAAAACCAGTGGGGTCAGACCCCCAAATAGCAAGTACCACAAAGGAAGTCAATCTAGGAACTTAAACCAACAACATAAGCAATACAAAAACTGAAAGTAAAGACTGAATGTAAAGATCTCAGGATAATAAAGATAATACTGTAAACCTACAATGAGATATATCCTGAACTGATGATCAATAGAGTAACAAGTACAGAAAATAAAAGTGTGATCATGTAAATCCTAGACTAACCATCATCCATAAATCACGGCAAATTATATAAGTATGGCTTGATACTTTTAACTAACTTAGGTTATCACAATCTTAATTACTAATAACTATAATGCAAAGCGATGCTAGAGTTCCTTCTGATCGCATGACCCTACAGTCCGTCCGGGATAACCATAAATATAATTAATTGGATACTCCTCAAGATACGCCTCAATATAAACCACTGGATACTCCTCAAGATAAAAGTATGAATAACTGGGACTGTATGCAATCTAGAAAAATCCCTACCCATGTACTTAGTGAATCTCTAGTTATAATCCCTAGCAGTTTCTTGTATGAATCTGGGTGTGACATTCTGCATAATCCATCCTAGACACAGACAAATAAAGTTCTAATAGTAATATAAACAGGTTTAATATACATTACACATACGGACTCATGTAAGTCACGACAACAATCAAGCCACGTGAAGCCAAGTAAAGCCAAGTGAAGCCATATCAATCGAGGTAAAGCCAAGTAAAGCCTTGTAAAACCAGGTAAAGCCATGTACAACTATGTGAAGCCATTTCCAACCAGAAGAAACCAAGTGAAGCCAAGTCAAGCCATGTCCGATGAAGTCATGCCAAGTCAAGTCCAGTCAATCATGTCATCACGTATAGCCGGACAAAGTTGGGTGAAATCGAGTAAAACCAAGTCAAGTCATCTGAAGCCATGTAAGTTCATATCCAAAATTAGGTCAAATCATCGCGTGTCCAAGCTAAAGCTAAAGCTAAAAGTTTCAACATAAAATCATGAAAAATTAAGAATTTCTAAAGAAAGAGCACGATCAGTATACCATCGGTACAGTCTAGTACATCGTCGGTACATCGTTCTAGGGATAGAAAAAATACAACAAGTTCTGAATTCCAACAAATCAGTATACCATTAATATACTATAGTATATCGTCGGTATGCTATTGCAAGTAGAAAAAAAGTTACTGGAAAATAAAGTTCCACAAATTTGTATACCGTCGGCACAGCCCAGTACGCCGTTGATATGCCGGCCAAGACAAATATCCTGAAGTCGGTCAACCAATGTCGGCAGGATCGGTATACCGTCGGTATGCCGATAGGGTTCATAGAAAATATCTACAAATCAAGTCGGTCTAATTCGGTATACTGTCGGTACACTGTAGTATACCGTCGGTATACCGGTTTCCAAGAATAAATATGGTTAAGTCAAGTCTAATTTCCAGGACCCAAATCAAACCTGAAAATTACCAGAACGAAGTCTAACAAGAAGTCAAGTATAGGGTAAGTCTCATATCACAATATGGACTAAACTTACGGTCACAACTCCGATACGTTTCCATTACCAAGTTACCAAAAAGGGACGGGACAAGATTCTACCAAAAATCAAAATCGAGAACGTCACTAGGCTAAAAATCACGATATGATCACTAATAGTAAAACAAGTCTAAACTAAAAAGCAATAATCAAAGCTCCAAGAAGTAAAATGACAGAAAGTAAAAGAAGTCCACAAAATCGGCAAGGTGTACTTGCCTAACGCAAACTCCCAGCCTAAACCTTCTAGTCCACCACCACAAAGGGTTCAGAAACCATACTCCAGGTCTTAAGACCACGCTTCCATGCTCAAGAGAGAAATGGAGAAGAGTGGAGAGAGAAAGAGAAAGAAAGAAATAAAATATCTTAACTACTATTTACACAGAAAATATCTCAAAAATATCTCAAAAGTGAAACAAATATTTGCCAGGCAGGTATACCGGTCAAGTAGTAAAGTTTTAATTTTTAGAATTTTTGAGCTTCCTCGAGGTCCAATAAAATGCAATAACTAGCACAAAATACATATTCGCAAAAAATATGAATACTATGAGACGAGTCTCACAGGCTTGATATGCAAATTCATGATGCATGACATATATGTGACTCGTATATAATCTTTGATGTTACTTGTTTATAGATTTATCTATGTTACTTGTTTATAGATTTATCTATGTACATGTTTGACTGGACTTATCACTTATTAGAGGTAGATTGGACGTGTCGTAGGCGCGACACAAGGAGTAGCACTAGGTAGGGAGGATAATAACTAGACAGAGGGGATAACCATAGCTTTTATTTATGTTAATATTGCTGCAACAGGGTATTTGGTCCACTGTACAGGTTCGCTGTCACGCCCCGATCTCCCATAGGATAATCGGCCATCCCCGCTAGGCGCGAATCACCACGCCAGCGCTCTCGTGGGAAGGCCATGATCCGAACCGGCGATAAGATATCTAAGCCACAGAGTCACACAGATATTCCGAGTGCAGCAGAATAAGAAATGAACAGGCGTGTATGATTACAAGTTCACAAAGTCATCAATAGCGAAAGCATTGAATAACACAAGTATAGAAGTATAACAAGCTCTTTATTGATATTTAACAAGTATTACAAGCGGCGCTAGGCCGAGATTACAAGTCGCTCAAGCCTCTCTCTCTCTCTCTCTGAAACGATAAAAGCGTGCCAAGTGGGGCTATATTTATGGAATGATACATAGGCGATGTTCCAATATTACGTCTTGTATATGTGCTTCAGTTTCGGACGCAACGCTCCAATGCTTCAGAGTGAACTGCATGCCTTAGCATGCACGAAGGAGGTTTTACACCGAATGAGGTTCTCCCGCACCCTGCAAATAATCTGGTGGGTTATCAGTACATGAATGCATTGGTGGGGAGGCTTCTTGCCCACTCGACAAATTCAAACATGATATAAAGGTTTCATGCACGATCTATTAAGTTATCTTTCTATTCTTGCCTTAGGATCAGTTTCATAGCATAATAAAAATCCTATCTCGTGTGGCAATGTGCCGTGCGATATAAGAGTAACACGGCGAGACTTACCAACTTATCATTTGTCCTTCCATGTCCAAGGCAAACCAAGTTAAACCAAGCACGAGCATATATAATAAAATCTAGGGCAATAAGATAAGCAAACATTAGTGTCATAAGCGAGGTGTTGTTTCAGGTGCACGAGTTATACTGATTATCCAGAAGTGTTACAGAAGATGTTCAAGTATTCAAATATGTACAAGTATTATACTCATATCCATTCAGGTGGTTCTGATTACTGGATGCGATACAATAACTCATATGTGGATTGTCGCTAAGCGAGGAGGACTTATCTATATGAACAAGAGTCGTCGGCATAGCCATAAAGGACAAGTTATAGTCATTGACGAGGATGGAATGCAACAAAAAGTACGTGAGGTGCTATAAACCATCCCATCCAGCATATGAGACTATCAGCCTTTGAGCAGGAATGGCACAACATTAGCAGAGACACCATCCTTCTCGCATATGAAAGGCTGCTACATAAATTCTATCCAGATCAGATCGGCCCCGGTGCACCGGAGACCGTCCGTGGAATGGGATTCAAGAATCCCCCTTGTTTCCAAGTTGTCCTCGATATTCAAGTCTTGGGTCTTCAAGATTCATAACTTGACATGATAATCCTTGATTCTTTTTTTGAACGAGTATTGCTCTACAAGCTGTAATTGTTGCTTTATTTGACATGATTCTCGTTCAGAGTTAAACTTGACTTGATGTATTTTCTTGGTTTGGAAACTGCCTTGGCGACCTAACGGTCCCGGATACTTGTAGGTTCATATTGCATAGAAGAACTATTTGATAGTCTTCTGGCTAACTAGATGCATGTCCGATACAGATAGTATTACTTAATTGTGGCATAAATTCGTGTGGCAAGTATTAAAATAAGGCAAAAAGTGCAAACTACAATGTAAGCAGGCAAGCATGCATTTATATGGTATATAATTATTTATGTTGGTAAGGTCTATGTGGTAATGCGAGGAGTGCAACCGTACAGGGATATACCGAGCGACATAATCTAGGGGCGTACAGTGTAAACAAGTGAAGCAGTATACTACGAAGAGTATACAACGATATACTAGAGGCATAGCGGGGTCTACTTGCACGAAGCAAAGGTAGCATGCGAGGGTACAAGTTATAAGCCAAATTTTATTTTTATGTTCTAACACAAGCAATACAAGTTGGGATTATTCCTTTAGCTAGGTGCGTTATATTTTTAATTAGCATGTAGAGGGTGATTCACCTAGCGACTAGCATGTATCATCCATATTTTAAGTATGTTGGCTAAGAAAATACATGTTCATCGTAGCCACCCACCTTAGCGATGATTTACCTTGGTCGAGCGATACTCCGAGCGAGCCTTTAAAAGTATAAGTCTGAACTCCTGAAGGGCCAAGTCTGGAATCCTTTGCCTCAAACGAGTCTTCTTGCTGAGCAAAGCGGGTCAGGTCGTTGCACTTGTGTCATTTGAGTCGGCTGTCCACTTGAACGGAAAGGGTCGTTACATTATACACCACTCAGAAAAAATCTCGTCCTTGAGACTTCCTGAGCTCAAACCGGCCTATCGCACTATCGAATCTATCTCAAGCATAACAATCGGTATCACTAGATCCGTTCAAACATAATTTCTTAGTCGTTCCTTATACCGTGTCACGTATATATTGGGTCGGTCTTATTGAATGACTCTATCATTCAATCCATGCTCTGACTAGGTCTCAACTCTGCCTTAGCGCGGAATATATAACTTAACGCGGGGTACGGTACTATCCATCTTGGATGATAATCAAGGGCTGAGGCAAACTTATACAAATTTTTATACTCGTCAATGCGAATCTATCATATTCACTTGTACTAGCATTCGAGATCAGCATATCGTGAGTTTGGATCGTGCATATATTCAAAGCGTACCTCAAACATATGCATGTCAACCAACTTAGCGATAGTGAAGTCTTTGTACTCGAGTTCAACATATCATTGAGTCTTGGATCATGCACACGTTCAAGGCATCCCTTAAACATATGCATTCAACCAAACTTAGCGATAGTGAAATCGGACAAGGTACTTGCAAAAATCTTAAGGGTTCTCGTCTTATAAATCATAAGGATACTTCTGATAGGGTCAATAAAATTCTAAGTCATTTTCATTCCAACCAAGAATCAAGCATTGCACTACCGTTAAGTACGATCTATCTGATCAACCGACTAGCATCTATGTCCTATCGTATATTCTGTTTGTGTCAAACATAGCACACACTTAACGTTCCAAGTCTAACACTAAGTCTTGCTGCCCCAGTTCTATGGCTTGTTCAAGTAGTATGCTAAAGTCGGTCACACAAGTTCTTTCACTCGGCACAGGGTCATCTGCTTAATTACTAGGTCAACTAACAAGGTCATAGGTACAAGTTCAAGCACATGATTCATCGTACAAATTTGTCGCACGATGCTCGCCCCAATTCCTAAGAACAAACCATTGTCCATTTGTACGGGATATTCTACCCAAGCTTATTTTACTCAGATTTTTAAACATCGAGCATGAATCATCCTACACACATTAACACATTTGTTTGTACATGGTTTGATTCCTTTCAGGCAATCCATAATATATCCAAGTTACAGGACAAGCCTAGCAATTCGCATAGTCTATCTCCTTAAGCATGTTTGATAGAACACATTTGTCCATTTCTAAGTCTAGACCACTAAGCCATGATTCAGTTCTAAACCTTTGATTATAATTCCAAGTCGTCCAACATGATTTATGTATCCGTTCACGAAACCATCAAGCATGACTTACTCCAGGTTCTAGACTAACTCATCCTTGAAATGCTTCTGATTCACTTGCCTTACCAAATTTATCTTATCGTGTCGAACCACAAGTCAAGACAATCCATCAGTTGTCACGCTCTGGTCTCTCGCAAGTTTGATCATCCTCGCTGGACGTGAGATCTCCATGCTAATGCTCCCGCTGGATAATCTTTCTAATTCGGGCATGACATATGTACGAGCATAGAGTTACGCTCGCACAAGACAAGAACATCGAATGTTATGGTTATCTTCGAAATGATCGAGACACCTTATTATTCTACCTTGCTCCATCCAAGTTATATATATTTTTCTAAGTCATGTTCGTTCATGCCGTGATTATAATTCGTCTGGCAGAATCATCCAACTTAAATGTTATCGTTTGATCATTCCATAGTCTACTTCTAGCATTTATCAAACAACTGAGTTTAAATATTCAAGCCAAAGTCTATCCACTTTTGATACATTTTATTTTATCGAGTTCGTTTGAATAATTATCGAGCATATTCCAGTGAGTTCGATTATCCCTGCCGAACATCAAATCATCACGCCAGTGCTCCCGCAAGATAATCTTTCTCACGGGGACTGATTGTCGAGAGTTATCTTTCGAACTAGATTTAAAGATCGTTCTTCCAATCTCCCAATCAAATCTATTATCTCTTACCTCTTTCATCGAACCACAATATTCATTCTCGGGCTAACTTATATTCGAGCGATATTCTACTCAAGTTCAATCCGTTTAATTCAATTTGAAATCGCTCGCACGATCCATCAAGTTTTCACCAAGTTTCTTTGACCAAGATATTGATTTCCATTTCCTTGAATCCCTATTCGATATAAGCATTATCACTTGTTCAAGATATTTCCAAATCGTTCAATCCAACTATCGTACGAGACCTATGAACTCGTTTGAACATTTCCAAAATGAACCATACACCACTCAGGAATCGAGTCACCCAATTAAATCCTCTATCGTGTTCGCATCTAACTAGCATATTCAACAAGTTATTCCTTAGAATTCCTGCATGATACCTATCATCGCCTAATAAATCTTAGTCTCGTATATATCCTATTCATAGTCATCCAAGTAAACCATATCTGATTGTACCTGTCGACATAAAATATCGTTCGAGCTATTTCCCAAAATTCAAGCATGATTCTCTATATTCTCCTTAGCGATAATCTGATAATGTTTCTATCGGTTGTCATTCTAAGTCTGACTTGTCCTTATCTGAACGATATCCCAATCTTGCCTGCAAACTAGCTTGCACCAAAAGGGTCTTGGTGCGCGATACTCAAGATAACTTAGCCGAAAGGCTGTGCATAGCTAATCATCCGAACGATATTCTATTTCACACACTAACCAGCTGGATAATCATGTATAGGTATTTGGGTTCGCACATAACTTGCAAATTCTAGCACGAGCCTATTCCCATAAAGTCTAACACTGGTTGAAACGAGGGTTTTTGCATTCCTATCCAGGTAAAGCAATCATATCATTCACATGCAACTTTTTAAACTTATTTAGACTTATTGTATGGAATATCCCATCGGGTCAACAAGAGAGAGTGTATGCACAGTACCAACAAACGAGCTTTTAAAACTAAGAAAATTGATACGAAGTCCAAAGGCGTAAAGCCATGCTCTGATACCAATATGTCACGCCCCGATCTCCCGCAGGATAATCGCCCATCCCCGCTAGGAGCGAATCACCGTGCCGGCGCTCCCACGGGACGATCTTTTCCATCTAGACGTGATGCCGCACGAGAGTAAGCTACGCTCGTGTAAGGTCATGATCTGAACATGCGATAAAATATCCAAGCCACAAAGTCGCACAGATAGTCCAAGTGCAGCGGAATAAAAAATGAACAGGTGATTGGTAATATGTTCACAGAGTCGTCAATAGCGGAAGCATTGAATAACAAAAGTATAGAAGTATAACAAGCTCTTTATTGATATTGAACAAGTATTACAAGCGGCACTAGGCCAAGATTACAAGTCGCTCAAGCCTCTCTCTCTTTGAAATGATAAAAGTGTGCCAAGTGGCTATATTTGTGGAATGATACATAGGCGATGTTCCAACATTACGTCTTGTATATATGCTTCAGTTCCGGACGCAACGGTCCAAGGTTTCAGAGCAAACTCCACGCCTTAGCACGCACGAAGGGGGTTTTCACACCGAATGAGATTCTCCCGTATACTGCAAGCAATCTGGTGGGTTATCAGTACATGAATGCACTAGTGGAAAGGCTTCTCACTCGCTCGACAAATCCAAATACGTTATAAAGGTTCTGTGCACCATCTATTAAGTTATCTTTCTATTCTTGCCTTAGGATCAGTTTCATGGCATAATAAAAAGCCTATCTCCTATGGCAATGCGTCGTCCGATATAAGAGTAACATGGAGAGACTTACCAACTTACCTTTTGCCCTTTCCTATCTAAGGCAAACCAAGTTAAACCAAGCAAGTGCATATATAATAAAATTCATGGCAATAGCATAAGCAAACATCAGTGTAATGAGCGAGATGTTATTTCAGGTGCACGAGTTACACAGATTATCCAGAAGTGTTGCAGAAGATATTCAAGTGTTCAAATATGTACAAGTATTATACTCATATCCGTTCAAGTGATTTTGTTTACTGGATATGATGTAATAACTCGCACGCGGATTGCCGCTAAGCAAGGATGACTTATCTATATGAACATGAGTCGTTGGCATAGCTATAAAGGATGAGTTATAGTCATTGACGAGGATGTAATACAATAAAAAGCACGTGAGGCACTATAAACCATCCCGTCCAGCACATGAGACTATCAACCTATGAGTAGGAATGGCGCAGTGTTAGCGAAGATGTCATCATGCTCGTACATGAAAGGCTGCTACGTAATTTCCATCCAGATCGGATCGGCCCCGGTGCCCCAAAGACCGTCCGTGGAACGGGATTCGAGAATCCCCCTTGTTTCTAAGTTATCCGCGACATGCAAGTCTTGGGTCTTCCAGATTTATAACTTGACATGATAATCCTTGATTCTTGTTCTGAACAAGCATTGCTCCACGAGCTGTGATTCTTACTTTACTTGACATGATTCTCGTTCAGAGTTAAAACTTGACTTGATGTATTCTCCTGGTTCGGGAATTGCCTTGGCGACCTAACGGTCCTGGATACTTGTAGGTTCATATTGCATAGAAGAACTATTTGATAGTCTTCTGACTAACTAGATGCATGCAAGATATGGATAATATTACTTATTGTGGCATAAATTCGTGTGGCAAGCATTGAAACGAGACAACAAGTGCAATCTACAATGTAAGCAGGCAAGCATGCATTTATATGGAACATAATCATTTACATTGACACAGTCTATGTGGTAGTGCGAGGAGTGTAACCGTATATGGACATACCGAGCGACATAATATAGGGGCGTGCAGTGTAAATAAGTGAAGTAGTGCACTACGAAGAGTATACAACGATCTACTCGAGGCATAGCAGGGTCTACTTGCACGAAGCAAAGGTAACATGTGAGGGTCCAAGTTATAAGCCAAATTTCATTTTCATGTTCTAACACAAGCAATACAAGTTAGGATTATTCTCTTAGCTATGTCATGCCCCAGTCCCAAAAATACGTAGGACTAGGACACATAAGCATGCCAGCCGTATGAATATGTCACTCCAATATATGGAAACCATAACACACATACGCTGTAATATGAATAACAATTCACAAGTGGTAAACATATATATATCTCAGAGCCTAACTAAATCTCATCCACAAAATTCATATATAAATAAATGACTAGTATCTATGAACTAGATATCCATATGAGGTATCTCAAGATGACAGTCGGATGGAAACAAATCCACTGCCAAACCAGGATAGAGAATAAACAAGACAAATAATATAAATATAACCTCTAGCGATCACGAGACTCGAAGAGAAGACCTCTCGTAATATAAGTAGCCAGTCCGGATCTGCGCTCCTACAAATGCTCATAAATAATACACCTGGAAAGGGACCAGGTCCTCAGAGGGACATTACAAAATACATAAAAGCATGCCATAAAGTAAATACTATAAAAACTCAAGGGTGAACTAACCATCTAAGTGAAATGCAACTTGAGGACAACTTTGAGAGTATAGGAAAGTGTAAGCTAGACATATGCTGACGTAATTCACCAATCGTGACAACTGGCTAGTATATGTCACATATGTCCCCATAGGAGGACACTCAGTAATAACGTCCATCTCCGAAGAGCATGGCATCAGTATAATATATCTTCCATATCGCTTCGAAGAACGTGGCATCAGTATAATATAACGTCCATATCACCCCGAAGAGTGTGGCATCAGTGTAGTATATATCGTCTATATCACTCCGTCGAATGTGGCATCAGTGTAAAGGAAGTAGGGTATCCCATACGCCTACTAGTCGTCCTTCCCGCCCAATGATCTAAGCATGTCGTATCCACAACACGCCTTAGCTACTACGCCGCGACGTCGTAACTCTGGCTCATAGTCTATCGTTAGAACAATAGCCCAACCTTACAACCAAACAAGGACAAGGATTGGACCCTCGTACCACGATAGTCTATGCTCCGCCTACTAATAACTACTAAGTCTTCTAACATGCATCACTATTAGCAGTTATACCCTATCCGCCGCACGTCTACACGTACAGGTGGCCAACCACATACGCAAGTCCGTGCCCTACATGAGACTCACAACACATGTAAGAAATGTGTCAAGGCCTGGGAGTCATACCAATAACTCTACAACTTTAGGTGGGTCTACTAGATACTAGGTCAGACAATGTCCTAACGTCAATGCCTCCGTTGACTGCACCCGAGTCTCTCTCGGACGTGCACAATTATATAATCTAAAACAATAAACATGCAACTAACAATATAGCTGAATTTAAACAGTACAACAAATGCAAGGTATACTTGCCTGGCAAGAGAGCTGAGAGTGTAATATCCAGATGTCCAACACACAGGATCAGAAGCTATGGCCTCAGAACAAATATCTCTGGATGCTGAAATAAATATCACCAACGTTCCCAGAATAAGCAAAATAGCTAGAAAGCACTCCCATTTCGTCCAATTTGGACACAGGGTCAAAACAGTAATTTTGGGTCAAAGCGGGTTCCACATGTGGGCCACTTTGTACCGAGAAGCGTGCCAAAGGTAAAGGTCTCTAAATAGGATAAATTACAGGTCAAATCAATTCTAAATGTCAATGCGAACTCAACGGTACTTCCAATTTTGGATTCCGGCGAGCCGAACACAAATTCGCCCAAAAAGTCAACCGTGGTGCCAACCAATAAGCGACGGGGTCAACTATCTCTGAATTACGTGAAAATTGGGTCACAGGACCAGCGCATTACCACGAGTCCAATGGCATAAGTTTCGTAGCAATCTGACGAGCGTGCACAAAATGCGCACGACTTTCGCAAAAGTTGTGACACGGGGATTGTCCGCGGATACGGGCTGATTCCGACGCGCACACATGTCCGAATCAGTTTTCGCAAACTCTCATGTATTCGAGTATACTGCGCGCATGGTTAGGTACACTTGGTACACAGTGGGGCGGTCCCGTTTGGCAGAGCGCGCTCCGTTTCACAACTTTTGGAAATCTAGAAAAGTGTATTTTTGGGGTTTTTCAACGAATTTAATTCTCCATACAGCAGTTAATAATTTAATGTTAACTAACAAAAATTTAACTAGGTCAAGTGGTCTTCGTACACCAACAGGAAAAATCAGTTTCTGATCCCTGTGGTGGGAGATACGAATCCGAGAACAGGGATAGTTGCAACAGATTTTTCTAAGATTTAAATGTCAGGGTTTTTCTCGACTTGGCGTCAATTTTTACCTAGGTTTGTGCGCGGTTCGAGATAAACTAACATACAAATATGGAAGGGGGATAGGTGAGGATCATACCGGCGAAGACGGGGTCGAGTTTGGTCGAGCAGGGGCGCAGAAAACAGAGCTTGAACACAGGTACGTTGTTCGATCAATTTCTGTCTCGCGCGCGCGTTGTCGCGGTGGGCGGTCGACCGGGGTCGGGTTCCGGGCAGCTGGATGGCTGTCAGACTGCGGTGGTGGCGGCGCTCATGTCTATATGAGAAGGAGAAGAATTAGGGTTAGGGTTTGGTCTTTGGTATTATATAGAGAGAGGGAGAGAGAGATCGCGATAAGGAGGCGTTTTTGTTCCGTGCGGGTGGGGGATGTTGACAGCAGCCGTTGCTACCACTACTTGGTTTCCTTGTGGTTAATGGGTAGTAGTCACACGGGTTGTTGGGTTTAAGAGGCAGCGGGTTTTGGGGTTTTTATTGGGTTTGCGATTCATTAAGAATCTAATTTCTTTTTCTTTCTTTTTCTTATTCTTTTATTTTTCTATTTCTATTTAAAACTTATATATATATATATATATATATATATATATATATATATATATATATATATATATATATATATATATATATATATATATATACAAATATAAACTTAAAAATTTTAGAAATTATATTAGTGCATATAATAAACCTACTCAGCTGTCCATAGGGTCCCTTACATGGAATAAATTAAAAAAAATTTATAATGGCTCCATAAATTCCCTAAATACACAAACACCTAAAATAAAAATTAAATAAATTCTATTTATCCTAATTTGCTCATAAATACTACAATTAAATTAATAATTAAAAAATAAATACGGGTTTTAGAATTTAGGGGTTTTACATTCTACCCAACTTATAAAAATTTCGTCCTCGAAATTAAAACTATGTCGCGGTAGAAAGTCAAGGTTGGTTTAAGATTTGCATTGTTTAAAATGCAAGGCTAGGTTTAAATGAGGGGGCGATGTTGCGCGTTGCACATTCCAAAAAAATCATGGAGATAAATTATATGAATGAAAAATAGGTTTTTTTATGTGTTATCCAATGGTGTGGGCACCCCAATGCACTTTTGCATAAAAATGCCCAACAATTGGAAAATCGAACAAGATAGAAATTGGGTTAATACGAGACGGGTCAAGATTGTGTCTCCAATTTAAATTAGAACGCACAAGGATACAAGTTGGAATTAATTTAGAATTAAATACAAACGTCTGCGACGAATATTGTGCGACTAAATTGTAGTACAAGGGAGCTCAATTATAAGTTACACAAAGGTCAGAATAGAAGGCGATGACTAGTGAAGTGCTCCAATTATCGATGCAACGGTATGGTACTCTAAGTGATCTAATTATTGCAAAAATCTAAATAAAATGCTGTGTCCTATTTCCAATTGGATACCAACTAGCCCTAGTTTCTCCATCTAACCAAGTAGGCTTAATTTTGGGGTGAGGGATTTTACAATCTACTCAACTTAAAATAATTTCATCCTCGAAATTTAAAATACGGCATAATTTGTTAATTCCTTCACATTCGCATATGAAGCAAGTCAATCGCAATCTCTTCCAAAAATTTAAAATATATTCTAATCCATCGCAATCACTTGTGAAATTAAGGTAACCTCTGTTTAATCAAAATATTGTAATCTTTTCTCGATAGTCATATCCAATTTTTTTAGCTAGATCTATACGACATCTCCAAGTTTTAAATAGTCAACATCAATTTTCACATCACGATCTCCAACTATCATAATCTCCTTTAAGAAAAATAATTCTAATCCAATATTATTCCTATTTTGCCCTATGAATTTTTGTATCCTTCAAATTTTTAAATTCAATTCACATCCTCAATATTTCCAATAGGTAATCCAGCAATCAGAATTTAGCTTTTAATTCGAATCCTCAATTTTTTTTTTTAAAATTTTATCTACTTCACCAATTGTTCAAGCCTAGAATTTTATATTTATCCTCAAGGTTTAAATCATTGATTCAATCTTCAAAATTCAAACTTTATATCATGTGCTCAAGGTATAAATATTTGGTCCTCACTATCAAGATTTTAAAATTTATTAAATCTTCATCCTCTAACTCCTTCTAAAATTCTCCATATTTAAAATGGCTTAATCTCTTAATCTAATCCTACTTGATCACAATCTAAAAGAATTTAACCTCAAATTAGTAATGCGACTTCTACCTAACTTAGAATTTACTCATCTATCATATAAGGCTATACACTTAAGAAAAATATTCCTCAACTTATTTAGTCATGCTATTCGATCCTCAAAAGTTTGAACACCAATCATTTTACCTTTGATATGTCCTTAATTTTACTAATCATGTTACTCAATCCTCAAAACTTTAACACCAAATATATCACATATGATATGCCCTTATTTACAAAAGAATAATCCTCAAGTATGTGATCGGCCTATGGGATATATCTAGTACTATCTGTATATCAAACTTATACTAAGCACGAAGTTTCGTCTCTCTAAAATAAGGGAAGATGGATAACAATAATAAGGAGCTCAAGGGGGAGGTAGTAGAATAGAAGTATGGGGGATCAAGGCATTTAAGGAGTTCAAAAAGAATTATCAAGGCAATTGTGGATTGAAATCCTATTTGGTAATTTCTTATTCACATGCTCGTATCAGTACAGTTATGTAACTGCTACGATATGCTCAGGCATATCTAGAGGGCAAGTACATTCGTCTACTAGACACTACATATCTCAATCCACATAAAGTAGTTATACGAAGGGCGAACCAAGCGCACTAAGTTAGCTAGACCTTAATATACTGATTCTGAAATGTATTAGTGTATGCATCCACTAATACATATGTTGTGAACAAGCTCGATAAAGTAATAAGCTTGCAAAACTAGGCCATAAAATAGCAGCATAAGTCAAGGTAGTATATAAAATATAAATGCGCTAGATCATGATGAAATAAGGTACAATGATTTAAGTTCACAAAATAAAACAAAAATAAGACTCTACAGTCCATACAGTCGTAGTACTAACACCTTGTCTAAGCTGCTAGTCGACAAAATAGGTGTGTGGGCCTTTAAGTTCTACCATCAGAATAAACACTATTGTCTTAGGCAAGCATATAGTTAATGTCATTCAATTATACTATAATAATATGTCAAGAGGACTATGTGTCACTAGATTTTGGGGCATACTACCCAACTTAAAATAATTATCTAATACTGTGATAGTCTTAAGGGGGTTCTACAAAATAATATTGTCCTTGCAAATAAAGCATAACCCTTATTGGGGTTTACAAGAAAATTATCCTATTGTATTATATAGGTAATGGTCACCTTAAGTTTTTAATCATAGTGCTCATAGAACAAGTGTCAATAGTTAGAATGGAAGAGCTACTGGTTCTTAAGTGAAAAGAGGATATACCTATATTAGGTTATGGATACGAATTACGTGATTTAAAACTAAGGGTAATCATCCAGTTACAATCTACCAGAATAACTCAAACTATCAAATTTTAACTATCAAGCACAACTTTTTAAAGTTTTAACATTATAACTATAATCCTAACAAACTATGTTTCCTTATCATAAAAGAATTTACTTGGCCTATAATCAGAAGGGTTAGGTGGCACGAGTTGGAAGATGAAGAAAAGAAGAAAATGATTAGTCGCTGCACAGATAGCTAGCGTTAAGTTTTCCGAAGAGCAAGATATGCACTTAAAATAGAGGGACTCTAGATGATATCATGGTTTCTTAAGGGGAAGGTAATATGCTACTCTCTGTGCTCAAGGTATGATCGAAGAAATACTATATTCATTCCTCTCGGCTTCCTAGGGTACTGTCTGCTAATATCCAGACAAGAATATAAAGGTATAGTTCTATAATACTATCTCACTATAAAAGCTAGGGTTGGTCCTAATATTCCATCTTGGATTTCTATTGGTTCCTTAATGCTAGGGTAAAACAGTATGGTCAACTTTCTAACTAACTCTAGTAGTGTCCATGCTACTCTCAAGTCTCCATAATTATATCAAGGGTTAATGGTAAACCAAAATATAGATGAGGGATTCTAGGGTTCACTAGATTTTCTAAACTTAGTGAGGTGTCAATGTCTAGTTGTATTCTCAGTAGGTGTGTTACCCTAATTATTATCCTATTAACAGGGATTCCTATATTCTAGCAGGGGATATACTCAAGGAACTATTAGGGAAGCACATGAATCAAGCAGGATGCAATTATGTAAATAAAATAGACTAGAAGGAAGATAAATTATAGTCAATTATGGATGAGATCCTATACTCTAATCCTATTTACAGGCTTGCTCGGTACAGTAATATAACCGAGACAATACGCTCTTGACCTACATGGGCCACCACTAAAAACAAGTCACGCCCCGATCCCAAAAATACGTAGGACTAGGACACGTAAGCATGCCAGCCGTATGAATATGGCACTCCAATATATGGAAACCATAACACACATACGCTGTACTATGAATAACAATTCACAAGTGGTAAATATATATATATATATCTCAGAGCCTAACTAAATCTTATCCACATAATTCATATATAAATAAATGACTAGTATCTATGAACTAGATATCCATATGAGGTATCTCAAGATGACAGTCGGATGGAAATAAATCCACTGCCGAACCAGGATAGAGAATAAACAAGACAAATAATATAAATACAACCTCTAGCGATCACGAGGCTCGAAGAGAAGACCTCTCGCAATATAAGTAGCCAGTCCGAATCTGCGCTCCTGCAAATGCTCATAAACAATACACCTAGAAAGGGACCAGGTCCTCAAAGGGACATAACAAAATACATAAAAGTATGCCATAAAGTAAATACTGTAAAAACTAAAGGGTAACCTAACCATCTAAGTAAAATGCAACTTGAGGACAACTTTAAGAGTATGGGAAAGTGTAGGCTAGAATATGCTGACGTAATTCACCAATCGTGACAACTGGCTAGTATATGCTACATATGCCCCCATAGGAGGGCGCTTAGTAATAACGTCCATCTCCGAAGAGCATGGCATCAGTATAGTATATCGTCCATATTGCTCCGAAGAACGTGCCATCAGTATAATATAACGTCCATATCACCCCGAAGAGTGTAGCATCAGTGTAGTATATATCGTCCATATCACTCCGTTTTTTGATACCCAAACTCAGTTGTAGTTGTTTGCCTGTTAGACAAATAGCAATTGAACACTTAACTAACATAATACCTGTGCACAGTCCTCACTGTGTGGCCTGCTTATGTGTATTACCCCAACACTACTATTATAGAAGCATAGAAAAGATGCAGCCATGCGACCGACGTCTATGCGCCCCCCAATTAAAAGAACTCAACAGATGGATCGTACGGACACCATGTGACCCAGGAAAGGAACACCCATACGGTCCAAACAAGTGTCCTGACAACTGGCCGTAGGTCGACCTGATATGACGTCCTGACAACAAAGATGGCGCCTGACACAAAATCCTGACAAAAATGATTTTTGTGATCGCCTAGAAGGACGAGAAAACACTAAGAGGCAGAAGTCCCAAGGGTGGTGCAGAGCCACATGGACAACACGACAAAAGAACCCGTACGGCTCTGGCACATGAGTCCCAGACTCCATGCGGTCCATGCATCTCTGGCCCACACGTCCCAGACTCCATGCGTCCCATGCGACTCTGGCCCATGCGTTCCAGACTCCATGCGGTCCATGCGTCTCTAGCCCTGTGCGTTCCAGACTCCGTTCGTCCCATGTGTCTTTGGCCATATATGTCCCAGATTCTACGTCGACTAAGTCTTGCTGTTACGACTGAGTGGTCCTCTCCAACCAAATAGCGGCCATGTGTCCATTTGATCAAGTCGCGCCTACACAGTTAAGAACCATCTATATACTCAGCAGATAATAAAATCCTCATAAATGTTCGCGTGGCTGCGGAGCCTGGATTCCCGTGCATAGCTGTAGCACCCTTCCGTTGAGAGGGGGCACATGGCAAACCTTGCCACCCATGCGGTCCAAAATCTATGCAGCCACAAATATGACTATAAATAGCAGGGTACTACTACCTCCATGCAAGAGGATGGCTGGCTATCTGCGAATCAACACTCAAGGAAGAGAGAAAAGCTTTTGTACCGTATTGTCCACGGAGTAAAGAGAGTTGCTACACTCCTAACCCTCCATCGTCACCTCCTAGAAAATAAATTTGTACTTAGATGGTCTCCTAGGACACTTCTTTGTACTTTCTTAGTTTGTTAAATCAAATCCAGTTTTCTTAGTTCTTGTTTTGATATAAAATGGCAAACACGGTGGCAACTCTGCTGGGGACTTCCTTCTCCTCTGTTGAGAAGTCGGTGACGCAGTCTGATGCGACCAAGTTTGGCTCGATACAAAAGATGCTGGTAGTCCTCTTCAACCAGCAAGTATTCGAGGACATGCTCTCCTGGGACAGTGCGAGTCCTTCTCTGAGGCAAACAAAGCCCAAGAAGACCCGCAGGACATGGGTGGCCAAGGTAGTTGTGACTTACCCAACTGCGGAGCGTGCGATCCTCGTCTCTCTCCCAAATGCAGGGATCGCACATCATGTGACCACTTTCTGTGCCGCAGCCTCTTCCAGCCAAAATGGTGCTCCCCACTCGAGGACCCGTAGAACATGGGTGGCCAAGGCCACTGTGCCCCATCCCGATGCGGAGAAGATGCTTTTAGCCTCTCACTCTGTTACTAATAACGGTCGTCGAATGAATACCCATAACGTCCATATTTATACCGCATCTAAGGCTGACGGAGAAACTATTCGGCACCCCGAATCTGGCAGAGGAAAACACTACTATACTAGATGTCCTGGTGCTGAGGCAGCTTCTATGCGGCCAAGGATGAGGCCTCATAAGACTGCCCATACGACATCAACTCACAATCGCAGACAGTAGGTCGTATGCGGCCCCAATAGCAACAGAACCTCTATTTTTGACCGTATCTACAGTGGCGCAGATCCCATGTGACCCACTGAGAATGGTAAAAACCCAAAGTTGGACTCTTCATACTACGAGCCTGCGATAGCTAAGATGAAGAAGTCCAAGGCAGTACCAGCCCGTCAAGCTCAAGCAACTGCTCATATGACCGACCGCCAACAGGCATCACTAGTTATTATGTGAGCCTCTAACAGACAGTTGTATAAGACTGACCCATGCATCCAGCCCATAGGGACCAATGGACAGGGCAGTCTTAAAAGTCTTCTACCAGTACCTCGGGGCAAGTTCGTGTACGAACCCAGGCCCGGGAGCAATGATAACATCGGAGCATCCGTGTGCCCAGGATACCCAGACTCACAAAGAGGATGCAAAGGTAAAACACCATTCGCATAATTTGCGTGACGTGATTACTCACAAGCGCAAAGCAAGGGAAAAACCTATGGCGTGTGATGTGCCCTCTCCGAGGCACAGCTGTGACAACATCATGATCAACTGCTGTTACAATAAAGCAGTAGTACTCACAGACAGGCAATCGGCCTTCCAGCGACTGCACCAGAAAGCACCTACCCGAGAGCAACCCAGAGATTAAGTGCAAGTATAAGAGGAGGAGGAGTTGCCCTTCGCCTCATGCTACTCGACTGTAAAGCTTTCCGCCACCAAGGGAAGAAGAGGTCAGATACCTCCAATGCGGTACTCTCTACCACTGTATCACAAAGGCGATTACCTGGAAGGCTGATGACGGCACCCGTGGAAGGCATCTTCCAAGGCACCCGCTCAAGGAAGAAGCTGTCATAACCCGCACCCGGTTATTCGGACATGAGTACGTTGGTACGTCCAGCCTACGCCGCAGCATCAGCGGTAGAACGCTGTCTAGGTCAATTCTAATATCTAAACATCTCAAACAATAAATATAAGGTACCTGTCAATCATCTCAACTCCAAACGGAGGAACAATATAGTATCTCACAAATGTAACTATACTCAATCATAATACAACTAAGAAAGATAGAGCACAAATGGAATAACGAACAAAAGAATCAAGATACAATCCATAAGTCTAAAATAATATACATGCCATGAATCTCAATAAAAGTCTAATACAAGTCTACCAAAAATAAACTAAACCTCCTCAGGCTCTGGTACTAAGTCTTTCTGGTCTATCGGAGTATCCTCTAATGGAACATCATTCTGCAGTCCGTAGAATGTAGGACACTGATCTATGAGCCAATCATCTAAAAAAATATATCATGTCAGGATTGGAGCGATTACATACATCTGAAAGGAGTTTCAAATACATAATCGAGCATATAAAATAGATAATAGAAAAGAATACAAGATAACTAAACAACAGAATAAAATAAAATAGAGTGAACAAGTAATGTACTGGAATGAAGAACAAGCAATATGAATATCTGCAATAATGAAAATAACTGAAATCTAACTAATGTGCCATGGAATACAAGTTTATTATGTGATAGGTTTAGGTTGAACATGAATACAATAAGGTAACTCGATTACAAGTGTAGTATGTAATCGATATGTACACGAATATACTAGGGCTAGATCACATAATCAACTCCTACTCCCCCATCCCCAACTAATACTAATGGATCCAATCACGACACATTACGAACACGAATATGGGCACACTGAACATGAGCAGTATGTATACACGAATATATACACACTTAACATGAGTAGTATATAAACACAAAATACAATAAATTAATACCCAATATACACGATAAAATATATGTGAAGGAGTACCCGCTGAACACGGTAGGAGATAACATCTCTTGACAGGATCCATGTAGTACCAGTCCGTAAAAATACCGTATCGGAATCAAGCATACAGTTCTAGAACATAAGATATATACAATATTATAAAATAAAAATTAACAGAGAAATGTACTCACCTGAGGTCCTGATCAAGGTGTGTCACTCGATGCCCAAGCTGGTGTCACACAGACCTATATATGGTATATTGTATCAATACAAGATTTTGGAATAAAAATAAGTTAAATTAGTTCAATTCTAGGTCATAAAGCTATTTCTAAGTCAAAATAGTCAAACTAGGTCAACTCTAGGTCAAACTAGTCAAATTTGGCCAAACTAGCTATTTCTAGGTTGTATGAGTCCATCTTTAGAATATTGGGTCCATACACTATGTAACTAGGCTATACTACCTATGCTAGGATACTAGGATACCAACAAAATACCGTATCATAGGATACGCAAGTTATTAGATATGAAAATACTATAATATATATACAAGTCAATATATATAGTACTCTTAGTCAAACTAATGCTAAGTGGATACATTGGCTTTGAACCAATGCGGTATCATATTACCTACACACCCATCTTGATATACAAGTTTAATACCTTGAGTATAAACCAATACCTTGACATTACCTTGGTATCACAAGGTAATTCAAATTCTAACATGTAACTAACTACCCATACACCTAACTATATACTAACATGCATTTAAACTTATACAATACCATACTAACTGCATACTAACATACCTCTATATTTAATATCCGTACCCAAGATATCTCAACTCTCATTACGTTGGAATCACACAAGGTAATCTAGAAATAATACTAACCAATGCTAACTAATGCTTATCTTCATATATCTCTCTCTCATATATATATATATATATAACTTACTAACAACAAATATATATATATATATATATATATATATAGCTAGCTTATTAATATATATATACATATAACTAACTAGTTTATCAATATGTATATGTATATAACTAACTAGCTACCTATACAACTCACTGACTTGAGCTATAAGTTCAAGGCTAAACTCCCCTTTCTCAAGTGCACAACATGTTAAGTTGTTGCTGTACATGCTCTCTATAGTTGCTGCTCTTTGTGTGCATTTGCTCTAGCTGCTGCAACTGTTGTTCATGCTGCTGCACCTGCTCTAGCTGCTGCAACTGCGGCTCTTGCAGGTTACAATTTCTCCTCTTGTTGTTGCTGCTGCAGCAGCTGCTCTTGCTGTTTGCAGTTGCTGCTGCAGTTGCTCCTCTTGTTGTTGCTGCTGCAGCTGCTGCTCTTGTTGTTTTGCAGTTCCTGCTTGTTGCTGTAGTTGCTTCTCTTGCTGTAGTTGCTACTCTCCCACTGTGCATACTGATACTAGCAATCTGACCCCTTCTCACTGATTGACACTCGACACTTACGCACACACACACGATACATATATATATATATATATATATATATATATATATATATATATATATCACTAAGCAAACATATACACACACATATAAATATAACTATACCTACATACCTATATAAACATATTACCAAACATATATATATATATATATATATATATATATATATATATATATATATATATATATATATATATATACACCACATACATATATATACCTATGTATACATATCACTAAGTATATACATACAATAACCACACTAGTGATGCATATGAACTCCCTATCTCTCATGTCCATCCATACATCAAAATAAAATATAGAACATATACATAATTACACATATACATATATATCATATAACAATTATAATTATATCACTCTAATAGTTATAACCAAATATATTGAATTAAAATGCAAGAAAACAAACACGTGGAGTGCACCGCACCCGTATCACACTCATTCTATGATATGCTTGCAATACGGTTCCACCACACAACTAAACGTTTCCCGAAGGATACGAGCAAGTCTAAAATCATAATTATGAACAACACGAAGAGTTAAGTAATCAACTACATGCCCGTGTCAAAATGTGACATGCTCAAACCCCCGGGTCGGAAGCAAACCCCCAAAATAACCCGTATCGCCAAATTGTCGGGGTACCTACTCATATCCAATTATGGACACAACGCTAGTCACACATAATCAAACACATGTCAATTTGGTCTAATTGACCTATTAACAAACACAAGATGTGTCAATCTTAGAATTTCTCCAAAATTGACACAAAAATACCACATAACTTTCTCCATATACCTCCTATGAACCTAATTCCAATTCCTATAGGTAGCCTTAGTACATGGGAGGGTTTCTAATGATTAAATTATAGATTTAGAGTCTAATTAGAGAGAAAAAACTGAATTGAATATATTGGGAGATGAATTCTCAATAAAATTCCTAAATTGAGTGTCAAGAGCCTCCAACTTGTAGATCCTTGCTCCTTTTTGTAGATCCTTGCTTCCTCCTTGTAGATCCTTGTTCTAATAGCCTCCAATGAATAATAGGAAAGGAATTGGAAAGAAATTTGAGTAGAAAATGGTGTAGAAATAAAGAAATTTGGAAGAAAAAAAATTCTAGATCTAGATTTGGAATGACAAATGAGGAGAGAGAGAGAGAGAGAGAGAGAGAGAGAGTCTCTCCACCCCTATGGTGGCTGGCCCTTTCCCCTCTTCCAAGATACTATAAATTGTCCAAAATACCCCTTGGAGCTTGTCATAAAGAAATAATTAAGGAGGAAAGGTTCTAGTCTAATTGGTTTCACTAATTAATTTATCCTCCAAATGAATGGGCTTACTATTGGGCTCAATTCTAACTAGAATCAAATGTTGGTCCATGGATCTAATCTAAACTAGTTAGGTCCACTAACACATGTCCAAAATCAAATATTAATATCTAACAATAATTAAATAATACAATAAATAATATTTACAACATACACAATATTTAATATTATATTCTAAAATAAATATACCCATGCCCAATTACCAAACTACTTTAGTTGGAAAAGTGAGGGTGACAATCCTACCTACCTTAGAAAACTGTTGTTCTCAAAATAAAGGAAGAAACTAACTACCAAAAGCAATCAATACAAGCAAGAAAGAATTATACCTCACAACTCAAACAGATAAGGATATCGCTCGCGCATCTCGGCCTCTCGCTCCCAGGTACTCTCTCATGGTGAGTGATGCCTCCACACAACACACACCAAAGAAATGGTCTGGTTCCTCAGTACCTTCTCTCTCCGATCTAGAATCTCAACTGGCTGCCCTGGATAGTTAAGAGTAGGGACCACCTCTATCTCCGAGTGATCCAACACATAACTAGGATCTTCCATGTACCGTCTCAGCTGTGACACGTGAAACCTGTTGTGCACTCTCTCCAATGCAGGTGGCAAGTCTAGTCTGTAAGTAACTGCACCGAACCTCTCGAGAATCCTGAAAGGTCCGATGAATCGCGGACTAAGATTTCCTCCTCCAACGAAACGAATCATGCCACGTGTCAAAAAAATCTTTAAGAAAACTAGATTGCCAACCTAGCATGAAACACAACCTTAAGAACTCTAACAAAACAAATAATCATAAGCAATGCAAAACAAAATCTATACCTCAACTCTAATGGTCTCTGGTGGCTATCGGTCCAATGCTGTTGTCTGTCCTGTGCCACCCAAAGTTTATCCCTAATAAGATTTACCTTCTCAGCTGCATTCACGACCATCTTTGGTCCCAATAAGGCTCTCACACCAACATCATCCTATGATAACGGAGTACGACATCTTCGTCCATACAATATCTCAAACAGTGACATCTCGATACTGGCCTGGTAGCTGTTGTTGTAAGAAAACTCTACCAAGTGAAGATGATCCTCCCAAGAGCCTTCACTATCAAAAACAAAGGTGCATAAAATGTCCTCGAGAGTCTAAATAGTCTTCTCCGACTGCCCGTCTGTCTGAGGGTGATATACGGTACTAAACTTGAGCTGAGTGCCCAAGCTAGCCTGCAAACTCCTCCAGAAGTGGGACGTTAAGCGACTATCCTAATCCGAGATTATGCTTACAGGAACTCCATGCAATCTGACTATCTGACGCACATACATCTCCGTGAGCTTCTCCGTAGACGTACCCACTTTGAATGAAAGAAAGTGGGCTGATTTAGTCAACCTGTCTACTATGACCCAAATCGTATCTTTACTTCCTGGAGAACGTGGAAGACCTGAAACAAAGTCCATCGTCACATGCTCCCACGTCCATCGTCACATGGTCCCACTTCCACTTTGAATGGATAGTCGTACCCCAGGCGTGATGCCGTGCGTGCCTAAGTTGCGTATCGCACAAGACTAAGGTATTTTATATAACGAGCACATATTAAGAGTACATAGATAATTGAAACACAATATTGAAACATGGAAAAGTTCTCTTTATTGATAATGAATATCTTTTAAAAACCCTTGAACGAGTCGGATAATTGTCGCACGGGCTTAGAAAAGTGGACTCAAAATAAGATAGTCGTCCTATACATTACATCATTTTACTAAATCTTTAAAATGTTAAAGACCTTATGGCGAAGCTATCGCCTTCCCACGGAGCTGCATACGCTTGTGTATGAGCTCCTGGAAACTTTAAAATGCTACTTATATGGACGATCAGGGTGTGCCGGTAGGTGGACTAGATCAGAAAGTCGCTTTAGGTTCTTGCAGGATCTCCTTGGTGAGGGGAACCTGTTGCAATGAGGATCAATAGATCAAAATGTACTGGTGAAGGCGAGCTAACCCAACTATACAAAATCATAAGTCGTTTATATGAAGCGTGCAAGTTATTTTGTGGTCTTTCTATCTTGCCTTAATTCATTTTACAAGCAAGCATTGATATGGAAACTTAATAAAATAAATATGCCACCGTTCGGTGACTTTTACCTTCCCGCCCGAACCACCTGTACAATAGTTACCATGTCCTTCCCTACCACGAAGCACAAGTAAGCTTGCACAGTTTTAATTACACGAGGGGATCACTAGCATGATGCCATAAAGGATACTAGTCACTGGCGAGGATAGTATGCAATGAAAGTACAAGGTACGCTACAAGCCATCTCATCCAGTACAATGGACTATACAATAGAGTTCCGTTTGGATCGGTGCCAGTGCCCCAGCGACCGTCCGCAGGAACTATGACCTTGTGCACAAGTTATCCGTGATCAAACGACATATATACTAAGTTATTAATTTACGCAGTTAAAGCAATTCGAGCACAAGACAAGTAGCAAGGCATGATTTATTTTGCATAGTCTCTCTGACCAGTTTATTGCATAGCAGGGTATGTTCTTTACATAGCACAATTTATAGAAGAAGTATACATTCTAACTAAAATTGAAGCATAGGCAGAATATTCTAAATGAACTAGCATGCAATAAGTAACCGTTCACAAGTTAATTGACAAGCACAATAACCCAAGTCTATTCCTTTTCTTTATCTTGACATCTTTTAGTTTTTATGGTATCGTTTGATCGTAACAAGCAAGAATGCAAGATTTTAGATGTGAAAACTTGAAAGAAGGTTCAACTGAATTGAATATAGCCACTCACTAGTTGGTTGGAGAAAGGAAAGGAAAGAAGTGCTTCAAGACTCCGTTCGTACGATGTCTACTACATGATCACCTACATTGTCATGAACAGCTGATCAATACCTCTTCAACTCTTTCCAAGCTCATAATGAAATGCAATTCAATAAAAGAAAGCAATAAAATCCATCAAAACTGTTCAAGAAAATGCAAATCCAAAAACCAACTCAAAAGCATGAAAGCAACAAGGCGATAACAAAAACTAGGCATAAAAACTTGCAGCGGAGAGGTCTCTCTTGACTCTGTCGCTAAGTCCATCCTCGGGGCATCCACTAAATATGGGAATCGATTCCAAAGAAGCAAAACTATAACGAGAATAAGATCTTGATTCAATCTATCTCGATCGAACGATACCGAATTTGTATTTCTTAGCTGCACTCCCCGAAAAGGGGGAACGGGGCACCACATCCTAACCAATTAATAGGAAGTTTCGTCCACGAAACTTAGGAATAGAACCTACCACTATAAAACAATAAAGAGAACCTTTTCTTTATCTCAGGCTCAAGCTCCCAAGTCAATTCTTCGACCGAATAATTTCTCTAAAGCACGTGCACGAGAGAAACCGAGCGACTTCGAAGCAGCTACCCCTTGTGATCCAAGATCTGCATAGGATGTTCAACATATGTCAAGTCTGCCTTGAAGTCCAGTTGATCAAGATCCACCACATGACTCGAGTCGTATACGTACTTCTTAAGCTGTGAAACATGGAAGATATCATGCACTTCAGATAGTGACGGTGGCAGGGCAATCTGATATGCGACCGGTGTGACTCGCTTAATTATCTCGAATGGGCCGACGAATCTTGGACTTAGCTTTTTCTTTGCTCCAAATCTGGTAACTCTTCTCATGGGCGAGACTTTAAGAAATACTCGATCGCCTACTGAGAACTCAAAAGGTCGTCGATGCGTGTCTAAGTAGATTTTCTGACGACTCTGTGCTACCTTCAGCCGTTCACGGATCAAGAAGTTCTTCTGGACAGTTTGTCACGACCCGCACCCAGTTTAGGGGCACGAGTGCGTGGGTACGTCCAGCCTACGCCGCAGCATCGGTGGTAGAACGCTGTCTAGGTCATGTAACTATCTAATCAAACTCACGTGAATACCCAACTCCATAAGGAGACGTGGATATCATAAAATAATGCTAGAAATAGTCAATCACATAAACTAAAGCACGATGAGATATCAAGGCAAGCAAGAAATACAAGACAAGTCTAACGACAAAATAATCATACCTTCAATCATTAACTTCCAATCCCCAAGTGTGTCAGAAACCAGTCTACTAAGGTCACAGTCTGGAAAAATATTTTCCAGTCAGGAAGGAGCAAAGTACAAATCTCAAATAACAGTTCCATATAATTGATAAGGACTATAAAGCAATAAACAGATGATGCTAGATACTGAGAAGACAGTGAATAAATGCAATAGAATATAAAGAGACAGACAATATAAAGAGACAGGCAATAGGCAATATGATACAGTCAATGCATGTATGAAAATAAAAAGAACAAGGAACAATATCATATATGGGTGATGTAGTATATGATTTAAATAGGGAACTGTAATCTATTCTAAGTGTTTGAAATAGTAGTTTCAAAATGTGATCGGCTTGGGAACATGTACGATAGCTATAGGGCCTGGTTAATCATTGGTGAAGGGCATGATTAACACTTACATTGTTCTACACTACAATAAGAGGTTATGATCACATTTCTTACTAACTACTTCTCCGCCCCCAACTAGTACTGTGGATCCAACCATGACACGTCACGATACAGGAGCAAGTCCAATCTATCATGTACGATATCTAATATACATGTCGTGTACAATGTCAATACGATAATCAATGTAACATCTCATGACTGCAGATCCAAGCTATACTAGTCCATGTAGCACAGTGTCAAGGATTCAGATGTAACATTTCTAGATTATTAAATTTATAGAAATTATCAACAATTGGAAATTATCAGAGAATGTACTTGCCTTGGGTCCTTAGCTGTCAATACCAATGTCCTGTCCCAGAGTATCGTCTGGAGAATCCGACAGTCCTATAAACATATAATAATATCACTTGCATCAGATGCTACACTAACACACAATAGAAATACACTGGCCTCAGGGCTATGCCAGGCATGGCTCTAGTCAACTAGGGTCATCTAGTAGGGATACGTATATAATACACATTTACACTCAAAGTATATACCAATAAAAACGTATATAATATATATATAAGTGTCTATTAGTAATTGTACAAAATATGTATATGTGTATATACACTAAATAGATGTATATAAATATATTTTTATATACCAAAATACATATTTATATATATATATCAATTAAATATTTATATATATATATATAACTAATCAGAGAATGTACATAATGCCACACTTCTCAAGGTGATCCCAAATGAAGTAGCAGTTAGTTCCAATGAGTCCGGAGCAGTCCAAATAGCTAGAAATTATATAAAGAAGTCCAAGATCGGAGTTCGACACGAAAATCGAGATAAGGATACCAGGCTAATAGGGGAAATGGTCGTTTGTTTGTAATTAAGGTAACACCTTAATTTATGAAAATCATTTCGAAATTATTTTGAACAATAATTACAAGAAAAGTTTATTTATAAAAATCTAGAATTTATGTAAAAGCCAATATATTTTTGTCTATAGTAAAAATTGCTTACCAGCCCAATTAAACAAATTTTGAATTTATTTTTATTATTGGAACTATTTCTTAAATAATAATATAAACCAGAAATTATTATTTTTACATAGTCAAAACCCTTATATTTATTACATAAAAATAAACTAATTACATAAAATTACTAAACTAATTATATTTAATTACTAAACTAATTACAGGAAATTACTAAACTAATTACATATAAACTAATTGATTAATTAACTACTGATTAATTAACTTAATACTGATTAATAAATTAACTACTGATTACTACTAAACTAAACTAATATATAACTAAACTAACTAATTAACCACATCACTATAGCCTCTGAATCGAAGAAGGGATAGAGGGAAAGAGGGAAGAGGGACTCACGGGGGTTTTTCGGCGTCGACGGTCGGGGAAATCCGCCGAGGTCACGCGGGCACGGCGTCGGCGGTCGAAGCTCGTCTCGGCGGCGGCGGTCGACAGATCTGCTGTGACGACGGTCGAACTCGGCGGCGGCAGCGGAGCTCGACTCGACGGAGGCGGCCACGGCTCGACGGATCTGAGGCGGCGGCGACGGATCTTCGAGAGCGGCGGCGTCGGCTCCGGATCTGAGGCGGCGGCGGCGGATCTTCGAGCTTGACGCGGCGGAAGGAGCTCGACGTGACGCGGCGGCCACGGCTCGACGCGGGTGAGGAGGTCCGAGGCGGTCACCGGCGGCCGTCGAGATCTAGGTTAGGGTTGTTGGATTTCTGTAAACCGTGTCGGGGTAGATCGTGTCCGGGACTGGACACGATTGATGATGTTGTGTACTGTGGACGTGTCCGAGTGTTGGACACAGAAATGATGTACTGTGGTAGGGATGTGTCCAGATGGTGGACATGAGGATGATGTTTGCTGTGGTGGAGGTGGATGTGTCCGGGTGTGTCGGACACGAAAATCTGGTTGTAATGTTGTAACTGGACACAGGAAATGAATGGATACGATAGGACACCCGGGGTCGGACCCGAGGCCAACACGGCTGACACGGTAATGATGGATACACGGACACGAGCACACAAAATGGTGGTGGTTGTTGGCTTGTAGGAATTTGTGAGGGCTAGCTAGGGTTTCTTGGGAATGGTGTGGGTGAGAGACTTTAAATAGGGAGAGAGGGTGTGGGATAAAAGGTGAGGATTGGCCCAATAATGAATGGCCCAGATTATATATAAATGAGTTTTTCATGTGGGAAATGAGGGTGTGGATGGGAGATGGCAAACTTGTAAAATTTTAAAAGAAAAAGATTATATTTTAAGAAAATATTTTAAGAGGCTTCCAAGGCTAATTGATTCCCAATTAGCTACTAATTAAACCCATGTTCCAAAATCTTAGAAAGTATGTAATTTATTTATTTACTATCCCAAATGGATTACAAAATTTATTATGAAGAAAACAACTAGTCCTTTAAATAATTTTATTAAAAAAATAATTTTATGATTTCAAGCCAATAAATATTCGAAGCTAGAGTATTATATATATATAATTATTTATTAATTTATAATAAATCGACATTTAGGAAAATGATTTTATAAAAGATTTCAAATCACTTACAAAAAATCAAACATTGTTAAAAATCTAATACTAAAATTCAAGAAAAAATATCTTATAAACTTGATATTTTAAAATAAAATAAAAATCTAAATATTTCGAAAATTTGGAAATCGGAGGTTACAAGTCTACCCACCTTAGAAAAATTTTGTCCTCGAAATTTAAGATCCTCAATAATTGCCTTTACTCATCATATTATTTCTATCAAAATTTAAATTTCAAACAAAATAATCATGAAGTAATTCCATATTGCTATTTCACAACCTTTCAAAATTTTGCAACATCATATTCCTGAAAATCTTCAAGTTTAAAATCAAATTCAAAATTTTCTCATAATCTCCTCCAAAATTTAAGTTCGTATCTAAATACTCAAGGATTTTAATATCCAATCCTCCAATTGAAATCCAAATCAATGCATATTTATAAAAATCGTATCCCAAAATTTAAATTTTAACCACTAATCCATCAATCATCTAACTCCTCTAACTCCAATTCAATTGATGCTTATTCAAATCTAAATTCTCCTCCGAGAATTGAATTCGACACCATTCCATTAACAATTTTATTTTCGAATTTTCTTTTTCCTCAAATACTCAACGATGCGATACTTTCAGAATCTTCAATGCAATATTCATAATATAAAATATAAAATTTCTATCTTGCAATCAATTAGATATAATGATAATTTCCCAAATTTTCTCAAATTTTTAATAACCAATTCAATCATATCAAGACCTTTCCTAAAATTAATAAATCCTCAAATTTTGCCCTGTGAATTTCTTAATTCTCCATTTAAGTTAATGTTTATCCTCGAATTTCAATCATACCTTGATTTTCGTAAAATTAATGATCCATCAACTCCGTTATAACAACCCCTAAATTTTTTATTTAAATTAATGCTCATCCACAAATTTAATCCTCTTGTCTCTTTTTGTCAGTCATAACCTTGTCATAGATCTTTGCTATGGTCAAAACCCTAATGATCATGGTTTAAGAAAATTCTACCTACAGCCATGCAATTTAAGAAAATATAGGTCATGTGTCTTTTGTCATGGTATTTCAGTCTCTGTTAGGGTGTACTACTAGTTTTATTCTAACAAGAAATCATGCATACGAACTACAGTATTAGGAAAATCAATCAATCGAAAGACGGAAGAAGGAATCATTAGGAGGGAAAGAAAGAACCTGCTAACGTATTACTTGTAGTATCTACTATCTCGAACAACACTTAACTCTAGCACATTCACTAACTAATTCCTATTCATGTACACTGGTACCCATATCAACTAATCATTAACCCACAAGATCCATGAATATATCCGTATTGCACACACCTGTCTATTAATGCCAAAATCTGATACCAAAAACCTCTAACACGATTATAGGTCAATTGGTGCATGTAAAGTTTGATACCTCTATCTCTTTAGGTACCCCTGTTCTACTTCAGTACACCCACTGTTAGTTCTTGTTCCTACTACAATCGTCCATACTATTAGTTCTTATCACTCAAGTGCACACCAAGTGTAACACACCATACTAAGTACTGCTCTTTCCAATACAACTTTAGATGGACACCCAAGTCAGTCTGCGGTGCCATCTCAATCATGCTCAAGTTATCAGATCCTTCCACCTGTATATCATCTACTCATATATTAATATTCATATCTCTCATCTGCCATAAATTAATCCTCAAAATAATTGTTTTAATTTCTCGATCAACTTAAAATAAATTGCATATACCTCCTCAAAGTCAGATACTTAACATCGAAATAAAAATTTTAATCACTTCTAAAATCTTTATAGCCTTGACCATTTTTATTGAATCAATATTTGAAATCCTCAAAATTTTAATGACACAATCTCAACTTCTCAATAATTCTCAAAGTAAAAATTCATTTCCACTCTTTAATTTATAAATCCACCAATGTACATATCAGTGCTCACGGTCTCTGATACTCAAGGTGCACTCAATGCATCTAGTGTCTACAATTGTGTACTAAAATTGTACTGCCTGAATCACTTGTACTATTACCTCCAATGATCAAAGTTATCATCACCTGTATTTTCTTTCACGATTTCAATTTATGTCAACTGGTATATTATCCGATTATCATCACGCAGAGTGCTTACTATTTTGAGCGTCGTTCTCGACTAATCCTCGATATAGAATCATTAGTACCCTTGGTATGATATCGCAAGCTTCATTATTGTATCATCTCCTCAAACTTATTAGAACTCATGATTAGCTGTACCCTTTATAACACTCATATTTCTTATTCTCATGGGCAAGTATATGGTTCCTCATCTCGATTATTGTGTAGGTATTTGCCTGTAATCTTTTACAGCCTGTTAAACTAATCTGTGTTACGCTTCACCACTTTCATTATAAATTTCGATATTTCTCTACTCATGACACCTCATTTACTTTATGCGTATATATTTCCTTACCCTTGACACTTCCGATATCAATCATCAAATTGAACATCATGCTCCATTAATTCTTAACACAATTCCTTGATACCTAATTGTTTACATAGATCACTCAATTACATAATCATGATTATCCAGGACGGATAATTGGCTCTGATACTAACTCTGAGAACTATCACTGATACTCTATACTCTCCTTCTACTCACAGTCTTAATGACACTTATCCTAGAACCATTGTTACAAGGTACCATGCTATGGTTAACTCTAGATTAAGGCCTACTGCTCATATGTCCAACTAGGAAACACTTATAACTCACTAACAACACTCAACCAATACTAACACTCAAGACACAACCATAATTACAAGTCACTAATTATCATACTTAATAAGGAATCCTCAAGGATAGGAGCTCAAAAAGTCTGAAGGTGTTTCTACTGCTAGCAACCAAAAGGACGATGGAATAAAGTCTTGTATAACAGAACAGATAAGTGTTGAGATGATACTTTAAGAACCAATTTAAGATACAACCTGATAATCATACACGTCTATCCGAAATCATGACACTCAGAATCCTCGCCATGCCAGTAAGCATAGATGCGATAAACGACAGGTTCCGTAACTAAGATATGCAACTCTATAATCATGTCATCTAGAATCTTCGCCACGCCAACCGGTATGGCTGCGAGAGACTCTAAGTTTCATAACTATAGTATGTACATCCAAGTCAGGTTCCTACGTTCTCGTCACCACAGCTAATATGGCTGCGATAAACTCTAGGGTCCATAACCAAAGTAGACGTTTTACCTTTCTCACTGTCCTCATCAACATATGTCATCAGATGATACCGTAAAATTTAGTCCATAAAATTCATCTCGGCATGAACTCAACTCTACAATGAAACCAAGATTCTAATTTTAATAATTGATCAATAATAATCAAATTCAATATCAATGAGTGAGGACGGACGGAAACAAGGCGAAGGATTTAAAATTAGAAATTATAATAAGATTCTCAAGGGGTCGTCCCAGGAATCTCTCAAGAATTTTGTGATTGAGTATCCTCTCTCATCCTAGTATCCTATATCCTATATTCTATAGCAGGCACGTAGTAGTACAACTATGATGTCGCACTACTACGACATCGCACCACTTGCGAAGTCGAGACCTGCATGGGTCACCACTAAAAACGTGTCACGACCCGCACCCAGTTTAGGGGCACGAGTGCGTGGGTACGTCTAGCCTACGCCGCAGCATCGGCGGTAGAACGCTGTCTAGGTCATGTAACTATCTAATCAAACTCACGTGAATATCCAACTCCATAAGGAGACGTGGATATCATAAAATAATGCTAGAAATACTCAATCACATAAACTAAAGCATGATGAGATATCAAGGCAAGCAAGAAATACAAGACAAGTCTAATGACAAAATAATCATACCTGCAATCATTAACTTCCAATCCCCAAGTGTGTCAGAAACCAGTCTACTAAGGTCACAGTCTGGAAAAATATTTTCCAGTCAGGAAGGAGCAAAGTACAAATCTCAAATAATAGTTCCATATAATTGACAAGGACTATAAAGCAATAAACAGATGATGCTAGATACTGAGAAGACAGTGAATAAATGCAATGGAATATAAAGAGACAGACAATGTAAAGAGACAGGCAATAGGCAATATGATACAGTCAATGCATGTATGAAAATAAAAAGAACAAGGAACAGTATCATATACGGGTGATGTAGTATATGATTTAAATAGGGAACTGTAATCTATTCTAAGTGTTTGAAATAGTAGTTTCAAAATGTGATCGGCTTGGGAACATGTACGATAGCTATAGGGCCTGGTTAATCATGGGTGAAGGGCATGATTAACACTTACATTGTTCTACACTACAATAAGAGGTTATGATCATATTTCTTACTAACTACTTCTCCGCCCCCAACTAGTACTGTGGATCCAACCATGACACGTCACGATACACGAGCAAGTCCAATCTATCATGTACGATATCTAATATACATGTCGTGTACAATGTCAATACGATAATCAATGTAACATCTCATGACTGCAGATCCAAGCTATACTAGTCCGTGTAGTACAATGTCAAGGATTCAGATGTAATATTTCTAGATTATTGAATTTATAGAAATTATCAACAATTAGAAATTATCAGAGAATGTACTTGCCTTGGGTCCTTAGCTGTGAATACCAATGTCCTGTCCCAGAGTATCGTCTGGAGAATTTGACAGTCCTATAAACATATAATAATATCACTTGCATCAGATGCTACACTAACACACAATAGAAATACACTGGCCTCAGGGCTATGCCAGGCATGGCTCTAGTCAACTAGGGTCATCTAGTAGGGATACGTATATAATACACATTTACACTCAAAGTATATACCAATAAAAACGTATATAATATATATAAGTGTCTATTAGTAATTGTACAAAATACATATATGTGTATATACATAAATAGATGTATATAAATATATTTTTATATACCAAAATACATATTTGTATATATATATCAATCAAATATTTATATATATATATATAACTAATCAGAGAATGTACATAATGCCATACTTCTCAAGGTGATCCCAAATGAAGTAGCAGTTAGTTCCAATGAGTCCGGAGCAGTCCAAATAGCTAGAAACTATATAAAGAAGTCCAAGATCGGAGTTCGGCACAAAAATCGAGATAAGGATACCAGGCTAATAGGGAAAATGGTCGTTTGTTTGTAATTAAGGTAACACCTTAATTTATGAAAATCATTTCAAAATTATTTTGAACAATAATTACAAGTAAAAGTTTATTTATAAAAATCTAGAATTTATGTAAAAGCCAATATATTTTTGTCTATAGTAAAAATTGGTTACCAGCCCAATTAAACAAATTTTGAATTTATTTTTATTATTGGAACTATTTCTTAAATAATAATATAAACCAAAAATTATTATTTTTACATAGTCAAAACCCTTATATTTATTACATAAAAATAAACTAATTACATAAAATTACTAAACTAATTATATTTAATTACTAAACTAATTACAGGAAATTACTAAACTAATTACATATAAACTAATTGATTAATTAACTACTGATTAATTAACTTAATACTGATTAATAAATTAACTACTGATTACTACTAAACTAAACTAATATATAACTAAACTAACTAATTAACCACATCACTATAGCCTCTGAATCGAAGAAGGGGAAGAGGGAAAGAGGAAAGAGGGACTCACGGGGGTTTTCCGGCGTCGACGGTCGGGGAAATTCGCCGAGGTCACGCGGGCACGGCGTCGACGGTCGAAGCTCGTCTCGGCGGCGGCGGTCGACAGATCTGCTGTGGCGGCGGTCGAACTCGATGGCGGCAGCAGAGCTCGACTCGACGGAGGCGGCCACGGATCTTCGAGAGGGACGGCGTTGCCTCCGGATCTGAGGCGGCGGCGGCGGATCTTCGAGCTTGACGCGGCGGAAGAAGCTCTACGCGACGCGGCGGCCACGGCTCGACGCGGGTGAGGAGGTCCGAGGCGGTCACCGGCGGCAGTCGAGATCTAGGTTAGGGTTGTTAGATTTCTGTGAACCGTGTCGGGGTGGATCGTGTCCGGGACTGGACACGATGGATGATGTTGTGTACTATGGACGTGTCCGGGTGTTGGACACAGAAATAATGTACTGTGGTAGGGATGTGTCCAGATGGTGGACACGAGGATGATGTTTGCTGTGGTGGAGGTGGATGTGTCCGGGTGTGTCGGACACGAAAATCTGGTTGTAATGTTGTAACCGGACACAGGAAATGAATGGATACGATAGGACACCCGGGGTCGGACCCGAGTCCAACACGGCTGACATGGTAATGCTGGACACACGGACACGAGCACACAAAATGGTGGTGGTTGTTGGCTTGTGGGAATTTGTGAGGGCTAGCTAGAGTTTCTTCGAAATGGTGTGGGTGAGAGACTTTAAATAGGGAGAGAGGGTGTGGGATAAAAGGTGAGGATTGGCCCAAAAATGAATGGCCCAGATTATATATAAATGAGTTTTTCATGTGGGAAATGAGGGTGTGGATGGGAGATGGCAAACTTGTAAAATTTTAAAAGAAAAAGATTATATTTTAAGAAAATATTTTAAGAGGCTTCAAAGGCTAATTGATTCCCAATTAGCTACTAATTAAACCCATGTTCCAAAATCTTAGAAAGTATGTAATTTATTTATTTACTATCCCAAATGGATTACAAAATTTATTATGAAAAAAATAACTAGTCCTTTAAATAATTTTATTAGACAAATAATTTTATGATTTCAAGCCAATAAATATTCGAAGCTAGAGTATTATATATATCATTATTTATTAATTTATAATAAATCAACATTTAGGAAAATGATTTTATAAAAGATTTCAAATCACTTACAAAAAATCAAACATTGTTAAAAATCTAATACTAAAATTCAAGGAGAAATATCTTATAAACTTGATATTTTAAAATAAAATAAAAATCTAAATATTTCTGAAATTTGGAAATCGGCGGTTACACAGTTTGCTTTACGAGTTCAGGGCCAAGAATTTACCATTCACCAACTTTATCCCAACAGATCCGAGATATGCACTTTTGCCCACACAATGCCTCATACGACGCCATCTGAATGCTGGATCGATAGTTATTGTTGTATGCAAATTTAGCTAATGGTAGATGCATGTCCCAACTTGTCTTCAAGTCCAAGACGCAGAGCCGTAGCATATCTTCGAGGATTTGGTTGACCCGCTCTGTCTGGCCGTCTGTCTAAGGATTGTAGGCAGAGCTGAACTTCACTTTTGTCCCCATTGCTGACTGAAGGCTCTCCCAAAAACATGATAAAAATTGACCATCTCGATTGATACAATGGATACGGGCATGCCGTGGAGTCGAACGATCTTGTTGAGGTAGATTTGAGCCATGTAGTCGGCACCTCAAGTAACTTTGATAGGCAGAAAGTGAGATGACTTGGTGAGTCGATCGACAATGACCCAGACGACATCGTTCTCCCATTGCGTCTTTGGCAAACCAACAATAAAATCTATTATTATATGTTTCCATTTTTACTCCGGTATAGCAAGGTTATGCATCTCTCCACTCGACTTCTGGTGCTCGGCCTTTACTCTCTGACAAGCCATACATTGCAATACAAATAACGCCACATCCCTTTTCATGTCGTGCCACTAAAATATCGTACGGAGGTCTCGATACATCTTTGTGCTACCTGGATGTGAAGTGTAACTCGTATAGTGGGCTTCGGTGAGTATCTTCTTTCTGAGGTTTACATCGTTAGGAACACACAATCTTTCTTTCACCCTCATTATTCCGTCCGTGCTTACCGCAAAGTCGGTTGCCTTTCCTGCTGAGATAAGACTTCGCATCTTTTTGAGGAATATATCGTCCTTCTGAGCGGACTTAATTTTTTTTAATAAGTCTGGTTCGAGGCGCAACTGAGCCACTTGCGCCCCATTTTTGTATCTGATTCAGAGTATAATGCCTAAACTTTCAAGATCCCTTTACATCATGTTATCGATAGCTAAGCTCCCAACGAGCACTCGACTTAGCGCATCAGCTACAACGTTACCCTTGCCCGGTGTGTATCTGATCATCAAGTCAAAGTCGCTAAGGAGTTCAAGCCAGCGTCATTGCCGTAGATTCAGATTATTTTGAGTATAGAGATATATTAAGCTTTTATGATCCATGTAGATTTTACCTGGTACACCATAAAGGTAATGCCGCCATAGCTTCAGTACGAACACTACTGCTGCAAGTTCTAGATTATGCGTTGGATAGTTCCTCTCGTGAGGTTTCAACTTCCTTAATGCAAAGGCTATCACTTTATTCCTCTATATAAGGACACATCCCAAACTCTTTCCTGAGGCGTCGCTATAGATCTTAAAATCATCGATTCCGTCCGGAAGGATAAGAATTGGTTTTGAGATAAGTCGCTGCTTTAACTCCATAAATGAAGCTTGACAGTCGTCCGTCCATGCGAATGTTACTCCCTTCCGAGTGAGGTGAGTCAGAGGTGAGGCGATCCTTGAAAAATCTTTTATAAATCTCCTGTAGTAGCCTACTAGACCAAGGAAACTCCGAATGTCGCTAGCTGACTCAGGCCTTTTCCACTTCACGATGGCTTCTACTTTCTTTGAGTCAACTGTGATGCCCTCTGCAAAAATAATGTGCCCAAGGAAAGATATGCTGTCCAACTAGAACTCGCATTTACTTAGCTTCGCGTACAACTTATTGTCTCGAAGAGTTTGAAGCACCATCCACAGGTGTCCTGCATGTTTATCCTTATTCTTCGAGTACACTAAGATGTCATCTATGAAAACTACCACAAATTTATCGAAAAAGGGTCAGAACACACGGTTCATCAAATCCATGAAAGTAGAAGGGGCATTCATCAGTCCAAACGGCATAACAGAAAACTCATAATAGCCATAGCAGGTTCGGAATGCTGACTTCGGCATGTCCTCTGGCTTAATCTTTAATTATTTCTAGCCAGAGCGAAGATCAATTTTTGAAAACATCGATACTCCTTACAACTAATCAAAGAGGTCATCTATCCTGGGCAGGGGATACTTGTTTCTGATAGTGGCCTTATTTAGCTCCTAATAGTCTATGCAGAGTCACAATGTTCCGTCCTTCTTCTTTACAAAGAGTACAGGCGTGCCCCTAGGAGACATGCTCGGACGAATATAACCATGGTCTAGCAGTTCCTGAAGTTGGCACTTTAACTCCTTTAGTTCAGCAGGGGCCATTCTGTACGGAGCTTTGGAAATCGGTTGGATATTCAGGAAGATGTTGATGGTGAACTCAATTTCTCGGTCAGGTGGTATGCCGGGTAGTTTGCTCAAAAATACATCAGAAAACTCTGCCACAACAGAAGAAGACTCAATATTTGCATAATCCAGCCGCGTGTCCCGAACCGACGCTAAGAATCTTTCACATCCAGAGTGTAGTATCTGCCGAGCTGACATCGCCAAAATTATCATACAGGCCCTGGACGCATTTGTTGCTGGACCACTTGTGTAGCAGAATTTGGCCTCTCCAGGTAGATGAAAGATAACTTATTTCTCTGCACATTCAATGGTTGTCGAACAAGTGCTAAACCAATCCATCCCCAAGATGATGTCGTAATCCTGAACATCTAGGACTAAAACATCTAGCAAGAGTTTTTTTCTCTAATACAGACGTGACCGCCCTGACATACTGAACGAACAGGTATTTTTGTGCTCGATGGGGTGCTAATACTAAGGTCTAGATAAAATGATATCATTTCTATATTTTTTCCATGATAAAATTCATGGATATAAAGCTATGCCTTGCACCAGAACAAATAGCACACATGCATGTATGTTATTGAAAAGCAATATACCTGACACAATGGTGTCCGATGCCATAGTTTCTTCCCGTGTCATGGTGTACACCCGGCCTTGAGCTTGACGACGTTCTTGTTGTGCCGCGGCTAGGTTGGCTTGGGGTGCTATGGCAGGATTTGGATGCTGAGGGTGGTGATCAGAGTGGCACAACGTACATTTACGAATTTCATGGTTTGAATACCACAAGCGAGGCATAACCCAAGTTTTAGACGATAATTTTCGATCGTGTGCCCTGGCTTACTACAGAAGAGACATGTTTGGGTTTAATTTCCTTTCTGCCTACCGCCGTTATTTGGATGCTTTGGAGCATTGTTTCCCTTCTCGTTGCTATGGCACTTATGATTGGAAGTATGCATAGTGCCGGCAGCAACTGGAGGGTACTACGGTTCAAGAGAAAGGGCATGGTTGAGAACTTCCTGTGTCATCTGGTACTAAGGAACAACCACGTGCACATGGATGGAAGGTCGCAGGCCACCTTCAAATCGGTTAGCACGATTCACCGTATCAGGTAAATATGATCTTACAAATTTGGTGATCTGGTTAAATTCGACGGAGTACTGCTTCACGGTCATGTTGCCTTGCCAAAGCTGCACGAACTCATTCTCCTTTTGCCGACAAACAAGAGGGGATATGAACTCCTCTTCGAATGCGCTACGGAAGTTAGCCCACACGATCGTCTCGCCTTCTTTGTCTATGAAGATAGACCTTTAATGTATATCTTACCAATCGTGCGCGTTCAAGTGAAGCTGTAGTGGGCACACACGATACGATTCTCTTCGGGTACCTCTAGCAGTTTGAAGTGATCCTCAAGCTCTGCCAGCCAATCTAGAGCCACGATCGGATCCTCGGTCCCTTTAAATGGCATGTTACAGACCTTCTTGAAGTCGGCAAAGTCGAAGGTAGTCATATCCTTCTTCCTTGGAGTTTGAGGCATTTTGACTTCAGGTGCGGGTTGCTCCATCGATGTCGCTGCTATTGCCGCAGAATGGTTAGAGGCCAAGGTCTGAACAATCTGTTGCAGGGTATCTACCTGCTTTTGTTGGACTACAAATTGGGCTTCTAGATTGCCTTCAAACTTGCTCTGTCGTTCTTTCGCGTGCTTCTCGGCTCGTTCATAATGATCCTCATCTCTCTGTTGGCTAGTCTCAAGCATCCGCATTATTTGCTCAATCGGGTCGACATGAGGCATGGCTTGCTGGCTTCGAGAACTTCCTGAGGTGCTAGAACTACTTTCTTGGGCTTATACCTCTCTTTGTGCTAGCGTTGATGCTTGCGCTTGAGTCATTCCTTCAAAAGAAGGTAACTTATATTAGGTTTATAATGTATTATAGACTCATTGTATGGAACGTATCGCATTTTGGCCTAACGAGTTCAAGAGTTCGCATAGAAAATAGATCGTTAAAGGAACTTTTCTGACTCGAGGGTCAAAGAAACTTGAAGCTGTGCTCTGATACCAATATGTCATGCCCCAATTCTATGGAATCGATAGTCGTCCCCCGGGCGTGACGTCGTGTGTGGTGCCCCGTTCCCCCTATTCGGGTAGCGCGGCTAAGAAATACAAGATTGTATCGTTCGATCGGGATAGATTGAATCAAGAACTCATCCTCGTTATGGATTTGCTTCTTCGGAATCGATTCCCATATTTAGTGGACTATGCCCCTAGGATCGACTTAGCGGCAGAGTCAGGAGGGACCTCTCTGCTGTATCTTTTGTTGCCTTAGTTTTTGCTGTCGCTTGTTGCTTTCGTGCTTTGAGTTGGTTTTCGGATTTGCTTGAGTTTTCTTGAACGGTTTCGATGGATTTTATTATTTTTGTTTGTTGAACTGTACTTCAATTCCGATAATGGAAAAGAGTGGAAGAGGTATTGATCAGCCTTGTCCCTTCCAACCAACTAAGTGAGTGGCTTATATTCGATTCAGTTGGCCCTTCTTCTAGTCTTCACATCTAAAATCTTGTATTCTTGCTTGCCCCGATCAGACAAAACCAAGTAATAACTAAAAGATATCACGATAAAAAGGAATAGACTTGGATTATTTACTTGTCAATCAAACTTGTGAACGGATACCTATACATGCTAGTTCATTTAGAATGTTCATCATATGCTTCAATTTTAGTTAGAATGTATACTTCTTCTATAAATTGTGCTATGCATATAGAACACACTCTGCTATGTGATATATTGATCAGAAAGACTATGCAAAACCGTTTATGTTATGGAACTAGTATCGTGCTCGAAATTTGCTTTAAACTGTATGAATTGATGGAAAAACATAACGAATGCCGTTGATCACGGACAACTTGTGCACAAGGTTTTACGGTTTTGCGGACGGTCGCCGGGGCGCTGGGACCGATCCGATCCGGACGGAACATATGGAATAGTCAGTCTGTTAGAGGAAGGAAATAGCATATGGCGGGGGTCGCCACCTGCGTCGCATATCATTTTCTATCCCGTGACTATAACTTGTCCCTTCGTGGCATTATGCTAGTGATCCTTCCGTATATTTAAACCTGTTGCAACTAACTTGTGTCTTCGTGGCAGGGAAGGACATGGTATGTATTATGTAGGTGGTTCAGACGGACAGGTAAATATCACCGAACAATGGCAAGTATTTCATTGATCTCTATATATAGTGCTTGTTGTAAAATAAACAAAGGCAAGATAGAAAGACCACAAACAATATGCATGCTTCATATAAACAACGTGTTGATTGGTATAGTTGGGTTAGCTTGCCTTCAACAGTACGTTTCAATGTACTGACCCTCATTGAAACAGGTTCCCCGTATTTAGGAGAATCGAAAGAGGAGCAGAAGTCATCCCCCAATCCAGTCCAGCTGTAGGCACATCTTGATCGTGCCACCTTTTGAAGTCTTTGAAGTAAGGAGCTAGCTACTATCCAAACATAATGCAGCTCTGTAGAAAGGCCATCATTCCACCATGAGGTCTTTACGTTTTGAAGTTTAGTAAAGAATGTAATGTACAGGACTGCTATCTCATTTTGTGTCAACATTTTGTAAGCCCGTGTGGCAACCTTATGACTCAGTTCAAGAGTTTGTAATAGATGTTCATTTTATCAATAAAAGAGAACTTTTCCATGTTTCAAATCTGTGTTTCAATTTATCTGTGTACTCTGAATATATGCTCGCTATGCAAAATGCCTTAGCCTTGTGCGATGCGCAACCTAGGCCCGCACGACAATCACGCCCAGGGGACGACTATCGATTCTACGGAATCGGGGCGTGACATGTTGGTATCATAGCACAGCTTCAAGTTCCTTTGACCCTCGTACTGGAAAAGTTCCTTTAATGATAAATCCCTATGCGAACTCTTGAACTCGTTTGGCCAAAATGAGATACGTTCATACAATGAGTCCATAATACATTATGATCCTGATGTAATTTACCTTCTTTTGAAGGAATGGCTCAAGCGAAATCCTCAACGTTAGCACCGGACGAGACTCAAGCCCAAGAGAGCAGTTCAGACACTTCAGGAAGCTCTCAGAGCCAGTGAGCCATGTCTCGAGTCGATCCGCTTCAGCAAATGATACAGATGTTAGAAGCTAACCAACAAAGGGATGAAGCTCGTTATGAACGGGCTGAGAAGTGAGCGGATGAGAGACTACTCAAGTTTCAAGACATTATAGAGGCACGATTCTCAGTTCAACAAAAGCAGGTAGATACCCTGCAGCAGATTGTGCAGGCTTTGGCCTCCAACCAGTTCGCGGCGACAGCAATGACTCCGGTGGAGCAACCCGTGCTTGAAGTCGAGATGCCTCAAACTCCAAGGAAGAGGGAAGTAACTGCCTTCGACTTTGGCGACTTCAAGAAAGTCTGCAACACAGCATTCAAGGGGACTAAGGATCCGATAGTGGCTCTAGATTGGTTGGCCAAACTTGAGGATCATTTCTCACTGCTGGAAGTACCTGAAGAGAAATGCGTTGCATGTGCTCAACTGCAGCTTCGTCTCAACGCGCACGATTGGTGGGACGTGCTTCGACAATCTCTTCCAGTTGATGATGGAGGGAAGGCGATAGCATGGGACACTTTCTGTGGTGCATTTGAGGAGGTGTTCATACCCCCACCTATACATGGATAAAAGAAAATTGAGTTTGTACAACAACGACATGGCAGCATGACGGTTAAACAGTATTCTGCCGAGTTCAACAGGTTTGCCAAGTTTGCAAGCTCCTATCTACCCGATGCAGCTAGTCATGCCAAACGATTCGAGGGTAGTCTACGTCCTGCTATCCATGCACACGTAGTCATTCCATAATACCAGATAATGCAGGAAGTTTTGAATCATGTCCTCTCCCTTGAACCGCAGTATCCTCCTATTCCTGCAAGCGCTGTGCATACCTCCAATCAAAAACGCCAAAGCAATGAAAGAGGAAATACCGCTGCAAAGCGCCCAAACAACGACGGTTCAAAAAAAGGAAATCCAGGACAACTATGTTTCTTCTGCAAGAAGCCGGGGCACACCGCAAATGACTGCTACCTCAGAAAGGGTCTATGCTTCAACTGTGGCAGACAGGGCCACATATCTCGAGATTGTCCACTTCCTTCTAAGCTTCCACCTTAGCATCCAAATCAGGTTGCTGCAACTCAGGCCAATCGAGCTGCTCCTCAACAAGAGCGTGGCCAAGCTTAAGGTCGGGTCTATACGATAACACGAGAGGAAGCTTTGGCCTCAGACACCGTTGTGTCAGGTACTTTGCTCTTTAATAACAAATCTGCTCATGTTCTATTTGATTCTGGTGCAACGCATAGTTTTATTTCCACAAATTTTGTCGTGGAAAACAATATAAAAATGACTTCGTTGTATCTAGACCTTAGTGTTAGTACACCATCCGGCACGAAAATACCTGTCCGTTTAGAATGCCAAGGTGGTTATGTCTGTATTGGAGGAAGGAAGCTATCGCTTGATGTTTTAGTTCTAGATGTTAGGGACTATGATATCATTTTGGGAATGGATTAGCTCGACGCCTGCTCGACAACTATTGAATGTGCAAAAAAATGAGTCATCTTTCACCTGCCTGGAGAAGCCGAATTCTGCTACACGAGTAGTCCAGCAACCGAATGGTGATTTCTGTGATATCTGCTCGGTGAATGCTACACTCCGGATGCACGAGATACCTAGCGTCAGTTCGAGACACATAGCAGGACTACACAAACGTTAAGTCTTCTTCCGTTGAGGTGGAGTTCCCTGACGTATTTCCTAGCGAACTACCCGGCATGCCCCTAGACCGAGAGATCAAATTCACCATAGACACCTTCCCGAATACACAGCTGATCTCTAAGCCTCCATACAGAATGGCCCCTGCTGAATTAAAAGAGTTAAAGTGCCAACTGCAAGAGTTACTGGATCGTGGGTTCATCCGTCCGAGCGTGTCTCCTTGGGGCGCGCCCGTGCTCTTCGTAAAGAAGAAAGATGGGACGCTATGCCTCTGCATCGTTTATCAGGAGATGAATAAAGTTACTATCCGAAACAAGTTTCCTCTGCCAAGGATAGATGACCTGTTTGATCAACTACATGGGCAACGATGTTTTCAAAAATTGATCTTCGCTCGGGCTACCACCAGCTGAAGATTAAGCCAGAAGACATACCAAAGACTGCCTTCCGAACCCGTTATGGGCATTACGAGTTTTCAGTTATGCCGTTTGGACTGATAAATGCACCTTCTATATTCATGGATCTGATGAATCGAGTGTTCCAGCTATTCATCGATAAATTTATGGTAGTTTTTATCGATGACATCTTAGTGTACTCGAAGAATAGGGATGAACACGCAGGATACCTGCGGATGGTGCTTCAAACCCTTTGAGACAACAAGTTGTATGCCTAGCAAAGTAAATACGAGTTCTGGCTGGACAACATATCCTTTTTAGGGTACATTATTTCTGCGCAAGGTATCTCAGTTGACTCAAGGAAGGTAGAAGCCATTATGCAGTAGAAACGGCCGGAGTCAGCTAGCGATATTCGAAGTTTCCTTGGTTTGGCGGTCTACTACCAGAGATTTATACAAGATTTTGCAAAAATTGTGTCGCCCTTGACTTAGCTCACTTGGAAGGGAGTAAAGTTCACTTGGACGGACGACTGTGAAGCTTCGTTTATGGAGTTAAAGCATCGCCTCATCTCTGCACCAATCCTTACTCTTTCGGACGGACCTAATGACTTCAAAATATACAGTGACGCATCGGAAAAAGGTTTGGGATGTGTCCTGATGCAAAGGGACAAAGTGATAGTGTTGATATGGTATGTTGGGTGTCATATTAAGTATAGTATAAGCACATGGGAATATCCTGCAGACATATTTGGGATGCCAGAATATGTCACAGGATATTCCATTATGAAATTATTGTCATAATGATTGAGATCATTGTATTAATGACTGTAAGGCTATATAATGCCAATGAGATAATCAATAAAATAATCAACTAATTTCATCATGGTATCAGAGCCAAGTTTCCACAAACCCTAGCCGTCACCAAGCTTCCACAAACCCACAGGAGGATTTCCTAGATCTCCTCCACCGAACTCTTCCATGCCCCCCCTTCTTCGCCCTTCGCAGGCCGCCCTTCGCTGTTGCTGCCCCGTCCCGCTACTGCTGCGGCTACTACTACTACTGCGGCTACTACTACTATGGCTGCTGCGACGACGGATGTGACATGCGTGCTGCCGCCTTCTCCGCACCAGCACGAGACAACGCCTAATAGGGATGCCTAGATCTAAAAAAGGGGGGACATATTCGAATCTAGGAGCGGACGACGAGAACGAGCGTGAGTCGTGGAGCGAACATGACGTAATTGGATAGACGATGCATCGATGGAGGAGATCATCAAGAAGCTAGATTCTACAAAGGTGGCGACGTTGATGAAGTTGTTGACGATGTCGGCTGGTGAGAACACGACACGAACGTCGTCGGAGTTGAAGCTTCCCTCTATCGATCTGAAATTAGATGGACCAGCCACCTATCTGAGTTGGTCACGGCGGATGAGAAGAACCCTCGCAGAAAAAAACATGGAGGGGATCCTGACGAGCGAGGCGACAGAGCCGGACGAGGGCTCGACAGGACGCGATGAGTGGAAGTCTACTCATATGGTCATCTACATCTGGCTTCTCAACTCCTTAGTCCAGTCTATTGCCGCCACAGTAGACGGTATTGAGATGGTAAAAGATGTGTGGGAGAAGTTGAGAAGGACCTATGATGGTGTGGGGAACAACTTACGGGTCTTCCAGATAAAGGGGGAGATTGATGACACCGTACAGGGAGAGAAGACGGTGCAAGAGTATGCCACAGAGTTGGAGCGTCTGTGGTTGGATTATGATCACTCCTCAGATCGGGCGAGCTGCGGGGACCCTAAGTATAAGGAGAGACATGTGTGTCTGCAGGAGAGGACGATGAAGTTCCTCAAAGGACTGACTACAGCTTTTGCACAGAGGACGGCCCTACTTCTAGCCCAACCAAAGATCCCTAGCCTTGAGGAGACTATCTCAGCCATGATCCAGGAGGAGACACGCATCAGGCTACAAGCCGGGACAGGTGGTCTCCCCGAAGCAAAGTCAGCACTAGCGATCACCAGCTCAAGTAACACAGGATCTAAGGGAGAGCCCTGGCAGCATAACCGGCAGTGCTACAACTGTGGGGAGATGGGTCATCATCGGTATGCTTGTACCAAACCACCTAGGAAGGGAGATTCAGGTGATGGACGAGGACCATTCGACGGACGAGGATATAATGGAGGACGTGGTCATGGTCGAGGGGGTAGACGAGGCAGCCGAGGAGGTTATCGGGCGAACCTTCTGATATCAGAAGGGAACGGAGAAGCTAATGGCACCTTTACTGTGGAGGACCAGGCACTGGGAGACATGAGGAGTAGAACAAAGGAGGCATCCACCTCATTCTTTGTTAGGGGCAACGCTGCCATGTATGCCCATCCATCAGAAGGTACTAACGAATCACTTACCCTTGCGTCTATCTCTTCCCTTAAATCATCAGACTGGATTATCGACTCGGGAGCATCTCGGCATGTGACGGAGAATGCTAGTGAGTTTTCTTCCTACACTCACCTAGCATCAGCAGACAGCATTCAGACAGCTGATGGCACTTTCCAGCCAGTGGTCGGTAAGGGTACTGTTAATTGTACAGGTTTAGTAAGATTATCCAATGTTTTATATGCTCCATCCTTTCCAGTCAGTCTCTTGTCCATTAGTTCTATAATCCTCCAAATTAAATGTATTATTTCTTTTGATATTCCTAAGATGACCTTCCAGGAGAAAGGGACAGGACGAAGACTTGGGACTGACACTTGGCATGAGGGACTGTGGTACCTAGATCGAGAAGGACTGGACTCAGCATTGGTATATATGGCAGAGAAGGCTGGCATGGAAGGACTGCAGTAGAGGACTGAGGATACCTTGATACTCCATCATCGAAGGATAGGACATTCTTCTTTTGATACTCTAAGTAAGTTGTATCCAGAGATTTATGCAAGAATAAATAAAGCGAAATTAGTATGTGATGCGTGCGAGTTAGAAAAACTTACTAGGAGCTCATATGTTGGCACGGGTCATAGGAGAACTTTTGCTTTTGAGGTAGTACATTCTGATATCTGGGGTCCATGTGCTACTAACACTATGAATGGTTATAAGTACTTTGTTTCTTTTATTGAGTGTGCCTCTCGTGTTTCCTGGTTATATTTGATGAAAAATAAGAATAATATACTTGCTTGTTTTCGGGATTTCCATAAGCATGTCCAGACTCAGTACAAAGCAGTTGTGAAGGTACTGAGGTCTGACAATGGAACAGAGTATACCAACAGGACGCTTGCAGAATACCTGTCAGCACATGGAATATAGCATCAGACTACCTGTGCATACACACCAGCACAAAATGGAGTTACAGAAAGGAAAAATAGATACCTTCTGGAGGTCGCAAGAAGTATGATGATCGATAGAAGTATGATGATCGATATGAATGTCCCACAGAGTCTGTGGGGGCATGCAGTGTTGACAGCAGCTCAACTCATCAACAGGATGCCCTCGAAGGTCCTCGGATGGAAGTCTCCATGTGAGGTATTGTAAGGCAATAATAGTGGGATACTCCCACTGTAGGTGTTTGGGTGTGTGTGTTTTGTTAAGGATAATAGGCCATCAGTTGGGAAACTTTACCCTAGAGCGGTCAAATGCATCTTCGTAGGCTACTCGGCGACCCAGAAGGGGTATGTGTGCTGGAGTCCAGTAGAGAAGAAGAAGTTTGTCAGTATGGATTTCCACTTTCGGGAGCATGAGCCATACTACCGCCAGGACGAAACTTCACACAACACGCCTAATACTGCCAGTATTAGGCGAGAGGGGGAGATGGAGAACTTGGTGGTAACCGATTTAGAAGTTTGGCATGGAGGCACGGAGAAGGGACAAGAAGGTGAAGGTGTTAGGCCTACGGCTCAGGGAATGTTACTTACCTACAGCAGGAGAGAGAAGCAAACTGTAGGACCAGTACCGACAGTGCCAGTGCCAAGTCCCTTGCCTGCGTTCGTCCCAACTCCTGAGGCACCGACACCAACCCCCCTTCAGGTGATACCCCCTCCTTCACAATATATCATTCCTCCTACTTCTACTTCTCCCACACCACTATCTGTATGGAGGACCACTCGTAGTAATGCAGGAAATCCTCCAAATATATATGGTTAGGATATTGCTCAGTTTGTTTCTTATGACCATATCCCTTCTTCTCATGGAGCATTTATAGCATCTTTGAATAGTATTACTGTACCTAACAATTGGCAGGTTGCTAAGAACGATCCAAAGTAGAAAGTGGCAATGCACAAGGAGTTGGGAGCTCTGGAGAAGAACCACACTTGGGAGCTTGTGAGACTGCCAGAGGGGAAGAGAGCAGTTGGATGCAAGTTGGTCTTTACCATGAAGCAGAATCCAGATGGACTGGTTGAGCGCTACAAAGCTCGACTAGTAGCCAAAGGATACAGTCAGAAGTATGACATCGACTATGACGAGACATTTGCACCAGTTACAAAGATGAGCACTGTCAGGACTCTGATTTCTCTGGCAGCGAATAGTGGATGAAAGTTACATCAACTGATGTGAAGAATGCATTTCTTCACGGATATCTAGTGGAGGAGGTATACATGGAGATACCACCAGAATTTGGCACCAATTAGACAGTAGGCAAGGTCTGCAGGTCGAAGAAGTCCCTCTATGGACTGAAGTAGTCTCCTCGAGCGTGGTTTGACAGATTTAGAAGGGCGATGATAGGGATAGGATATCAGCAGATCAATGCTGATCATACTGTGTTCTTCCGTCGGAGTGGAGGCCACATCACTATGCTTGCGGTGTATGTGGACAATATGATTATCGTAGGAGATGATGAGTAGGAGATCACCCAACTCAAAGAAAAGCTTAGTAAGGAATTCGAGGTGAAGGATCTCGGCCTTCTTCGGTACTTCCTTGGGATTGATATTGCTCGAGAAACAGAGGGGATTATTCTCTCTCAAAGGAAGTATGTACTGAACCTTCTCACAGAAACTGGGATGTTGGGGTGCAAACCTGCAGCGACACCAATAGATCAGAGGTTCAAGATTGATGCTGAGGCTGGAGAACCAGTTGATCGGGACAGATACCAGAGACTGGTTGGCAAGTTGATCTATTTGAGCCATATACGTCCTGATATCTGCTTTGCAGTAAGTGTGCTGAGTCGCTACATGCATGACCCACAGAAGGGTCATATGGATGCAGTGTACCAGATTCTGAGGTACTTGAAAGGTGCTCCCGGGAAGGGACTAATATTCAGGAAGAACAATCACGTGAGCATCGAGGGCTACTGTGATTCTGACTGGGCTAGTTGTGCTGATGACAGAAGGTCTACCTCGGGATATTGCATATTTGTAGGAGATAACTTGGTCTCTTGGAGGAGTAAGAAGCAGTCTGTGGTGGCCAGATCGACAGTTGAAGTAGAGTACAGAGCTATGGCCTTGGGATTTGCAGAGCTGCTATGGTTGAAGAATATGCTAGTGGAGCTGAAGCTGGATTAAGGAGCCAAGATAAAACTGTTGTGTAACAATCAGTCAGCTATTAGTATCGCCAACAATCCAATACAGTATGACAGGACCAAACATATCGAGATTGATAGATTCTTCATCAAAGAGAAGTTGGATAGTAGATTACTGGAGCTTGGTCATGTTCCAACCAGGGATCAAGTAGCAGATGGACTAACCAAGGGACTCGCCTCAGTGAGCATGATTAGAGGATGTGACAAGATGGGCTTAGTGAATATCTTTTACCCATCTTGAGGGGGAGTGTTGATATGGTATGTTGGGTATCATATTTAAGTATAGTATAAGCACATGGGAATATCCTGCAGACATATTTGGGATGCCAGAATATGTCACAGGATATTCCATTATGAGATTATTGTCTCAGTGAGCATAATTAGAGGATGTGATAAGATGGACTTAGTGAATATCTTTCACCCATCTTGAGGGAGAGTGTTGATATGGTATATTGGGTGTCATATTTAAGTATAGTATAAGCACATGGGAATATCCTACGGACATATTTGGGATGCCAGAATATGTCACAGGATATTCCATTATGAGATTATTGTCATAATGTTTGAGATCATTGTATTAATGACTGTAAGGCTATATAATGCCAATGAGACAATCAATAAAATAATCAACTAATTTCATCAGATAGCCTTCGCGTCGAGGCAGCTAAATCCTCATGAGAAGAACTACCCAACGCATGATCTTGAACTTGCTGCGGTGGTGTTTGCACTGAAGCTGTGGTGCTACTACCTTTACGGTGTACCATGCGAGATCTATACAGACCATAAAAGTTTGAAATATCTATATACACAAAAAGATTTGAATCTTCGTCAACGGCGCTGGCTTGAACTTCTTAGCGACTTTGACTTAATGATCAGATACACACCTGGCAAAGGAAACGTCATAGCTAATGCACTGAGTAGAGTGTTCGTTGGGAGTTTGGATATTGATAACAAACTGCGTCGAGATCTTGAGTCCTTGGGCATTGTACTACTAATCAGATACAAAAAGGGGGTGCAAGTGGCATAACTGCACCTCGAGCCTGACTTATTATAAAAGGTCAAGGCCGCTTAGAAGGATGACCTATTCCTGCAAAAGATCCAAGATTTTATTTCAGCAGGAAAGACAACCGACTTTACGGTAGGCACGGATGGGATGATCTGAGTGAAGGAAAGACTGTGCGTTCCAGACGACGCGGTCCTTAGAAAAAAGATACTCACTGAAGCCCATTATGCTAGTTATACTTCTCATCCGGGTAGCACAAAGATGTATCGAGATCTCCGTACAACGTTTTGGTGGCACGGCTTAAAACGAGATATGGTGCTGTTTGTGTCGCATTGCATGGCTTGTCAAAGGGTAAAGGCCGAGCACCAGAAGTCGGGTAGAGAGATACAGAACCTCGCTATTCTGTAGTGGAAATGGGAATATATAACAATGAATTTCATTGTTGGCTTGCCAAAGACGCAATAGGGAAATGATGCCGTTTGGGTTATTTTTGATCGCCTCACCAAGTCAGCTCACTTTCTGCCTATCAAGTCTACTTGGAGTGCCAACCGCTTGGCTCAGATCTACCTCAACGAAATTGTTCGGCTCTACGGCGTGCCTGTATCTATAGTCTCCGATAGAGATGGTCGATTCATATGGCATTTTTGGGAAAGCCTGCAATCAGCAATGGGGACGAAGTTAAAGTTTAGTTTCGTCTACCATCTACAGACCAACGGCCAAACAGAATGTGTCAACCAGTTCCTCGAAGACATGCTATGACTCTGCGCCTTAGACTTGAAGATGAGTTGGGACCTGCATCTACCGTTAGCTGAATTTGCATGCAACAACAGTTTCCAATCCAGCATTCAGATGGCACCGTATGAGGCATTGTATTGGCGGAAGTGCAGATCACCTATCTGTTGGGACAAAGTTGGAGAACGGCAGATTCTTGGCCCTGAGCTTGTGGAGCAAACCGTTCAAAAGTTTCGTTTGATCCGAAAAAGACTGAAGGTAGCCCAAAGTCGCCAAAAGAGCTACTCTGATACACATCGACGGCCACTTGAGTTTCTAGAAGGCGATAGGGTATTTCTTAAAGTTTTGCCCATGCGAGGAGTCACCAGATTCAGAGCAAAGAAAAAGCTAAGTCCAAGATTTGTCGGCCCGTTCAAGATATTAAAGCGAGTCGCCTCAGTTGCATATCAGATTGTCCTACCGCCGTCACTATCCGAAGTGCACGATATTTTCTATGTTTCTCAACTTAGGAAGTATGTGTACGACCCGAGTCACATGGTAGATCTTGATCAATTGAATCTTCAGGCAGACTTGACATATGTAGAACAACCTGTGCAAATTTTGGATCGAAAAGAAAAGCTGCTCCGAAGTCGTTCGATTCCTCTTGTGCGCATGCTTTGGCGGAATCATTCGGTTAAAGAATCTACTTGGAAGCTTGAATATAAGATGAGGGAAAGGTTCCCCTTATTATTTCCTAGTGGTAGGTTCTATTCCTAAGTTTCGGGACGAAACTTTTAATTAGTTGGGTAGGATGTGGTGACCCGTTCCCCCTATTCGGGGAGCGCGACTAAGAAATACAAGACGGTATCGTTCGATCAAGATATATTGAATTAAGAACTCATCCTCGTTATGGATTTTCTTCTTCAAAATTGATTCTCATATTCAGTAGACCGTGCCCCTAGGATCGACTTAGCAGCAGAGTCAGGAGGGACCTCTCCGCTGCATCTTTTGTTGCCTCAGTTTTAGCTGTCGCTTGTTGCTTTCATGCTTTGAGTTAGTTTTCGAATTTGCTTGAGTTTTCTTGAATGGTTTTGATGGATTTTATTATTTTTGTTCGTTGAACTACACTTCAATTTCGATAATAGAAAAAAGTGGAAGAGGTATTGATCAGCTGTTCGTGGCAATGCAGGTAAACCAGCAGTAGGTAACGCTCGAACAGACTCCTGAAGCACCTCTTTCCTTGTCCCTTCCAAACAACTAAGTGAGTGGCTTATATTTGATTCAGTTGGCCCTTCTTCCAGTCTTCACATCTAAATCTTGTATTCTTGCTTGCCCCGATCAGACGATACCAAGTAATAACTAAAAGATATCAAGATAAAAATGAATAGACTTTGATTATTTGCTTGTCAATCAAACTTGTGAACGGATACCTATGCATGCTTCATATAAATAACGTATTGATTGGTATAGTTGGGTTAGCTTGCCTTCACCAGTATGTTTTGACCTACTGACCCTCATTGAAATAGGTTCCCCATATTTAGGAGAATCGAGCGAGGAACAGAAGTCATCCCCCAATCCAGTCCAGTTGTAGGCACATCTTGATCGTGCCACCTTTTGAAGTCTTTGAGCAAGGAGCTAGCTACTATCCAAACATAATGCAGCTCCATGGAAAGGCCATCATTCCACCAGGAGGTCTTTATGTTTTGAAGTTTAGTAAAGGATATAATGTACATGACTACTATCTTATTTTGTGTCAATATTTTGTAAGCCCGTGTGGCAACCTTATGACTCAGTTCAAGAGTTTGTAATAGATGTTCATATTATCAATAAATGAGAACTTTTCCATGTTTCAAATCTAGGTTTTAATTTATCTGCGTACTCTGAATATGTGCTCGCTATGCAAAATGTCTTAGTCTTGTGCATTGCGCAACCTAGGCCCGCACGGCGGTCATGTCCTGGGAACGACTATCGATTCTACGGAATCGGGGTGTGACATCGTGCGTGCCTAGGTTGCGCATCGCACAAGGCTAAGGTGTAAACTCCCTCACCCAAAATTAGGCTTACTTGACTTAGATAGAGAGACTAGGGCTAGTTTGGACCCAAATAGAAATAGAACACGGTATTTATTTTTAATTATATAATATTTATATCACCTAGTGCACCTTACCGTTGCTTCGACAATTGGAGCACCTCCCTAGCCATTACCTTCCTATAAATTTCACAACCATATCCTAGATATGCCCGCCTACTATTCTAACCTTTGTGTAACTTAAAATTATGCTCTTTTGTGCTACATTTTAGTCGCACATTACGGACGTTTATAATTAATTCTAAATAAATACGACTTTGTATCCTTGTGCGTTCTAATCGAAATTGGAGACACAATCTTGACCTATTTTGTACAACCTAATTTATGATAATATTCTAACACTGAATCCTCTATGTCCATGACACTTGTATCCCACATAAATTTATCCCCATGTGCTTTTAATTAATTCCAGAACACCGTGCATAATTATTTTAATTTATTTAATCCAAATTCTGTCTTTTTACAATTTTCTAATTTTTTGGCGCTTTTATGCAAAAGTGCATTGAGGTGTCTACACCATTGGATAATACATGAAAAAAATCCAACTTTCCCCTTCATAGGAAATTTTCCATAATTTTCGGAATTTGCAACGCGCAAACATCGGCCCCTTATTTTAAACCTATACTTGCATTTAAACAATGCAATTATGGGCCCCCAAACATCCCCATGTGAGCCCAAGTCCCAACCCAAGAGGATGTTGACCAAAGTCAAATAGCTCTAAGTCAACCCAACACCACCTATATAAATATTCGTTTTCTCATTTTCTTTTATTTTTCCCAAAATCCTAAACCCAAAATACTCAGCAGCCGACCCTATTCACCATCTTCTTCTCCTTCTTTCCTGTAGCTGACCGGAGCCCAACCCCCTCACCGGAGACGCCAAGCCCGGCCACCCTCGTCCCCTACAACCCGTTTGCCTGAACTGAGCCGTCGTTCTCTTCCACCTCCCCTCATCACGGCCTCGCTGCACCCCCACACCACCACGTTCTCCTCTGTCTAGCCGATGACCCACGGCCATCCTCCTCCGCTGAGCAGCGACCTCGCCTGAACACCCACCGTAGCCTAGCCTCTTCCCGATATCCTCCTCTCCCTCCGGTCACCTTCCCCGTCGACAAACCACCACCTCCCCTCGACCATCACAGCAGCACCATCTCTCCCTCTCTTCCTTCTCTCGTCTGAACAGTCCCCGGCCACCCCTTCCTGTCAACTTGACCTCGCCTTCGTCCTCCTCCTCCTGTCAGAGCTCCTCCTCGATAAGTCCGGCCATCCTCCCTCTGACCCGCCGAGCCAACTCCGGCCAACCTTCATTACCACACCACCAGCACATCCACCACCTCTCCTCCTTCCTCCTGAGCTCCTCCATATCCAGTCGACCGGAACAACAACCACCACCACCATTGCCATCCCCCTCTCCATCGTCAATATTATTATCGTCATCACCATTGACCACATCATCATCGTCATCACCATCCTTCACATCGTCACCCTCATTATCACCATCACCCACATCATCATCCTCGTCATCACCATTATATAATCACCATCATGATCATCGCTATCATCGTAGATATCATCTTATCGTAACCCTTATCATCATCATTGGCATTGTTGTCATCGTTACCATCATCATCGTCGTCATCATCGTGCCTGTGCGTGCACCCCGAGGTTCGAACCTGTCCCTCTCCTCCTTTTTATATGCGCTTGTGTATGCTATGAGTATTATTTTATGACTATTTAGTTGACTGCAGACCCTGAGTCAGTGAACCCAATGACTCATATACGTGTACGTACACGTATGCATATATGTTCAGATTAGGTTTATATATATTGTATAATTATTTAAATGATTATGTATTTATTCTGTATAACCCTAGGTAATTATGGATATTCCATAGTCCGTTTGACCAAGTGACCCTAAAGACTTGTTAGTTGACTGCCTGTTGTATATTAAACATACTGGCATAGACACCTGCTTAGATGACTGTCTGATTGTGTACAACACTTGAAGATGTGACACCCGCGTAATCAGACGCGTATGTGACCCTATTAGTTGACCAGTATCACCCTAGCATACCCTCTGCGTCCAGTGTATTTTGGTTGTGTATATGCCAGTGTAATGACTGATGTTGTGTTATATTATATTATATGTATATAGGACATATCAGATTGTTCTGTGTGACTTCAGGAGCAGGTTATTGGTACTTCGCAGCTTTCTTGCCAGGCAAGTATACCTTGCCTTTGTTGTACTGTTTAAATTCAGTTATATTGTTAGTTGCATGTTTATTGTTTTAGATTATATAACTATGCGCGTCCGAGAGAGACTCGGGTGTAGTCAACGAACGCGTTGACGTTAGGACTTATGTCTGACCTAGTGTCTAGTAGATCCATCTAAAGTTATGGAGTTATTGGTATGACTCCCCAGGCCTTGACATATTTCTTACATGCATTGTGAGTCTCATGTAGGACACGGACTTACGTATGTGGTTGGCCACCTATATGTGTAGGTGTACGACGGATAGGGAATAACTGCTATTAGTGATGCATGATAGAAGACTTAGTAGTTATTAGTAGTCGGAGCATAGACTATTGTGGTACGAAGGTCCAATCCTTGTCCTTGTTTGGTTGTAAGGTTGGGCTATTGTTCTAACGATAGACTATGAGCCAGAGTTACGATGCTTCGACGTAGTAGCTAAGGCGTGTTATGGATACAACATGCATAGATTATTGGACGGGGAGGACGACTAGTAGGCGTATGGGACACCCACTTCCTTTATTCACATTCCACGCTCGACGGAGCAAAATGGACGTTATATACTATACAGATTCTACGTTCTTCGGAGTGACATGGACGTTATATACTATGCAGATTCTCCGTTCTTCGGAGCGGTAGGACATTATTATATTATATAGTGCCCTTATATTAGGGGCATATGTGGCATATACTAGCCAGTTGTTACGATTGGTGAATTACGTCAGCATATGTCTAGCCTACACTTTCCCATACACTCAAAGTTGTCCTCAAATTGCATTTTACTTAGCTGGTTAGTTCACCCTTTTATTTATTCAGTATTTACTTTATGGCATGCTTCTATGTATCTTGTTAGGTCCCTCTAAGGACCTGGTCCCTTTCCAGGTATAGATGTTCATAGGTATTCGCAGGAGCGCAGATCCAGACTGGTTACTTACATTCTGAGCAGGTCTTCTCTTCGAGTCTCAGTGGTTGATAGTTATTGTACTTATATTGTATTATCTTATTATTTTATATTCTAGTTCGGCAGTGGATTTGTTTCCATCCGACTGTCATCTTTAGATACTTTATATTGGAATCTAGCTCATAGATATTGGTTATTTACTTTTATTTGATTTATGTGGATGAGATTAGATTATACCCTGTGATTTATGATGGTTTATACCACTTGTGGATTTGATATTCATAATATAGCGTACGCATGTGTTATGGTTTCCATATATTGGAGTTGCCATATACATGCGGCTGGCATGCTTATGTGTCCTAGTCCTATGTATTTTGGGACTGGGCGTGACATAAGGTATTTTTGTATAACGAGCACATATTCAGAGTACCCAGATAATTGAAATACAATATTAAAACATGGAAAAGTTCTTTTTATTGATAATGAACATCTTTTACAAACTCTTGAACGAGTCAGATAATTGCCGCACGGGCTTAAGAAAGTGGACTCAAAATAAGATAGTCGTCCTGTACATTACATTATTTTACTAAAACTTTAAAATATCAAAGACCTTCTGGCGAAGCTATCGCCTTCCCACGGAGCTGCATAAGCTTGTATACGAGCTCCTGGAAACTTCAAAATGCTGCTTCTGTGGAACGATCCGGGCATGTCGGCAGGTGTACTGGAAGGAAGTCGCTTTAGGTTCGTACAGGATCTCCTTGGTGCAGGGAAGCTGTTGCAACGAGGGTCAGTACATCAAAATACACTAGTGAAGGCGAGCTAACCCAACTATACCAAATCATAAGTTGTTTATATGAAGCATGCAAGTTATTTTGTGGTCTTTCTATCTTGCCTTAGTTTATTTTACAAGCAAGCATTGATATAGAAATTTACTGAAATAAATATGCCACCGTTTGGTAACTTTTTGTAAACCCCCTGAATTTTCAAATTATTAAATCTTGGATTTTCCTAATTTTCTGGAATTTTCTGTGAATTTTCTGTAATTAAAATCAAGGTTTTTAATTAATAAATAATTTTTAAATGGCAATAAATAATATTAAAATATCATGAAAATAATATTTTTGGGCGTAAAATGGAAAACTGGACTTAGGGCAATTTTTCTGGATTTTTTTGGGCCTCAGACCTATTTTTAAAAAGCCTAAAAACTAATTTTATTATTATTATTATTATTATTATTATTATTATTATTATTATTATTATTTTCCTTTTATTTTCCCGGCCCAGCCCAGCCCATCAGGGCCCAGCCCAACCCGCCTATCCCAGCCCGGCCCACGGCCTAGCGGATCGGGTCGGGTCTGCCAGACCCGAACCCGACCCGTGCGACCCGTTCTCCCTCACCCCTCCCCACGACCCGGCTGCCGGAATTCTCGCCGCTCCGGCCTCCGCGAGCAGCGCCGGCCGTTCCGGCCCGCTCCCCGCCCCCTCCGCGGCCACGCAACGCCTCGAGCCCCCTCTCCCCTTCCTATTTAAGCTCCTTCTTCTTCCCTTCTCCCAAACCCTAATTTCCCCTCTCCGGCCACCGTCTTCCCCTCTCCCTCCTCGCCGCGCCGTCCCTCTCCTCGCCGACTGCCTCGCCGCGCTCAGCGCGTCGCCCCGCCGTCCCCGCCCCTCCGGCGGCCTCCCCGACAGCCGCAGCAGCAAACAGCAGCAGCGGGGACAGCCACAGCAGCCGCGGCGCCGCCCTGGGCCGCCCCCGCGCCGCCGCCTCCACGGGGACGCCGCGCCACCTCTCGGCGAGCAGTCCGCCGCCCTTGCCGACGGCTCTCCGGCCGCCCTCCGCCGTCGGAAAACCAGAAACCCTAACCCTAGAAATCGGATTCTGTGTCCGACACGAGTCGGACACGTGTCGGACACGGTTTTTTCCCCGATTTTTCGGGTCCCCTTCAGGTACTCGTATCTTGCACCCTGTATCTCCGTTTTCAATTCCGTAAATTGCGTTGTGAAGCCTGTATGACCCTCTCGGTGTCCGGACAAACTGTTCGCGACACCGCGTCCTGTGGTGATCGCACACCGCGATCCAAAAACAGGAAAAACCAGACCCTGTTTCACCCCGGAACTGAGTACGTCCCGCCAAACGGGACGACTTGGTCGCGCGCGGTCTTCACAGATACGTGCGCCTCGTCGATACGGACGTGTGGGTTTTCGCGGAAGCTGATTCGGGGGTGCGTGCACACCGGAATCAACGCGTATCCGCGAACATCGTCCCGTATCCGCCCTTTCTGAAATTCGACCTAACTTTGTGTACACACGTCGGATCGAGACGAAACTTGCGCCATCGGACTCGTAGCGATACGCTAGTCCCGTGGGTCAAGTTTGGTTCGATTCTGAGAACGTTGACGAAATCGCGTGTCGTGGGCCCCACAGGCCCCGCTCGACGGGCGATTTTGTGTTCGGCTCATCGGAATCCAAATCTGGAAGTTCCGTTGGGTTCGTATCATCATTCCTGACCTGTTGACACTAAGTCTGGTGAATTTGGAGACCGTTGACCTGGACACGTTTTTCGGTGCAAAGCGGGCCCAACGGCGGACCCCGTTTTGACCCGAAACTGCCGTTTTTGCCCTTGTCTCCAAATTGGACCCAAGGACAGGCGTTTCTAGCTATTTGACATCTTCTGAGAGTGATGGTAATGTCTATTTCAGCTTCTGGACTCATCTCTGGACTTTTTCCCCAAGAACCTAATCAATCAGATCCAAACAACAGGCAAGTACCTGCACTTCAAGTTAATCTTTATATTGTGATAATTAATTCCCTGTTCTACTAGTACCCTTGCTGATTACACCTAGTGTTAAAGTACTGTATTTCATGTCTTGAATATCGGGGTTCATGTCTTGTTTACATATCGGGTGGGAGAATACTAGGAGGCATGTAGTTTACCCTTCCCCTAAGGATTGCATAATAGCTGTTGGTACACGACTGTCCATCAGCCGGATCTCGATTGTATTGCCTAATAGCCGTCTATGACGGCCAGATTAGCCTTATAAGCCCCTACATGCCAACTATGTATTCTAAATACACAAGCTCACACACATAGTTCTAGTCTTGTTATAGTTTCTGCTGACTGTTGTAGTTTCATTTCCTGTCTCACTTTATTTCCCCGCTTTCTCATATTCCTGTTTACAGCTTTAACTCTGAGATATTGATATTCCTTATGCAAATTCCTTAACATGATATTCAATATTTAATTGTCATAAATATTTAGTTTAATCTTGTTGTGCACTGTGTACTTTGCTCCTTTCCTGACTGGATACGTTGTTTAGGCGATGATGAGAACCTTGCCCCTACCTATTATGGACCCTATGAGCTAGCAGGTGATACCGTTGCAGAGCCAGTTCCCGCACAGGAAGCTACTCCTGCTGAGTAGTTAGCAGTAGTTATCTTAGTTTTGCTCTTTATCTTATTTAATCGGGTTTGTCCCCGATTTTATTTTGGAATTTCTGTACTAAACATTGGAATCTGTTGTTACATTTATTTCCAGTTGCAAATCTTAAGTTTCATTTCTCCTTATTATCTTGCCCATGTTGTTATGAATGAGCTAGTTAGTAAATCTGGACTTGACCTAGACAGCGTACTACCGCCGATTCTGCGGCGTAGGCTGGACGTAACCACGCACTCGTGCCCGAATTTCCGGGTGCGGGTCGTGACACTTTTACCTTCCCGTTTGAACCACCTGCACAATACTTACCATGTCCTTCCCTTCTACGAAGACACAAGTTAGCTTGCACAGTTTTAATTACACGAGGGGATCACTGGCATGATGCCATAAAGGGCACTAGTTACTGGCGAGGATGGTATGCAATAAAAGTACAAGGTGCGCTATAAGCTATCTCTAAAGTACAATGGACTATACAATAGAGTTCCATCCGGATCGGATCGGTGCCAGTGCCCCAGCGACCATCCGCAGGAACTATAACCTTGTGTACAAGTTATCCGTGATCAAACGACATATAAACTAAGTTATCAATTTATACAGTTAAAGCAACACGAGCACAAGACAAGTAGCAAGACATGATTCATTTTGCATAGTCTTCCTGACCAGTTCATTGTATAGCAGTGTATGTTCTATACATAGGCAGAACATTCTAAATGAACTAGCATGCAATAAGGTAACGTTCACAAGTTGATTGACAAGCACAATAACCCAAGTCTATTCCTTTTTTCTATCTTGACATCTTTTAGTTTTTATGGTATCGTTTGATCGGAACAAGCAAGAATGCAAGATTTTATATATGAAGACTTGGAAGAAGGGTCAACTGAATCGAATATAGCCACTCACTAGTTGGTTGGAGAAAGAAAAGGAAAGATGTGCTTCAAGACTCTGTTCGCTCGATGTTTGCTACACGATCACCTACATTGCCACGAACAGCTGATCAATACCTCTTTAACTCTTTCCAAGCTCGGAATAAAATACAATTCAATGAACGAAAGTAATAAAATCCATCAAAACCTTTTAAGAAAATACAAATGTAAAAATTAACTCAAAAATATGAAAGCAACAAGGCGACAACAAAAACTAGACAAGAAAACTTACAGGGGAGAGGTCCCTCTTGACTCTGCCGCTAAGTCCATCCTCGGTGCACGGTCCACTGAATATGGGAATCGATTCTGAATAAGCAAATTTATAACGAGGAAAAGATCTTGATTTTATATATCCCGATCTGTCATGACCCGCACCCGGTGTAAAGGTACAAGTCGGGAACAACGCCCAGCCTACGCTGCAGGATCGGTAGAACGCTGTCTGGGTAATCTATTTAGCAATATAATCAACTACCAATAATAACAATAAACTCAATCACAGATCTAAGATGGAACGAGCATGAATATGATAAATAATAGAATAGTCACAACAAGTCATGAGTATACGATAATACATCAATGAGTCCGAATAGAAATACTAACAAATAAGCTGGAGATAAATCCAGTACAAAAGAATACTAAGAAGCTACTAAGCTCGGGTCATCTGCCTCAGTTGGGATAAGTCCCTCATGAACCAGGGTCTCTGACTCTAAACCCACAACATCCTGAGGTCCATAATATGTAGGATGGCACTCCTCGGTGCCATCTGGGAAAAATATATCCAGTCAGGAAAGGAGCAGAGTACATCTCTAACAGCAGTTCTAATCAATGATAAAAATTATGTAACAGTAAATAGATTTAAATATACAAGATGCACAATAAATACAAGAGATACATAATAAGGAAATACTAGAATAAATACAAGAATGAACAATATGTCAATGAACAAGAATACTAATATCTAAGTGAGTGAGTACTAGCTTTAACATGTGATCGGCTTGAAAACTTGTACAAAAGTATAATGGCTTGGCTGATCATACGTGCGGTGTATGATCAACACTCACAAGTAACAAGACATGCACAAGGAGGGTATGATCACATATCTACACTAAAATACTCCCCACCCCGACTGGTATAATAGATCCAACCATGGTATGCTATGGCACGGGATTCTCTAGGAAGGTAGCAAATCTCCCCGAGAATTAGTGTCTGTACATGCAAAAGATAATTAATGAAACAAGGATTGCATAAGATACACCATATACAAGGAATAACATCTCATGACGAGATCCATATATACCAATCCGTGTAACCATCGTGTCAAGAAATATGGATATCTACCCAAGATACAATAAACATAGAGGATATCATAAACGAGAAACTATCAGAGAATGTACTCGCCTGAAGTCCAATGAATAGTCTCATAGATGTCTGATACGGTGCCTCAAAGACCTAGATATGGAATACAATATCAATACAAGGTTCTGGAAAGCAAATAAGTTAAACTAGTTAATTTCTAGGTCAACAAGTCAACTCTAAGTTACAAGTCAAACTATAGTCAACTATAAGGTCAACTATGGTCAACTGTCTAATTCTAGGTTACAAAAGTCTAACACAAGGATATTGGGTTCAAATACTAAAGTCTAGGTCACAAAACCCATATCTTAAATACTAGGATACCGTATCTCCAGATACTTAAATCCAAAAGGAAAATATTACATACAAATGCCAAAATAATATTATTAAATAAACTCTTAAAGACAAACATTAATTAGGTACCTTGGTTTTGAATCAACTTGGTATCACAACATAAAACCATAATATTGATACCCCAAACCCAATACCTTGGGTATCTCCAATACCTTGGTACTTACCTTGGTATCTCAAGGTAATACCCAAATACTTGTTATACTACTACCCATAAATATATACATATGCTACACAATAATTATACATATACTATACTATTAACAATCTAGGAATATATTTACATATATAGTGTATATATATATATAATAATAATAATAATAATAATAATAGGAAAAATCTGTCAAACTGTCACTAAAGACCGCTGTTGACTGTCGCTGAAATCACTGATACTCTGATACTCTGCTGTTTTAGTGACGGTTCTGCTACTATCGCTAAACTGCTGTCGTTGCTGCTGCTGTGCTATTGCTGCTGCCGCTGCCTTGTTGCGATGATGCTGCTACTGTCGCCTTTGCTGCTGTCGCTGCTGCTGTTGTGCTTTTGCTGCTGTTGGTGCTGTGTTATCGCGATGCTGCTGCTGCTGACATAATTTACCAATCGTGACAACTGGCTAGTATATGTCATATATGCCCCCATAGGAGGGCGCTCTGTAATATAATAATGTCCAGCTCCGAAGAGCATGGCAGCAGTATAATATATCGTCCATATCGCTCCGAAGAACGTGGCAGCAGTATAGTATATCGTCCATATCACTCCGTCGAGTGTGGCAGCAGTGTAAAGGGAGTGGGTGTCCCATACGCCTACTAGTCGTCCTCCCCGCCCAATGATCTATGCATATTGTACCCACAACATGCTTATCTACTACGCCGAGACGGAGAGCAAGTTTCTCCTCTAGAAATGAGAAGTGAAACGACTATCCCGATCCGAGACTATGCTGACAGGAACTCCATGTATCCTAACGATCTGCCTCACATACATCTTTGCCAACTTTTCCGTAGACAAACCCACCTTGAAAGGCAAAAAGTGGGCCGACTTGGTCAACCTATCAACGATGACCCAAATTGCGTCTTTCCCTCCTGGAGATCGTGGAAGTCCGGACACAAAATCTATAGTAATGTGTTTCCACTTCCACTCTGGAATGGGTTATGGCTGAAGTAAATCTCCTGGCCTCTGCCTCTCGGCTTTCACTTGTTGGCACACTAAGCATCTGGATACAAACTGTGCCACTTTCCTCTTTATGCCATACCACCACACACTCTCTCGCATATCTCGATACATCTTGTTGGCACCTGGATGCATGGAATACTGAGAGCGATGCGCTTCCTGCAATACCTCCTCACACAGCTCCCCACTAGGCATATATAATCTAACTCCATGCCGCAGAGATTCATCCTCAGCAATGGTGAAATTATCCTCCAATCCTGCTCTCACCAGAGCTCTGATGCTACTCAGAGATACATCCTCATACTGTGCTACCTTGATCCTGTCCATCAAATCCGAGTGTATCTGCAATCCCTACATCTGTATAGCACCACCAGGAACTATCACCTCAATGCCCAAGCTCTCCAAGTCCTCCAACAAATATCGATCCTGCGTAAAAAATATAGCAACCAGATACCTACTCAAAGCATTGGCAACTATATTAGCTTTTCCAGGATGATACTGCAAAGATATATCAAAATCCTTCATTAGTTCCAACCACCGACTCTGCCTCATGTTCAACTCCTTCTGCGTGAAAATGTACTTCAAGCTTTTATGGTCTGTGAAGATCTTCACACGCTCTCCGTACAAATAATATTTCCACAAATTCAGGGCAAAGATGACTGCTGTCACCTCTAAATCATGGGTAGGATAGTTCTTTTCATAAGGACCCAATTGCCTGGATGCATAGGCAATCACTTTCCCATTCTGCTGAAGAACACAACCCAAACCTTTCCCCGATGCATCACTATAAATAGTAAAACCTCCAGACCCTAATGGCAACATCAAAATAGGAGCAAACGTCAATATTCTCTTCAACTCCTCAAAAGCAATATGGCAATCCTCCGTCCAAACAAACTCTACATCCTTTCTTGTGAGTCTGGTCATTGGCTCGATAATCCTCGAAAAATCCTGCACAAACTTCCTGTAGTAGCCTGCCAATCCCAAGAAACTCCTGATCTCTGCTACCGAACTCGGGGTCTTCCAAGATTCTACTGCTGCAATCTTCTTTGAATCCACTAAAATACCATCACTAGTCACAACATGCCCCAAGAACTCCACCTTGTCCAGGAAAAACTCATACTTGGACAACTTCCCATATAGCTTCTCCTTCCTCAGCACATCTAACACAATCCGTAAATGCTCCTCATGCTCCTTCGGTGTCTTTGAGTATATGAGTATATCGTCGATGAAAACCACCACAAACTTGTCAAGGGACTGATGGAACACCTTGTTCATCAAGTTCATAAATATCGTCGATGCATTAGTCAACCCAAACAGCATTACCATAAACTCGTACTGACCATACCGAGTTCTAAAAGCAATCTTCGATATGTCCTTCGGCTTTACCTTCACATGGTGGTAACCTGATCTTAAATCTATCTTAGAAAATACCTTGGCACCACTCAACTGATCGAATATATCATTAATCCGTTGCAAAGGGTACTTATTCTTGATAGTGAGATTATTCAGAGTCCTGTAATCAATGCACATGCGTACTGATCCATCATTCTTTGGTACAAACAATACCGGGGCTCCCCATGGTAAAGAACTCAATCTGATAAATCCCTTATCCAGTAATTCGTCCACCTTCTTCTTTAGTTCGACCAGCTCACTGTTGTTTACTCTATAGACATGTTGCAAAATTGGTTCTGCACCTGGCACCAAGTCTTTGAAGAATTCAACATCTCGATCTAGCGGCAACCCTGGCAATTCCTCAGGAAACACATCCTAGAATTCTGTTATCAACGAATGCGGCAACTCCTTATCTTCCATCATAGCTCCACAAATAAAGCCTTCTCCCTACTTTGCAGCTCCTCTAGGAAACTCGAACTCTAGCTCTCCCGGCGGACTAAACAAAACTCTACCTCCTCTACAATCTATGCTAGCACGGTGCCTACTCAACCAATCTGTCACTACCATATTTTCTAGGAAAGGGTATTTTAGTCTTTTCCTATTTAATTAAATATTGTGCATGGTAAATAATTATTTGTTGTATTATTTAATTATTATTAGATGTTATTTAATTATTTTGGACTTGTATTAGTGGACCCACCTAGTTTAGTTTGGACCCATGGACCAACATGAATTAATTAGTTAGACTTGGCCCATTTAGAAAGCCCATTGTTAAGGAGATAGATTAAATTAATTAAATCATTAGACTAGAAGCTTCCTTCTTTAATTATTTCTTCATGAGAGGCCCCAAGGGGTATATTGGACATTTCATAATTGTTTGAGGAAGGGGTAGGGGCCGGCCTATTAAAAGAGGGGGAGGGAATTCTCTCTCCTCTCAATTTTATTCTAAATCTAGATTTAGAATTTCCCACTACCAAATTTTCTTCATTTCTATTTCATTTCCCTACCAAATTTATTCTAATTTCTTCCCAATTCACTATTAGAGACTTGAAAAGCAAGGATCTAGAAGAAAGAAGCAAGGATCTACAAAGAGGAGCAATGATCTACAATTTGGAGGCAATTTCATCTCAATTGGAGGTTTCATTAGGAATCCATCTCCCAATAGGTATAATTCAGTTTTTTCCCTTAAAATAGCTTCTAAATCTAAGATTTAATCATGGAAAATCAACCCATTTGTATGTACTACCCATAGGACTTGGTTTTGGGTTCATAGGAGACCCATGGAGAAAGTTATGGTGCTTTTTGTGTCAATTTTAGGGGAATTCCGAATTGACATTTTGTTGTGTGTGTCAATTGATCCTATAGATCAATTGGGCATGTGCTTATGTGTTTGGGGCTAGTGTCGTGTCCACAATTGGGTACGTGTAGGTCGTATCCCAATAATTTGGTGATACGTGTTGTTTTGAGGGTTTTTCCTCCGACACGGGACTTTGTACATGTCATATTTTGACACGGACACATAGATCTACATTTGACACTTTGATTTATTCATAAATAATATTTGTGACTTATTTGTGTCCTTCGGGGTGCAATTGGTTGTGTGTTGGACTCGTGTCGCATGCGTATCCTAGATCTAGTGGAATACGGTGTGATACTCCATTTGTGTGTGTTTATGTGTATATCTAATTATTTATGCTTTAATTCTTGAATTATAATTAGTAAATATATATAGATGTTATATATTTATTTTAGTGTATTTATTATGGTATTTTTGGTAGCATAGAAATATGTATTGTAGGTATACTAATATAATGTATAAATATATATGTAGCTTTCTTTTACATGCATTTATATATGTTATAATTTATGTTAGTAGTATAAATTATATGTAATTGTTTTATAAATATATTTATGTGTTTAAATGAGTAATTATATTAATTATAATTATTATATAATTAATTGTATATAAATGAATGTATTTTTATGTGTGCATTTAACCATGTTAAAATATGTACATTAGTACATAGGATGTGTTTTATAGCTATTTATTTATATGTGTAGGATTATGTATATATAGAAGTATATATTTATTTAATTGTTATATATATATATATATATATATATATATATATATATATATATATATTGATTTAGATATTTATATATTAATATATATAGTTATATATATTATTTACTTTTGGCGATGGCTGCATTTAATGACAGTTTCTGTCATTAAACAGCAGCAGCAACCACTGTAGCTTTAATGAGCATTTAATGACAGTTCTGTCATTAAATAGCAGAGGGCAGGATTTAAACAGCAACAGCGACGGACTTTTCTGTGACAGTGGGGAACTGTCACCAATAAGTGACAGCAGTGCTTTTACACAGCAGATTTGGCGACGGCGTTTTCAGTGATAGTCGGAACTGTCGCTGAAAGTCTGTTTATTGAAAATCAGTGTTTTAGCACACTATTTTCAGTGACAGTTAGGCAGTTTAGTGTATAGTTCTATATATTATATTTATATATATATATGTATATATATATGTATTTATTGTGAGATATAATACTAGTATTGTTATATTCTTAATTGTATAATATTAGTTTATATATATTATGTTAGGTATAAGGGTAAATACTATATCTATGTATCTTGAGCATTACTTTGTGTGGATACCAAGTTGGTTCAAAACCATGGTTCCTAATTGTTGTAAATTGATATTCTATATTATTATACTTTATTGTTGATATAGGTATTGTGAGATTTACCTTGGATTCACGTATCCGAAGATACGGTATCCTAATATTTTAGGTTGTGGTTCCTATGACTTAGATTTTAGTATTTTGATCCAAGATTTTGGTGCTAGACTTGTGCAACCTAGAAATAGATAGTTGAGCTTGGTTTGACCATAGTTGACTTTAGAGTTGACCATAGTTGACTTTTAACCTAGAAGTTGGCTAGTTTAACTTGTTCTCTTTTCGGGACCTTGTATTGATGTTGTATTCCATATCTAGGTCTTCGAGGCACCGAGTCAGACATCTGTGAGACTGTTTATTGGACTTCAGACGAGTACATTCTCTGATAGTTTCTCATTTATGATATCCTCTATGTTCATTGTATCTAGTGTAGATATCCATGTTCTCTTGACACTATGGTTACACGGATTGGTATATCCGGATCTCATCATGAGATATTATTCCTTGGTATATGGTATAAATGGTGCAAGTATTGTTTCTTTGGTTATCTTGTACATGTACAGACACCGATTCTCGGGAAGACTAGCTATCTTCTTGGGAAATCTCGTGCCATAACATACCGTGGTTGGATTTATTATACCAGTCGGGGGTGGAAAGTATTAGTATAGATGTGTGATCAATATCCCTATTGAATAAAGTACAGATTACAGAATAGTGTTGATCATGCACCGCACGTATGATTAGCCAGGCCGCATTGCATCTTGCCCAAGCTGATCACATGTTAAGCTAGTACTCACACACTTAGTCATTAGTATTATTGTTTCATTGACATATTGTTCATTATTGTATTTATTTCCAGTATTTCCTTATTGTATATATATCTCTCTTATATCTATTATGCATCTTGTTTATCCACAGCTATTTATTGCTACATAGTTTTTATCATTAATTAGAACTGCTGTTAGAGATGTACTCTGCTCCTTTCCTGACTGGATATATTTTTCCAGATGACACTGAGGAGTGGTACCCTACCTATTATGGACCCCAGGATGTTGTGGGTTTAGATTCTGAGACCCTGGCTTAAGAGGGACTTATCCCAACTGAGACAGTTGATCCTGGAGTTGTAGCCTCGTAGTATTCTTTGTACTGAATTTATCTCCAGCTTATTTCTGTATCTCTTCAGACTCATTGATGTATTATTTTAGACTCATGAGTTGTATTGTGACTATTCTATTCTTATCTGATTCGTGCTCATTTCTATCTTAGTTCTGTGATTGAGTATACTATCATTATTGGTGGTTCATTAAATTGTTAGATAGATTATCTAGACAGCGTTCTACCGCCGATTCTGCGGCGTAGGCTGGGCGTTGTTTCCGACTAGTACCCTTACACCGGGTGCGGGTCGTGACACAATCCATCCCGAGTACAATGTCGTAGCTCGGAAGTGGCATTACAAGTAGACACGCACTCAACTCCCGGTCTCCCAGAGTAACTCTCCGATCCTTGCAAATATCATTAGCCAGGATAATGCCTCCCCCGGTCATGATCTTGCAAGTCCTAAGCAAAGACTCAACTACCAAACCATGCTTTAGAGCAAAAGAAACAGATACAAAACTATGGAAAGCACCACTATCAAACAAAGCTAAAGCTGGAATAGAATCAAGAAGAATAGAACCTGCGATGACATCTCCGATGGGTTTATCCTCCTCAACGGTCATAAAAAACGCTTATCCCTGACGTGCACCTCCCTGCTGCTGATGTTGGACATAACGCTGCTGATGTGTCGGAAGCGGTCCCCTTGATTGTACTGCAGATGGTCTCGCCTATGCCCTCGGAGCTGAAGCTACTCCCTGAACTGCACGACGAGGATTGGAAGGATACTCCCTCAGCTGATGCCCTTCAGTACCACAATACAAACAAACTCCCAATCTCTTCCTGCAAACTTCCCAGATGTGGCCGGGCTTCTTACAGAAGTGGTAGGAAGATTGCTGTAACTGTCTCTACTATTATGGTGCTTGGTGAAAAGGTGCCCTAGCTGGAGTCTGGTGCTGCTGAGGCTGCTGGAAAGGTCTGGACTGAAAATGAGGATGTTTTGCACATACTGTACTGTTGTTGGCCCCCAGAAAAGAATTACGGTCTCTCTTGGGCTTCAAACCCAACTCCCGCTCAACCTTGCGTGCCTCCGCAAGTATCTCCGAGTATGTCTCATAAAAAGACGGAATAAGGATCTTCACTTCCCAGTTTAGACCCTTACAGAAACGAATAGCCTGAACCTCCGGCTCTCTTACCAAATACTCTACAAAATGGCTCAACCTGCTAAACTCTGCAGCGTACTCCTCCACAGATATGCTCCCCTAAATAAGACTCTCAAACTGTCTCCCCAAGTCAAGCATGTCTGCCCGAGCGAAAAACTTCTTCTTGAAGAGGTCCTTAAATACCTCCTAAGACTGTCCCGCGTAAACAAGAATTGGCTCATTCCTGAACCAAGTACGAGCGACGTCGAACAGTTGAAGTCCTACCGCCTCAACCTTCAGATCCTCAGAAAGACAGGACACCCTCATAAGATGCTCAATGTCCTCGAGCCAATCATCAGCATAGACGATGCCCTCCGTCCCTTTGAAGACCCTAGGCTCCAGCTTCTTGAAGTCCTGAATATTGCCTGGCCGAAGCTGAGCAACCTGAGGAACATCCTGCTGCTGGACCAAAAATCCTCTCACGACTACGGCACGAGCAAGCTGATGAGCACTCTCGATGCCCTGCCGTAGGACGTCGGTCTGCCTCTGATTTGCCTTGACTGAGCCCTCTATGCCTCAAGCATCTCACGAAATAGTGTAAACATATGTGTCACCTCTGCTGGCACAGGAGGTGGAGGTGGAAGCCCCTCAGATACAGCTAGCACAGTCCTCTGAATAGGTGGTGGACCTCTGAAAGCAGCTGACACTCCAATCACCGGAGAAGTGACTGGTACAGGCCCTCGGGACGTCGCAGACCACTCAGAAACTGCTCTCCCCTGTTACGATCTAGTCTTAGGCGGCATCCTGAGATAATGCGAAAGAAAGAATGAATATGGTATATGATGTAAGACACTCAAGGAAAGAACAGATTAAGGGATCAAGTATTAATATCAAAGGAGAATAGTTGAACGAATCAAAAGAATTTTTCCTAGATGTGAGTGAGTATTCTCAGCCTATAGCCTATATCCTAAATCAGGCTCGCAGTAGTACAACTAAGTCATCGCACTACCATGATATCGCACAACTTGCGAAACCTGACCTGTATGGGCCACCACTAAAAACGTGTTATGACTCGCACCCGGTGTAAGGGTACAAGTCGGGAACAACGCCCAGCCTATGCCGCAGAATCGGCGGTAGAACGCTAGCTGGGTAATCTATCTAGCAATATAATGAACCGCCAACAATAACAATAAACTCAATCACAGATCTAAGATGGAACGAGCACGAATATGATAAAGAATAGAATAGTCACAAACAAATCATGAATATAAGATAATACATTAATGAGTTCGAATAGAAATACTAACAAATAACCTGGAGACAAATTCAGTACAAAAGAATACTAAGAAGCTACTAAACTCGGGTCATCTGCCTCAGTTGGCATAAGTCCCTCCTGAACCAGGGTCTTTGACTCTAAACCGACAACATGCTGATGTCCATAATGTGTAGGGTACCAGTCCTCAGTGTCATCTGGGAAAAATATATCCAGTCAGGAAAGGAGCAGAGTACATCTCTAACAGCAGTTCTAATCAATGATAAAAACTATATAACAATAAATAGATGTGAATATACAAGATGCACAATAGATACAAGAGATACACAATAAGAAAATACTGGAATAAATACAAGAATGAACAATATGTCAATGAACAAGAATACTAATGTCTAAGTGAGTGAGTACTAGCTTTAACAAGTGATCAGCTTGGAAACTTGCACAAGAGTATAATAGCCTGGCTGATCATACGTGCGGTGTATGATCAACACTCACAAGGAACAAGACATGCACAAGGAGGGTATGATCATATATCTACACTAAAATACTCTCCACCCCCGACTGGTATAATAGATCCAACCATGGTATGCTATGGTACGGGATTCTCTAGGAAGATAGCAAATCTTTCCGAGAATCAGTGTCTGTACGTGCATAAGATAATCATTGAAATAAGACTTGCACAAGATTTACCATATACAAGGAATAACATCATATGACGAGATCCGGATTTACCAATCTGTGTAACCATCGTGTCAAAAAACATGGATATCTACACTAGATACAATAAACATAGAGGATATCATAAACGAGAAACTATCAAAGAATGTACTCGCCTGAAGTCCAATGAATAGTCTCACCGATGTCTGATACGGTACCTCGAAGACCTAGATATGGAATACAATATCAATACAAGGTTCTAGAAAGAAAATAAGTTAAACTAGTCAATTTCTATGTCAACAAGTCAACTCTAAGTCACAAGTCAAACTATGGTCAACTATAAGGTTAACAATGGTCAACAATGGTCAACTGCCTAATTCTAGGTTGCAAAAGTCTAACACAAGGGTATTGGGTTCAAATACTAAAGTCTAGGTCCCAAAACCCATATCTTAAATACTAGGATACCGTATCTCCGGATACGTAAATCCAAAAGGAAAATATCACATACAAATACCAAAATAATATTATTAAATAAAATCTTACAGACAAATATTAATTAGGTACCTTGGTTTTGAACCAACTTGGTATCACAACATAAAACTATAATCTTGATACCCCAAACCCAATACCTTGGGTATCTCCAATACATTGGTACTTACCTTGGTATCGCAAGGTAATACCCAAATACTTGTTATACTACTACCCGTAAATATATACATATGCTACACAATAATTATACATATACTATACTATTAACAATCTAGGAATATATTTACATATATAGTATATATGTATATATATATATATATATATATATATATATATATATACCTCGATGTACATAAATATCTAATAATAGGAAAAATCTGTCAAACTGTCACTAAAGACCGCTGTTGACTGTCGTTGAAATCACTGATACTCTGATACTCTGCTGTTTTAGCGACGGTTCTGCTGCCATCGCTAAACTGTTGTCGCTGCTGCTGCTGTGCTATTGCTGCTGCCGTGTCTTATTGCGACGATGCTGCTACTGTCGCCTTTGCTGCTGCTGTTGTGTTATCGCGACTCTGCTGCTGCTATCGCCCTTGCTGCTGCTTGCTACAGCTGCTACTGTAGTGCTGTTGCGACGCTACCGCTGCTGTCATCTTTGCTGCTGTCGCTAAACAATCTCTCTCTCTCTCTATATATATATATATATATATATATATATATATATATACACACCTATACATACCATTATATAATATATACTTACATCTAATACATGCAATTACTACATATGAATATACATACACTCATACTCCTCACATACATATATATATGTAGTAACATATGTATATACATAACACCATATCTAATTACATATATATATAGCTTACAACTTATAAGATATACATATGTACACAATATTACATATTACAATATAGTATTATATATATACATAGCTACCACCATATAAGTTATGCACCTAATAAATACATAGTAACATACATAGTAATATATATATATATATATATATATATATATATATATATATATATATATATATATATATATATATATATATATATATATATATATATATATATATATATATATATATATAACTATACATATATGTTTACATGTATATAATCATACAATAATATGTAACACACATTATATAAATAGAAATATAATAACATATAATTATCTATTGAACATATACATATCTATATATACTAATATATATAATTTTACTTACATGTAGAAGAATAGCCACCTAACAATATATACACATATAGTATATACATAGATACATAGATCTAAGACACAATATTACGTAAATATAATTACACAACAATATATATATATATATATATATATATATATATATATATATATATATATATATATATATATATATATAATTTTATATCACAATGATAAGAGAAATAGATCTACAATTTAAATTACACAAACACATGGATCGTATCACCCCGTATCTACTAGATCTAAGATACGCTTGCGACACGAGTCCTCCACACATCCAAACGTACCCCGAAGGACACGAGCAAGTCATATATATTATTTATGAACAATACGAAGAGTCAAATATAATTCTACGTGTCCGTGTCAAAATATAACATGTACAAAGTCCCGTGTCGGAGGAAAACCCCCCAAATCAACACGTATCACCAAATTATTGGGATACGACCTACACATACGCAATTGTGGACACAACACTAGTCCCAAACACACAAGCATATGCCAAATTGATCTATAGGACTAATTGACACATACAACAAATGTCAATCTCGGAATTCTTCCAAAATTGACACAAAAGCACCATAACTTTCACAATAGGCCTCCTATGAACACAAAATCAAATCCTATGGGTAACCTATGCATATGGGTTGATTTCTCATGGTTAAATCTCAGATTTAGAATATAAATTAAGGGAAAAACTGAATTGTAACCTATTGGAAGATGAATTCTCAATAAAATCTCCAAATGTGATAAAATTGGCCTCCAACTTGTAGATCCTTGCTCCTCTTTGTAGATCCTTACTTCCTCCTTCTAGATCCTTGCTCCACTAGCCTCCAATGGTGATTTGAAAGGAATTGGGATAAAATTTGGTAGGAAAATAAAGTGGGAATAAAGGAATTTGGTTGAGAGAAATTCTAGATCTAGTTTTGAAATGAAAAGAGGAGAGAGAAATTAATTCCCCTTCCCTATATAGGCCGAACCCTCTTTCCCCTCCCTCAAGATACTATAAATTGTCCAATATACCCCTTGGGGCCTCTCATGAAAAAATAATTAAGGAGGGAAGCTTCTAGTCTAATGGTTTAATTAATTTAATCCATCTCCTAATCAATGGGCTTTCTAATTGGGCTCAAATCTAATAATTAATACATGTTGGTCCATGAGTCTAAACTAAACTAGTTAGGTCCACTAACACTAGTCCAAAATAAATAACTAACATCCATCAATAATTAAATAATACAATAAATAATTATTATCAAGCATAATATTTATTTAAATAGGAAATTATTAAAATACCCCTTCCTAGAAAATGTGGTAGTGACACGATCGAATGATACCGATTTGTATTTCTTAGCCGCGCTCCCCGAATAGGGAGAACGGGACACCATAACCTGCTGGCATACCAAGCATCTGGATACGAAGCTAGCCACCTCCCGCTTCATACCATACCACCAAATATGCTCTCTCATGTCCCTATACATCTTGTTAGCACCTGGATGCATAGAGTATTGAGATTGATGTACCTCCTAAAGAATCTTCTTGGGCAATGCTCCACTCGAAACACACAACCTGGTACCGTGCCATAATGATCCATCATCTGCAATACTGAAGTCCTCTGCCAATCCTATCCGAACCTGTGCTCTGATGCTCCTTAGAGACTCATCCTCAAACTATGCGGCTCTGATCCGGTCTATCAACTCTGACTGTACCTGAAGTCCCTACATCTGTGCTGCAACTCCAGGAACAAATTCCTCAATGTCTAAACTATCAAGATCGGCCAACAAATGTTTGTTCCTCGTCAAGTACATAGCTACTGGATACCTGCTCAAGGCATCCGCGACTACGTTGGCCTTTCCTTGATGATACTGAAAGCAATGTTGAAGTCCTTCATCAACTCTAACCACTGCCGCTGCCTCATGTTGAGCTCTTTTTGTGTAAATACATACTTAAAGCTCTTGTGATCTGTAAAGATCTCTACCCGCTCTCCATACAAGTAGTGCTTCTACAGTTTAAGAGCAAAATAACTATTTCCAACTCCAAGTCATGGGTAGGATAATTTTTCTCATGCGGGCTTAATTACCTGGAAGCATAGGCAATCACCTTCCTGTTCTGCTGTAAGACACAGCCCAAACCCTTACCCGATGCATCACTATATATAGAAAATCCTCCTGCCCCTGATGGCAATATCAATATTAGAGCTGTAGTCAACCTCTTCTTTAGCTTCTCAAAAGCAGACTGACAATCCTCAGTCCAGACAAATTTCATGTCTTTCCTGGTTAGTCTAGTCACTGGCTCCACAATCCTGGAAAAATCATGAACAAACCTCCGATAATAGCCTGCCAGTCCAAGAAAACTTCTGATCTCCACTACTGAACTCGAGATAAACCACGATTCAACTGCTAAAATCTTTTTTGGGTCTATTGAGATCCCGTCTTCTGTAATCATATGCCAAGGAATTCAACCTTATCAAGGAAGAACTCACACTTTGAAAGCTTTCCATATAGCTTCTCCTTCCTAAGGGTCTCCAAAACTATCCTCAGGTGCTTCTCATGCTCCTGGGTCTTCGAATAAATTAATACATCATCAATGAATACTACCACAAAGTGATCCAAGTATTGATGAAACACCTTATTCATCAGGTTCATAAATATCGCCGGGGCATTGGTCAACCCAAACGACATCACCAAGAACTCAAACTGCCATACCGAGTCCTGAAAGCTGTCTTCGGAATATCTTTCTTCTTCATTTTTACCTGGTGGTACCCCGACCTCAAGTCTATCTTTGAGAATACCTTTGCTCCGCTTAATTGATCAAATAAATTGTCAATCCGTGGAAAATGGTATTTTTTCTTGATAATGAGGTTGTTGAGTGCCCTATAGTCAATACACATGCGTACCGACCCATCCTTCTTCGGTACAAATAATATCGGAGCACCCCAAGGTGATAAACTGGAGCGGATGAAGCCCTTGTCCTGCAACTCATCCACCTACTTTTTCAACTCCGTCAGGTCGCTATTTTTTACCCTATAGACGTGCTGTGATATTAGCTCTACGTCTGGCACCAAGTCTATAGAGAACTCCATATCTCTATCTGGTGGAAACCCCGACAACTCCTCTAGAAAGACATCCATATACTCTATAATAAATGGATGTGGCGGCTCCTGCTCTTTCACCATAGCTCCACAAAAGTTTCCTTTGCTCTGCTCTGCTGCTCCTCTGACGAACTCAAACTCTGGATCTCCTGGTGTTTGGAACAAAACTCTGTCTCCTCGATGATCGATACAAGCATGATGCCTACTCAACCAATACATCTCGAGTATTATATCGTAGCTCAAAAGTGGCATTATGACTAGACACACACTCAACTCTTGGCCTCCCAAAGAAACTCTTCGGTCCATGCAAACATCACTAACCAGGATAATACCACCCTCGGTCATAATCTTATAAGTCCTTGCCAATGGTTTAGACTCAAGGTGATGTTTCAGAGCAAAAGATACAGATACAAAATTATGTGAAGCACCAAAATTAAATAAATCATGAGATGGAAAAGAATCAAGATAGACTGAACCTGAGATAACATCACCGACTGGCTCCTCCTCCTAGACGGTCAAGGCAAAATCTTACCCCTGTTGCTTGGCACCTCTCTACTGCTGTTAGTGTTGAGCAATCTGCTATTATTATGGTGGTAGAGGAGGTCCTCTCTGCTGTCCCATTGGTGGTCTCGCAGGTGCTCTCTGTGCCTGAGCTCCGCCCTGAGCTGGACGAGCTAGAACTTTAGGACAAGCCCTCAACTGATGGTCTCTTGATCTGCAGAATAAGCACTGGCCTAATCTCATCCTACGTGCATCACATCCATGTCCTTGCTCCTTATAGAAGGTGCAAGGAATAGCTGCCCTTTGGATCTGGTGCATCTACTGTGCCGACGCCTAATCTGGTTCATGATACTACTGCCTTGGCTGCCGGAAGTACCTCTGGTACTGCTGCTGAAAATGAGGCTGCTTCATTGGACCCGTATTGGCACTAGACCTCCTATGTCTTTCGGTCTCTTAGAGCCAAGATCTAAATCATCCTCTGTCTGCTATGCCTGTCTCAAAATCTTCTCGAAAGTGGTGGTGGGATTTCCATTCGTATGTGATTTGATCTCCCTGTTCAGGCCCTTCCTGAACTTTCTGGCCCTTTCTTCGGGGTTCCGCCCCTCCATAAAGTAGCCTAATTTGTAATACTCTGTCGCGTACTCATCTACCGTCATACCTCCCTGAACAAGGTACTGGAATTGGCTCTATAGAGATGTCAGAGCCACATATGGAAAGAATTTTTTCTTGAAGAGCTATTTGAAAGCTTCCCAAGTAAGTCCTGGTGCTGAGATCCTGGGTTCCATCCTGAACCAAGTTAACACAATATCGAACATCATGCTTCCCGCGGCCTCTATCTGCAACCTCTCTAGAATCTGTGCCAGTCGTAGGTTCTGCTCGATGTCTTCTGTCCAATCATCAGCATATATGATCCCTTCAGTGCCTTTAAAGTCCTTCATTCCCATCCTCTTGAAGTCTATGATGGTCTCCGGTCTCGGCTGCTGTGGGGTAAACTGAGGTAGTGTCGTTTGTGGCTGGACTAAGGCGGCTCTCTCAACTGCTACGAGCGTAATCTAGTGAGCATTCTCAATGCTCTGCGACATAACCTCTGACTGACGCTCCTACGCCTCCATCATCTGCTGAACGAGTACAAACATCTGCGTTTGATCAACTACGGATGGTGGGGGTGAAAGATCCCTTGAAACTGTAGGCGCTGCCCTCTGTACCGGAGGTGGAGCACCTCCAAAAACTGCTACGGAAATACCAACCTGGATCGGTGAATCTGACCTCTGGAATGTAGCTGCTAGAACAGTAACAAATGGTGCTGCCCTCATAGGCGACGAAGTGACCTACCTCGCTGACATTGCTCCTGAGTGCCAGGAACGCGTCTTCGGCGGCATCCTGAAGATAGATGGAACAAAGAAATCAATATTGAATATGATATGATATCATCAAAGAAGGACATAATTTATTCAAAGCAACATTTAATAGATAAGGATAACAAAATTGATATTGGACGTGTTTCCTAGTTGTGATTGAGTAAACTCTCAGCCTAAATCCTATTTCCTAAAGCAGGCTCGTAGCAGTACTCTAGGTGAGCACTACTACGATATCGCTCTAATTACGACTCCTGACTTTATGGGCTACTACTAAAAATATGTCACGACCCCACCCGGATATTCAGACACGAGTACATGGGTACGCCTAGCCTACGCCGCAGCATTGATAGTAGTATGCTATCTGGGTCAATTCTACTATTTAAATATCTCACACAATATATATAAGATACCTGTCAATAATCTCAACTCCAAACGAAAGAATAATATGGTATCTCATAAATGTAACTATACTCAATCACAATACAACTAAGAAAGATAGAGCACAGATGGAATAACGAAGAAAAGAATCAAGATATAATCCACAAGTCTGAAATAATATACATGCCATGAATCTCAATAAAAGTCTAATACAAGTCCACCAAAAATAAACTAAACCTCCTCAGGCTCTGGTACTAAGTCCTCCTGGTCTATAGGAGTATCCTCTAATGGAACACCGTCCTGCGGTCCGTAGAATGTAGGACACTGATCTATAAGACAATCATCCAAAAAAATATATCCTGTCAGGATTGGAGTGAAGTACATACCTCTGAAAGGAGTTTCAAATACATAATCGAGCATATAAAATAGATAATAGAAAAGAATACAAGATAACTAAATAATAGAATGAAATGAACTAGAGTGAACATGTAATATACTGGAATGAAGAACAAGCAATATAAATATCTGTAATAATGGAAATAACTAAAATCTAACTAATGTGCCATAGAATACAAGTTTATTATGTGATCGGTTTAGGTTGAACACGAATACAATAAGGTAACTCGATTACAAGTATAGTATGTAATCGATATGTACACGAATACACTGGGGCTAGATCACATAACCAACTCCTACTCCCCCATCCCCAACTAATACTAATGGATCCAATCACGACACGTTACGAACACGAATATGGACACATTGAACACGATCAATGTGTATACACGAATATAAGCACACTGAACACGAGAGTGTGTGAACACAAAATACAATAAATTAATACCCAATATACACGATAAAATTTATGTGAAGGAGTACCACCTGAAAATGGTAGGGGATAACATCTCCTGACAGGATCCATGTGGTACCAGTCCCTGAAAATACTGTGTCAGAATCAAGTATACAGTTCTAGAACATGAGATATATACACTATTATGAAATAAAAACTAATAGAGAAATGTACTCGCCTGAGGTCCTGAGAAAGGTGTGTCTCTCGATGCCCAAGCTGGTATCACACAGACCTATATATGGTATATTGCATCAATACAAGGTTTTGGAATAAAAATAAGTTTAACTAGTTTAATTCTAGGTCATAAAGCCATTTCTAAGTCAAAACAGTTAAACTAGGTCAATTCTAGGTCAAATTAGTCAAACTTGGTCAAACTAGCTATTTCTAGGTTGTATGAGTCCATATCTAGGATATTGGGTCCATACACTATGTAACTAGGCTATACTAGCTGTGCTAGGATACTAGGATACCAATAAAATATCGTATCATAGGATACGCAAGTTATTAGAAATGAAAATACTATAATATATATATACAAGTCAATGTATACAATACTCTTAGTCAAACTAATGCTAAGTGGATACCTTGGCTTTGAACCAATGCTGTATCACACCACCTACACACTCATCTTGATATACAAGTTCAATACCTTGAATATAAACCAATACCTTGATATTACCTTTGTATCACAAGGTAATTCAAATTCTAACATGTAACTGTGTTTGATGATAAACGAAAGAGAATACGGAAACGAGGTCTTATACAAAAACCCGCCCTTCTTCGGTGTTTACAAACAAGATTGTACAATTTAATCCTATACGAGGATGTCGAGTATAATTTATTTAATCTGGGTAAATATTGCTATAGGAGTCTGATCTGCGGTCGATCACTTTGTCCCTTGGACCACACGATGATGAAGAAGTGCCGTAAAAGACAGTAAGCAGCTTCGAAGGTTGCTAAAGAGAGTGGATGCCCGATGCCAAAGTCGTCGATCACTTCTCTTTGCCTGAGCTCTGGATTCTTCTCTCTCTCGACTGTTTTCTCTCCTCGTTGTCGACCTTGGATCTGGTACTGGATTTCTTGACCAATTTTTGATCTTGGCAACCTATTTTTCTCGACCTTTTCCTCTCTTGATAGAGGTCTCTATTTATAGAGTTTTAATGACAGTGACCACTCAGTCGGTGTAGAAACTGAGTAGTGGAAAGTATATTACCCTTTTATACGATGGTTACAATAACCATTGCCTGCGTATAGATAACCTTTTGAATGAGCGTGTGACGCGTATCCAACTAAGGGACAACGCGTATAATTGCTGCGAAGATCACGGCGTAGAAGCCACGTAGGTAGTTATCCTTTGTATAGAAAAGGTTGGCGTAGAAGCCAATAACTGTCACTATGGCTTAGAAGCCAAGTAGGCATAGAAGCCGAGTAGGCGTAGAAGCCGAGTGGTCATAGAGGCCGAGTAGGCATAGAAGCCGAGTGGGCGTAGAAGCCGAGTGGGCATAGAAGCCGAGATGATGTGGACGTCTTAGCCAAAATTACAGCTTTTGGAGATATAATCAAATCTCTTGCATTAAATGCGGAGATCTGCCCTCCCATTCTGCACCTTAAATGCAGAGGCGTGTCTTAAAGATTTGCCATTATTCTGCGCATTAAATGCAGATACGCACCTCGAATCCTGTACGAAGAGTAACTGCTGACGTGGCAGGCTGTTTGTCTTCTGCGGAGCGTAAGAAGCTCACGTTTGCCTGTGTAAAACTGGGCAGCGTATCCCCTTGTATGCGTAAAAGCAGTTTACGCAAAGGGGATGTCACTAAACGATGGTTCGGTGACATTTAATCAAATCTCCTGTATTAAATGCAGAGATCCACCATTATCCTGTGCATTAAATGCAGAGGCATGTTTTGAAGGTCTGCCACCCTTCTGGGTATTAAATGCAGAGACGTGCCTCGGGTATCTGTCAGTATTCTGCGCATTAAATGTAGAGACGTGCCTCGAGAACCTGTCACCGCTCTGCGCATTAAATACAGAGACGTGCCTCGAGCCCTGTACGAAGAGCAGCTTTTAACGTGGCAGGCTGTTTGTCTTCTGCAGAGCATAAATAACTCACATCTGCCTGTGTAAAACTAGGCAGCGTATTCCTTTGTATGCGTAAAAGCAGTTTACGCCAAGGAAATGGCAGTAAATGACAGCTTGTGTTGCAGTGCTGCGCCAACATTATAGCCATCGTCTGGGTAGTCGTACAGTACTCTTTGTCAGGAGTCAGATGTCAGGTTCACTGCATGATTTGTCATGTTCATTTTGGGGAATATGAAGCGTCCCTCGTACACTTCAATGCTGCATTAAAAGCGGATAAATTTTACGCCATAAAGGCAATGTAGCACCCTTTTTATGCTGAAGCAGCCTGGACATACTATTTTACGCAGATGGTCCTAGAGCTTTATACTTTACGCTGTGCTCAGCAGAAAAAGCTTTGTTGCACATTTGATGGCTCTGAGGTCCTCTGTTTACGCTGTCCTGCATTAACATGCTGCGTATAGCTATCCAGCGTATTTTTTATGCTTCTACAAGACCCCCTTCAAAGCTTTTAAATTCCTCGTCATTTAAAATGCTTTGAATGAAGCATAAAGTGTTTCTCGTAATTTGAAATGCTCTGAAATGGTCAAGTCTGACACATTCTTTCAAGGCTGACTTTATGGCAGAGTTATTGGGGATCGGTGTGATCTCTTTCGCCTATAAAAAGGCTGAGGAGTTTAACCTGTTCTTCCCATATTTCCTTCACCACACAGAGATGATCGCCGGAGTTTGTTGGGTCGACTTGAGGAAGAAGAAGACCATGTTCTTCCAGCATGTAAGGAGCCAAAAAAGATGGCATCTTCGAGCAAATATCCTCTGCAACGATGGATCATGGAAGGATATCATAGCCTCCTCTGCTCGGGATAATCAGCAACTTTGTATGGCGGTTCTTCGGAAGAAAGGAAGGGTCGTATTTGACCACACAGCTTGCAAGCTGTATCTTCTCCTGATATCTGCGGACGAGAACAGACAAACTAGCTGCTGTCCGAGATTGAGTTGGGTGAAATATCTCAACTCAATCTGTCACGGCGTTGGACGCAGGAAAGCAGATTTACCCTGCTTTCCTGTATTGGAGGATGGGTCTGCATAATTTAAGCAGGCCCAGTTTTGTATCCTTCCGCCATTGATCATATGTCAGTCGGTTTGCGGACACCGACTGACTGCTGGAGAAGATGGATGAAGAATTTTGCCCTTGCGAGAACCTGGCAGAACAGATTCTGGGCGCGATCTTCAGACGACGATGAGGAAGTCCTTTGTAGACGGGATTTCCCTCATATGTAATCATGCTTTAATAAAAATTGTCTTTCTTCTGTGCATATGATCATCTTTTCATATATTTTTGCTGTGAAGTCTGAATATGTGTAGCTTCGACACGTCTGATATTTTACACCGACTCTGTTAGAAAGAGTGCTAGGTTCTGTCCTGTCTTTTACGCATAACGTAAGGATGCACAGAAAGTCGCTTTAGCATTCGAGTATTCGAACTGTCCTGCTGTTAGGAATGAGGAGCCGCGTAGAATTCTGAACTGTTACTTCTGATAAATAGAATCCTTTGTTCAGACTATCATCTTCAAGAATGGTTTCTCAAAAATCCCTTAGAACAGGACGAGAAATGGCTGTCAAAAACTGAGTCGCCATCTTGAACTGTAGACGAAATATTCAGACTGGATTCTGGATGAACTTCGAATCGACCCATGAAGAAGAGTAATTTTTAATGTTGAACTCTGCATGCTTTGGGTACTTGGGATATTTGAGGTCAAGAAGGAGTATCTTCTGTGTGAACCCTTGCAATTGACCGCCTTGAGAATTGTTCAGATGTACTGTACTCTGGCCTGCGTATCTTTCAGATGTGCGGAAAGTCATAGCATAGAATCATAAGTTCGTAGCCTCTCGAGCGTAAAAGCTGCTGAGCATGAGAGCATCCGGGCGTAAAACTGTAGATTTGTAGCTTCTGAAAAGGAAATCTTCCGAGCGTGAAACTGTGGATCTGTTGCCTCTGAGCGTAAAAGCCACCGAGCGTAAAATCATATATTTGTAGCTGTTGAGCGTGAAGTCATAGGTTTATAGCCTCTCGAGCGTATAAGCTGCTGAGAATGAGAGCATTCGGGCATAAAACCATAGACTTATAGCCTCTGAGCGTAAAATAGTAGATCTGTAGCCGTCGAGCGTAGAAAGCTCCTTAGCGTAAAAACCACGAATCTTCTTCGCACGAAAACTTTTCGAATTCGCTGACTGTCCGCCTTCTCTGAGTAATAGGCTGACGTAGTACCCCATCATAATCGAATATTAATTATGAGATTTGGTTCAGGATTTGAGGAGTCCATCCGAACTCTATATATACCCCAAGTTTCTGAGAGAAAAACTTTTCATCCGTCTTTTGCGAAAGAAAGCCTTCGACTGTTCGAGTTCTTCTTCGTTTCTTCTCCGAGTCTTCAAAGTTTCCAATAATGACCTCAAAACAAATCTTCTCCTCTAAGGGAAAGAAGGTTGATTCTTCTTCTCGTTCTTCTGCTCAAGCGAGAGCGTCTTCGGTCGGACAAGGCGAGCTTCATTTTGAGCAAAGTGTCCCGTCGACGAGCAGTGCACCCGGCCTTAAAGGTAGAGCTTTTGGGACGAAAAAGAGCGACTGAAAATTCTTCGCACATATTGTATGTGAACGCACTAGGTCATCTTCTGTGCCGATAGCCTCTTCAAGGAAGATGATGCATAGAGACGTTTCATCTTTTACGCCCATATTTCTAATGTGTCAGCGCAAAAACTCTATATTTTCGCAGTCTGGCGTAAAAGCTTTGACTGTCGAAAGTTGGCGTATACTATATAATTTGAGTGTTATGCAGGGATGGAAATTCTAGTGTAATAACTCAAATTTTGGCAGTCTGGCGTAAAACACAGACTGTAGAAAACTTTGCGTATACTGCCAGTCTTGAATTTTACGCGTCGGAATAGGATCCCAGCGTAAAAGCTCAGTCTTGGCATAAAGCACAGACTGTTGATTTTTGGCATATGCTGCAAGATCTGTAATATTTAGTTATTGGAACTGATGTGTTTTTCTTGCACTCTTACAGTTAACTTGCATGCATCTCCACTGGCCGATGTGATGGGTTTCGCTGTCGGGATGCTGCACTCCAACTATCTGGAGGACCTGTCGCACGTGACATTTCCTATCTCCGGGCCCCAGTATCCTGAAGAAGGGAAATTTTGATATCGGCTCAAGGCGAGCGAACGCTGCTGAACATGATTAACGGAGAGCCCCTGACGTACATAGACGGGGACCAATACATAAAGCCGGCTTTCCTCTTCGGGGACATGATTGACAAGCAGTCCCAGACGAAGCCCAAGAAAGAGCTCTAGGTTTTCCCTGCCGGGAGCTTGGTTTTGTATCTGCCCAAGATGCTGAGAGACTATCCCATCTCGGCATTCTTCCATGCTACACATCCCAGGAGGATATCGTGGACGCTGACTCCCGATCTTCACGGTAGGCCAGGAAAGATATTTCATCTGAAAGGAGCTGACCAGGGGTCTTTTGTCAGCCGCCCTTCCGGCAATGTGACGATGTTCAGGGGACTGTACCCGGGCAGTGTCCCGAGTGAAGACAGTTTAGTGATCCAACCGGTCCAATTACCAACTTTCTGTAATAATTTTATGGGGCACGGGGGAGTATACCCTAAGGTGAACCCTCGGGCAAGTGGGTGGATCACCCCTACAAATCTTCGGTGGGCTCGCTTAGCTGAATGGGCCCTGAAGCATTTTCAGACCGAGTTGGAGAGCATTGGTCTGTTTGCAGCTGTGAGTGCCACCAGTGTTGGGTTACCTCTCAACCCCAACCTGTTTCTGGCACTGATGGAGCAATATATCTCGCTCACCGGGACTTTCGCCACTCCACTGGGGGAGTTGGGATTGGCCCTCCACGAGATGACATAGATCTCGAGACTGCCGATGGGGGATACTCCATATGAAGAGTATGTTCCCACGAACCGGGAGTTAGGGGATTCAGACCCTCGGGTAGTGGAAGTGTACCAGGAGCTGATGTGCCACTACCTCGCTTGTACCGCTTTTTATGGTGAGCCCTCAGATTTGGCTCATACCAATAAATGGACGTCCTACCTCTTCTTTCACCGATCCAGGACTATTAGGCCAGAGAAGGTCTTGGAAGGCAAGGATCAGCCTTTGAATCCTCTGAGCATGCTTAATGCTCAGGTAGTCGACGATCTCATAGAAGACGCTGGGGCTCCGGACTGGATCCTCGACGAAGGGATAGGAAAGTATCCTGTAGGCACTAAGGCCTATAGTTATTTGAGGCATTGCCGTAGGCCTCTATCCAGGGAAGCTCAATTGGCTGGCTTCCTCTCCGTATGGCTGCGCCAACTGGTGGTACCCGGTATCGCATCTGCAGACCGCATTCACCGCAACACGCTATAGCCTGTAGTGTGTCTGGTGTTCGGGGCAAGACTGGGCTTGCTCCCTGCCATGGTGTGCCGCATTCAAGCTGGCCTGAGGGCCATGACTGACGGGCTGCTCGCCGATAAAACTCAGCGTGATAGCTTTTCCAGGGTAGAATTACCATACCTGTATTTGATGGGATGGTTAATTCTTCATAACCCCAGGGTTATGTCTCCCGGCTCTGGCAGTAGTTCGGGGGCTAGTTTCTTGTTGAACTACAAGAATTCCTCCTGGAATGTGACTACAGTTATAGACTGTCGGCGGGCTATGAACTTCAGTCACAGCTGAAAGCTTTTCTGCACTGTCCCCCCTGTACATCTCAATCAACATGGGATCAGACTTCAGGACGTAGGCGACGGAAAGACCGTTCTTTCTTCTGAGTCTTTTAATTGGTCGGTCTGCATTAGACCTTCCCATCTACTATACAGAAGTGAAGACCATTGCTTCTTCAAGCCCTACTTGCCTAGTCGGTTTGCCAGGCAATTCGGGTACGACCAGTTGTACGTGGGCAATGCCGTCACCAGCTTCAGGTCCAGGGGTGGACTCATTGATGGAGCCAGAGGATGGCGATATTTCATCATGGGTTGCACTGAGGCAACTTTTATCGTGCCCGTCATTTCACTCTCCACGGAGCTGCGCATTCTCTACTCGTATGCCCAGTTCTATGTGGCAACCAACACCTTCCATCACGATTTTGATATGCATGGAAGTTTTAGGGTACCCTCTTCCAAGTCTGGGGGAAGAGTCGAAGTCCCCTCGGTTTCTTCTGACGAGGGTGAGGAGTCCGTCAATCCAGATGAGCCTCTGTTGGCGGCATCGAGGGGTGAAGTACCTCCGCCCGCAGGACCTCTGGTAATCTCTGGGAAGCGAAGGGCTCCTGCTCCGAAGGAGGCTTCCCCTCGCAAGAGGAAGAAGAAGACGGTTAATCGTCCTCTCCGGATTCCTGGTATTGAGGCTCCTAGAAGTGAGCCTGCATCTCCCCATGTTGGGGATGATTCTTTGATTGGAGGTTCCTTGCATTTTAGAGAGGGAACCTCTAATGTTCCGGCTGGTGGTGCCGGAGAATTCCTGTTGGAGGCTGCTGTCGCTGCTACCGCTTCAGGTAGTAGAAAGAGATCGCCTTCGGGGCCAAGCCGAATGAGGATATTTTATCAGGATCAGTATCGGGAGAAACTCCCGCCGTGTCTGTCAGTGCATCCAGCGAGATTCTAGCCGATGAACCTCGATTGGTACTTGACGAGGACCTGAAAGAGCATTTGCCAGGGTTCGTTAGCGCATCCCCTTCTCCAGGTATGACAGCTTGTCTAGCATCACTAAGAAATAATTTAGCTGTACTGGCCGTAGACGCGACATATACACCATTGGCCATGGGTAAATGCCGTCTTTTATGCCTCTTCTTTAGGAAAATTAACATTATGTTGATATTAATTTCCTTTTGTCTTCTTTTCAGGAGAAGACATCTTCGGGGAGGGCAGTATAGATACGCCCTTTGGCTCTGTGTCAGGTCCTGGCGGCGATACGGAGGTGCCTAATTTTGAAGAGGAAACATCTTCGGGTGCCGGCTCGCCTGTCGAAGAGGTTCCGATATCTCAAGAGGAGGATGAGCCTGTCATTGCGATAATGCCTCCTTTGAGTACGCCGGTCACTTCGTCCGGTGTTGGCGCTTCTTCTTTTGTCGCACCACCTGTTGAGGCGATGGCCGTTGCAATATCGTCTGCGGTTGTTCTTGGAGGGGGACTCCCACTTCCAGCGTCCATTCGGATCTAGCTGCGCTGACCGAGCAGTACACTGGTATCTTCTACACCACCTTAAAAATGTTAATATCAATAGTGTTGGGAAAGAAGTTGAGCTTTGCGTTGCTGAGGAGGTCCTCTCGTTCCGCGATAGTGCCGATCCGAGAATTCAACGACACTGGGGTAGCTGACACGCTGGAGAAGATAGTTAATGGTTTGGAGCAACCCATTAACGAATACTTGCAGCTAGCTCGAGGCAATATTGACGGTCTCGTTCAAGCTAGGTACGACTCCCTGACTGCGCAGCTTGCTGAACAGATGGAGTCTCTGAATAAGTCCATCGAGGCTCAGCAACAGGAGATGGATCGTGAGCGTGTCCAATTGGAGTATGTCATCCCCGAGTTGACCCGGTGCGAAGCCGAATATGGGGAAGTGGCAGCGCAGGCCCGCATATTGAAGGATGAGCTCGTTCGAGTAGAGGTGAAGGCTCTCTCTTTGTCGGCGGCCCGAGATGTGCTAAAGGAACGACAGGCCACTGTTCAGCAGAATCTGACGCGTGTGGGTGCTTTCCACTCAGGTTTTGTACGGGCTCGGTCTGAGCTAGCTACTTTGGACAACAATGCGGCAAGGTTGGAACGGGCTCGCGCCGACGTTCTGAACTCCCGGGATGAGAGAATGGTTGCTCTGGCACAGCATATTCGCGACCTAACCGCTCCCCCCAAATGATGTACCTTTTTGCTTTTCAATGTACTTTCTCTCTTTTTTGAGAATAATAAAGAGGCTTTCATCTGACTTTGTGGACCCATCATTTTGGAATATAAATGACAGGTTTGGATGAAAGTGATATCAGAGGTAATATGGACGTGATATACTCTCGGTAAGTTTTAGCAGGATATATCTATTCAGAGATAATATGAACATGATGGAGTACGATCCAACTAGTTTCGTTTTGGAAGTAGTTTTGTCAGAATGAGGTTTTTGCCATATTCTACTTGAGCAAAGTAAGTTAAGCATAGTACATTTTTAGGAATTTGCCATTGATGGGAACCATCAACAAGTCTCCATTAGGCTTGGCTAACTTGTAAGCGCCGTTTGAGAACGTCGTCTCGATCACATAAGGGCCTTCCCATTTGGGCTGGAATTTGCCCTTACTCCTGTGAGTAAGAATTATCGGCCTTCTTACGGCTAAAACTAGATCGCCGACTTTGAACACTCTTTTCTTTACTTTTTGATTAAAAGCTCTGGAAATACGTACTTGGTAGAACGAGATGCGCTGTTGAGCTTGGAGGCATTTCTCGTCTAATCCTTCTAGCTCTTGAAGCCTTAACAGGTCATTCTTTTCTTGAGTCAACTCATTAGCCACGGCTATCCTGAGTGACGGAATTTGGATCTCGATGGGGAGAACTGCTTCGCTCCCGTAAACTAATAAGAACGGGGTGCAACCTATCGGTGCTCGTACTGTTGTGCGGTATGCCCAGAGACATTCTCCCGTCTTCTCATTCCAATCCCTCTTGTTCGAAGAGACAAACTTTTTCAAGAGCTTGATAATGGTTTTGTTGAAAGCTTCCGCCAAACCATTAGCAGCAGGATTATATGCCGTAGAGGCCATATTTTGTATCCGATTTTTATCGCAAAATTCGATGAAATGCTTGGCTGATGAATTGAGGCCCATTGTCATGAATTATCCTCCGGGGTATCCCGAAGCGATAAATGACGTGATGCTTGATGAAGCTGATCATATTAGATGCCTTCACCTCAGCAAGAGGGATAGCCTCTGCCCATTTGGAGAAATAATCCGTGATGGCCAGTATGAACCGGTGACCTCTGGAAGAAGAAGGGTGAATAAGACCAATGATATCCATACCCCATGCTTCGAAAGGCCAGGACGCAACTGTAGGATGTAGATGTTCAGGAGGTTGATGGATAAAGTCTGTATGGACCGGACAGGCTCTGCATTGTCTTGCATATTTTATTGCATCTGTGATCATAGTAGGCCAGTAATAGCCCATTCTTCTGATGCGATCCTGTAGCTTAGGACCGGGTTGATGCGCTCCGCATACGCCGTCGTGAGATTCACGGATGATCTGCTGTGCTTCATCACCAGAGAGACATCGTAATAATAGTCCGTCATAAGACCGGCGATATAGACATTGTGAAGATGCGTCGAAATAAAAGCATAATGATCGTCTTTTGACGGATACTGCTTCTTTAGGGTCCTCCGGCAAGATTTCGTATGCCACGAAATCTATAAAGGGACTTCTACAGTCTCTCTTGGGAGGATCTGTGTTCATAGTGTAGCTGCGTTCTATGTAAAAGTTTTTTTTTACGCAGAATAAATCTCTGCTAAGAAGGATTACCGAATTCTGCCTTTTTATAGGGGTAGCTAAATCTGCAGCTAGACTGGCTAGGGCATCAGCTTCCAGATTCTGAGATCGAGGTACATGCTGTCACGCCCCAGTCCCAAAATACGTAGGACTAGGAACACGTAAGCATGCCAGCCGCATGGATATGGCAACTCCAATATATGGAAACCAAAATCCACACGTACGCTGTAATATAAAAATCAATCCACAAGTGGTATAAATATATGTCACAAGTCATAGGATACAATCTAAATCCCATCCACAGAAAATCAATATAAATAATAACCAGCATCTATATAACTAGATGTCAACATAAATATCTAAGGATGATAGTTGGATGGAAACAAATCCACTACCAACTCGAATGTAAGAGCAAATATTAAAATAAGTACAACACAACAACACCATATAAGAACACCATCTAGCAATCACTGGCTCGAAGAGAGGATATCCACGAAACATATATAGCCATCCAATCTGTGCTCCTGCAAATACTCAAGAATAGATACACCTGGCAGCGGACCAGGTCCTCAGAAGGACGTAACAAGATACAGAAAATACGAGCCAATTTGAATACAGTAAACATGCATATAATTTAAAAATAAATAAGTACGCTATACAAGACCATCTATATGAATGCAAATGAGGACAACTTTTCAACGTATGGGCAAGGGTAGGCTACTCGATCTAATCCTCACAACCTCACGCTCGTCAGTGGACATCATCAGCCGACATACCTCTGGGGTAGCGACCCTCGGACTCCATCAATCGACATACCTCGGGGGTAGCGACCATCGGACATGACCCACCATAGTGTGTGCTAGTGACTACGGTGTTACCAGAGTGGTTAAAAGCCCATACGCCTAATGATTGTCCTCTATGATACTAAGTGCCATGTGTGTGTCAACATATCTAATACATAGTAATGACTGAAAGAAAACTACACATGCAAGAATAAACAGAAATACAATAAATATACAGAAATATACTAAGCATGCAAAATACTGTAAGCAATTTGGCAAGGTATCTTGCCTGGGGTCCTGCTGCTGGTATGAATCAGAGTCCAAGTCACAGTCCAAATAGCCTATGTATTACAAATTTATCACGTCAAAAGATAATTTATTTTAATTTATTTAATTCTGGAATAATTACTCTAAAATCTTATTTTAATCTTATTATTCTAATTTTTATGTTAATTCCTAAATTTTGTCCAAAGAAACTGAATTTTATCAACTCGAGACTCATGGCACGCAAATCGAGGCGATTTGTTGACCAAAAAGTCAACTAACACAAACTTGACTTTCATGCATGAATTTCTGTAGATTTTAGCGTCAAAAACATGTTGGAATTTATGGCTCGTCCGAATTCAAATTCGTTTGGAAATTATGGCACATACAAGTTTCGTATCGTGCACCGATGGTTAAATTTTACCCTAGAAGTTCTACAGAATTAACAATATAAAAATACTTCGAAATAAATTCTAAAAAAATATATGTCAATGATCTCGACATTAGCTTTCCGAAACTTTAAACGGTTCATGATTCTGATTCCTGGTTCTCCCGAAATCACGAAAACATCGAAACACATCTATTTTCGGACATGCTGTGTTCTACGAATTTTCCAGAATTTAATAATAATAATTTCGTAAAACAAATTATATAATCAGAAATCTAATCTCAATATCTTTCTAACACAAAAAACTAGGCCTCATTTGGAGTCCGGAGCTATGCACAATGGCTTCTGGAAGATGAAGGAACCCTAGATGGCAATTCTCCAAAATTCGGCTGAAGAAAAACCCTAGAAATAAACTTAAACTAATATATATATAGAGGAGAGAGAAAGCAGTCGCGGCTCAGATCTTGACACGTGGCAGCCATCCAACGCTGCCCGCCCAGCAGTCACTGACAGGCGGGCCCGGCACTGTTTGCTGCGGGAGGCTGACAGGTGGGCCCCCTGTTTGCTGACTGGACAGAATTAATTACTTTTTGGGTTTTCTTTTTCAGAAAATAGTTTTTAATTTAGTTTTTCATAATTAACTCAAAATAAATGCTACAAATAATCAAAAAATTCCCAAAAAATTCTAGAAAATATATTTTATTATTTATAACCTAAAATAAAATTTTGGGATATTTTTAATTAAGTTTGAACATAAAATAAATTTTTTAAAGTCCTCAAAAATTAGTGTTACTAGTTTTTAATTAACTAAAAATTATGGAAAAATTCCAATAATCTAAAATAGCCTAAAAATAATTCTAAATAAATATTTATATAAGTAAATATACTAAAAAATTATTTTCTAATTAACTAAGATAATACTCTAAATAAATTCAACATCTATAATAAATATAATAATATAAAATATACACAAATACCTATTTTCGGTGAGGGAGTTTATAATCTACCCAACTTAAAACAATTTCGTCCTCGAAATTAAAATAAGGCATAATTTGTTAAATCCTTCACATTCGTACATAAGGTACTTCAATCGCAATCTCTTCCAAAAATTTAAATAACAAAATCTATTCAAATCTATCGCGATCACTTCAAAATTAAGATAACCACTGTTTAAATTAAAATTCAACCTGTCGTAATCTCTTCTCGATTTTTAAATAATCAACATCCAAATCTAACTCAAGTCTATATGATATCCCACATCAAAATTTATATCATAATTTCCAACTATCATAATCTCCTCTAGACTTTGAACAATAAACAATTCTAATCAAATCTTATTCCTATTCTTAACTTAAGAATTTTGTACTATTCAAATATTTAAACTCAATTTACATCCTCAATATTTCAAATAGGTGACCCAACAATCAAAATTGAACTTTTAATTCAAATCATCAAATTGTAAAATTTAAATCTAATTAACTAATTGTTCAAGTCTAAAATTCTATATTTATCCTCAAAATTTAAATCGATGATTCATCCTTCAATATTCAAAATTTAAATCATGTGCTCAAAGTATAAATATTTGGTCCGCAATATCAAGATTTTAAAATTCGTTAATTCCTCATTATCTTAATCCTTCTTTTAAAATTTCTCAAAATTAAAATGACTTGAATCTCCCAATCTAATCTTACTTGATCACAATCTAAAAGAAATTCCTCTCAAGTTGACAATGCACTGCTACCCAACTTAGAATTTATCCATCTATCACAAAAGGCTATATACTTTAAGCAAAAAATTCCTTAATTTATTTACTCATGTCATTCAATCCTCAAAACTTCAACGTCGATTATATCATATATGATATGTCCTTAATTACAAAAGAATAATCCTCAAGTATGTGATCGGCCTACGGGGTATATCTAGTACTCTCTGTGTATTAAACTTATACCAAGCACGAGGTTTCGTCTTTCCAAAATACGGGAAGACGGAGATCAATAATAAAGAGTTCAAGGGCGAGGTAATAGAATAGAAGTATCGGGATCAAGGCGTTTAAAGAATTCAAATAGGAATTTTCAAAGCAGTTGTGGATTGAAGTCCTATTTTGGTAATGCCTATCCACATGCTCACATCGGTACAGTTATATAACGGATACAATATGCTTAGACATATCTAGAGGGCAAGTACAGGTGTCTACTAGTCAACTATATATCTCAATCCACGTAAAGTATTATTGTGAAGGGCGAATCAAGCGCACTATGGTTGATCAGACCGTAATACACTAATTCTGAATTATATTATTGTGGGCCTCCCCAATAATACATATGTCATGAACAAGCTCGATAAAGAATAAGCTTGCAAAAACTAGGCTATAATAGCAGCATAAGTCAAGGTAGTACAGCAAATATAAGTACGCTAGATGATGATGAAAGGAGGTACAATTTAATTCAAGTTCACAAAAACAAAAATAACTAAACAACAATAATAAAAGACTCTATAATCCCTACAGTTATCATACAAGCTCCTTGTCTATGTCGCTAGTCGACCAAATGTGGGCAAGGACCTCTAACTTCTATTGTCTGAATAACCACTGTCGTCTTATGCTAGTATACAATTTATGTTGTTCAATCATACTTCAATAATAGGTCAAAAGACTATGTGATACTAGGTTGTGAGGTATACTATCCAACTTAAAACAATAAACTAATACTGTGACAGTCTTAAGGGTACCGTAGAAGCTCCTGTTAAGGTCTTCGAGAAGGGGTCTTGGTACTTGTTAGGGTATCCTCTTATATTACATAGGTCATGGTCGTCTTAACTCTTAGTCATAGTGCAAGTATCAATAGTAAGAATGGGACAGTTACTGGCCTCAAGGGAAAGGGAATATAACTCGTATTGAGGTGTGGTACAAGTTACGCAATTTAAAACTAAGGGATAAGCACCAGGTCTCAATTTACAAGAATAACTTAACTATCAAGTTCTAACTACTAAGCACACAATTTCAAAATTCAAAATTACAACTATAATCCTAGCAAACTATGTGTCTTTAACAAAGAAATAAATTACTTGGCCTACTATCAGAAGTGTCAGGTGGCACGAGTTGAAAGATAAAGAAAAGAAGAACGTAATTTTGATCGTCGCACAATTAGCAAACGCTATGGTCACAGGAAAACAATATATGAAAATAGAGGGGCTCTAGATAGCATCATAGTTTTCCAAGGGAAAGGGGTATGCTAGTCTCTATGTTTGAGGTATGATTAGAAAAATATTCTATGCATTGCTCTTGGCTTTCTAAGGTACTGTCTGCTTATCTCAAGACAATAATCTAAATTTATGGTTCTCCAATACTCATCTAACGGCGTGGATTAGGTTCAGTCCTAATATTCACTTTGGTTTTCTATTGGTTTCTCAATGCTAGGGACAACCATAATGGTAAACTTCTAACTAACTCTAGTAGTGTCTATACTACTCTCAAGTCCTTATAACACATCAGGAGGTAATGGTAAACCAATTCTAGAGATAAGGAATTCTAGGGTTTACTAGACATCCTAAACTTAGTGGTGTGTCAGCACTCTAGTTGTACTCTTAATAGGAAGGTTACCATACTTATCATCTAACAACAGGAACTTCTATATTCTAGGAGAGACTATACTAAAGGAACTATTATAGGAGTACAGGAATCAAGCAGGATGCAATTATTCAAATAGAATATATTAGAAGAAAGACGAGTCATAGTCAATTGTGGATGAGATCCTATACTCTAGTCCTAGGTGCAGGCTTGTTCGGTACAGTAACGTAACCGAGACAATATGCTCTCGACCTGCATGGGCCACCACAAAAACATGTCACGCCCCAGTCCCAAAATACGTAGGACTAGGAACACGTAAGCATGCCAGCCGCATGGATATGGCAACTCCAATACATGGAAACCAAAATCCACACGTACGTTGTAATATGAAAATCAATCCACAAGTGGTATAAACATATGTCACAAGTCATAGGATACAATCTAAATCTCATTCACAGAAAATCAATATAAATAATAACCAGCATCTATATAACTAGATGTCAACATAAATATCTAAGGATGATAGTTGGATGGAAACAAATCCACTACCAACTCGAATGTAAGAGCAAATATTAAAATAAGTACAACACAACAACACCATATAAGAACACCATCTAGCAATCACTGGCTCGAAGAGAGGATATCCACGAAACATATATAGCCATCCAATCTGTGCTCCTGCAAATACTCAAGAATAGATACACCTGGCAGCGGACCAGGTCCTCAGAGGGACGTAACAAGATACAGAAAATACGAGCCAATTTGAATACAGTAAACATGCATATAATTTGAAAATAAATAAGTACACTGTACAAGACCATCTATATGAATGCAAATGAGGATAACTTTTCGACGTATGGGCAAGGGTAGGCTACTCGATCTAATCCTCACAACCTCACGCTCGTCAGTGGACATCATCAGCCGACAAACCTCTGGGGTAGCGACCCTCGGACTCCATCAATCGACATACCTCGGGGGTAGCGACCATCGGACATGACCCACCATAGTGCGTGCTAGTGACTACGGTGTTACCAGAGTGGTTAAAAGCCCATACGCCTAATGATTGTCCTCTATGATACTAAGTGCCATGTGTGTGTCAACATATCTAATATATAGTAATGACTGAAAGAAAACTACATATGCAAGAATAAACAGAAATGCAATAAATATACAGAAATATACAAAGCATGCAAAATACTGTAAACAATTTGGCAAGGTATCTTGCCTGGGGTCCTGCTGCTGGTATGAATCAGAGTCCAAGTCACAGTCCAAATAGCCTATGTATTACAAATTTATCACGTCAAAAGATAATTTATTTTAATTTATTTAATTCTGGAATAATTACTCTAAAATCCTATTTTAATCTTATTATTCTGATTTTTATGTTAATTCTTAAATTTTGTCCAAAGAAACTGAATTTTATCAACTAGAGACTCATGGCACACAAATCAAGGCGATTTGTTGACCAAAAAGTCAACTGACACAAACTTGATTTTCATGCATGAATTCCTGTAGATTTCAGCATCAAAAATATGCTGGAATTTATGGCTCATCCGAATTCAAATTCGTTTGGAAATTATGGCACATACAAGTTTCGTATCGTGCACCGATGGTTAAATTTTACCCTAGAAGTTCTACAGAATTAACAATATAAAAATACTTCGAAATAAATTCTGAAAAACACATATGTCAATGATCTCGACATTAGCTTTCCGTAACTTTAAACGGTTCGTGATTCTGATTCCTGGTTCTCCCGAAATCACGAAAACATCAAAACACGTCTATTTTTGGACATGCTGTGTTCTATGAATTTTCCAGAATTTAATAATAATAATTTCGTAAAACAAATTATATAATCAGAAAGCTAACCTCAATATCTTTCTAACACAAAAAACTAGGCCTTATTTGGAGTCCGGAGCTATGCACAATGGCTTCTGGAAGATGAAGGAACCCTAGATGGCAATTCTCCAAAATTCGGCTGAAGAAAAACCCTAGAAATAAACTTAAACTAATATATATATAGAGGAGAGAGAAAGCAGTCGCGGCTCAGATCTTGACACGTGGCAGCCATCCAACGCTGCCCGCCCCGCAGTCACTGACAGGCGGGCCCGACACTGTTTGCTGCGGGAGGCTGACAGGTGGGCCCCCTGTTTGCTGACTGGGCAGAATTAATTACTTTTTGGGTTTTCTTTTTTAGAAAATAGTTTTTAATTTAGTTTTTCATAATTAACTCAAAATAAATGCTAAAAATAAACGAAAAATTCCCAAAAAATTCTAGAAAATATATTTTATTATTTAGAACCTAAAATAAAATTTTGGGATATTTTTAATTAAGTTTGAACATAAAATAAATTCTTTAAAGTCCTCAAAAATTAGTGTTACTTGTTTTTAATTAACTAAAAATTATGAAAAAATCCCAATAATCTAAAATAGCCTAAAAATAATTCTAAATAAATATTTATATAAGTAAATATACTAAAAAATTATTTTCTAATTAACTAAGATAATACTCTAAATAAATTCAACATCTATAATAAATATAATAATATAAAATATACACAAATACCTATTTTGGGTGAGGGAGTTTACACATGCTCTAGGAAGAAACCTTTGAATGTCATGGCCATCTCGACCGTTGCTCGGTGATAGAGGATGAGGTCTGAATTTCGGACTTCATATATTCCTCTGACTTGATTGACGATCAGCAGAGAATCACCGAAAGCTTCCAGAGATTCGACGCCCAATTCTTTAGCGACTTGGAGCCCGATTAGTAGAGTGTTATACTCTGTCACATTGTTAAAACAGGGCTCGCTAAGAGAATATGCTCGGTAGATGACGAGTTTATCAGGAGTAACCAGGACAATTCCTACTCCCGAAACCACGTTTCCCCTGGGACCAGTCCTGGAGGCACCATCGAAGAACAGTTGCCATGCATCACTTCCCATCACGGAATTACATTCTGCAACTTCGTCGGGAATGTCCTCGTACAGTTTGGAGGCCTTCGGGATCGGATGAGCAGCTAGGAAGTCAGCCAATGCTTGGCCTTTGACGGACTTCTGAGGGACGTACACCATGTCATACGGTGTTAATAACATCGCCCAAGTCACGAGTCGGGAATTAAGAACACTTGGCTTGTTCATCAGTACCCGAAGAGGATTGATCCTGGAGATGATGTGAATGGTTTGGCCTGTGACATAGTACCGTATTTTTTGGATAGCGAACATCAGAGCCAAGCATTCTTTCTCCACTGGGTTGTACCGGTGTTCGTCTCCGACCATCATCCTGTTGAGGTAGTAGATAGCCTGTTCATGGCCCAGATCATTCTTCTGTGCGAGAAGAGCTCCCAGAGAATGATCCATCGCTCGAACGTACAGTACGAATGGTCTTCCTATGACGGAAGGTACCAGAATTGGCAGACTAGTGAGGTAGCGTTTGATATCATCGAACGCTTGCTGACAGGCTTTGTCCCATACGAAGGATACACCTTTCTTCATGAGACGAGAAAAGGGCTGACATCTCCCAAAGAGGTTGGATATGAATCTCCGGATATAAGCCAGACGACCTTGAAATCCCCTGAGTTCTCTCAGATTATGGGGCGGTCGCATTTCTAAGATGGCCTTGACTTTATCAGGGTTCACTTGAATGCCTTTGGCGGTAATGACAAATCCCAAAAATTTGCCACTAGATACCCCCAGAAAGGACTTTGTAGGATTTATTTTGAGTTGATGTTGGCGCATCAATTCAAATACTGTCTTCAAGTCTTGGATGTGATTATCCTTGAGGCGGCTTTTGACAGCTACATCATCCACGTAATACTCCACTGTCTTGCATAAATGCTCATAGAATATGTTACTCATAGCCCGTTGGTACGTAGCCCCGACATTTTTTAATCCGAAGGGCATGACCGTATAGCAATATACCCCCAATGGTGTCCGGAAGGCAGTATGCTTCTCGTCCTCAGGATGCATCTTGATTTGGTTGTATCCTGAAAATCCATCCATGTAAGACATACATTCAAAACTGCATGTATTGTCAATCATGACGTCTGTGATGGGAAGAGGAAACTCATCCTTGGGGCAGACTGCATTCAGATCTCGGTAATCGATGCAGACACGTACTTTCCTATTTTTCTTCATGACCGGGACAACATTGGCGACCCAGTCGGGATGTTATACTTCTCGGATGAAGCTGCAGGCTATCAACTTCTTGACTTCAGCTTCGATGGCGTCCATCATATCCAGGCGAAACCAGCGTTGGTGCTGCTTCACAGGCTTCGAATCGAGCAATATATTGAGCTTATGAGTAGCCACCTTTGGATCAAGGCCTGGCATGTCCTCATAATTCCATACAAAGACGTCGATATATTCTTTTATCAGCTGGATAACTTCTTTCCTTTCTGCTTCGGAAAGATTGTTATTGATAAATATCGGCTTTGGCGAAAGTTTATCCCCAACGTCAATCTGGATAACTTTATCTTCAGTGGGAGGTTCTCTCTGCTCGAAGCGGAACTTCCATTGTGTATCCATTTGCTGAGCCCAAGCGTCATTCTCAAACAGTTCAGATTCTTGTTCGTCTGCTTCGAAGGAATCTGTCACTACCATATTTACTGATAATGTTCGTTCGAGAGCATGAGATGAGTCGGAGGGCGCTGAGCCATTTTGAGAAGAGGAAAAGATATCCTCGTTTGACTCAGGAGTTGCAAGGGAGGTGGTATACCCTAACCCGAAAAGAGTTCATTGATAGTAGGGATCGTCGTGCAGCGGTATTCGTCTGCCTTTCCCGTAGTTGAGACCTGGTTCCAGCTTCAAGTTATAATCCATACTTTGTATGATCTTCAAAGCTTGCGGGCTGTATCTGTGAACCTGCATTTTACCGGCATCATCATCGGAAGAATCTTCTTGCATAGTCGGTTCATTGCGCATGCGGCCGAAGACTATTGAATGCTGACTGCTGCAAGTAGGCGGGATAATGAAGATAGAATTCTCATGCGGTCCATATGTTGTGGTGACATTGGATGATGATGCCACTTCCCACACATACGGATGATAGGAATCTATAGCTTCCAAGAATTTTTGCGCTATAGGTTCTATATCGTCATGGGGAGAGGATTCCTGGTTCAGAATTTGAGCGTCAATATACTGGAAACGAGGATATTTGTTATCATCTGAAACGTCATTCCCGGTTGCATTTACATCAATCGGTTGCCTGCTGCGCCGAAGGTTGATGACCAAGGATGGAGGCTTCTGGTTCAAAGTGATCACTAGAGGATTATCCCCTTTTCTTGACCTGGTTTTGTTCAGGTGGATCGCCATAGGCTCTATGGCATTTGGACGAGTAGTCCGTCCTTTCACCTTGATTGACAGCGGTTGTTCGGCAGAGGGTTCTTCTGGCTCCCGGTAGGATTCCTTCTCTGCTTCGGCTGACACCTCTTCCATGAAGTCTTGAGAGTATAACACGGCATCGGAGTAGTAGAATTCTACTCCTCTAAACGGGTTCAGGTCAGCAAACTCCGTTTGTATTATTCCTTGGGCGTCTACATATTTAAAGCATTGATGTAGAGTTGAAGGAACGATGTTGTGGTCGTGGATCCAAGGTCTGCCCAGCAGAATATTATAGGACACCTCTGATTCAATGACATAACATGTAGCCACCGATCTGAGGTTGCTAATCTGGATTCTCAGGCGAATTTTCCCCAACGGCTTACTTTTCCTTGTGTTGAAACCCACGATTGTAGTGGTGGTGTAGGCCAATTCGCTGGTAGGGATCCTCAGCGGTCTAAGCAGACTATGAGGAATGATGCTGATTGATGATCCCAGATCTATGTGAATCCGGTCGACCTCCATAGAACCGACGTACCCGGTGTAATAGAGGGGTCTGTCATGCTTGTTATGTTTTAACAGCATATCATCTTGAGTGAAAATGATATTCGGGACCACCTCCATCACGCTGTGGCATTGAGGATATGCCACGGGTTCTTCGTCAGGGAACTTGAGCTGGGTCAAGTATGCATCCGCCTGCATCAACACTTCACTCAGGGCTTGACGAGTGTCTTGAGAGAGCCTGAGTAGTTCGAAGATAGACAACTTGGCTGGTGTATTAGCCAATTGGGCCAGGATGTCGAAGTTGTACGGCTTCTCTAAACCTTTGTTTTGAATGTTTTTCACAGGTTTATCGAAACGCACTTCTTTTTGCTTCCCTTTGTCCGCCGAAGTTGGTCTCGAAGGACCGGCCCCTGGTACGGCGGGCTCTGGTTCTGACGGCTTGGTAGCTGAAGCGTCTGCCGGTGCATCTTCCTAACTTGCTTCATGGTCCTTGAGGTAAGCTTTCCCTGAACGGGTTCCAGTGGCCAAGACCTCGTCTTCTGATACCGAGTCTGCCGTAACCATGTGACATGGTTTGTGCTTCATGTTCTTCTTAGACTTAGCCTTAGCAGCTTGAGTCTCTTTCTCGATCCCGGGCACCAAATCTGGATGAACCCACATAATCTTGCCTCGCTGGATAGTTAGTGGTACCAGGTCATGATTTTGACCTCTAGTTGGAGGGAGATTAACGATGTTCATCGTTGTCAGGGAAATAGGTGTAACACTATCCGAGATTTCTTGGGGAGGCAGATTGCCAAATTGCAGAGAGATCATGTTGGCTGTGACAGTCTTCTCGCTGTTGCACAGAGTGATGGCCTTAGCATCGATCAGCTCCTGGATCTTCCTTTTCAGTATATAACATGCCTTTGTAGGATGGTGTATGTACCTATAGAAGATGCAGTACTTGGAGTTGTTGGTACTGCCGGCCTTATTATGCCGTCTCACCTCAGGAAGGGTAATCTTGCCGCTTTTGACGAGACATTCAAATATGCTCGGAATATCGTCGCCGTCGAAAGAGTACACTTCAATGGGCCTAGAAGTCCCAGGTTTCGTCTGCGTGGTAGCCACAATCTTTTGCCTGGACGTGTTGATCGCCAGAGCTTCTTTACCCTTGGTACCACGAGGATGGTTGATGTTGGAGGATGACCTCTTGCCTTTATCAGAGGCCGAGATCATGATGCCATTATCACGCGCTTTCTGACTGTTGTCCTCCGCGGCTACCGCTGAGATGATGAACGAGGGCCAATCATGGAACTGATATGGTCCTGTGAACACCAAGATCACGAAAAGAAGGTTCTTCCTGCAGATGTCCACCAATGCCGAGTCTGGAACTCCTGGAGGCTTTTGCAAAGTGTCTTGACAAAAACGTTCGATGAAAGTACGAACATTCTCTTTTTCCTTCTGCTTGACTTCGATGAGAGAGGACATAGACATGTCCATCCCTCTCTCGTAGAATCATGTGAAGAATAAAGCCTTGAAGTCTTCAAAGAAAGTAATGCAGTTGTCCGCCAGACTTCGGTACCACTGATAAGCTACCCCCGAGAGACAGCCCTTGAACACCCGAGTGAGGAGGGCATCGTTCCCTTGTAATAACACCGTCATCATACTGAAGTAGTTCATGTACTGACTCGGTGATATTTTTCCCTCGAACAAAGCCATAGTCTGTGGTTTGTATCTAGGAGGGAAAGGGACCTCTTCCCAGATAGCTGGGTAAGGTTGGTTGATTCCCAATTTCTTGAGCTGATCTTTGTGCTTCAGGGCATCAAATTGGGCTTTCAACTCCCGTACTTCCTGTATCGGATCTTCAGCTGGTAGCGGGACCACGAAGTGATGATAAATTAATTGTATCGCGACTCCGACAGGAGGTAATATATTCTCCGAGTGAGGAAGCGGAGGAACTGCTAACTCCTGATCTAGAGCAGGCTCTTGGATCGCGTTGGATGGTGGTAAGTCCACCCCCATACGTATCTGAGTTGGAGGGACCGACGCTTGAGCCATAGCAGCTGTGTGTTGAGTCAGCATCATCTGGTGTATGTTCTTCATCATGGATTGCATTTCTTTTAGAGATGTCTCCAGTACAGTAATGCGCTGTTCAGCACTCCCGGACGGGAAAGCTTCCTCGCGTTTATCTCCAATGGCATAAACTCCCATCTCCCTGGGTGTCATTGAAAGATTAGTATAGGTCTCTGTAGAAGTTGACTCTATACTTTCAGTATATGATTCGGGAGACTGGCGACCCCCAGCTTCGGAATCAGAAGAGTACGAAGTCGGTTGTCGCAACCTCGAATGGGTATTTCGGAATACCCCAGCTTCAGTGTTCCTAAGGAGCTGGTTGAATCTCCTTCGGCTCGGAGCTCTAGAGGGATGACGTCTTGAGCCCGATCTTCCTCTAGGTATGTGTGAAGCCATGTTCACTGATGCATGTGTGGGCTCTTCTTCCTGGAAAGATGAAGAGTAGCTCAACCGGTCGAAAACCGACCGTTTTGCTTCAGAACAGCAACAATTAATTACAATCCTATGACTATTACAATAGTGCTCGTTAGGAGGCGTAATAGACATGCTGGAAGATCCTCTATCCTTGCATTTCTGGATCAGGCACTTGCGCAGGTCAGGAGGAGTTACAGAAGAAGAAGATGACTTGTTCCTTCTGTTCAGATCAGTGGGCATGCGGAAGTTGGGAACCCTAGTTTTCCCTGTGCCACCTGTATACAATAGGTTGGCCATCTGGGTGGCGAATAATCCCAGAAGAGGGTGTCTTTCCGCAAATTGAGCCTTCTTTACGCTGAGCGGCTTCTCCTGGCATAATTTGGAGCTCTGTTCTGGTTGGCGTAAAGCTGAGGATGTCCTCAGTCGGCCGTCAGCCTCTCGCGTAATCCGGAGGGCGGACAGATTGTTCCCTCGCTGGCGTAAAGGCCAAGAAGTTGAGTCGTCCGTCACTTGCTTTCCCTTGCATAGATTGTAGGGATTATCTGCTTTTCCGCGGAAGGCAGATACATTTTTACGCACGGAGTGTGTTTGGAACTTCTGATTTGGCGCTAAGGCATTGTCAAAATTTTTGTCTGTTCCATTAGGGACGGGTGACTGGTTTCTACGCACAGAGCGCGACGTAGGCTTCTGGACTAGCGCCGAGGCATTGTCCGAAGTTTCGTCTGTTCCGTCAGGGACGGAAGACTGAATTTTACACACAAAGCGCGGAGTATACTTCTGGATTGGCACTAAGGCATTGCCAGAAGTTTTGTCTGCCCTGTCAGAGACAGGCGACTGAATTTTACGCACAAGGCGCGGAGAGAGCAATGCTACAACCTCATTGGTCGGAGAGATCTGAGAGTTGACAGGAATGGTAGAGGATATCTTGGGCATCCAGACCTTACGCAGCTTCCTGTTGTCTTGGACAGAGAGAGAGTGAGAGCTACCCCCTGTTCGAAGTATGTCTTCGTAGGCAGACTGGTTTAATTGGACGACCATCGTTTTTTTCACGGATCCCACGGATACCGCATCGTGTTGAGCAATTGCTTCCTCGTCAGAAGAGACAGATGTCCCCAGCAGAGTCGCCATCTTGTGTTTGATGATAAACGAAAGAGAATACGGAAATGAGGTCTTATACAAAAACCTGCCCTTCTTCGGTGTTTACAAACAAGATTGTATAATTTAATCCTATACGAGGATGTCGAGTATAATTTATTTAATCTGGGTAAATATTGCTATAAGAGTCTGATCTGCGGTTGATCACTTTGTCCCTTGGACCACACGATGATGAAGAAGTGCCGTAGAAGATAGTAAGCAGCTTCGAAGGTTGCTAAAGAGAGTGGATGCCCGATTCCAAAGTCGTCGATCACTTCTCTTTGCCTGAGCTCTGGATTCTTCTCTCTCTCGACCGTTTTCTCTCCTCGTTGTCGACCTTGGAATTGGTACTGGATTTCTTGACCAATTTTTGACCTTGGCGACCTATTTTTCTCCCCCTTTTCCTCTGTTGATAGAGGTCTCTATTTATAGAGTTTTAATGACAGTGACCACTCAGTCGGTGTAGAAACCGAGTAGTAGAAAGTACATCACCCTTTTATACGACGGTTACAATAACAATTGCCTGTGTATAGATGACCTTTTGAATGAGCGTGTGACACATGTCCAACTAAGGGACAACGCGTATAACTGCTGCGAAGATTACGGCATAGAAGCCACGTAGGTAGTTATCCTTTGTGTAGAAGAGGTTGGCGTAGAAGCCAATAACTGTCACCATGGCCTAGAAGCCAAGTAGGCATAGAAGCCGAGTAGGCGTAGAAGCCAAGTAGGCGTAGAAGCCGAGTGGTCATAGAGGCCGAGTAGGCATAGAAGCCGAGTGGGCGTAGAAGCCGAGATGATGTGGACGTCTTAGCCGAAATTACGGCTTTTGGAGATATAATCAAATCTCTTGCATTAAATGCGGAGATCTGCCCCCCATCCTGCGCCTTAAATGCAGAGACGTGTCTTGAAGATTTTCCATTATTATGCGCATTAAATACAGATACGCGCCTTGAATCCTGTACAAAGAGTAACTGCTGACATGGCAGGCTGTTTGTCTTCTGCGGAGCGTAAGAAGCTCACGTCTGCCTGTGTAAAACTAAGCAGCGTATCCCCTTGTATGCGTAAAAGCAGTTTACGCAAAGGGGATGTCACTAAACGACGGTTCGGTGATATTTAATCAAATTTCCTGCATTAAATGCAGAGATCTGCCATTATCCTGCGCATTAAATGCAGAGGCATGTTTTGAAGGTCTGTCACCCTTCTAAGCATTAAATGCAGAGATGTGCCTCGGGCATCTGTTAGTATTCTGCACATTAAATGCAGAGACGTGCCTCGAGAACCTGTCACCGCTCTGTGCATTAAATGCAGAGATGTGCCTCGAGACCTGTACGAAGAGCAGCTTTTGACGTGCCAGGCTGTTCGTCTTCTACGGAGCGTAAACAGCTCACATCTGCCTATGTAAAACTAGGCAGCGTATTCCTTTGTATGCGTAAAAGCGATTTATGCCAAAGAAATGGCAGTAAATGACAGCCTGTATTGCAGTGCAGCGCCATCATTATAGTCGTCGTCTGGGTAGTTGTGCAGTACGCTTTGTCAGGAGTCAGACGTCAGGTTCACTGCACGATTTGTCATGTTCATTTTGGGGAATACTAAGCGTCCCTCGTACACTTCAATGCTGCATTAAAAGCGGATGAGTTTTACGCCATAAAGGCGATATAGCACCCTTTTTACGCTGAAGCAGCCTGGACATACTGTTTTACGCGGATGGTCCTAGAGCTTTATACTTTACGCTGTGCTCAGCAAAAAAAGCTCTATTGCAAGTTTAATGGCTCTGAGGTCCTTTGTTTACGCAGCCCTGCATCAACATGCTGCGCATAGCTATCCAACATATTTTTCATGCTTCTACAAGACCCCCTTCAAAGCTTTTAAATTTCTCATAATTTGAAACGCTTTGAATAAAGCATAAAGCGTTCCTCGTAATTTGAAACGCTCTGAAACGATCAAGTCTGACACGTTCTTTCAAGGCTGACTTTATGGCGTAGTTATTGGGGATCGGTGTGATCTCTTTCGTCTATAAAAAGGCTAAGGAGTTTAACATATTTTTTCAACATTTCCTTCACCACACATAGATGATCGTCGGAGTTTATTGGGTCGACTTGAGGAAGAAGAAGACCATATTCTCTTCTTCGGTGTTTGAGGAAGAAGAAGACCATGGATCCCCAGCAGAGTCCCCATCTTGTGTTTGATGATAAATGAAAGAGAATACGGAAATGAGGTCTTATACAAAAACCTGCCATTCTTCGGTGTTTACAAACAAGATTGTACAATTTAATCCTATACGAGGATGTCGAGTATAATTTATTTAATCTGAGTAAATATTGCTATAGAAGTCTGATCTGCGATCGATCACTTTGTCCCTTGGACCACATGTTGATGAAGAAGTGCCGTAGAAGACAGTAAGCAGCTTCGAAGGTTGCTAAAGAGAGTGGATGCCCGATGCCAAAGTCGTCGATCACTTCTCTTTGCCTGAGCTCTGGATTCTTCTCTCTCTCGACCGTTTTCTCTCCTCGTTGTCGACCGTGGATCTGGTACTGGATTTCTTGACCAATTTTTGACCTTGGCGACCTATTTTTTTCCACCTTTTCCTCTGTTGATAGAGGTCTCTATTTATAGAGTTTTAATGACAGTGACCACTCAGTCGGTGTAGAAACCGAGTAGTGGAAAGTACAGCACCCTTTTATACGACGGTTACAATAACTATTGCCTGCGTATAGATAACCTTTTGAATGAGCGTGTGACGTGTGTCCAACTAAGGGATAACTGCAAAGATCACGGTATAGAAGCCACGTAGGTAGTTATCCTTTGTGTAGAAGAGGTTGGCGTAGAAGCCAATAACTGTCACCATGGCGTAGAAGCCAAGTAGGCATAGAAGCCGAGTAGGCATAGAAGCCGAGTAGGCGTAGAAGCCGAGTGGTCATAGAGGCCGAGTAGGCGTAGAAGCCGAGTGGGCGTAGAAGCCGAGATGATGTGGACGTCTTAGCCAAAATTATAGCTTTTGGAGATATAATCAAATCTCTTGCATTAAATGCGGAGATCTGCCCCCCATCCTACGCCTTAAATGCAGAGGCGTGTCTTGAAGATTTGCCATCATTCTGCGCATTAAATGCAGATACGTGCCTCGAATCCTGTACGAAGAGTAACTGCTAACGTGGCAGGCTGTTTGTCTTCTGCGGAGCGTAAGAAGCTCACGTCTACCTGTGTAAAACTAGGCAGCGTATCCCCTTGTATGCGTAAAAGTAGTTTACTCAAAGGGGATGTCACTAAACGAAAGTTCGGTGACATTTAATCAAATCTCCTGCATTAAATGCAGAGATCCGACATTATCCTGCGCATTAAATGCAGAGGCATGTTTTGAAGGTCTGCCACCCTTCTGCGCATTAAATGCATAGACGTGCCTCGAGAACCTGTCACCGCTCTGCGCATTAAATGGAAAGACGTGCCTCGAGCCCTATACGAAGAGCAGCTTTTGATGTGGCAGGCTGTTTGTCTTCTGCGGAGCGTAAACAGCTTATATCTGCCTGTGTAAAACTAGGCAGCGTATTCCTTTGTATGCGTAAAAGCGGTTTATGCCAAGGAAATGGCAGTAAATGACAGCCTGTGTTGTAGTGTCGTGTCATCATTATAGCCGTCGTCTGGGTAGTCGTGCAGTACTCTTTGTCAGGAGTCAGACGTCAGGTTCACTGCACGATTTGTCTGTTTTATTTCGGGGAATACGAAGCGTCCCTCGTACACTTCAATGCTGCATTAAAAGCGGATGAGTTTTACGCCATAAAGGCGATGTAGCACCCTTTTTACGCTGAAGCAGCCTGGACATACTGTTTTACGCGGATGGTCCTAGAGCTTTATACTTTACGCTGTGCTCAGCGAAAAAAGCTCTGTTGTACGTTTGATGGCTCTGAGGTCCTCTGTTTACGCTGCCCTGCATCAACATGCTGCGTATAGCTATCCAGCGTATTTTTTATGCTTTTACAGTAACTAACTACCCATACACCTAACTATATACTAACCTGCATTTAAACTTATACAATACTATACTAACTACATACTAACATATCTTTATATTTAATACCCGTACCCAAGATACCTCAACTCTCATTACCTTGGTATCACACAAGGTAATATAGAAATAATACTAACCAATGCTAACTAAAGCTTATCTACATACTAACAACCAATATATATATATATATATATATATATATATATATATATATATATATATATATATATATATATATATATATAACTAGTTTATCAATATGTATATGTATATAACTAACTAGCTACCTATACAACTCACTGACTTGAGCTATAAGTTCAAGGCTAAACTCCCCTTTTTTAAGTGCACAACATGTTAAGTTACTGTTATACATGCTCTCTGTAGTTGTTGCTCTTGCTGTGCAATTGCTCTAGCTGCTGCAGCTGCTATTCTTGTTACTGCACCTGCTCTAGCTGTTGCAACTGCTGCACTTGTTGGTTGCAGTTGCTACTTGCTACTGGAGTTGCTCCTCTTGCTGTTGCTGCTGCACTTGCTATTTGTAGTTGCTGCTTGCTGCAGTTTTTCCTCTTGTTGTTGCTGCTACAGCTGTTGCTGCTGCAGCTGCTGCTCTTGCTATTTTGTAGTTACTGCTGCAGTTGCACCTCTTGCTACAGTTGCTGCTCTCCCACTATGCATGCTGATACCAGCAACCCGACCCCTTCTCTCTGATACACTGACACTCGACACTCGACACTCATACACACACACGATATATATATATATATATATATATATATATATATATATATATACATACATACATATATACCCACTAGTGATGCATATGAACTCCATATCTCTCATGTCCATCCATACGTCAAAATAAAATGTAGAACATATACATAATTACACATATACATATATATCATATAACAATTATAATTATATCACTCTAATAGTTATAACCAAGTATATTGAATTAAAATGCACGAAAACAAACACGTGGAGTGCACCTTACCCGTATCATACTCATTCTATGATACGCTTGCGATACGGCTCCACCACACAACCAAACGTATCCCGAAGGACACGAGCAAGTCTAAAATCATAATTATGAACAACATGAAGAGTTAACTACTCAACTACATATCCGTGTCAAAATGTGATATGCTTAAACACCCGTGTCGGAAGAAAACCCCTAAAATAACCCGTATCGCCAAATTATCGAGATACGGCCTACACGTATCCAATTGTGGATACGACACTAGTCACACACAATCAAACACATATCGATTTGGTCTAATTGACCTATTGACAAACACAAGATGTGCCAATCTCGGAATTCCCCTAAAATTGACACAAAATACCACATAATTTTCTCTATAGGCTTCCTATGAACCTAATTCTAATTTCTATGGGTAGCCTTAGTACATGGGAGGGTTACTAATGATTAAATTAAATATTTAGAGTCTAATTAGAGAGGAAAAACTGAATTATATCTATTGGGAGATGGATTCCTAATAAAATTCCCAAATTGAGTGTCAAGAGCCTCCAACTTGTAGATCCTTGCTCCTCCTTGTAGATCCTTTCTTTCTCCTTGTAGATCCTTGTTCTAATGGCCTCCAATAAAGAATATAAAAGGAATTGGGAAGAAATTTGAGTAGAAAATGGTGTGGGAATGAAGAAATTTGGAAGAGGGAAAATTCTAGATCTAGATTTGGAATGACAAATGAGGAGAGAGAGTCTTTCTCCACCCTTATAGTGGCCGGCCATTTCCCCTCCTCCAAGCTACTATGAATTATCCAAAATATCCCTTGGAGCTTGTCATGAAAAAATAATTAAGGAGGGAAGGTTCTAGTCTAATTGGTTTCACTAATTAATTCATCCTCGTAATTAATGGGCTTACTATTGGGCTCAATTCTAACTAGAATCAAATGTTGGTCCATGGATATAATCTAAACTAGTTAGGTCCACTAAAACAAGTCCAAAATCAAATACTAACATCTAACAATAATTAAATAATATAATAAATAATATTTACAATATGCAAAATATTTAATATTATATTCTAAAATAAATATATCCATGCCCAATTACCAAACTACCCTTAGTTGGAAAAATGGGGGTGACAGAAGCTGTCAGCCCTTGGGGGTAGTTCTTTCTCAGAACCCCTGGGGGTGTTCCAAGCTGGGGGTATTGTGCCCCTGGACGTAAGCAACAATCCGGCATTACGATGAGACTACGATTCATAAGGAACGGACTTCGAGATCCCTGAGGATAGCTACTCCCTCCAGGATGACACAATCTTCTATGCTGGGGGTAGTATCCCCTCTGAATCGGAGAAAGAAATGACAGCTCCCGCCCTCCTTAAAAACCACTTACTGCAAGGGTATAAAACAGGGAGCACGACATCCACTGCCCCCTCCATTTTTGTGTGTGTGAGGATGGCGTACATGGCCTGATATGACCATGAAGGCCCCAGTGACCGACAATGCCTCGAGATGCTCAAAAACATGATGCACATAATGAGTGCATCAATTCAAGATTTGACCCAGCCAATGCTGGAAATCAAGTCAAATATGGCCTCCCAGCCAGCAAGGTCCTCTAGGCAAGCAAACCTGGACCCCGGAACCAACGGGGATTCAAATACGACAGCTGCACCCACGATCGGCGATCCTCTCCTACCTGGCTCATTGGTGCCTTCTGCAGGAGATGAAGCTAAGGAAGCAAGGAGGGAGGTCTGAGAACTTCGGGCTCGCCTAGGCTCCATGAGCAATCGGGACTCACTCCGTGATCTCGGAGTACGGCAACCATACCCGATAGAATGGAGGGACGTACCATATCCACCCAAGTACAAGCCCTTCAACATTAACATGTTTGATGGTATGTCTTCCCCTTGTCGCTTCATGAGCTATTTCGAGATCACCACGGGATACTTACCTCGCAGCGACGCTATCCTTACCAGGCTCTTCGTTGGATCATTGGCGGGGGTAGCTTTCGATTGGTTCTTTAGTCTCGAAGATAACTATGTATCTTCATTTGATGACCTCAAGCATATGTTCCTTAACATATTCTATGAGGCAGGAAATGATATGATAATGTCTTCTCTAATGAACGTTGCCCAAGGAGAGAAGAAACTGACATGAAACTACATCGAACGGTTCTGACGGGCCACACTAATGTTGCCTCCGGGCAATCCCGAGGCCACAATCATGAAGATGTGCCGGAACAACATTCTCCCAGCAGTCAGCCTCTGGATGGGCTAGAGCCAGTTCAAGGACTAGACAACGTTTATTGTAAGTGTTGTTAACGCTGAGAAAAAGCTCAAAGATGCTCGATACTTGGGGATCCATATCCCTACTGCTGAGGAAAAGGGCAAGCGTACCAACAGCAGCAACAACAACAACAATAATGGCGGTAATAGCAGCCGTGATGGAAGGGGGAAACAGGCTATGGTCGCTTCCTTGACCAAGAAGCCTGAGGAAAAGCCGACAGAGCCTCAAAAACCAAAGGAGACTTACTCTTTCGAAGATATTGATGTCAAACCCATCTTCGATATGCTGATACATGGAGGCAAAATTTGGCTCCCCGACGTTAGACGTCAGCCTGAGGTGGAGAAGATTGCCAACCCGAAGTAATGTCACTTCTACCTCTACGTCCATGACCCGACGCAAGAGTGCTATACTCTGAAGAAGTATATCCAATGTCTGATTGACACCAAAGCTCTTCATCTGGACTTTGATAATATAACAGTAGCCGCCAACATAGTGTCCTTCTAGTTTGGCAACTTCCCACTGACGGAAGCCCCAGACGACCATGGAATTGGTCAACCTTCCACCAGCTCGAGACCAGACGGCCGAGCTAACACCTCTTGCCACACTACGTGGAGAGGTCATGTGGGTCCATCCCGACCTCATATCAGACTTGACACAGCCCGCGACATCCTCCACCACCAAATCCAAAGGCAGAAAATCCAAGACCTGTTACACAGTTTCCTCCTCCGCTAAAGAGATGGCAGTCGGTGCAATAAGTTTAGGTGTAATATACCAACCAATGCACGAAAATATGCCCCTGGTTGTCACACCTACCACCACGGGTCCCAGGCCATCTCAGCCCCAACCATTGTATAAGTTTAAACAGAAGGAGATGCGGTTCGATAAACCGTTGCACAAGGATACACCATAAGGGATGGAGAGGCCCTACAATTTCAATATCTTAGCACAATTAGCCCACACTCCGTCAAAATTATCACTATTTGAGCTATTGCGGCTCTTTAAAGACACTCGGGCTGCCCTGAGTGAGGCACTGCAGAATGCCGATGTCTACCTGGCATAAGTCAAGCCGCCAACCGAAGATCCTGCTGCTTGTCCACATTGCAACAACGCCATGGATGCGATTTCTATTATCGTCTTCTCACAACAGGATATGTTGCTCAAGAATAATAGGCACGATCGGCCCCTGTACTATACAGGATATATTAGCGATATCAAAGTGGACCGAAGGTATATTGACCCAGGATCATCGATCAACATCATCCTGCGAAGTTTTCTTCAGACCCTGGGGATCCCGATGCATCGTCTGGCGGCCACAAATACCGCCATTATTGGCTTTAACAAGGGAAGGAGCTACCCTCTGGGCAAAATTTGCCTAAAATTCCAGATCGACGACATAAAAATAGAGGTCATATGCTACGTCATAGACGTAGATACATCCTATAACGTCTTTTTGGGGCGTTCATGGATATATGAACATAGGATCGTGCCATCCACCCTCCACCAGTGCCTAAAATATGTAGACAAACACGATTTTGTCAAAACGGAGTTCACTGACGTCAATCCGTTTAAGGTATCGAGATATAGTACTATAACTCGATCCTCTATATGAAAGTCTGCCAAGATGAAGGTAGCAACGAAGTCGACGATGAAGCCGAGCCTACAATAGCACCCGATGAGCCTATGAGAATCCGTCTTAAGGCTCGCACTCCCGATGCGGCCTCACCTCTCATCGAAAAAATGTGCAGGAAGGCACCTGAATCTCTGGTACCTTTGGTGTCGCCAGAACCAATGGTTGTCCACCTTCGAAGGCCGAATAGACTACCAAGAGGAGATTTTGCACTATCTACACCTTATAAACCAATGGTCGTTTATCTTCACAGGCCGAGTCGACCACCAAAAGGAGACCCGACCGCGGCTGCAACCTCCGGACCTTTGGTGGTAAAATTATGCAGAAAACCACCAAATCCTTCACTTATGCTAGGGGTAGCCGAGGAGAAGGATAAGATGAAGGAATATATATCTGCCAATGTCAACATACCTTCCCCTGATGGTGTAATCCTGCCAGAAGAGATACCTTATTTCCTCAATAAAGAACTATCTTTGAACTACTCGGAGCGTATGCATATAAGTACACTCTACTCCCTGGAGCACGGTCTGGGCCTCCATCTGCACACACAAGTGACCACTACCTACACGGTGTACCGGCTTCGCTCAAGCCAAGATTCTTATTTCTTAGTCCCACCTAGGAAGCAGGGAGATAAGATCATCATCTTCAGCAGAGTCGAATGCCCCTGGTCCTTCATCCCAGAAGAAGAATCAGAATCCGAGACAGGTAGAATGCCACTCTACCGGTACAGCGCGCAAGTCTGACATCTTATCCAAAAGATAGGATACAACCTGGAGGTCACCGAAGGATTAAACTACGGCAAAGGCCGAAGGGAGCCTTTATGACTCCCCTCCCCTGTGGGCAAGCCCGATGATTACTATCATAAGACTAAGCATGTCTTAGGATATGTAACACCTACCATAACCCCTGAGGGCTCAGATAAAGAAGACGAAAAGAGATCGCACTCTTTAGAATCTTCAGCTTGTGACTCCGATGTCAGCTTTGGAAACATGCTCAGATAAACACAGTCCTCCAACATGGTGTCTGCCGACCTTGAGGAAGACAACAAGAATCCACCCGATCTCTTTAAGATAGAACCTTAAGCCCAACACCTGGGTTCACAATGGGAGATGCGATTTGAGCAGTGAGAATCTCCTACCGAGGACGAAGTCGTTCAAGTCGATCTAGGTGACGAGACCTCCCCAAAGCCTATCTTTATCAGCAAAAGTCTACCCAATGAAGACCATGAATCCCTATTACAACTCGTCAGGAAATACATTGATGTCTTTTCCTGGAGTTACAAAGGCATACTAGGACTGGACCCCCAAATCGTGGTCCACAAACTTAACATTTGGCCATACGCCAAACCGCTCAAGCAACAGCAACGACGGTTCCGGCTCGGCGTGATGGATTCTATCGAAGCTAAAGTCAACAAGCTGATAACTAGTAGCTTTATACATGAGGAACAATTCCCCGGCCGGGTAGCCAACGTCGTGCCTATCCTTATGAAGAATGGGAAGATCCGAGTCTGTATCAACTTTCGTGATCTAAATACGGCATATCCCAAAGACGAATTCCCTCTTCCAATTACCAATGTAATGATCGACAACACTTATGGCTTCGAGCTTATGTCCTTCATGGATGGCTTCTTAGGCTGCAACCAAATTAAGATATTTCCCGACGATGAGAAACATACGTCATTCTGGACCCTGATAGGCGTATACTGCTATAAGGTTATGCCTTTAAGCCAGAAGAACACATGTGCCACATATCAGTGAGCCATTAGCACCATTTTTCATGAGCATCTGTGCAAGATAGTAGAATGCTATATTGACGACATCGCAGTCAAGAGTCGCTCCAAGAATGATCACCTCTACGATCTGAGGACTGTGTTCGACTTAATGTGCGCACACCGCCTCAAGATAAACCCTACCATGTCCTTCCTGGGAGTCTCCAGCGACAAATTTCTGGATTTCGTCAATACTTCCCGGGATATTCACATAGACTCCGATAAAACCAAGGCCATCATGGAGGTGCACCAGCCAAGGAACCTCCGGGAACTCCACGACCTCCAAGGGAGGTTGTCATACATCAGGAGATTCATATCAAACCTCTCTGGACATTGTTGGCCGTTCACACAACTCATGAAGAAATGTGTCTCCTTTGTTTGGAATGGAGAAAGCCAACAAGCGTTCGACAACATCGAAGAATACCTATCAAACCCTCCTATGTTGGTAGCCTCGATCATGGAAAAGCCATTCCTGCTCTATGTACACATAATGGATCACTCTCTCGGTGCCCTGTTAGCCCAGAATAGTGATTCAGGTCACGAGCAGGCCATATACTACCTCAGTCGGATGATGGTTGGCCCAGAGCATAGATATACCGTCGTCGAGAAAGAATACCTTGCACTAGTATTCACCATTCAGAAAACTCGACACTACGTGGCTGGACAGACCATTCATGTAATCTCGCGAGTCAACCCCCTCAGGGTCCCATGACCAAACCTGGGGCACTCAGTTCTCGCTTAGCTACTTAGGTAATACTATTATCTCCATATGATATGGTATTCGTCCCACAGAAGGCCATCAAGGGTCAGGCATTAGCCGACTTTCTGGCAGCCCATCCGAGGTTAGAAACCACAAAGCTCTATGAAGAGATTCCAGACGAAGTGGCAGATGCTAACATTACTTCACACGAAGCGGTTTGGAAAAAGTTCTTTGACGGTGCTTCAAGAGCAGGGCCCAAAGGCAACATCATCGCTGGGGTTGGGATAGTATTGGTCTCCCCATACGACCTCATCATCAATCGGGCATACTCTCTCACGGAGCCATGCTCCAATAATGTGGTAGAGTATAACGCCCTAATCATCAAACTCTAACTCGCCAAACAAGTCAGGGGAGAGTACTTGGAAGCCTACGACGATTCTCAACTAATCGTCAATCAAGTTTGGAGAGTATATGGAGTCTGAAACGAAGACTTAATCCCCTATCACCAAGCTGCACATATCATCATCGCAATGTTTGAGATATTCTTTATTGAGCATATCCATCGGTTGCAAAATATTGAGACAGACGCTTTAGCAAGCCTCGCTGCTTCCTTGGCAGTCCCAGACAATACCTATCTATTAATCACAGTAATCGGTCAACAGTTGGTCTATTACAGAAGTAACATATGCTTATGCTGCAGCTATATAGCGGAGGTCGACATCGATACTCAAGATTGGAGGCTTCCATTCATCGACTATGCAGTCTATAGAATTCTTCCTGAAAATCCAAAGAAAGATACTTCAATCAGAAGACGCTCCCTCAGTTTTTGTTACGTTACGGAGACCAAAATATTGTACCATCGGTCCTACGATGACCTTTTGCTCTAATACTTGTCGAACACTGAGGCAAAACAAGACCTCCGTGAAGCTCAAGATGGCGTCTGTGGGGCACATCAACCCGATCCAAAGCTACAGTACCGTCTTCGGAGAATGGGCTACTATTGGCCGACAATGGTAGCAGATGCGGTCGATTACATAAGAAAGTGCCAAGAATCTCAAATCTATACGAACTTTATCTACCAGCCATCTGAGTTCCTACACCCAATGGTAGCATCTTGGCCATTTAAAGTGTGGAGAACGAACATTATTGGGCCAATCAACCCGCCTTCATCAAAGGGACATCGGTTCATACTGGCAATTATCGACTACTTCTCCAAATAGGCAGAAGCGGTTTTGCTTACTGAAGTCAAGACAGCCAACGTGATTAACTTTGTCAAGCATCACATCATATATCGCTTTGGCTTGCCGCGTAGGATTATCCACGACAATGGTCAACAGTTTGCAAGTTACGCCTTATATCAGTTTTGTGACAAGAACCGAATCCAAAATAGCCTCCATGGCATACAACCCCTCCGCAAACGGTATGGCAAAAGCATTCAATAAAACTATCATCAAGCTCCTCAAGAAGTTCGTATCTTCCAACAAACGCGACTGGAATGAGAAGCTGGGTGAATGTCTCTGGGCCTACCGAACAACAGTCTGGATAGCTAATGGGAATACGCCATTTTCTTTAGTGTACGGAAGTGAGGCGGTGCTCCCGCTTGAGATCCAAATCCCTTCACTATGGGTCGCTCTCTCCAAACAACTAACCACGTACGACAACTATAGACGACAATTACAGGAGTTAAAAGCACTCAACGAAAAATGGCTCTTAGCCCAACAACGCATAAAGCTGTATCACGCACGTCTCTCTGGAGCCTTCAACAAGCGGGTAAAATAGAGAACGTTTTAAGTCGGTGACCTGGTCCTAACAGTAAGAAGGCCAATGGTTATGACTCACAAGACGACCGACAAATTCTAACCTAAATGAGAAGGCCCGTTCATTGTGGAAACCGTATTTTCCCCGAAGCATTTCGTCGCTTACTACGCCCTTCCTTTGAGCGCTTCCCTTCACTAGAGTGAAAATAGATCTTTCTTACTTGTTCAATTCATCGAGATTGCTTGCTAACCATAGGAGATTGATCAATAAGGATGGGCTTTGGCTCCAGCTTGGTCAATGACTCCGCGATGATTAGTAAGATAGGATCAAATCTCTTCGGGATCCTCTGTTCGTGTAAAGGAAGGATAAACAAAAGAATTACGGCATACTTTCTGGTCTAATACGGTCCTTCAAATATCGAGGTATGACTATGATCCGGATAACAATCAGACCTTACCAGGGACAGGGACTAGACTATAGAGCCTAATGAAAAATAATTCGGGCTTGCTTTCTCAATTCACATCTATGAGCGATGATTCCTGTATCTCTTGCTCGCTTCGATCAAACTCTGACAGGAATGATGGGTCGCTAACAAGGCCCCTAAATGACCGCTCAGAAGGCCTACCTTTTTTTTCCAATCCGTCACGTCCGCGTCATCCTACTTTTTGAAGGATCCACTTTTGTTCTGTTTGGGCTTATGGAGCAAGATAAGGCTTATCTGAAGGGTCGGTCTCCCTCTATACTGAGCCTGTTTACCTATCTCAGGTCCCCGTCACAGACAGGAACCGGAGCAAATGCCCGCCTTTCTCCTTGTGAGAGGAATCAAATCAAGTGAACCTCAGGTCCATCAGTCTTGGATGAAAAGTTACCGGCTGGAAAAATTCAATGGCGACTTTCTCCTGATGCCTATCAATGGCAAGTTCCTAAAAAAATACTATATCTAAATTGGACTAGTACTCCTCTATTACCAACTACATCATATCTTCCTGGGCGTTGGTTCATGTCCACAGGGCCTCTGGACTGTCGCTCTAATACACCACCCCGGCAGAGTCTGCCAGGTCCATATTACCTAAGAGCAAACTTTTTGGCCTTGACCATCAATCATCACGTCCATATTACCTCTGATATCAATTGTCTTCCAACTTATCACCTGTATCCAATCCGGAGTATGCTCGCAGTTTTAAGTCCATAAAAACTTCCACGTCCATATTACCACTGGTAGGGCTTGTTTCAAACCTATTACTTGCACTAACATGCGTAAAAAAGTAACGGGTCCATAAAACCTATAACTTCTATATTACCTCTGATTGGGTTTGTCTGGAATCTATTACTCGTACCCCAAAGTGCGCAAAAGGGTAATAGATCCACCAAAATCCTCCAGCGGAATGTCCTTAAAATCCACAAAACCTATCATTTCTATATTACCTATGATAGGATTTGTTTCGAATCTATTACTCACACCACAAGTGCACAAAAGGGTAATAAACCACCAATATCTCCCAGATGGATGTTCTTCCAATCCATAAAAAACTGCTACGTTCATATTACCTCTGTCAGGGCTTGTCTCAAACCTATTACTTGTACTAACGTGCGCAAAAAAATAATAGGTCCACAAAAGCTATCATGTCCATATTACCTATTATAGGGTTTGTTTTGAATCTATTACCCGCACCCCAAAGTGTGCAAAAAGGTAATAGATCCACCAAAATCCACCAGCGGAATGTCCTTAAAATCCACATAACCTATCACGTCCATATTACCACTGATAGGGTTTGTTTCAAATCTATTACTCGCACCCAAAGTGCGCAAAAGAGTAATAGATCCACTAAAATCCCCCAGTGGGATATCCTTAAAAAGCTATGGTATAGTACTACATCCTCCAATACAATACCCAAAAGTCCCCAACATACAAAAATTCTAAAAAAGGAGAGACTTCATTAATCAATATTCAAGATCATGAGTACATATGATGGAAATCCATTACATTCAAGGGTTCTCATTAGTATTCAAGGTCATGAGTACATATGATGGAAACCTATTTTAAAGAGTTTTCCATGAAGTCTCGCTGATACAAAACTTTTTCATTAGAAGAGTCCCTTCGTGTTGTCGTCGCTAGTGATATAAGTCGAGCTCGCAGCAAAACTCAATACTTTCTGGCTCACTACTCCATAATAAAAACCTCAGTATATGGAAACTCCACACTAATGGATAGCAAAGGAAGAGCAGGAGAAGCCGCTCTACAACCATGCATCGACTCCGCAGTCTCCCTGTCGATAGCGAACCACATACAAGGAAGAAAAGTAGCTGACGCGCTACATGAACAAGGGCAGCTCAGCATATGACGCAGGATGTTCATCCTTGTCTCCTAGATTAGTTCTTGCCAAACTGACCACGTCTTCTGGAGAAATATCGCATAAGGTTGGTTTTTATCCCGAACAACGGGTGTTATGATATCCTTCAATGCCCCATCATAGGCAAAACGAGCAAAGATAAAACCTACATAAAGAATATACATCAGTCTCAATAAAGATTATAAAAAGAAATAATATCCGCATACCCCTGCCAGGCCGCAGCCACAAGCACTTAAGTTTATAAGGACGAGCAAGATGAGACCTCACCCAAGCGGCCAATCCATATACAGGCTCTGTATGCATAAAATTGATGATTCCTTATCCATGTGGCCTCGCCAAAGCTTGGAGCACATGTCAGACAGGTTTTATGCCCGTGCTATAAAGGATTGCTCACCCACATGGCAGATCTCTGTGATGAGGTTTGCACATGTCCGAGGGGGGCCTTCACCCACGTGGCAGAACTTGGCTAAGGCTCGACTCACGAGAGACATAGTACCCCCTTACCTTGGAGTAGAATTCTTGCATCAGGGCCACGGATCAATCCTGCTCTCGACCGACTCCTCGGCGAAAGAGACAGCAACATCCAGTATCTTCACGAAGGATGAGGAACGAAAGACAAAAGTTTTCTCTCTCCCCCTGACTGCCTATTTAAAGGCTCCAAAACTACGTGAAGGGATCGAGGCAATGAACTAAGCGGTTAATGAGATAAACCTGATACCTCGATCCACGTGATCCTCTTTAATCTTCCTAAAAACTGAAGCCTCGAGCCCCGTGTCAAAAGACGGTACAGAATCCTAATAGATCAAACCGAATCTCCTCACTCACAGTTGATACCCTAGTACCGTTCGCCCATTCAGCTCAATGGCCATGCGGCCTCGAACATACCCTATCCATCATTTTTATTCAAAGTATTTCAAACTTATCAATTTAAAAAATTTGAAGGGGTCTTGTAGAAGCATAAAAAAGATGCAGCCATGTGATCGACGTCCATGTGCCCCCAAATAAAAGAACTCAGCATATGGATCGCACGAACACCAATCCACCTAGAAAAGGAAAACCCATGCAGTCCAAACAAGCATCCTGACAACTAGCCGCAGGTCGACCTGACATGACGTACTGACAACAAAGATGGCGCCTGACACATAATCCTAAAAAAAAGGATTTTTCTGATCACCTCGAAGGATGAGAACACAATAAGAGGCAGAAGTCCCAAGGGTGGTGGAGAGCCACGTGGACAACACGACAAAAAGAACACCTATGGCTCTGGCCCTCGCGTACCATACTCCATGTGTCCCATGCGACTCTGGCCAATACGTTCCAGACTCCTTGAGGTCCATGTGTCTCTGGCCCTGTGCGTTCCAAACTTCGTGCGTCCCGTGCGTCCCACATGTCTCCCAAATTCCATATCGACCAAGTCTTGTTGTTACGGCTGAGTGGTCCTCTCCAACCAAATAGCAACCACGTATCCATTTAACCAAGTCGCGCCTACACAGTTGAGAATCGCCCAGATACTCAGCAAACAACAAAATACCAACAAATGTTCACGTAGTAGTAGAGCCCAGATCTTGATGCATAGCTGTAGAACCCTTCTATTGAGAGGGGACACATGGCAATTCTTACCACCCATGCGGCCCGAAACCTATACGACCACAAATATGACTATAAATAGCAGGGTACTACCCCCATGCAAGAGGCTGGCTGGCTATCTATGAATCAACACTCAAGGGAGAGAGAAAAGCTTCTGTACCGGATCATCCACGGAGTAAAGAGAGTTACTACACTCCTAACTCTCCATCGTCATCCCCCCCCCCCGAAAATAAATTTATACTTAGATTGTCTCCTAGGACACTTCTTTGTACTTTTTTAGTTTGTTAATTCAAATCCAGTTCTCTTAGTTCTTGTTTTGATATAAAATGGCAAACAACTGATACTTGAGTTCACAAACCACTAGGTCCCAATACTAATACACCTAATAAACTGCTAACTCACCTGGATACTCGAGGTAGCATATACCCTAACCCTACACTGGGCACTGATACACTCGTACATCCCTACAACTCCACTGGTATTGGAAACCTCCAGTTACACATCCTGGCACCATCTTGCATCAGTGTTTTCCCCTCTTCAAGTCCATCTCACTGACTGGCACCACTGAGCATAGTACTCCTACTACTCACTGATTACATGTGTATATGCACGTGTATCCCACCCTACTATCAGGTCTGATACCACTTATAGTACTTCCCCAAACTCAGGTACTATCTAACTATTACACAATCTATTTTCTTTATACTGTCACAATCCAAGGTGACAGACTTGAGCTTCACTGATACTCGTTTATTTCAGATCTCCAGGTAGCAGTATCACTTCCCACCCTTAAATACATCTAGTGTAAACCAATACTCAACTCTCTCCCCACTAACACCTAAAACTGAATATCAAGATTAATACCAAGTATTACTAACAACTGATACTTGAGCATCAGTAACAGTGTTCCCCCTAAATGTAAACTGAACACCCCACCTAGCATTCACTAATACCACAAGCCTCACGCACCCTCATGACAGTATACTCCAGCCCAGGTCTTGCTATTGCTGTTGTGTCCTATGGACTGCCACTGCCTACAACTGTTATTTGCAGCAATTCACCCATACTTGAGAACCTCCTTTAATATACAATCACTGCTGTATTTCCTCAATTGACAGTGCAACTTAAGTTGCTATCAAGACTACTATGTTGCTGTGGTATATCCTTAACTCTGAGCACATAACTACCTACATGTTGTTGCATCAAGTCTGCAGGGATGCATTTCCCTCTTTCCCCCACACTGTTGTGCTCTCCCTGATCAATACACACATCAGTCATATGTGTGTGCCACAAGCACATACACACCTACACTTAATATAATACACACAATCTCATATGTCCTTCATTGAACTGATCCCCTACTGTCACATAACACACAACACATATACTAAAACACACACACACACACACACTCACACACATACATACATAGATACATAGATACACAAATACGCTATATACTAATTTACCTATGTGCACTAGTGGCAATTAGTCGAATACCTAGTGTGCATACTTCAGAAACTTGTGATACATGTCCAAATAAAGAACTAAATCTCAAGTTCTCTCGCAATAGAATTTATATTTATCAATTATATAATAATACAACTAAAGTAACTTGTATAATGAGAATTGATGAAAATTAACACAACTTCACCCAAAATGAGTCCCGTATCACACCGTATCGCAAAATACCATGATACGGCCTACACGTATCCATTTATGGAAACGTACCTAGTCTCACAACTCCGATCTAAGTTTAATTAGATCTAATGGTCTTATGACACACAATTTATGTGTCAATCTCATATTTTCCCAAAAATACACACAAAACACCATGTAGGAAATACAATACACCACAAATTAGCCTAGAACTTGTTCCTATAGGTAGCCTTATGCCATTGGGTCATTCCTAATGGTCAAATACATAATTTGGGAGCTAGAATAAAGAGAAAATCAGAATTTACCAATTGGGAGATGGTTCCTAATAAAAATTCAATTGGACATGATCTCTCCACCAATGCTCCTCCTTCTTGTGCTCCTTGCTTCTCTAAGCTCCAAAGCTCTTCTAATGGTGAAAGTGAGAGCGAATGTAAGTGAATTAAGAGAAAAATTGGTGAAAGAAATGTGGATGGGGATCTAATTTCTATATCTAAAATGAATGCAAATGAGAGAAGAGAGAGAGAGAGAGAGAGAGAGAGAGAGAGAGAGGAGAGCCCCCTCTAGTAGTGGCTGGCCCCCTTTCCCCTTTCCCAAGTCACTTGTTAATGTTTCATGTACCCCTCCATGATTTATTATGGAAAAATAATTTGGGAGGGCTATTTGGGTAGTTTCTAAGTAATTCTAATTAAGCTAATTCTTCTTAATTAATTAGTGAGAATGGTCTAATAGCTTCGGTTCAAGTTAGGCTCACTAGTTGTCATGACAAGTCTAATTGGGCTTATAAGTGATGAGTCTAACTATTGGATTAGCCTTCTAACTAAAAATAAATAATACAAGTCACAAATAATTTATAGCTTACTAATAATTAAATAATTAATACAATCATCAAAAAATACTATAACACACTAATTTTAATATTTATTCCTTAAATTATTTATCCATGCCAAATTACCAAACTATTCCTATTTAAAAAAGTGAGGGTGACAGAGAGTAGGCATTCGAGAGCCCCGTATATTCCTAGAGATCGGCCTCAACATTCACAGGTAGAGTCTAGAGTAGATCCCGAGGAAGATCATCCGGTAGTATCGGACCAACAGGCAGAACCTGTGCACCTAGTTCAGCCCCAGCAGCCAGAGGGTGTTGCCCGAGCACTAATGGATGTTCGTCGAGGTTTCATGACGACCAAGCAGCACCAGAGTGATGTACTCACTCTTTTGGTCCAAACAAAGTTGGAGCGAGGTCTCAGATGCATAATTTTGTGACCAGCTTCAGGCGTTTCAGTCCTCCGTACTTTTATGGAATAGAGGACACAATTTAGTCCGATGCTTGGTTGCAGGACACTAAGGCCATCTTAGAGGCAGCAGAAACTCTGCTAGAGAGCGTGTAGCTATAAGTGAGGCTACAGTTGTTGGACTTGGCTCGTGACTGGTGGGCAGCACAAGAGGTTTCTCTTATAGCACCGATTCTATGGGCAATTTTTACTAAAAGGTTTCAGGCTAAGTATTTTGACGTGGTGGTGCGTTACGAGATTTAGCAGAGATTTAACAACCTCAGGCAGGAGAGCAGGACCGTTGACGGTTATGCGGTGGAGTTTGCGAGACTTATTCGGTTTGCTCCCACTTTGGTAGTGACTGAGTTAGAGAGGGTAAGAAGGTTCCAGTAGGGACTCCTTTTAGAGATTATCTTGGTAGTGGAGCAAAATGAATTTTAGACCTTTGATGCGACAATGTGGGCAATCGGGAGGTATAAGTACACATCGCAAAGGATTAACGATCGAGCTGGGAGTCAAAAGAGGTCCAATATTTCAGGAGGGCCAGCATCCCATTCATCAACAACAGCTCTAGTAGTTAGATCCCTGACGATTGGATCCTCGAGGAGGACAACATTATCTTAGCAATCTTCCCAGACATTCCCTCATCAGAGGAAATCATCTTCTTCTTCTTCTTCTTCTTCTTCTTTTTCTTCTTCTTCTTCTTCTCCCGTAGTTGTTTCCATTACGGAAAACCTAGGCATATAGTATCAGAGTGTAATAGGGTGCAGGGATTATACTTGGTGTTTGGGGCATCAGACCACATGGTCGGAGCATGTCCTAAGAGGAACCAGACTGGATCATCATCAGCCCAGTCAGTAGTTCGGCCAGTAGCGCCGCAGTACAGGGCACCAGCACCAGTAGAGCAGCAGCAAGTTTAGAGTCCTTTGTCTCCACAGGCTCAGGCATTCCAGTAAAGGCCACAACAGTATGCCCAGGCCCAGGCACAAGCAAAACCTGGATGTTTGTAGCAGAGGGGACCAACATCGAGAGGGCAGGGTCGAGCCTTCTTGCTATCGATGGAGGAGGCTTTGGCAGCAGGAGAGGTGGTAGTAGGTACCATTCTCGTCCACTTTCATTCAGCTTTAGCTTGATTTGATTCTGGTGTATCGTATTCATTTATATCTGCACGCTTCGTGACACGAGTTGGATTGGAGTCCGAGTCCTTACCTGTAAGGTTGAATATATATACTGGTAATGGTCTCGTGGGAGTAGATAGAGTGTATCCCTCGTGTAGAGTTATAGTGTGCGGGAGAGAGAGTTTCTTGCGAGACTGATAGAGTTTTCTATGGGCGATTATGATATCGTTCTTGGGATGGATTAGTTGAGTGAAGACACGCGATGATAGATTGCCAGAGTAGCAAGGTTATCTTTCGTGTACCTGGTGGAAAAGAGTAGAGTTCTTCTATAACAAAAGCTTCAAAGCGAGCATTCAGATGGCACCCTTCGAGGCTTTGTATGGTAGGAGATACAGATCACCGTTAGCTTGGGATGACATTGGCGAGAGACAGATGCTTGGTCCATAGATTATTGCTCAGTCGGTTGGAGTGATCAGGCAAATCAGAGAGCATCTCAGAGTGGCTCAGGATCGCCGGTATCATTGGGCATATCAGCACCGTTATCATCTCGAGTTCTCTGTCGGCGACCATGTATTTATGAGAATTTTTTTTACCCGGGGAGTTATCAGATTTGGAGTACAGGAAAAGCTTAATCCCAGATATATAGGCTCATTCGATATTCTTAAGGGAGTTAGAGGCGTAGCTTATTGTCTAGCTCTTCTATCCTCGCTTCGTGAGGTACATGATATCTTTCACATATCTCAGTTGTAATGGTATATCCAAACCTGAGCCATATCCTGGAACATTTCGACTTGGTCGTTGGTACTGACCTATCATATAAGGAGAGGCCCGTGTCTATTTTGAACCCGAGGGAGATGGTTCTCAAGAACCGAACTATCAGATTAGTTCGTGTTGCTTGGGGGCATCACTCACTGGGCAAGTCGACGTGGGAGCACGAGGACGATATGCGTACTCGTTATCTATTTATCTTCGACTTGGGAGCTATACTTATTCGTATACCTGTGTCCTATCTTAGCCTGTGCATGTAATTTATTGTTAGCTTATCTGTTATATCGGTTATTGTTTCTTTTCTGATTTCTTGTTGTTGCCCAGGAAATTTCATGCTCACATGAGTTTCTTGTTTATTTTTTATTTCGAGCTGGCTTTCTTGGATTTTCTTGTTAGTGATTTTTGGATCCTAATAAAAATTTCGAGGACAAAATTTTTCTAAGGAGGGGAGAGTTATGAGACTCGTCTCACAGTATTCATATTTTATGCGAATACATATTTTGTGGTAGTTATTGTATTTTATTGGACCTCGAGGAATTTCAAAAATTTTAAAATTAAAACTTTACTACTTGACCGGTATACCGACGGTATATTGTCCGACAGATATTTGTTTCACTTTCGAGATATTTTTGAGATATTTTCTCTATAAATAGTAGTTGAGATATTTTATTTATTTCTTTCTCTTCTCCATTTCTCTCTCGAGCATGGAAGCGTGGTCTTGAGACCTGGAGTGTTGTTTCTGAACCCCTTCGTGGTGGTGGACTAGAAGGTTTAGGCTGTAAGCTCGCGTTAGGCAAGTACACTTGCCGATTTTGTGAACTTCTTTTACTTTCTATCATTTTACTTCTTGGAGCTTTGATTATTGCTTTTTAGTTTAGACTTTATTTACTATTAGTGATCATATCATGATTTCTAGCCTAGTGACCGTCTCAATTTTGATTTCTAGTAGAATCTTGTCCCATCCCTTTTTGGTAACTCGGTAACGGTACCGGAGTTGTGACCGTAAGTTTAGTCCATATTGTGATATGAGACTTACCTTATACTTGACTTCTTGTGAGACTTGGTTTTGATAATTTTTGGGATTTGATTTAGGTCCCAAAAATTAGACTTGACTTAACCGACTTGATTTCTAGATATTTTTTATGAACCCTATGGGCATACCGACGGTATATTGATCCTGCCGACATTGGTTGACCGACTTCAGGATATTTGTCTTGGCCGACATACCGACGGTGTACTGGGCTGTGCCGATGGTTTACCGATTTGTGGAACTTTATTTTCCAGTAACTTTTTGCCTACTTGAAACGGCATACCGACGGTATACTACAGTATACCGACGATATACTGTTTTGTTAGAATCCAAAACTTGCTGTGTTTTTTCTATCGCAGGATCGGTGTATTGACGGTGTACTGGACTGTATTAACTGTATACCGATCGTGCTCTTTCTCCATGAATTCTTGGTTTTTTGTGATTTTATGTTGAAACTTCTAGCTTTTGCTTGGACATGCGATGACTTGACCTGATTTTGGACATGAACTTACATGGCTTCAGATGACTTGACTTGACTTGGCTTTACTCTATTTTATATGACTTTGCCGAGCTGTACATGATAACATGATTGACTGGACTTGACTTGGCATGGCTTTACATGGCTTCATCGGACATGGCTTGACTTGGCTTGACTTAGTTTCATATGGTTGGATATGGCTTCACATAGTTGTATATGGCTTTACTTGGTTTCACGTGGCTTTAACTGGCTTCACCTGGATTGACATGGTTTCACTTGGCTTTACCTGGCTTCACTTGGTTTCACCTGGCTTGATTGTTGTCGTGACTTACATGAGTCTGTATGTGCAATGTATATTAAACCTGTTTATATTACTATTAGAACTTGATTTGTCTGCATTATGTCTAGGATAGATTCTGCGGAATGTCACACCCGGATTCATACAAGAAACTGCTAGGGATTATAATTAAAGATTCACTTAGTACATAGCTAGGAATTTTCTTAGATTGCATGCAGTCCTGACTATTTATACTTTTATCTTTAAGAGTATCCAGTGGTTTATATTGAGGCGTATCTTGATGAGTATTCAGTTGGTTGTATGTATGGATATCTCGGACGGACTGCAGGGGCATGCGATCAGAAGGAACTCTAGCATCGCGTTGCATTATAGTTGTTAGTAATTAGGATTGCGATAACACTAGTTAGTTAAAAGTGTCAAGCCGTACTTATATAATTTTCCATGATTTATGGATGATAGTTAGTCTAGGCCTTACATGATCACACTTTTATTTTTTGTACTTGTTACTCTATTGATCATCAGTTCAGGATATGTCTTATTGCATGTTTACAGTATTTCCTTTTTTATCCTGAGATCTTTACATTTAGTATTTACTTTCAGTATTTGTATTATTTATGTTGTTGGTTTAAGTTCCTAGATTGACTTTCTTTGTGGTACTTTCTATTTGTTGGTCTGACCTCACTGGTTTTGTATGGCCAGATCCAGTAGCAGCACCGGAGGATCTTCTATACTTTTCTGAGGATGGTGGCCACCAGAAGCACCAGACCGCTTGAGTGGGTTTTCATACTTCCTCACCCTGATGTACAAAATATTTTTGTGGACGTTTAGCCACTGAGCACGTGTTTAGCTCGTGTTTAAGTTTGATCAGTTAGCCTACGGAAAATAGCATGATTGACATATCCTAGGGTTGATCATGTATGAGTCAGATTCTGGCTAGTTTATTCATTCTGTGTTTATTATCATCATGATCATCTGTATACTATAGTTTGAGACGCTTTACTATTATATTTCAACTAATCTTGCATCTTGTTATTATTTATGTTGTTATTGTGATTGAGACACTAGGGTTTATTGGACCTAGGCTTGACTGTTGGTTTGTAGTAATGACCCCTCATGTCTTACATCTTCACCGTATATACGGAGTACTGGAGTGCTTTAAGTATACGTAGTTGGCATTGTTAGTTCCGCTTTATAGTATTCTGGTTCTGGGGCATGACAAAGCCTAAATGTATCAGTAGGTATATTCATGTAACATGCTGATAAGGAGCAAGTGAAACATGTAACAGTATATCCAGAGTGAACGACTAATAAATTATATAAAATATGTAATTATTGTGAATCAAATAGACAAGGTATACTTGCCTCGAGCTCGTCCAATATTGCTGAGACTACGAGTACCAAAGTTGTATCCATACCTAGGTACATGCTAAGATGCTATAGTACATAGATAAATCTATCAGAGCCTAACAAAACAACCAAGTGTTACCAACAGTATGTACATATACCCACATATGGAGAAAATTCCTTTTAGGGTTTATCTAAGAAAATAATTCATTTTGTTTAATACTTACAGGTTTTTAATAACTCAATATGTTCATAAAATTATATATAGCAATATATTAATTCTACTTATAATATAACATATATGAAAATTCATAAAAACATATATATATATATATATATATATATATATATATATATATATATATATATATACACACCTAACTATGTAAGTACATATAAAATTAGTCATATATATATAAATAAACATATTCGAAATCTTAACCTTATATACACATATACTGTTAATATATTTATACTTATCATATATTTATAACCAACTTATATATACCTTGCTTATACATGCATACACAAATAATTTTTTTTGTATGTATAAAGTTATACATGTAACAATAAACTTTATATAGTTATAGGTACACAAACTTATATATATATATATATATATATATATATATATATATATATATATAAACAAAACCCTACTTCTCATTAGATGTAAGGCCAAAATGAGCTTGCTATACATGTATTCCCAACAAAAATGAAAAGACTAACAAAGCAAGCAAAGGAGGATCCCGAGCCTCCCGATTCCATAATGACCCCCACCCTCCTGCAGCTAACGTTTGCACTTGTTTTTCTTATAGATCCCTGGAATCTTCTTTGCCTCATGAAAACACGTCCTAGCATCTTTCCCCATATGCCTAATGACCTCCTTGATCAACTGCTTGCTGGAGAACGAGTATTCTTCATATCTGGCTTTGTTACGATTCTACCAGAGAATCCAAACTCTCACCCCACCACGATCCACTGCCCGTGCCCACCGTCTTCAGTCCCCCAAGTCTCCATTCGCTCGGGGAGCATGCACCCCGCCTCCCCCACCGAGCACACCCAGTCGAATATCTCCAGACAGCCTTGGCCAGTATCTTCCGCTACTAGATGTGCGTTGCAAACTCCCCTGAACGCTTCGCGTAGCAATGGCACTGAGAAGCCAAACTAATACCAATGGTTATCAGAGTGTCATCAGTAGGAATCTTATATCTAAGGGCCCTTCACAGAAGAATAGTCCATTTTGTTGGTATGCAGGTACTCCAGCATCCAACAATCATCGAATCCATCATGTGCGGAGCACGGATGACGTCCCAAGCCGATGCCATGGAGAATAGCCTGGACTATTGTGACCTCCATACGAAGTCATCCGGAGAAGAGTTGAGCCTAGCCTGCATGGCAGCCACGGCAGAAGCCCCAGCCTCACTGAAGACGACCGCAGAGTGCCCTAAGTCCCAATTACCGATCACGTTGCCCAGTAGATCAATGTTGCTGTCCAAATCCAAGGGCACGATCGGCTATAACAAGCCCCTACCAGTCCAGTTTTCAGATAGTAGGCTAGATCGGCCGTTACCCACCGTCAAGCTAATGTGATGCTCATCGAGAGACCGACCACGGAGCGAGCGACCCAGACAGCCGAAGCTTTGTTGTTCGCAATTGCAAATATAGGATGTGTATATCTAAAGTACATTGCCTTCATGAACGATCTCCACAAGGATTGTTGTGTCCTTACCTTCCAATAGGTCTTGACTGAAAAGTCGTCTATGACCTCCGACAATTTACGCACCCCCAAACCCCCTCTATCGTGGGATGCGCCATCGTTCTCCAAGTAGCCCATTGCCTTTTGTCGTTGCCGCCATTGTGTCCCTAAAAGAATATATATATATATATATATATATATATATATATATATATATATATATATATATATATATATATATATATATATATATACTGTAGCTACAATAACAAGGGAATCGACCATCCTCTTTGGGTTTTACGGAAGACAGTTGAGTGGAGAGAGATTTGGAAGGTGGAACTTTACGCAATATGCCATACGATGGAGATGGCTTCATGAATAGGCATTCGAAACCTTTGGGTAGAGTCTAACTCATTATATGCAGTCAATATATATATATATATATATATATATATATATTATTTATAAACATGTACAACTAACAATATTAATAAATATCTATATAGTAGAAAGGGGGGGGGGTGGTTAGATTAGTAATTATACCTCATTAACCCTTCCCTCACGAGTAGCTACTGATGTTGAGCCTTTATCTTCTTTTAATATTGAAGATGAACAACTACCTGCAGAAAATGTGGGGAGCTTGGGGCCTTCATCTCCGTTGAGTTCTCCCGGACTCCCACGCTAATTCTTGCATATGTGGCGCAACAAGCCTACATCCTCGACAAGCGGCTCCGGTCCGGGAGAACAAGGATGCTACTTCTCTCGGATCTGGAGATGGCAGGGCTACAAAAAGGGAGGTGTATAGTCCGAGTCTTGTACGTCACTTAGTGAGACGAGCATCGATGGATGGTCTGGTGCTATGCACATGTGGGGGATGTCTAGTAGATCGTCGGCTCGGCAGCATGGCCCAGGTGCAATGTATCCGTGCCAGAGTGCTCCAGTTTGACTGGGCTGACAGGGACACTGTGGCTGGGTCACTCGGCCATGGACGGTGGGAAGTAGATTTTGCATGGGCACAACGGGCTACTGTTGGGAACAGGAACAAAAATGGCAGCGTAAAGGGTGTCAGATCGATGGGGTAGTTGTTGATGGTCCGACACTGTCAAGGAATGGCAGATGATGTGGAGCATCGAAGTTCAGTGCGGTGGCCACCGAATGATGAAGAGGATGGCGACAGAATTAGTGTGGCGGACGACGGAGCGGGTGCAAAACGGTACGTAAGGAAAATACCTGGCACCGAGCTCACAAGGTCGCAGCGGATGCGAGAAGGCTTCGGCGGTGCTGTATTTCATTACAATTGTACCATTCACTAGATGGGATCACAGTCAAGGTAGACGAGCTCGAGCGGAGGAGTTGGAGGTATCAGGAACAGTGGTTTGTCGTAGCCATGTATAGAAGAACATGAATGGGTAAAAAGGGGAAGGTGATTGATACTTGCGGTGGAGGAGGGGAAGTAGCATGGAACATTAAGTAATGGTGATAAGTTATGAAAGAATGGTGAAGAAGATGGAGACTGAAGGAAAAAGAGGGAAGTAGAGGAAGCTGTTAAAGAGAATAAATTGAAGAATAAGAAGAAGAGTGAACAAGAATAAATTGAGGGGTGGTGTGCCTGTGGACACTGGCAGTAGATAGAGGCAGTGTACTGCCGCTATCATTGCTTCCTTTCTTTTGAAAATGAAACAACCAAAAGGGCAAAGATGATAAAAAATCCAGACCAAATTAGTACACTAGGTTCGTTCTTGGGCTTAAGGCCACAAAAGAAAAACAAATATAATTTGGAATAGGTCCTTAATAAAATTGCCATGACCCGCATCTAGTGTAAAGGTACGAGTATGTGGGTACGTCTAGCCTATGCCGTAGCATAGGCGGTAGAACGCTGTCTAGATCAACAATACTATCTAAATATCTCATACAATATATATAATATACCTGTCAAGATATCTCAACTCCAAAATAGAGGACAATATGATAATATGATAATGGTAAACAATACTCAATCACAATAATAATCTAGAGGAAGATATGGCATGATATGGAATAGAAGAAAAGAAAATGTCATAATACATAACAAGTTCAAGTCTAATCTCAACACAAGACATCAAATAATAATTGTCACGCCCCAGTACCAGAATAAGGAGACGAACATGGCCAACTACCCCGAACAAGGTGCTATACGTCGTACGACGGTTACAGCTGTACATCAAATAACTACCACTCCCCTATTTCTTAGTTATGAATAGGATTAATGGAGGGATATTGTGGAAATCTTCTAATCTAGTACAAATTAGACTAATCCTCCTAATTAATTAGTGGGAATGGGTCTATCTTGGGTCTAGTCTAATGTTGGCTCAATCATTGTCATGACAAATCTAATTGGGTTCACAAATGTCAAGTCTAACTAATAGGCTAGTCCATTAATTAATGAATAATAGCACAACCACAAATCTAACTAATAGGCTAGTGCATGCACCCAATGTACAGCTGTAACCGTTTACAGTCGTACGACGGTTACAGCTGTACATGACAAGGGGTCCATTAATTAATGAATAATAGCACAACCACAAATCTAACTAATAGGCTAGTCCATTAATTAATTAGATGAGGGTATTTTAGAAAATTTGCATATAATTTTTAGTGATTAATAATTATTTCTATTGTGCTAATAATTAATATTTGTGGTTGTGCTATTATTCATTAATTAATGGACTAGCCTATTAGTTAGACTTGACATTTGTGAACCCAATTAGATTTGTCATGACAATGATTGAGCCAGCATTAGACTAGGCCCAAGATAGACCCATTCCCACTAATTAATTAGGAGGATTAGTCTAATTTGTACTAGATTAGAAGATTTCCACAATATCCCTCCATTAATCCTATTCATAACTAAGAAATAGGGGAGTGGTAGTTATTTGATGTGACTTGGAGAAGGGGTAGAGGAGGGACGACCATATAGAGCCTCTTCTCTCCCTCTCCCCTTTATTTGTGTACTCATTTCTAGATCCCCAATTCATAGATCCTCAATCAACTTCATCCCTCTATCAACCCCTCTCAATTTATTCACATTCTCTCTCTTTTTCATCACTCAAGAAGCAATGGAGCTTGGAGTTGTAAGGAGCACGAGGAGAAGGAAGCTTTGGCAAGGAGATCGTGTCCGGATTGTGTCTATTGTGCATTTTATTGGAAATCTATCTCCCAATTGGTATATATCTGAATTCACCTTCTTCCTAGCTTCTAAATCATGCATTTGACTTTTCGGAACACCCCAATGGCATAGGGCTACCTATATGAACAAGTTCTAGGCAAAATGTGTGTTTAGTGTATCTTCTACATAGTAATTTGTGTGTATTTTATGGAAATTTTGGGATTGACACATCAAGTGTGTGTCATGAGGCCAATTTAGTTTAATTAGACTTAGATCGGAGTTGTGGGACTAGATACGTGTCCATAATTGGACATGATTAGGCCGTATCGCGATACGGTGTGATACTTTGCGGTACGAGGCTCAATTTTGGGTGTTTTGTGCAATTACTCCTCAATTCTCATTGTAACAAGTTATTTTAGTTGTATTATGATGTATTATATATATAATTGCTAGTTGTGGAAGAACTTGGATTTTTGTTCTTCATTGGACAAGTATTATGAGTTTCTCAACTTTACAAACTTGGTGTTTGACTAATTGACACAAGAGGACATAGATACATTAGTATATGGTGTATTTGTGCCAATATTTATATATATACCTGCATATATGGGATGTGTTTCAGTGTGTGTATATATATGTATATGGGGTTGGCCTTGTGTTTAAGAGATGGAGTGAATCCTTGTGAGGGAGTGCTCGAGATAACTGAAATTGTTGTTAAAGGTGCTACTGTTATTGCAATGTTGCTGTGGTTGCAATATTGTCGTAGTTGTTGTGTTTAGTTGCTACTGTTGTTGATGTTGTGTGTTCATGGTGGCATGGGGATGGAACTGTGTTGGTGTGGGCATGGGGCAGTGATGGAGTGGGTATTATTCAGCTTAGGGGAAAATGGAATGCAAGGACTGTGTCACTGTGTTTGTGAATGGGGAATGATACTGCAGTTCAAGTAAGGGAGAGGGGGAAGTAGTCAGTCAATTGAACTGGTGCAATGCAAGCTAAGGGGAGAGTGGTATTTACACTAGTTTGGGTGTTTTCTGCACACATGTGCAACAAGCTACTATTTGAGCAATGCTAGAGGGAGAAGGGTACCTGGGAACCGTGGGGGTTTTGGAGTGTCAGGTATGAGGGTATTGCACTGATGCAAGTGTTGGTGATGATGGTGTATATATTATACATTAGTGTATATATATATATATCTGTTATCAGTATACATAGGTACATATGTTGAGTATATTTATATATATATTTATATGATTAAGATGCATCTTGTGTTAATATTTGTTGTTGTGGGGACTGTTGGAGTATCCATGGTTCAGTTATGAAACCATGTGAGGTTACAATCAAGGGGACTAAGGTGATATCAATTTGAACGAAGGAGAGAGGGATGTGTTGTACCAGTAAAAGGGACCAGGGTGATGATGAGCAATAGATATTACAATGGGTATTAGGCACTTATGTTCATGTGGTGTGTTGGTAAGTGAAGTGGTGTGAGGTGAGAGGGGGAAGTTCATATCTTATCACTGAAGATGGGTAGCCAGTGAAACCACACTAATGTGGGTAATTATGGTTGGTCAGTTAGTTATCTTGTATCAGTTAGTGACTTATCTAATGGCATATAGTTAGTTAGATGTCATTTAGTATCCAGTGTATCAGTTAGTGTAAAAATTAGTTATCAGTTATTAGTAGTATATATATAGGATTGTCTGTTAGCAACAACTAGTTAGTTAATTATACTGGTTAAAGTAAATATTAGCTAAGTTATCAACTATACCTATAGGTAATGACTTATATAGGCTGATACTCATGGTAATAACCTTGTATTGTTAAAATAAGCTAGTGTTAGCTAGTTAGTGACCTATTTTGACTAATATTGACTAGTTAGGTTAGAGTGACCTAGAAAAGACCTAGAAGAGCATGTTTAATGCATTTTAGCTCATTATCAATTTATTACACCAAATTGACATGTCATTTATATCTAGGTGTGTGTGATACCAGCTCAGACACTGAGTGACATTATTTTCTTCGGACAAGAGACGAGTACATTCTCTGTCAATTTCTTTATTTGACAACTTTTATGTTTCATGTATTTAGTGTTGATATATTTGATTCCTGATACGATGATCACACGGATTGGTATACGTGGATCTTTGTCATGAGATGTTATTGTTGTGATGACTTATTAATTACCGTGTCATGCTTCATAATTACTCAGTGATTACCTTGAGATCTTCATGATTATATAGACCGTGATCATAGTGCATGATATTATAGACCGAGCATCGTAATATATGTGCTATAACGTGTCATGATTTGGATCCATGTACTAGTCGGGGGATAGGAAAGTATTTAAAATATGTGATCATACCTTATAGCTTGTGATATAGAGTAGCCCGTGATAGCTAGCAGATCATGCAACTCACATATGGTCACGCTAGCTCACCTTTTATTTATAGCCCGTGTTAGGCCCAAGCTGATCACATATTTTGCTAATATTTCAAGGCACATTTATTACATTGTTTCTTTTATTCTAATTTATTACATCAGTATTCCTTACTATATTGTTCTCATCTCTTACCATTATTTACCATGATGCTCTTTTCCGTGATATATGCTAGTTCAGTTACTTCCATCATGTATTTTCATTATTATTATTATTGTTTCTTAGTTTTTGTTAATTATTGGAACTTCTATTGGGTTGTACTTTGCTCCAATCCTGACTGGATATATTTTTTAGATGATTCACTAGAGGATTAGTGTCCTATGTATTATGGGCCGCAGGATGGTGAGGCAGTTGAGCTAGTACCTGTAGAGACTCTTGAGATAGTACCACAAGCTGGAGAGACTTAGACTTTTCTTTATGAGATGTATTTGATTTTAGTAGACTTTATGGCATGTATTATTATTTTGAGACTTATGTTGAGATTGGACTTGTATTGAGACTCTTATATTTCTTTTTTACTTTTATTCCATATCGTACCATTCTTTCTCTAGATGTTTTTTGTGATTGAGTATTGTTTACCATTACCATTTTATCATATTGTCCTCCATTTGGAGTTGAGATAGCATGACAGGTACCTTATGTATATATTGTGTGAGATGTGTAGATAGTTATGTTGACCTAGACATCGTTCTACCACCGATGCTGCGGCGTAGGCTGCGCGTTGTTCACCACTTGTGCCCTTATTCCGGGTGCGGGTAGTGACACATTTTTAGTGGTGGCCCATGCAGGTCTAGAGTCGCGATTAGAGCAATGTCGTGGTAGTACAATGACTTAGTTGTATTACTACGAGCCTATTTTAGGATATATGATATAGGCTGAGAGTATACTCAATCACAACTAGGAAACACTTCCAATTATTGCTTTGCTATCTTTATCTATCTGAATGCTTGCTTTACTTTGAATAATTCTGTCCTTCATTGATGATACCGTATCTTACTCAATATTGATTACTTTGTTGCAATCTATCTTCATGATGCCGCCAAAGATGCGTTTCCAGTGCTCAGGCGCAGTGTCAGTGAGGTCGGTCACTTCGTCACCTCTGAGGATAGCACCAGCAAACGCTGTTCCGGCAGTTTCAGTTCGGAGGTCCGCTTCACCGGCCAAGGTGGGCATTTTTGCCGCAGCTTTTGGGGTTGCTCCACCTCTAGTACAGTGGACAGTACAAACAGTCTCAGAAGAGCTTCCACCTCCACCACCCACAGTTGATCAGACGCATGTGTTTGTGCTCTTTCAGCAAATGATAGAGGCACAACAGCGCAAGTCAGAGGTTATGTGGCAGGTCATTGAGAATGCCCACTAGCTAGCACTCGCCTCAGTCAAAAGAGTTTTCTTGGTCCAGCCATATGTAGGTCCACCTTAGTTCATCCCGCAGCAGCCGAGGCCGGGGACTATCGTAGACTTCAAGAGGATGGGGCTGAAGGACTTTAAAGGCACTGAGGGGATTATTTATGTTGATGATTGGATAGAAGACATTGAGAGAAACCTGCACCTGGCGCAGATTCCAGAGAGGTTGTAGGTAGAGGCCGCAGAAAGTATGATGTTTGACATGGCATTGACTTGGTTCAGGACGGACCCCAGGATCTCAGCACCGGGACTTACTTGGGAAGCTTTTAAGGAGCTTTTCAAGAAAAAATCTTTTCAGATATGGCTCTGAAATCTTTAGAGAGCCAGTTTCAGTACCTCATCCTGGGAGGTAAGACGGTGGGTGAGTATGCAGCGGAGTACTGCAGATTAGGTCACTTCGTTAAGGGACAGAATCCCTGGAGAAAGGCCCAAAAGTTCAAAAAAGGTCTGAACAGGGAGATTAAATCTCATAATAGTGGATACCGTACCACTATATTTTTGAGAAGATTCTAGCGGAGACACAGCAAGCAGAGGATGATTTGGAGCTCGGCTCCAAGAGGATGAAAGATCATTTAGGGGCTAGTAGTAGTGCAGGCCCATCAAAGCGGTCTCACTTTCACCAGCAGTAGAAGAGGCACTTTCAGCAACAGCCGAGACAACAGTTTCAGGGACTATTTCGGGCACAGGTGCAGCAGGCACATCAGGCCCCGAGACCAGCACAATATGCCACGCAGTGCACTCACTGTGGGAAGATGAGACATACACAGGAGGTCTGCAGGAAGAGGCTTGGGGTGTATCTCTATTGTGGGTAGGCAGGCCACCAGTTGCGAGATTGTGTTCTAGCTCCCGTTCAAGCTGGTCAGGGCGAAGGCCAAGCACAGAGAGACCCGCGAGGACACCAGTAGGATAGCAGAGGGGACCTCCATTACCGCCATAGCAGCAGCGGTTCGCTCAGCACCTGCAGCAGCAGAGAGGTGTCTAACGCCAGGGGTGATCTTTCTCTATGACAGTCGAGGAGGAGGAGCCAGTCGGAGATGTCATCTCAGTTTCAATTTATCTTGATTCTTTCCATCTCATCCTTTATTTGATTCCAGTAATTCACATAATTTCGTATTTCTATCTTTTGATTTGAAACATCATCTTGACACTGAACTGTTGGCGAAGACTTACAAGATCACGACAGGGATGGCATTATCCGGGTCATTGATGCTTGCAAGGATCGAAGAGTTTCTCTGGGAGGCCGGAGTTAAGCGTGTATCTACTCGTAATGCCACTTTCAAGCTATGACATTGTACTCGGGATAGATTGGTTGAGTAGGCACCATGCTAGTATCGATTGTCGGAGGCAGAGTTTTGTTTCAGACGCCAAAAAATCCATAGTTTGAGTTCTCCAGAGGAGCAGCGGGGCAGAGTGCAGGAGTCTTCTGTTGAGCTTCGCTGGAAGAGCATGAGCCGCCACATCCTTTGATTGCAAAATTTATGGATGTCTTTTCGGAGGAATTGTTGGGTTTGCCGCTAGACCAAGATATTGATTTCTCTATAGACTTGGTGCCAGGCGCAGAGCCGATATCACAACACATCTATAGGGTTAACAACAATGAACTGGCAGAGTTGAAAAATCAGGTGGATGAGTTACAGGACAAAGGCTTCATCCGCTCCAGTTGATCACTGTGGGGTGCTCCGGTATTATTTGAACCAAAGAATGATGGGTCGGTACATATGTGTATCGACTACAAGGCTCTCAACAACCTTATTATCAAGAACAAATACCCGTTGCCGCGGATAGATGATCTTTTTGATCACTTGAGCGGGAAAAGGGATTCTCAAAGATAGACTTAAGGTTGGGGTACCATCAGGTTGACCAATGCCCCGGCAGTATTCATAAATATGATAAATAAGGTATTTAATCAGTACCTTGATCAGTTTATGGTGGTATACATTGATGATATATTTATTTATTCGAAGGCCCCAAAGGAGCATGAGAAACACTTGAGGATAGTTCTGGAGACCCTCAGGAAGAAGAAGCTGTACGAAAAGCTTTCGAAGTGTGAGTTCTTCCTTGATAAGGTTGAATTCTTCGGGCATGTGATTACATAAGACAAAATCTCAGTAGACCCGAAGAAGATATCCGTAGTTTAGTCGTGGTCTACCTCGAGTTCAGTGGCGAAGATCATAAGCTTTCTTGGATTGGTAGACTATTACCAAAAAATTATTCAAGATTTTTCGAGGATTGTGGAGCCGATGGCTAGGCTAACCAGGAAGGACGTAGAGTTCGTCTGGATAGAGGAGTGTCAAGCCGCATTTGAGGATCTGAAGAAGAGATTGACTACTGCTACGGTATTGACGTTGCCATCAGGGACAGGAGGATTTTTCATATATAATGATGCTTCGGGTAAGGGTTTGAGATGTGTGTTGCAGCAGAACGGGAAGGTGATTGCCTACGCTTCCAGGAAATTATGTCCACATAAGAAGAATTATCCTACCCATGACTTGGAGTTGGCAGCAGTCATCTTTGCTCTAAAGCTGTTAAAATATTACTTGTACGGAGAGCGTGTGAAAACCTTTACATACCACAAGAGCTTGAAGTATGTGTTTACACAGATGGAGCTCAACATGAGGCAGTGACGATGGTTGGAGTTGATGAAGAATTTTGATATTTTATTGTAGTATCATCCAGGAAAGGCCAACATAGTCGCTGATGCCTTGAGTAGGTATCCAGTGGCTATGTACTTGACGAGAGACAAGAACTTATTGGCATATCTTGACAGTTTGGGTATCGAGGTGCTAGTTCCTGGATTTGTGGCATAGATGTAGGGAATTCTAGTACAGTCGGAGCTGATGGACCAGATTAGAGCTACATAATTTGAGGATGAGTCTCTGAGGAGCATCAAAGTGTAGGTTCAGATGAGATTGGCAGATGACTTTACTAATGCAGAGGATGGATTATTGTGGCACGGTACCAGATTGTGTGTACCGAGTGGTGCATTGCATGAGGAGATCCTTCAGGAGGCTCATCGATCTCAGTATTCTATGCATCCAGGTGCCAACAAGATGTAGAGAGACATGAGAGAGCACGTTTGACTATATGGTATAAAATGGGAGGTGGCGAGCTTCGTATCAAGATGTCTGGTATACCAACTGGTAAAGGCGGACAGACGGAGACTAGGTGGTTTGCTTTATCCTTTACCTATTCTAGAGTGAAAGTGGGAGCACGTGATGATGGATTTTGTATTAGGTCTTTCACGTTCTCTAGGAGGTAAAGACGCGATTTGGGACATCATAGACAGGTTGACCAAATCAGCCCACATCTTGCCATTTAAAGTGGGTACGTCTACAGAGAAGCTCATGGAGCTGTATGTGCGACAGATAGTCAGATTGCTTGGAGTTCCTGTGAGCATAGTCTCAGATCAGGATAGTCTCTTCATATCCCACTTCTGGAGGAATTTGTAGGCTAGCTTGGGCACCCAGCTCAAATTAAGTATCGCATATCACCCTCAGACAGACGGGCAGTCAGAAAGGACTATCCAGACTCTCGAGGATATGCTACGCACTTGCGTTTTGGATTTTGGAGCCTCTTGGGAGGATCACCTTCACCTGGTAGAGTTTGCTTATAACAACAGCTACCAGGTCAGTATTAAGATGTCACTATTTGAGGTGCTGATTGGACGAAGATGCCACACTCCGTTATCATGGGATGATGTTGGTGAGAGATCCTTATTAGGACTAGATATGGTCGTAGATGCGGCTGAGAAGGTAAAGCTTATCAGGGATAGACTTCGGGTGGTGCAGAACAGACAACGGCATTTGGCTGAGAGCCACCGGAGACCATTAGTTTGAGGTATAGATTTTGTTTACATTGCTTGTGATTGCTTTTTTTGGGTTAGAGTGCTTAGGCTGTATTTTGTGTTAGATTGGCGATATGGTATTCTTTAGGATTTCTCCGACACAGGGCATAATTTGCTTTGGTGGAGGTAGGAAGATTAGTCCACGGTACATCGGACCCTTTAGTGTTCTTGAGAGGGTCGGTGCTATCACTACCACATTTTCTAAGAAAGGGTATTTTAGTAATTTTATATTTAATTAAATATTATGCTTGATAAATAATTATTTGTTGTATTATTTAATTATTGTTAGATGTTAGTTATTTAATTTAGACTTGTGTTAGTGGATCTAACTAGTTAGTTTGGACCCATGGACCAACATGAATTAATTAGTTAGAATTAGCCCAATTAGAAGGCCCATTGTTAAGGAGATGGATTAAATTAATTAAATCATTAGACTAGAAGCTGCCTTCCTTAATTATTTCTTCATGAGAGGCCCCAAGGGGTATAATAGACATTTTATAGTAGCTTGAGGGAGGGGAAATAGGGGCCGGCCTATTTATAAAGGGGGGAATTCTCTCTCCTCTTTTTATTCCAAAACTAGATCTAGAATTTCCCTCTACCAAATTCCTTCATTCATATTTTATTTTTCTACCAAATTTTATTCCAATTCCTTCCTAAATCACCATTTGAGACTTGAGAAGCAAGGATCTAGAATGAGGAAGCAAGAATCTACAAAGAGGAGCAAGGATCTACAAGTTAGAGGCAATTTAATCTCAATTGGAGGTTTCATTGGGAATCCATCTCCCAATAGGTACAATTCAGTTTTTTCCCTTAAATTAAGTTCTAAATCTGAGTTTAACCATGGAAAATTAACCCATATGCATAGGCTACCCATAGGATTTGGTTTTGTGTTCATATGAGGCCTATTGAGAAAGTTATGGTGCTTTTTGTGTCAATTTTGGGAGAATTCCGAGATTGATATTTGTTGTGTGTGTCAATTGATCATATAGATCAATTTGGCATGTGTTTGTGTTTGGGGCTAGTGTCATGTCCATAATTGGGTACGTGTAGGTCGTATCCCAACAATTTGATGATACGTGTTGATTTGGGGGATTTTTCCCTCTGACATGGGACTTTGTACATGTCATATTTTGACACGGACACGTAGGTCTATATTTGACTCTTCGTATTATTCATAAATAATATATGTGACTTGTTTGTATCCTTTGGGGTACAATTGGATGTGTGGTGGACTCGTGTCACATGCGTATCCTAGATCTAGTAGGATACGGTGTGATACTCTCCATATGTTGTGTAATTATATATAGATCTAATTCTTGTGCTCTTAATTCATGAAGATTGTAATTGTGCATATATATATAGATATTATATATATTATAGTATATGTAATTGTGTTTCTTGTATCCTAGATCTATGCATTATGTATGTACTAAGAGTATATATATTATGTAGCCATTCTTCTACATATATAAATACATATGTCATAGTATATGTGTTATGTATAAATATGTATATATGTATATTTAATTGGATAATTATATTATATATAGTTGCTATATGATTATTTATATATATGCATGGATGTATATTTATAATTATATTTATGTATGTGTGTGCATGTGGCTATGTCATAATATGTACATAATAGGGAGGGTGTATATATAGTTTTATTGGTATTTATATATATATATTTGCATGCTTTAGCGACAGGGACATTAATGACAGCAGCCACTGTCATTTAATACACAGCAGCCGCTGTAGCAGTGGCGGGGTATTAATGACAACAGCCGCTGTCATTAATTAGCAGCAGCTGCAGCGGGAAATAGGAAGCAGCAACGATAGCAGGATCGGTGACAGTTGTAAACCGTCACCAAAACAGTAGCAGCAGTGAAGAAAATCAGCAACAACAACGACGGCAGTTTCAGCGACAGGCAGAACTGTCACTATAGAGGTAGCATATCAGAATATTAGGTTTTTCAGCACAATTTTTAGCGACAGTTGGCAGATTATATATATATATATATATATATATGATTATATACTTATAGATAGATATATGTATATATATATATATATATATATATATATATATATATATATATGTATTAATATTGATGTAATGTATTCTAAATTGCTAATTTCTTTATATTTATAATATTTAGTATATGTATTATATATATATACGGGTAGTTAGTATAACAAGGTGTTGGGGATTACCTTGAGGAACTAAGGTAATTGGGGATACCCAAGATATTGGGTTTGTGTATCAAGTTTGTGATTATTGTTGAGATACCAAGTTGGTTCAAAACCACGGTATCTAATTAATATTGTAATTGTGATTCTATAATATTATGATATTTGTTTGATATATATATATATATATATATTGAGGTGTTACCTTGGAATTTACGTATCCGGAGATACGGTATCCTAATATTTAAGATGTGGATTTCTTGGCTTAGACTTTAGTATCTTGAACCAATATTTTGGTGATAGGCTTGTGCAACCTAGAAATAGATAGTTGACCATAGTTTGACCATAGTTGACCAGAGTTGACCATAGTTGACTTTTGACTTAGAATTGACTTACTGACCTAGAAGTTGACTAGTTTAACTTATTTTCTTTTCAGAACCTTGTATTGATGTTGTATTCCATATCTAGGTCTTCGAGGCACCGTGTCAGACATCTGTGAGACTATTCATTGGACTTCAGGCGAGTACATTCTCTGATAGTTTCTTATTTATGATATCCTCTATGTTTATTGTATCTAGTGTTGATATCCATATTTTTTTGACACGATGGTTATACGGATTGGTATATCCGGATCTCGTCATACGATGTTATTCCTTGGTATATGGTGTATCTTGTACAGGCCTTGTTTCATTGATTATCTTGTACATGTATAGACACTGATTCTCGGGAAGGGTCGCTATCTTCTTGGGGAATCTCGTGCCATAGTGTACCATGGTTGGATCTATTATACCAGTCGAGGGTGGGGAGTATGTAGTATAGATATGTGATCATACCCACCTTGTATCTTGAATAGTGTTAATCATACACCGCATGTATGATTAGCCAGGCCATAAGTCTTGTATCTCTTGTGTCAACCCAAGCTGATCATATGTTAAAGCTAGTACTCACACACTTAGACATTAGTATTCTTGCTCATTGACATATTGCTCATTTTTGTATTATTTCCAGTATTTCCTTATTGTACATATATCTCTTGTATCTATTGTGCATCTTGTATATTCACATCTATTTACTGTTTCATAGTTTTTATCATTGATTAGAACTGCTGTTAGAGATGTACTCTGCTCCTTTCCTGACTGGATATATTTTTTCAGATGATACTGAGGAGTGGTACCCTACCTATTATGGACCTTAGGATGTTGTGGGTTTAGAGTCTGAAACCCTAGCTCAGGAGGGACTTATCCCAACTGAGACAGTTGACCCAAGAGTAGTAGCTTCTTAGCATTCTTTGTACTGGATTTGTCTCCACCTTATTTTGTTATTTCTTTCAGACTCATTGATGTATTATTTTAGACTCATGAGTTGTATTATGACTATTCTATTCTTTATTTGATTCGTGCTTATTTCTATCTTAGATCTGTGATTGAGTATATTGTTATTGTTGGTGGTTCATTATATTGTTAGATAGATTATCCAGACATTGTTCTACCGTCGATTCTGCGGCATAGGCTGGGCGTTATTTCCGATTTGTACCCCTACACCGGGTGTGGGTCGTGACAGGTGTAGTGGCCTACAGACTAGACTTGTCGCCTGCACTAGAGGGAGTGCACAACGTGTTTCATGTGTTGCATCTGAGATAGTACATGTTAGATCCCAACTATGTATTGGATCACTCGGAGATCCAGGTGGGGCTGACTCTCAGTTATCCAGAGCAGCCAGTGGAGATTCTGTATTGTAGGGAGAAGGTGCTACAGAATAGGACGATTCCCTTAGTATGCGTTGCGTTGAGGCATCACTCGCTAGGGGAGTCTATCTAGGAGGGGGAAGCCGAGATGCGCGAGCGATACCCGTATCTTTTTGAGCCGTGACGTATAATTCTTTCTTGCTTGCTGTAATTGCTCATCATAGTTAGTTTCATCCTTAAATTTCGAGGATAAAATTTTTCTGAGGAAGGTAGACTTGGTACTACCACATTTCTAGATGAAGATATTTTAGGAAATTTGCATGTAATATTTTAGTGATTAATAATTATTTATATTATGATAATAATTAATATTTATGGTTGTGCTATTATTCAATAATTAGTAGACTAGCCTATTAGTTAGACTTGACACTTGTGAACCCAATTAGACTTGTCATGACAATGATTGAGCCAACATTGGACTAGGCCCAAGATAGATCCATTTTCACTAATTAATTAGGAGGATTAGACTAATTTGTATTAGATTAGAAGCTTTCGAAATTAGCATTCCGTTAATCCTATTCATAACTAAGAAATAGGGGCATGGTAGTCATTTGATGTGACTTGGAGAAGGGGTAGAGGATGGTCGGCCATATAGAGCCTCTTCTCTCTCTCCCCTCTTCATTTGTGCACTCATTCCTAGATCCCCATTTCGTAGATCCTCAATAAATTTTATCCCTCTATCAACCCCTCTCAATTTATTCATATTTTCTCTTTTTTTTATCACTCAAGGAGCATTGGAGCTTGGAGTTGTGAGGAGCACAAGGAGAAGGAAGCTTTTGCAAGGACATCATGTCCGGATCGTGTCCATTATGCATTTCACTGGGAATCCATCTCCCAATTAGTATATATCTGAATTTACCTTCTCCTTAGCTTCTAAATCATGCATTTGACTCTTCAGAACACCCCAATGGCATAGGGCTACCTATATGAACAAGTTCTAGGCAAAATGTGAGTTTATTGTGTCTTCTACATAGTAGTTTGTGTGTAATTTGGGGAAATTTTAGGATTAACACATTAAGTGTGTGTAATAAGACCAATTTAGTTTAGTTAGACTTAGATCAGAGTTATGGGACTAGGTACATGTCCACAATTGGACATGGATAGGCCGTATCACGATACAGTATGATACTTTGCGATACAGGGCTCAATTTTGGGTGTTTTGTGCAATTACTCCTCAATTCTCATTTTAACAAGTTATTTTAGTTGTATTATGATGTATTATATATATATAATTGCTAATTGTGGAAGAACTTGTAATTTGGTTCTTTATTTAACAAGTATCATGAGTTTCTCAACTTTACAAACTTGGTGTTTGACAAATTGACACAAGAGGACATAGATACATAAGTATATGGTGTATTTGTGCCTATATTTACATATATACCTACATATATGGGATGTGTTTCAGTGTGTGTATATATATGTATATGGGGTTGGCCTTGTATTTAAGAGATGGAGTGAATCCTTATAAGGGAGTGCTCGAGATAACTGAAATTGTTGTTAAAGGTGCTACTGTTGTTGCAATGTTGCTATGGTTGCAATGTTGTCATAGTTGTTGTGTTTAGTTGCTACTGTTGTTGATGTTGTGTGTTCATGGTGGCATGGGGATGGAACTGTGTTGGTGTGGGCATAGGGCAGTGATGGAGTGGGTATTATTCAGCTTAGGGGAAAATGGAATGCAAGGACTGTGTCACTGTATTTGTTAATAGGGAATGATACTGCAGTTCAAGTAAGGGAGAGGGGAAGTAGTAAGTCAATTGAACTGGTGCAATGCAAGCTAAGGGGGGAGTGGTATTTACACTAGTATGGGTATGTTCTGCACATATGTGCAGCAAGCAACTATTTGAGTAATGCTAGAGGGAGAAGGGTACCTGGGAACCATGGGGGTTTTGGAGTATAAAGTATGAGGGTGTTGCACTGATACAAGTATTGGTGATGATGGTGTATATAATATATTAGTATATATCTGTTATCAGTATACATAGGTACATATATTATATATATATATATATATATATATATATATATATATATATATATATATATATATATATATATATATATATATATATATATTTATATTTATATGATTAAGATGCATCTTGTGTTAATATTTGTTGTTGTGGGGACTGTTGGAGTATCCACGGTTCAGTTATGAAACCATGTGAGGTTACAATCAAGGGGACTAAGGTGATATCAATTTGGACTGAGGAGAGGGGGACGTATTTTACCAGTAAGAGGGACCAGGGTGATGATAAGCAATAGATATTACCATGGGTATTAGGCATTTATGTTCATGTGGTGTATAGGTAAGTGAAGTGGTGTGAGGTGAGAGGGGGAAGTTCATATCTGATCACTGAAGATGGGTAGTCAGTGAAACCACACTAATGTGGGTAATTATGGTTGGTCAGTTAGTTAGCTTGTATCAGTTAGTGACTTATCTAATGGCATATAGTTAGTTTGATGTTATTTAGTATCTAGTATATCAGTTAGTGTAAAAATTAGTTATCAGTTATTAGTAGTATATATATAGGATTGTCTGTTAGCAACAACTAGTTAGTTAATTATACTGGTTAGAGTAAATATTAACTAAATTATTAACTTTACCTATAGGTAATGACTTATATAGGCTGATACTCATGGTAATAACCTTGTATAGTTAAATAAGCTAGTGTTAGCTAGTTAGTGAACTATTTTGACTAATATTGACTAGTTAGGTTAGAGTGACCTAGAAAAGGCCTAGAAGAGCATATTTAATGCATTTTAGCTCATTATCACTTTATTACACCCAATTGACATGCCATTTATATCTAGGTGTGTGTGACACCATCTCGGACATCGAGTGACATTATTTGCTCTGGACCAAAGGCGAGTACATTCTCTGATAGTTTCCTTATTTGACAGCTTCTATGTTTCATGTATTTAGTATTGAGATATTTGATTCCTGACACGATGGTCACACGGATTGGTATACGTGGATCTTGGACATGAGATGTTATTATTGTGATGACTCAGTGATCACCGTATCGTGCTTCGTGATTACTCAGTGATTACCGTGAGATCTTCATGATTATATAGACTGTGATCATAGTGCATGATATTATAGATCGTGCATCATGATATATATGTTATAACGTGTCGTAATTTGTATCCATGTACTAGTCGGGGGATGGAGAAGTATTAGTAAATATGTGATCATACCTTATCGCTCGTGATATAGTGTAACCCATGATAGCTAGCAGATCATGCAACTCACGTGTGGTCACGCTACCTCACCTTTTATATATAGCCCGTGTTAGGCCCAAGCCGATCACATATTTTCCTAATATTTTAATGCACATTTATTACATTATTTCTTTTATTCTAGTTTATTACATCAGTGTTCCTCACCATATTGTTCTCATCTCTTGCCATTATTTACAATGATGCTATTTCCCGTGATATATGCTAGTTCAGTTACTTCCATCATGTATTTTTATTACTATTGTTGTTTTATATTTTTTGACAATTATTGGATCTGCTATTGGGTTGTTCTTCACTCCAATCCTGACTGGATATATTTTTCAGATGATTTATTAGAGGATTTGTGTCCTACATTTTCCGGGCCGCAAAATATTGAGGAAGTTGAGCTAGTACCCGTAGAGACTCTTGAGATAGTACCACCAGCTAGATAGACTTAGACTTTTCTTTATGAGCTGTATTTGATTTTTGTAGACTTTATGGCATTATTATTATATTGAGACTTATGTTGAGATTGGACTTGTATTGAGACTCTTGTATTTCTTTTTACTTTTATTCCATATCATGTTATTCTTCCTCTAGGTATTTTTATGATTGAGTATTGTTTAACATTATTATTTTATCATATTGTCCTCCAATTGGAGTTGAGATATCATGAAAATTACCTTATGTATATATTGTATGAGATGTATAGATAGTTATGTTGACCCAGACAATGTTCTACTATCGATATTGTGGTGTAGGCTAGGCATTGTTCACCACTTGTGCCCTTATTATGGGTGCGGGTCATGACACCTTGCGCGAAGGCCCAACCCTACAACCAAACAAGGACAAGGGTTGGAACATCATACTATGATAGTCCACTTCCCTTGGCTACTAGCTGAATGAATACAATCACAACCAATTCCATTTCTTCTTAAATTGTCCAATCATTTGTATGACTTGCTATTTTTGTGGAGTCAGAGGTTATCTCAGAAATAATGCATAATAAGTATCTTCATATCACCCCAGTACCGAACATGAGCTAACCGAACCAATATAATAAAACAAGCACTATCAGGATGCACCAGTCCCCCGTAGGGCCATTGTACTAAAAATATGGTATTAGCGGTTCCAGTATTCCAATATTAAAATAGTGGCTCAGCATAATAATAATAATAGTCAGATACTGCACTCCACTAAGGCAGATGATATACAGTATTTGTGGTGGCCAGACCACTTAGAATAAATCTCTGTGGGAAGGTTCGTTGGCATGATCTCGGGATACCGTTCCCTCCAATGTTACTACCACTTTTACTTACCTAATTAGCCCTATGTCATGTTTGAAATCTCAAGGCGTGGTCATATGAGAATTTCCCTTAAGATGTCGTTCAAAGTACGGGCACACTAGATACGAATCCATGAAAGTCAAAGCTGGATTCTCCTGAGCGTGTATGCAATATTCAGACAATCAATATCATAGCCACGCTTTGGTAGTTGACTCGCTTATTATGCCCATGCTGGGGAAATAATGTATATATATTTATAATATCACGCATTCAGGAATTTGGAGGCATTCTCGATGCACAACCCAAATATAATCACTTGACATGTGACACGATGTGTCACACATCGATGCACATTAAATCATGAACAATTATCAGACAATGGTGGTATTAGCACAGATACAATATTCGAGTCTAATTACTATTTATACATTGGATCACATGAATCAAGAAATATTTAATCAACAAGCAGGGCCGCATGGGTCTCTAGGTCACATGGGAAGTCAGGCGGCATAACATTCCTGGCCGCATATGAAGTCAGGCTGCATATGAAGTCAAGGCCGCATGAGAAGTCTGGCCGCATGAAGTCAGGGTTAAGTTATATTCCTTGGGATAAGTGATGAAGTAACGGGCAATAAATAAAGTGTCAGTGATATAACATAAAGTGTGTCAGGAAGAAAAGACAAAACTATAAAAAGATGTGGCAAGGCCAGAGCCATGCGTCCAAAGAGAATAGTAGCCGCATGCTCTCTAATGCCACATAAATATTGGTGTCGCATACAAGTCAATGCCGCATGGAGTCGATGCTGCATGGAGGTCTTTTGGACTTAGTGAATTTCTTATTCGTTTAGTGAGTGAAAGCACAAGGTGTTCAAGGACACTTGTGTAAATGAGCAGTCATGTGTCCAATAAGATGGACACATGCTGTCAGTATACGGCAAGAGTTAGGCCGTATAACCCTCTCGGGCCACATGGCACTCTCAGTTGCATATGATCACTGGCCACATAGGACATCGTCTTCTCCAACAGCAGGTTCGGCTATGGCAAAAAAGCTCCAAAAACTAAAATCTTATTTTCTTCAGAAAAATCTTATTTTAAGTCCAAATCAGGAGAACCAAAAGCCAAAATGCTCTAAATTGAAAGCTATATCATGTAACAAAAACTAGTTATCAAAGACACAAGTTTATTAGATCAAAAACAAAAAAACTCATAAAATCCATAAAAACTTAAGTTTAGAAATATAGATCTACACTAATCTATCCATCAAAACAGAATAATCCAAGAACTAAAAGTGCTTAGAAACACATAATAAAACAATAATATGGAGGGTTTCACTATTTATCGGACAAGGTATACTTGCCTATGGATATGGGGAGAGAAAACTAAAGAATGATGAAGTAATGAAGAAGCGAGGAAAGAGAAAATATTGGGTTATATATGTTAGGGTTGAGGGTTGAATCAAATGCTCTTATGAGTTGAAACAACCCACAAAATAAACCATAAACCAAGTTAAACCAAAGAATGGATCTATTCTCCATGCACATGCAACCATGCTAAAATAAAAATATGTTCCAAATACATATATCGGGAACGGGGAGTGACATCTCTATTCACTTTAGAAAAATTCTGTCATCGAAATTCAAATCCAACCAATAGCTAGAGAAGTCAGGACAAGCACGATACAAACCTACTAGAAACTACTCATGCAAGCAATATGATCACAACATAAAGTGATCACCTGATCACATAATCCGAGATATAAAGGCGTAAGAAAGAATATACCTTCTGAATCGCATAGATGCGGGTACCGGGACATAATATTGCCCTCACGCTCCCACATTGATTCCCCCAGAGAGTGCTGGCCTCAAGCAACCCGGACAAGAGAAATAGTCCGATTCTTGAGCACCTTCTCCCTTCGGTCCAATATGGGTACGGGTTGCTCCTCGTAAGATAAGTCGGTACCAACGACTAATTAAGAGTGATCGAGGATATGACTCAGATTCAGAATATACCTATACAACTGAGACACATGAAATACATCGTGTACCTTACAACATCGTCTACCCGCTCAAAAATATCGTAAAGACTTACGTATCTGGGACTAAGCTTCCCGCGAACCCCGAAGCTAATGACTCCAGGGTAAGCAAAATCCACAAAATTACATGGTCGACGACACAAAAATCTAAAGGTCTACGATACTGATCTGCCCAATGACGATGCCTATCTTGTGCAACCCATAGTCGCTCTCTGATCTTTCTGACAACTTCTACTGTCTGCGTGATCATTTCAGGGCCTAACATCTTTCGCTCACCAATGTCGACCCAAGCCAACAATGATCTACACTTTCTGCCATATAGTGCTTTGAAAGGTGCCATCTGAATACTGGCTTGATAACTATTGTTATACGAGAATTCCACCAATTGAAGGTGATTCTCCCAAGATCCTCCAAGATCTAAGGTACAGGCTAGTAACATATCCTCCAAGGTCTGGATGGTTCTCTTTGATTGTCCGTCTATCTGGGGGTAGTAAGATGTGCTGAATCTTAATTTGTTACCCAAGCTCTGGTGCAAACTTTTTCAAAAATAAGAAGTGAACCGTGTGTCTTGATCTGATATGATACTTACGGGGATACCGTGTTGTCTTACTATTTGTCGCATAAATATTTCATCCAATTGTTCTGTAGACTATCCTACTCGAAAAGGAAGAAAGTGAGCTACTTTTGTGAGATGATCTACTATCACCCAAACTGCATCTCGACCAGTCGGTGATGTAGGTAAACTAGTCACAAAGTCCATTGTTATGTGTTTCCACTTCTACTCTGGAAAAGGAAGCGGCTGCAACAATCCTGCCGGTCTCTGTTGTTCTGCCTTCACTTGCTGACATATCAGACATCGCGATACGAAGCGTGATATTTTCTTCTTCATTTTGTTCCACCAAAAGTGTTGCTTGATATCTTGTTACATCTTCGTGCCTCCCGGATGAATAGAATACTGGGAACTGTGTGCTTCAGCCATAACTTCTTGCCGAATATCTCTACTTGGTACGCATAGACGATTCCTAAAATTGAGTGTTCCATCCGCATGTATTGTCAAATCCTTCAGAAGACTTGACTCATTCTTCTCGTAGCTTTTGAATCTTTGGGTCCTCTGCCTGAGCTAGTTTGATTCTATCTACCAAAGTTGACTGAATCTGTAGGCTAGCTTAAACTCCTGTACTATGTGAAAGTACTATCATGATACCCATCTCTCTTCAGTCTTCTAGAATGTGCTTTTGCGTAGTCGACATAAATTTGTCACCTCTTCTGCTAAGTGCATCAGCTATTATATTAGCCTTGCCTGGATGGTACTGAAGTTCAACGTCATAATCTTTCAACAACTCTTGCCACCTTTTCTGTCTCATGTTCAGGTCCTTCTGCGTGAACACATACTTTAAACTCTTATGATCTGTGAATATTTTTACTCGATCACCATATAAGTAGTACCTCCATAGCTTAAGTGCAAACACTACAGCTATTAGCTCTAAATCGTGAGTTTGATAGTTCTTCTTGTGATCTTTGAGCTACCGAGAAGTATATGCTATCACTCTCCCATGCTGTATCAAAATACATCCAAGTCCTTTTCCAGATGCATCAGTGAATTCTCCGGAGCCTGCTGGAAGAGTAAGGATTGGAGCAGAGATTAACTTCTTCTTCAACTTTTCAAAGGCTATCTGACATTCCGCTACCCACACAAATTTAACTTTCTTGCACATCAACTGAGTCAATGGTGCCAAGATTTTAGCAAAATCTGACATAAATCTCATGTAGTATCCTGCCAAGCCCAGGAAACTACGCACTTTTACTACTGTCCTTGGATTTGACCAGTTCTCTACTGCCTCTACCTTTTTGGGATCAACTGACACTCCTGCTCCAAAAATAATGTGTCCAAGAAAGGATATGCGATCCAGCCAGAACTCACACTTACTAAGCTTTTCATATAACTGGTGCTCCCTCAAAGTTTGCAGAACTATCCTAAAATGTCTTCATGCTCCTCCTTATTATAAGAATATACTAGGATGTCATCGATAAATACTACCACAAATCAGTCTATGTAAGGCATGAAAATATGGTTTATCAAGTCCATGAATAACGCTAGAACATTAGTCAGTCCGAATGGCATAATTAAGAATTCGTAATGCCCATATGATGACCTAAATACTGTCCTTGGTATATTCTTCTCCCAGACTCGCACCTGATGATATCCTGACCATAAATCTATCTTGGAGAATACTCTTTCTCCACTTAACTGGTCAAACAAATTATCAATCCATGGTAATGGGTACTTGATCTTCACGGTCACTGCATTAAGATGCCTGTAATCCATATACCACCGCGTCGATCTATCCTTCTTCTTTACCTATACTGCTGGGGATCCCCACGGTGATGCACTGGTCCAAATAAACTTCTTCGTCTTTAGTTCTTCTATGTATCGATGTAACCGATCAAGTTCTGATGGTAATATTGGGTACACCTTCTAGGATACTGGTTCTACTCCTGGCATCAACTCTATACAGAACTCTATTGCTCTAACTAGTGGTAATACGAAAAGATCGTTGGGAAAGAAATCCATGAACTCTTCAACTATCTTGGGCAGCGGGTTTGCTTTTTTTGCTACTAATGCGACTTCTACCTTGTGATGGTCTTTTGCTATTCTGCCTAGGACAAACTCTTCTAGACTGGGAATTCTAAATAACACTCTACCCTCACGACAATCTATCGTTGCATGACTGTCGCTCAACCAGTCCATGCCTAAGATAACATCAAATTTACCCATAGGGTACTCGATCAACTTTGCAGGTAATAAATGCCTATATACTATGATTGGACAAGCTAGGCACACCCTATTAACTTCTACAATCCCTTGTTAGTTTGTATATTCAGCCTCGCTGGCAATGCCTCAAATTTTAATCCAATACGTGTCGTATATTGTGTAGATATAAATGAGTGCGAAGCCCCAGAATCAATTAATATTGTGGCAGGAAATGTTGTAACAAAAATGTTACCTGCCACTATGTCGCCTGACGCTATTACTTCCTCCAAGGACAAGCTGAGTGCCTCCCATTGGCCTTGTTGAGCTCTTTGTTGCTGTCTTCCTTGCTTCCATTGTTGTGGCCCCTGCTAGTTCTGTTGTTGCTTCCTATAAAGTTGGGCCTACGTTGGCAAAGGACGCTGAGCTAAAGGCCGCGCTGCTACTGCTGGTCCTCCTTGCTACACTGCCCTTGGAGTTGGCAATGCAGGAAACTATTATACTGGCCCTCCTGGCCTCTGTATGAATGGACACATGGAAACCTTATGATCAGGACTCCCATATTTTAAATATTGTGTGTAAGCTGCCTAACAAATATCCCGGGTATGACCTTCCTTGCCACAGTAGGTATAACATGTCGGCATTCTCCGTCGTTGTTGATGCTGCTGCTACTGCCTCTACTGCTGTTGCCAAGTTGGTACTGTCACTATCAAAACTGCCAGCCTCCATGGTGCTAAATTATAGATACAAATGCCAGGTGATAGTGCTGATATTTGGGGTACTGGTTCTCCCTCATTGTTCTGTCCATTAGGCCTCTTCCAATCCACTCTTCTTGATGCCATCATTTGAGAAGTAAGCTCAACCCTCTTGGTTGTTATTAACACCGCCTCGAAGGTCTGGTAGTCGTGTACCTCTACCATGTGTAAGATCTCTATATGAAGTCCCTGCTGGAACCTCAATGCTCTCTCCAACTGTCACGACCCGCACCCGGTTTAGGGGCGCGAGTGCGTGGGTACGTCCAGCCTACGCCGCAGCATCGGCGGTAGAACGTTGTCAAGGTCTTGATACTATCTAACTAATGTCACGCAAGCATCCAATCTCCATTAGGAGGCACGGATGACACAAATAAGATGAACACATACTCAATCACAGGATTACAGCACGATAAGATTTCGAATAGTAAAACTAAAATTAAACACAACACAAGTCCACAAGTAATATTCTAACTCAACAATATCCAAGAATCATTAAAAAATGCCGGAGACAAATCCGGTACCAAATAGTTTACTTAAAGAACTAACAATAAATAATAACTCCGGCTAGACCTTCCAGAATCACAACTAAACTACCAAGTCTGCAGCTACTCACCATATGGTCCATAAAGTGTCGGACAGCGGTCCTCTAAGGCATAGTCTGGAAAAATATTTCCAGTCAGGAAGGAGCAAAGCAACACTCTCAAATAACAGTTCCATTAATTGATAATGTCTATAATACAATAAAACATGTCATGCTAGCTACTGAGAAGATAGTGAAATAAATGCAATGGCAATTTAAGAGAGACAGGCAATATAAAGAGACAGATAATAGGCAATATGATACAGTCAGTGCATGTATGGAATTAAAAGAACAAGGAACAGTATCATATACGGGTGATGTAGTATATGATTTAAAATAGGGAACTATAATCTATTCTAAGTGTTTGAAATAGTAGTTTCAAAATGTGATCGGCTTGGGAACATGTACGATAGCTACAGGGCCTGGCTAATCGTGGGTGAAGAGCGTGATTAACACTTACAATTTCTATACTACATTAAGAGGTTATGATCACATTTCTTACTACTACTTCCCCGCCCCCAACTAGTACTGTGGATCCAACCATGACACGTCACGATACACGAGCAAGTCAAGTCTATCATGTACGATGTCTAAATATACATGTCGTGTACAATGTCAATACGATAATCAAGATAACATCTCATGACTGCAGATCCAAGCTATACTAGTCCGTGTAGCACAGTGTCAAAGATTCAGTTGTAACATTTCAAGATCATTGAACTTATAGCAATTATCAAGAATTGGAAATTATCAGAGAATGTACTTGCCTTGGGTCCTTAGCTGGTATTTATGGATGTCCTGTTCCAGAGTATCCCCTGGGATCAACAGTCCTATAAACATATCACAATTATAACACTTGTATCAGATGCTACGCTAACACACAGTCTATAAACACTGGCCTCAGGGCCATGCCAGGCAGGGCACTAGTCAGCTAGGGTCACCTAGTAGGGATAAAACACATTGCCTATTTTTAATCATTAATACCTACCATATATATATATACCAATTAAACATACTATTAATAATTAAACATAATACATATATATTGTTATTCCAAAGTATACAAAATAGGTATAACTGTATGTACATAGTGGAAGTATATATATTATTTGTTTATGAAAAATGTACATAAGTCCCATTATAAGAATATATATATTTATACATTTATACCAAAACATGTATTTTATTACATATATATCAATACTGTTTTATATATATACTATATATATTTACCAAAATAATATTTATACCAAAATAATATTTATACTATATTCAGGTAATTATACCAATTAATATATATATATAACACTTACATTCACATTAATTAAATACATATAAATACATGTACACAAAATATATACCAATACCAAAATACATATTTACATATTTATACATTTTTTTACCAAAATACATAATTACCTATTTATGCATTTATACCAAAAATTACATACATATAGATATACTAATTTTCATATTAATTAAATATATAAACAATCATATATATATATATATACATTAGATATATATATATACATACGTATATATATACATACACTATACTATACATTTAATATATACAAAACACAAATTTAAATTTAAACATTTATCCATCTAAATTTTATTTCTCGATTTCCTCTTCCTCAAAATGCTCAACAATATGATACTTAAGGATTCTCCAAATGCAACATCCAATTATAAAATTCAAAAAAATCCTAACTTGCAATCAAATAAATATGATGATAGTCTCCCAAAATTTCCAAATTTTAATAATCCATTTAATCATGTCATAATCTTTCTGGAATTAATAAACCACCAATTATGCAATGTTAATTTCTTAACCATTTATTTAAATCAATATTTATCCTCAAATTTTAATCATCTTGTTCCTCTTGTCAAGTAATAACCTCTTCATGAATCTTTACTACAGTCAACACCAATAACCACGGTCTAAGAAAATTCTACCTATAGTCATACTACATACAATCTAGGGGGAACATACATGGTTATGGTCTCATTTGTTATGGTGTTGCAGTCTATGTATCAGGGTGTGCTACTAACTATATTATAACAAGAATCATGCATACAAGCTACGGTACTAAGCAATCAATCAATCAAATAGATAGGAACAAAAGGAAGGAAAGAACAGAACCTGCTAACACATTACCTGCAGTATCGGTCTCCTCGACCGTCATCGCAAATGCCCGCCCTGCTGGGGTGGTTCCCTTTGCGGGTGCTGAGCAATATACGGTTCCACAGGTAGCCTAACTGGATCTCTATAGTCTGAAGCTGCGCGCTGGCCGGGAAGATAAGGAACTCGAAGACAATCCCTTACTCGATGTCCCACAGCGCCGCAGTGCAAACAAAGTCCTAGCCTCGTTCTACAGCTCTCCCAAAGGTGACCTTGCTTCTTACAGAAATGACAAGTCTGTTGTGTCTCTCTCGGAGGCTGTTGCTGATCCTGCTGAACGCGGACTGGTGCCTGGTACTGTTGTTGATGCTGATACGCCCATGGATGTTGCTGGATAGGAACTGGTGCTAGGTACTGCGGTGGATGCTGAAATGTCCATGGTTGTTGCTGAATATGAAATGGTACTTGGTACTGCTGTTGGTGCTGAATACGGGGATGCTTGGCTGGTCCTGGGCTACCATTCGTATCTCCAAACGTGTCGTGACTCCTCTTAGGCCTGAGATCCAGATCCTCTTCTGCGATCTGAGCATCCATTAAGATAGCCTCATAGGTAGCGGTACGACGACCAGAAGTGCGCGACTTAATCTCTCTTGTCAGTCCCTTTCTAAATTTCCGGGCTCGATCTCCTGGGTCCCGAATCATAGACGATGCAAAACGGCTCAATCTACAAAATTCTGCAGCGTACTCGTCGACCGACATGTTTCCTTGAACTAAGTCATGAAACTGACTTTCCAAGGTTCCCAATGCCACGTCGGGAAAGAACTTCTCTTTGAAGAGTTCCTTGAAGGTCTCCCAAGTAAGTCCTTGTGCAGTAATTCTCGGTTCCGTACGATACCACCTGAGTGCGATATCGAACATCTGACTGCCAGCGGCTTCTATCTGCAAGTTCTTCGGAATCTGGGTCAATCGCAGGCTTCTCTCTATATCCTCTAGCCAGTCGTCAGCGTAGAGTATCCCTTCGGTACCTTTAAACTCCCGAGGCATCATTCTTTTGAAATCCACTATAGTGCCTGATCTCTGCTGTTGCTGGCCAGGAAACTGCTGGTACTGTGCTACTTTCTCCAAAGCTTGGAGAGTCACTTGATGAGCATTCTCCATGTTTTCTTTCATCAGCTCGGTTTGTGCCTGGTACGCTTCTGCTTGCACCCTCTGAGCCTCAGCTTGAACTCGCTGAGCGTCTGCCGTCACTCTCTGGGCATCTACCATGCCCTGGATCAAGGTAAATATCTGCGTTCCGTCAATGGGCAAACCTTCGGGAATCGGAGTTGGTGGAGGAGGAAGGTTGTCCGTCACAGCTGCGGCAATCTTCTGGACAGGTGGAGGAGGAAGGTCCCCGATAGGTCCAGATACACCTACGTGCATCGGAGATGTAGGAGGAACTACGGCTGTCTGTCCATCAGGTAGAGAGGTGGCAGACCCCTCTAGAGCTGATGTTCCCGCTCTCATAGACCTTGTCTGCGGCGACATCCTGAAGACAGATCCCAAAGAATCAATTTAGGCAAAATACGATATCATCAAGGAAGGACAGTACAGTTCTAAAGAAGCAACATTCAAGATAAAGATTGGGAATAACAATCCTAGTTGTGATTGCACAGGTCAAAGATGCATCCATGGTCTGATATCTCTATCCCCTAGGTATCACAGTTCTATCACAAACACTCTCACTGCTAGCTTCCTTACCTACTACAATAGTTGATGCTAGTTATTCTTATCACCCAAGTGCATATCAAATGCAACACTCTTTACTAAATACTGCTCTCTCTAATACAATCTTAAATGGACACCCAAGTCAGTGGGCAGTGAGATCTCAATTATACTCAAGCCAACAGATCCTTACACATGCATCTCATCTATTGTATACTAATATATCTCTCCCACTATAAAATCTTATCCTCAGATAAATTTTCCTCAAAATAACTCCTCGAATAAAATTTTAAGGTAAATTGCATACACTTTCCTCAAGGTTAATTATTTAAATACTGAAATAAAGCTTAATCACACAAAATCCTTACAGACTTGTCTAGGTTTATTGAATCGAATCTGAATCCGCAAAATAAAATTTTAATAACAATATTTCAACTCCTCAATTTCAAATTTTTTTTTTTTTTTGCAATTCATTGAAATAAAATTCCTCAAAAAGTTTTAATGACAATATCTCACTTCTCAATTTCAAAAATTAAAAATTCACTTTCAATCCTCAATTTAAAATTTAAATCCGTATCTTATAGTCCAATAGCCCTAATGTTAATCCTTTTCACTGTCCTCATTGACGGGCATCATCAAATAATACCATAAATCAGTCTATAAATTTACCTTAATATGAAATCAACCCTACCATGAAACCCAAAATCCTAACTTAATACCTAATCAATAATAATCAATCAATATCACAAGTGAGAATGGACGGAACAAGGGAATGATTTAAATTGGAAATTATAACAAGATTCTCAGGGGTCATCCCAGGAATCTCTCAAGGAATTGTGATTGAGTATTTGCTCTCGTCCTAGTATCCTATGTCCTAGATTCTATCGCAGGCACGCAGTAGTATAACAAGGATGTCACACTACCACGACATCGCTCTAAATGCGAAGTCTGACCAGCATGGGCCACCACTAAAAACGTGTCACGACCCGCACCCGGTTTAGGGGCGCGAGTGCGTGGGTACGTCCAGCCTACACCGCAGCATCGGCGGTAGAACGTTGTCAAGGTCTTGATACTATCTAACTAATGTCACGCAAGCATCCAATCTCCATTAGGAGGCACGGATGACACAAATAAGATGAACACATACTCAATCACAGGATTACAGCACGATAAGATTTCGAATAGTAAAACTAAAATTAAACACAACACAAGTCCATAAGTAATATTCTAACTCAACAATATCCAAGAATCATCAAAAAATGCCGGAGACAAATCCGGTACCAAATAGTTTACTTAAAGAACTAACAATAAATAATAACTCCGGCTAGACCTTCCAGAATCATAACTAAACTACCAAGTCTGCAGCTACTCACCATATGGTCCATAAAGTGTCGGACAGCGGTCCTCTAAGGCATAGTCTGGAAAAATATTTCCAGTCAGGAAGGAGCAAAGCAACACTCTCAAATAACAGTTCCATTAATTGATAATATTTATAATACAATAAAATATGTCATGCTAGCTACTGAGAAGATAGTGAAATAAATGCAATTGCAATTTAAGAGAGACAGGCAATATAAAGAGACAAATAATAGGCAATATGATACAGTCAGTGCATGTATGGAATTAAAAGAACAAGGAACAGTATCATATACGGGTGATGTAGTATATGATTTAAAATAGGGAACTATAATCTATTCTAAGTGTTTGAAATAGTAGTTTTAAAATGTGATCGGCTTGGGAACATGTACGATAGCTACAGGGCCTGGCTAATCATGGGTGAAGAGCATGATTAACACTTACAATTTCTATACTACATTAAGAGGTTATGATCATATTTCTTACTACTACTTCTCCGCCCCCAACTAGTACTGTGGATCCAACCATGACACGTCACGATACACGAGCAAGTCAAGTCTATCATGTACGATGTCTAAATATACATGTCGTGTACAATGTCAATACGATAATCAAGATAACATCTCATGACTGCAGATCCAAGCTATACTAGTCCGTGTAGCACAGTGTCAAAGATTCAGTTGTAACATTTCAAGATCATTGAACTTATAGCAATTATCAAGAATTGGAAATTATCAGAGAATGTACTTGCCTTGGGTCCTTAGCTGGTATTTATGGATGTCCTGTTCCAGAGTATCCCCTGGGATCAACAGTCCTATAAACATATCACAATTATAACACTTGTATCAGATGCTACGCTAACACACAGTCTATAAACACTGGCCTCAGGGCCATGCCAGGCAGGGCACTAGTCAGCTAGGGTCACCTAGTAGGGATAAAACACATTACCTATTTTTAATCATTAATACCTACCATATATATATACCAATTAAACATACTATTAATAATTAAACATAATACATATATATTGTTATTCCAAAGTATACAAAATAGGTATAACTGTATGTACATAATGGAAGTGTATATATTATTTGTTTATGAAAAATGTACATAAGTCCCATTATAAGAATATATATATTTATACATTTATACCAAAACATGTATTTTATTACATATATATCAATACTGTTTTATATATATACTATATATATTTACCAAAATAATATTTATACCAAAATAATATTTATACTATATTCAGGTAATTATACCAATTAATATATATATATAACACTTACATTCACATTAATTAAATACATATAAATACATGTACACAAAATATATACCAATACCAAAATACATATTTACATATTTATACATTTTTTTACCAAAATACATAATTACCTATTTATGCATTTATACCAAAAATTACATACATATAGATATACTAATTTTCATATTAATTAAATATATAAACAATCATATATATATATATATACATTAGATATATATATACATACGTATATATATACATACACTATACTATACATTTAATATATACAAAACACATACTAGTATATACATTAATTAATTTAATGCTATACATATACATGCTAATATTTACATATACTTATACATTGATTAACAATATACAATTATATTCACATTAATTAAATACCTACTATACATATACATATTATATATATACACTCATGTATATACATATGTATATATACATATATATATATATATATATATATATATATATATATATATATAAAGAAAAGGAAGAGGGTGATGAAGAAAAACTTACTGTGTAAAGTTGGGTGGCCGGAATACGGTCGAGAACAGCCGGAGCGGGGTACACGGGGAGAAACAGCAGCGGAAGGGGAGCCGGACGGGAGGAGGCCAGCGGGAGTCGAGGAGGAGAGTTGGCCGCTCGCCGGGGTACACCGAGGGCCGCCGGAGGAAGTTGCTCGCGAGGGGAAACAGCCGCCGGAGTTGCTACGGACCGCCGGACTGAAGTACAGAGGAGGTCGGGTCTAAGAGATGATGGAGGTGGTGGTGATATGGCAGTTGGGAGGAGCTCGGGTGGCTGACCGGGCCGCCGGAGGGAGCAGTGAAGTCGAGGATCCGTGGGCGCCGGCACCGGAGTGCAGGGGAGCTTGCTGCCAGCGGCCGTCGGAGGGAGGACTCGGCTCGGTCGGAGAGCAGGGGGAAATGGGGAGGATCTCGATCGGGTGAAAGAGATAGGAGGAGGAGGGGAGTTCACAGCAGGGAGGAGGTCGCAGCAGCCGCCGGGCCGGGGTTGCGCTGACCGCCGGAGAGGTGTACACAGAGGGGAGTCGGGCTGCACAGAGCACGCCGCCGGTGAACAGTGCGGGGGGGGATGAACAGTGTTCCCCCCCTTTTTTCTCCTTCAAATTCAAAACTAATAAAGAAGAAGAAGAAGAAGGAAAGAAAGAGAAGGAGAAAGGAAGAAGAAAAAGAAAAGAAGAAGGAGATGAGAAGAAGAATCCTACATTGGAGAGAGGTGGGGGCTTGTGAGGTGGGGGAAAACCTAGGTTGTCTAGGGATTAGGGTTGATGGTGATAAGATATTAAATAGGGAGAGAGAGAGGGTGTGATGGAGGGTGAGGATTGAACCCCTAGAATGAGTGGCTCAGATTGAACATGAGGGAAATTAATTCATGTAGGAAAAATGCAATTTGGTCCTCAAGTAAATAATCTTTCCATTTGGTCTTGGACAATGGGGTGATGACACCTACAATTGAATAATTGTAACTTGGCCCCTTAAATTTGGGAAATTGCACAAACACATAAAATGACGAAAATTTGGCGGGCGATTCGGGGTCCGGTGTTTTGTAGGGTCAGGGGACGCTGTATGATAGGTACGGGCTTAAATAGCAGGGCACTGGAATTAATTTGGGATTTTAGAATCAGATAAAAATGGTATCCTCAATTTAAATAGAAATAAATGCAAGTTGTGTTCAACAATTAATTAGGAGTACATGGAGCCAAAATCAGGTCAGGTCATCAATATCAATAGTGAAGAAGACTCAGAACAGAATATTACCCTAATTTGGGTCGCACGAAAAATAGGTCAAGATTGCCTCCAATTTTCGATTGGAACGCACAACGATACAAAATAGGAATTTATTTAAATAACGTCCGCGACGATTTTTGTGCGGCCAGAAACAATGTCCAGAGAGCAAAATTATGAGTTGCAAAAAATAGCAGAATGGAAGGCGGGCATGTCTAGGGCAAGATGGTGAAATTTGTTGGAAGACAAAAGTCAGGGTAGCGCTCCAAACATCGAAGCAAAGGCAATGCGCAAAAATATATTAAATAAAATACAGTAATTAATTACAATCTCCAAATATTAAATTCTAGAAAAAATAATAAAATCCAGAATCCTATACTTCGGACAGGTGTTCATCTGCTGGCTTCTAGGTCAAGTCTGCTAGCTAAAAATAAATGAACACTGCATCTAATACTATATTTAATTACACATCACACATAATTATTTAAAATCAAATATACTATCATGCAATTAAATTAATTGTAAATACCATAATATTAAATATTGCAAAAAGTCAAAAATATCCCTATTTTCGGAATGTGGTAGTGACACCAACTTTATTGCCACTATTGTTGGAGCAAATCTGCTAAGTCGACAAAATTCTGCCGCATAGCCGTCTACATTCCTTCCATCTAGCTTGAGGTTAATGAACCTTTGCTATAACTCATACTAAGCCACAATCCTAAAGTACTTTGCCCTAAACCAGGTCCTAAAATTCTTCCATGAAATATGATGCCTCAGTCTTACCTCTATCGTAGCCCACCAATCTTTTTTCTAGATCCTGGAGTTGTAGGCGAAGGTCAACCTGTTCCTCGGCCGAAACTTTAGCCGCTGTCAGAATGGTCTCAATATCCTGGAGCCAATCATCTATCGTAATTGCGTCCTCCGTGCCATCAAAATACTTGGGGTTCAGTCTATAAAATCTAATAGATGCCTCAGAATCTGTTCTTCTGCCTCGTTCTAGGGCCGTCTGTAATCCTTGCTTCAACAGGATATTCTGTTCCTACTGCTGAAGCTGTAGTTGCTGGTGTTGCTGTTGCTGTTGTTGTTGTTGTTGTTGCACCACCATCTAGTATCGTTGGGCAGACAACAATCCACGGATAATCTCTAGCAAGGCCGGGGTATCCAGTACTGCAGGCACTACGGGAGGTACGGGGACACCTGGAGCCTGTTTCTCTGTCCTATTTATCGTGGGCTCAATTGGATCCTTGGTTGGGGTCCCACAAGATTTCTTCCACTGGAAACTCTGCCTCTCTTGTTGCTGTAGCATCGAAAAAAGGAGAAGCCCTAAAGAAGAGCACAAGAAATAATAAGCATAGGACGAGAAAGAACAAGAAAACAACTAATCTGGGAAAATTCAAACTGAGTATCGAAGAGGACAAATTCAAAATTTTAAGAATGATCATATTTGATTGAGTGTCCTATGACCATTATATCCCAAAAATCTGATGAACAGACCTGCATGGGCCACCACTACTTGTCACGCCCCAGTACCAGATTATAGAGACGGACAAGGCCAGCTACCCCGTACAAGGTGCTATACGTAGTACGGCGGTCACGACTGTATAAGACAAGGGGTGGATGCTACAATCAAGTCTCCTATGGTCAAGAACTTTTATGTCTCAATCATTCAAACAAGAAACAGTAAGCATAGAGCATATATGATAAACAATAAGGCTTTCTAAACGCTTTTTTAAAATATTCTAGGATCCACCTGTGCAAAATAAGAAGCTGGAAGAGTAATATACATATATGTCAGTGATCAGCTATAGTCTGATTTAATACAATAATGTAAGGAAACTAATATCCAGATAAGCCGGCTAACAGGTGCCGGTGGATAAATGCCAAAAAGAAGTAAATATGCAATGACGAGCAGGGAAGAAGAAAATCCACTCGCTATCCCCTACGACCATGTTCCTAGTACACACCATGAGTCGGGGGAAGGTACGGTTGATCCTTGGGTGCTGGCTCAAAACCTGGCCATGCAAAACCAGTGGGGTTAGACCCCGAATAGCAAGTACCACAAGGGAAGCACAAAGTGGAGAAACAAAACCCAAAGGAAAATATATAATAATATATAGGTTCAGTATCGTTGTCATGACCCGCACCCGGATAATCGGGAACGAGTATGTGGTTATGCCCAGCCTACGCCGCAGAATCGGCGGTAGAACGCTGTCTGGATTATTTTTAACTATCTAACATCTCAATAATCTAATATGGTACCTATCAATCATATCATCTCCAAACGGAAGAGCAATATGGTATCTTACAAGTATATATAATAATACAAGGTATGATCACATATATCACACTATACGGTCTATAATATCATGCACTATGATCACGGTCTATATAATTACTAAGATATTACGATAATCACTATGTAATCACGAAGTACGATACTGTGATCACTGAGTCATCACGATAATAACATCTTATGACCAAGATCCATGTATACCAATGGTGTTAGGAATAAAATATCTCAATACTAAATATATGAAACATAGAGGCTATCAAATAAGAAAATTATCAGAGAATGTAATCGCTTGTGGTCCTTAGCAAATGGTATATCTCATTATCTGAACTGGTGTGACACACACCTAAATAGGAAATATCATGTCACTTGGGTATAATGAATGAGAAATGAGTTAAGATGCACTAGTATGATTTTCTAGGCCATTTCTAAGTCATTCTAGCTTATTAGGTCCACATTAAGTTAATTAGTCCATGTTGATCACTAACTAACTAAAACTAGCATATATCTACTATACTAGGTTATTACCTATACGTATAATTAATACCTTAACTATTACTTACATTATCTAGTATACTAACTAACTAACTTAGGATACTAATACCTTAATCACTTATTTAATATCATGATACCACACATATAAACTCCTGACACTAATACTTAAATTTACCCTCACCATTACCTTAACTGCCACAGTATCCTAATCTCTAATGCACTGTTGTTCTATACTCATAAGATGGATACTCTTAAAGACAACCAGGTCTGAACTTGAAGGTGACTGACCTAGGCAATGTTAGATACTAAAACACAAAACCCAACTGTTGCTCCCTCTTGCAGTGCACTTAAAGTGTACTGCTGCTACTGTGCAACTGATCTCAAGCTTGATATCAAGCTTCCCCCTTCATTTACTACTTACATGCCCTTGTGCAATTGCTATCTGGCTGATACACAAAGGTGTACCAGTATGCTAAGGTTGCAGTACTGCTCCACCAACAACTGCTAATTACTCCGACCCTCCAACTACCTGCACACCCATACAGACACTGATATACACAGATATCTAACTGGGTTCACAATCAGTTAACTGCCCATGTCCACACCAACACTTATCCCTCACACAATTATCCAATGAATCCATACCCAGGCAACAAGCTCACTCGAGCAGAAGGAATACTTTATCCTTGCTTGACAATCTTGGCACAATAACTGATACTAACTTCCCTTCCTTAAACACAGCCATACACCACATCATGTATCACTCAATCCACCATCCTTATCAACTCACTGCCAACAATATTCAGTTGCTGCTACTGCTAATGCTGCTGCACTAGTGTATACCAGTGCACTGTGTACACAGATACACTGTTGCTATGGTGGCTCGGGCTATATCCCAGGTAACACCCTTTTATTTTACTTGCTGTTGGGAATTGATACTTGCGTACCACTCAAATAAGTGTACATAGTGCACTGATCTCTCCTCTCTCTCACTACTCACACCATAACATAAACCCCCAAATATATATCATCACTATATATATATACCCACATATATTATATACATAATAAATAACAACATATACTCTAGAATATTAAATCAAACACTTAACATACAATGATGTGATACACTATGATATTTCCCTAAATGATATGCCAAAATTCTAATTTATCCTTATTAATCATTCCCACATATCAATTACATATAATAACAACTAATATAAATAGTTATAATAGGAATTGAAGAGAATTAACACAATCATGCACAAAACCCTCAAAATAGACCCCTATATCGTAGCGTATCTCAAAATACCATGCTATGGCCTACTCGTATCTATTTATGGACACGTATCTAGTCTCACACTATCAATCTAAGTCTAATTAGACTAAATTGGTCTTATGACACACACTTGATGTATCAATCTTGTAATTCCCGCTAATTGTGCAAAAAAATCTATGTAAAAGTGTCAATATACATCAATAGAGCCTAGAACTTCTTCTTATATGTAGTCCTATGCCATGAAAGGGTTCCTAATAGTCAAATTTATGATTTAGAACCTAAAATAAAGAGAAATTTAGATCTATACCTATTGGGAGATGGATTCCCAATAAAATGCTCAATGGACACAATCTTCTTGTCAATTCCTTTTTTTTTCAAGTGCTCCTTGCAATCCAAACTCTAATATTTCTTAATTGGTGAAAATAGAAGGAAATAAGAGTGAATTGGATTAAAATTGGTGGAGGGGTGAAATGGATTGGGGAATAACTAAATTGGGTATCTAGAATGAAATAAAATGAGAAGGAGAGAGAGTGAGAACCCCCATATAGGTGGCCGACCCCCTTTTTCCCCCTTCCCAAGCAACAACAATTTCCTAATGTACCCCCACTAGTTAATTATAAGGAATAATTAGGAAGGGCTATATTGAAAAGTCTCTAAACTAAGGTAAATTAATCTAATCTCCTTAATTAACTAAGGGGATGAGCCTAATGGACCTAGTCCAATATTGAGCCTAATATGTCATGACATATTCTATTTGGGTCCACTAATGCCAAGTCCAATTAATTAGACTAGCCCACTAACTAATAAATAAATTATACAAAGTACATTATTAATTAATATCCCAATATAAATAATATTAATTCACCAAAAATAAATATATGCAAAAAGACTAAAATATCCTTATATAGAAATATGCTAGTGACAAGTCTACCCTTCTTAGATAAATTTGTCCTCAAAATTTGAGGAGGAACTATTACTATACCAAGCAATCACAACAAGAAAGAATGATACCTCAAAGAGACTGCTTGAATCTCGCCCTAAGTTAAGTACATGTAGGTCGAAAGCGAGAAATCTACATCTAGACTGAGACACGATTGATCATTGACTGACCCTCCTAGCTGGTCGATTTTGGGCAAAAACCCATCATTCTCAGCCTTCTGTCAAAAGGTTAAAATAAAGAGGTTGAAGGTCGACCAAAGCAAAAGCGGGGATTTTACTGACTTGACTAAATCTTTCTGCTGGCCGCCTCACCGCTCCGTGGGCGACCTAACGGTATCCTTTGCTTTCTCGCAGCGAATTGATCACTTTCAGACAAGACAATGAGACAGAGAGAAGTCCTATGGAAGAGGTGATTCTCCTATTTTTGTATGACTCAAAGAGATAAGGGTATCGTTCGCACATCTCGGCTTCCCTCTCCCAAGTAGACTCTATCGGAGGGTGATGCCTCCATGCGACGTGTACCAAAGGAATCGTCTGGTTTCGCAGCACCTTCTTCCTGCGATCCAGAATCTCCACTGGTTGCTCTGGGTAGCTGAGAGCCGGACCCACCTCAATCTCTGAGTTATCCAATATGTAAATAGGATCTGCCATGTACCGTCTCAGCTGGGATACATGGAATACATCATGCACTCCCTCTAGTGCAGGCGACAAGCCTAGTCTGTAGGCCACTGCACTAACTCTCGTAAGAACATTAAAGGGTCCGATGTACTGTGGACTAAGCTTTCTGCCTCTACCAAAGCAAATCATGTCCCGTGTCAAAAAAATCTATAAGAACACCGGATCGTCAACCTAAAATAAAAACAGCCTTAACACTCAACCTAAAACAAGAAATCACAAGCAATACAAACAAAATCTATACCTCAAACTCCAAAGGTCTCTAGTGGCTATAGACCCAATGCAACTATTTATCCTGTGCCACTCGAAGTCTATCTCTGATGAGCTTTACCTTCTCAGCTGCATCAAGAATCATCTCTGGTCCCAATATGGCTCTCTCACCAACATCAACCCAAGATAAAGGAGTATGAAATCTCCATCCATATAAAGCCTCGGATAGTGACATCTTGATACTATCCTGGAAACTGTCATTATAAGAAAACTCTACCAAGTAAAGAAAATCTTTCCAAGAGCCTCTAAAATCTAAAACACAAGTACGAAGCATATCCTCGAGAGTCTGAATAGTCCTCTCCGACTGCCCGTCAGTCTGGAGGTGATATGCGGCACTAAACTTGATCTGGGTGACAAAGTTAGCCTACAAAATCCTACAGAAGTGGGATATAAAGCGACTATCCTGATCCAAGATGATGCTTACAGGAACATACAATCTGAAAATCTATCGCACATATATCTCCGTTAACTTCTCCATAGACGTACCCATTTTAAATGGCAAGAAGTGAGCTGATTTGGTCAACCTGTCCACGATGACTCAAATCGCGTCTTTACTACCTAGAGAATGCGGAAGCCCTAAAATAAAATCCATATTAACATGGTCTCACTTCTACTCTGTAATAGGTAAAGACTGAAGTAAACACCTGGCCTCTGCCTCTCTGCCTTTAGCTGCTATCACACTAAACATCTGGATACAAAGTGAGCTATCTCCCACTTCATACCATACCATCATACATGCTCTCTCAGATCTCTATACATTTTATTGGTACCTGGATGTATAAAGTACTACAATCAATGCACCTCCTGAAGAACCTACTCGCACAATGTTCCACTTGGCACACACAACTTGATACCGTGCCGTAGTGATCCATCCTCATCAATAGTGAAGTCCTCGAATAATCCTATCCGAACCTGTGCTCTGATGCTCCTCAGGGACTCATCATCATACTGCATAGCTCAGATCCTGTCCATAATCTCAGACTATATCTACAGTCCCCACATCTGTATTTCGACACCAGGTACCAGTACCTCAATATCCAAGCTCTCAAGATCGGTCAATAAATGTTTGTCCTTAGTCAATCACATAGCTATTGGATACCTTCTCAAGACATCAGCGACTACATTGGACTTCTCTGGATGGTAATGCAATAATATGTCAAACTCCTTTATCAACTCCAACCTCCGCCGCTGTCCCATGTTTACATCTTTATATGTAAATACGTAATTCAAGCTCTTGTGGTATGTAAAGATCTCCACATGCTCTCCATACAGATAGTATTTGCATAACATTAGAGCAAAGATGACCGCTACCAACTCCAAATCATGGATAGGGCAATTCTTTTCATGAGTACGTAATTTTTTGGAAGCATAGGCAATCACCTTTCTATTCTGCTCTAAGACACAACCCAAATCCTTTTCTAAAGCATCACTATAAATAGTGAATCCACCTGATCCTAATGGCAACATCAACACTAGAGTTATCGTCAACCTCTTCTTCAGCTCCTCAAAAGTGATCTAACTCTCCTCTGTCCAGACAAACTTTATATCCTTCCTGGTCAGCCTAGTCATCGGCTTTGTAATACTGGAGAACTCATGTAAAAACCTCCGGTAAAAACTTGCTAGCCCCAGAAATCTCTTGATCTCTGCCACTAAACTTGGAGTAGCCCACGACTCCACTGTTGAAATCTTCTTCAGGTCAATGAGATTCTGTCACCTGTAATCACATGCCCAAAGAATTCAACCTTGTCAGGGAAGAACTCACACTTTGAAAGCTTACCATAAAGCTTATCCTTCCAGAGGGTCTCCATAACTATCCTCAGGTGCTCCTCATTGTCCTCTGGGGTCTTCGAATACACCAGAATATCATCAATAAATACCATCACATACTTATCAAGATACTAGTGGAACACCTTGTTCATCTGATTCATGAATACCTTTGGGGCATTGGTAAACCCAAACAACATCACCAAGAACTCAAACTGGCCATATTGAGTCTGGAAAGCTATCTTCGGAATGTTCTTTTTCTTTAATTTTACCTGGTAGTAACCCGACCTCAAGTTTATCTTCAAAAATACCTTCTCTCTGCTCAACTGATCAAAGAGATCATCAATCCTTGACAACAGATATTTGTTCATGATAGTGAGGTTATTTAGAGCCCTGTACTCAATACACATGCGTATCGACCCATTCTTCTTCGGTACAAACAATACCGGAGTACCCAATGGTGATGAACTGGATCTAATGAAGCCTTTATCCTGCAACTCATCCACCTGATTCTTTAATTCTACCAGTTCGCTGTTGTTAACTTTATTGACGTGTCACTACCATATTTCTAGAATAGGGGCATTTTTGTTAATTTTAATATATATATATATATATTATAGTTTATATAATGCGTATTGTATGTATATTATAATTTTTAATAATATTGGTTGGTGGACTAGACTTGATGTGACCATGTAATCAACATTAGACTAGTCACCTTTGGACCCAACTAGTCATTCCTTTCATTAATTAGAAGCTAGTTAAACCCATCATTAGAAATGAAATCCCCACTAATTAAATAACTCTTCATGACAAACCATAGGGGGCATTATGGACTTTTTACATTAGCTAGCCCTAGGTTCACACGGCCGGCCCTATATAGGAGAGTGGGGAGCCTCCCTCTAGTTCATTCATTGTTCATGAAAACCCTAAGTTGAGTTCTTCCCCAAATCCATCCATTCTTCCACCAAATTTTAGTAAATTAATACCAATCCCTCTCATTTCCATCATCTAAGAGGCCTAGAAGTTTATGTTTCAAGGAGCATTAGAGAATGAGGAGTTTGGCTAGAAAATCTTTGGCTTTGCATTGGAAATCCATCTCCCAATTGGTGAAATTCTCAAATCTTTCTTTTAAATTCTGTTTTATTTATTTTGTTGGCCATTAAGAGCCTACCCATGGATTAGGAATACCCACAAGGGGAAGAATGAGTTTCTATTAGTTTCTATTATGATTTCTAGATGTTGTTGTGTTCGAATTTGGGGTTTTGTGTTTATGGGTGTATTTTCCCCTATTTTTTATGATAATTAATCATATTAGATATATAATATTTGATATATATATATATATATATATAATAATATATATATATATATATATATTATTAGTTGCATATTGGGAATTTGGCATGTAATATTTGTTGTGTATCACGAGAATCATTATTTGTGCACTTAAGGTGCTTGATGAATTAATAAATATTAGAATGTACCTATTTTAGATGTTATTTTCATATGATGTTGTATACATATACATATATAAAGATATATATATATATATATATAGTGTAACTATATTATCAGAGGTGTGAGCTAGATTGTGGGATGCTTGGGTACAAACAGTGATGTGCACAGTCGGGTAGGAAGACTTGTGTGCATAATGAATGTGGGTATTAATATGTCTATATATATATATGCATAAGTATATATGAACCAATCTATGTATCATGTGATGTGTTGATAGTGTGGAGAGGCTCGAGTTCAAGGGCTACCTGGGAGTGAAGGGTAACTTGCTAGAACAAGAAACACTTGGTGCCAGATTTGGTATTCAGCCGGAACAGCAGTAGTGAAGAACACTGCTATACATTGGAGGAGTAAACACTGTGTTCAGTTACTAGAATTATGGCTTGGGTGTAGTGTGGGAGTAGGATGTACACAAGAGTGGTTGTTCACTACTTCAGGTGCAGTGATGTTCAGGTAAGGATCCTAGCAAGGGGTGGCAGTCCTTCACTACACTGAGTTGCCTACACAGATGCAGTTCAGTATTAGTTTAGATTGCAGTATTAGGGGAGGCTTGAGTAGTAGGTAAGAGTGAGGGACTGCATAGAGTGCAGTCTAGATTATTTAGTGTAGGTCTAATGCTTACATCATTACAAGGGGACTAGTCAGGTATTGCAGTTGAGGTGAATTAAAGGGAGAGGTAAGCAGGCAGGCAGTGTACTCTTTTGTACTACAAGAGTATCAGGAACAATGTGAATTTTGGTATCAGGTTACTGCATTGGGGCATTTTGAGCTACTAATTGCAGCAGTGCCTTGAGGTGAGGAAAAGTTTGCACAACTGCTACTTGTTCCAGCAAGGGTGATGGGGTTTGTGCAGTTGGGTTATGGTGCAACTGTGTGCATTATGGGTGAGTTCGTGAGTAAAGGAAGGAATTTTGGTATTATGTGTCCGTGGCAGTGTTGAGGTGTTAGTATGAGTGTTTAGTGTAGGTGTATCACTATAGTGAGTTAAAGAGGGGAGAATGTACAGGAAATTAGAACTACAGTAGCATCTCTGCTCTACAGTATGGGTATTTTAATAGATAGCAAGGGTTACTGTATGGTTGTGTGCTAGAGGAGCATCAGGCAACAATAGCAGTTGCCAAGGCAACTCAAGTGGAGACTGCACATTGTTGGTGCAATAAACTAATACAATATTAGTAAGTGTTATATTTAGTTAGAGTTGGTATCAGAGGTGGTGGCAGAGTAGGTCAATTGGGCTTGTATTTAGCATTTAATTAGAGCAGCAACAGCTGCTTCAGATACATGGCAATGCAGCAGCAGTGACAGACAGGTTGGAGAGTGATTGTGTGTGTAAGAGAGAAGAGGATGTGAGTATGTTAGGCATTTGAGCAAGTCTACACCAGAGTGCTCTTTCTAGTTGTCTTTGAAGTGTACCTGTGAGGTAGTAACTGATACCAATTGGTGTCAGGTGTAGGCAAGTTAAGTATTAGCTGAGGTGTATGCTATAGGCTATGGATGTATACAAGAAGTATTAAGGTAGTATATATTATTTACTAAGGTATTATCATACCAAGTTATTAGAAGTAAGGTATTATTAAGTATTAGAGTATAAAGTTAAGGTAATAGACTAGTATATGTATGATACTCAAAGTATCAGTGCATATGTGAGGTGTGATGTTAGGTATTCCAATATATTAGATAAGTTAATAAGTTAGGCTAGGTAATGTCAGATAATAATATATATGAGTTTATATAGTATAAATATGGTATCTTAGATATCAATATTAACTCGTGTAACTTAGAAAACCTAGAGTAGCAAGGTATCTGACCTAGTTAGCTTAGTATGGACCTAAAAGTGGCCTAGAAACATCACGATTAGCTAGTTACACAAGTATATCACTTCAAATCACTCTTTAACATTAACATTTCATATTTAGTGTTTGTGATTCTATCTTGGACATCGATCCTCACACTTGGCTCAGGACCACAGATGAGTACATTCTCTGACAGTTTTTATTATTTTGATCATTAACAGGATTCTAGTTGTAGTGTATACTTGATTTTGACATAGTAGATACACGGGCTGGTATCATAGGTACCTGTCATGAGGAGTCATGATTGGATCCATCGTACTGCTGGAGACGAGGAAATATTAGCAAGAACTGATGAATAAGGTGTTTCATCAGTACCTGGATTAATTTTGTTGTGGTCTTCATTGATGATATATTTATATATTCGAAGACCTCGGAGGAGCATGAGAAACACCTGAGGATAGTTCTAGAGACCCGCAGGAAGGAGAAGCTTTATGGAAAGCTTTCGAAGTATGTGTTCTTTCTTGATAAGGTTGAATTCCTCGGGCATGTGATTACAGGACACAAAATCTCAGTAGACCCAAAAAATATTTTAGTAGTTGAGTCGTGGTCTACCACGAGTTCAGTGGGAGAGATTAGGAGTTTTCTTAGATTGGCGGGTTATTATCGAAGATTTGTTCAGGATTTTTCAAGGATTATGGAGCTAATGAATATACTAACCAGGAAGGACGTGGAGTTCATCTGGACTGAGGATTATCAGGCTACTTTCGAGTAGCTAAAGAATTGGTTGACTACAGCTCCAGTATTGATTTTGCCATCGGGGACAAGAGGATTTTTTATATATAGTGATGCATTAGGTAAGGGCTTAGGATGTGTGTTGCAGCAGAACGGGAAGGTGATTGCCTATGCTTCCTGGCAATTATGCCCACATGAGAAGAATTACCCGACCCATGACTTGGAGTTGGCAGTAGTTATTTTTGCTCTTAAACTATGGAAGCACTACTTGTATGAAGAGCGGGTAGAGATCTTTACAGATCACAAGAGCTTGAAATATGTGTTCACATAAAAGGAGCTCAACATGAGACAACAACGATGGTTGGAGTTGATGAAGGACTTCGATATATCGTTGCAGTAGGGAAGGCCAATGTAGTCGCTGATGCCTTGAGGAGGTATCCAGTGGCTATATACTTAATGAGGGTTAGACATTTATTGGCCGATCTTGATAGCTTGGGTATTGAGGTATTAGTTCCTAGAGTTATAACACAGATATGGGAACTTCAGGTACAGTCAGAGTTAATGGACCAGATAAGAGCCACACAGTTCGAGGATGAGTCTCTGAGAAGCATCAGAGTGCATGTCCGGATGGGATTGGCAAAGGACTTCAGTATTGTAGATAATGGATCATTGCGGCACGGTACCAGATTTGTGTGTGCCGAGTGGAGCATTGCGCGAGAAGATTCTACATGAGGTGCATCTATCTCAGTACTCTATACATCAAGGTGCCAACAAAATATATAGAGATATGAGAGAGCATGTTTGGTGGTTTGGTATGAAGCAGGAGGTGGCTAGCTTCGTATCCAGATGCTTGGTAGGCCAACTGATAAAGGCAGAGAGACAAGGGCCTGGTGGATTGCTTCAGCCTTTACCCATTCCAGAATAAAAGTGGGAGCATGTGACGATGGACTTTGTATCGGGGCTTCCGTGTTCTCCAGGTGGGAAAGACGCAATTTGGTTCATCGTAGACATGTTGACCAAATCGGCCCACTTTCTTCCATTTAAAGTGGTTACGTCTAAGGAGAAGCTCGCGGAGATGTATGTACATCAGATAGTCAGATTGTATGGAGTTCTTATGAGCATAGTCTCAGATTAGAATAGTCACTTCATGTCCTATTTTTGGAGGAGTTTACAGGCTAGCTTTGGCACTCAACTCAAGTTCAGTACCGCATATCACCCTCAAATAGACGAGCAGTTGGAGAAGACTATCCAGACTCTCGAGGATATGCTACGCACTTGTATTTTGGATTTTGGAGGCTCTTGGGAGGATCACCTTTACCTACTAGAGTTTTCTTACAACAACAGATACCAGGCCAGTATCGATATGTCACCATTTGAGGCGTTGTATGGTCGGAGATACCACACTCTGTTATCATGGGTTGATGTTGGTGAGAGAGCCTTATTAGGACCAGAGATGGTCATTAATGTAGCTGAGAAGGTAAAGCTCAACAAAGATAGACTTTGGGTGGCACAGGACAGACAACGACAGTGGGCTGATAGCCACCGGAGACCATTGGAGTTTGAAGTATAGATTTTATTTGTATTACTTGTGATTGCTTATTTTAGTTAGAGTGCTAAGGCTGTATTTTGTGCTAGGTTGGCGATCTGGTATTCTTTAGGATTTTTTCGATACGGGGCACGATTCGCTTTGGTAGAGGCAGAAATCTTAGTCCACGGTACATCAGACCCTTCGGTGTTCTAGAGAGGGTTGGTGCAGTAGCCTAAAGACTAGACTTGCCGCCTGCATTAGAGGGAGTACACAATGTGTTCCATGTGTCGCAACTGAGACAGTACGTGGCAGATCCTAGCCATATATTAGATCACTCGGAGATCGAGGTTGGTCCGACTCTCAGCTACCCCGAGCAGCCTGTGGAGATTCTGGATCGCAGGGAGAAGGTGCTGCGGAACCAGATGATTCCTTTGGTGCGAGTCACATGAAGGTATCACTCGCTAAGAGAGAGTACCTGGGAGAGAGAGACTGAGATGTGCGAGCGATATCCTTATCTGTTTGAGTCGTGGGATATAATTCTTTCTTGCTTGTATTGATTGCTTTTGGTAGTTAGTTTCGTCCTTAATTTCAAGGACAAAATTTTTCTAAGGTGGGTAGGATTGTTACCCTCACTTTTCCAGCTAGGGGTAGTTTGGTAATTTGGCATGGGTATTTAATTCAAGGAATAAATATTAATACTTGTGTACTATAATATTATTAGGGTGCTTGTATTATTTATTTATTAATAGAGTACTATTTATTTATTTAGTAATTGGTATTAATTTATTTATAGTAAGGGACTAGCCAATAATTAGACTTGACACTTATAGGCCCAACTAGAATTATCATGACAAACATGAGCCTAACATAGACCAAGCCAATAGACCCATTACCCTTAATTAATTAGGTATTTTAGAGCTAATTTAGATTAGTTAGAACCCTTCCTAATATATCCTCCTTAATTAATTTTCATAATGAACCATTAGAGGGCATATTGGACAATTGGCAATGACTTGAAGAATGGGGTAGAGGGGCCGGCCATACAAAGCCTCTCTCTCTCCTCCCTCATTTTTATTCATTACATTTTGCTCCCAAATTCTAGATCCCCATATGGAACTCCACTGATTTCCTTCATAATCCACTTCCATTCCCTCTTTTTTTTTATTTCTTAAGGAGCTTGGAGCTTAGAGAAGCAAGGAGCAGAAGGAGAAGGAGCTTGGGTGGAGAGATCGTGTCTGGAGCGTGTCCAATTTTGTTTTCATTGGAAATCTATCTCCCAATTGGTAATTCCTGAATTTTCTCTTCTTTGTTGCTTCTTAATAATGTATTTGACCCCTAGGAATCACCCATGGCATAGGACTACCTATAGGAGCAAGTTCTAAACTAATTGGTTTTGAATTGTTAATTCTATGTGGTAATTTGTGTGCTTGTTGGGAGAATTATGAGATTGACATATCAATATTGTGTCATAAGACAAATTAGATCTAATTAGACTTAGATCAGGATTATGAAACTATGTAGGTGTCAACAAATGGATACTTGTAGGCCGTATCATGGTATTTTGTGATACAGTACGATACGGGGCCAATTTTGGATGTTTTACACAAATTATCTTTATTATATGTTGTCATAACTTTTAATAGTTGTAATATATATATATATATATATATATATATATATATATATATATATATATGAATTGTGGGAATAATCAATTTTGGAGAATAAGGAATTTGACACCTCAATGGGTTGAGTATCATATATATTCTATTTTGTGCACTATATGTATTTGTTTAAATGTCTAAATATATATATAAAATATATATATAGATATATAATCTGTGTGTGTGTGTCTGTATATAGTATAGTATATATAGTTGTTAGTGAGTGTGAGTTGGTGTCTGTGACTGTGTCACTGATTTGGAGTGAGGTTATGGGACTGTGTATATGTAGTGACTGTGGAGGGTGAAGTATTTCAGGTACTGTGCAATAATGTCGAGGAGTGCATTGGTAGTGTAAATGTAGATGGGGGTGGGCAAGTTTATGATTGTGATATCAGTAGGAATTAGGATGTGTGTACATCCAGTGTAGTTGTGTGGAACCTGAGCAATCTACAACAGGCCGGGTGCACTAGGTAGATGTGCACAACTACACAATAGGCTCGGGTGCACTGCTAGTGCAGTTTATAATCCGGTATAATTTTGGGGAGTATTAAGGACTGAGTGAATCCGGTCCAGTGAAGGGCAGTAGCAGTAGATATTTGGGTTAGGTGTTGTGTACCAGTGAGTGTCTAGTTTAGTGAAGTTATGAGTTAGGTATTGTATGTGTAGGTGTCGAGCAAGTGAAGGAAAAGGGTAAGCTCAGTATCAGATGTGCACACTTGTACATCAGTAGTATTGCAGAGGTGTCGGGTTTTAGCAGCATGAGCATAGCAGTTGCAGCAACAGCATGAGCATAGCAGTTGCAGCAGCAACATGAGCAAGCAGTTGTAGCAGCAGCATGAGCATAGCAGTTGCAACAGCAGCATGAGCAAGTATCAGTAGCAGCAGCATGAGCATAGCAGTTGTAGCAGCAACATGAGCAAGTAGTGCAGCTGAAGTCATCTATATGTGTATGTATGATTATGCTCGAGTTTAAGTGAGTATAGTTAGTTGACTGGTGGAGAAGTTCTTGAGAAGGGTGCAGGCAAGGAGAGTATCAGTTAATAACTTAGTCTTGGATGACCTGGGGAGATGTAGGTTGTGTCTGCTAGGGAGTTAGCTGTGGGTTTAGAATGTCAGATGCTAGTATATTAGGATGTAAGGATTGGTTACCTGGAGACACAGGGATTAGATCTTAAGTGGCAATTAGAAGTAGCTGTCATGTGGTATTAGATCTATTAGAGTTTGATTAGTATGGTAGGATGACAGTTAGTGGTTATAGACGTACAAATTAGTAATTAGTTATTAATTCATGTTAGAGTTAGCTTATATATATATATATATATATATATATATATATATATATATATATATATAATATATTGTAAGCAGTTAGTTACCTATTAGTTTAGTTAGCTTGTATATACATATGATTCATTTCGGTATCCAATTAGTGGTAAATATATATGTTATGTAAGGCTTGGACTCTTAGATAATGCAATCATACACTAAGTAAAACTTGTATAGCTAAAGTATACTAGTTTAGCTAGTCTAGTGACTCTTATGGACTTAATAAGCTAGTATAGCTTAGGTAATGACTAGTAAACCTTAGTGTGAACCTAACTTTGACCTAGAAGCATGCATTGGTGAATTTTCTCCATTCATTTGACAGTTTGACTTAATATTTCCTAATTAGGATTGTGTGACACAAGCTTGGGCATCGAGAGACACCTTTGCTCAGGATCCGATGCGAGTACATTTCTTTATTAGTTTTTATTTTATGATAGTGTATATATCACATATTCTAGAACTGTATACTTGATTCTGACACAGTGGTTTCACGGACTGGTACTATATGGATTCTATCAGTAGATGTTATCCTTACCGTGTTCAGCTGGTACTCCACATACATTTCATCGTGTATATCGGATATTAATTTAGTGTACTTTGTGTTCACACACTAATCGTGTTCAGAGTGCCCATATTCGTGTTCTTAATATATCATGATTGGATCCATTAGTATTGGTTGGGGATGGAGGGTAAGAGTTGGTTATGTGATCAAGCCCAAGTGTATTCATATACATGTCGATTATATATCACACGTGTAATCGAGTTACCATATTTTATTCATGGTCAACCCAAACCGATCACATAATGAACTTGTACTCTATGGCACATTAGTTAGTTTCAGTTATTTACAATGCTTGCAGTTATTCATATTGCCTGTTCTTCATTCTAGTACATTACCTATTTACTCTAGTTCACTCTATTTCTGATGTTTAGTTATCTTGTATTTTTTTTATTATTTGTTATATATGCTCGATTATGTATTTGAAACTGCTTTCAGAGGTATGTACTTCGCAACAATCATGACTGGATATTTTTTTCAGATGATTGGCTTGTAGACCAGTGTCCCACCTACTACGGACCACAGGACTCCGTACCTTTAAAGGATACCCCTTTAGAGTAGGAGGCCCTCGTACCAGAGGCTGAGGAGACTTAGATTATTCATTTAGTCTTGTATTAGTCTCTATTGAGGTTTTGGCATGAAAATATTATTTCGAACTTGTGGATGTATTGTGACTCTTTTCCTTCGTTATTCCACCTCGCTTATCTTTCTTAGTTTTCATTATGATTGAGTATAGTTATCATTATCATATACCATATTGTTCCTCTATTTGGAGTTGAGATGATATTGACAGGTACCTTATACATATTGTATGAGATGTTTAGAAATTATAGTTGACCCAGACAACGTCCTACCGTCGATGCTTCAGCGTAGGCTAGGATTTGCTCACTACTCATGCCCTCATTCTGGGTACGGATCATGACAACAACATGAATACCTTCTAATATCTTCAAGTAGTTTCATTCTAACCACTCTATTTTAGATGTAAATTTATTCAAAACTTTCTGAAAAACCTACTGTTTTAGATATATATGAATTGACAGTTTTCGAAACCCACATACTATTTAGGAAGGCAATTTTCTCCCAATCGACCCAATCAAAATTTGATTTTCTTTTTCTAACACAAAGTTAATATAACCAGGATTGAAATGGCCTATTATTTACATATATTTTGATTATTAGTTCTGTGCAAAAATTTAGATTTAAAATAAAAAACTTATTTCAAAAACATAGAAAACATTCCATACGGAGTGCGTCCCGAAAAACTGGACTACCACATCATGTACCAGTTGTACCAAAAGGTGCGTATAGTATTTCTTGATGTGCGGACTTTTACGGAAGTTGATTTGGACGTGTGTGCACGTCGAAATCAACCTGTATCCGTAAAAAGTTCTCCGTATCGACATTGTGCAAAATTTTGCATTAGTTGGTACATGCTCATCAGAACGCGAAGAAACTTGCGCCATTGGATTCGTGGTATCACGCTGGTCTTGTGACCCATGTTTTACGCGATTCCGAGACAGTTGACCGAGCCACCTATTCGTGGGCCCTACGGTTTGACTTAATGGACGAATTTGTGATTGGCTCACCGGAATCAAAAATTGGACATACCGTTGAGTTTGTATAATCGTTTAGGATTGGTTTGACCTATAATTTGTCTAACTTAGAGACCTTTTCCTCTGGCACGTATTTTGGTGCAAAGCGGCCCCCTAGTGGCCTCTACTTTAGCCCAAAATTATCGTTTTGCTCCTGTATCTAATTTGTGCGAAAGGGTAGAGTTTTTTGACTATCTTGCTGATTCTAGAGACATTGCTGATGTTTATTTTAGCATCCAGAAATGTTCCTTCAGATCCCCTACTTTTCGGTTCCTTGTGCTTGACCTCTAAACGCCTATATTTCACAGCTTGCTTTCCAGGCAAGTATACCTTGCCATAGTACTATTTAGTTACATTCATTTGTCGCATATTTTTTTTTGTTTATTTTAATTTATTTTTTTATATATAATTTTGCGTCCAAGAAAGACTTGGCTGCAACGACGGTTGCATCGTCGTTTATCTCTTATTATTATTATTATTATTATTATTATGCATATTGACCTAGTTTTACGAGACCACCCCATGTTGTTGAGGCATTCTTATGTTTTATTTGCTGTGACATATTTGTTACACGAGTATGAGTCTCATGTAGGACACGAACTTGCATATTAGGCTGGCCGCCTATACGTAAAGGTCATGCGACAGATTAGGAATAACTGCTAATAGAAATATCTTATTTAGCAGACTTAGCAGTTACTAGAGGTGTTGCATGTTATGGATGTAACACGTTTGTATGATTAGGTGGGGAGAACAATGAGTAAGTGTATGGGGATCCTTTAAACTTTTCTTTTGTAACCCATACGCTCCGCCGAGATGCGCAATCATATGACCCTTATATTATATTATTTACAAGCGGCCTCTGACGATCGAAAGACGTTACGCTTTATAGGCTACTGATTCTCCGAGAGAGTCACGCCAATTCTATTTTCAGCCAGATAGCCCATGCGTTGGAAAGGTTTTCTCAAAAGTGTATTTCACATAGACGGTTAGGCGACCCTATGGATGTTTATATTTAGTACTTTATTGGCATGCATTTATGGATTTTGTTACGTCTCTCTGAAGACCTGGTCCCTTTCTAGGTATTGACGAGCAGGATTATCCGTAGGAGTATGAACCCGGACCTGACGCTTCATTCTCTGTTGAGGAGGTCTTACCTTCTGAGTACCAGTGATTACTTCATTGCTGATGGATATCTTACTTGCAGTTTCTTTTAATTGAGATTTATCTTATATTGGAGTTTTGATATTCTCTCTCATTTTATTTTTTGATATAGTTGATGGGTAGTGGATTTGTCTCACCCGACTATTATTCTTTGATACTTCGTACTTGAGACATTTAGCTATCTTTTTTGATATTCCTTTACTTGTACTTGCGGATGAGATATAAATGCCTGTGACTTGTGTTGACAATATATATTCCACTTATGAATTTAATATTCATATTACGGTGTACATATATATTTTTATTTTCTAGCATATTGGAGTTGTCATAAACATACTGCTGGCATGCTACGTATTCCTAGTCCTACGTATTTTCGGACTGGGGCGTGATAGACTCAACATTAGACTAGTCACCTTTAGACCCAACTAGTCTTTCCTTTCATTAATTAGAATCTAGTTAAATCCCTCATTAGAAATGAAACCCCCACTAATAAAATAACTTTTTATGACAAACCATAAGGGGCATTATGGACCTTTTATATTAGCTAGCCCTAGGTTTACATGGCCGACCTTATATAGGAGAGGGGGGAGCCTCCCTCTAGTTCATTAATTGTTCATGAAAACCCAAAGTTGAGTTCTTCCCCAAACCCACCCATTCATCTACCAAATTTTAGCAAATTAATTCCATTCCCTCTTATTTCCATCATCTCAGAGGCTTATAAGCTCAGGTTTCAAGGAGCATTGGAGAATGAGTTTGGCTAGAAAATCTTTGTCTTTGCTTTGGAAATTCATCTCTCAATAGGTAAAATTCTCAAATCTCTCTTTTAAATTCTGTTTTATTTATTTTTGTCTATTAGGAGCCTACCCATGGATTAGGAAGATCCACAAGAGGAGAGAATGAATTTCTATTAGTTTTCATTATGATTCCTACATGGTGTTGTGTTCAAATTTTGGGTTTTGTGTTTATGGGTGTATTTTCCCTTATTTTTTAAGACAACTAATCATATTAAATATATATAGTTATATTTGATATGTATATATATTATTAGTTGCATATTGGGAAATTGGCATGTAAGATTGGTTGTGTATCATGAGAATCATTATTTGTGCACTCAAGGTGCTTGAAGAATTGACAAATATTAGAATGTATCTATTTTAGATGTTATTTTCATATTACATTGTATACATATACATATATAAAGGTATATATATATAGTGTACTTATATTATCTATGGTGTGGAGCTAGATTGTGGGATGCTTGGGTGCAAACAATGATGTGCACAGTCGGGTAGGAAGACTTGTGTGCATAGTAAATATGGGTATATATATATATATATATATATATATATATATATGAACCAATCTATGTATCATGTGATATATTGATAGTGTGGAGAGGCTCGAGTTCAAGGGCTACCTGGGAGTGAAGGGTAACTTGTTGGAATAAGGAAACACTTGGTGCCAGATTTGGCATTCAACAGGAATAGCAGCAGTAAGGAACATTGTTGTACATTGGAGGGGTAAACACTTTGTTCAGTTATTAGAATTGTGGCTTGGGTATAGTGTGGCAGTTGGGTGTACACAAGAGTGGTCGTTCACTGCTTCTTATATAGTGATGTTTAGGTAAGGATCCTAGTGAGGGGTGGCAGTCCTTCACTATATTGAGTTGCCTGCACAGATGCAGTTAAGTATTAGTTTAGGTTGCAGTGTTAGGGGACGCTTGAGTAGCACGTAAGAGTGCGGGACTGAATAAGGTGCAATCCAGATTATTTAGTTTAGGTCTGATGCTTGAATCATTGCAAGGGGACTAGTCGGGTATTGCAGTTGAGGGGAATTGAAGGGTGAGGCAAGCTGGCAGGCAGTGTACTCTTGTACACTGCAAGAGTATCAGGAATATTATGAATTTTGGTATCGTGTTACTGCATTGGGGCTATTTTGAGCTATTAATTATAGCAATGCCTTGAGGTGAGGAGAAGTTTGCACAACTGCTACTTGTTGCAGCAAGGGTGATGGGGTTTGTGCAGTTGGGTTGTGGTGCAACTGTGTGCACTATGGGTGAGCTCGATAGTGAGGGAAGGAAATTTGGTATTATGTGTCTATGGGAGTGTTAAGGTATTAGTGTGAGTGTTTAGTGTAGGTGTATCGGTATAGTGAGTTAAGGAGGGGAGAATGTGGAGGAAATTAGAACTGCAGTAGCAGCACTGCCCTGTAGTGTGGGTATTTTAGTAGATAATAAGGGTTAAGATAAGGTTGTGTTTTAGAGGAGCATCACACAACAACAACAGTTGCCAAGGTAACTTAAGTGGAGACTACACAATGTTGGTGCAATGAACTGATGCAATATTAGCAAGTATTGTAGAGTTGGTATCAGAGGTGGTGGCTGAGCTGTTCAATTGGGCTTGAATTTAGCATTCAATTAGAGCAGCAGCAGCTGCATCAGATACATGGCAATACAGAAGTAGTGACAGACATGTTGGGGAGTGATTGTGTGTTTAAGAGAGAAGAGGATGTAAGTATGTTAGGGGTTTGAGGAAGTCTGCACCAGAGTGCTCTTTCCAATTGTGTTTGAAGTGTACCTATGAGGTAGTAATTGATACAAATTGGTGTCAGGTGTAGGCAAGTTAAGTATTAGCTAAGGTTTGAGCTATAGGCTACGGGTATGGATGTATATAAGAAGTATTAAGTTAGTATATATTAGTTACTAAGGTATTAGCATACCAAGTTATTAGAAGTAAGGTATTGTTAAGGATTAGAGTATAAAGTTAAGGTAATAGACTAGTGTAGGTATGATACTCAAAGTATCAATGCATATATGAGGTGTGTTGTTAGGTATTCCAATGTATTGGTTAAGTTAATAACTTAGGCTAGGTAATGTCAGATAATAATATATATGAGTTTATATTGTATACATATGGTATCTTAGATATCAATATTAACTAGTATAACTTAAAAAATCTAGAGTAGCAAGGTATTTGATCTAATTAGCCTAGTATGGACCTAGAAGTGGCCTGGAAACATCACAATTAGCTAGTTACACATGTATATCACTTTAAATCACTCTTTAACATTAATATTTCATGTTTAGATCTTTGTGATTCTATCTTGGACATTGATCCTCACAGTTGGCTCAGGACCGCAAGCGAGTACATTTTCTGACAGTTTTTTATTATTTTGATCATTACTATAATTCTAGTTGTAGTACATACTTGATCCCGACACAGTAGATACATGGGGTAGTATCATAGATACCTATCCTGAGGAGTCATGATTGGATCCATCGTACTAGCTGGGGATGGGGAAATATTAGCAAGTAATGTGATCATACCCCACCTTGCATGCATCATAGCTCACCCCACATATCACGTAGGGTATAGCCAGACCATATTACATGCCTCATAGCCTGTTATATATGATTATTCTGAATGTTGCTCGTATTATAGCTAACCAGATGGTTAGCCTGACCTCACATGTATCATAGACAATTATAAATAATAAGCCTGATCTAGTCCCAAATTGATCACATAGCAAACTAATATTTTAAGGCACTTAGCCAGGATTTCTATTCCTTTATTCCAGTTCATTCATTGCTAGTATTCATATTTATCTGTTTGAACTGCTAGATATTTATTTATGATGATTACATGTCGCTTTAGTTTTTTTTATATACTAGTATTTCATTCTATCATGTATTTTCTTACACTGCTTATAGTTTTTATTAATATAATTGGAATTGTTGTTCGTGCTTGTACTTCGCTCTAATCCTGACTGGATAATATTTTTCAGAGGATATCAAGAACTTCTGTCCTACTTTCTATAGACCAGGAGTAGATAATGGTATATCTAAGAGCTTTCAGAGGAGCCACTCCCTATAGAGGAGACACCACCCATAGTTTCTTAGTTAGCACTTAGCTTATTTATGTATTGGATTATTCCAAACTTTAAGACTTGAGTTGTATTATATTGAGACTTATATTATGTTGAGATAGCTAGACTCTTAGACTCTGATTTGTTTGAGTTATATATTATTTTGCCTCTCATATTTGTTTATATCTTTATCGTTCCATTTACCTTTATTATAGTTATTATGATTGAGTATATTATGATTTGATGATTATTTATCTATTCATTGTCCCCCGTTTGGAGTTGAGATACATTGACAGGTTATGATATCGTATTTAGTGTGAGTTGTTAGATAGCTATATTAACCTAGATAGCGTTCTACCGTCGATGATGCAACGTAGGGTGGATGTATCCACGACTCTTGCCCAATTTTCGGGTACAGGCTGTGACACATTTTAGTGGTGGCCCACACATGTCATCTTCTAGTAAGGCTAAGTCGTAACTAATGCGATATCGTAGTAGTGCTCAGACTTAGAGTAATATTATGAGCCCGATATCGAGTATAGGATGAGAATGCTCAATCACAACTAGGATAAAATCTTCTATCTATTAATTTTAATATTCTTATCATTCAGAATAATTGCTTCATTTAAATTTTACTGTCCTTCTTAATGATATTGTATCTTCTGCCTAATTTGACTTCTCCTTGTTTTGATCTGTCTTTAGGATACCGCCGAAGACCAAATCGCAGAGATCAGGCCCACAGCTTCAAAGAGGTCTGCCACCTCTCGACCTGCCACCCGGACTGCTGGAGTTGCTCCTCCTACTTTACCTGTTCATGTAGAAGTTTTTACAGCTTTCAGGGGTGCTCCTCACCCACCCATCCAATGGGTTGTCCTGGCTGTTACGGAGGATCTTTTGCCACCGCCACAGATTCTTTTTTCGGAAGGTGTGCCCACTGATAGGGCACATATGTTTGCCTTGATCTAGGGCATGATGGATGCTCAGAAGATATCGACAGAGGCTCAGCGTGTTCAGGCTGAGGTGTAGAGGGTACAGGTAGAGGCACACCAAGCGCAGATAGTGATAATGAGAGAGAGAACAGAAAAATGCTCACCAGGTGGCTCTAAAGGCAGTGAAAAGAGTCACCCAACAGCATCATGGCCAGCCGCAGCAGTAAAGGCTAGGTACTGTCATCCTCACTTTTCTAGCTAGGGGTAGTTTGGTAATTTGGCATGGATATTTTTATTTTTAGAAATATAATATTAAATATTGTGCATGTTGTAAATATTATTTATTTTATTATTTATTTATTGTTAGATGTTAGTATTTGATTTTTTTCTTGTGTTAGTAGACCTAACTAGTTTAGATTAGATCCATGGACTAACATTTAATTCTAGTTAGAATTGAGCTCAATAGTAAGCCCATTCATTAGGAGGATAAATTAATTAGTTAAACCAATTAGACTAGAACCTTTTCTCCTTAATTAATTCCTTCATGACAAGCCCCAAGGGGTATTGTGGATATTTTATAGTAGCTTGGAGGAGGGGTATGGGCCGACCACCTATAGGAGTGGGGAGAGACTCTCTCTCTTTATTTTTTATTCCAAATCTTGATCTAAAAAATTTTCTCTTCTAAATTCCTTCATTCCTATACCAATTTCTACCCAAATTTCTTCCCATTTCTTTCCCAATTCATCATTAGAGGCTATTAGAGTAATGATCTATAAAGAGGAAGCAAGGATCTACCAGGAGGAGCAATGATCTACAAGTTGAAGGCTCTTGACACTCAATTTAGAGATTTTATTAGGAATCCATATACTAATAGGTATAATTCAGTTTTCTCTCTCTAATTAGACTCTAAATCTATAATTTAATCATTAGGAACCCTCCCATGTACTATGGCTACCCATGGAAATTGGAATTAGGTTCATAGGAGTTTTTTGGAGAAAGTTATATGGTGTTTTGTGTCAATTTTTGGAAAATTTTGAGATTGGCACATCTTGTATTTATCAATAGGTCAATTAGACCAAATTGACATGTGTTTGATTCTATGTGACTAGTGTCGTATCCATAATTGGATACGTGTGGGCCGTATCCCGATAATTTGGCGATACGGATTGATTTGAGGGTTTTCTTCCGACACGGGGGTTTGAGCGTGTCATATTTTGACACAGGTATGTAGTTGAGTATGTAGCTCTTCCTGTTACTTCTAATTATAATTTTAGACTTGCTCCTGTCCTTCGGGATATATTTGGTTGTGTGGTAGAGCCGTATCGCAAGTGCATCAAAGATTGAGTGTGATACGGGTGCGGTGCACTCTACGTATTTGTTTTCTTGCATTTTAATTCAATTTGCCTTGGTTATAGCTATTAGAGTATTATAACTATAATTGTTATATGATATATATGTATATGTATAATTATGTGTATGTTCTATATTTTATTTTGAGGTATTGGTGGTTATGAGAGAATAGGAGAGTGCTTGTGCATCACTAGTGTGGATATGTGGTAATATTTATGTATTTATATATATATGTAGTTATGTGAGTAAGTGTATGTGTGCATTAGATGTGTGCATATGAACTAGAAGGAAGAATTATAGGCATATCAGCCAGATAAGCAGGAAGATAAGCTGCAATAAGTAGTAGAAATAAGCAACAGCAGAAAGCAGCAGCAGAAGCAGTAAGCAGAAGCAGCAGCAGAAGCAGTGAGCAGAAGCAAGCAGCAACTGCAGTAAGCTGCAACAACAGTAGCGATAAGCCGCATCGATAAGCAGTAGTAGTAAGTGCTTATATGTAAGTTATAGATAAGTTAAGATAAGATAATAATAAGCTAAGTTAGTTAAATTGATAAGTTAGTAAGTTATATATATATATATATATATATATATATATATATATATATATATATATATATATATATATATATATATATATATATATATATATATATATATATATATATAGATAAGCACTAATTAGCATTGGTTAGTATTATTTCTTGATTACCTTGAGTGACACCAAGGTAATGAGAGTTAAGGTATCTTGGGTACGGGTATTAAATATCAAGGGGTATGTTAGTATGTTAATTTAGTATAGTATAAGTTTAAGTGCATGTTAGTATTTAGTAGGGTATATTGGTTAGTTAGCTAATGTTAGATATTGTATTACCTTGTGATACCAAGGTAATGTCAAGGTATTAGTTTATACTCAAGCTATTGAATTTGTATATCAAGATGGGTGTGTAGGTGGTGTGATACCGCATTTGGTTCAAAGCCAAGGTATCCACTTAGCATTAGTTGGCTAGGAGTACTATATATTTTGTCTTGTATATATATATTATAGTATTTTCATATCTACTAACTTGCGTATCTTATGATACGATATTTTGTTAGTATCCTAGTATAGCTAGTATAGCCTAGTTACATAGTGTATGGACCTAATATCCTAGAGATGGACTCATACAACCTAGAAATAGCTAGTCTGACCAAGTTTGACTAGTTTGACTATTTTGACTTAGAAATGGCTTTATGACCTAGAATTGAACTAGTTTAACTTATTTTTATTCTAAAATCTTGTATTAATACAATATACCATATATAGGTCTGTGTGACACCAGCTTGGGCTTCGAGAGACACACCTTGCTCAGGACCTCAAGCGAGTATATTTCTTTGTTAGTTTTTATTTCATAATAGTATATATATCTCATGTTCTAGAACTGTATACTTGATTCTGATACAGTGGTTTCACGGAATGGTACTACATGGATCCTGTCAGGAGATGTTATCCCTTACCGTGTTCAGCGGGTACTCTTTCATATATATTTTATCGTGTATATCGGGTATTAATTTACTGTACTTCATGTTTACACACTGTTCGTATTCAGTGTGCTTATATTCGTGTACACACACTGCTCGTGTTCAATGTGGCCATTTTTGTGTAAGTAATGTGTCATAATTGGATCCATTGGTATTGGTTGGGGATGGGGGAGTAAGAGTTGATTATGTGATCAAACCCTAGTACATTCATGTACATGTCGATTACATACCACACTTGTAATTGAGTTATCATATGTATTCACGTTCAACCTAAACCGATCACATAATAAACTTATATTCTATGGCACATTAGTTAGATTTCAGTTATTTTTTTGATATTGTAGATATTCTATTGTATGTTCTTCATTCCAGTACATTACCTGTTCACTCTAGTTTATTTTATTCCGTTATTTAGTTATCTTGTATTCTTTTCTATTATCTGTTATATATGCTCGATTGTATATTTGAAACTACTTTCAGAGGTATGTACTTTGCTCCAATCCTGACTGGATATATTTTTCCAGATGATTGGCTCGTAGACCTGTGTCCCATATAATACGAACGACAAAAGGGATACTCCTTTAGAGCCGGAGGACTTAGTACTAGAGCCTTTGGAGGTTTAGATTATTTTGTTGAGACTGTTTTAGACTTTTGTTGAGACTTATGGCATGTATATTTTATTTCAGATCTATGGTTGTATTGAGATTCTTTTCTTCATTATTCCTTTCGTGCTTTATCTTCCCTAGTTTGTATTATGATTGAGTATAGTTTACTTTTATATGATACCATATTGTTCCTCCGTTTGGAGTTGAGATGATTAGAGGATACTCCTTTAGAGCCGGAGGACTTAGTACTAGAGCCTTTGGAGGTTTAGATTATTTTGTTGAGACTGTTTTAGACTTTTGTTAAGACTTATGGCATGTATATTTTATTTCAGATCTATGGTTGTATTGTGATTCTTTTCTTTATTATTCCTTTCGTGCTTTATCTTCCCTAGTTTGTATTATGATTGAGTATAGTTTACTTTTATATGATACCATATTGTTCCTCCGTTTGGAGTTGAGATGATTGACAGGTACCATATATATATTATTTAGATGTTTAGATAGTAAAGTTGACCCAGACATCGTTCTACCGCCGATATTGCGGCGTAGGCTGGACGTACCCACGTACTCGTGCCCGAATATCCGGGTGCGAGTCGTGACAGGTACTATAGTAAATTTTAAGAGGTTGATATCTCAGGAGTTCAAGGGTACCAAGGGGATAGATACTCTACGTCGATGACTGGTTGGAGGAGATAGAGAGGAACCTAGGTTTCGCTCAGATTTTAGAGAGCCTGCAGATGGAGGCTGCCGGCAGCCATTTGTTCGATATTGCACTCATTTGGTATCGCACGGAGCCAGGACTTATCGCTCGAGGACTTACTTGGGATGCTTTCAAGGTGCTTTTCAAGGAAAAGTTCTTTCCCGACGTGGCCCTGGGAGCTCTAAAGAGTTAGTTTCATGACTTGGTCTAAGGGAATATGTCGGTCGACGAGTATGCCGTAGAGTTATGCCGCTTGAGCTATTTTGTACCGTCTATGATTTGGGACTCAAAAGATCAAGCCCGAAAGTATAGGAAGGGGCTGATGAGAGAGATAAAGTCTTATACTTTTGGTCGTTTCACCGCTACCTTCTAGGGATTCTGATGGATGCCCAGATTGCTTAGGATGATCTGGACCTCAGGCCCAAGAGAGGATACAAAGTTTCTAGAGGAGCAAGTGGCAGCGTGGGATCGGCCAAGTGTCCCCACTTTCAGCAACAACAGAGGCCGTATCAGCACCAGGCACCAGCTCGTGCACATATCCAGCACAGTCGAAGAGGCAAACCTATCCTGCTGTCCAGTGTGCGTACTATGGGAAGACAGGACGCACGAGGGACATCTGGAGAAAGAGGTTTGGTACTGTTTGTCTTGTGGATCATCAGGGCACCAGGGACATCTGGAGAAAGAGATTTTTGCCCAGCTGCAGCATTAGCAGAGAGGTACACCCCAGGGGCGAGCATATGCCATGGCGATCGAGGAGGCCGAGATAGTAGAAAATGTGATATCAGGATCAGTTCTTCTCGATTCTATTCCAATATTTCCTTTATTCGATTCTGGTGATTCCCATAGTTTTGTATCTGTATTTTTTGCTCTTAAGCATCAGTTAGAGAATGAAACCTTGACTAGAACTTACAAGACCACGACTGGGGGAGGCATTATCATAGTCACTGATTTTTTGCAAGGATCGAAGAGTTTTATTGGGAGATTGGGAGTTGAGTGCGTGCTTACTCGTAATGCCACTTCTGGGATACAATATTGTACTTGGGATTGATTGGTTGAGTAGGCACCATTCTACTATAGATTTTTGTGGAGGCAGAGTGATATTTCAATTGCCAAGAGAGCCAAAGTTCGAGAATGCCAGAGGAGCAGCGGAGTAGAGTGAGGGCATCATTTGTGGAGCCATATTGGAAGAAAATGAGCTGCAACATCCTTTGATAGCGGAGTTCCTGGATGCCTTTCCAAAGGAGATGCCGGGATTATCGCTAGACCGAGATGTTGAGTTTTTTTATAGACATGGTGTCAGACGTAGAGCCAATATCACAGCACGTTGATAGGGTCAATAACAGTAAACTGGCAGAACTAAAGAAGCAGGTTGATGAGTTACATGATAAGGGCTTTATCAAATCCAGTTCATCACCGTGGGGTGCTTTGTTATTGTTTGTACTGAAGAAGGATGGGTCAGTACGCATGTGTATCGACTACAATGCTCTAAACAATCTCACTATCAAGAACAAATATCTGCTGCCGAGGATAGATGATCTCTTCGATCAGTTGAGCAGAGCAAAGGTATTCTCGAAGATAGACTTGAGGTCAGGCTACCACCAGGTAAAAGTGAAGAAGGAAAATATTCCAAAGATAGCATTTTAGACTCGGTATGGCCAGTTCGAGTTCATGGTGATGCTGTTTGGGTTGACTAATGCTCCGATGGTATTCATGAACCTTATGAACAAGGTATTCCACCAGTACTTGACAAGTTTATGGTGGTGTTCATCGATGGCATTCTTTTGTATTCGAAGACACCGGAGGAGCATGAAGAGCACCTGAGGATGGTTTTAGAGACTCTCAGGAAGAAGGATCTTTACAAAAAGCTTTCGAAGTAAGAGTTATTCCTTGACAAGGTTGAATTCCTTGGGCATGAGGTGACAGGTGACAGGTGAAGGGATCTCAATTAACCCAAAGAAGATCGTGGCAGTAGAGTCATTGAATACTCCCAATTCAGTAGCTGAGATCAAGAGTTTTTTGGGACTAGCAAGTTACTATAGGAGATTTGTACAAGACTTCTTCAGGATTGCAGAGCCGATGACTAGGCTGACCAGAAAAGATGTAGATTTTGTCTGGACAAAGGATTATCAGGCCGTATTTAATGAGATAAAGAAGAGATTGATGACAACTCCCGTATTTAATTTGCCATCGAGAAAGGTGGATTCACTATCTATAGTGATATTTCAGGGAAGGGTTTGGGTTACGTTCTTCAACAGCACGGGAAAGTGGTTGTTTATGCTTCCAGGAAATTATGTCGTATCACGACCCGCACTCAGTGTATGGGTACAAATCGGAAACAACGTCCAGCCTATGCCGCAGAATTGGCGGTAGAACATTGTCTGGGTAATCTATCTAACAATATAATGAACCACCAACAATGATAATATATTCAATCATAGATCTAAGATAGAATGAGCATGAATCAGATAAACAATAAAAAGGTCATAATACAACTCATGAGTCTAAAATAATACATCAATGAGTCTGAAAGAAATAATAAAATAAGCTGGAGACAAATCCAGTACAAAGAATACTAGGAAGCTACTAAACTCGGGTCATCTGTTTCAGTTGGGATAAGTCCCTCCTGAACCAGGGTCTCAGACTCTAGACCCACAACATCCTGATGTCCATAATGTGTAGGGTACCAGTCCTCGGTGTCATTTGAAAAAAATATATCCAGTCAGGAAAGGAGCAGAGTACATCTCTAACAGCAGTTCTAATCAATGATAAAAACTATGTAATAATAAATAGATATGAATATACAAGATGCACAATAGATACGAGAGATATATATATACAATAAGAAAATACTGGAATAAATACAATAATGAGCAATATATCAATGAACAAGAATACTAATGTCTAAGTGTGTGAGTACTAGCTTTAACATGTGATCGGCTTGGAAACTTGATACAAGATATATGGCCTGACTAATCATACGTGCGGTGTATAATTAACACTATTCAATGTAAGACTTGATACAAGGAGGATATAATCACATATCTACACTAAAATACTCTCCACCCTCGACTGGTATAATAAATCCAACCATGGTACGCTATGGCACGAGATTCCCCAAGAAGATAGCTAGTCTTCCCGAGAATCCGTGTCTGTATATGTACAAGATAATCAATGAAATAAGGCTTGCACAAGATACACCATATACCCAGAAATAACATTTCATGACGAGATCCGGATATACTAATCTGTGTAACCATCGTATCAAGAGAACAAGGATATCTACACTAGATACAATGAAAATAGAGGATATCATAAATGAGAAACTATCAGAGAATATACTCGCCTGAAGTCCAATGATTAGTCTCACAGATGTCTGACACGGTGCCTCGAAGACCTAGATATGGAATACAACATAAATATAAGGTTTTGGCAAGAGAATAAGTTAAACTAATCAATTTCTAGGTCAATAAGTCAATTCTAAGTCAAAAGTCAAACTATGGTCAACTATGATCAACTATAGTCAAACTAATGTTAACTATGGTCAACTACCAATTTCTAGGTTGCACAAGCCTAACACAAAAATATTGGATCAAGATACTAAAGTCTAAGCCACAAAACCCATATCTTAATATTAGGATACCGTATCTCCGGATACGTGAATCCAAGGTAAACATCAATAAATATATATATATATATATATATATATATATATATATATATATATATATATATATCAACAATTATTAATAATATAGAATCATAATTACAACAATAAATAGGTACCGTAGTTTCGAACCAACTTGGTATCTCAACAATAATTCACAAACTTGATACCCAAACCCAATATCTTGGGTATTCCCAATTACCTTGGTTCTTACCTTGGTATCACAAGGTAATATCCAATACCATGTTTATGATAACTACCCTTAAATATATATATATATATATATATGTAATACATACACTAAATATTATACATATACTATAATAAAATTACCAATTAAGAATATATTTATATCTATAATAAATAACAATATATATATATATATATATATATACATAAGTATATAAGTATATATATATATAATCTGCCAACTATCACTAAAAACTGTGCTAAAAACCTGATATTCTGGTACGCTGCCCCTTTTGTGACGGTTCTAACCGTTGCTAAATCTGTCGTCGGTGCTGTTGCTGACTGTTCCTACTGCTTCTGCTGCTTTGGTGAAGGTTTGCAGCCGTCACCAATCTACTGTCGCTGCTACTGCTAGTGTTCCCGTCGCTGCTGCTGTTTTGGTGACAGCGGGTGCTGTCCCCAATGCTGCTGCTACTGCAACAGCGGCTGCTGCTGCTGCTTTGGTGATAGCGGCTGTCACCTATAGCTCTTGTCGCCAAAGTATATATATAGACTAATATATATATATATATATATATATATATATATATATATATATATGTAATCCACATAATATATATATATATATATATATATATATATATATAATTACCAATAAAACTATACATACACCCTCCCTATTATTATGTAGATAACTATGATATAGTAACATGCACAACATATATATTAATATATATAGACAACTATACATATATGTATATAATCATTTAACATCCATATATAAATATAAATACCCATTTAAAATATACATATATATATATACATACTACAATATATATATATATATTCTGACATAATATATACATAATTACCATATAGTATCACATAGTTACAACTATATAGAATATATATACTAAATACATATAATAATAACATACATATATGTTGTACAACATATATACATATAGTATATATATAATACATAGATCTAAGACACAAGAGGCATAATTATATATACCATATCTATATATAAATATCTATATGTATGTACAAAAATATTCTTCATGATTTAAGAATACAAGAAATAGATCTACATATAATTGCACAACATATGGAGAGTATCACACCGTATCCTACTAGATCTAGGATACGCATGTGACACGAGTCCACCACACATCCAAACGTACCCCGAAGAACACGAACAAGTCACATATATTATTTATGAACAGTACGAAGTGTCAAATATAGATCTATATGTCCGTGTCAAAATATGACATGTACAAAGTCCCGTGTCGGAGGGAAAACCCCCAAATCAACACGTATCACCAAATTATTGGGATACGACCTACACGTACCCAATTGTGGATACGACACTAGCCCTAAACATAAAAGCACATGCCAAATTGATCTATAGGATCAATTGACACACACATCAATTGTCAATCGCGGAATTCCCCCAAAATTGACACAAAAAGTACCATAACTTTCTCAATAGACCTCCTACGAACACAAAACAAAATCCTATGGGTAGCCTTTGCATATGGGTTGATTTTCCCTGGTTAAATCTCAGATTTAGAACCTAATTTAAGAGGAAAAACTAAATTGTACCTATTGGAAGATGGATTTTTAATGCAACCTCCAAATGAGATAAAATTGGCTCCAACTTGTAGATCCTTGCTCCTCTTTGTAGATCCTTGCTTCCCCCTTCTAGATCCTTGCTTCTAAAGCCTTCAATGGTTATTTGGGAAGGAATTGGAATAAAATTTGGTAGGGAAATAAAGTGGAAATGCCGGAATTTGGTTGAGGAAAATTCTATATCTAGTTTTGAAATAAAAAGAGGAGAGAGAATTTTCCCCCTCTTTTAGTATAGGCCGGCCCCCCTTTCCCCTTCCTCAAGCTATCATATAATGTCCAATATACCACTTGGGGCCTCTCATGAAGAAATAATTAAGGAAGGAAGCTTCTAGTCTAATGGTTTAATTAATTTAATTCATCTCCTTAACAATGGGCCTTCTAAATGGGCTAAGTTCTAACCAATTAATTCATGTTGGTCCATGAGTCTAACTAAACTAGTTAGGTCCACTAACACAAGTCCAAAATAAATAAATAACATCTAACAACAATTAAATAATACAAGAATTAATTATTTATCATGCACAATATTTAATTAAATATAAATTTACTAAAATACCCTTTCCTAGAAAATGTGGTAGTGACAAGTCTACCCTCCTTAAGATTATTTTGTCCTCGAAATTCAAAGATGAAAACTACCCCTAGAAAATCATAAAACAGAACTAAAGAATCAAAACTAACTATGAAAGAACACAACAATGAACAAAACATAACTAGAAAATAATATACCTCAAGGCACAAACAAATATGGATAACGCTCTCGTATTTCATCCTCTCTCTCCCTGGTAGACTCCCCCGGAGAGTGATGCCTCCATGCGACACGCACTAAAAGAATAGTCTGGTTCCTCAGCACCATCTCTCTCCGATCCAGAATCTCAACTGGCTGCTCTGGATAGCTAGGAGTAGGGCCCACCTCTATTTTCGAGTAATCTAACACATAACTAGGATCTGCCACGTACCGTCTCAACTGCGACACGTAAAACACATTGTGCACTCCCTCCAATACAGGTGGCAAGTCTAGTCTATACGCAACTGCACCGACCCTCTCTAGAATAGTGAAAGGTCCGATGAATTGCGGACTAAGATTCCCGCCTCCACCGAAGCGAATCGTGCCTCGTGTCGGAGAAATCCTCAGAAATACCAAACCACCCACCTAGAACAGAATACCTACTTAAGAACTTAATCTATAACAAACAACCAATAACAAGCACAAAACAAAAATCTAAACTATACCTCGAACTCCAAAGGTCTCCGACGGCTATCGGCCTAATACCGCTGTCTGTCCTGCGCCACACGAAATCTGTCTCTGATCAACTGAACCTTCTCTGCTGCATCCACAACCATCTCTGGCCCAAGCAAAACTCTCTCACCAACATCATACCAAGACAAGGGAGTACAACACCTCCGACCGTATAGAGCTTCAAAAGGTGACATCTTTATACTAGCCTGGTAACTGTTGTTGTAAGCAAACTCTACCAAATAGAGATGGTCCTCCCAAGAACCCCCGAAATCTAGTAAACAAGTGCGCAACATATCCTCAAGAGTCTGAATAGTCCTTTCCAATTGTCCATCTGTCTGGGGATGATATGCAGTACTGAACTTGAGCTGAGTGCCCAAACTCTCCTACAAACTCCTCTAGAAATAAAAAGTGAAATGACTATCCCAATTCGAGACTATGCTGAAGGAAACTCCAAGTATCCTAACGATCTGTCTCACATACATCTTTGCCAGCTTCTCCAAAAATAAACCCACTTTAAAAGGCAAAAAGTGGGCCGACTTGGTCAACCTATCAACAATAACCCAAATCGCGTCTTTCCCTCCTGGAGATCGTGGAAGTCTGGACACAAAATCCATAGTAATGTGCTCCCACTTCTACTCTGTAATGGGTAATGGCTGAAGTAAACCTCCTGGCCTCTGCCTCTCAGCTATCACCTACTGGCACACTAAACATCTGGATACAAACTGTGCCACTTCCCTCTTCATACCATACCACCATACACTCTCTCGCATATCCCGATACATCTTGTTGGCACCTGGATGCATGGAATACTGAGAGCGATGTGCTTCTTGTAACACCTTCTCACGCAACTCCCCACTAGGCACACACAATCTAACTCCATGTCTCAAAGATCCATCCTCAGCAATAGTAAAATCATCTTCCAATCCTGCTCTCACTTGAGATCTGATACTCCTCAGAGATACATCCTAATACGGTGCTGCCTTGATCCTGTCCATCAAATCTGAATGTATCTGCAATCTCCATATTTGCATGGCATAACCAGGAACTATTACCTCAATGCCCAATATCTCCAAGTCCTCCAACAAATATCGATCCTGCGTCAAGAACATAGCTACCGGATACCTACTCAAAGCATCGGCAACTATATTAGCTTTCCCAGGATGATACTGCAAAGATATATCAAAATCCTTTATCAGTTCCAACCACCGACACTACCTCATGTTCAACTCCTTCTGCGTGAAAACATACTTCAAGATTTTGTGTTCTGTGAAGATATCCACATGCTCTCCGTACAAATAATGTTTCCACAATTTCAGGGCGAAGATGACTGCTGCCAACTCCAAATTATGGGTAGGATAGTTCTTTTTATGACGACGCAATTACCTGGATGCATAGGCAATCACTTTTCCATTCTGCTGAAGAACATAATCCAAACCTTTTCCCGATGCATCACTATAAATAGTAAAATCTCCAGACCCTGATGGCAATGTCAAAATAGGAGCAAACGTTAACCTCCTCTTCAACTCCTCAAAAGCAACCTGGCAATCCTTCGTCCAACAATTTCCACATCCTTCCTGGTGAGTCTGGTCATCGGCTCGGCAATCCTTGAAAAATCTTGTACAAACTTCCTGTAGTAGCCTGCCAATCCTAAGAAACTCCTGATCTCTGCTACTGAACTCGGGGTCTTCCAAGATTCTACTGCTGCGATCTTTTTCGGATCCACTGAAATACCATCACCAGTCACAACATACCCCAAGAATTCCACCTTATCCAGGAAAAACTCACACTTGGACAACTTCCCATACAGCTTCTCCTTCCTCAGCACATCCAACACAATCCTCAAATGCTCCTCATGCTCCTTCGGTGTCTTCGAGTATATAAGTATGTCGTCGATGAACACCACCACGAACTTGTCAAGGTACTGGTGGAACACTTTGTTCATCAAGTTCATAAATACCGTCGGTGTATTAGTCAAACCCAACGGCATCACCATAAACTCGTACTGACCATACCGAGTTCTAAAAGCAGTCTTCGGTATGTCCTCCGGCTTCACCTTCACCTGATGGTAGCCTGATCTCAAGTCTATCTTAGAAAATACCTTTGCACTACTCAACTGATCAAACAGATCATCAATCCGTGGCAAAGGGTACTTATTCTTGATAGCGAGATTATTCAAAGCCCCGTAATCAATACACATGTGCACCGATCCATCCTTCTTTGGTACAAACAATACCGGGGATCCCCACGGTGAAGAACTCGATATGATAAACCCCTTATCCTGTAATTCGTCTACCTGCTTCTTCAACTCGGCCAGCTCATTGTTGTTTACTCTATAGACATATTATAAAATTAGTTCTGCACCTGGCACCAAGTCTATAGAAAATTTAATATCTCCATCTGGCGGCAATCCTGGCAATTCCTCAGGAAACACATCCAAGAATTCTGCTATCAACGGATGCGGCAACTCTTTGTCTTCCACTATAGCTCCACAAATAATGCCTCCTCCCTGCTCTGCAGCTCCTCTAGCAAACTCAAACTCTGGCTCTCCTGGCGGACCAAACAAAACTCTACCTCCTCTATAATCTATGCTAGCGTGGTATCTACTCAACTAATCCATCCCGAGTACAATATCGTAGCTCGGAAGTGGCATTACAAGTAGACACACACTCAACTCTCGGCCTCCCAGAGTAACTCTCCAATCCTTGCAAATATCATTAACCAGGATAATGCTTCCCTGGTCATGATCTTGCAAGTCCTAAGCAAAGAATCAGCTACCAAACCATGCTTCAGAGCAAAAGAAACAGATACAAAACTATGGGAAGCACAACTACCAAACAAAGCTAAAGCTGGAATGAAATCAAGAAGAATAGAACTTGCGATGACATCTTCGGTGGGTTCATCCTCCTCGACGGCCATAGCAAATGCTCGTCCCTGATGTGCACCTCCCTGTTGCTGATACTGGACATAATGCTGCTGCTGTGTCGGAAGCGGTCCCCTCGGCTGTGCTGCAGGTGGTCTCGTTTGTGCCCTCGGAGCTGAAGCTGCTCCCTGAACTATACGACAAGGATTGAAAGGACACTCCCTCAGCTGATGCCCTTTAGTACCATAAAACAAACAAACTCACATCCTCCTCATGCAAACTTCCCAGATATGGCCGGGCTTCTTACAGTAGTGGCAGGAAGTTTGTTGTAACTGTCTCTGTTGCTGTGGTGCCTAGTGAAAAGATGCCCTAGCAGGAGTCTAGTTCTGCTGTAGTTGCTGGAAAGGTCTGGATTGAAAATGAGGATGTTTTGCAGATAATGCACTGCTATTGGCCCCCAGAAAAGAATTACGGTCTCTCTTGGGCTTCAAACCCAACTCCCGCTCAACCTTGCGTGCCTCCGCAAGTATTTCCGAGTATGTCTCATAAAAAGACGGAATAAGGATCTTTACTTCCCAGTTTAGACCCTCACTGAAACAAATAGCTCGAACCTCCGGCTCCCTCACCAAATATTATGCAAATCGGCTCAACCTGCCGAACTCCGCAGTGTACTCCTCCACATACATGCTTTCCTGAATGAGACTCTTAAACTGGCTCCCCAAGTCTAGCCTGTCTACCCGAGTGAAGAACTTCTTCTTGAAGAGGTCCTTGAATACCTCCCAAGATTTTCCTGCGTCAACCAAAATTGGCTCATTCCTGAACCAAGTACGAGCGACGTCGAATAGTTGAAGTCCTACCGTCTTAACCTTCAGATCCTCAGAAAGACGGGACACCCTCATAAGACGCTCAATTTCCTCGAGCCAATCATCAGCATAGATGATGCCCTCTGCCCCTTTGAAGATCTTAGGCTCAAGCTTCTTGAGGTCCTGAATATTGCCTGGCCGAAGCTGAGCAACCTGAGGAACATCCTGCTGCTTGAAAGGAACTCCTCTCTCGACTACGGCACGAGCAAGCTAATGAGCACTCTCGATGCCCTGCCGTAGAACGTCGGTCTGCCTCTGATGTGCCTCTGACTGAGCCCTCTGTGCCTCGAGCATCTCACAAAATAGTGTAAATATCTATGTCGCCTCTGCTAGCATAGGACGTGGAAGCCCCTCAGATATAGCTGGCACAGTCCTCTGAGTAGGTGATGGACCTCCGAAAGTAGCTGACGCTCCAATCACCGGAGAAGTGACTGGTGTAGGCCCTTGGGATGTCGCAGACCTCTCAGAAGCAGCTCTCCCATACTGCGATCTAGTCTTAGGTGACATCCTGAGACAAAGCGAAAGAAAGATGCAATATAGCACAAGATGTAAGATACTCAAGGAAATGACAGTTTAAGAGATCAAATATCAATATCAAAGGAGAATAGTTGAATCAAAAGAATTTTCCTAGATGTAATTGAGTATCTCAGTCTATATCTTATATCCTATCGCAGGCTCGCAGTAGTATAACTAAATTGTCGCACTACCACGACATCGCATAACTTGCGAAGCTGGACCTGCATGGGCCACCACTAAAAACGTGTCACGACCCGCACCCGATGTATGGGTATAAGTCGAAAACAACACCCAGCCTACGCTGCAGAATCGGCGGTAGAACGCTGTCTGGATAATCTATCAAACAATATAATGAACCACCAACAATGATAATATACTCAATCACAGATCTAAGATAGAATGGACACGAATCAGATAAATAATAGAAAGGTCACAATATAATTCATGAGTCTAAAATAATACATCAATAAGTCTGAAAGAAATAACAAAATAAGTTGGAGACAAATCCAGTACAAAGAATACAAGGAAGCTACTAAACTCGGGTTATCTGTTTTAGTTGGGATAAGTCCCTCCTGAACCAGGGTCTCAGACTCTAGACCCACAACATCCTGAGGTCCATAATGTGTAGGGTACCAGTCCTCAGTGTCATCTGAAAAAAATATATCCAGTCAGGAAAGGAGTAGAGTACATCTCTAACAGCAGTTCTAATCAATGATAAAAACTATGTAACAGTAAATAGATATGAATATACAAGATGCACAATAGATACGAGAGATATATATACAATAAGAAAATACTGGAATAAATACAATAATGAGCAATATGTCAATGAACAAGAATACTAATATCTAAGTGTGTGAGTACTAGCTTTAACATGTGATCGGCTTGGGAACTTGATACAAGATATATGGCCTGGCTAATCATACGTGCGGTGTATGATTAACACTATTCAATACAAGACTTGAGACAAGGAGGATATGATCACATATCTACACTAAAATACTCCCCACCCTCGACTGGCATAATAGATCCAACCATGGTACGCTATGGCACGAGATTCCCTAAGAAGATAGCTAGTCTTTTTCGAGAATCAGTGTATGTACATGTACAAGATAATCAATAAAACAAAGCTTGCACAAGATACACCATATACCAAGGAATAACATCTCATGACGAGATCCGGATATACCAATCCGTGTAACCATCGTGTCAAAAGAACAAGGATATCTACACTAGATACAATGAACATAGAGGATATCATAAATGAGAAACTATTAGAGAATATACTCGTCTGAAGTCCAATGATTAGTCTCAAAGTTGTCTGACATGGTGCCTCGAAGACCTAGATATGGAATACAACCTCAATACATGGTTTTGGCAAGAGAATAAGTTAAACTAATCAATTTTTAGGTCAATAAGTCAATTCTAAGTTAAAAGTCAAACTATGGTCAACTATGGTCAACTATAGTCAAACTATGGTTAACTATGGTCAACTATGGTCAACTACCTATTTCTAGGTTGCACAAACCTAACACAAAATATTCGGTCAAGATACTAAAGTCTAAGCCACAAAACCCATATCTTAATATTAGGATACCGTATCTCCGGATACGTGAATCCAAGGTAAACATCAATAAATATATATATATATATATATATATATATATATATATATATATATATATATATATATATATCAACAATTATTAATAATATAGAATCACAATTACAACATTAAATAGGTACCGTGGTTTCGAACCAACTTGGTATCTCAACAATAATTCACAAACTTGATACCCAAACCCAATATCTTGGGTATTCCCAATTACCTTGGTTCTTACCTTGGTACCACAAGGTAATATCCAATACCTTGTTTATGATAACTAACCATAAATATATATATAATACATATACTAAATATTATACATATACTATAATAAAATTAGTAATTAAGAATACATTTATATCTATAATAAATACTAATATATATATATATATATATATATATATATATATATATAATCTGCCAACTGTCACTAAAAATTGTGCTGAAAACCTGATATTCTGATACACTGCCCCTTTTGTGACGGTTCTGACCGTTGCTAAATCTGCCATCGCTGCTGTTGCTGACTGTTCCCACTGCTGCTGCTGCTGCTTTGGTGACGGTTTGCAGCCGTCACTAATCTACTATCGGCGCTGCTGCTAGTGTTCCCGCCGCTGTTGCTGTTTTGGTGACAGCGGCTGCTGTCACCAATGCGGCTGCTGTCACCAATGCTGCTGCTACTGCTACAGCGGCTGCTGCTGCTGCTTTGGTGATAGGGGCTGTCACCAATAGCTGTTGTCGCCAAAGTATATATATATAAACTAATATATATATATATATATATATATATATATATATATAATTACCAATAAAACTATAAAACTATAAATACACCCTCCCTATTATTGTGTACATAACTATGATATAGTAACATGCACAACATAAATATTAATATATATCGACAACTATACATATATGTATATAATCATATAATATCCATATATGAATATAAATACCCATTTAAAATATACATATATATATACATACTACAATATATATATTCTAACACAATATATACATAATTACCATATAGTATCACATAGTTACAACTATATAAAATATATATACTAAATACATATAATAATAGCATACATATATGTAGTACAACATATATACATATAGTACATACATAATACATAGATCTAAGACACAAGAGGCATAATTATATATACCATATCTATATATAAATATCTATATGTATGTACAAATACATTCTCCATGATTTAAGAATACAAGAAATAGATCTACATATAATTGCACAACATATGGTAAGTATCATACCGTATCCCACTAGATCTAGGATACGCATGTGACACGAGCCACCACACATCCATACGTACCCCGAAGGACACGAACAAGTCACATATATTATTTATGAATAATACGAAGTGTCAAATATAGATCTACGTGTTCGTGTCAAAATATGACATGTACAAAGTCCCGTGTCGGAGGAAAAAACCCCAAATCAACACGTATCACCAAATTGTTGGGATACGACCTACACATACCCAATTGTGGACACGACACTAGCTCCAAACACACAAGCACATGCTAAATTGATCTATAGGATCAATTGACACATACATCAATTGTCAATCTCAAAATTCCACTAAAATTGACACAAAAAGAACCATAACTTTCTCAATAGACCTCCTATGAACACAAAACCAAATCCTATGGGTACCGATGCATATGAGTTAATTTTCCATGGTTAAATCTCAGATTTAGAACCTAATTTAAGGAGAAAAACTGAATTATACCTATTAGGAGATGGATTTCCAATACAACCTCCAAATGAGATAAAATTGGCTCCTACTTGTAGATCCTTGCTCCTCTTTGTAGATCCTTGCTTTCTCCTTCTAGATTCTTGTTTCTCAAACATCCAATGGTGATTTGGGAAGGAATTTGAGTGAAATTTGGTAGGGAAATGAAGTGGTAATGAAGGAATTTGGTTGAGAAAAATTCTAGATCTAGTTTTGAAATAAAAAGAAGAGAGAGAATTTCCTCCGTCTTTTAATATCGGTCGGCCCCCCTTTTCCCTTTCTCAAGCTATCATGTAATGTCCAATATACCCCTTGGGGCCTCTCATGAAGAAATAATTAAGGAAGGAAGCTTCTAGTCTAATGGTTTAATTAATTTAATCCATATCCTTACAATGAGCCTTCTAAATGGGCTAAGTTCTAACCAATTAATTCATGTTGGTCCATGAGTCTAACTAAACTAGTTAGGTCCACTAACATAAGTCCAAAATAAATAACTAACATCTAACAATAATTAAATAATACAACAATTAATTATTTATCATGCACAATATTTAATTAAATATAAATTTACTAAAATACCCTTTCCTAGAAAATATGGTAGTGACAAGTCATCTTGAGAAGAACTACCCTACCAACGATTTAGAGTTGGCAACGGTCATCTTTGATATAAAGATATGGAAACACTATCTGTATGGAGAGCGTGTGGAGATCTTCATATACCACAAGAGCTTGAAGTACGTATTTATGCAGAAAGAGCTTAATATGAGGTAGAGGCGATAGTTGGAGTTGATGAAGAACTTCGATATTTCATTATTGTATCACCCAGGGAAGGCCAATGTAGTCGTCGATGCCTTGAGAAGGTATCCGATGGTAGCAGGTATCCGATGGCTATGTACTTGATAACAAACATGCATTTGTTGGACGATCTTGAGAGCTTGGGAATTGAGGTACTAGATCCTGGTATCGAGATTCAGATATGGGGTTTGCAGATATAGTCTAAACTGACGGATAGAGTCAGAGCTACGCAATATGATGATGAGGCCCTGAGGAGTATCAGGGCACATGTTCGAACATGATCATCAGAGGACTTCACTATTGCTGATGATGGATCGTTGCGGCACGGTATTAGGATATGTGTGCCGAGTGGAGAGTTACGCGAGAAGGTTCTGCAGGAGGCATATCGCTCTAAGTACTCGATGCATCCAGGTGCCAACAAGATGTATCGAGACCTGAGGGAGCACGTATAGTGGTATAGTATGAAACGGGAGGTGGCATGCTTCGTATCAAGGTGTTTAGTGTGCCAGCAGGTAAAGGTGGATAGATAGAGGCTAGGTGAATTTCTTCAGCCTTTATCCATCCCAGAGTGGAAGTAGGAGTATGTGACTATTGATTTTGTTTTGGGACTTCCATGTTCTCCAGGAGGAAAAGACATAATTTGGGTCATCGTCGACAGATTGACCAAATCAGCCCACTTTTTGCCATTTAAAGAGGGTACATCGACGGAGAAGCTAACGGAGATGTGCGTGCGATAGATTATCAGATTACATGGAGTTCCTGTGAGCATCATCTCGGATCGGGATAGTCATTTTACTTTCCACTTTTGGAGGAGTTTGTAGGCTAGCTTGGGCACTCAACACAAGTTCAATATCACATATCACCCCCAGATAGACGAGCAGTCAGATAGGACTAATCAGACTCTCAAGGATATGCTTCATACTTGTGTTCTAGATCTCGGAGGTTCTTCGGAGGATCATCTGCACCTGGTAGAGTTTGCTTACAATAACAATTACCAGACCAACATTAAGATGTCACTATTTTAGGCTTTATATGGACGGAGATATCATACTCCGTTATCTTGGGATGATGTCGGTGAGGAGCCTTGTTGGGACCAAAGATGGTCATTGATGCAGATAAGAAGGTAAATCTCATCAGAGATAGACTTCGAGTAGCACAAAATAGACAACAATATTGGGCCGACAACCACCATAGACCCTTGGAGTTTAAGTATAGGTTTTGTTGTAATTGCTTGCGATTGCTTTATTTTAGATTGCGTATTAAGTATGTGTTTTGTTCTAGGTTGGTGATTTGATGTTCTTACGAATTTCTCCGATATAGGACACGATTATCCTTGGTGGAGGAGGAAAGCTTAGTCCACGGTACATCGGACCTTTTGGTATTCTTGCGAGGGTCCGTACAATGTCCTAAAGATTAGACTTACCGCATGCACTAGAGGGAGTACATAATATTTTCCATGTGTCGCTGTTGAGACGGTACATGGCAGACCCTAGTTGTTACTCCCCGTTCCCGATATACGTATTTGGAATGTATTTTTATTTTAGCATGGTTGCATGGACGTGGAGACTAGATCCATTCTTTGGTTTAACCTGGTTCATGGTTCATTTTGTGGGTTAGTTCAATTCATGATAATACTTTGTTCAACCCTTAACCCTTAACCCTACCATATATTGGCCAACCTCTCTTTCTCTCTCTTCATTACTTTATTTTTTTTCTCTTTCTTGTTTTTTCTCTCCCCTTTCCATATGCAATTCCACCTTGCATGAGAAATGGAGAAACCCAATATATTATTGGTTTATTATGTTTATTATGTGTTTCTAAGCACTTTTAGAACATAGAGTTTTCTGTTTTGATGGATAGTTTTAAGTAGATCTACATTTCTAACATAGGGTTTTATGGGTTTCATGAGTTTTTCTTGGTTTTGATCTACTAAAAATATATTTTTGAAAACCAGTTTTTGCTACATGATAGACCTTTCAATTTCAAGTATTTTGATTTTTGGTTCAATCGATTTGGACTTAAAATAAGAATTTTATGGATATATCAATATTTTAATTTTTGGAGCTTTCGCTATGGCTGAACATGCTATTTGGAGAAGACGAAGTCTTCATGCGGCCAGTGAGTTATGTGGCCGAGAGTGCTATGCATCCTGAGAGGGCTATGCGGCTAGAGCTTTCGTAGCATACTGACCGGCATGAATCCATCTTGTTGGACGTATGACTGCCATCACACAAGTATTCTGGAGCTTATCCTTGAACTCCTTGTGTGTTCACTCGCTGAACGAATGAGAAATTTGCTAAGTCTAAGATAACGCCATGCGACATCGACCTCCATACGGCACTGACCCATATGCGACAAGTAGGCATATCTGACCACCATTTTCTTGGAAGCATGATTCCGTATCGTGGCATATATTTCTATTATTTTTGTATATTCTCTCTGACACACTTTATGGCTTGTCACATCAATCACTTTATGTTACATCACTGACACTTTATTTATTGGCTGTCACTTCAACACTTATTCCAAGGAGTAGACTTTAACCATGAGAATACGGCCTGACTTCTTATGTGGCCAAGTGGTTCATGCGGCCCCAACTTTATATGCGACCAGAACTTTTCATGCGGCCTTGAATTCATATGCGGCCAGGCTTCTCATACGGCCATGACTTCATATGCGGCCCAGAGACATATGCGGCCTGGACTTTCCATGTGGCCTAAAGACCCATACGGCATGATTGTTTTGATTGAATTTCTTTTTTATTCTTTTATAATTATGTTGGGTTAATGCTTGTGTTATGATTCTAATGGAAGAATGGATTTAGTAACCAGACCTCGTGCCAAACATGACCATGAGATAAGATTTGGCTATGAACATGGCATGAGTTGAACTGAGATTTCAGTATAAACTCGACTAAGTGGATAGTGACTAACCGGCTATATACATGACATAAGCCTTCGTGTTATAATATGATCTTGATTCATGTGACCCAATGTATAATTGATAATTGGACTCGAATAATGTATCCATGTTGATACCACTATTGCCTGATATTTGTCCATGATTTAATGTGCGTCGAGGTACGCCATATCGTGTCACTTGTTAAGTGATTATATTTGGGTTGTGCATCGAGAATGCCTCCAAATTTCTAAATGTATGATATTATAAATATATATTATTTTCCCAGCACGGGCATAATAAATGAGTCACTACCAAAGCGTGGCTTGGATAATAATTGACTTAATATTGCATACATGCGGGTGAATCCAGATTTGACTCCTATGGATTCGTATCTAGCAAGCCCATATTTTGTACGACATATTAAGGAAAATTCTCATATGACCACGCCTTGAGATTTTGAACACAACATAGGGCTAATTAGGTAACTAAAAGTGGTAGTAACAATGGAGGGAACGGTATCCCAAGATCATGCCAACGAACCTTCCCACTGAGATTCATTTGAAGTACGCTGTGTGCTGGCCACCACAGATACTGTATATCATCTATCTTAGTGGAGTGCAGTATCTTACCTATTATTATGCCGAGCCACTATTTTACTATATGAACATTGTAACTGCTAATATCAAATTTTTAGCATAGTGGCCCTACGGGTATTCATCTATTGCTTCAGTTAGCTCATCTTCGGCACTAGCGAGATCTACGGATACCTATTATGTATTATTTCTGTGATAACCTCAGACTCCACAAATTTTAAGCCGTATAAGTGATTGGCCGATATAAAGAAAATGGACTTGGTTGTGATTGTTTTATTCGGTTAGTAGCCTAGGAAACATACTGTCATAGTGTGATGGTTTAACCCTTGTTCTTGTTTGGTGTTAGGGTTGGGCTTTGCGGTAGGATATGCCATGGACGTAAGTTACGACACTGAACCTATGTATTATTATGTAATTATTTTTTTTGGGTTTTTGTTTCTCTATTTCGTGCTTCCTTTGTGGTACTTGCTATTAGGGTCTGACCCCACTAGTTTTGCATGGCCAAGTTTCGAGCCAACACCCGAGGATCCAGCTTACTTTTCCCTAACTCATGGCGCGTACCAGTAATATGGTCGCAGGAGATAACAAGTAGATTTTCTTCTTCCCTACTCATCATTGTGCATTTACTTCTTTTGGGGGTAGCCACCAGCACCTGTTAGCCGGCTCATCTGGATATTAGTCTTCTATATGATTGTATTAAATCAGACAGCAGCTGATCGTTATCATATTTTTTGTTACTCTTTCAGCTCCTTACTTTGTACAGCTGGTCTCTAGAATATTTTGAGATGTTTTTTGGATGCCTTATTGCTTTATTATATATGCTCTATGCTTACTGTTTCTTATTTGATTGATTGAGACATAGAAGTTCTTGACCCTAGGAGACTTGATTGTAGCATGCACCCCATAGTCTTATACAGCCGTAATCGTCGTACGACATATAGCACCATGTACGGGGTAGATGGCCATGTCCGTCTTCATATTCCGATATTGGGACGTGACAAGGTTTTATTGGTGGCTCATTCAGGTCTGTTCTTCAAACTTGTGGGGTGTCATGGCTATAAGAGTCTCAATGAAACATGATCCTTCTTGGAATTGTAAATTTGTCCTCTTTGATACTCAACTTGAATTTTCCCAGTTTGGTTGCTTTCTTGTTCATTCTCGCCCTCTAATTGATGTTTCATGTGCTCTTCTTTAGGGCTTCTCCTTCCCTCGATGCTGCAGCGTTAAGAGAGGCAGAGTTTCCAGTGGAACGATATCCTGTAGAACCCTAGCCAAGGACTCGAGTTGAGCCCACGATAAATGGGACAGAGCAGCAGGCTCCAGGTGTTCCCGTACCTCTCGTAGTGCCGGCAATACTGGATACCCCGACCTTGCTAGAGATTATCCGTGGATTGTTGGCTACCCAATGATACCAGATGGTGGTGCAACAATAACTGTAAACTCCCTCACCCAAAAATAAGTATCTTGTGTGTATTTTATATTCCTTGTATTTATTTTAGATTATTTTTAAATCAAATAAAACCCAATAATTTTATTAGGACACTTCACCATAGTTTGAACATTAATAATATAGGATGGCCCCAAAATCTGTATTTTTCTTCATAGGAAGTAGCCTACACAGGAGACACCACCTGTAGGATCTTTTTATGGCACAGAAATACGATCCCTTGGTATTAGTATGACATTTGTGTAATGACCATAGATTAATTGTTAAATATTTAGGTATTATATATATAATTTATTTGTGGTTATTTTCTATTTCCAACTTTTATATAATTAGCATCCCATAATTCTCCATGTCAAATTAGGCAAATTCTCTTTTTGTAAGATTTCATATTATTTACTATTACCTATTTTGTGGATAACCATTTAATTAATTACTTAGTTAATTAGATAATACAATTACTTGATTTATATAACTAAATAAATATCTAATTATTAATTATTAAATATTTTCATAAAATATTTTGTGTGTAGTATTTTTATTAAAACTTTACAAAAGTAAATTTTTTTAGAATTTATTTTGTGTGCAATATTATTTTTGGATTTTTTTTCTCATTTATATATGTGAATATATGTTAATAAATATAACGTTATTAATAATAATAATAATCATAGTAATAATAATAAATGTTGTTAATAAAATAAAGAAAAAGAATTAAAAAGAAAAGAAAAAAGAAAAAAACAAATAAAAGAAAGAGAAAATAAAATAAAATAAAATAACAATACTAATAAAAATACTAATCCTAAACTAAATATAAAAACCTAACAAAACTAATCCTAAAGCAACTAACTACCCTACCCAAAGCAAACCACTCCAGCAGACTTACCCAGACCCGCACGTCTTCCCCCTCTCCCTATCTCTATATATATGTATATACACACATAAACTATTACAACCGAACCCTAATACCCAAACCCTAACTCTAGACCTCGATCCCGGCGACCGACCCCCCAACGTCAGTGCTGCCGCCCCCGCGCCGCCCGCCACCGCCCCAGACGCCTCGTACCGCCGCAGTCGCACCGTCCGCCGTCCGCGTACGCGCGCGCGGGCACAAGATCACCACTCCAACATCCCATCTTCAAGGTACAATATCTTCTTCATCTGTGATTTTTTTTATGAGCGGTTTGTTCGTATACATTCACAACCTAACCCTTTAGGATTTTTATTCAAGCGGGACACGTTTTCGTACCCTTGATTGGTCAAAAATTCGACCAGAAAATGGCCAAAAAACTGACCAAAAATGGTCCAGAATTTTAATCCAAACCCCCATGTTCACACCCAATTTGCCACAAATCCGCTTAATATCTCAATATAAACGAGAATTTTTCTGTTCTTTTAGTTTTTATTAATCCATTCTATGTGTTAAATTATTCGCCCTCCAAAACGACCAAAAACTTAATATATTAAAACTGAAATTTTGTGATACGGAGTGCACCCCGCTAAATGGGACCACCTCCTTGTGTACTAATTGCACCAAAAGGTGTGTATGGTATATCCTGATGTGTAGGCTTTTGCGGAAGTTGATTCGGACGTGTGTACGCGCCGAAATCAACCCGTATCCGTAAAAAGTCCCCGTATCGCGACTTTTGCAAACCACCACCCCATTTTGTTTACGCTAGTCGGAATGCGACGAAACTGTGCCATTGGATTCCTGGTATCACGCTGGTCTTGTGACCCAAGTTTCACACGATTCTGAGACAGTTGACCAAGCCGCCTATTCGTGGGCCCAATAGTTTAACTTTAAGGACAAATTTGTGATCGACTCACCGGAATCCAAAATTGGATATACCGTTGAGTTCGTATCAATATTTAGAATTTGTTTGACCTATAATTTATCCCATTTAGAGACCTTTACCTCTGGCACGCTTTTCGGTGCAAAGTGGCTTACATGTGGACCTACTTTAACCCGAAATTATTGTTTTGCCCCTGTGTCCAAATTAGACGAAAGGGTAGTATTTTTTAGCTATCTCGCTTATTCCGGGAATGTTGGTGATGTTTATTTCAGCATCCGGAGATGTTCATTCGGAGGTCATAGTTTCTGATCCCTTGTGCTTGACGTCTGGATGCTTACACTACGCAGCTTTTTTGCAGGCAAGTATACCTTGCCTTGTTGTACTGTTTAAATTCAGATATTATTTAGTTGCATGTTTTATTGTTTTAATATTATACAACTATGCGTCCAAGAATAACTTGGGTGCAACGACGGTGGCGTCGTATTTTATCTTTATTATATATTATGCATATTGACCTAGTTTTATGAGACCACCAAATTATCATGAGGCATTCTTATATTTCATTGACCATGACATATTTCTTACACGGGTTGTGAGTCTCATGTAGGACACGGACTTGCGTATTCGGTTGGCCACCTGTACGTGTAGGTCGTGCGACGGATAGAGTATAACTACTAATAGTGATGCATGTTAGAAGACTTAGCAGTTATTAGTAGTCCAAGAATATAGACTATTATAGTATGGTGGTCCAATCCTTGTCCTTGTTTGGTTGTGGAGTTGGGCTATTGTTCTAACGATAGGATATGAACCAAAGTTACGACTCTGATACCTGCACTCTGTCTCGACATAGTAGCTAAAATGTGTTGTGGATACAACATTCAAAGAGCATAGGGAGGAAAGGACGAATAGTAGGCGTATGGGACACCCACCTCCTTTATACAAATACCGCATTCTTCGGAGCGATACGAACGTATATATATATTGCAGATACCTCGTTCTTCGGAATGATGGATGTTACATGTACAAATACCACGCTACTCAGAGCTTGACGTTATTATATTGCTGAGTGCCCTTGTTATGGGGGTATATGTGGCATATACTAGCTAGTCACGACGATTGGTGAATTACGTCAACATATGTCTAGCCTACACTTCCCATACACACCAAGTTGTCCTAAAATTGCATTTCACTTAGCTGGTTAGTTCACCCTCGAGTTTTTACAGTATTTACTTTATGGCATATATTTTTGTATCTTGTTACGTCTCTCTGAGGACCTGGTTCCCTACCAGGTTATCTGTGCAGTTTACAGGATGCTTGATCTAGTGGAGTATGGACATCGTTGCAGGTATCTTTATATTTTCAGCTATTATAGTCATGTACTACTTTCCATTTTTGATCCTGCTTTTATAGCCTAGTGTTTATAGGCCTATGTTGTTCTTTTCGCTTATTCGAATGGATGTATTATTGGGCTGCAGACTGATGATGCGTATCGTTCTTTCTTGAGATTTTATTTACCACGGATTGAGATTTAGTTTACTTATTGCATGTTAGAATTAGATTATTAAATTGGATCACTTGACCGTGGACAGCGTAAGTATGCTTCGTCGGGTCCATTAAATTGGAAAGCCATACGGAGTCATACCAGCTGGCCATTGCCACATGTTTGATCCCATACGTTTTGGGACTGGGGCGTGACAACAACAACAACATCAGGAATAATAGTTTCAACAGCAAGAACATAATGTCCTGTTGAACCAAGGGTTACAGACGGCCCTAGAACGGCACGGGAGAATAGATTCTGGGGTATCTGTTAGATTTTGCAGACTAAATCCCAGATATTTTGATGGCACAGAGGACGCAATCATGGTAGATGATTGGCTCCAGGATATTGAGACCATTCTGGTAGCAGCTAAAGTTTCGGCCGAGGAACAGGTTGACCTGGTTCACCTACAACTCCAAGAACTGGCAAGGGATTGGTGGGCCACGATGGCGGTAGGATTGAGGCATTATATTTCGTAGAATAATTTTAGAACCCGGTTCAGGGCAAAGTACTTTAGGAATATGGATCAGTATAAGTTGCAGCAAAGGTTCATTAACCTCAAGCAAGCTGGAAGGAAAGTAGACGGCTATGCGACGGAGTTTTGCCGACTAAGTAGGTTTGCTCCAACCATGGTGGCAACAAAGTTGGAGCGAGAAATGAGGTTCCAGTAGGGACTTCACTTAGAAATCTTACACATGGTAGAGGTGCATGACTACCAGACTTTTGAGGCAGTATTGATAGCGGCCAAGAGGGTTGAGATTACTTCTCAAATGATGGCATCAAGAAGAGTAGATCAGAAGAGGCCTCATGGACAGAGCAATGAGGAAGGACCAATATCACGAATGTCAGTATGATCTCCTGGAATTCGCATTCATGACGTAACACAAAGGAGGCCAGTGACCTCGATAGTGATGGCACCAACTCAGAAATAGCAGCCGAGGCAGCAGCAGCAACAACAACGACGGGTAGCGCCGACAGGTTGTAACTACTATTGCAAAGGAGGTAATATCCAGAATATTTGTCGGGCAGCTAACAGATTATGCTTGAGATATGGGTGCCCTGATCACAAGGTTGCCACATGCCTATTGATACATAGGCCAGGAGGGCCAGTATAATAGTTTCTTGCATTGCCAGTTCCAAGGGCATTGTAGCAAGGAGGACCACCAGCAGCAGCAGCAGCAGCAGCAGTAGTACGAACTTTAGCTCAGCGTCCGTTGTCACGCCCCAGTCCCAAATTGTTGAGGGACTTAGCACGTGAGCAATGGCCAGCAGCACGCACCGATGGACAACCCAATGTAATAGATCCATCAGGGCATGCTTAAGCTGTAGTCTAGCAGTAAAATATTACAAGTCTCAGGTATTTCTAATCTCATCCACAGAATGACGCAGAGTAATGCCAGAAATAATACAATGGAAATAAATGAGCAATGTCAAATAAGCTTATCTCGGAAAATAATCCGAGAATTAGTCTGTTACATTTAATGAGAATAGACATAAAATACAATACTGTAAATGGAAATACTGTGTAGATGAAGCCGGTGCTCAGGAGAAATCTTCTGCCACTATCTCGTCCTTTGTTCCTGGTTCTGCTCTAAGGAGTGCTCCTGTACCGTACACCTCGGGGTAGTTCTCTTCAGCTATACCTGGAGACATAGTCCATTCCAGGTCCTCAGGGGACATAACAAGGTACAGAAAATACAAGCCAAAATAAATAAGCAGTGCAGCAATAAATGAACAGCAGGGTAAACTATGTAACCAGCTAAGTGATATGCAATATGAGAGCAGCACTAGAACTCAGGCTGAAGCCACTACAAGCTCTGTGTCGGGGAGCCGGTAGCGGCAATAACTATGAACTATATTATGATATATACTATGTTTTATATATAATATCAGCCTGTAGTCTGTGTGTCTCTCCCCACCCAATGTAATCCCACGTCTCATGTCCACAATGCCTCATGTCCATGTCACGCACGATTATAACTAATGCAGCAAGTCTGATAGCTATGAATCAAATGTCTAAGAATGTAAAGTCTATGTCATAAAATATGTATCCTATATAGAATCACCTTGAATGTCTCAGGAAGACACTGTCTCATGAAATAGTGTCAAGTGTCCTGGGTTCTGGTGTACTTGATAGGACAAGTACAAGAATTATCGGGTCTTGATATCCATGTTTATGCGACGTTACACAACCCCGCGTACGGAGTTGGCACCCGACTATGATCGGATACTAAGCACGTCACCCGCTTCCTAGGTTAAGCAGTTAAAACAAGTTTACATTTAATTCCACAAGAAATCAAGTAAATTACTATGTTAAGAATTACAGAGACTTGGCAAGCTTTACTTGCCCACTAATGCATAATTAAGTCCAGAAAATAATTAGCAAGCTGCAGGGTTTGCCAAGGTACACTTGCCTGTGGTTCCGGCTCTGATTTCGGCTCTGACTTCAGTTGGATTTGCAGGCGGTACTCCGGTTGCTGAAACAAACATCACCATCAGATCCAAAAGATATCAATCATCTAGAAACGCCTGTCCTTGAGTCCAATTTGGAGGCAAGGGCAAAAACGACAATTTTGGGTCAGAACGGGGTCCGCATGTGGGCCCGCTTTGCACCGAAAAATGTATCCGTGTCAAAGGTCTCCAAATTCACCAAACTTAGTGTCAACAGGTCAGGAACGATGATACAAACCCAACGGAACTTCCAGAATTGGATTCCGATGAGCCGATCACAAAATCGCCCGTCGAGCGGGGCCTGTGGGGCCCACGACACGCGATTTTGTCAACGTTCTCTGAATCGAACCAAACTTGACCCACAGGACCAGCATATTGCTACGAGTCTGATGGTGCAAGTTTCGCCTCAATCCGACGTGTGTACACAAAGTTAGGGCACATTCCAGAAAGTACGGATACGGGGCGATGTCCGCGGATACGCGTTGATTTCGGTGTGCACGCACACCCGAATCGACTTCTGTGAAATCCCACACGTCCGTATCGACGACGCGCACGTATCTATGAAGACCGCGCGCGACCAAGTCGTCCCGTTTTGCGGGGCGTACTCGGTTCCGGGGTAAAACAGGGTCTGGTTTTTCCTGTTTTTGGATCGCGGTGTGCGATCACCACAGGACGCGATGCCCCGAACAGTTTATCCGGGCACCAAGAGGGTCATACAGGCTTCACAACGCAATTTGCGAAATCGAAATCCTAGCTACGAACAGAAAGTTACAAGTACCTGAAGGGGACCTAAAAACCGGGGTCGAATCATGTCCGACACGTGTCTGACACGTGTCGGATACAGGAATCGAATCTAGGGTTAGGGTTTGGGGATTTCCGGCGAGGGGCGGCGCTGGGCGGCCGGGCTGAGGCGGAGGGGGCCGGGGGTGCCGTGGCGGAGGGCGGCGCGGCGCTCGGGCGGAGGCGATGGTGGCGACGGAGGGCTGGGCTGGCGGCGGTGGCAGCCGCGCTGGGCAGCGGTGGCGGTGGATGGGGTGATGTCGACGGGGAGGGGGATCGGAGGAGATAGGGTTATTTATAGGGCTGGGCACCGGGGGGGTGGCCGGGTCTGGCGGAGGGGCGTGAAGGACGTGGCAGCGCGAGGCGGCCGGAGCGCCGGGCGGAGCGGGCGGCGCAAGACGCGGGGAGAGGGGGAGCTGAGTCGTGGGGGAGAGAGAGAGAGGCCGGGTCGGGTCGGGTTCGGGCGGGCGGATCCGACCCGACCCGCTAGGCAGGGGGGCTGGGCCGGGTTGGGCTGGGCCCGGTTTGGGCCCAATGGGCCGAAAATAAAAATAAATATAATCCATAAATATTTAAACAATTAAAATAAATAAATAAATAAATAAATAAATAGTTTTTAGGTGAATAAAAATAGGTCCGGGGCCCGATAAATTCCAGAAAAATTACCCTAAGTCCAGTTTTTCATTTTACACCCAAAAATATTATTTTTATAATATTTTAACATATTTTATTATAAATAAAAAATCATTTAATAATTAAAACCCTATTTTTAAATTACAAAAAAATCCCAAAAAATCCCAGAAAATTGTGAAAAGTCCAGTTTTGAAAATTTTGAAAAAAATCAGGGGGTTTACAATCTACCCCTTAAGAGGATTGCGTCCTCGCAATCAAAGAGTAACCGGTCAACAGAGATGACGCGGTCGCCAGCATCGTTTAAAAACCATCACAAGATACTTAGGGAAGTACCGTTTCCCTAAAAATTGAAAGTTATACACTTTCCAGGAAGTCTAGTTAAAGCAAGAAAACTACAACTTTTTAGAAAAACCAGGTTATTATTAACAATTTACTAGGTTGGGGCTGAGGTCACGAACCAACGGGCACGAGCTAAACAAGGCTAAAAACGGATAACTACGAATCACTTACTCGCATCAGCATCCTGCACAGTCATCGCGTAGGCTTGTCCTCGTCCTTGAGGTAGATTCCTCTGCTGCTGCTGAGCTTGCTGAAAAAGTGCTGCTTGAGGTGCCAGAGGTGGCCACGGTGCTGGTAAAGCTGGTTGGTTTGCCCTTGGTGCTCCATCTCGATGCTGGGGATAGTCCTTGGCTATGTGTTGATTGGTGCCGCAAATCAGGCACAATCCCAACTTGCGTCTGCAGTCCCTCTCGACATGGCCTATCTTGCCGCAGTAGTGACAGGTAGGAAGGGTCTACGAAGCTGTCCTGGGTGGCTGGTGCATGTGAGATCTCTTTGCAGATTCTCCCGGTGATGTTCTGTCTGGTGCTGAGGTGATTGGCCGCTTGTGGCGAGACTTCCTCCTGGTGATGCATTCCATGCGTCCGGCTGCAGCGAGAACGTCTGAGTAGGAGGTAGGTGCGACGGATCCGATGAGTCTCTGTAGCTCGAAGTTCAGTCCGTCGAAGAACTTCTCGGCCTTCTCTTCCTCTGTCGGGATCAGGGTTGGGGCGAAGCGGCTCAGATGAATGAATTCTGCGTTGTACTCTTCCACCGTCATAGAGTCCTGAGTGAGGCGATTGAATTTGTCCCGCAGTTCGGATCGTGCAATAGCCGGAATGTACATCTCCTGGAAGAGCCTGGAAAACTCTTCCCAAGTGACTCGGTCTGGTCTGAGTCGTGCCTCCTCAGACAACCACCAGTGGTGCGTGTTGCCTGTCAACTACATTCGGACGGCAGTCATCCAGCGTTCCGGTGGAAGCTCAGCTGCTTCAAGTTGATGCCGTATGTTGGTGAGCCACTCATGAACTTCTGCGGGCTCCTCTTTTCTAAAAAAAGTGCGGGGCTTCAGTTGGCGGAAGTCAGTGATAGAGCCTGTAGATAGCCATCGAGCTGGTAGGTTGGCCTGCTCCAGTACAGTTACGATGATGTCCCTTCAGAAGTTAGCTTCGTGACGCTGAGCCTCGTATTGGACTTGTTGCTGAGCTTGCATCATCGCATAGATCATTTAGAATATCTGCTGCCCGTCAATTGGCTGTCCTTGTGGGAGTACGGGCGTTGGTGGAACGAACTGCGGCGGAGGTGGAATGTCATCGCGTCGGAATCGGAAGGTAGGTTGACCTGCCTGCTGGCTTTGTTGAGTTGAGGGAACTCCTCCGACTGGTGTCACTTCGTCGTCATAGGTGACACCTGTAGCTTGTGGTGTTCCGGCGGGAGTCTCGGTGCATTCTTGTGGGTCCATTTCCCTGTATCCAAAATAACCAATAAGAGGCGCACAGGAATCAAGGCAAGATGCAAGTCAAAATTAGTTCGAATACGATACAGATATCAAAAATGATTCAAGCAAGTGGATGAGATCCTAAAAACCTATCCTATTCTTTATTGCAGGCCTGTTCGGTCCCTAAGTTGAAACCGAACAATTTAGTCGTAGACCTGCATGGGCCACCACAAAAACCATGTCACGCCCCAGTCCCAAATTGTCGAGGGACTTAGCACGTGAGCAATGGCCAGCAGCACGCACCGATGGACAACCCAATTTAATGGATCCATCAGGGCATGCTTAAGCTGTAGTCTAGCAGTAAAATATTACAAGTCTCAGGTATTTCTAATCTCATCCACAGAATGACGCAGAGTAATGCCAGAAATAATGCAATGGAAATAAATGAACAATGTCAAATAAGATTATCTCGAGAAATAATCCGAGAATTAGTCGGTTACATTTAATGAGAATAGACATAAAATAAAATACTGAAAATGGAAATACTGTGTAGATGAAGCCGGTGCTCAGAAGAAATCTTCTGCCACTATCTTGTCCTCTGTTCCTGGTTCTGCTCCAAGGAGTGCTCCTGTACCGTACACCTCGGGGTAGTTCTCTTCAACTATACCTGGGGACATAGTCCATTCCAGGTCCTCAGGGGACATAACAAGGTACAGAAAATATAAGCCAAAATAAATAAGCAGTGCAGCAATAAATAAACAGCAGGGTAAACTATGTAACCAGCTAAGTGATATGCAATATGAGAGCAGCACTAGAACTCAGGCTAAAGCCACTACAAGCTCTGTGTCGGGGAGCCGGTAGCGGCAATAACTATGAACTACACTATGATATATACTATGTTTTATATATAATATTAGCCTGTAGTCTGTGTGTCTCTCCCCACCCAATATAATCCCACGTCTCATGTCCATGATGCCTCATGTCCATGTCATGCACGATTATAACTAATGCAGCAAGTCTGATAGCTATGAATCAAATATCTAAGAATGTAAAGTCTATGTCATAAAACATGCATCCTATATAGAATCACCTTGAATGTCTCAGGAAGACTCTGTCTCGTAAAATAGTGTCAAGTGTCCTGGGTTCTGGTATACTTGATAGGACAAGTACAAGAATTATTGGGTCTTGATATCCATGTTTATGCGACGTTACACAACCCCGCGTACGGAGTTGGCACCCGACTATGATCGGATACTAAGCACGTCACCCGCTTCCTAGGTTAAGCAGTTAAAACAAGTTTACATTTAATTCCACAAGAAATCAAGCAAATTACTATGTTAAGAATTACTGAGACTTGGCAAGCTTTACTTGCCCACTAATGCATAATTAAGTCCAAAAAATAATTAGCAAGCTGCAGGGTTTGGCAAGGTACACTTGCCTGTGGTTCCGGCTCTGATTTAAGCTCTGACTTCAGTTGGATTTGCAGGCGGTACTCCGGTTGCTGAAACAAACATCACCATCAGATCCAGAAAATATCAATCAGCTAGAAATGCCTGTCCTTGAGTCCAATTTGGAGACAAGGGCAAAAACGATAATTTCGGGTCAGAACGGGGTCCGCATGTGGGCCCGCTTTGCACCGAAAAACGTATCCGGGTCAAAGGTCTCCAAATTCACCAAACTTAGTGTCAACAGGTCAGGAACGATGATACGAACCCAACGAAACTTCCAGAATTGGATTCCGATGAGCCGATCACAAAATCGCCCGTCGAGCGGGGCCTGTGGGGCCCACGACACGCGATTTCGTCAACGTTCTCAGAATCGAACCAAACTTGACCCACAGGACCAGCGTATTGCTACGAGTCCGATGGCGTAAGTTTCGTCTCGATCCGACGTGTGTACACAAAGTAAGGACACATTCCAGAAAGTACGGATACGGGGCGATGTCCGCGGATACGCGTTGATTTCGGTGTGCACGCACATCCGAATCGACTTCTGTGAAATCCTACACGTCCGTATCGATGACGCGCACGTATCTGTGAAGACCGCGCGCGACCAAGTCATCCCGTTTGGCGGGGCGTACTCGGTTCCGGGGTGAAACAGGGTCTGGTTTTTCCTATTTTTGGATCGCGGTGTGCGATCACCACAGGACGCGATGCCCCGAACAGTTTGTCCGGGCACCGAGAGGGTCATACAGGCTTCACAATGCAATTTGCGGAATCGAAATCCTAGCTACGAACAAAAAGTTACAAGTACCTGAAGGGGACCCAAAAATCGGGGTCGAATCGTGTCCGACAAGTGTCTGACACGTGTCGGATACAGGAATCGAATCTAGGGTTAGGGTTTGGGGATTTCCGGCGAGGGGCGGCGCTGGGCGGCCGGGCTGAGGCGGAGGGGGCCGGGGGTGCCGTGGCGGAGGGCGGCACGGCGCTCGGGCGGAGGCGATGGTGGCGACGGCGGGCTGGGCTGGCGGCGGTGGCAGCGGCGCTGGGCAGCGGTGGCGGTGGATGGGGTGGTGTCGACGGGGAGGGGGATCGGAGGAGATAGGGTTATTTATAGGGCTGGGGCACCGGGGGGGTGGCCGGGTCTGGCGGAGGGGCGTGGAGGACGTGGCGGCGCGAGGCGGCCGGAGCGCCGGGCGGAGCGGGCGGCGCAAGACGCGGGGAGAGGGGGAGCTGAGTCGTGGGGGAGAGAGAGAGGGGCCGGGTCAGGTCGGGTTCGGGCGGGCGGATCCGACCCGACCCGCTAGGCAGGGGGGCTGGGCCGGGTTGGGCTGGGCCCGGTTTGGGCCCAATGGGCCGAAAATAAAAATAAATATAATCCATAAATATTTAAACAATTAAAATAAATAAATAAATAAATAAATAAATAGTTTTTAGGTGAATAAAAATAGGCCCGGGGCCCGATAAATTCTAGAAAAATTACCCTAAGTCCAGTTTTTCATTTTACACCCAAAAATATTATTTTCATAATATTTTAACATAGTTTATTATAAATAAAAAATTATTTAATAATTAAAACCCTCTTTTTAAATTACAAAAAAATCCCAAAAAATTCCAGAAAATTGTGAAAAGTCCAGTTTTGAAAATTTTGAAAAAAATTAGGGGGTTTACAATCTACCCCTTAAGAGGATTGCGTCCTCGCAATCAAAGAGTAACCGGTCAACAGAGATGACGCGGTCGCCAGCATTGTTTAAAAACTATCACAAGATACTTAGGGAAGTACCGTTTCCCTAAAAATTGAAAGTTATACACTTTCCAGGAAAGTCTAGTTAAAGCAAAAAAACTACAACTTTTTAGAAAAACCAGGTTATTATTAACAATTTACTAGGTTGGGGCTGAGGTCACGAACCAACGGGCATGAGCTAAACAAGACTAGAAACGGATAACTACGAATCACTTACTCGCATCAGCATCCTGCACAGTCATCGCATAGGCTTGTCCTCGTCCTTGAGGTAGATTCCTCTGCTGCTGCTGAGCTTGCTGAAAAAGTGCTGCTTGAGGTACCAGAGGTGGCTACGGTGCTGGTAAAGCTGGTTGGTTTGCCCTTGGTGCTCCATCTCGATGCTGGGGACAGTCCTTGGCTATGTGTTGATTGGTGCCACAAATCAGGCACAATCCCAACTTGCGTCTGCAGTCCCTCTCGACATGGCCTATCTTGCCGCAGTAGTGACAGGTAGGAAGGGTCTACGAAGCTGTCCTGGGTGGCTGGTGCGTGTGAGATCTCTTTGCAGATTCTTCCGGTGATGTTCTGTCTGGTGCTGAGGTGATTGGCCGCTTGTGGCGAGACTCCCTCCTGGTGACGCGTTCCATGCGTCGGGCTGCAGCGAGAACGTCTGAGTAGGAGGTAGGTGCGACGGATCCGATGAGTCTCTGTAGCTCGAAGTTCAGTCTGTCAAAGAACTTCTCGGCCTTCTCTTCCTCTCTCGGGATCAGGGTTGGGGCGAAGCGGCTCAGATGAATGAATTCTGCGTTGTACTCTTCCACCGTCATAGAGTCCTGAGTGAGGCGATTGAATTTGTCCCGCAGTTCGGATCGTGTAATAGCCGGAATGTACATCTCCTGGAAGAGCCTGGAAAACTCTTCCCAAGTGACTCGGTCTGGTCCGAGTCGTGCCTCCTCAGACAACCACCAGTGGTGCGCGTTGCCTATCAACTACATTCGGACGGCAGTCATCCAGCGTTCCCGTGGAAGCTCAGCTGCTTCAAGTTGATGCCGTATGTTGGTGAGCCACTCATGAACTTCTGTGGGCTCCTCTTTTCCAAAAAAAGTGCGGGACTTCAGTTGGCAGAAGTCAGTGATAGAGCCTGTAGATAGCCGTCGAGCTGGTAGGTTGGCCTGCTCCAGTACAGTTAAGATGATGTCCCTCCAGAAGTTAGCTTCATGACGCTGAGCCTCGTGTTGGACTTGTTGCTGAGCTTGCATCATCGCGTAGATCATTTGGAATATCTGCTGCCCGTCAATTGGCTGTCCTTGTGGAAGTACGGGCGTTGGTGGAATGTCATCGCGTCGGAATCGGGAGGTAGGTTGACCTGCCTGCTGGCTTTGTTGAGTTGAGACTCCGACTGGTGTCACTTCGTCGTCATAGGTGACACCTGTAGCTTGTGGTATTCCGGCGGGAGTCTCGGTGCATTCTTGTGGGTCTATTTCCCTGTATCCAAAATAACCAATAAGAGGTGCACAGGAATCAAGGCAAGATGCAAGTCAAAATTAGTTTGAATACGATACAGATATCAAAAACGATTCAAGCAAGTGGATAAGATCCTAAAAACCTATCCTATTCTTTATTGCAGGCCTGTTCGGTCCCTAAGTTGAAACCGAACAATTTAGTCGTAGACCTGCATGGGCCACCACAAAAACCATGTCACGTCCCAGTCCCAAATTGTCAAGGGACTTAGCACATGAGCAATGGCCAACAGCACGCACCGATGGACAACCCAATTTAATGGATCCATCAGGGCATGCTTAAGCTGTAGTCTAGCAGTAAAATGTTACAAGTCTCAGGTATTTCTAATCTCATCCACAGAATGACGCAGAGTAATGCCAGAAATAATATAATGGAAATAAATGAGCAATGTCAAATAAGCTTATCTCGGGAAATAATCCGAGAATTAGTCTGTTATATTTAATGAGAATAGACATAAAATAAAATACTGAAAATGGAAATACTGTGTAGATGAAGCCGGTGCTCAGGAGAAATCTTCTGCCACTATCTTGTCCTCTGTTCCTGGTTCTGCTCCAAGGAGTGCTCCTGTACCGTACACCTCGGGGTAGTTCTCTTCAGCTATACCTGGGGACATAGTCCATTCCAGGTCCTCAGGGGACATAACAAGGTACAGAAAATACAAGCCAAAATAAATAAGCAGTGCAGCAATAAATGAACAGCAGGGTAAACTATGTAACCAGCTAAGTGATATGCAATATGAGAGCAGCACTAGAACTCAGGCTGAAGCCACTACAAGCTCTGTGTCGGGGAGCCGGTAGCGGCAATAACTATGAACTACACTATGATATATACTATGTTTTATATATAATATCAGCCTGTAGTCTGTGTGTCTCTCCCCACCCAATATAATCCCACGTCTCATGTCCACGATGCCTCATGTCCATGTCACGCATGATTATAACTAATGCAGCAAGTCTGATAGCTATGAATCAAATATCTAAGAATGTAAAGTCTATGTCATAAAACATGCATCCTATATAGAATCACCTTGAATGTCTCAGGAAGACTCTGTCTCATGAAATTGTGTCAAGTGTCCTGGGTTCTAGTATACTTGATAGGACAAGTACAAGAATTATCGGGTCTTGATATCCATGTTTATGCGACGTTACAAACCCCGCGTACGGAGTTGGCACCCGACTATGATCGGATACTAAGCACGTCACCCGCTTCCTAGGTTAAGCAGTTAAAACAAGTTTACATTTAATTCCACAAGAAATCAAGTAAATTACTATGTTAAGAATTACTGAGACTTGGCAAGCTTTACTTGCCCACTAATGCATAATTAAGTCCAGAAAATAATTAGCAAGCTGCAGGGTTTGGCAAGGTACACTTGCCTGTGGTTCCGGCTCTGATTTCGGCTCTGACTTCAGTTGGATTTGCAGGCGGTACTCCGGTTGCTGAAACAAATATCACCATCAGATCCAAAAAATATCAATCAGTTAGAAATGCCTGTCCTTGAGTCCAATTTGGAGATAAGGGCAAAAACGACAATTTCGGGTCAGAACGGGGTCCGCATGTGGGCCCGCTTTGCACCGAAAAATGTGTCCGGGTCAAAGGTCTCCAAATTCACCAAACTTAGTGTCAACAGGTCAGGAACGATGATACGAACCCAACGGAACTTCCAGAATTGGATTCCGATGAGCCGATCACAAAATCGCCCGTCGAGCGGGGCTTGTGGGGCCCACGACACGCGATTTCGTCAACGTTCTCAGAATCGAACCAAACTTGACCCACAGGACCAGCGTATTGCTACGAGTCCGATGGCATAAGTTTCATCTCGATCCGACGTGTATACACAAAGTTAGGGAGCGTTCTAGAAAATACAGATACGGAGCGATGTCCGCGGATACGCGTTGATTTCGGTGTGCACGCACACCCGAATCGACTTCTGCAAAATCCTACACGTCCGTAACGACGACGCGCACGTATCTGTGAAGACCGCTCACGACCAAGTCGTCCAGCTTGGCGGGGCGTACTCGTTTTCGGGGTAAAACAGGGTCTGGTTTTTCCTATTTTTGGATCGCGGTGTACGATCACCACAGGACGCGATGCCTCGAACAGTTTGTCCGGACACCGAGAGGGTCATACAGGCTTCACAACGCAATTTGCAAAATTAAAATCCGAGCTACGAACAAAAAGTTACAAGTACCTGAAGGGGACCCAAAAACGGGGTCGAATCGTGTCCGACACGTGTCTGACACGTGTCAGATACAGGAATCGAATCTAGGGTTAGGGTTTGGGGATTTCCGGCGAGGGGCGGCGCTGGGCGGCCGGGCTGAGGCGGAGGGGGCCGGCGCTCGGGCGGAGGCGGCAGTGGCGACAGCGGGCTGGGCTGGCGGCGGTGGCAGCGGCGCTGGGCAGCGGTGGCGGTGGATGGGGTGGTGTCGACGGGGAGGAGGATCGGAGGAGATAGGGTTATTTATAGGGCTGGGGCGCCGGGGGGGTGGCCGGGTCTGGCGGAGGGGCATGGAGGACGTGGCGGCGCGAGGCGGCCGGAGCGCCGGGCGGAGCGGGCGGCGCAAGACGCGGGGAGAGGGGGAGCTGAGTCGTGGGGGAGAGAGAGAGAGGCCGGGTCGGGTCGGGTTCGGGCGGGCGGATCCGACCCGACCCGCTAGGCAGGGGGGCTGGGCCGGGTTGGGCTGGGCCCGGTTTGGGCCCAATGGGCCAAAAATAAATATTTAAACAATTAAATTAAATAAATAAATAAATAGTTTTTAGGTGATTAAAAATAGGTCCGGGGCTCGATAAATTCCAGAAAAATTACCCTAAGTCCAGTTTTTTATTTTACACCCAAAAATATTATTTTCATAATGTTTTAACATGGTTTATTATAAATAAAAAATCATTTAATAATTAAAACCCTGTTTTTAAATTACAGAAAAATCCTAGAAAATTCTAAAAAATTGTGAAAAGTCCAGTTTTGAAAATTTTGAAAAAAATCAGGGGGTTTACATCCGTTGCTGACGCAGGATCAACAGGCAACGAAACTACGGCAGAATCAACAGGGGACGCAACCACATCAGCATGGAAGACAGCAGAAGGGTGCTCGACATAGCTTTAATTGATTATAAAACTTTGAACTCATTTATATCTACATAATATGCGACACGTATTGGATTGAAGTTTGAGACATTACCAGGGAGGCTGAATATACTCACTGGCAATGGGATTATAAAAGTTAGCAGGGTGTGCCTACCTTGTCCAGTCATAGTATATGGGCATTTATTACCTGCAATGTTGATCGAGTTTCCTATGGGTACTTTGACGTTATCTTAGGTATGGACTGGTTAAAAAATAGTCATGCAACGATAGACTGTCGTGACAGTAGAGTGTTATTTATAATTCCCGGTCTAGAAGAGTTTGTCCTTAGGAGAATAGCAAAAGACCAGCATAAAGGAGGAGTCACAACAGTAGTAAAGAAAGAAGAGCTGCTGCCCAAGGTAGTTGAAGAGTTCATGGGCGTCTATCCGGACGAGCTTCCCGGATTACCCCGAGTCAGAGAAGTAAAGTTCTGTAAAGAGTTGATGCCAGGAGCAGAACCAGGATCCCAGAAGGTGTACCCTTTATCACCATCAGAGCTTGATAAGTTATATCGACACATGGAAGAATTAAAGGCAAAGAAGTTTATTCGGATCAATGGATCACCGTGGGGAGCACCAACTGTATTGGTGAAGAAGAAGGATGGATCGACACAATTGTGTATGGATTATACCGAATACAGTGACCGTGAAGAACAAGTATCCATTACCAAGGATTGATGATTTGTTTGACCAATTAAGTAGAGAAAGAGTGTTCTTCAAAATAGATTTACGATCAGGATATCATCAGGTGCGAGTCCGGGTGCGAGATATACCGAAGACAGCATTTAGGTTACGATATGGGCATTACAAATTCTTAGTTATGCCATTCGGACTAACTAATGTTCCGGCAGTATTAATGGATTTGATGAACCGTAACTTCATGCCATACTTAGACCAATTTATGGTAGTATTCATCGATGATATCCTGGTATATTCTCGTAATGAGGAGGAGCATGAAGAATATCTCAGGATAGTGCTGCAAACTTTGAGGGAGCACTAGTTATATGTAAGCTTAGTAAGTGTGAATTTTTGCTTGAATACATATCCTTTCTTGGACACATTATTTTTGGAACAAGAGTGTCAATTGATCCTAAGAAGATAGATGAAGTAGAGAATTGGCCAGTTTTGAGGACAGTAGCAAAAGTACATAGTTTCCTGGGCTTGGCAGGATACTACAAAAGATTTGTGTCAGATTTTGCTAAGATCTCGAGACCATTGACTCGGTTGACTTGCAAGGAATTTAAATTTGTGTGGTCAGTGGAATGTCATACAGCCTTTGAAGGGTTGAAGAAGAAGTTAATCTCTGCCCCAATCCTTACTCTTCCAGCAGGCTCCGGAGGATTCATAGTGTACTATGATGCATCTGGCAAAGGACTTGGATAAGTTTTGATGCAACAAAAAAAGTGATAGCGTATGCTTCTCGGCCGATCAGAGTTCACGGGAAAAACTATCCAACTCACGATTTGGAGTTAGCAGCAGTAGTGTTCGCACTTAAGCTATGGAGGCACTACTTATATGGAGATCATAAGAGTTTAAAGTATGTTTTCACGCAGAAGGACCTGAATATGAGGTAGAAAAGGGGGCTAGAATTATTAAAAGATTATGACGTAGAACTTCAGTACTATCCAGGCAAGGTTAATGTAGTAGCTGATGCAATTAGTAGAAGAGATGGCAAATTTATGTTGAGTACACATAAGCACATTCAAGAGGACTTACGAGAGATGGGTTTCGAGATAGTACTTCCATAGAGTACAGGACTTCAGGCTATCCTACAGATTCAGTCAACTTTGGTAGATAGAATCATACTAAATCAGGCAGAGGACCCGAAGATTCAAAATCTACAAGAAGAATATGAGTCAAGTCTTCGGAAGGAGTTAAAAATATATGAGGATGGAACACTAAGGTTTAGGAATCGTCTATGCGTACAAAGTGGGGATATTTGACAAAAATATGACTGAAGCACACAGTTCCCAATATTCTATTCATCCGGGAGGCACGAAGATTAACAAAGATATAAAGCAATATTTTTGGTAAAACAAAATAAAGAGGGAAATGGCACGCTTCGTATCGCAATATCTGATATGTTAGCAAGTGAAGGCAGAATAATAGAGACTGGCAAGATTATTGCAACCGCTTCCTATTCCAGAGTGGAAGTGGGAACACATCACAATGGACTTTGTGACTGGTTTACCTAGGTCACCGACTGGTCAAGATGCAGTTTGGGTGATAGTGGATTGTTTCACAAAAGTCGCTTTCTTTCTTTCTTTCTTTTTGAGTAGGACAGTCTACAGCATAATTGGCTAAAATATATATGCGACAGATCGAGACAACACGGTATCCCAGTAAGTAGCGTGTTAGATCGAGACACTCGGTTCACTTCATATTTGTGGAAAAATTTGCATCAGAGTTTGGGCATCAAGTTAAGATTTATCACAACCTACCAACCCAGATAGACGGACAATCTGAGAGAACCATCCAGACTTTGGAGGATATGCTAGGAGCCTGTACCTTAGACCTTGGTGGATCTTAGAAGAATTACCTTAACTTGGTGGAATTCTCGTATAACAATAGTTATCAGGCCAATATTCAGATGGCACCTTTCGAAGTACTATACGACATAAAGTGTAGATCATCGTTGGCTTGGAACGACAATGGTGAACGAAAGATGTTAGGCCCATAAATGATCACACAAACAGTAGAAGTTGTTAGGCACATTAAATAGTGACTTAGGGTTACGCAAGCTGGCATCGTCATTGGGTAGATAAGCATCATAGACCTTTAGAATTTTGTGTCGGTTACCACATATTTTTACGAATTTTTTCTACCCGTGGAGTCATTAGATTCGGGGTTCGCGAAAAGCTTAGTCCGCGATACGTAGGCTCGTTCGATATTCTCGAACGGGTAGGCAATATTGCTTATCGTCTTGCCCTTCCACCTTTGCTATGTGAGATACACGATATATTTCATGTGTCTCAATTGCGTAGGTATGTTCTGGATCCGCGTGATATCCTCAATCACTCTGAATTAGTCGTTGGTAATGACTTATCTTACGAGGAGCAAACCGTATCTATATTGGACCAAAGGGAGAAGGTGCTAAAGAACCGGACTATTTCTCTTGTCCGGGTTGCTTGGGGCCGTCACTCTCTAGAGGAATCAACGTGGGAGTGCGAAGACGATATTCGATCCTGATACCCGCACCTATTCGATTCAGAAGGTATATTCTTTCTCACGCTTTCATATCTCGGATTATGTGATCAAGTGATCACCTATGTGTTGTGATGATATTGCTTGCATGTGTAGTTGCTAGTAGATTTGTATCGTGCTTGTCCTGACTTCGCTACCTATTGCTTGGATTCAAATTCTAAGGACATAATTTTTCTAAGGTTGATAAAGATGTCACTCCCTGTTCCTGATATACGTATTTGGCACATATTTTTATTTTAGCATGGTTGCATGTGCGGAGACTATACCCATTATTTGGTTTAACCTGGTTCATGGTTTATTTTGTGGGTTAGTTCAAGTCATGAAAACCCTTGGTTCAACCCTCAACTCTACCATAAATAAGCCAACCTCTCTTTTTTTTTCTTCATTACTTCATTATCTTTCTCTCTCTTGGGTTTTCTCTCCCTTTCCATAGGCTAGTACACCTTGCATGAGAAATAGAGAAACCCTTCATATTATGGGTTTATTATGTTTCTTATATGTTTCTAAGCACTTTTAGAACTTGGAGTTTTCTGTTTTGATTGGTGGTTTTGAGTATATCTACATTTCTAACTCAGGGCTTTATGAGTTTTATGAGTTTTTCTTAGTTTTGATTCATTAAACATATATTTTTGAAAACCAGTTTTTGCAACATGATAGAGGTTTTAATTTCAAGCATTTTGGCTTTTCATTCACTCGATTTGGATTTAAAATGGGGATTTTATGGACAAAATAAAATTTTAATTTTTGGAGCTTTCGCAATGGCCGAACGTGCTATTTGGAGAAGACAAAGTCTTCATACGAAAAGCGGGTTATACGGCCGAGAGAGCTATGTGGCCTGAGAGGGCTATGCGGCCTGAGCTTTCGCCGCATACTGACCAACATGCGTCCATCTTGTTGGACGCATGACTGCCATCACACAAGTAGTCTGGAGCTTATCCATGAACTCCTTTTGTGTCCACTCGCTGAACGAATAAGAAATTTGGTAATTCTAAGAGACATCCATGTAACATCGACCTCCATGCGGCATCGACACATATATGATAAGCAGGCATATGCGGCGTTGAGAGTATGTGACCACCATTTTCTTGGATGCATGACTTTGAACCGTGGCACATATTTCTATAATTTTTGTTTTTTCTTTCTAATACACTTTATGGCTCGTCACATCAATCACTTTATGTCACATTACTGACACTTTTTTATTGGCCGTCGTTTCAACACTTGTCCCAAGGAGTAGACTTTAGCCCTGAGCATGCAGCCTGAATCCATATGTAGCCTGGTGGTTCATGTGGCACCGACATCATATGAGTCCATGACTTTTTATATGGCCCTGACTTCATATGAAGATAAGACTTCTCATGCAGCCTAGAGATATATGCGGCCTAGACTTTCATGCGGCCTAGAGACCCATGCAGCCTTGATTATTTTAATTGAATATTTTTTTAATTCTTTTATAATTATGTTGGGTTAATGCTTGTGTTATGATTCTAATAGAAGAATAGATTTAGTAACCAGACCTCATGCCAGACATGACCATGAGCTAAGATTTGGCTATGAACATGGCATGAGTTGAATTGAGATTTCATTATAAATCCGACTAAGTGGATAGTGACTAACCGGCTATGTTCATGACATAAGCCTTTGTGTTACAATATGATCTTGATTGATGTGACCCAATATATAATTGGTAATTGGACTCGAATACTGTATCTGTGCTGATACCACTATTGCCTGATATTTGTCTATAATTTAATGTGCGTCGAGGTACGACACATCGTATCACGTGTTAAGTGATTATATTTGGGTTGTGCATCGAGAATACCACTAAATTCTGGAATGCGTGTTATTATAAATATATATTGTTTTTCCATCACGGGCATAATATGCGAGTCACTACCAAAGTGTGCCTAGGATTTTTATTGACTTAATGTTGCATACACGCTCGGGTGAATCCAGATTTGACTCCCATAGATTATCTATTATGCCCGTACTTTGTACGATATCTTAATAGAAATTGTCATGGGACCAAGCCTTGTAATTTTGAACACAACATAGTGCTTATTAATTAACTAAAAGTGGTAGTAACATTGGAGGGAATGGTATCCTGAGATCATGCTAACAAACCTTTCCACAGAGATTCGTTCTAAGTGCGCTGTGGGCTGGCCACCATAAATACTGTATATCATCTACCTTAGTGGAGTGCAGTATCTGACCTATTATTATGTTGAGCCACTGTTTCACTATAGGAATATTGGAACCTCTAATACCGTATTTTTAGTACACTGGCCCTACGGGGAACTAGTGCATCTCGTGAATATCTATTTTATTCATCTATTGGTTCGGTTAGCTCATGTTCGGCACTGGCGTTATCTGAGAATACCTATTATGCATTATTTCTGAGATAACCTTAGAATCCACAATTAGCAAGCCGTATAAGTGATTGGCCGATATAAAGGAAATGGACTTGGTTTTCATTGTATTACTCGGTTAGTGGTCTAGGGAAATGGACTATCATTGTGTGATTGTTCAACCCTTGTCCTTGTTTGGTTGTAAGATTGGGCCTTTGTGCTAGGATATGCCATGGACCTAAGTTAAGACTCTGAACCTATGTATTATTATGTAATTATTTTCCTTGGGTTTTTGTTTCTCCATTTCGTGCTTCCTTTGTGGTACTTACTACTTGGGGTCTAACCCTACTGGTTTTTACATGGCCAAGTTTTGAGCCAACACCTGAGGATCCAACTTTCTTTCCCCCAACTCATTGTGTGCACCAGGAACATGGTCGCAGGGGATAACGATTGGATTTTCTTCTTCCCTGCTCATCCTTGTGCATTTATTTCTTTTGGGCATTTAACCACCGGCACATGTTAGCCGGCTCGTCTGGATATTAGTCTCCTTATCTGATTGTATAAAATCAGATTGCAGCTAATCACTATCATATACTTTTGATACTCTTCCAGCTCCTTATTTTACACAGTTGATCTCCAGAATATTTTAAGAAAGCGTTTGGGATGCCATATTGCTTTATCATATATGCTCTATGCTTATTGTTTCTTGTTTGAATGATTGAGACATAGAAGTTCTTGACCCTGGGAGACTTAATTATTGCATGCACCCCCTTGGCTTATACAGCCGTGATCGTCGTACGACCTATAGCACCTTGTACGGGATAACTGGCCATGTTTGTCTCTGTATTCCTGTAGTAGGGCGTGGCACTAGTCATGTACTAGATCACTCGGAGATCAAGGTTGGTTTGACTCTCAGCTATCCAGTGTAGCTAGTAGAGATTTTGGAAGAAGGTATTGCAGGAAGAAGGTATTGCGGAACCAGACCATTCCTTTGGTTCGTGACGCGTGGAGACATCACTCTCTAGGTGAGTCAACCTGGGAGAGGGAGGATGAAATGCGCGATCAGTACCCATATCTCTTCGAGCCTTGAGATATTGTTCTTCTGTTCTGATTGTATTCTTGTGCTAGTTTAGTATAATTTTGAGGACGAAATTATTTTAAGGAGGTTAGACTTGTCACTACCACATTTCTAAAATTGGGGCATTTTTGTCACTTTCAATATTTATATATATATTGTGTAGCGTATTATATGTATATTATAATTATTAATAATATGGTTAGTTGACTAGCCTTGATGTGAACATGGACACAACATTAGACTAGTCACCTTTGGACCCAACTAGTCATTCTTTTCATTAATTAGAAGCTAGTTAAACCCCTCATTAGAAATGAAACTCCCACTAATTAAATAAATCTTTATGACAAACCATAGGGGGCATTATGGACTTTTTATATTTGCTAGCCCTAGGTTTACATGGCCGGCCCTATACAGGAGAGGGGGACCCTCCCTCTAGTTCATTCATTGTTCATGAAAGCCTTAAGTTGAGTTCTTCCCCAAATCCACCAATTCCTCTACTAAATTTCAGTAAATTAATCCCAATTACTCTTGTTTTCATCATCTAAGAGGCCTAGAATCATAGGTTTCAAGGAGCATTGGAGAATGAGGAGTTTAGCTAGAAATTTTTTGGCTTGCGTTAGGAATCCATCTCCCAATAGGTAAAATTCTCAAATCTCTCTTTTAAATTCTGTTTTTTAGTTTTTTGGCCATTATGAGCCCACCCATGGATTAGGAATACCCACAAGGTGTCATTACCATATTTTCTAGGAAAGGATATTTTAGTCATTTGGTAATTAATTAAATATTGTGCATGTTAAATTTTTATTTATTGTATTATTTATTTATTATTAGCATGTTTGATTTATTTTTGGACTTATGTTAGTGGGCCTAACTAGTTTAGTTTAGACTCATGGACCAACATGTATTAATTGTTAGAATTGAGCCCAACTAGAAAGCCCATTGATTAGGAGGATGATTAAATTAATTAACCATTAGACTAGAAGCTTCCCTCCTTAATTAATTTTTTCATGAGAGACACCAAGGGGTATTTTAGACTTTACATAGTAGCTTGAGGGAGGGGGCGAGTGAGGCCTAAATAAAGGGGATGAAAACTTTCTTTCTCTTCATTATTCATTCCAAATCTAGATTTAGAAAATTTTCTCAACCAAATCCCTACCAAATTTTTACCCAATTAATTCCCAAATCACCATTGGAAGCTATTAGATCATGGATCTACAAGAAGGGAGCATAGATCCTGTCATGACCCGCACCCAGAATTGGGCACGAGTATGCGGGTACGTCCAGCCTACGCCGCAGCATCGGCGGTAGAACGCTGTCAAGGTCATGATACTATCTATCCAATCTCACACAAGCATCCAATCTCCATAAGGAGGCACGGATGACATAAAATAATACGAACACATACTCAATCACATGACTACAATACGATAAGATATCGAACAAATAAAATTAAATACAACACAAGTCTAAATGTAATAATCTAACTCAACAATATCCATGACTCATAAAAAATGCCGGAGACAAATCCGATACCAAATAGTCTGCTAAAAGAACTAACTAGAAGATTAGTGATTCCGGCTAGACCTCCCGGAATCACAATCTGAACTACCAAATCTGCAGCTACTCACTATATGGTCCATAAAGTATCGGACACCGGTCCTCTAAGGCATAGTCTGGAAAAATATTTCTGGTTAGGAAGGAGCAAAGTACAATCTCAAATAACAGTTCCATTTAATTGATAAGGACTATAAAGCAATAAACAGATGATGCTAGATACTGAGAAGACAGTGAATAAATGCAATGGCAAAATAAAAAGATAGGCAATGTAAAGAGTAGGCAAAAGGCAATATGATACAGTCGGTGCATATATAAAAATGAAAAGAACAATGTACAGTATCATACACGGGTGATGTAGTATATGATTTAAAATAGAGAACTGTAATCTATTCTGAGTGTTTGAAATAGTAGTTTCAAAATGTAATCGGCTTGGGAACATATACGAGAGCTATAGGGCCTGGCTAATCATATGTGAAGAGCATGATTAACACTTACATTGTTCTATACTGTAATAAAAGGTTATGATCACATTTCTTACTAACTACTTTCCCGCCCCCAACTAGTACTGTGGATCCAACCATGACACGTCACGATACACGAGCAAGTCCAATCTATCATGTACGATGTCTAATATACATATCGTGTACAATGTCAATACGATAATCAATGTAACATCTCATGACTGCAGATCCAAGCTATATACTAGTCCGTGTAGCACAGTGTCAAGGACTCAGATGTAACATTTCTAGATTATTGAACTTATAGAAATTATCAACAATTGGAAATTATCAGAGAATGTACTTGCCTTGGGTCCTTAGCTGGTAAATACTGATGTCCTGTTCCAGAGTATCGCCTGGATGAACCAACAGTCCTATAGATATATCACAATTATAACACTTGTATCAGATGCTACACTAACACACAATCAAAATACACTGGCCTCAGGGCTATGCCAGGTATGGCACTAGTCAACTAGGGTCATCTAGTAGGGATACGTATATAAATACACATTTATACTCAGAGTATATACCAATAAATACGTGTATATATATATATATATATATATATATATATATATATATATATATATATATATATATATATATAAGTGCCTATCAGTAATTTGTACAAAATACGTATAGGTGTATATACACTAAATAGATGTATATAATATATATTTATATATTATAAATAAACATAACACATTTATTCATAACAACTATATTTAAGAAATTACATATACTAAATATATATGTATACATATGTATGTACTAGTGACAATTTACATTGGTTATATTTATACATATATATATACGTTTATACATATACCAAAAATACATATTTGTATCTATACCATTACATACATTAACACATATATATATTTTATATATACAGATAATTTAATATATATACATTTAATACGTATATATAAAATAGAGAAATACGCAAGATATATATATATATATATATACATATATATATATATATATATATATATATATATATATATATATATATATATATATATATATAACATATATACGCAAATAAAAATATGTTAGAGACATACATTAACATATATATATATATATATATATATATATATATATATAGGGAGAAATATACGAACATAATACATACATTCATATACGTATACACACGTATACACCTAGACACACATATACGTATATACGTATATGCAAAAATACATATACATAAAGAAGGAGGGAGAGGAAGAGGAGGAACTCACAGTGGCTGCCGAGCTGGCTGGCCGGCCGGAGGGGGAGCTGGCCGGCGGGGGGATGATCGTGCGGGGTGGTGGTGATGGTGTATGAAGATGGTGATGGAGGTGGTTGTAGATGGTGGTGGTGGTGGTGTATGTGATGGGGAAGATGCAGCCGGAGTTGATGGGATGGTGGTGGTGAGGTTCGGGTTCAGGTGGAGACTGGGGAGAAGAGATGGGCGGTGCCGGAGTGGTGGTGATAGGTGAAGGTGGAGGAGTCAGCAGAGGGAGCTCCGGGCTGTTGCTGCTAGAGTGGAGGACAGTAGTTGGACCGACGGAAGTAGCAGGGAAGGTCGGGGAGAAGAGATGGGCCGTCGGGGGGATGATCGTGCAGGGGGGGCAGTCGGCTGTAGGCCGGAGTTCGCAGCAGGGAGAGCTCGGGGCTGGGTGAGCAGCTGATGGTCGGAGTTGCTTCGGGTGAACGGCGGGTGGAGTGCACCAAGGAGTCGGGGTCCGATCGCCGGGGGAACAGCAGAGGGAGAGGAGAGGATGGCTCCTCCGGCGGGTCGGCCGGAGAAGAGGGCCGAGGATCGCCGGTCGGGGTGGGGTGAGTGAACAGTGTGTGAGGGGTTGGGTTGAGGTTTCCCCCCTTTTGAAAGTTTAAAAAAAACAAAGGAAAGGAGAAGAAGGAAGAAGAAGAAGAAAAGAGAAGAAGAAGAGAAAAAGAATGGAGAAAATGGGAAGCCTACGGTTGAGGGTGGAGGCTTGTGAGGAGGTGGGGAAACTTAGGTTTTTGGGGATTAGGGCTTTCCTAGGGAAGAGTGTGGGTGAGGTGACTTTAAATAAGGAGAGAGGGTCTGTGAATGAAGGGTGCGGATTGACCCATTTAATGAATGGCCAAGATTTGTCATGAGGGTTTCTTCATGTGGGGATGAGGGTGTTGACTAGTCAATGTTGGGCTTCTACATTTAGTTGAACCAATGGGGTGTTGACACCAAATGCAAATTTGCAAATTAGCCCCCTTAAATTTGGGTATTTGCACAGATGCATAAAATGATAAAAATTTGGCGGGCAATTCGGTGTTCGGCATTTTATAGGTTGAGGGGGCGCTGTATGTTTGGTACGGGCTTAATTAGTAGGGCACTGGAATTAAATTGGAATTTTCGGAATCAGTTAAAATTGTATCCTCAAATTAATTAGAAATAAATGCAAGCTGTGTTCTAAAATTAATTAGGAGTACATGGGGCCAAAATTAGGTCGGGTCATCAATATCATTAATGAAGAAGACTCAGAACAGAATATTGCCCTAATTTGGGCCACATGAAAAATAGAGCAAGATTGCCTCCAATTTCGATTGGAACGCACAACGATACAAAATAGGAATTTATTTAGGAATTAAATAAACGTCCGCGACAATTTTTGTGCGGCTAAAAATAAGGTACAGAGAGCATAATTATGAGTTGCAAAAATAGCAGAATGGAAGGCGGGCATGTCTAGGGCAAGATTGTGAAATTTGTTGGAAGGCAAAAGCTAGGGTAGCGCTCCAAATATCGAAGCAAGGGCAGGGCACAACAATTTAAATAAATTACGGTAGTTAATTACTACCGCCAATAATTTAATTCTAAATAAAAAATTAAATACAAAATCCCATAATTCGGCCAGGTGTTCGACTAGTGGCTTCTAGGTCAAGTCTACCAGCTCAAACATAAATGAACACTGTATATAATAATATATTTAATTACATATCTCACATAATTATTTAAATTAAATATACTTATCATGCAATTACTTAATTGTAACTATCATAATATTAAATATTATAAAAAGTCAAAAATATCCCTGTTTTCGGAACGTGGTAGTGACAAGTCTACCCTCCTTAAAAGAATTTCGTCCTCGAAATTTAAAATTCTCATAGTAGTGTTTATTCATACACATTATTATTTTCCCTCAAGGTTTAAATTCATCAACTACGAAATCAGGTAATAATCCACAATGTCTTTTCATAATTTTCAAATATTCTGAAATTATTGCATTCCTGAAAAATCCTCAAAATAAAATCAAAGTCCATTTTTATCAAAACTTTCCCCGAAATTTTTAGTTAATAATTCAATACTCGGAATTTAATATCCACTCCTCTAATTTGATTTTAATCAATGCACATATATAAAATATAATCTCGTCCCAAAAAGTTTGAATTCAAACATTAATCCATCAATGATTTTATTTCTCGATTTTCTCTTTCCTCAAAATACTCAACAATGCGATACTTATGGATTCTCCAAATGCAACATCCAAATATAAAATTTTAAAAATTCATAACTTGCAATCAAATAATTATAATGATAATCTCCTTAATTCCCTCAAATTCTAATAATAACTCAGTCATCTCATATCCTTCCTAAAATTAATAAATTATCAATTCTGGCATATTAAATTCTTGACCCTTTATTTAAATCGATATTTATCCTCGAATTTTAATCATCGTGTCTCTCTTGTCAAGTCATAACCCCTTCATGAATCTTCGTCATGGTCAAACCCCAATAATCATGGTCTAAAAAATCTTTCCTACAATCATACAACATACAACCTAAGAAAAATATGTACGGTCATGGTGTCTTTTGTCATGGTATTGCAGTCTCTGTATCAGGGTATACTACTAACTACATTATAACAAGAAAATCATGCATACAAGCTACGGTACTAAGGTATCAGTCAATCAATCAAATAGATAGGAGCAGAAGGAAGGAAAGAACAGAACCTGCTAACACATTACCTGTAGTATCGGTCTCCTCGACGGTCATCGCAAATGCCTTGCCCTGCTGGGGTGGTTCCCTTTGCGGGTGTTGAGCAATATACGGTTCCACGGGTAGCCTAATTGGATCTTTATAATCTGAAACTGTGCGCTGGCCGGGAAGATAAGGGGCTAGAAGACAATCCCTTACTTGATGTCCCGCAGCGCCGCAGTGCAAACAAAGTCCTAGCCTCGTTCTACAGCTCTCCCAAAGGTGACCTGGCTTCTTACAGAAATGATAAGTCTGCTGTGTCTCTCTCGGAGGCTGTTGCTGATCCTGCTGAACACGGACTGGTGCCTGGTACTGCTGTTGATACTGATACGCCCATGAATGTTGCTGAATATAAACTGGTGCCAGGTACTGCTGTGGATGCTGAAATGTCCATGGCTGAATATGAACTGGTACTTGGTACTGCTGTTGGTACTGAATACGGGAACGCTTGGCCGATCCTGCGCTACCATTCGTATCTCCAAAAATATGGTGACTCTTCTTAGGCATGAGATCCAGATCCTCTTCTGCAATCTGGGCATCCATCAAGATACCCTCAAAGGTAGCGGTACGACGACCAGAAGTGCATGACCTAATCTCTCTCGTCATCCCCTTTCTAAATTTCTGGGCTCGATCTCCTGGGTCCCAAATCATAGACGATGCAAAATGGCTCAATCTACAGAATTCTGCAGCGTACTCATCGACCGACATATTTTCTTGAACCAAGTCATGAAACTGACTTTCCAAGGTTCCCAATGCCACGTCGGGAAAAAACTTCTCCTTGAAGAGCTCCTTGAAGGTCTCCCAAGTAAGTCCTTGCGCAGAAAGTCTCGGCTCCGTGCGATACCACGTGAGTGCGATATCGAACATCTGACTGCCAACGGCTTCTATCTGCAAGTTCTCTGGAATCTGGGTCAATCACAGGCTCCTCTCTATATCCTCTAGCCAGTCATCAGCGTAGAGTATTCCTTCGGTGCCTTTGAACTCTCGAGGCATCATCCTCTTGAAGTCCACTATAGTGCCTGATCTCTGCTACTGCTGGCCAGGAAACTGCTGGTACTGTGCTACTCTCTCCAAAGCTTGGAGAGTCACTTGATGAGCATTCTCTATGTTTTCTTTCATCAGCTCGATTTGTGCCTGGTGCGCTTCTGCTTGCACCCTTTGAGCCTCAGCTTGAACTCGCTGAACGTCTGCCGTCACTCTTTGGGCATCTACCATTCCCTGGATCAAGGTAAACATTTGCGCCCCGTCAATGGGCAAACCTCCGGGAATCGGAGTCGGTGGAGGAGGGAGGTTGTCCGTCATAGCTGCGACAATCCTTTGAACAGGTGGGGGAGGAGGATCCCCGAAAAGTGCAGACACTCCTACATGTATCGGAGATGTAGGAGGAACTACGGCTGTCTGTCCCTCAGGTGGAGAGGTGGCAGATCCCTCTAAAGCTTGTGTTCCCACTCTCATAGACCGTGTCTTCGGTGACATCCTGAAGACAGATCCAAGAATCAATTAAGGCAAAAATGCGATATCATCAAGGAAGGACAGTAAAGTTCTAGAGAAGCAACATTCAAGATAAATAGATTGGAATAACATTCCTAGTTATGATTGCATAGGTCAATGATGCATCCATGGTTTGATACCTCTATCCCTCTAAGTACCACAGTTCTACTATAAGCACACTCACTACTAGCTTTCTTACCTACTGCAATCGCTGATACTAGTTATTCTTATCACTAAAGTGCATATCAAATACAACATATCATACTAACTACTGCTCCCTCTAATACAATCCTAGATGAACACCCAAGCCAGTTTGCAATAAAATCTCAATCATGATGAAGCCAACAGATCCTTACACATGCATCTTATCTACTTATATACTAATATATCTCTCACACTATAAAATTTTATCCTCAAATAAAAATCCTCAAAAATAACTCCTTGAATAATTTAAAGTAAAATGCATATACCTTCCTCAAAGTCAAATATTCAAATACCGAACGAAAATTTTATCAATTACAAAAATCCTTACAGCTTTGTCTAGGTTCATTGAATTGAATCTGAATCCTCAAAAATCTTAATAACAATATCTCAATCTTCTCAAAATTTCAATTCATTTTCAAGCTTCAAATTATAATTTAAATCCATATCTTGTAGTCCAATAGCTCTAATGTAAATCTTTCTCACTGTCCTCATCAACATGTGTCATCAAATAATACCATAAATTAGTCTGTAAATTTATCTTGATATGAAATCAACTCTACGATGAAACCAAGATCCTAATTTAATAACTGATCACCAGAATCAAATATAATCTCAACAACTGAGAATGGATAGAACAAGGGAATGATTTAAATTGGAAATTATAACAAGATTCTCAGGGGTCATCCCAGGAATCTCTCAAGAAATTGTGATTGAGTATTCGCTCTTATCCTAGTATCCTATGTCCTAGATTCTATCGCAGGCACGCAGTAGTGTAACAAAGATGCCACACTACCACGATATCGCACAACTAGCGAAGTCTGACCTGCATGGGCCACCACTAAAAACGTATTACGACCCGCACCCAGAATTGGGCATGAGTACGTGGGTACGTCCAGCCTACGCCGCAGCATCGGCGGTAGAACGCTGTCAAGGTTATGATACTATCTATCCAATCTCACACAAGCATCCAATCTCCATAAGTAGGCACGGATGACACAAAATAATACGAACACATACTCAATCACATGACTACAACACGATAAGATATCGAACAAATAAAATTAAATACAACACAAGTCTAAATGTAATAATCTAACTAAAAAATATCCATGACTCATAAAAAATGCCGGAGATAAATCCGGTACCAAATAGTCTGCTAAGAGAACTAACTAGAAGATTAGTGATTTTGGCTAGACCTCCCAGAATCACAATCTGAACTACCAAATCTGCAGCTACTCACCATATGGTCCATAAAGTTTCGGACACCGGTCCTCTAAGACATAGTCTAGAAAAATATTTCCAGTCAGGAAGGAGCAAAGTATAATCTCAAATAACAGTTCTATTTAATTGATAAGGACTATAAAGCAATAAACAGATGATGCTAGATACTGAGAAGACAGTAAATAAATGCAATAGCAAAATAAAGAGACAGGCAATGTAAAGAGTTAGGCAATAGGCAATATGATACAGTCGATGCATATATGAAAATGAAAAGAACAAGGTACAGTATCATACACGGGTAATGTAGTATATGATTTAAAATAGAGAACTGTAATCTATTCTAAGTATTTAAAATAGTAGTTTCAAAATGTGATCGGCTTGGAAACATGTACGAGAGCTATAGGTCCTGGCTAATCATATATGAAGAGCATGATTAACACTTACATTGTTCTATACTGTAATAAAGGTTATGATCACATTTCTTACTAACTACTTCCCCGCCCCCAACTAGTACTGTGGATCCAACCATGACACGTCACGATACACGAGCAAGTCCAATCTATCATGTATGATGTCTAATATACATGTCGTGTACAATGTCAATACGATAATCAATGTAACATCTCATGACTGTAGATCCAAGCTATATACTAGTCTGTGTAGCACAGTGTCAAGGATTCAGATGTAACTTTTCTAGATTATTGAACTTATAGAAATTATCAACAATTGAAAATTATCAGAGAATATACTTGCCTTGGGTCCTTAGCTGGTAAATACTGATATCCTGTTCCAGAGTATCGCCTGGATGAACCAACAGTCCTATAGATATATCATAATTATAACACTTGTATCAGATGCTACACTAACACACAATCAAAATACACTGGCCTCAGGGCTATGCCAGGTATGGCACTAGTCAACTAGGGTCATCTAGTAGGGATACGTATATAAATACACATTTATACTCAGAGTATATACCAATAAATACGTGTATATATATATATATATATATATATATATATATATATATATATATATAAGTGCCTATCAGTAATTTGTACAAAATACGTATAGGTGTATATACACTAAATAGATGTATATAATATATATTTATATATTATAAATATACATAATACATTTATTCATAACAACTATATTTAAGAATATACATATACTAAATATATATGTATACATATGTATGTACTAGTGAAAATTTACATTGGTTATATTTATACATATATATATACGTTTATACATATACCAAAAATATATATTTGTATCTATACCATTACATACATTAACACATATATATATTTTATATATACAGATAATTTAATATATATACATTTAATACGTGTATATAAAATAGAGAAATACGCAAGATATATATATATATATATATATATATATACATATATATATATATACATATATATATATATATATACATATATATATATATATATATATATGCGTGTATATATATATATATATATATATATATATATTTATATATATATATATATATATATATATATATATATATATATATATATATATCTATAGGGAGAAATATACGAACATACATACATACATACATTCATACACGTATACACCTACACACACATATACGTACATACGTATATGCAAAAATATATATACATAAAGAAGGAGGGAGAGGAAGAGGCGGAACTCACAGTGGCTGCCGGGCTGGTTGGCCGGCTAGAGGGGGAGCTGGCCGGCGGGGGGATGATCGTGCGGGGTGGTGGTGATGGTGTATGAAGATGGTGATGGAGGTGGTTGTAGATGGTGGTGGTGGTGGTGGTATATGTGATGGGGAAGATGTAGCCGGAGTTGATGGGATGGTGGTGGTGAGGTTCGTGTTCAGGTGGAGGCCGGGGAGAAGAGATGGGTGGTGCCGGAGTGGTGGTGATAGGTGAAGGTGGAGGAGTCGGCAGAGGGAGCTCCGGGCTGTTGCTGCTGGAGTGGAGGACAGTAGTTGGGCCTCCGGAAGTAGTAGGGAAGGTCGAAGAGAAGAGATGGGCCACCGGGGGGATGATCGTGCGGGGGGGGCATTCGGCTGTAGGCCGGAGCTCGCAGCAGGGAGAGCTCGTGGCTGGGTGAGCAGCTGATGGTTGAAGTTGCTTCGGGTGAACGGCGGGTGGAGTGCAGCAGGGAGTCGGGGTCCGATCGCCGGAGGAACAGCAGAGGGAGAGGAGAGGATGGCTCCTCCGGCAGGTCGGCCGGAGAAGAGGGCCGGGATCGGCCGGTCGAGGTGGGGTGAGTGAATAATGTGTGAGGGGTTGGGTTGAGGTTTCCCCCCTTTTGAAAGTTTAAAAATACAAAGGAAAGGAGAAGAAGGAAGAAGAAGAAGAATAAAAGAGAAGAAGAAGAGAAAATAAATAAAGAAAATGGGAAGCCTACGGTTGAGGGTGGAGGCTTGTGAGGAGGTGGGGAAACCTAGGTTTTTGGGGATTAGGACTTTCCTAGGGAAGAGTGTGGGTGAGGTGACTTTAAATAGGGAGAGAGGGTGTGTGAATGAAGGGTGAGGATTGACCAATTTAATGAATGGCCAAGATTTGTCATGAGGGTTTCTTCATGTGGGGATGTGGGTATTGGCTAGTCAATATTGGGCTTCTCCATTTAGTTGAACCAATGGGGTGTTGACACCAAATACAAATTTGCAAATTAGCCCCCTTAAATTTGGGTATTTGCACAGATGCATAAAATGATAAAAATTTGGCGGGCGATTCGGTGTTCGGCATTTTATAGGGTGAGGGGGCGCTGTATGTTTGGTATGGGCTTAATTAGTAGGGCACTGGAATTAAATTGGGATTTACGGAATCAGTTAAAATTGTATCCTTAAATTAATTAGAAATAAATGCAAGCTGTGTTCTAAAATTAATTAGGAGTACATGGGACCAAAATTAGGTTGGGTCATCAATATCATTAATGAAGAAGACTCAGAACAGAATATTGTCCTAATTTGGGCCGCACGAAAAATAGGTCAAGATTGCCTCCAATTTTGATTGGAACGCACAACGATACAAAATAGAAATTTATTTAGGAATTAAATAAACGTCTGCGACAATTTTTGTGCGGCTAAAAATAAGGTACAGAGAGCATAATTATAAGTTGCAAAAATAGCAGAATGGAAGGCGGGCATGTCTAGAGCAAGATTGTTAAATTTGTTGGAAGGCAAAAACTAGGGTAGCACTCCAAATATCGAAGCAAGGGCAGGGCGCAACAATTTAAATAAATTACGGTAGTTAATTACTACCTCCAATAATTTAATTCTAAATAAAAAATTAAATACAAAATCCCATAATTTGGCCAGGTGTTCGACTAGTGGCTTCTAGGTCAAGTCTACCAGCTCAAACATAAATGAATACTGTATATAATAATATATTTAATTACATATCTCACATAATTATTTAAATTAAATATACTTATCATGCAATTACTTAATTGTAACTACCATAATATTAAATATTATAAAAAGTTGAAAATATCCCTGTTTTCGGAACGTGGTAGTGACAGATCCACAAGGAGAAAGCATGGATCTACAAAGAGGAGCAAGGATCTACAAGTTGAAGGCCAATTTCATCAATTTTGGAGGTTTTATTAGGAATCCATCTTCTAATAGGTACAATTCATTTTTTCCCTTAAATTAGGTTCTAAATCTGAGAATTAACCATAAAAAATCAACCCATATGCATAGGCTACCCATAAGATTTGGTTTTGTGTTCATTGAAGGCCTATTGAGAAAGTTATAGTGCTTTTTGTGTCAATTTTGGGAGAATTCCGAGATTGACAGTTGTTGTGTGTGTCAATTGGTCCTATAGATTAATTTGGCATGTGTTTGTGTATTTGGGGCTAGTATCGTATCCACAATTGGGTATGTGTAGGTCGTATCCCATCAATTTGGTGATACGTGTGATTTGGGGGTTTTTCCTCCGATACGGGACTTTGAGCATGTCATATTTTGACACGGACACGTAGATTTGTATTTGACTCTTCGTATTAATATATATGACTTGTTCGTGTCCCTTGGGATACGTTTGAATGTGTGATGGACTCGTGTCGCAAGCGTATCCTAGATCTAGTGTGATACGGGTGCGATATACTCCACATATTGTTGTATTTCCTTTTTACATATTTAATGTGCATTATTCATAGCTAATAAGTATATTAACTATCATAGTATGTATGTATATATATGTATATATGGTTGTATGTATCCTTGTGTTATTTATATGATATATATATAAGAGTTATTGATATGTATACTATATACATAGCTATGTTGTGGTTGATGTTTATATATATATATATATATATATATATATATATATATATATATATATATATTTTAGTAGATATACTTAAATATGTATCTATATACTAGAATACATATAAAATATATATATATATATATATATATATATATATATATATATATATATATATATATATATATATATGTAAGTGTGTTGATGTGGGTTATGTGTGTATAGATATCTAGCTAAAGTATGTATATGTATGTCTATTTGTATATGTATATAGATATATAGATATGAGTATAGTTGTGTATGTATATATGTACTTAGATATATATATATATATGAGTAGTTGTATATGGATATGTAAATAGATGGTCGTATGTGTTAGAAGGAGGGGTCCAGGCAACAACTGATATGAGCAGTTGTAGTGTGTCGTAGCATAGCATTTTAGCTTTTCAACATAGAACAGTGAATAATATGTCTAGCATCAGTGCACATCAGCAAATTAGCTTGGCCAATGCAGCAGCCATATACAATAGCATGTGCACACAGTAAGCAGAGCCACAGTTTCAGCTATGTGCAGAGCTCTAGCTTTAGCAGCTGCAGCAAGTATAAACTGTGCAGTGCAGCATCAAATTCTTGCAGTTTTAAGCAACAGCAACCACTGGCAGTAACAGCAACAAGAGCCAATGCAATAGCAAGGAATGGCAGATTTCAGTCAGCAGCGGCAGACAGCCTCGTGCAGTCAGCTAACTGTAAGAGGAGTCTTCACTGTGCAGTATCTTCACTGCACAGTATTAGTTTTCAGTATCAGTGAGGTTCAGTTCATGAACAAGTATTTAGGCTTGAGTGAGGGAATTGGCTAGTTTAGTAGGTTAGTATAATTAGTTAATAGTTAGTATACATGGATAGTTACTCGTTATGAGATAGATAGTTGGTATCTAATATTCATAAATTACGTATATGGATTGGGTAATAGCTAGTGTAGTATCTATATACTAGTAGAGGTAGGTTAATAGTTAGCTATAGTAACTATATGGTAGTATATAGATATGTATGTATTATATTGGTATCTCTTATAGTAATTAGCATATACTAGCATAAAAGGTATAGAGAGTTAGTTTGGGTATTGGTTAGTAATATATTCTATGTTAAGTTAGTAGATAATATCGATATGCATGGTTAGTGTTAAATAGATAAATAGCTATAAGTTAGTATATAGTTTAGTTTTATTTAGTATAGTCGTATGTATTGGGTATTAGCTATGTGAATGAGGATTTGAATTACCTTGGGATACCAAGGTAAGAGCCAAGGTATTGAGGATGATCTAGTATTGAATTTGAGTATCAAGATAGAGGTTTAGTGATATGATGCCAAGTTGGTTCGAAACCAATGCACCTATTTAATGTTATAAGTAGGATTGTATATATATATATATATATATATATATATATATATATATATATATATATATATATATATATATATATATATAATTGTTTGACTTATATATGTAATATTTTACCTATTGGTTTACGTATCCGGAGATATGGTATCCTAGTATCTTAAGATATGGTTTTGTGACCTAGACTTTAGTTTTTGAACCCAATATCCTTGTGTTAGACTTGTGCAACCTAGAAATAGGTAGTTGACCATAGTTTGACTATAGTTGACTATAGTTGACTTAGAGTTGACCGAATTTCACTTTTGACTTAGAATTGACTTGTTGACCTAGAAGTTAACTAGTTTAACTTATTTTTCTTCCAGAACCTTATATTAATATAATATTCCTTATATAGGTCTGTGTGACACCAGTTCGGACAGTTTGACATTCATTGCTTTGGACCACAGGCGAGTACATTCTCTGATAGTTTCTTATTTATGATATCCTCTATGTTCATTGTATCTAGTGTAGATATCCATATTTCTTGACACGATGGTCACATGGATTGGTTTATCCGGATCTCGTCATGCGATGTTATTCCTTGTATATGGTGTATCTTTTGCAAGTCTTGTTTTATTGATTATCTTGTGTATATACATACACTGATTCTCGGGATGAGTCGCTATCTTCTTGGGGAATCCTGTGCCATAGCATATCATGGTTGGATTCACTATACCAGTCGGGGTTGGGGAGTATGTAGTGTAGATATGTGATCATACCCTCCTTGTGCAAATCTTGTTCCTTGTGGGTATTGATCATACACTGCACGTATGATTAACCAGGTCATTAACTCTTGTGCAAGTTCCCAATACGATCACATGTTAAAGCTGGTACTCGCTCAATTAGTCATTAGTATTCTTGTTCATTGCCATATTATTCATTCTTGTATTTATTTCTACTATTACCTTTATTGCGTATCTCTTGTACATATATATGGAATCTTGTATATTCATATCTACTTACTGCTACATAGTTTATATCATTGATTTAGAACTGCTGTTAGAGATATACTTCGCTCTATTCCTGACTGAAAAATATTTTTCAGAGGATCCGAGAGATTGGTGTTCGACATACTATAGACTTCGACTTATAGATGGTACAGACTTGGATCCACTAGTTCTGGAGTGATTGTCGAGAGGTTTATCCGGATCACTAGTTTTCATAGTTAGTTTCTTTAGCATTTTGGTACCGGATTTGTTTCCGGCTTATAGTTTGTGATTGGATATTATTTTTATTTTTTATTATTATATTTTTGTGTATAGTTAGACTTCCTTCATATCCTCTCATGCTTTAGATTGTGATTGAGTTTTTGTGTGAGATCGTTGGCAGACTTTATATTATTGTGAGATTTTAGATAGTTTAGTAGACCAAGAAAGCGTTCTACCGCCGATTCTGCGGCATAGGCCGGGTGTTGTTTCTGACTTACATTCCTACATCGGGTGCGGATCGTGACACATTTTTAGTGGTAGTCCATGCAAGTCAGGCTTCGCAAGTTGTGCGATGTCGTAGTAGTACAACAACTTAGTTGTACTACTGCGAGCCTACGATAGGATATAGGATATAAGATATTAGGATGAGAGGATACTCAATCACAAATTTCTTGAGAGATTCCTGGGACGACCCTTGAGAATCTTATTACAAACTCTAATTCAAATCTTTTCCCTTATTTCAGTCCGCTCTCACTTGTTATTGTTGAAATTAATTCTTGGTGATCGATTGTTGAATTTGATTTTAGGTGATCGGATGATTCAAAATTCCTGGTGTTCGTTATTTAGTTTAATTTTATGTTGAAAGAAATTTTACGGACTAAGTTACGGTATAATCTGATAACATATATTGATGAGGACAGTGAGAAAGGTAAAACGTCTACTTTGGTTATGGAGCCTAGAGTTTATCGCAGCCATATTAGCTGGCGTAGCGGAAACATAGGGACCTGACTTCGGATGTACATATAATAGTTATGAAATTTAGAGTTTCTCGCAGGCATACCGGTTGGCGTGGTGAGGATCCTAGATGACATGATTATAGAGTTGCATACCCTAGTTATGGAATCTATCGTTTATCGCAGCTATGCTTACTGGCGTGGCGAGGATTCTGAGTGTCATGATTTCGGACAGATGTGTATGATTATCAGATTATATCTTAAATTGGTTATAAAGTATCATCTCAATACTTATTCATTTTTGTTATTTTATGACTTTGTTCCATTGTTCCTTAGCTTAGCAGTAGAGATATCTTCAGTTCTCTAGTTCCTTATATAGCTTATTTCTATTAGAGTCCTTGTTAGTGTGATAATTGGGAGTTGCAATTAGGTCTGTGTCTTGAGTATCAGTACTGACTATTGAGAGTGTAGCTTATGAGTCTGTAAGTAGTTCTTGGTTGGACAACTGAGCAATAGGCATAAATCTAGGGATAATCCATAGCATAGTAATTTGTAGCACTAGTTTTATGATAGGTATAATTATTAGTTAGTAGTTACTATAGGTAGAAGAGGGAGTAGAGAATATCAGTAGTGGTTCCATGAGTTAGTATCAAAGTCAGTATACCGGTTTAGGATAATCATGAATTCATGTAGTTGGGTGGTCCATGTAAACAATTAAGTATCAAAGAAATTGTGTTGAAAATCATTGAAGTATGATATTCAAATTGGTGGTTGATACTTGGGTGTGTCAAGAGTATAGATATGTATATGCATCAAGAGTATTAAAGATTGCGCCATAGTGGAAGGGTACCCTTAAGTGTATGGGAGAGCGTGAGGGAATAATAATACATTGTGCTAAAGTAGTAAGGCTTGTGTTAAGATAAAGTAGAGAATTAATGTGAGTAGATAGGAGTGTACTAGTATATGACTAGTGATGGGTATCTCACCTAATATTGAGGCTAGTGATGTGTTGGAAGCAATAGGTGGGAGAAGTATCGTGAAATTGTGTGCAGGATGTCCAGTGGATGATAAGTGTCAGTGTGAAAGTTCATGAGTATCAGAAAGTTGAAGCTTGAGTGCTAATATTATGTCATGGGTTGAGAAATATTAAGATTGGTCATGGAAGATATATAGTGCATCACTAATTTGCATATCCGTCTGTAAGGTTTGAGGAGAGATACATATACATTAATAGAGATACGGAACCATATGTCTTTTTGAGAGTGAAGTAAAATGTGTATATTATAGAAGTTAATAACTAGTGCATTGGATGCAAGTGATCATGATTTCTAGTAAGTATGATGAGATGATCTAATGATGAATCCAGTAACCTAGAACATTAAGGACATATGTTGTGTAGTTAGGAAGCTAGTGTTACTATATCAAGAGTGCTAGTATTTCTATATCAGGGATTAGCTGAGTAATGTGCTAGTAACAGTAAGTACTTGTGTAATGACATTGGATTGGTGTATCAGTTAATATGGATAGAAAAATATTTGGGAGTAATAGTACAAGTGATCCAAGCAGTAGAGGGGAGAGACTATACATATATATAGAAGTAAGTATAGTACCTTACTAAATTTGATTATAGAGGTCGTATATATCAGGGAATGGTACGAGGGGTATAAGAATACCAGTGAGATATCATGGTGTTGTAATGGCTAGAAGGTCATTGTGTATTTTGTGATACTAATGTACAGATGAAAACCTTAGGATGATTAACAAATGTTAGAGGATGAGTTACGCCAAGTATCAGATAGAAAGAGATACCCTAGTAACAAGAGACGGAGTACCTCAAGTATTATGGAAGTTGAGGCAAGTAATTTTAGTATAATAATATAGAGGAGAGACACGAGTAACTTGGTATGAGGATGTCATCTAAAAATATATATGAGAGCTGATGCCTTGTGTAGACAGTAACAAGATTTAAGTAAGGCATCCTATTGGGAGTATTAGGTTGGACGAGGGTATGCTAATAAAATACATGATTGAAAAGGTATACAAGTGTTCCTTGCAAGAGAATGATTGAGAAATTTTGGTGATTGAAACAGAACAAGGAGGTAGTATCTTAGCAGTGTTTTGTATAGTGTCCTAGGTAGCAAGTGCTAGTGAGTTAAGCATGTCCATGAACTAAATTGGAGTATATCACTAGTATTTAGTAACCCTCAGTAATAAGAATATCTTGACAAGATTGATGATTAATAGTGTGTGATGGAATATGCCACAGGTGGCATAGCAGATTATCTCACCAGTAAAGGAAGACATCCCAGCAGGGCAGAGACTGATTTCATGATAGTTAGAGACTATATCCAAGTATGATTTTCCTTTCAGTAGAATGATATGATTGTATGTTATAGGATATATACTATTTTAGACTGTGATTGATTGGGTTTGACCATAGTAATATTTGTATGAATAGGATATGACTGGCCCAAGAGAGAGGGGTGAGAATTTTAATTTTGAGGACGAAATTCTTCTAAGGGGGATAGATTTGTCACTACCACATTTTCTAGGAAAGGGTATTTTAGTCATTTGTTAATTAATTAAATATTGTGCATGTTAAATTTTTATTTATTGTATTATTTATTTATTATTAGCATGTTAGATTTATTTTTGGACTTATGTTAGTGGACCTAACTAGTTTAATTTAGACTCATGGACAAACATGTATTAATTGTTAGAATTGAGCCCAACTAGAAAGTTAATTGATTAGGAGGATGATTAAATTAATTAAACCATTAGACTAGAAGCTTTTCTCCTTAATTAATGTCTTCATAAGAGACCCCAAGGGGTATTTTAGACTTTACATAGTAGCTTGTGGGATGGGGCAAGGGAGGCCTATATAAAGGAGATGAAAACTTTCTCTCTCTTCATTTTTTATTCCAAATCTAGATCTAGAAAATTTCCTCAACCAAATCCCTACCAAATTTTTACCCAATTAATTTCCAAATCACCATTAGAGGCTGTTAGAGCATAGATCTACAAGAAGGAAGCATAGATCTACAAGGAGGAAGCATAGATCTACAAAGAGGAGCAAGAATCTACAAGTTGAAGACCAATTTCATCAATTTTGGAGGTTTTATTAAGAATCTATCTTCCAATAGGTACAATTCAGTTTTTTCCCTTAAATTAGGTTCTAAATCTGAGAATTAACCATAAAAAATCAACCCATATGCATAGGCTACCCATAGGATTTGGTTTTGTGTTCATAGGAGGCCTATTGAGAAAGTTATGGTACTTTTTGTGTCAATTTTGGGGAAATTTCAAGATTAACATTTGTTGTGTGTGTCAATTGGTCATATAGATCAATTTGGCATGTCCTTGTGTGTTTGGGGCTAGTGTCGTATCCACAATTGGTTACGTGTAGGTCGTATCCCATCAATTTGGTGATAAGTGTTAATTTGGAGATTTTTTCTCCGATACGGGACATTGAACATGTCACATTTTGACATGGACACGTAGATTTGTATTTGACTCTTCGTATTAATATATATGACTTGTTCGTGTCCTTTGGGGTATGTTTGGATGTGTGGTGGACTCGTATCACAAGCGTATCCTAAATCTAGTGTGATAGGGTGCGATACAATCCATATATTGTTGTATTTCCTTTTTACATATTTAATGTGCATTATTCATAGCTAATAAGTATATTAACTATCATAGTATGTATGTACATATATGTGTATATGGTTGTATGTATCCTTGTGTTATTTATATGATATATATATAAGAATTATTGATATGTATACTATATACATAGCTATGTTGTGGTTGATGTTTATGTTTATATATATATATAATAGAGAGTGTATGTATGCATATAGATGTATATGTATTCTAGTATATAGATATATATATAAGTATATCTACTTATATATATATATATATATATATATATATATATATATATATATATATATATATAAGTGTGATGATGTGGGTTATGTGTATATATGTGTGTATAGAAATCTAGCTAAAGTATGTATATATATGTCTATATGTATATGTATATGTATATATATATGTATATGTATATGTATATGTATATGTATATGTATATATGAGTATAGTTGTGTATGTATATATGTACGTAGAAATATATATGAGCAGTTGTATATGGATATGTAAATAGATGGTTGTATGTGTTTGAAGGAGGGGTCTAGGCAACAACTGATATGAGCAGTTGTAGTGTGCAGTAGCATAGCATTTTAGCTTTTCAACATAGAACAGTGAACAACATGTCTACCATCAGTGCACATCAGCAAATTGGCTTGGCCAATGCAGCAATCATATTTAATAGCGTATGCACACAGCAAGCAGAGCCACAGTTTCAGCTGTGTGCAGAGCTCTAGCTTTAGCAGCTGCAACAAGTATAAACTGTGTAGTACAGCAGCAAATTCTCGCAGTTTTAAGCAACAGCAACCACTGGCAGTAACAGCAACAAGGGCCAATGCGGCAGCAAAGAATGGCAGATTTCAGTTAGCAGCGGCAGACAGCCTCGTGCAGTCAGCTAACTGCAAGAGGAGTCTTCACTGTGTAGTATCTTCACTGCACAATATTAGTTTTCAGTATCAGGGAGGTTCAGTTCATGAACAAGTATTTGGGCTTGAGTGAGGGAATTGGTTAGTTTAGTTGGTTAGTATACATGGATAGTTACTCGTTATAAGATAGATAGTTGGTATCTAATATTTATAAATTACGTATATGGATTGGGTAATAGCTAGTGTAGTATCTATATACTAGTAGAGGTAGGTTAATAGTTAGCTATAGTAATTATATGGTAGTTTGTAGATATGTATGTATTATATTGGTATCTCTTAAAGTAATTAGCATATACTAGCATATAGTGTATAGAGAGTTAGTTTGGGTATTGTTTAGTAATATATTATATGTTAAGTTAGTAGATAATATCGATATGCATGGTTAGTGTTAAATAGATAAATAGCTATAAGTTAGTATATGATTTAGTTTTATTTAGTATAGTCGTATGTATTGGGTATTAGCTATGTGAATGAGGATTTAAATTACCTTGGGATACCAAGGTAAGAGCCAAGGTATTGAGGATGATCAAGTATTGGATTTGAGTATCAAGATAGAGGTTTAGTGATATGATGCCAAGTTGGTTCGAAACCAAGGCACCTATTTAATATTATAAGTATAATTGTATATATATATATAATTGTTTGACTTATATATGTAATGTTTTACCTATTGGTTTACGTATCCGGAGATACAGTATCCTAGTATCTTAAGATATGGTTTTGTGACCTAGACTTTAGTTTTTGAACCCAATATCCTTGTGTTAGACTTGTGCAACCTAGAAATAGGTAGTTGACCATAGTTTGACTATAGTTGACCATAGTTGACTTAGAGGTGACCGAATTTGACTTTTGACTTAGAATTGACTTGTTGACCTAGAAGTTGACTAGTTTAACTTATTTTTCTTCCAAAACTTTGTATTTTTACAATATTCCATATATAGGTCTATGTGACAATAGTTCAGACAGTTTGACATTCATTGCTCTGGACCACAGGCGAGTACATTCTCTGATAGTTTCTCATTTATGATATCCTCTATGTTCATTGTATCTAGGGTAGATATCAATATTTCTTGACACGATGGTTACACGGATTGGTATATCCGGATCTCGTCATGCGATGTTATTCCTTGTATATGGTGTATCTTGTGCAAGTCTTGTTTCATTGATTATCTTGTGCATGTATAGACACTGATTGTCGGGAAGAGGTGCTATCTTCTTGGGAAATCTCGTACCATAGCGTACCATGGTTGGATCCACTATACCAGTCGGGGTTGGGGAGTATGTAGTATAAATATTTGATCATACCCTCCTTGTGCAAGTCTTGTTCCTTGTGAGTGTTGATCATACACCGTACGTATGATTAACCAGGCCATTTACTCTTGTGCAAGTTCCCAAGCCGATCACTTGTTAAAGCTGGTACTCGCTCACTTAGTCATTAGTATTCTTGTTCATTGCCATATTGTTCATTCTTGTATTTGTTTCCAGTATTTCCTTTATTGCGTATCTCTTGTACATATATATGGCATCTTGTATATTCATATCTATTTACTGCTACATAGTTTATATCATTGATTTAGAACTGCTGTTAGAGATGTACTTCGCTCCATTCCTGAGTGAAAAATATTTTTTAGAGGATCCGAGAGATTGGTGTTCGACATACTATGGACTTCGACTTATAGATGGTGCAGACTTGGATCCACTAGTTCTGGAGTGATTGCCGGGAGGTTTATCCGGATTACTAGTTTTCATAGTTAGTTTCTTTAGCATTTTGGTACCAAATTTGTTTTCGGCTTATAGTTTGTGATTGTATATTGTTTTTATTGTTGATTATTATATTTTGGTGTATAGTTAGACTTCCTTCATATCTTCTCGTGCTTTAGATTGTGATTGAGTTTTTGTGTAAGATCGTTGGCAGACTTTATATTATTGTGAGATTTTAGATAGTATAGTAGACCAAGACAGCGTTCTACCGCCGATTCTGCGGCGTAGGCTTGGCGTTATTTCTGACTTGCATCCCTACATCGGGTGCGGGTAGTGATACAATGGGAGAGAATGAGTTTCTATTAGTTTTTATTATGATTCCTATATGGTGTTATGTTCAAATTTAGGGTTTTGTGTTTATGGGTGCATTTTCACCTATTTTTTATGACAACTAATCATATTAGATATATATAGTTATATTTCATATGTACATATATTATTAGCTGCATATTGGGAATTTGGCATGTAAGATTGGTTGTGTATCATGAGAATCATTATTTATACACTCAAGGTGCTTGATGAATTGACAAATATTAGAATGTACCTATTTTAGAAGTTTTTTTTATACGATATTGTAAACATATACATATATAGAGGTATATATATAGTGTACCTATATTATCTAAGATATAGAGCTAGATTGTGGGATGCTTGGGTGCAAACAGTGATGTGCACAGTCGGATAGGAAGACTTGTGTGCATAGTAAATATTGGTATCAATATGTCTATATATATATATGCATAAGTATATATGAACCAATCTATGTATCATATAATGTGTTGATACTATAGACATGCTAGACTTTAAGGGCTACCTGGGAGTGAAAGGTAACTTGCAGGAACAAGGAAACACTTGGAGCCAGATTTGGCATTCAACAGGAACAGCAGCAGTGAGGAATACTGCTATACATTGGAGGGGTAAACACTGTGTTCGGTTATTATAATTGTGTCTTGGGTGTAGTATGGGAGTTGGGTGTACACAAGTGTGGTCGTTCACTGCTTCATGTGCAGTGATGTTCAGGTAAGGATCCTAGTGAGGGGTGGCAGTCCTTCACTACATTGAGTTGCCTGCACAGATGCAGTTAAGCATTAGTTTAGGTTGCAGTGTTAGGGAAGGCTTGAGTAGCAGGTAATAGTGAGGGACTGCATAGGATACAGTCCAGATTATTTAGTATAGGTCTGATGCTTGCATTATTGCAAGGGGAATTGAAGGGAGAAGCAAGCAGGCAGGGAGTATACTCTTGTGCACTGCAAGAGTATTAGGAATAGTATGAATTTGGGCATCGGATTACTTCATTGGGGGTATTTTGAGCTGCTAATTATAGCAGTGCCTTGAGGTGAGGAGAAGTTTGCACAACTACTACTTGTTGTAGCTAGGATGATCGGGTTTGTGCAGTTGGGTTGTGGTGCAACTGTGTGCACTATGAGTGAGCTCGAGAGCGAGGGAAGGAATTTTGGTATTATGTGTGTGTGGCAGTATTGAAGTGTTAGTGTATTATAGTGAGTTAAGGAGGGAAGAATGTGCAGAAATTTAGAACTACAGTAGCAGCCCTGACCTGCAATGTGGGTATTTCAGTAGATAGCAAGGGTTAAGGTAAGGTTGTCTGCTAAAAGAGCATCAGGCAACAGCAACAGTTGCCAAGGCAACTCAAGTAGAGACTGAACATTGTTGGTGCAATAAACTGATGCAATATTGTGTTGTATTCAGTTATAGTTGGTACCAGAGGTGGTGGCAGAGCAGTTCAATTGGGCTTATATTTAGCATTCAATTAGAGCAGCAACAACTACATCAGATACATGGCAATACATCAGCAGTGACATACAGGTTGGGGTGTGATTGTGTATTTGAGATAGAAGAGAATGTGACTATGTTAAGGGTTTGAGGAAGTCTGCACTAGAGTGATCTTCCCAGTTATGTTTAAAGTTTACATGTGAGGTAGTAACTGATACCAATTGTTGTCAAGTGTAGGCAAGTTAAGTATTAGCTAAGGTATGAGCTATAGGCTATGGGGATGGATGTATACATGAAGTATTAAGTTAGTATGTATTAGTTACGAAGGTATTAGCATAGAAAGTTATTAGAAGTAAGGTATTATTAAGTATTAGTGTATAAAGTTATGGTATTAGACTAGTGTATGTATGATACTCAAAGTATCAGTGCATATGTGAAGTATGATGTTAGGTATTCCAATGTATTGATTAAGTTAATAAGTTAGGCTAGATAATGTCAGATAACAATATATATGAGTTTATATAGTATAAATATGGTATCTTAGATATCAAAATTAACTAGTATAACTTAGAAAACCTAGAGTAGCAAGGTATTTGACCTAGTTAGCCTAGTATGGACCTAAAAGTGGCCTAGAAACATCACAAATAGCTAGTTACATATATATATCACTTTAAATCACTCTTTAACATTAATATTTAGGTCTTTGTGATTCTATTTTGGACATCGATCCTAAGATTTGACTTAGGACCACACGCGAGTACATTCTTTGACAGTTTTTATTATTTTGATCATTACTATGATTCTAGTTGTAGTGTATACTTGATTCCGATACAGTGGATACATGGGCTAGTATCATAGATACTTGTCATGAGGAGTCATGATTAGATCCATCATACTAGCTGGGGATGGGGAAATATTAGCAAGTTATGTGATCATATCCCACCTTACATGCTGTAGAAGCAAGAAAAATACGCTGGATAGCTCTACGCAGCATATTGATGAAAAGCAGCGTAAACAGAGGACTTCAGAGCCTTCAACGTGCAAACAGAGCTTCTCCGCAAAGCACAGCGTAAAATATAGGCTCGAGGACCATCCGCGTAGGACAGTATGTCCAGGCTGCTTCAGCGTAAACAGGGTACTTCATCGCCTTTATGGCGTAAAACTAATCATCTTTCAATGCAGCATTGAAGTGTACGAGGGATGCTTCATATTCTCCGAAGTGAACCTGTCAGATCCTGCAATGAACCCGTCAGATCCTGCAATGAACCTGATGTCTCGACTTCTGACAAAGGGATACTGCTCGACTACCCAGGCGACGGCTATAATGATGGCACGGTACTGCAACCCAGGCTGTCATTTACTGCCATTTCCCTTGCGTAAAATTGCTTTTACGTACACAGAGGAATACGCTGCCTAGTTTTACACAGGCAAATGAGAGCTCCTTATGCTCCGCGGAAGACAAACTGCCTGCCACGTCAAAAGCTGCACTCCGTACGGGACTCGAGGCGCGTCTCTGCATTTAATGCACATGGTGGTGACAGGCCCTCAAGGCACGTCTCTGCATTTAATGCGCCGAATAATGACAGATGCCTAAGGCACGTCTCTGCGTTTGATGCACAGAAGGGTGGCAGACCTTCAAAATACGCCTCTGTATTTAATGCGCAGGATGATGGCGGATCCCCATATTTAATGCATGAGATTTGATTAAATGTCACTGAACCGTCGTTTAGTGACATCCCCTTTGCGAGAGTTGCTCCAACGCATACAAGGGAATACGCTGCCTAGTTTTACACAGGCAAACGTGAGCTCCTTACCCTCCGCGAAAGACGAACAGACTTCCACGACAGCGGTTACTCTTCGTACATGATTCAAGGTGCGTATCTGCATTTAATGTGCAGAATGATGGCAAATCTTAAAGACAAGCATCTGCATTTAATGCACAGGATGGGGGCAGATCTCTGCATTTAATGCAAGAGATCTGATTATCTCCAAGAGCCGTAATTCTGGCTAAGACGTCCACATCATCACTCTGGCATATTACGCAGCGGCTTCTACGCCTATTCAGCTTTGGTGCCTGCTCGGTTTCTACGCCTACTCGGCCTCTATGACCACTCGGCTTCCACGCCTACTCGGCCTCTTTGACCACTCGGCTTCTACGCCCACTCGGCCTCTATGACCACTCGGCTTCTACGCCTACTCGGCTTCTACGCCTATTCGGCTTCTATGCCGGTTTGATTACTATTTGGCTTCTATGCCATGGTGACAGACATTGGCTTCTATGCCAACCTCTTCTACACGAGGGATACCTACCTACGTGGCTTCTACGTCGTGATCTTCGTAGCAGTTATACGCATTTTTCCCTTAGTTGGACCCGTGTCACACGCTCATTCAAAAGATCATCTATACGCAGGCATTGGTTATTTTAACCGTTGTGTAAAAGGGTGCTGTACTTTCCACTACTTGGTTTTTACACCGACTGAGTGGTCACTGTCACTAAAACTCTATAAATAGAGGCCTCTATCAACAGAGAAAAATGTCGACAAATTGGAGGGTCGAAGAAGTTAGGTCTGAAAACTGATCGAGAGATCCAATACCAGATCCAACGGTCGAGAGAGAGAGAGGGAGAGAGAGGAGAATCCAGAGCTCAGGCAAAGAGAAGGGATCGACAACTTTGGCATTGGGCATCCACCCTCTTTAGCAATCTTCGAAGCTGCTACCTGTCTTCCACGGTACTTGTTCAATATCGTGTGGTCCCAGGGCTAAAGTGATCGACTGCAGATCAGACACCTATAGCAATATTCACCCAGATTAAATAAATTGTACTTAGACATCCTCGTGTAGGATCAAATTTGTACAATCTTGTTTGTAAACATAAAAGAAGGGTGGGTCTTAGTACAAGACCTCGTTTTCCGCATTCATCAAATCTTTTCTCGTTTATCCTAAACAAGATGGCGACTCTGCTGGGGACATCTTTCTCTTTTGATGAGGAAGCTATTGCTCAACACGATGCGGTATTCGTGGGATCCGTGAAGAAGATATTGGTCGTCAAGTTCGACCAGTCTGCCTACGAAGATATGCTCCGAACAAGGGGCAACTCTCAATCTCTCTGTCAAAAACAACAGGAAGCTGCGTAAGGTCTGGATGCCCAAGACATTCTCTACCATTCATGTGGGCTCTCTGATATCTACGATCTCTCCGACCAATGAGGTTGTAGCATTGCTCCCTCCGCGCCCTGCACATAAAATTCAGTCGCCTGTCTCTAACAGGTCCAACAAAACTTCTGGCAATGCCTCAGCGCTAACCCAGAAGTATACTCCGCGCTCTGCGCGTGAAGTTCAGTCTCCCGTCCCTGGCGGAACAGACAAAACTTCTGTAATGCCTCAGCGCTAACCCAGAAGTATACTCCGTGCTCTGCGCGTGAAATTCAGTCTCCCATCCCAGGCGGAACAGACAAAACTTCTGATAAAGCCTCTTCGCCAAATCAGAAGTACGAGACACACTCCGCGCGTAAAACAACATCTGACCTCTATGGAGAACCAGATGATCCCTGTGATCTCCGCAAGGAAAAGCAAACGGCGGACTACTCAACTTCTCGGCCTTTACGCCAGCAAGGAAACGATCTGCACGCCCTCCGAATTACGCGAGACGCTGATGGCCGCCTGAGGACATCCTCAGCTTTACGCCAACCAGAGCGAAGCTCCAAATTACGCCAGGCGAAGTCCCTAAGCGTAAAGAAGGCTCCAGTTGCGGAAAGATACCCTCCTTGGGAATTATTCGCCACCCAGATGGCCAACCTGTTGTATACGGGTGGCACAGGGAAGACTATGGTTCCCATCATCCACATGCCCACCGATGGGAACAGAAGGAACAAGCCATCATCTTCTTCTTCTGCAACTCCTCCTGACCTGCGCAAATATCTAATCCAGAAATGCAAGGAGAGGGGATCTTCCAGCGTGGCTATTACGCCTCCTAGCGAGCACTATTGTATTAGTCACAGGATTGTAATTGATTGTTGCTGTTCTAAAGCAAAACGGCCGGTTTTTGACCGGCTGAGCTACTCTCCATCTTTCTTAGAAGAAGTACCCACGCATGCATCTGTGAACATGGCTTCACATATACCTGGAGGAAGCTCAGGCTCAAGACTTTCGTCCTCTAGAACTCTGAGCTGAAGGAAATTCAACATGCTCCTTAAGGACACCGAAGCTGGGGTGTTCCAGAATACTCGTTCAAGGTCACGACAACTGACTTCGTGCTCTTCTGATTCTGATGCTGGGGGTCGTCAGTCTCCCGAATCAGATACAGAGAGTATAGAGTCAACTTCTGCAGCAACCTATACTCATCCTTCAATGACGCCCAGGGAGATGGGAGTTTATGCCATTGGAGATGAATACGAGGAAGCGTCACCATCAGGGAACGCTGATCAATGCATTACTATACTAGAGACATCTCTGAAACAAATGCAATCCATGATGGAGAACATGCACCAAATGATGCTAACTCAATAGGCGGCTGCTATGGCTCAAACATCTGTCCCGCCTACTCAGATACGTGTGGGGGTGGACCTACCACCATCCAACACGATCCAAGAGCCTGCTCTAGATCAAGAGTCAGCTGGTCCTTCACTTCCTCACTCAGAGAATGTACTACCTCCTGTGGGAGTCACGATACAACCGACTCCGCACCATTCCGTGGTCTCGCTACCAGCTGAAAATCTGATGCAAGCAGTACGGAAGTTGAAAGCCCAATTTGATGCCTTGAAGCACAAAGATCAGCTCAAGAAATTGGGAATCAACCAGCCATACCCAGCTATCTGGGAGGAGGTCCCTTTTCCTCCGAGGTACAAACCTCAGACCATGGCCCTGTTCGAGGGAAAAAAACATCACCAAGTCAGTACATGAACTATTTCAGTATGATGACGGTGTTGCTACAAGGGAATGACGCCCTCCTCACCCGGGTGTTCAAGGGCTATCTCTCAGGAGTAGCTTACAAGTGGTACCGCAGCCTGGCGGACAACTGCATTACTTCCTTCGAAGACTTCAAGGCTTTATTCTTCACACGATTCTACGAGGGAGGAATGGACATGTCTATGTCCTCTCTCATCGAAGTCAAGCAGAGGGAAAAAGAGGACGTTCGCGCCTTCGTCGAACATTTTCGTCAAGCCACTTTACAGGTGCCTCCAGGAGTTCCAGACTCGGCATTGGTGGACATTTACAGGAAGAACCTTCTTCCCGTGATCTCGGTGTTCACAGGACCATATCAGTTCCATGACTGGCCCTCGTTCATCATCTCAGTGGTAGCCGCCGAGGACAACAGTCGCAAGGCGCATGACAATGACATCATGATCTCTACCTCTAACAGAGGCAAGAAGTCATCCACCAACGGCGACCATCCTCGCAATTCCAAAGAAAAAGAAGCTCTGGCGATTAATACATCCAGACATAAGACTGCGTGAACCACGCAGACAAAACCTGGGAATTTCAGACCCGTCAAGGTATACTCTTTCGATGACGACGATATTCTGAGTATATTCGGGTGTCTCGTCAAAAGTGGCAAGATCACCCTTCCGGAGGAGAGGCGGCCCAGTAAAGTCGGCAGTGCCAATAACCCCAAGTACTGCATCTTCCGCAGATACGTACACCACCTAATAAAGGCATGTTACATACTGAAAAGGAAGATCCAAGAGCTGATCGATGCTAAAGCCATCACCCTGTGCAATAGCGAGAAGACGGTCACGACCAACATGATCTCTCTGCAATTTGGCAATCTGCCTCCCCAAGAAGTATCGGACGGTGTTACACCTATTTCCCGGACAACGATGAACATCGTTAATCTCCCTCCGGCTAGGGGTCAAAATTATGACCTGTTACCCCTAACTACCCAGAGAGGCGAGATTATGTGGGTTCACCCAGACTTGGTATCGGAGCTCGAAAAAGAGACTGATGCTACTAAAGCTAAGTCCAGGAAAAACTCCAAATGCAAGCCATGCCATATGGTTGCAACTTCTTCGACATCAAGGACTACGGAGCAAGTCAGGAAGATGCACCTGCAGACGCTTCAACTGCCAAGCCTTCGAAACCAGAGCCCGCCGTACCAGAGGCCGGTCCTTCGAGACCAACTTCGGCAGACAAGGGGAAGCAAAAAGAAGTGCGCTTCGATAAAACTGTAAAAAACATTTAAAACAAAGGTTTAGAGAAGCCGTACAACTTCGACATCTTGGCCCAACTGGCTAATACACCGGCCAGGTTGTCCATCTTCGAGCTACTTAGGCTCTCCCAAGACACTCGTCTAGCCCTGAGTGAGGCATTGATGCAGGCGGATACATACTTGACCCAACTCAAGTCCCCCGACGAAGAACCCGCAGCGTGTCCCCGATGCCACAGTGTGATGGAGGTGGTCCCAAACATCACTTTCACTCAAGACGACATGCTGTTAAAACATAACAGGCATGACAGACCCCTCTACCACACCGGGTATGTTGGTTCCATGGAGGTCGACCGGATTCACAAAGATCCGGGATCCTCAATCAGCATCATTCCTCATAGTCTGCTCAGACTGCTGAGGATTCCTACCAGCGAACTGGCTTACACCACCACTACTATTATGGGTTTCAGCGCCGGAGAAGTAAGCCGTTGGGAAAAATTTGCCTGAGGATCCAGATTGGCAATCTCAGATCGGTGGCTACATGCTACATCATCAATTAAGAGGTATCCTACAATATCCTGCTGGGAAGACCATGGATCTACGACCATAACATCGTTCCTTCGACCCTACATCAATGCTTCAAATATGTAGACGCCCAAGGGATAGTACAAACGGAGATTGCTGACCTAAAACCGTTTAAAGGAGTAGAATCCTACTACTCCGACGCCGTGTTATACTCTCAAGCAGAGAAGGAGTCCCACCGGGTGCCTGAAGAGCCTTCTGCCAAGCAACCTCTGTCAATCAAGGTGAAAGGACAGACTACCTGTCCAAAAGCCACAGAGCCTATGGCTATCCACCTGAACAAGACCAGGTCAGGGAAAGGGGGTGATCCTATAGTGATCACTCTAAACCAGAAGCCTCCACCCTTAATCATCAACCTTCGGCGCAACAAGCAGCCGAGTGATGTAAATGCAACCAGGAGTGCGGTTTCTGATAATAATAAAGGACCTCTTTTCCAGTATATCGACGCTCGGATTCCAAATCAGGAATTCTCTCCCCAGGGCGATATAGAGCCTATAGCACGAAAATTCTTGGTAGCTATAGATTCCTATCATCCGTATATATGGGAAGTGGCATCATCATCCAATGTCACCACGACAAATGGACCACATAAGGATTATATCTTCATTGTTCCACCTGGCCGCAACGGCCAGCGTTCCATAGTCTTCGGCCGCATGCACAACGAACAGACTATACAAGAGGATTCCTTCGATGACGACTCTGGTGAAATACAAGTTCACAGGTACAGCACGCAAGCCTTGAAGATCACGCAAAATATGGATTACAACTTGAGGATGGAACCAGGTCTCAACTACGGGAAAGACAGACGAACACCGCTGCTCGGCAATCCCCACTATCAACAAACCCATTTCGGGTTAGGGTATGCCACCTCCCTAACGACTTCTACGTCAGATGAGGATATCTTTTCCCCTTTTCAAGATGGCTCATCGCCCTCCGACTCATCTCACGCTCTCGAGCAAACATTATCAGCAAATATGGTAGCGACGGATTCCTTTGAATCAGACGAACAAGAATCCGAACCATTCGAGAATGACGCTTGGGCTCAGCAGATGGATACACAATGGGAGTTCTGCTTCGAGCAAAGAGAACCTCCCACTAAAGATGAAGTTATCCAGATTGACGTAGGGGGTAAACTTTTACCAAAGCCAATATTTATCAGTAACAACCTTTCCGAAGAAGAAAGGGAAGAAATTACCCAGCTGATAAAAGAGTATATCGACGTCTTTGCGTGAAATTATGAGGATATGCCAGGTCTTGATCCAAAGATGGCTACTCATAAACTCAACATACTGCCCGATTCAAAGCCTGTGAAGCAGCACCAACGACGGTTTCGCCCGAACATGATGGACGCCATTGAAGCTGAAGTCAAGAAGTTGATAGCCTGCGGCTTCATCCGTGAGGAACAACATCCTGACTGGGTCGCCAATGTAGTCCCGGTCATGAAGAAGAATGGGAAAGTATGGATCTGCATCGATTACCGAGATCTGAACGCAGCCTGCCCTAAGGATGAGTTCCCTCTTTCCATCACAGACGTCATGATTGACAATACATGCGGTTTTGAACGTATGTCTTTTATGGACGGATTTTTAGGATACAATCAGATCAAGATGCACCCTGAAGACGAGAAGCATACCGCCTTTCGGACACTACTGGGGGTATATTGCTATACGGTCATGCCCTTCGGATTAAAGAATGTCGGGGCTACGTACCAACGGGTTATGAGTAACATATTCCATAAGCATTTACGCAAGACAGTGGTGTATTACGTTGACGATGTAGCTGTCAAAAGCTGTCTCAGGGATAATCACATCTAAGACTTGAAGACAGTATTTGAATTGATGTGCCAACATCAACTCAAAATGAACCCTATAAAGTCCTTTTTGGGGGTATCTAGCGGCAAATTTCTGGGATTTGTCATCACCGCCAAAGGCATTCAAGTGGACCCTGATAAAGTCAAGGCCATCTTAGAAATGCGACTGCTCCACAATCTGAGGGAACTCAGAGGATTTCAAGGTCGTCTGGTTTATATCCGAAGATTTATATCCAACCTCTCCTGGAGATGCCAGCCCTTGTCTCGTCTCATGAAGAAAGGTGTATCCTTCGTGTGGGACGAAGCCTGTCAGCAAGCGTTCGGAGATATCAAGCGCTACCTCACTAGCCCGCCAGTTCTGGTACCTCCCGTCATAGGAAGACCATTCGTGCTATATGTTCGAGCAATGGATTATTCTCTGGGAGCTCTTCTCGCACAAAAGAACGATATGGGCCACGCGCAGGCTATTTACTACCTCAGCAGGATGATGGTCGGAGCCGAACACCGGTACAACCCTGTGGAGAAAGAATGCTTGGCTCTGATGTTCGCCATTCAGAAAATGCGACACTATATCACGGGCTAAACCATTCATATCATCTCCAGGATCAATCCTCTTCGGGTACTGATAAGCAAGCCAAGTGTTCTTAATTCCTGACTCGTGACTTGGGCGATGTTATTAACGCCATATGACATAGTGTACGGCCCTCAGAAGTCCATCAAAGGCCAAGTATTGGCTAACTTTTTAGCTGCTCATCCTATCCCGGAGGCCTCCAAACTGTACGAGGACATTCTCGACGAAGTTGCAGAGTGTAATTCCGCAACGGAAGGCGATGCATGGCAACTATTCTTCGATGGCGCCTCCAGGACTGGTCCCAAGTGAAACGTGGTTTCAGGAGTAGGGATCGTCCTAGTCACTCCTGATAAACTCATTATCTACCGAGCATATTCTCTTAGCGAGCCCTGTTCTAACAATATGGCGGAATACAACGCTCTACTGATCGGGCTCCAAGTCGCTAAAGAGCTGGGGGTCGAATCTTTGGAAGCCTTCGGTGATTCTCTGCTGATCGTCAATCAAGTCAGAGGAATATATAAAGTCCAGAATCCCGACCTCATCCCCTATCACCGAGCAACGGTCGAGATAGCCATGACATTCAAAGGTTTCTTCCTAGAGCATGTACCTCGATCTCAGAATCTGGAAGCTGATGCCCTAGCCAGTCTAGCTGCAGATTTAGCTACCCTTATAAGAAGGCAGAATTCGGTAATCCTTCTTAACTGAGACTTATTCTGTGTGAAAAACAACTTTCACATCGAATGCAGCTACACGGTGGACACAGATCCTCCCAAGAGAGACTGAAGAAGTCCCTTTATAGATTTCGTAGCATACGGAATCTTGCCAGAAGATCCTAAAGAAGCAATATCTGTCAATCATTACGCTTCTATTTTGACGCATCGTCACAATGCCTATATCGCCGGTCTTATGATGGGCTATTATTACGATGTCTCTCTGGTCATGAAGCACAGCGGATTATCCGTGAAGCTCACGATGACGTGTACGGGGCGCATCAACCTGGTCCTAAGCTGCAGGATCGTATCAGGAGAATGGGCTATTACTGGCCCACTATGATCGCAGACGCAATCCAGTATGCCAGACGATGCAGAGCCTGTCAGGTTCATGCAGACTTCATACATCAATCGTCCGAACATCTACATCCTACGGTTGCATCCTGGCCTTTCGAAGCATGGGATATGGATATCATCGGTCCTATTCACTCGTCTTCTTCCAGAGGTCACCGGTTCATACTGGCCATCACGGATTACTTCTCCAAATTGGCAGAGGCGATCCCTCTTGCTGAGGTGAAGACATCTAATATGACCAGCTTCATCAAGCATCACGTCATTTATCGCTTTGGGGTTCCCCGAAGGATAATCCATGACAATGGGCCTCAATTCATCAGCCAAGCGTTTCACCGATTTTGCGATAAAAATTGGATACAAAATGTGGCCTACACGGTATATTATCCAGCTGCTAATGGGTTGGCGGAAGCCTTCAACAAAACCATTATCAAACTCTTGAAGAAGTTCGTCTCTTCGAACAAGAGATATTGGAATGAGAAGCTGAGAGAATGTCTCTGGGCATACCGTACCACGGTACGAGCACCGACAGGTTGCACGCCATTCTCATTGGTCTACGGGAGTGAAGCAGTTCTCCCCATCGAGATTCAAATTTCGTCACTCAGGATAGCTGTGGCTAATGAGTTAACTCAAGAAAAGATTGACCTGTTAAGGCTTCAAGAGCTAGAAGGATTAGACGAGAAATGCCTCCAAGCTCAGCAGTGCATCGCGCTCTACCAAGGACGCATTTCTAGAACTTTTAATCAAAAAGTAAAGGAAAGAGTGTTCAAAATTGGCGAGCTAGTTTTGGCTGTAAGAAGGCCGATAATTCTTACTCACAGGAGTAAAGGCAAATTCCAGCCCAAATGGGAAGGCCCTTACGTAATCGAGACAACGTTCTCAAACGGCGCTTACAGGTTAGCCCAGCCTAATGGAGACCTGATAATGGCTCCTATCAATGGCAAATTCCTGAAAAGGTACTATGCTTAAACCTTCTCTGCTCAAGTGGAATATGGCGAAGACCTCATTCTGACAAAACTACTTCCAAAACGAAACTAGTTGGATCATATTCTATCATGTCCATATGACCTCTGAATAGATATGCTCTGCTAAAGCTTACCGAAAATATATCACGTCCATACTACCTCTGATATCACTTTCACCCAAACCTGTCATTTACATTCCGAAATGATGGGTCCACAAAGTCAGATGAAAATCCTCTCTATTATTCCCAAGAGAAAAAGAGCGAAAGTACATTTAAAAAGCAAAAGTACATCATGAAGGGGGAGTGGTTAGGTCGCGAAGCTGCTGCGCCAGTACAACCATCCTCTCAACCCTGGAATCGAAGACATCAGCTTGGACCCGCTCCAACCGTGCCTTGTCATCTATTATGAGGGACAGTTCGGCTCTAGCCCGAAGGAAACTAGCACGGGCGACTCCTGCACTCGCCAAGTTCAGTTGTGCTGCGACCAGTCGGCCATTCACCATATCTAGACCTTCCGACGACTGAGAAGCCCACTCCTTTGCCTGAGCAAGCTTTGTCTCCAGTTTGTGGACACTCGCTACATTGCCGTCATGCTTGGCCTGACACTTCGTTTGAAGTGCGATAGTCTCCTCCAAAACGACTTTTCCTTTGTCCATCTCCTGCTGGTTAGTCTCGATGAATTTATTCAGACCTTTCTTCTTTTCAACAAGATGCGCAGTCAAGGAGTCGTATCTAGCCTGGACCAGAGCTTCAATGTTGCCTCGAGCTAGCTGCAGGTATTCGTTAATGGGTTGCTCCAAACCATTAACCATCACCTCCAGTGCGTCAGCTACCCCGGTATCACCGAATTCCCTGATCGCCTCTATCGAGAACCGAGAGGACCTCTTCAACGACGCAAAGTCCAGCTTCTTCGCCAACACCATTGACATTAGCGTTCTCAAAGTAATACAGAAGATACCGGTGTACTGCTTGGTCAGCGCAACTAGGTCCGCATGAACGCGGGGAGTGTCCGCGATCGTGGCGACTTCCCCTCCAGGAATAACCACAGACGATGTCGCCACGACCATCGCCTCAACAGGTGGTGCGACGAAAGAAGAAGCGCCAACACCGGACGAAGATACCAGCATACTCAAAGGAGGCATTGTCGCGATGACAGGCTCGTCCTCCTCTTGAGATATCGGAACCTCGTCGACAGGCTAGCCGGCACCCGAAGATGCTTCCTCTTCAAAATCAGCCACATCCGTGTCGCCGCCAGAGCCAAAGGGCGCATCTACACTACCCTCCCCGAAGAGGTCTTCCCCTGAAAGGAGGACGAAAGGAAGTTAATATCAGCATAATGTTAACTTTTCTATAGGAAAACGTGAAGATGACATTTACCCGTGGCCGACGGCATATATGTCGCATCTGCAGCCTATACAGCTAAATCATTTCTTAATGATGCTAGGCAAGCTGTCATACCTGGGGAAAGGGGTCTGCTAACAGAAGCTGACAGATAGTCTTCCAAGTCCTCCTCAAAATCCAACCAAGGCTCATCGGCTGGAATCGTGCTAGGTGCGCTCGCAAGCACAGCAGAAGTCCCTCCCGATGCCGATCCGGCTAAAGGTATATGGAACTTTATTATACTCAGCCCCGAAGGCGACCTCGCTCTACTACCTGAAGCAATAGCAGCGACACCAGTGTCCAGCTAAGATTCTCCGGCACCACCAGCAGGAAATGTAGAAGGTCCCTCTCTAAAAGGCGAGGAACCTCCAATCAAAGAATCATCCCCAACGCGGGGAGATGCAAGCTCACCTCCAGGAGCCTCAATGCCAGGAATCCGGAGAGGACGATTTACCATCTTCTTCTTCCTCTTACGAGGGGAAGTCTTCTTGGGAGCAGGAGCCCTTCGCTTCCCAGGAACTACCAAAGCCCCTACAGGCGGAGGTACTTCACCCCTAGGGACCGATACTAGAGGCTCATCCGGGGTAACGGACTCCTCACCCTCGTCGGAAGAAACCGAGGGAACTTCAACTCTTCCCCCAGGCTTGGAAGAGGGCACCCTAAAGCTTCCATGCATATCAAAATCACGATGGAAGGTGTTCGTTGCCACATAGAACTGGGCATACGAATGCAGGATACGCTGCTCCGTGGAGAGTGTAATGACGGGCACAGTAAAAATTACCCCAGTACAGCCCATGATAAAATATCGCCATCCTCTTGCTCTATCAATGAGTCCACCTCTGGACCTGAAGCTGGTGACGGCGTTGCCCACGTGCAACAGATCATACCCAAATTGCCGGGCAAACCGATTGGGCAAGTAGGGCTCCAAGAAGCAATGATCTTCGTTTCTGTACAGCAGATGGGATGGTCTGATACAGACCAACCAATTAAAAGCTTCGGGAGTAAGAATGGTCTTCTCTCTACCCGAATCCTCGAGCCTAATCCCCGATTGATTGCGATGTACAGAAGGGACGGTGCAGAAAAGCTTCAACTATGACTGAAGCCTAGCGCCCACCGACAGTCTATAACTGTGTTCACGTTCCAGGAAGACTTCCGGTAGTTCAACAAGAAACTACCCCCCGAACTACTGCCGGAACCCGGAGACATCACCCGGGGGTTATGGAGAATTAACCACCCCATCAAATACAGGTATGGTAATTCTATCCTGGGAAAGCTATCACGCCGAATTTCATCGACGAGCAGCCCGTCAGTCAGGGCCCTCAGGCCAGCTTGTATACGGCACACCATGGCAGGGAGCAAGCCCAGTCTTGCCCCGAACACCAGATGCACTACAGGCCATAGCGTGTTGCGGTGAATGCGGTCCGCAGATGGGATGCCAGGCACTACTACTCGGCGCAGCCATATAGATAGGAAGCCAGCCAGTTGAGCCTTCCTGGACAGAGGCTTGCGACAGCGCCTCAAATAACTATAGGCCTTAGTGCCTTCAGGATACTTTCCCGTCCCTTCGTCGAGGAACCGGTCCGGAGCACCAGTATCCCCCATAAGATCGTCAACTACCTGAGCATTAAGCGCACTCAAGGGATTCACAGGCAGATCCTTGCCCTCTAATACCTTCTCCGGCTTAGCAGTCCTGGACCGGTGGAAGAAAAGATAGGACGTCCATTTGTTGATATGAGCCAAATCTGAAGGCTCACCATAAAAAGCGGTGCAAGCGAGGTAGTGGCACATCAACTCCTGGTACACTTCCACTACCCGAGGGTCTGAATCCTCCAGCTCCCGGTTCGTGGGAACATACTCTTCATATGGAGTGTCCCCCATTGGCAGTCTTGAGATCTCTGCCATCTCATGCAGGGCCAATCCCAACTCCCCCAGTGGAGTGGCGAAAGTCCCGGTAAGCAAAATATATTGCTCCCTCAGTGCTAGAAACAGGTTAGGGTTAGGAGGTAACCCAACACTGGTTGCACTCACAGCGGCAAACAGGCTAATGCTCTCCAACTCGGTCTGAAAATGCTTCAGGGCCCAATCAACTAAACGAGCCCAACGAAGATTTGTGGGGGTGATCCACCCGCCACACCGAGGGTTCACCTTAGGGTATACTCCCTCACGCCCCAAAAAATCATTACAGAAAGTCGGTAACTGGACCGGCTGGATCACCAAACTATCTTCACTCGGGATACTGCCCGGGTACAGCCCCCCTGAACAACGTCATAGAGCTAGAAGGGCGGTTGACAAACGACCCCTGGTCAGCTCCTCTCAGATAAAAGATCTTCCCTGGCTTACCGTGAAGATCGGGGGTCAGCGTCCACGACATCCTTCTGGGATGCGTAGTATGGAAGAAGGCCGAGATGGGGTAGTCTCTCGGCATATTGGGCAGATACAAGACCAAACCATCGGCAGGGAAAACCCAGAGTTCTCTCTTGGGCTTTGTCTGGGACTGTTTGTCAATCATGTCCCCGAAGATGAAAGCCGACTTCAGGTATTGCTTCCCGTCTACGTACGTTAGGGGCTCCCCGTTGATCAAGTTCAGCAGCGTTCGCTCGCCCTGAGCCGATATCAGAATCGCCCTTCCTTCAGAATACTGGGGCCCGGATATAGGAAATATCACATACGACAGATCCTCCAGATAGCTGGAGTGCAGCATCCCGGTGGCAGAGCCCATCACCTCAGCCAGCGGAGACTCATGCAAGTTGACTGCAAAAGTACAAGAGAAACACGTCAGTTCCTATAACTAGACATTACATGACTTGCAGCATCCGCAAAAAAATCAACAGTCCGTGCTCTACGCCAAGACTGTGAAACTTGAGTTTTACGCTAGAATCCATTCCCTAAACGTAAAATTCAAGATTGGCAGTATACGGTCTGCGCTTTATGCCAGACTGATTAAAACTGAGTTATTACGCCAAGATTTTCAGCTAAAAGCGTAAAACATTCAAATTTTATATACCAAACTTTTCGAACAGTCGAAGCTTTTACGCTCGACTGCGAAAAAATAGAGTTCTTACGCTGACTCATTAGAAATATGGGCGTAAAAGATGAAACGTCTCCGTGCGTCATCTTCCTCGAAGAGGCTATCAGCACAGGAGATGACCTAGCACGGTCACGTTCAACGTGTGCGAAGGATTTTCAGTCATTCTCTTTTCCCAAAAGCTCTACCTTCTAGGCCGGGTGCACTACTCGTCGGCAGGATGCTCCGCTCAGAATGAAGTTTGCCTTGTCCAACAAGAGATGCTCTCGCTTGAGCGGAGAAACGAGAAGAAGAATCAACCTTCTTTTCCTTAGTGGAGGAAGCTTGCTTCGAGGCCATTGCTAGAAACTTTGAAGACTCGAAGAAGAAACGGAGAAGAACTCGAACAGTCGAAAGCTTTCTCTCGCAGAAGACGGATGGAAAGTTTTTTCCCTCAGAAACTTGGGATATATATAGAGTTCGGATGGACTCCTCTGACCCCGAACCAAATCCCCTAAATATTCGGTTATGATTGGGTCCTACGTCAGCCTATTTATTCAGAGAAGGCGGACAGTTAGCGAATTCAAAAAGTTTTTCGCGCAAAGCAGGTTCATGGTTTCTACGCTAAGGAGTTTTCTACGCTCAACAGCCACAGATCTACGGTTTTACGCTCGCAGGCTATAAGTCTATGGTTTTATGCCCAGATGCCTTTGTGCTCGGTAGCTTTTATGCTCGAGAGGCTACAAACCTACGACTTCACGCTCAGCAGATACCAAATCGATGATCTCACGCTCAGAGGCGACGGATCCACGACTTCACGCTCGAAAAATTTTCTTTTCAGAAGCAACAAATCTACAGTTCTACGCTAAGGAGCTTTCTACGCTCGACAGCTACGAATCTACGGCTTTACGTTCGACAGCTACAAGTCGGGTTTTACGCCCGGATGCCTTTGTGCTCGGTAGCTTTTATGCTCGAGAGGCTACAAACCTACGACTTCACGCTCAGGAACTACAAGTCTAAGATTTCACGCTCGATGGTGTTTAGTTTATGCTCAGAGGCTGCCAACTTATGATTTCGTGCTCCATGACTTCCCGCACATCTGAAAGATATGCAGGCCAGAGTACGCATACATCTGAACGATCCTCAAGGCGGTCAATTATAGGAGTTCACACAGAAGATACTCCTTCTTGACCTCAAGATATCCCAAGTACCCGAAGCATACAGAGTTTAACATTGAAAAATTACTCTTCTTTATTGGTCGATTCAAAGTTCATCCAGACTCCAGTCTGAATATTTCATCTACCAAGATGGCAAATCAGTTTGACAGCCATTTCTTGCCCTGTTCCAAGGGATTTTCGAGAAATCATTCTTGAAGATGATGTCTGAACAAAGAAATTTTGTTTATCAGAAGTAACAGTTCAGAATTCTATGCGGTTCCTCACTCCTAAACAGTAGGACAGTTCGAACACTCGAATGCTAAAGCGGCTTTCTACGCATGCCTAGTTATACGTAAAAGACAGGACAGGACCTAGGACTCTTTCTAAACAGAGTTGGCGTAAAGAATCAGACGTGTCGAAGCTACACATATTCAGACTTCACAGTAAAGTATGGCAACATGATCATATGCACGAAAGAAAGACGATTTTATTAAAGATTAAAGTCATGATTACACATGAGGGAATCCAGTCTACAAGGGTTTTCTTCATTTTTCATGACTACATATGAGGAAAATCCTGTCTACAAAAGGATTTTTCTCGTCGTCGTCGGAAGGCCACCCCCCAGAATCTGCTCTACCAGGTTCTTGTATGGGCGCCAATTTTTTATCTCTCCTCCAGCAGTTGGTCGGTTTTCGCAACTGACTAAAATGATAAATGGAGGGAGAATACGGAACTGGGCCTACCTAAATTATGCAGACCCATGCTCCGTGCACCATGACAGATTGAGTTGAGGTATTTTACCCAACTCAATACCCAAGGTCAGAGCTAGTTGCTGCTCTCATCCCCGGAGGTAACGGGAGAAGGTGCCACTTGCAAGCAACGTGGTAAAATATGATTCTTCTTCTCTCCCGAAGAACCACCATACAAAGTTGCTGATTATCCCTAGCAAAGGAGGCTATGATATCCTTCTATGATCCATCGTTGCAGAGGATATTTGCTCGAAGATGCCATCTTTTTTGGCTCCTTACATGCTGGAAGAGCATGATCTCCTTCTTTCTCAAGTTGACCCGACGAACTCCGGCCATCATCTCTGTATAATGAAGGAAGTGTGGGAAGAACAGGAGAACTCCTCAGCCTTTTTATAGGCGAGAGAGAGCACCGATCCCAAATAAATCTACCATAAAGTCAGCCTCGACCGTTTCAAAACTCCATTCAGAAATGTTTTGAGTTACGAGGAGCGGGTCATGCTTCATTCAAAGCGTTTTAAATTACGAGAAATTTAAAAGCTTTGAAGGGGGTCTTGTAGAAGCATGAAAAATACGCTGGATAGCTCTATGCAGCATATGCAAAGCAGCGTAAACAGAGGACTTCAGAGCCTTCAACATGCAAACAGAGCTTCTCCGCCAAGCACAGCGTAAAATATAGGCTCGAGGACCATCCGCATAGGGCAGTATGTCTAGGATGCTTCAGCATAAACAGGGTGCTGCATCGCCTTTATGGCGTAAAACTCATCCTCTTTCAATACAGCATTGAAGTGTACGAGGGACGCTTCGTATTCTTCGAAGTGAACCTGTCAGATCCTGCAATGAACCCGTCAGATCCTGCAATGAACATGACGTCTCGACTTCTGACAAAGGGATATTGCTCGACTATCCAGGCGACGGCTATAATGATGGCACGGCACTGCAACCCAGGCTGTCATTTACTGCTATTTCCCTTGCGTAAAACTGCTTTTACGTACACAGAGGAATACGCTGCCTAGTTTTACACAGGCAGATGAGAGCTCCTTACGCTCCGCAAAAGACAAACTGCCTGCCACGTCAAAAGCTGCACTCCGTACGGGACTCGAGGCGCGTCTCTGCATTTAATGCACAGGGTGGTGACAGGCCCTCAAGATACGTCTCTGCAATTAATGCGTCGAATACTGACAGATACCTGAGGCACGTCTCTGCGTTTGATGCACAGAAGGGTGGTAGAACTTCAAAACATGCCTCTGTATTTAATGCGTAGGATGATGGCGGATCCCCACATTTAATGCAGGAAATTTGATTAAATGTTACCGAACCATCGTTTAGTGACATCCCCTTTGTGAGAGCTGCTCCTACGCATACAAGGGAATATGCTGCCTAGTTTTACACAGACAAACGTGAGCTCCTTACGCTCCGCAGAAGATGAACAGACTACCACGATAGCGGTCACTCTTCGCACAGGATTCAAGGTGCGTATCTGCATTTAATTGCAGAATGATGGCAAATCTTAAAGACAAGCATCTGCATTTAATGCACAGGATGGGGGCAGATCTCTGTATTTAATGCAAGAGATCTGATTATCTCCAAGATCCGTAATTCTGGCTAAGACGTTCACATCATCACTCTGGCACGTTACGCAGTGGCTTCTACGCCTATTCAGCTTCGGTGCCTGCTCGGCTTCTACGCCTACTCGGCCTCTATGACCACTCGGCTTCTACGCCTACTCGGCCTCTATGACCACTCATCTTTTATGCCCACTCGACCTCTATGACCACTCGGCTTCTACGCCTACTCGGCTTCTACGCCTATTCGGCTTCTATGCCGGTTTGATAACTATTTGGCTTCTATGCCATGGTGACAGACATTGGCTTCTATGCCAACCTCTTCTACACGAGGGATACCTACCTACGTGGCTTCTATGCCGTGATCTTCGTAGCAATTATACGCATTTTGTCCCTTAGTTGGACCCGCGTCACACGCTCATTCAAAAGATCATCTATACGTAGGCATTTGTTATTTTAACCATTGTGTAAAAGGGTGCTGTACTTTCTACTACTCGGTTTTTACACCGACTGAGTGGTCACTGTCACTAAAACTCTATAAATAGAGACCTCTATCAACAGAGGAAAAGGTCAACAAATTGGAGGGTCGAAGAAGTTAGGTCTGAAAACTGATCGAGAGATCTAGTACCAGATCCAACGGTCGAGAGTGAGAGGGAGAGAGAGGAGAATCCAGAGCTCAGGCAAAGAGAAGGAATCGACGACTTTGGCATTGGGCATCCACCCTCTTTAGCAACCTTCGAAGCTGCTACCTGTCTTCCATGGCACTTCTTCAATATCGTATGGTCCAAGGGCTAAAGTGATCGACTGCAGATCAGACACCTATAGCAATATTCACCCAGATTAAATAAATTATACTTAGACATCCTCGTGTAGGATCAAATTTGTACAATCTTATTTGTAAACATAAAAGAAGGGCGGGTCTTCGTACAAGACCTCATTTTCCGCATTCATCAAATCTTTTCTCGTTTATTATCCTAAACACATGCTTCATAGCTTACCTCACTTATCACGTAGGGTGTAGACTGACCATATTACATGCCTCATAGCCTATTATAAATGATTATTCCGACTCTTGCTCGTATCATTGCTAACCATATGGTTAGCCTGACCTCACATCTATCATAGCCAATCATATATAACAAGCCTGATCTAGTCCTAAACCGATTACATAGCAAACTAATATTTTAAGACAATTAGCAAGTATTTCTATTCATTTATTCCAGTTCATTTATTTCTAGTATTCATATATATCTATTTTTACTGCTAGATATTTCTCTATGATGATTACATGTCCATCTAGTTTTTCTTACATTCCAGTATTTTATTCCATCATGCATTCCCTTATACTGCTTTATAGTTTTTATCAATATAATTAGAATTACTATTAGTGCATGTACTTTACTCCAATCCTGACTAGATAGCATTTTTCGGAGGATCTCGAGAACTTCTGTCCTACTTTCTATGGACCAGGAGTAGATGATCGTTATATCCAGGAGCTTCCGGAGGAGCCACTCCCTATAGAGGAGACACCACCCATAGTTGCTTAGTTAGCACTTAGCTTATTTATGTATTGGATTATTCCAAACTTTGAGACTTTAGTTATATTATGTTGGGACTTATATTATGTTGAGATAGCTAGACTCTTAGACTCTAATTTATTTGAATTATATATTATTTTTCCTCTCATATTTCTTTACATCTTTATCGTGCCATTTACCTTCCTAATAGTTATTGTAATTGAGTACATTGAGAGTTGATGATTATATATCTATTCATTGTCCTCCATTTGAAGTTGAGATACATTGATAGGTTATGAAATCGTATTTTGTGTGAGTTGTTAGATAGCAATATTGACCTAGACAGCGTTCTACTACCGATCCTGCGGCGAAGACTGGACGTACCCACGACTCATGCCAAATTTTTGGGTACGGGTCATGATAAGACATGCTGAGATATCATCTCTGCGCCTGTCACCAAATATATAGAGAACTCAATATCTCGGTCTGGCAGCAAACCTGGCAACTCCTCAGAAAAAACATCCATGAACTCTGCTATCAATAGATGTGACAACTCCTTCTCTTCTACTATAGCTCCACAGATGGTATCCTCGCTCTCATTCGCTGCTCCTTTGGCAATCTCAAACTCTGGCTCTCCTGGCATTTAAAATAAAATTTTGCCTCCACGATAATCTATACTAGCATGGTGCTTACTCAACCAATCTATCCCGAGTAAAATATCGTAGCTCGAAAGTGGCATTACGAGTAAGCACGCGCTCAACTCTCGGCCTCCCAGTATAATTCTTCAATTTTTGCAAATATTACTGATCAGGATAATGCCTCCCCCATTCGTGATCTTGTAAGTCCTAGGCAAAGGTCCAGACTCTAAATGATGCTTAAGAGAAAAAGATATAAATATAAAAGAATGAGAAGCACCAAAATCAAAAAAAGTATAAGCTAGAATAGAATCAAGAAGAACTGAACCTGATATCACATCTTGGACTGGCTCCTCCTCCTTAACTGTCATGGAAAAAACTCGCCATCATGGTGCACCTCTCTGCTGCTGGTGCTGGACAATACGCTGTTGCTGAGTCTCTAAAGGAGGTCCCCTCTGCTGTCCCGCAAGTGGCCCCGCTAGTGCTCTCTGTGCCAGTGCTGCTCCTTATCCTGCTCGAATCGGAGCCACTAGACACTCCCTCAACTAGTGGCCTGGCTATCCACAGTAAAGGCACACTTTAAGCCTCTTTCTGCAAACCTCCCACGTATGCCCAACTTCCCACAATGAGTACACTACGGGGCCTGTTGTGCCAGTCTCGGGGCATGGAATGCTTGTTGCGCTGGTGCTCGAAATGGCATAAAACTACTATATCTAGTGTTGGAAGGTCCTCTACTACTAGAAGTGGGGTCGTTTGGATGGACCCACACTACTGCTAGCTTCTTCAGATGTGTCTTTCATCCTCTTAGATTTGAGCTCCAAGTCATCCTCTTTCCTCTGTGCATCCATCAGGATATCCGTAAATGTTACGGTGTCGTATCCTCTAGTGAGAGATTTAATCTTCCTGGTCAAGCCTTTCTAAAAATTTTGGGCCTTTCCTAGAGGATTCTGTCCCTCTACAAATCTGCATAGTCTGTAGAACTCCGCTTTGTACTCGTCCATCGTCATGTTCCCCTGGAAGAGGTCAAGGAACTGGCTATCTAGAGCACTCAGAGCCACATCCGGAAATAACTTCTCCTTGAAAAGCGCTTTAAAAGCTTTCTAAGTCAGTACTGGCAGCTCGATCCTCAGATCTATGCGAAACCATGTCAAAGCAATGTTGAACATCTGGCTGTCCGCTACCTCCACCTGTAGGCCCTCCAGAATCTATGCTAGCCTCTGGTCCCTCTATACATCCTCGATCCATTCGTCGGTGTACAAGATTCTTTCGATGCCCTTGAAGTCCTTGGGGCCCATCCTTTTGAAATCAATGATGGCTCCCGGTCTCGGCTAGTGTGGGGCGGGATGAAGGTGTACAGTCTATGGCTAAACAAACTGTCACGCCCCAGTCCCAAAATATGCAAGACCAGACACGTGGAAATGGCCAGCTGGTATGACTCTGTAAGGCTTTCCAATTTAATGGACCAGACAAAGTGCACTTATGATGTACACGGCTAAGTGATTAATGCTAAATATCTATTTCTAATATCCAACAACAAAACTAAATCTCAATCCATGGTAAATAAATATCAAGAGAGAAGGATACGCATCATTAGTCTGCAGCCCGATAATACATCCATTCGAGTAGGCCAAAAGAACAATATAGGCCTATAAACACTAGTTTATAAAAGCAGAATCAAAATAGGAAGTAGTACATGACTATAATAACTGACAGATTCAATGATACCTGTAAAGATGTCCAACACATCACTTGATCAAGCCTCATCCAAACTGTTCAAATAACCTGAAAAGGAACCAGGTCCTCAGAGGGACGTAACAAGATACAAAAAGTATATGTCATAAAGTAAATACTGAGTAAAGTAAATCAGGGTGATCTATCCTTCTAAGTGAATGCAATTTGAGGACAACTTGGTACATATGGGTAGGTGTAGGCTAGACACATGCTGACGTAATTCACCAATCGTCATGACCGGCTAATATATGACAGATATGTCCCATAACAAGGGCCCTCGCGTATGTAATGACGGTAATAACGCTCCAAAAAATGCGTCACCTAAATAAAGTAATGTCCGTATCGCTCTGAAGAACGTTGAATCTGCATAAATGATAACGTCTATATCGCTCCAAAGAACGCAAAATTTGCATAAATAATAATGTCCGTATCACTCTGAAGAACGTGGAATCTGCATAAATATAGAGGTGGGTGTCCCATACGCCTACTAGTTGTCCTCCCAGCCCAATTCTAATGTACAAGTCTCAAGTATGCCAATGTACAAGTCTCAAGTACGATGTGGACATCACGTAACTATAATGCAAGTCACCTAAAGTAATATAACTATGCTAAGTACCATCACACGAGCTACTCGTACAGATGGCCAGTCAAGTGCGTAAACCCGTATCCTATCATGAACGCACTCCGTGATGTAAAATGATACATAACAAGGCCTTGAAGTTATAATGATAACTCCATAACTTAGGGTATATCCACTAGACACTAGGTCAAACACAAGTCCTAACGTCGACGCCTTCGTCGACTGCACCCGAGTCATTCTCAGACGTATACAGTTATATAATATTCAAAGCACAATATATAATAAGAACTGAATTTAAATAGTACAACAAGGCAATGTATACTTGCCTGGAAGCCAGAAAAAGATTCGAACACGAACTCGCCAAAAAAGTAGCAGCGCAAGATAGAAACTAGAGCAGATGTCTCTGGATGCTATCAGAAATATCACCAATAGTCCCGAAATGAGTAAGATACTCAGAAAAGCATATTCATACGTCCAATTTGGACACAGGGGCCAAAAGGCAGTTTCTGGTCAACACGAGGTCCACAAGTGGGCCCGCCTTACACCAAAAAAGTGCCAGAATCAAAGGTCTCTAAAAAGTAGGTGGTGGTAGTGAATGATGTTGGTGATGGTAAAAAAATGTAGAAGAAGGAGGAGAGGAAGAATATGAAGAACCATAGCAGCAACAGCATGTACGGTGGGTGGTGGTGAAGGTGGAGGTCGAGTTTGGTGTTGGTGGTGATGATAGTGGCTGTGGTGGTGAGGAGGAAGGAGGAATGAAGAGGAAGAAGAAGAAGAATATATATAAAGAGAGAAGGAGATAAGTGAAGTCGGTCGATGGGGAAGGAGGTCGGTTGAAGAGGGGGGTCGGTTCATGGGGGTGATGGCTGATGGTGAAGGAGGTGGTGGTGGCGGTCAGGTGTGGAGAAGGAGGAGGGAAAAGATGGATAAAGCAATAAATGATGGGAGAGAGAGAGAGAAGAGGGTGTATTTAATGAAGAAGGAGAGAGCTTTCCTAGGGATTAGGGCTGGCGGTTACCAAGAAGAGGGTGACATGTTATCATGAAGAAATAGGTGGTGGAGATATTTTGGGGTTTGAATGAGAGGAAGGATTTAATGTAGGTTTCATAGTGTCATACAAAAAGAGAGGGGAGAGCTCATGACCGGTCAAGCATTCAAAATGGTATTTATTTATTTGCTCTAACCAATAGGAGGTGGACACATGGCTAGTTATTTGCACAAAAGTTCCTAATAGTTTAGGACTTGCACAAAGAGGAAAATGTGGATTGGATATGGAAAAATCCATATTTGGTGTGTTGTAGTAAGAAAAATTGATGTGTGGTATTTTGTATAAACCATGAGGGTATAAGTGTGGGTTTGGGTTGATGTTTGGTCTAATTTTGGGCTAGGTCGAATCGTTGTCCCCAAATTAATTAAAAATGGTGTCATTGGTGATTTTAAATAAATTGGAAGTGTGTAGGGGTTTAATTGGGTGGGACACAAGTATTATGGATATAGTAGACTCATAATAGATCATTGTCATATATTGGGTTACAAGAAATGGGTCGATGTTGTGTCTCCAATTTTGATTGGAACAGACATAAGTACAAAGTCTAGGATTTAATTGAAATAATTATGAAGAATATTGTGCGACTAAAATAAAGTACAATGGAGTATAATTATGAGTGACACAAAGTTCAGGATTGGAGATGGGCGTGTCTAGGTCAAGGGTGCAAAGTTTGTTGTAAGACAAAAGCTAGTGTAGTGCCCTAGATATTTAAACAATGATAAGGTGCAACAATTGAATCATAGAAATCAAAGAGGTGAATGATTACTCCAATCAAAATTCTAGAATAATTCTAAATAAATTCCTAAACCTAGATTTTGGGTCAGAGGGTTTACAATCTATCCACCTTAAAAAAATTTGTCCTCGAAAATTAAAATCCATCTCCCCAACAACGGACTCAACGTATCTCTATATATATGAACACAACTTAGTACTTAGTCCTACTTCACTCTTTTGACCTTTAACTGCCACATACGTACAGTCTAATAATCTAAGACATTTGGTCCTCAAAATATCTTCTTACCATCATGAATTATCTCGTCATTGTTATCATGCTAATCATCATCTAGAAAATTACCACCTATACGCCTAGGTTACTCAAGGGTTCCACAACAAAAATCTCAGTTTGAATCTTCTACTGTCTACTAAGAAGATATTGTCATACATTCACTCCCGGAGGGGTGCATGGGTTAGACACTAAAATCCAACAAGCACAAATTCTCAAGGCCACCTACATAGTAGCTAAATCCCTTGTTCTAAAGCTAAGATAGTCACTACCACATGATTATTTCCTAGGTACAATATCATCAACCTATAGTATCCACAATAAAATTCTGCAACCTAACTTCTTATAGTTGCTCTTAGCAGCAACACGTCTAATCTAGTAAGTCATTCGTAACTAGCCTAGAAGCTCATCTCAATTCAATTCCTAGAAGAAATATATGTTATAAAGAATAACATAAGCCTATATTCAAATACATAGAATTAAATATGTAATAATTATCATTCAATCATTCTAAAAACCTTAGATAAAATATAACCAATAATAATAAGAATATTATTCCTAAAATATGAAAAACCTTCGGCTAGGGTAATTTGAAAATAGATTTCCATATAATTACCTACTATTAAGGATTTGGTCCAACAAGCTCATAACCTATTTAGTCAAAATCTAAATCCCTGGCTCTAAGCAGTTTATGTGTAATCTTCAATAATCAGATATCATTCCTATGAGACTTCCATCTTCCTTTACACTCTCCTACATATATGTCAATCTATAATATAAGGGTCTTGTGGTACTCCTCTACAAGATGACTAATGAGTTAGTATGTGATATAAATATGTGTTTAGTTCCTCAAAATTTATGTTACCTAAAGACTGATCAACACTTTCCACTCGCACTAAATCCTCAAAATTTTCAAAATTATTACAATTCATAAATACTGACATTATTTTCCCTCAAGTCCATATCAAAATTTCTCCTCCTTGGGTTACGTGACCCTAATATCTTTCCTTTATCATTTGTTTCCTATACACCTTCATATTCTTCTAGTATGTTAATCTTGTTTTCAACTATAACTATTATAGTCATGGTCCAGTACCTTCAGCTTCAAGGTATAGATCTTTTAGGCAAGTACCGAGTGATAAAAATTTTAGTCCTTCCCTAGATCCTTCTCTTAATTAAAAAAATGCTCAAGGTCAGGTACTCATCATGAATCTTTTCTTATTATCATTCTACCTTCTTCACCTTGCATCTGAGGTTCCTTTTTGTTTAGTTTATCCCATGAACACTCCTTGTCTAAGAATCAGTTATACCTTGATAAAAATTATCATTTATTTTAAACAATTCACTATATCTAACTCAACTCTATTACATCTATCAGTACCCTCATCCTTCAATCCTACTGTTCTATCTCATATACTAGTCTAACTACCCAAGTTATCAATGGTGAAAACCCTGAATTAACATTGGCAACCCCGTAAGCAAGTGCATCTAATCTGATTCCAAAAGCTACACCCTGAATACCCAAGTTACCAGATTATTCAAACAACTAATTGAGCATTCTATTTACCTTAACCCAGTCATAGAATCTTTATCAAGGTTTGATACTAAAAGTCATAAGGCAACTATATATCAAACTTCTAGGGCCTGCTACATAAAGTTCTATTTCCCTAAGTCAATTTTTTTTACATATCCCATATGCTTTATGTCACGACCCGCTCCCGGTTTAGGGGCACGAGTGCGTGGGTACGTCCAGCCTACGCCGCAGCATCGGCGGTAGAACGCTGTCAAGGTCTTGATACTATCTAGCTAAAGTCACGCAAGCATCCAATCTCCATAAGGAGGCACGGATGACACAAATAAGATGAACACATACTCAATCACAGGATTACAACACGATAAGATTTCGAACAGAAATTAAAATTTAACACAACACAAGTCAACAAGTAATATTCTCACTCAATAATATCCAAGTCTCATCAAAATGCCGGAGACAAATCCGGTACCAAATAGTCTACTTGAAGAATTAACAATAAATAAAAATTCTGGCTAGACCTTCCAGAATCACAACTAAACTACCAAGTCTGCAGCTACTCACCATATGGTCCATAAAGTGTCGGACAGCGGTCCTCTAAGGCATAGTCTGGAAAAATATTTCCAGTCAGGAAGGAGCAAAGCAACACTCTCAAATAACAGTTCCATTAATTGATAATGTCTATAATACAATAAAACATGTCATGCTAGCTACTGAGAAAACAGTAAAATAAATGCAATGGCAATTTTAAGAGAGACAGGCAATGTAAAGAGACATGCAAAATAGGCAATGTGATATAGTCAGTGCATAAAGAAATGGAAAGAACAAGGTACAGTATCATATATGGGTGATGTAGTATATAATTTAAATTAGGGAACTGTAATCTATTCTAAGTGTTTGAAATAGTAGTTTCAAAATGTGACCGGCTTGGGAACATGTACGATAGCTACAGGGCCTGGCTAATCATGGGTGAAGAGCATGATTAACACTTACAATTTTCTATACTACAATAAGAGGTTATGATCACATTTCTTACTAACTACTTCCCCGCCCCCAAGTAGTACTGTGGATCCAACCATGACACGTCACGATACACGAGCAAGTCCAGTTTATCATGTACGATGTCTAATATACATGTCGTGTACAATATCAATACGATAATCAAGGTAACATCTCATGACTGCAGATCCAAGCTATACTAGTCTGTGTAGCACAGTGTCAAGGATTCAGTTGTAACATTTCAAGATTATTGAATTTATAGAAATTATCAAGAAATTGGAAATTATCAGAGAGTGTACTTGCCTCGGGTCCTTAGCTGGTAATTATTGGATGTCCTGTTCCAGAGTATCCCCTGGGTGAACCAACAGTCCTATAAATAAATCACAATTATAACACTTGTATCAGGTGCTATCCTAACACACAGTCTATAAACACTGGCCTCAGGGTCATGCCAGGCAGGGCACTAGTCAGCTAGGGTCAACTAGTAGGGATACATATAAATAAACATCTTATTAACTGATTACATATAATTTCCATCAATTTTAATAATAGATATATGTATAAATATATACTTAAAAATAAATAATACTTGCATATAAACATAATAAAATAATACTTGTATGTATATATATATAAACATAATTCATGAAATATATCTAAAATATATACCAATATAAATTACTTGCTATAGTTGCACATTTTCCAAAATACGTAGATTTATATACTAACATATATTAAATACGTATTTACATATTTATACATTTATACCAAAATACGTATTTTATCTATATAAATATACCAAAATAATACATATATGTATGTGAATACATATACACTAAGTATTATTCTAATACACACATGCACATAATTCACATACACAATACACAAATATACGTATTTATATACATATATATATATCTACACATTAATTAGATATATACATATATATTTTAATTAATCATACACATATACTAATATGTATCTATACTAGAATACATATGCAAAATATATATATACCATATATTTATACCAACTAATAACTATACTATATACATTAATACCTACATACATACTTTCATACAAATAATTATATATACATACATATATATATATATATATATATATATATATATATATAAAGAAGGAGAGAGAGGGGAGAAGAAAAAGCTTACTGTGAGTTTGCTGGCCGAAAAATGGCCGGGGCTCGCCGGAGTACGGTGAGAAGGAGATGAGGTTGATGGTGTGAGTATGATGATGCTGGTGGTGCTGGCTTGATGTCGCCGAAGTTGAGCAGGGGAAGGAGGGACGTCGAGGTCGCTCGGGACTTGGCCGGAGGGGAGTTACAGCGGGTGGCTGATAGTAGGAGTTGGCCAGCGGAAGGAGTTCAGCGGGCCGCCGGGCCGGAGGGGTGAACAGATGGTGGAGGAGTTCGACGTCGGGTCGACTCAGCCGACCAGAGCAGTGGTCGACGGACAGGGTACGGGGAGCTCGGTGCGGCAATGGAGAGCAGTCGGAGCGGGGTCAGGGCACGCCGCCGGAATGATGGCCGGAGTCGGGGTAACACAGTGGAGGGGTTGGAAGAGTCCGCCGGAGTGCGCAGGTGGGAAGAGCGGGCCGCCGGGGTACACCGCAGGGAGGGGAGTCATCGGGCTGCGCCGGAGTGCAGGCCGGACTGATGTTCGCCGGAGTCGGTACGGGCAGCAGCAGCCAGCGGGAGGAGATGGGAGTAGCAGCGGCCGACTGTGCAGGTGGAGGGAGGAAGAGTAGAGGCGGAGGAGAGTTGGCCGCCGGAGGAGTTGCTGCCAGCGGGTCGCCGAAGCAGAGAGGGCCGCCGGAGGATGTCTCGGCCGGGAACAGAGTCTGAGAGGATGGGTGAACAGTGTTCCCCCCCCCCCCCTCTTTCTCTTCTTTGAATTTCAAATTCAAAAAATAAAAGAAGGAGAAGAAGAAGGGAGGAAGAAGAAGAAGAAAAATAGAAGAAGAAAGGAAAGAGAATGGAGAAAATTGGGAACCTACGTTGGAGGCTTGTGAGGATGGAGGAGATGGAGAGGTGGGGAAACCTAGGCTTTCTAGAGATTAGGGTTTGATGGGACAAGGCATTAATTAGGGAAGAGGGTGTATAGAATCAAGGGTTAGGATTGACCCCCTTTAAATGAGGGGTCCAGATTTGACATGGAGAAAATAATTCATGTGGGGATGAGGGTTTTAATTAAATAATTATTATGGCTCCCTCATTACTTAAACAATGAGGTGTTGACACAAAAATGCAAATTTGCAATTTAGCCCCCTTAAATTTGGGAAATTGCACAAACACATAAAATGACAAAAATTTTGGCGGGCGATTCGGTGTCCGGTGTTTTGTAGGGCCAGGGGGCGCTGTATGATCGGTATGGGCTCAATTTGCAGGGCACTGGAATTAAATTGGGATTTCAGAATCAGATAAAATAGTATCCTCAATTTAAATAGAAATAAATGCAAGTTGTGTTCAACAATTAATTAGGAGTACATGGGGCCAAAATCAGGTCAGGTCATCAATACCAAAAATGAAGAAGACTCAGAACAGAATATTACCCTAATTTGGGCCGCACGAAAAATAGGTCAAGATTGTCCCCAAATTTTCGATTGGAACGCACAACGATGCAAAATAGGGATTTATTAAATAACGTCCGCGACGATTTTTGCGCGGCCAGAAATAATGTACAGAGAGCATAATTATGAGTTGCAAAAATAGCAGAATGGAAGGCGGGCATGTCTAGGGCAAGATGGTGAAATTTGTTGGAAGACAAAAGTCTGGATAGTGCTCCAAATATCGAAGCAAAGGCAATGCGCAATAATTAATTAAAATACAGTAATTAATTATAAGCTCCAAGAATTAAATTCTAGATAAAATAATTAATTACAGGATTCTACAATTCGGACAGGTGGGCATCTACTGGGCTTCTAGGTCAAGTCTACTAGCTCAAAGTAAATGAACACTGTATATAATAATATATTCAATTACACATCACATAATTATTTAAATAAAAATATTATCATGCAATCATTTAATTATAAATACCATAATATTAAATATTGTAAAAAGTCGAAAATACCCCTATTTTCGAAATGTGGTAGTGACAAGTCTACCCACCTTAAAAGAATTTCGTCCTCGAAATTCAAAATCCTCATAGTAGCATTTAATCAGGCATATTATTTTTCCCTCAAAATTTAAATTCGTCATCCATGAAATCCGGTAATAATTCACAATGTCTATTCAAAATTTTCCAAAAATTCTGGGATTATTGCATAACCTGAAAAAAAAATCCTCGAAATAGAATCAAAGTCCATTTTTATCAAAAATTTCCTCGAAATTTTTAGTTAATAATTCAGTACTCAGAATTTAATATCCACTTCTCTAACTTGATTTTAATCAATGCACCGATATATAATGTAATCTCGTCCAAAAAGTTTGAATTCAACATTAGTCCATCTATAATTTTATTTCTCGATTTTCTCTTTCCTCAAAATACTTAACAATGCGATACTTAAGGGTTCTCCAATTGCAACATCCAAATATAACATTTTGAAAATTTCCATAACTTGCAATCAAATAATTATAGTGATAATCTCTCTAAAATTTCCAAATTTAATAACCCGTTTAATCATGTCATAATCTTCCTGGAATTAATAAACCATAAATTCTGCCATGTTAATTTCTTGGCCCTTTATTTAAATCGATGCTTATCCTCAAATTTTTAATCATCTTGTTAATCATCTTGTCTCTCCTGTCAAGTCATAACTCCTCTATGAATCTTCGTCATGGTCAAACCCCGATAATCATGGTCTAAAAACCTTCCTACAATTATACAACATGCAATCTAAGGGGAATATATACAGTTATAGTGTCTTGTCATGGTATTGCAGTCTATGTATCAGGGTGTGCTACTAACTACATTCTAACAAGGAAATCATACATACAAATATTGTACTAAGGAATCAATCAATTAATCAAATAGATAGGAACAGAAGGAAGGAAAAGAACAGAACTTGCTAACACATTACCTGCAGTATCGGTCTCCTTGACCGTCATCGCAAATGCCCCGCCCTGATGGGGTGGTTTCCTTCGCGGGTGCTGAGCATTATACGGTTCCACAGGTAGCCTAACTGGATCTCTATAATCTGAAGCTGCGCGCTGGCCGGGAAGATAAGGGGCTAGAAGACAATCCCTTACTCGATGTCCCGCAGCGCCGCAGTGCAAACAAAGTCCTAGCCTCGTTCTACAGCTCTCTCAAAGGTGACCTGGCTTCTTACAGAAATGACAGGTCTGCTATGTCTCTCTCGGAGGCTGTTGCTGATTCTGCTGAACACGGACTGGTGCCTGGTACTGTTGTTGATACTGATACGCCCATGGGTGTTGTTGGATAGGAACTGGTGCCAGGTACTGCAGTGGATGCTGAAATGTCCATGGTTGTTGCTGATTATGAAATGGTACTTGGTACTGCTGTTGGTGCTGAATACGGGGATGCTTGGCTGGTCCTGTGCTACCATTCGTATCTCCAAAAGTATTGTGACTCCTCTTAGGCCTGAGATCCAGATCCTCTTCTGCAATCTGAGCATCCATCAAGATAGCCTCATAGGTAGCGGTACGCCGACCAGAAGTGCATGACCGAATCTCTCTCGTCAGTCCCTTTCTAAATTTCCGGGCTCGATCTCCTGGGTCCCGAATCATAGACGATGCAAAACGGCTCAATCTACAGAATTCTGCAGCGTACTCGTCGACCGACATGTTTCCTTGAACCAAGTCATGAAACTGACTTTCCAAGGTTCCCAATGCCACGTCGGGAAAGAACTTCTCCTTGAAGAGTTCCTTGAAGGTCTCCCAAGTAAGTCCTTGTGTAGTAATTCTCGGCTCTGTGCGATACCACGTGAGTGCGATATCGAACATCTGACTGCCAGCGGCTTCTATCTGCAAGTTCTCCGGAATCTGGGTCAATCGCAGGCTCCTCTCTATATCCTCTAGCCAGTCGTCTGCGTAGAGTATTCCTTCGGTGCCTTTGAACTCTCGAGGCATCATCCTTTTGAAATCCACTATAGTGCCTGATCTCTGCTGTTGCTGGCCAAGAAACTGCTGGTACTGTGCTACTTTCTCCAAAGCTTGGAGAGTCACTTAATGAGCATTCTCCATGTTTTCTCTCATCAGCTTGGTTTGTGCCTGGTGCGCTTCTGCTTGCACCCTCTGAACCTCAGCTTGAACTCGCTGAGCATCTGCCGTCACTCTCTGGGCATCTACCATGCCCTGGATCAAGGTAAACATCTGCGTTCCGTCAATGGGCAAACCTCCGGGAATCGGAGTCGGTGGAGGAAGGTTGTCCGTCACAGCTGCGGCAATCTTCTGAACAGGTGGGGGAGGAGGATCCCCGAAAAGTGCAGATACACCTACGTGCATTGGAGATGTAGGAGGAACTACGGTTGTCTGTCTCTCAGGTGAAGAGGTGGCAGGCCCCTCTAAAGCTGATGTTCCCGCTCTCATAGACCGTGTCTGCGGCGACATCCTGAAGACAGATCCCAAAGAATCAATTTAGGAAAAAATGCGATATCATCAAGGAAGGACAGTACAGTTCTAAGGAAGCAACATTCAAGATAAATAGATTGGAAATAAACCCTAGTTGATTGTACAGGTCAAAGATGCATCCATGGTCTGATACCTCTATCCTTATAGGTACCACAGTTCTACTACAATCACACTCACTGCTAGCTTCCTTACCTACTGCAATGGCTGATACTAGTTATCCTTATCACTCAAGTGCATATCAAATGCAACACACCATACTAAGTGCTAAACCCTTTCTAATACAACTCTAGATGAAAACCCAAGTCAGTTTGCAGTGAAATCACTATCATGCTCAAGCCAACAGATCCTTACACATGCATCTCATCTACTATATACTAATATATCTCTCTCTCTATAAGATTTTATCCTCAAATAAAATTCCTGAAAATAACACCTCGAATAAATTTTTAAAGTAAATGCATACACTTTCCTCAAGACCAATTATCTAAATACTGAAAAAACTTAATCACAAAAATTCCTTACAGGCTTGTCTAGGTTTATCGAATCGAATCTGAATCCTCAAAAAGTTTTTGTAATAACATCTCAATTTCTAAAAATTCTAAAAATTTGCAATTTATTTTCAATCTTCAATTTAAAGATTTAAATCCACCTTCTATAGTCCAATAGCTCTAATGTTAATCATTTTCACTGTCCTCATCGTCATGCGTCATCTGTTAATACCATAAATTAGTCTGTAAATTCATCTTGATATGAAATCAAACCCTACAATGGAACCAAAATCCTAACTTAATAACTAGTCAACAACAATCAAATTCAATATCAATAAGTGAGAATGGACGGAACAAGGGAATGATTTTAAATTGGAATTAAAATAAGATTCTCAGGGGTCATCCCAGGAATCTCTCAAGGAATTGTGATTGAGTATTCGCTCTCGCCCTAGTATCCTATGTCCTAGATCCTATCGCAGGCACGCAATAGTGTAACAAAGATGCCACACTACTACGACATCGCACAACTCGCGAAGTCTGACCTGCATGGGCCACCACTAAAAACGTGTCACGACCCGCTCCCAGTTTAGGGGCACGAGTGCGTGGGTACGTCCAGCCTACGCCGCAGCATCGGCGGTAGAACGCTGTCAAGGTCTTGATACTATCTAGCTAAAGTCATGCAAGCATCCAATCTCCATAAGGAGGCACGGATGACACAAATAAGATGAACACATACTCAATCACAGGATTATAGCATGATAAGATTTCGAACAGAAAATAAAATTTAACACAACACAAGTCAACAAGTAATATTCTCACTCAACAATATCCAAGTCTCATCAAAATGTCGGAGACAAATCCGGTACCAAATAGTCTACTTGAAGAATTAACAATAAATAAAAATTTCGGCTAGACCTTCCAGAATCACAACTAAACTACCAAGTCTGCAGCTACTCACCATATGGTCCATAAAGTGTCGGACAGCGGTCCTCTAAGGCATAGTCTGGAAAAATATTTCCAGTCAGGAAGGAGCAAAGCAACACTCTCAAATAACAGTTCCATTAATTGATAATGTCTATAATACAATAAAACATGTCATGCTAGCTACTGAGAAAACAGTAAAATAAATGCAATGGCAATTTTAAGAGAGACAGGCAATGTAAAGAGACATGCAAAATAGGCAATGTGATATAGTCAGTGCATAAAAAAATGGAAAGAATAAGGTACAGTATCATATACGGGTGATGTAGTATATAATTTAAATTAGGGAACTGTAATCTATTCTACGTGTTTGAAATAGTAGTTTCGAAATGTGACCGGCTTGGGAACATGTACGATAGCTACAGGGCCTGGCTAATCATGGGTGAAGAGCATGATTAACACTTACAATTTTCTATACTACAATAAGAGGTTATGATCACATTTCTTACTAACTACTTCCCCGCCCCCAACTAGTACTGTGGATCCAACCATGACAAGTCACGATACACGAGCAAGTCCAGTTTATCATGTACGATGTCTAATATACATGTCGTGTACAATGTCAATACGATAATCAAGGTAACATCTCATGACTGCAGATCCAAGCTATACTAGTCCGTGTAGCACAGTGTCAAGGATTCAGTTATAATATTTCAAGATTATTGAATTTATAGAAATTATCAAGAAATTGGAAATTATCAGAGAGTGTACTTGCCTCGGGTCCTTAGCTGGTAATTATTGGATGTCCTGTTCCAGAGTATCCCCTGGGTGAACCAACAGTCCTATAAACAAATCACAATTATAACACTTGTATCAGGTGCTATCCTAACACACAGTCTATAAACACTGGCCTCAGGGTCATGCCAGGCAGGGCACTAGTCAGCTAGGGTCAACTAGTAGGGATACATATAAATAAACCTCTTATTAACTGATTACATATAATTTCCATCAATTTTAATAATAGATATATGTATAAATATATACTTAAAAATAAATAATACTTGCATATAAACATAATAAAATAATACTTGTATGTATATATATATAAACATAATTCATGAAATATATCTAAAATATATACCAATATAAATTACTTGCTATAGTGCACATTTTCCAAAATACGTAGATTTATATACTAACATATATTAAATACGTATTTACATATTTATACATTTATACCAAAATACGTATTTTATCTATATAAATATACCAAAATAATACATATATGTATGTGAATACATATACACTAAGTATTATTCTAATACACACATGCACATAATTCACATACACAATACACAAATATACGTATTTATATACATATATATATATCTACACATTAATTAGATATATACATATATATTTTAATTAATCATACACATATACTAATATGTATCTATACTAGAATACATATGCAAAATATATATATACCATATATTTATACCAACTAAAAACTATACTATATACATTAATACCTACATACATACTTTCATACAAATAATTATATATACATACATATATATATATATATATATATATATATATATATATATATATATATATATATATATAAAGAAGGAGAGAGAGGGGAGAAGAAGAAGCTTACTATGAGTTTGCTGGCCGAAAAATGGCCGGGGCTCGCCGGAGTACGGTGAGAAGGAGATGAGGTTGATGGTGTGAGTATGATGATGCTGGTGGTGCTGGCTTGATGTCGCCGGAGTTGAGCAGGGTAAGGAGGGACGTCGAGGTCGCTCGGGACTTGGCCGGAGGGGAGTTACAGCGGGTGGCTGATGGTGGGAGTTGGCCAGCGGAAGGAGTTCAGCGGGCCGTCGGGCCGGAGGGGTGAACAGATGGTGGAGGAGTTCGACGTCGGGTCGACTCAGCCGACCGGAGCAGTGGTCGACGGACAGGGTGCGGGGAGCTCGGTGCGGCAATGGAGAGCAGTCGGAGCGGGGTCAGGGCATGCCGCCGGAATGATGGCCGGAGTCGGGGTAACACAGTGGAGGGGTTGGGAGAGTCCGCCGGAGTGCGCAGGTGGGAAGAGCGGGCCGCCGGGGTACACCGCAGGGAGGGGAGTCATCGGGCTGCGCCGGAGTGCAGGCCGGACTGATGGTCGCCGGAGTCGGTGCGGGCAGCAGCAGCCAGCGGGAGAAGATGGGAGTAGCAGCGGCCGACTGTGCAGGTGGAGGGAGGAAGAGTAGAGGCGGAGGGGAGTTGGCCGCCGGAGGAGTTGCTGCCAGCGGGTCGCCGGAGCAGAGAGGGCCGCCGGAGGATGTCTCGGCCGGGAACAGAGTCTGAGAGGATGGGTGAACAGTGTTCCCCCCCCCCCCTCTTTCTCTTCTTTGAATTTCAAATTCAAAAAATAAAAGAAGGAGAAGAAGAAAGGAGGAAGAAGAAGAAGAAAAATAGAAGAATAAAGGAAAGAGAATGGAGAAAATTAGGAACCTACGTTGGAGGCTTGTGAGGATGGAGGAGATGGAGAGGTGGGGAAACCTAGGCTTTCTAGGGATTAGGGTTTGATGGGACAAGGCATTAAATAGGGAAGAGGGTGTATAGAATCAAGGGTTAGGATTGACCCCCTTTAAATGAGGGGTCCAGATTTGACATGGAGAAAATAATTTATGTGGGGATGAGGGTTTTAATTAAATAATTATTATGGCTCCCTCATTACTTAAACAATGAGGTGTTGACACAAAAATGCAAATTTGCAATTTAGCCCCCTTAAATTTGGGAAATTGCACAAACACATAAAATGACAAAAATTTTGGCGGGCGATTCGGTGTCCGGTGTTTTGTAGGGCCAGGGGGCGCTGTATGATCGGTATGGGCTCAATTTGCAGGGCACTGAAATTAAATTGGGATTTCAGAATCAGATAAAATAGTATCCTCAATTTAAATAGAAATAAATGCAAGTTGTGTTCAACAATTAATTAGGAGTACATGGGGCCAAAATCAGGTCAGGTCATCAATACCAAAAATGAAGAAGACTCAGAACAGAATATTACCCTAATTTGGGCCGCACAAAAAATAGGTCAAGATTGTCCCCAAATTTTTGATTGGAACGGACAACGATGCAAAATAGGGATTTATTAAATAACGTCCGCGACGATTTTTGCGCGGCCAGAAATAATGTACAGAGAGCATAATTATGAGTTACAAAAATAGCAGAATGGAAGGCGGGCATGTCTAGGGCAAGATGGTAAAATTTGTTAGAAGACAAAAGTCTGGATAGTGCTCCAAATATCGAAGCAAAGGCAATGCGCAATAATTAATTAAAATACAGTAATTAATTATAAGCTCCAAGAATTAAATTCTAGATAAAATAATTAATTACAGGATTCTATAATTCGGACAGGTGGGCATCTACTGGGCTTCTAGGTCAAGTCTACTAGCTCAAAGTAAATGAACACTGTATATAATAATATATTCAATTACACATCACATAATTATTTAAATAAAAATATTATCATGCAATCATTTAATTGTAAATACCATAATATTAAATATTGTAAAAAGTCGAAAATACCCCTGTTTTCGGAATGTGGTAGTGACACTTTACCCATAATTCGTCCTCGATAAATTTACAAAACTTTAAGATTTTATAACAACTTAATCATCTCAATATTCACCGAGAGTTTCTCCAGTAATAGTCTTGACTTAACCTCATAATAAATTCTCTCATTCTATTTACAAACACTAATCCTCTTTAAAAATTTATTTTTGTATTTTTTCTCCCTTAATGTATAAATACTCTTCTTTCATAATTTTTCCTCGAATTTTGTTCGCATTCATGTTCCATTTCATACCCCAGTTTCAATGGTATCGTTTCTTTAATTAAGTCTTTTTTAGTTCTCTAATATAATATTCCTAAATTCTTCTTTCAATATATTTATTTTTCCTCTGGCCTAATCATAACTAGGTCATGTATTCATCCCTTCATATCATTCTGGTGTAATCTTCTAATTAAACTGTCACAACCAGTGTTATCCTTGTAATAGTTCATACCTACTATTGGGCTGAAATTTTCCAAGGTATATAATGTAATCCACTATTTCGTTTAAGCAAATCCTTCGCATACCGTATCAAATCATAGCTTACTCTGCCTAAAATTATATTCCACAATTTTCTTCTTTCTGCTATTTATTACTCCTAGTCACCATGATGTAATTATAATAATAGATTTCACCGAAGCACATCCTAGAATTCCTGGTATCAGATTGTCATCTTCCAGGTGAGAGCCTAAAATCCTATCTTCTCAAGTTCATAATACCGTTCCTGGTATCGCTTCCATGGGCTATAACTAATTCCTAGCATCTAGGTATATATTTCCATAAATCATTCTAGAGGGTTAGGATCAACAATCCTTCTAGCTTCCAATACTTCCCAAATCACTACTATCTTAAGTAAGGGTAGGGTTTTATCAGTTCTAGGAACATACTACTAGGTCTAATTCTTTTGCTAATAATCTACACTAGTTCTAGAATCTAAAAAGAACCTACCCAACTAAGGGTAACCATCTTCTTATAAAATATTACATAATCATGCCTTCTTCTGTCTGGACTTCGATCTTCTTCTGGAGGGAACCACCAAGCACAAGCATCTGTCTCTCCGAAATAAAAGGAGATGAGAAACAATGATAAAGATATTGATGAAAAAGGAACAAATACAATTTTGAAGTCCAAGGGCGATAATCAAATACAGGGGAGTTTTAAAATCGGTTATGGATTAAGATCTTATTCAACAATAATCCTAAATTATAGGCTCGTTCGGTACAGTAAAGTAACCAAAACGATATGCTCTGACCTACATGGGCCACCACTAAACCCTTGTCGTGCCCCAGTCCCAAAATATGCGGGACTAGACACTTGGCAATGGCCAACTGGTACGACTCCGTAGGGCTTTCCAATTTAATGGATTCGACGAAGTGCACTTACGCTGTACACGGTCAAGTGATCAATGCTAAATATCTATTTTTAATATCCAACAACTAAACTAAATCTCAATCTATGGTAAATAAATCTTAAGAAAGAACGATACGCATCATTAGTCTATAGCCCGATAATACAACCGTTCGAGTAGGCCAAAAGAATAATATAGGCTTATAAATACTAGGCTATAAAAGCAGAATCAAAATGGAAAGTAGTACATGACTGTAATAGTTGAAAGATTCGTTGATACCTGTAAAAATGTCAACAAATCACTTGATCAATCCTCATCAAAATTGCTCAAATAACCTAGAAAGGAACCAAGTCCTCAGAGGGACGTACCAAGATACAACAAGTACATGCCATAAAGTAAATACTGAGTAAAGTAAATCAGGGTGAACTATCCTTCTAAGTGAATGCAATTTGAGGACAACTTGGTGCATATGTGTAGGTGTAGGCTAGACACATGCTGACATAATTCACCAATTATCGTGACTGTAAAATAAGGGCCCTCACGTATGTAATGATGGCCATAACGCTCCGAAGAATGTGACGCTTGAATATAGTAACGTCCGTATAGCTCTGAATAACACGGAATCTGCATAAATAATAACGTCCGTATCGCTCCGAAGAACACAGAATATGCATAAATAATAACGTTCGTATCACTCCAAAGAACGCAAAATTTGCATAAATATAGTGGTGGATGTCCCATACGCCTACTAGTTGTCCTCCCCGCCCAATGCCAATGTCCAAGTCTCAAGTACAACGTAGACATCTCGTAACTATAATGCAAGTCACCTAAAGCAATACAACTATGCTAAGTACCATCATACGAGCTACTCGTACCAATAGTCAGTCAAGTGCATAAACCCTTGTCCTATCATGAACAAACTTCATGACATAAAATGATACGTGACAAGGTCTCGAAGTTATAATGATAACTCCGTAACTTAGGGTACGTCCACTAGACACCAGGTCAAACACAAGTCCTAACATCGACGCCTTCGTCGACTGCACCCGAGTCGTTCTCGGACGTGCACAGTTATATAATATTCTGAGCACAATATATAATAATAACTGAATTTCAATAGTACAACAAGTTAAGGTATACTTGTCTGGAAGTAAGGCGAAGATTCGAACACGAACTCGCCAAGGAAGTAGCAGCACAAGATGGAAACAGGAGCAGATGCCTCTGGATATTGTCACAAATATCACAAACAGTCCCGGAATAAGTGAGATACTCAGAAAAGCATATTCATACGTCCAATTTGGACACAAGGGCAAAAAGACAGTTTCTGGTCAATACGGGATTCACAAGCGGGCCCACCTTGCACCGAAAAATGTGTCATCTCTAAAAATAGCATATTGTAGGTAAAAAAAATTCTAAACGATAATACAAAATCAATGGTATGTCCATATTTAGATTTTGGTGAGCCGATCACAAAAATGCCCATTGGAACGGATCATAGGGCTCGCAAAACGGTGATCCGGTCACTGTCGCGGAATCAGGCGAAACTTGGGCCACAGGACAACTCGAACGTCGTGAGTCCAATTGTAAAAGTTTTATAGTAATACGATAAGCATGCATAAAGTAATTGGGTAATTACAAAAAGTCATAATACTAGAATTTTTTACGGATACAGGTTCGTTTCGTCGCGCACACGCGACCGAATTAAATTCTTCCAAATCCCACACGTCGGGAAATACCGTATGCGCCTTTCGATGCAATTGGTATGTGACGAAGTTATCCGGATTGACGGGACCAACTCTGTATCGAATGTTTTTATTATTTTATAAAACAGTTTTTCTCATGAATTGGAACTCAAATTACTAAGAATAGAAATCAAATTAAGTTTTATAAATGAAGACATTGAAAGAGGGTTATATGGAGATCATAGAAGAGAAGGCATTTCGGGAATCAATTAAGCGTGGAGGGAGAAATTTCCTCATAAAAATAGGTAGTTGGAACTTTGTTCTAACTTGGGTTTGGGTGCTCACGATCATGGAGTGTACTCGGGTCCTCTGTGGGTGGCCAACGGTGGTTGTTGGCTGTCGGGGATGCCGCGGGTGGGTCGTCGGTCGTCGAGGGGTGGTCGCCGATGGTCGGGGGTCGCTGGACGGGGTCGAGGAAGTCAACAATAGTAGCTAAAGTAGCAGCAGTAGCAGTAACAAAGTAGCAGCAGTAGCAGCTATCGTAGCAGTAGCAGTAGTACGAAGTAGTAGTAGCAGTAGCACGAAGTAGCAGTCGCAGCAAGGTGGAAGAGGAAGGGGAGGAGAAGAGGGGGCTCAGATGATGGTGTTGGTGGCTTGGTGATGGTGGTCGTGAGGTGGTGGCTTGAGTAGGTGGTGGTGGTGAATAATGTTGGTGATGGCGCAAAAGTGTAGAAGAAGGAGGAAAGGAAGAAGATGAAGAACCATAGCAGCAGCAGCTAGAAGAGCAGCAGTAGCAGCATATAGGGGGAGGTGGTGGTGAAGGTGGAGGTCGGGTATAGTGGTGGTGCTAATGGGGGTGGTGGTGATGATAGTGGCAATGGTGGTGTAGAGGAAGGAGGAGTAAAAAGGAGGAAGAAGAATATATATAAAGAGAGAAGTAGAGAAGTAAAGTCGGTCGATGGGGAAGGAGATCAACTGAGGAGAGGGAGAGTTGGTTCATGAGGGGTGATGGTGATGGTGATGGCTGATGGTGAAGGTGGTAGCGGCGGTCAGGTGTGGGAAAGAAGGAGGAGGTAAAAGATGGATGAAGCAATAAATGATGGGAGAGGAAGAAGATGGTGTATTTAATGAAGAAGGAGAGAGCTTTCCTAGGGATTAGGGCAGGTGGTTCCCAAGAAGAGGGTAACATATTGTCATGAAGAAATAGGTGGTGGAGATGTGTTGGGGTTTGAATGAGAGGCTAAGATTTAATGTAGGTTGCATAGTGTCATAGAAAAAGAGAGGGGGTGAGCTCATGACTGGTCAAGCATTCAAAATGGTATTTATTTATTTGCTCCAACCAATAGGAGTTGGACACATCGCTAGTAATTTGCTCAAAAGTTCCCAACATTTTAGGACTTGCACAAAGAGAAAAAAGTTGATTGAATGTGGAAAAAGCCATATTTGGTGTGTTATAGTAGGAGAAATCGGTGTGTGGTATTTTGTATGAACCATAGGTGTGTGAGTGTGGGTTTAGGTTATTGTTTGGTCTAGTTTTAGGCTAGGTTGAATCGTTGTCCCCAAATTAATTAAAAATAATGTCATAGGTGATTTTAAATAAATTGGAAGTGTGTAGGGGTTTATTTGGGTAGGACACAAGTATCATGGATATAGTAGACTCAGAATAGATCATTGTCATATATTGGGTTGCAACAAATGGGTCGATATTGTGTCTCCAATTTTGATTGGAACAGACATAGGTACAATGTCTTGGTTGAATTTAGATAATTGTGACAAATTTTGTGCGACTAAAATAAAGCACAATGGAGTATAATTATGATTAACACAAAGGTCATGATTGGAGATGGGCTTGTCTAGGTCAAGGGTGCAAAGTTTATTGGAAGGCAAAAACTAGTGTAGCACCCTAGTATTTAAACAACGGTAAGGTGCAATAATTAAATCAAAGAAATTGAAGAGGTGAATGATAACTCCAATAAAAATTTTAGAATAATTCTAAATAAATTCCTAAACCTAGAATTTGGGTCAGAGGGTTTACACAAGCGCTAACTTCTCCACAGTAGCTAGTTCTAACTGGTGAGCACTCTCGATGCCCTGACGTAGAATATTCGTCTGCCTCTACTATACTGCCATCATCTCTTGGAGAATAGCAAACATCTACGTCCCGTCTACTGGCATAGGTAGTGGGCGTGAAAGATCCTCCGTGACTGATGGAACAATCCTCAGAACTGTTGGTGGAGCACCCCCAAAAGATGCTGTTGAAATTCTCACCTGGACTGGTGAAGCAATCCTTTAAGCGAAAGAAGGAGGAACAGTCGCTGTTGTCTCTCTCGGAGGTGACGAAGTAATGGACCTCGTCGAAACTGCTCCAGAGCATTGTGATCGTGTCTTCGGTGGTATCCTGAAGACAAATTCAAAAAAAGGAATAAATATTACGCAAGATACGATAGCACCATGAAAGGACAATAATATTTCAAAGAAAGCAATTATTCTGAATGATAAAGATAGTAAATTCAATAGATTAGAAATATTTCCTAGTAGTGATTGAGTATCCTCTCATCCTATATTCCTAATCCTATATACTATAGAAGGCTTGTAGAAATAGTCTAGGTATGAGTACTACAACTACTGAGAAGACATACATGGGCTACCACAAAAATATATCATGACCTGCACCCTGTGTAAGGGCACGAATACGTGGGTACGTCCAGCCTACGCCGCAGCATCGGCGGTAGAACATTGTCTAGGTCAACAATACTATCTAAATATATCACACACTATATATAATATACCTGCCAAGATATCTCAACTCCCAAATGGAGGACAATATAATAATATGATAATGGTAAACAATACTCAATCACAATAATAAACTAGAGAAAAATATGACACGATATAGAATATAAGAAAATAAAAGGTCATAATACATCACAAGTCCAAGTCTAATCTCAACACAAGACATCAAATAATAATAGAATGCCAAAGTCTAACTGATATATATAATATCATGAATAAACTAGCTATGTCTCATCAACTGCTGGTACTAACTCAATAGGCTCTATGGATGATAACTCAACTGGATCGCCATCATGTGGCCCATAGTACGTAGGACACCAGTCCTCTAATGAATCATCTAAAAAATATATCCAATAAGGATTGGAGTGAAGTACAACCTAATAGCAGTTTCAATAAATGACAGAAACTATGAAACAACAATAGTAATAAAAATAAATAATGGAAGTAACTGAACTAGCATATATCATAAGAAGAGCATCATATTAAATAATGGCAAGAAACTGAGAATGATATGGTGAGGAATAGTAATGTAATCAATTGGAATAAAGGAAATAATATAGTAAATGTGCCTTAAAATACTAGTAAGATAATGTGATCGGCTTGGTCCTAACACGGGCTATATAAAAGGTGACATAGCGTGATCACACGTGAGTTACATGATCTGCTAACTATCACGGGCTACACTAAATCATGGGCTATAAGATATGATCACATATCCACTAATACTTTCCCAATCCCCAGACTAGTACACGGATCAAAATTACGACAAACACGTATACCACACTACATGGTCTATAATATCATGCACTATGATCATGGTCTATATAATCATAAGATATTATGCTAATCACTGAGTAATGATAAAGTACGATACGATGATCACTGAGTTATCACGATAATAACATCTCATGACCAAGGTCCATGTATACCAATCCGTGTAACCATCTTGTCATGAATCAAATATCTCAATACTAAATAAACTAAACATAGAGGATATTAAATAAGGAAACTATCAGAGAATATCCTTGCCTGTGGTCCTGAGAAAATGGTATATCTCGGTATCTGAGCTGGTATCACACACACCTAAATAAAAACTATAATGTCACTTGGGTGTAATGAATGAGAAATGAGTTAAGATGCACTACTATAATTTTCTAGGCCATTTCTAGGTCATTCTAGCTTACTAAGTCCACACTAAGTTAATTAGTCCATGTTGATCACTAACTAACTAACACTAGCATATATCAGCTATACTAGGTCATTACCTATATGTATAATTAATACCTTAATTATTACTTATACTACGTAGTATACTAACTAACTAAATTAGAATACTAATACCATAATCACTTATCTGATATCATGATACCACACATATGAACTCCTAACACTAATACTTGAATTCACCCTTACTATTACCTTAACTACCACAGTATCTTAATGTCTAATACACTACTGTGCTATAATCATAAGACTGATACTCTTAAAGACAAGCAGGTCTGAACTTGAAGGTGACTGACCTAGGCAATGTCAGATACTAAAACACAAAACCCAAATGTTGCTCCCTCTTACATTGCACTTTAAAGTGTATTGCTTCTACTGTGCTACTAATCTTAAGCTTGATATCAAGCTTCCCCCTTCATTCATTTCTTATATGCCCTTGTGCAACTGCTATCTGGCTGATACACAAAAGTGTACCAGTGTGCTATGGTTGCAGTACTGCTCCTCCAACAACTGATAATTACCCGACCCTCCAACTACCTGCACACCCACCTAAACACTAATATACACAGATATCTCTCTGGGTTCACCATCAGTTAACTGCCCATGTCCACACCAATACTTATCACTCATACAATTATCTAATGAATCCATACCTAGGCAACAAGCTCACTCGAGCACAAGGAATAACTTATCCATGCTTGACAATCCTGGCACAATAACTGATACTTACTTTCCTTCCATAAACACAGCCATACACCACATCATGTATCACTTAACACACCATCCCATACTTACCTCACTGCCAACAATAGTCAGCTGCTGCTACTGCTAATGTTGCTGCTCTAGTGTGTATTAGTGCACACAGTATACTGATACACTGTTGGTATAGTGGCTCGGGCTACATCCCAGGTAACCCTTCCTGTCTTTCACTTGCTGCTGGGTCTTGATACTTGAGAACTTCTCAGATTAGTGCACATAGTACACTGAGCTCTCCTCCCTCTCAATACTCACACCACAACATAAACCAACAAATACATATCATCACTATATATACCCACATAAATTATATACATAATATATAACAACATATACTCTACAATATTAAATCAAACATTTAACATACAATGATGTGATACACTATGATATTTCCCCAAATAATATGCCAAAATTTTGATTTCTCCTTATTAATCATTTCCACATATCAATTACATACAATAATAACTAATATAACTAGTTACAATAGAAATTGAAGAGAATTAACACAATCATGCACAAAACCCTCAAAATAGACTCCCGTAGCATAGCGTATCTCAAAATACCATGATATAGCCTACTCGTATCCATTTGTAGACACGTATCTATTCTTACACCATAAATCTAAGTATAATTAGACTAAATTTGTCTCATGACACACACTTGATGCATCAATCTCATAATTCCCCCTAATTGTGCACAAAATCTATGTAGAAGTGTTAATATTCATCAATAAAGCCTAGAACTTCTTCCTATAGGTAGTCCTATAACATGGAAGGGTTCCTAAGGGTTAAATGCATGATTTAGAACCTAAAATGAAGGGGAATTCAGATCTATACCTATTGGGAGATGGATTCTCAATGAAATACTCAATAGACACAATCTCCTTGTTAATTCCTCTTTCTTCAAGTGATCCTTGCAATCAAAGCTCTAATGCTTCTTAATTGGTGAAAATGGAAGGGAATGAGAGTAATTTGGGTTAAAATTGGTAGAGGGATGAAATGGATTGTGGAATAACTAAATTGGTGATCTAGAATGAAATAAAATAAAATAAAATAAAATAAAATAAAATAAAATGAAATGAAGAGGAGAGAGAGTGAGAAGCCACATATAGGTAGCCGGCACCCTCTTTCTCCCTTCCCAAGCAACAACAATTTCCTAATGTATCCCCACTAGTTAATTATGAGTAATAATTAGGAAGGACTATATTGAAAAGTCTCTAAAGTAATGTAAATTAATTTAATCTCCTTAATTAACTATGTGAAAGAGCCTAATGGGCCTAGTCCAATGTTGAACCTAATGTGTCATGACATGTTCTATTTGGGTCCAATAATACCAAGTCCAAATAATTAAGCTAGTCCACTACCTAATAAATAAATAACACAAAGCACATTATTAATTAATAGCCCAATATAAATAATATTAATTCACCAAAAATAAATATATACAAAAAGACTAAAATATCCTCATCTAGAAATGTGGTAGTGACAGAAATAATATATTAATTAGATAAAATATAAAGGTCCATAATAAATATATACCACACAAATACATATATGGACTTTAGTACCATAAATAAACATAATAAATAAATGGACTTGAAGGGGAAAGGAATTGTTTGTCGGTTGTTAGCTAAAAGGAAAGCTTATCCGAAAATAGAATCCTATGCTACGGGACATGGGATCGGTCTATGGAAACTAGTTATATAGTTGGGAGGATTTGGAATCTATATATCAGGAATTTTGATGATGGGAAATTTGTTAAGAAAAATAAGTTATGGGCTTTGGAAAGGTTTAGGTGAAAGGATAAGGAAAGATTGGACTAACTTAGGCTTTCCTTTTTTTTAACATGGAAATTAGGAATCTAGGCTTAGGAAAATAATTTACGGGAAGATGGCTAAAAAATATTAATAATAATTTGGGTTGGGATTTGACTTAAACAAATAGATATCAATTATATACTTTAGGCCCACAAGCAATAGTTATCATCATTACGGGTTTATGGCTTTAAAGCCAAAAACAATATATGGTCTCTCTCTCTCTCTCTTTATATATATATATATATATATATATATATATATATATATATTAGGCTAAGGTTAAGGTGTGGGACACCCGGGGGGAGTGGTCTCGGGATCAAATTCTCCCCGGGTGTCCCACACCTTAACCTTAGCCTAATATATATATATATATATATATATATATATATATATATATATATATATATATATATATATATATATACACACACACACACACTTGCGACTACAAAAAATGACCGCTAGACCAATCCTAGGAAAACACAAGAGTATAAGACTAACTACTGGGAGGACGTCGAGTCGAGGCCTTCTGAATTTGCCTCGCAACCTCTACCACAAGCTGGTGGGGAGAAAGACTCAACCTCATATCTTGATTTGTTCATGTTCATCCATAGGACCCAAATGATGGCACATGCGACTATGTACTTATGAAGATTGTTCGTCCCTCTCATTTCGAATATATTGTTATCATTATGTTATTTTATCATTATAATAAAGAAGTAAAATAAGCTTTTTTATGTAAAATTAATTTTGGACGAAATGGAAAAGACATATACGGTAGAATCGTGGGCTGCCTGGGCCAAAAAGTGATAATTTATTTATCCCCTTGTCCCTCCACTCAGAGAAATAATCCTGCATAAAGGGAGACTCGCTATTAATATCTAAGACATGCTTAAAATGAGCCAACACGAAAGCATCATCTTTGTCGTTGTGAAGGATGTGGGTGAGTGTCACAACCTGCACCCGGTGTAGGGGCACGAGTACGTGGGTACGTCCAGCCTGCGCCAAAGCATCGACGGTTGAATGTTGTCTAGGTCAACTACACAATCTATCTATCTAACACCGAATATATATAAAATCTGTCAAATGTTGTCTCAACTCCAAATGGAGGACAATATGATATATGAAAATAATAATCAATAATCAATCACAATATAAAACTAAAGGAAGGTAAAGGCACGATTTGGAATAGAAGAAAGAGTCACAAAGTCACAATACAATACATCCAAGTCTAATAGTCTAACTACCACAAGTCTCAAATAATATATGCATGCTAATGTCTAAACTGAAATAAAATAATATGCTAATGAAAATCTAACTCGCCTCAATATCCGGTACTAATCCACAGTCGGCTCACCATCTTGTGGTCCATAAAAGGTGGGACACATCTGTCATGACCCACATCCAAAATAGGGGCACTAGTATGTGGGTACGTCTAGCCTACGCCGCAGCATCGACAGTAGAACATTGTCCAAGTCATGACTATCTAACTATAAATCTCACATAAATATCCAAAGACAATGATATAATAATATAATATAAAATATTTAATCACAGAACTAAGGCACGATAAGATATCAAAAGAATAATCCAAACACAACCACAAAGTCTAAACGACAATATAAATTTAAACTTCACACAATAACATCCCAAGTCTCAATATATGCCGAAACAAATATGGTACCAAAATCTAGAAAAAGGAACTAGCTAATATAACTAGTGATTTTGGCTAGACCTTCCGACAATTATAAATGAGCTACAAGGTCCAAGGCTGCAGCTACACTTCCTGTGGTCCGTAATATGTCAGACACCAGTCCTATAAGTCACCGTCTAAAAAATATATCCAGTCAGGATTGGAGCAAAGTACAACCAAATAACAGTTCTAATTAATTGATAAGGACTATAAAATAATAAATAGGGGATGCTATATACTGAGAGAAAATGATAAACTGATGCAATGGAAAATAGTAAAGAGAACAGGCAATAGAAGCAATAAGGTATAGCTAGTGCATATATGAAATGAAGAGAAAGGAACTACAATATCATATACAAGGTAATATAATATATGAAACTGGAATGAAGAACTGTAACTATTCTAAGTGTTTAAAATACTAGTTTCGATATGTGATCGGCTTAGAAACTTATATGATAGCTAAATAGCCTGATTAATCATACGTGAGGTGTATGATTAACACTAACAATGTTTTATAATTTATAATAGGAATATGATCACATCTCTTACTAACATTTCTTCCGCCCCAACTAGTACAGTGGATCCAACCATGACATATTACGATACACGATCAATGTCCGATAATAATACCATGTACAATGTCTAATGTCAATGTCGTGTACGATGCTAATACGATAACCATTGTAATATCTCATGACTGAAGATCCAAGCTATATACTAGTCCGTGTACCATAGTATCAAGAATCAGATGTAATATTTCTAAATACGTAAAATATTATAATTATAAATAATAAAAACTATCAGAGAATGTACTCGCCTGAGGTCCAGAGCAATAAATATCAAATAATATCCGTCTAGGTGTCTCAAAGACCTAAATATGAATTACAAATTAAAACAATATTTTAGAATTATAAATATGCTAAACTAGCTTTAAACTAAGTCTCTAGGTCAACACTAGGTCAAACTAGATCCACACCTTGATTATAAGTTCAAACTACCTATTGAGGTAACTTTTAGAGTTAAACTAGTCAATACTAGGTCAAACCTAGGTTTTTGGGTTCATTACACCTATAAAGTTGACTTTCAAGGCCAAACAAGTCAACTTTAGTCAAAACTAGGTTGAACCTAAGTTTCTAAGTCAAACTAGATAATATGTACTATATATATACTAATACCTATAGTATATACCAACACCTTGGTCTATATGCAATACCTTGGCCTGTATCAACATCTACCCATTACCTTGAGATACCCCCTATCTTAATATCTTCTTAATATTACAACTCTACTCTAATATCTCAATATTGCCTATTACCTCCAATACTTAATACCTATTACCTAGGAAACTAAGGTATCAATACCTTAATATAAATTCATCACTTAACTCATAATTAGTACTAACTCTATTACTTACGCTATTAACTATAAACCCTCACACTCCAACTCTTATACTGGGTACACCTATAAACACTCTGGTTGGCACTTACACATAGGTATCAACTGATATAATATATCCTAGTTGATACCCAACCTATCATAAATACTCCACACACCCATCTATACTACACAACCTATCTACACAATCTTATATACATGGCTTCTAAATACTAATATTCTTATGAATACCCATAACAAACTAACAAACTTGATACACTAGAACGCTTAAACACATATCCCTCTCACTAGAGTTTAAACTCTATTTAATATCACACTCTCACCCACAGATCACTCCAATTTTCTGATTCATAAGCTCGACATGGTCTGTTACATAACCTACATAAACACCCAATTTTCTTTACCTCCCTTATGCAGGTTAACACAGCCCACAACTCAGGTATTCTCTGCTCCTGCTCACTCAGTATTCTACTACAAGGATTATTGTATCACCCAGTGCACTCGATACACAATTACCGATTCAATCACAAATCTGCACACCCCCCTTACATGTCCAGATATACCCAAGCCTATCATTCATAACCCATCACACTACACATGAGTACTGCTATGATACTTAACTCAGTATCCAATACTTGATATCATGAGATACCTTCACTTAATTTGTACTCCAGGATGTCACTACCACACATGCACCTTGCTTATAACTCTTATCTTAGTATTCAATCTCTCTTTGTTCTGCTAACTGGAATATCACCACCCCCACCTGTGCATATACATTTCTGTGCACTACCTCTTGCCTTGAACTTGAACACTCTAATACACCAACCTGGATACAAAGTCACTGCCACCCTTGCATTATTGCAGACACTACCACTATATTGCAGTTAGCTTCCCCTCTTATTACACAACAAGTATCCATCTGTGCACAGCACAGAGCACCCCAACCATCACTACTCTATTATACCTCAACCCTCTCTAGTTGCTAACAGGTTTGACACCCATCCGATGGATACTCACTGCTATGTAACATACATGAACTGCCTGAAATCCTTCCTCTAATCCACACATTGCACATGACACAGCTCCCTCACATTCACTACCCTCACAACTACTCATGTCCTTCACAACAGTTCTGCTGCTCCCCCTAAATCCATACTGATACACCCACATATCTGAACACCTATCCAAAAATCTACTAATCTACACTCTACACTGCAGTTCCCTCCACACTTACTATTTGAACTGTGCACACATCACACTATTACTAACCCATGCTCATGTATAGTTGATACTCGCATAGACACTTCCTCTGACACATTATTCACACTTATACCACCCCAACACACACTAATAATCTATTTCAACACTTGCACATTACTCACCACTGATACATTAGAGTATCTCACACTTATACGCACATGAAAACTCTCCAACGCTGTCTGCTACTACCACTAATTCCTGAGTCTACCTGCTGAAACCGAGTATCACAACACCCAAAATCCAACACTAAATCCCCCTTGTACTTGACCAACTGCTCACCTACCCGAGCCTAACCTTATCACTATCTCAGATGCATACATACATACATGATTGTATTATTGTACCTCTCGAGCAGTGCTCTACACCACACCTGTTGTCGTATCACACTAGAATCCTCAAATCTGATGCAAGGTGTGACTTGACCACCTTATGTTGTAATATAGGATATGTACAAAGAATGGTGTGTTGGTCCACACAGGTTGATCACCACTATACTGGTTTATACATCACAATGGTACTCCAACACTTGGCACTTATACCACACTCACACACTGTGATACTTCCTATTTCACTGCCTGTGTTGAACCTACCCACTGAAACCTTTGCACCTCCTTACACCCTTTATCTAAAGTGATTGATTCCTGGAACCCTCATACCTGAACTCAAATACTTGCTACTATTGATGCTATTTACTACTTCCTTGTTGGTCAGAACACATCCAACTGCCATTTAGGAACTTCTAAATTCTGATGCCACACTCTCAAAATACTAAACCAAGTCCAAATCTATGATACATACAAATCATTCTATATCTTCATGTATTCCCAATATATTATAATACACCAATATATGCACATTGAATACATCATCCTCATAAACATCCAATCTAAAGTATCTCAAGATCCAACCATGCATATCATAAAATTCATGGCACCACACTATATATCCAATTTTGGACGCATAGACACAAGCACAAGCCAAATACCCCAAAATTCTCTTTTGGAACGCGTGTCGAACACTTGAAGGGCATAATTCGTAACTCCCCCAATTTTGAGGCACAAATTAATATTCCATAAGAGAAAAACCTAGATCTAGCAAAATAAAAGCTTCTAACACTTAGATCTAGCCAAATAAAGTCAATTTTACCTATAGGAGTGTTCCTATAGGTCTAATGGGTGTTCTTAACCATAAATAGAATAAAAAATAGAGAATTACTTAGGTTTTGAGTGACCTCCTTGAAGATCTCCGAATTTGGACACGAGAAAGATAATGCTGACACGATCCTCATTACTTGGACTCCTCTTCAAGTTTCCTCTAGCAATGACAAGCTCCTTAGCCTCATTGAAAAATAGAAATGAGAGGGATAGGATTTGGAATTGATTAATTAGGGTTTTCTTTTAGATTTGGGGATGAACTAATTAGGAAGGCAACGGAGGTTATTCATAAATAAAGAGGCTTATATAGGCTTTCTCTTAGGGTTAGGGTTGGGTTGAGGAATGTTTGAATTGCCACAAAGGCCCCTCTCATTCTTTAATGAATATGATCTAACTAAACCATAGAATAAAATATTCTATTCTAGAGTCATGACTAATTAATAACTCAAGTCAAATAGTCTAAACTCTCTAACTTATTCTCCTAAACTAATGAGTCAAACCATGACTAACTATTTAATTGAGTCAATGGGTCAAGGCAAGTCTAGTTAGGTCTACTAATGTCATGTCTAATTAAAATAGACTAATCAATTAACCAAATATAATATTAGTCATAATATATACAACATGCACATTATAATTAAATAAAATATACACAATATTTATAATAATACAAAATAACAAAAAAAACCCTATTTTGGAAATGTGGTAGCTACAATATCTCTTCTAACCAATCATCTAAAAAAATATATCCAGTCCAGATTGGAGCAAAGTACAACCCCATAGCAGTTCCAATTAATTGATAATGACTATAAACAAAAATAGATAAAGTAATACAAGATGAAAACAATAAACAATATCATACTATGGTAGAAGAAACAGGTAAACAAGAGCAATAAAATAGAACAAAGGCAATGAAATAGAATATGGTGAAGAACTGTAACTATACTAAGTGTTTGAAATATTAGTTAGATATATGATCGGCTTGGGTTGAACATTATCTACTTAAACATTGGATAAAGATTGTCTAACTTAAACATTGAATATTGAACATTGTCTAGGCTTTGATCACATATCTAGCTAACACTTCTCCTTTTTCCCCGACTAGTACAGTGGATCCAACCATAACACGTTACGACGCAAGATACTCAATGAACATTGTCTAATATTAAACATTGTCTATAGTTTAAATATTGTCTAAACCATGCAAGAACACGAGAAACAATGAAACAATAAATAATATCTCATGACTGAAGATCCATGTATATACTAATCAGTATACCAATGTGTCAGGAATCAAGTAATATATTTCTAAATACTTGTATTATATTAATATCAAATAATAAAAACTATCAGAGAAAATACTCGCCTCCGGTCAAGAGCAATAAATGGGACCCAATGTCCAAAATAGAGTCACAAGGTCCTAAATAGGAAATAATAGTGTTAATTGATGAATTGAAAGGATATACATGATTAACTAACTAATTATGATGTTTCTAGTCCATGTCTAAGTCCATACTAGTTTATATAGGTCAATAATAATCAAACTAGGTCAAACTAGGTCGTTACCTTAATTCTAGGTTCATACTAGTCTTATACTAACTAATATTAGTATATATTAACTAATAATACTAATATTAGCTAATATTTATCATCTTAGATACTGTTAACATATAAATAACTCATATACTAATCTTACTCACCACTATCTATTACAACCCAAATATTATCTAAATATAGTTCATAATACTTAATACTTTATACCTCCTGGACACCGTGGTTTATATCAATGCTCTAATGCACACTGGTGCATGATACTTGATTCGCTTCACTCATGCATCTTTCAATCTCTTAGACACTTGTACTACCTGTATAATACTTGGTACACAAAACCCCACTCGTAGACCCCTTCTAGATACTCTGCATCTCTCATACCTGTATACATGTATTACACATACATTATTGTGTGCACTGCACAAATATAGTGCAGCTGTGGAGTTTGCTCTGTTCCCTCCTCCAATTTAAACACTTGTTATGGTTGGTCACTCCTTCACTCACACAGATTCATGATACATACACCTAGAAATCTGGAACCACTTTTCCAATTATGCAGTCCAAGTTGCTAATTTCCTGCTCACAGGCCCTAGACACCGACACAACTATGCACCAAACATACCCCTGAACTCCACCTGAGCTTTCCCCTAATCAGATTGCACTACCACACCCTCTGATTCTCTATCTCACTCACAGCCACTACCTCAAGTTGGCCTGCACTAAGGTTGCAGACTTCACTCCCAGACTGCAAGGCTGTTCCAAGTCTGAATACAGACTCAGTATCCAACACTCAAACTTTTGCAGCTTCCTCACCCGACTTGCACTCTAATGATACTGCTATTGAACCTCCTAACTCTTATTTATTCTCCAACACTTAGCTAGTACCCTGATAACTACTCATATTTACTACTATTGAGAGCAGTTGGCTCTCATCAGTCATATGTTGCATATTTGTGCCCAATGCAACTACTACAGTGGCTGCATACCTTATCCTTGCTGTACTAAAATTAATTGAATTATACTGCAGCTCATCCTTCACTCTCCCTTGAATTGGACAATTTAAACTAAACTCCAAAACACCCATAATACCAATTTTCCATATCTGTACCTACCCGAGCCCCTTCACTGCCAATCAGTGCACATACAAACATATATACAAATATATTTCATCTATACATATAAACACAACACACAACACATTATATAATATATATATACTCACCTGTATACACGAATGCTAACTCTATATATAAATATACCTATATGATATAATAGGTAATACTCTCACATAATATATGGGCCATTTATCAAACACCTCATGGACAATATAAAGATACTCTTGATACCTATAATACACACTCCAATGGGATACCAAAATACCCAATTCTCCACTAATACCAAAAATACCTATCAATTACATACATAAATAACTAATATAACTAATTATAAAGGAATTTGGGGTAAAAATCACTAGCATGCACAAAACCCCCAAAATAGAGCCCCGTATCACAACGTATCTCACCGTATCATGATATACCCTACTCGTATCCAATTGTATATACATATACTACCCCCACATACTTGATCTAAGTCCAATTGGATATTATTGGTCTCATAACACATACTAGATGTGTCAATCTCAGAATTTCTCCTAATTGGATACAAATTACCATGTAGAATCCATAATATAAGTCATATGAACCTAGTTCTTGATCCTATGGGTATCCTTAAGATAAGGGATGATTTCTAATAGTTAAATGCATAAATTAGAGTCTAAATTAAGGGGTGAATTCAGAATTTACCTATTGGGAGATGGATTCCCAATAAAAATCTTCAATGGACACAATTAGGACATCAACTTCTTGTCCAAAGCCTTTCTCTCCAAGTGCTCTTGCCAAACCTTGCTCCTAGTCTCCTTGGTGATGAGGATAAGAGAGATTTGAGTGGGATTGGTGAAGAATTTGGAGAAGGGATGAACTATTTAGGGAAGAACCTAATTTGGAAATGAAACAGAAATGAATGAGGAGAGGAGAGCGAATGAGAGCCCCTTATTAGGGCCAACCACCCTTTTCCCCCTTTCCAAGTAATATGATATGACTAGAATACCCCTTGGGGTTTGTCATGAAGAAAGGTTTAATTATTGTAAGCTTCTCTTCTTAATGAAGATTTAATATAATCTCTATTTATTGAGGAGAGTTAACTTAATTGGGTCCAATGTGACTAGTCTAACTATTTGTTTAAGTTATCATGTAAAGTCTAGTTAGGTCCACTAGTGTCATGTTTAAGTAAATAGTCTAATCAACTAACCAATATTAATATTAGTCACCTATATATATAATATGCGTTATATTAAATAAATTATAATCACAATATTTATAATAATATAAAATGACAAAAATACCCCTATTCTAGAAATATATTAGTTATAATGAGGGTCTTTGCAGACAGTTCGGGACAACAGTGGCAACTGGAGGCAAGAGAGAAACCCGACTGTTACAATATATCATCGAAGAAGAGCTTTTCGCATACTACTCACCAAAGGGGTATCGACCATTTCTTTGGGATACAGAAGCTCCAGACAAGGAGGGAATATTGCAGGCTAAGAAGGAGGAGGTGGGCGACTATCCACGCAGAAGCCACTAAGAAAAGCCTGCTGGAGGCAACGCTCCAGAAAAGTTCATCAACGGCCCCAATGGAAGGCGCGGTTGTATACTAGATCACGTTGGCAACTGTTTGACCAAAATTTTTTGAGATCGAGTAGAAGTTCCACCGTTTGTGAGTGTCCCAAAGTTCTTAAACTTGAGAGACTGGGTAAGGGAAGATCCACGAGTGGAGGCTACCCAGACCTGACTAGTTATCGTGGATGACATCCGCTGAACCGCACTCGATCTTTGTCTTAATACAAGCTTATCCAACCTCTCTACCACTGAGCAATCTTCTCTAGATTTTGGAGGTGCTACTGTTAGCGAAAGCCACTAATAGGTGGATGCACGGAAAGTATCGGGCACGAATGTAATGGCTCCAAAGGGATGAGTGCTTTCTGAATTTCTACTAAAGCTTAACGGAGAAAGCATGTACCGTCTCATTCAGGCTTCATATCCCCAAACCTCCTTCGAGGGTCGGCCTCATGATGGTCGCTTAACTCGCCTATCTTCTGCGAACATGGACCTGCATCTGTCCCCATAGGAAGCTATTGAAAATCTTCTCGATTGTGACTATAACCAGCTTGTGAGGAGAGCATGCGGATAAAGTATAAATGGGGATAAAGTTCAACGTATGATGGATGAGGGTGAGCTTTCCTCTGAGGGTTAAGAGGCTGTTGTTCCATCTTTTATTTTCTTTCGTATCTTGTCGACAAGAGGTTCAACTGGGTAGAGTTCCTCCTATCAATGGTTAGGGAGAATCCGAGATAGAAGAAAGGTGGTGTGAGTACCTCAAACCAGAGACCAGCGGCTAGCTCCTGAGCAAAGATGGGAGTGGATGTGGTGTGAGTGTAGGAGAGGCTGTTCGATTTGTTAATTCTCTGTTCGAAGTCTATCTCGTATCTTATTAATAAAAATATGATTTGTTGAACTGCCCGCTTATCCCCGGAGGAGAAGAGGAGGATGTCATCGGCGTAGGGAAGGTGGGTAACAATCGGACACCCGCTCGTGGTATGGAACTTGTATGCGCGATTTGTGCCCAAGAGCGATGAGGTTCTGGCTCAGTGCCTTCGAGGCGATGATGAAGATAGAGGATGATAGTGAGTCGCCTTAATGCACCCCGCGGTGAGCCTTGAAGAATCCTAAAGCCTCACTGTTAATGATCGTGCAGAACCACGAATTACTTATCGCTTGCCAAGTAACATCGATCCATGACTCAGCGAAGCCAAATCTGCAGAGGACTCAAATCAAGTATTTCCAGTTGACTCAATCATAAGCTTTCTTTATGTCAAGTTTGACGGTGATGTTACCCCCTCGGTTATTATCTCCCATGGTGCTAACAATTTCTTGGGCCAGAAGATTGTTGTCAACAATCTCACGACCTCTTACAAAGCCACTCTGTTTTTGAAGATTATCTGAGGCAGGAGGAAAGCCATCCGATTTGCGATGACTTTGGAGATTACTTTGTTGAAGAAGTTGCACAAACTGATCGGGCGGAAGTCTGCGAAGGAGGATTGGTTTGGGCACTTTGGGATGAGTATGAGGAGACTCATCCAGAAGTGCCCAAACCCATCCTCCTTCTCAGACTTTCGCCCGATCAATTTGTGCAACTTATTCAACAAAGTATATATATATATATATATATATATTTAGGGACATGCCAAAATAAATCTTTTAAAAAATTATTTTAATTATTATATTCAAAATTATGAACTTAATTGATATAAAAAAGAAGATATAATTTACATAACTAAAACTAAAGTCCCTTTTAGCAAGTAAATAAAAAAATAGAATGAAAACAAAAGGGGCAATTCTAAGAAAAAGAATTAATTATCCAAACAAATTCATATTCCAAAGAGGGAGTTTACATCATATTCAACTTCCATCTGATGAAACTTATCATATGTCCACATTAGAGGAAAAATCCTTAAGATTTAAAACCCAAAATTTTATTTTCCTAAAAAGTATCCCTAACGATAATGTAGTATTTACTCATTCGAGGAATAGAACATTGCACAATACTCAATTTACACATCAATAAAAGTTGTAGTCCTTTATGTTGTTTTACAAGTTCCCTAATTTCTTATCAGCAACTTTGGTTATCTATTTTCATGGTTACTGACCTGAATGTAAGATCTTTTTCATTTAATAATCTACGAGTTAAACCCATAGTCTAGGTTTATCAGGGATTCTTATTTCTTGAGTGACAAATTTTATCTTTTGCTATCGTCAATCATTTATCGTTATTCCGAAAAATTCTCTTGCCAATTTTCGACTACACCATTAGCACGCTAACCTTACCTAACAGTTTAATCTCAAAGGAGATATTCATATGGTTCTTTGTTATTCTCAATTGGTATTCCTTGTATTACAAGTTCTTCATCTCGAGATCTTTACCTCTCTCTCGCTTCTTATTCTATGGGTTACTGAATCCTCTAGATCTTAATTGAAATTATTTTGATCAAATTCTTGCACTCTTGATCACTAGTGGACCCCTTTGTCATGTTATAGTCCAGAAAAGATTATTTAATCTTATCCTTAAATTTACCACTTTATCTTATCCATAATTAGTTGATCACCCTATAGTCTAAATTTATGTATTACTCTTGGAAGAAAAGTGGATAACCAATAATTACTTGGTCACCAAAACCCTAAAGGCTCAAACATCAAAATTTAAGTACTATATTCAAATTCTTCAATCCATTATTATAATAATATAATATTCTATTACCCTATCCCAGATACAATATTATCAAATTATACTATCAACCACAAAAACATAAGTCCTACTATTTGCAATCTTTCTTAATAGGCTCCAAGTCCAATATAGACAGTCATTCATATCTAGCCTAGAATCTTAAGTCAATCTAAAAAAGTTTACCCTCACAATCACACAATAACATATCCTAGTAAAACTATATAATCCATCATTGAGGTTTGCCTAGTCCATCCAGTTATATCATAAAGGTAACAAGGGCTTAAGGCTGGGTCGAGCAATCCATACCAATGTCAAATAATGTTAGGGTCAAGCAAAGTAGGAAGGAAATATCAAAAGTATTCCAATGATGACATGAAATCAACCAATATGCATAGGGCATAGTCTACGTAAAACCCGAGAACTATATATCTCTGTGCTCGTTATCTAAAGTTTTGCCTCACCATTATACCTCTGGCTACAAAAACTCCCGATTCTGTAATACATTGATGGTAGCAGGGCATGTCTGTCTCACCAAATAATATAGGTTCTTAAAAATTTCCTTGGCTAAGTCCATTATATTTTTTCCAACATAAATTTAGTGAATATCGAGAAGGGTCAACCGAGAAGTCAGTATAAATTTTTTAGTTGAAGTACAAAAGCAATCATGCTGGGATAATAGAAAAGCAATCTTGCCGGAAGGATCATAGAGAGGCCTATAATCCTAGTTCTGGATGTATACTTAAATTATTAAATCCTCAATTAGTCCCAGGCTCATAGCAGTACGAATAATCTTAGGTACTACCATGACTTTGAAGTTTTTGCGAAGACGTGAGCTACAAGGGCCACTACAAAAACTGTGTCATCTCCTAGTCTCCAAAATACACGAGACCAGGCCACGTGACAATGGTCAGCTACGTATTCAAGCAGACTATAGTTCAACTCGAATAGGTATAAGCTGTCCAGATCAGATCAAGTGTATATATATGTCATGCCCCGGTTCTATCACGACTAGCACCCAGTATGAGGGCACGAGTATGTGGGTACGTCCAACCTACGCCACAATATCAGAGGTAGAACGTTGTCTAGGTCATCACTAACTAACTAGCATCTCGTATAATATATAATCTGTCAATGATATCTCAACTACAAGAAGGAGGACAATATGGTAATAATGGTAATGATAAATACTCAAATAAAAAATCCATAGCACAATAAGATATCAAAGAAGTCTATCAACTACAAAATCTCGACAATAACAATAAATACAATAAATAGAAAGAATATCCAAGTCTCAAATATAAGCCAAAGATAAATCTGGTACCAAAATGCTAATAAAAACTAATTAGGATAACTAGTAATTCCGGCTAGACCTTCCGGCAATCACTCCTGACTGTCAGGGCCTGTGGTTGCTATCCTCCCTTGTGGTCCATAGTATGTGGGACACCAGTCCTCTAAGTCATCATCTAAAAAATATATCCAGTTAGGATTGGAGAAAAGTACAACCCAATAACAGTTCCAATTAATTGACAAAGACTATAAAATAGTAAAATAGATGATGTTATATATGATAAAAATAATAATAAACTGATGCAATGGCAATAGTAAAGGGTGACAAACAATAAAAGCAATAGGGTATAGCCAATGCATATATGAAAGAAAGAGAAAGAATTATAATATCAGATACAAGGCAATGTAATCTATGAACTGAATATGAAAACTACAACATGCAATGTGTTTTGAAATACTAAATAGGTATGTGATCGGCTTGAGAGATTCAATCATTTACACTAAGAAAAAAACTAGCTCAACCATACATGAAGTGTATGATTAGCTTGTAGCCAATGATTTACACTACTAGCCAATAGTTCTTGTTCACATATCTAGCTAGTACTTCCTCGTCTCGAATGATATGATGGATCCAACCATGACACGTTACTAGCTAATGTATCCAATTTTTAACAAATACTATCCAATGTTATCCAATACCAACAAAGGGCAGTATTTGATACCATCTCGATAAATTAAGGTAACATCTCATGACCGACGATCCAATAACAATACCAATCCGTGTACCATCATGTGAAGAATCATAAGTAATATTTCTAAATACTAGAATTATAGTAGTAATCAAATAATAAAAACTACCAGAGAATGTACTCGCCTGTGGTCCAGAGCAAATAATGTAAATCGGTGTCCGAACTGGTGTCGCATTGACCAATATATGAGTTGCCATGTTAATATAGTATTTTGGAGTCATTTCTAGGTCCATATTAGGGTATACTAGTTTAACTAGTCTATTTCTTACTAAATTATGTTATAATAGTCGATACTAGTTAACACTATGGTATTCTAGGTCATACTAACGTATACAAGTCCATACTAATTAATACTAGTCTTATACTACTAATACTAGCAATATTTATTATACTATAATTATATATATATATATATATATATATATATATATATATATATATATATATATATATATATATATAACTCCTATGTAATAGTATCAAAGTATCCCAACTGTATACTCATTACCTAGTATTTTACTTCTTATCCAATACCCAAACACTTTAACTAGTACCATTACCTGTTTACCTAAGTTTAGGGTATAACTTATATCCATATATCCTTATATCCATATATCCATACTTTGACCTATTTAGTATCTTAGTATCCTAAGATACCTACACTATATATATATATATATATATATATATATATATATATATATATATGTGTGTGTGTGTGTGTGTGTGTGTGTGTGTGTGTATTACACTAGTGTATAGACTATTTACCTTAACATATAACCTAGTACCAATACCTTAATATATAGGCTAATACCCCAACTCATCATTTCTTATGTCGGTCATTACTTCTACAATCCTAACTTAGTATTTACTTGAACTTCACACCAACAACTTGGCACACTAGAACATTTACACACACTCCTTGCTAATGGTCCCTTGCACTTAACACATGCCCCTATAACTGAACCTAAAACCCTCCTTAACCTGGCACCCCCAAAACTTGACTTTATTACAGTCTATCAGATTATTCCCTACCTGCTTCCTTCCTAACCATCTCAAATATCATCATTAATCCATGTATCCCGATTCCTAAACTCTGATACACTAGGTATCAATTCTCACTGATACCATAACCGATCCCCTCTATGTCTGCACAGTCACAACTTCCATTATATTAATACTAAAATTGTGCACCAACTTTACCCTATTGACACCCTCTAATAATGCAACTCCTCCATGGCACTCAAACCTGAACCTAAGACTTGCACACTACTACCACTCCACTGATGCAAGTAACAGTATTCACTCACCTTGTTTCTACTGCTGCTCCCTAACTTCTCCTACCTGATAACACCTGGTACCAGTCTCCCTGATACCATATGCTTCCTTCCTCCAATAATGAGTAGCTGCTGCTATTGCCTACTCGAGTATCTTTGACCGTCAAGTGTGCAGGAGCAAAATGACATCTACCCCCTTCTCCTTATAGAATCAACTGATATACAAGTACACCAAGATACCCCATGTGTACAAGTATCCACTGATACTTCCAAAGTCTGATTACTCCACACATATAAATCGACCCAATACCTACATTATACTGATATCGTTGCTTTTATTCTCCCTCTTGTAACTGCTTGCAATTAAATTGCAGATTTTTAGATCAGTCCTATCTTCCTACTTCCTCTGGACTCTAACACACATGCAACTCGACCATTGTATCTTCTACTAACTCAATACCTCCACCTAGTTGTGCCTATTACATAACCCAACTTGTGTATAATTGTACAGACCCTCACTCCAGGCAACTACTACATGTTCCTATCTCTTTTCCTGCCCTCTATTATGCATAACCTGACTACCCCTTATCACAAGCCTTCACATACAGTCCTATACCAAACACCAGGCAACTACTCTATGACATATCCCACTTAAACATATCCTATACCTAACACAACCCTCACTATTGTTGCTACTTGATGAAATCAGCAACAGCAACAATGCCTGTCACTTGAGCTATATGCTCACTATTCCTTCACACACCCTCGAACAACATCCACACATGTAAAATTCTCACTGATACTAAATATCAATCATAACAGTCCACCCTCACAGTTCAATCACTCCACAGTCATCACCATACTCTCTTACTTCCTTACAACTCATGAGCATATAGTCACACAACCAATATAACCCCCCTTACACTACACTATACCACATAGATATAACACCATATCACAAATACCTCATAAGCAAGAATACCCAAATGATACTCAATACACATCCAATCGTTGATACCAATCCCCAAACTCAAGAACACCTCACAAATATAGTGTATGACACAAATTATATATATAAATAATAGACCTTAATCTAATATAAGGAAATTGACATCAATGGACACTAGAACTATAGAAATTACTAAACCTACACCCACGTATCATGGCGTATCATGATACGGCCCCAACGTATCCAATTGTGGATACGTATCTACTCCCATAGCATCAATCCAAGTCTAATTAGATCTAATTGGTCTCATGACACACACTTGATGTGTCAATATTGAAATTTTCTCTAATTGGACACAAATTACCATGTATATTCCATAATACAAGTCATATGAACCTACTTCTTGATCCTATAGGTAGTCCTAAGCCAAGGGATGATTTCTTATGGTTAAATGTATAAATTAGAGTTTAAATTAAGGGGTGGATTCAGAATTTACCTATTAGGAGATGGATTCCCAATGAAATGCTCAATGGACACAATTAAGACACAATCTCCTTGTTAATTTCTCCTCCTTCAAGTGCTCCTTGCAATCCAAACGCCAATGATTCTTAGATGGTAAAATTAAGAGTAAATATATATGAATTGGGTTGAATTTGATGAAGGGAGAATTAATTTAGGGATGAACTAAATTGGGGATCAATAATTGAAATGAAATCAAGTGGAGAGAGAGGAACCTCCTCTTAAATCTGGCCGGCCCCTTAGGCTTCCCCTCCAAGCAACAACTAATGAACAATGTGCCCCTATTAACTAGTCATGAGATATTAATTAGGTAGGGCTATATTAGAAAGCTTCTAAAGTAATAAATATTAATCCAACTCTCCTAATTAACTAAAGGAATGAGTCTAATTGGGCCTAGTCCATTATTGGGCTCAATATGTTATGACAAGTTCTAATTAGGTCCACTAGTGTCATGTCTAACAAATAGACCGATCTACCAACCAATAATAATAACAGTCACACTATATAACACGCACATTTATATAAATAAAAATTATATAACATATTATTTATAATAATACAAAATGATAAATATATCCCTATTCTAGAAATGTGGTAGTTATAGGTTCCGCAGAACCGAACATCCTCGCGTGGGCTTTCCACAACCCAGTTCTGTAGAGCCGTCCATCCTCGCTTGGCGTGATGTCGTATAATTCTGGTGTTGTACTTATACAATGCGTGCTCATGCTCATTTTATAAACATATATTTGAATAGAAATTTTTGCAACATTCACAAAAATATTTGACACATTTGAAAATAGAAATTTGCTCTTTATTTATAATTCTTGAAATAGAAACATAAGACCCTCAAATGACCAAGATAAAAATGCCAGACTTAGCTTATAACTTGTAAAAATATTGAAATGACATACAACGTTGCTCCATACATTACATCCATTATTTAATATTGAGAAATCCATAGAACACCTTCAGCAGAAGTCTTCTTCTCCACTTAGAAGCTTCAAGTGCAAGATTTCTAAAGTGTCAGACCCAAACCGTCAGCGTTCACGAGCAACAGCTAAATCCTCAGCACATGAGGATGCCACAAACGTGGGTCAGTATATAACAGGTACTTGTTTGCGGCCACAACCAATCTCATCTAAAAAGCCAATACTAAGTAAATATGTAAAATTATCAGTTATTATTGTGATCTTGCTATATTTCCTTAAGTTTAATTAACAATTTATATTTCAAGAAAATAAGAAAAATATATGTTTATCACCATATTCGGTGATTCTTAACCACGATCGTTCATCCATCCTTGTATATGAATAATAACTTACTCTGCCTGCACAATACATTATTAGTATGCACCAAGTCTATATGAAGGTCACTGGCCAAGCCATCAGGACTATCTTAGAATTTTAGTGCCCCATTTAGAAAAGGGAGCTAGCCTCACTGAAGGTCCTGAACTTCCGATGCAAGTACTTTAGTACCTATGTTCCCCTAGACCGAAGCGGTCCCGTGGCCCTGGTGCACTGCCTCGAGAAACCTACCCCTTATGCATAAGTTTGTCTATGACCATGCATGGAATGCAACTAGCCAGTAGAAGAAAACATACAAGTGTAGAAAACTTGATATAGTATTCCACAGTCTTATTGTTTTCTTAGCTACAGCCCACCATACTTACCGTCCAGTCTAGGGTCTTTGCCAAATAATCAATTATACTACAACGGTCCAGCTTATAATAATGTGATTATTTATCTTTCTTATATTTCTGGGTTCTTTGCTAAGTATCATTGATCATTTTATTAGGCATGATGACTAAAGGATTCATCGAAGGATATAAGTCATTCACTAGGTGAATTGCTGAGAGAGAGATCTTTCATGCGTCTTCAAGCTCGGTTCACAGGTTCACCTACATTGGCACCAATAATGGTTCATAATTCTTCTTCCCTTTTTCTCAGTAATTTAATATAAATTGCGAGACAGTGAAAGCATGCAATCAAAACTATTCATAAAAAATATCATGAAAAAGCAATCACAAAACCAGCAGTAAAAATACATCAAAAAACAACAGTAAAAACTAATAATGCACGGGTCTTAAGGCATAGACCCTTATATAGAGTTCACTCCCCAGGACACCATGCACTGCATCTTGGGAGCAACTTCTAAGGATTCTATCCCAAAACGAGGAACGGCTCCCCGTTTCTTTGTCCAGATCAATCGATAATGGTAAAGTTTTTCCATTCTCTGATTCTGACTCGGCCATTCTGCTGCCTAGCCCAGTCCGTGCTCTGCAACAGGATCAGGGCACTATATATTAACACACTAACAAAAAGTTGTCCCTTAAACTTAAAGAAAAATCCATACTAGCCCAGTCCGTGCTCTGCAACAGGATCAGGGCACTACATATTAACACACTAACAAAAAGTTTCGTCCCTTAAACTTAAAGAAAAATCCACCTCCGCTAATGAATAATGAAGGAAACTTTTCCTTCATCTCTGTTTCAAGTTCCTATGTCGACTCTTCGAGGGAGTGGTTGTGCCCCAACACATGAACCAAAGTAACAACTCGACCCCTCAGCACCTTCTCTTTTCTATCCAAGATTTGGACATGCTCTTCAACGTAAGTCAAATCGGCCTGCAGTCCCAACTGACCGAAGTTTACCACGTGACTTAGATCATACATGTACGTTTTGTATTTGAGAAATATGTAATGTATCATACACTTCAGCCAATGACGATGGTAGTGCGATCTAGTAGGCGACTGGACCAACTCGCTTAAGAATCTCCAATGTACCGACGAATAGAGGGCTCAGCTTTTCCTTCGCGTCTAATCGCATAACTCCATGCATCAGTGATACCTTCAAGAATATATGGTCCCTGACCATGAACTTTAACTATCATTAATGAATATCTATATAATTCTTTTGCTGACTTTGTGCCACTTTTAACTTTTTGAATTATGCAAACATTTTCGACTGCCTGTTCAACCAATTCCGGCCCAAGTGCTTGCCGCACACCGACTTTATCCTAGCAAATTGCAGATCGACACTTCCGCACATACAATGCTTTATACGATGCCATCTCTATACTCGATTGGTAACTGTTATTGTAGGAAAATTCTACTAGCAGCAAGTGACTATCCCAACTTGTATTCAAATCTATTACACACAGGCGCAACATATCTTCCAAAATTTGGTTAACCCGTTTGATCTGGCCGTCAGTCTGAGGATGGTACGTAGAGCTAAAATATAAATGCATGCCTAGTACTGCTTACAGACTTTTTCAGAATCGTGATACGAATCTTCCATCCCGATCAGAGACGATTGAAGCTGGGATACTATATAGTCAGACTACTTTATCCAAATATAGTTAAGCCTACCGATCGATGATCCAGGAGATTTTGATCGCGATGAAATGTATTGACTTGGTTAATCTATCTACGATTACCCAAATTGTATTATTCTCTCGTTGCGTCTTCGACAAGCCAACTATAAAATCTATTATAATATGATCCCATTTCCACTCTGAAATATGGAGGTTCTGTATATCCCTACCTGGCCTTTGGTGTTCTGCTTTTACCTGCTGAAAAGCCATACATTGTGACACAAAGTGTGCCACATCTTTGTTCAAATCGTGCCACCAAAAGTTTGTGCGCAAGTCCTTATACATCTTACTTCTCCCCGGACGTAAGGTATAACTTGTACAATACGCTTTCGTCAATATTTTCTTTGTAAGCTATGTATCGTTAGGCACATACAGTCTTCCTTCACTCGTAATATCCTATTCTTAACTTCAGTAAAGTCGGATGCCTTCCGTGTTGAAATCAACTCGCGTATCTTCTCAAGTTATGGGTCATCCTTCTGTGCGGACTTGATCCATTCTAGTAGGCTCGGCTCAAGGTTCATTTGAGCCAGTTGTACCCCTCAGTGTCAAACTTGGAGTTCGATACCCATATCCTCCAAATCCCGTAGTAACCATTTGTCAACTGATAGATATGCCATATACTTCTGGCTCAATGCATCCGCTACAATATTGCCTTTGCCCAGAATATAATCTATTGTCAGGTCATAATCTTTAATGACTTTCAGCGAATATCTTTGTCGTATGTTGAATTCCTTTTACGTGAAAAGGTATTTGAGGCTCTTATGATCCGTATAGGTTTTGCATGCCGCACCATAGAGAGTGTCGCAATAATTTTCAATGCAAACACAATTGCCGTCAATTCTAGATCATGTGGAGGATAGTTCTTCTCGTATGGCTTAAGTTGTCTCGAAGTGAAGGATATCTCCTTATCTCTTTGCATGAGTATACACAATCCAAGTCCTGACCTGAAGTATTATTAAAAATCTAAAATCCCTTATCGCCCTCCGGGAGTGTAAGAATTGGCGCTGACACGAGACGTTATTTCAATTCTTGAAAACTAGCTTCACAATCATCAGTCCAATTGAATGTCACTCCCTTATAGGTGAGGTGAGTCAGAGGTGATGCCACTTTATCAAAATATTTTACAAATTTTCTGTAATAACCTGCCAAATCAAGGAAACTTCAAACTTTGCTAGTTGACGTGGGCTGTTTCCAGTCTACTGTTGCCTCAATTTTATTTGGATCCACAGAGACACCTTCTGACGAGATAATGTTCCCAAGGAACGATACGCTATTCATCCAAAATTCATATTTACTTAGCTTGGCATAAAGTTGATTTTCTCTTAGGGTCTGTAATGCCCCTCACCCTCGCGGTCATTACGGTGAGTCATATTAAAATATGACAAATGTTTGGTTGTATTTTAATGAGTTAGATTTGGGAACAAGTATTGATTCGAGTTATTTTTCATATACATGTGGTGTACAGAGTTCAGAGCAATCAGAGTAGCGCCCCGCACAGGCTGAGGCATGGGCGTCGTGCAATGGAATTACTGGGTTCATTTAGAGCAGTACAGAGATAGCAGTATTCGAGCGATAGTGTCGTATTCCTTAGTCTGATCAAATAATTTGGAGAGCACTGCCTGCTCGTACGATAATACTTATTGAGTAGATCGTACTTCGTATCGGAGCACAAATTCAAGGAATCGATCATATTGGCAAGGCAGAGTGCTAAGCAGATTCAAACTTGGTGAGTGGACTTTGTTCCTTCTACTCTACTCATTCATTCCTAATAAAATGGATAACACCTTGCATATTGAGCATTCAGTCTTTATCACTTAGTCAAAATATTAGGAAAATTGTACTATGGCGTACATAATGTATGCGTCGTTAGGATAATAGAATTTGTGGCTTTGAGTTGAACTTTATAATTGGAACTATGGGAACACTTCATCGAGTAAGCATGCATTACGTACTAGTATCAATAGTAATACCTCGTCAAGCAAAGCGTGTAGTTGTGGTTTAAAATTGGGCAACTATATCGGATAGGGGTGTCGCACCCATGGAATACTGTGTCGAGAAGTGGCATGGTGCCTTGGGGATATAATTTAAGAACGATTATGGTGAATCAGATTAGACGGGGCGAGTATTATATGGTGGAGGAGAAGGCACGTTCCTCGTCGTACCAATATTATTAGAGAATTATATGGTCATAGACAACCTGTCCGCACAGGGTTTGGTTTCCTCAAACTAGATGCACCGGGCCACCGGGACCGTTCGATCTAGGAGGAAACATTGGTAATGTAATTTTGAAGCACGGGTATTGCGAACCCACTGTTGGGGCATGCTGCTTCAGACAGATCAGACAACTCACAATATTTGCAGTTTGAGACCACCAAACGGGATTGTAACTCAGCATTGGATCGGGTCAAAATATTTTGGAATAGTCGATTATGGCTTAGCCGGTGACCTTAATATAGATAAAAATCGGTTTGATCATGTGCGTTTGTGTAGACGGCTATTACCCACCCATCCTCGGACAAGAGTATGCATATCGTTGGTGGTCGCGAGATTCAGATCGTGGCGTGGTTCGATATGTTTCAAGTATTTTGCTTATGCGAATATGATATCACATGCTAGTGTGTTTACTTCTTTCAATACTTACATGTGGAACCTGTTTTACTGCTTTCAATATATGCCTTGCCATAAAATCAATCTAGGTTAAACTAGCTAGATCACCTTGTAATAACTGTACGCTTCACATGATTACTTAGTGTTGGTTTAGGCGGATGGGTTATCCTGCTCACCTGTACAAGATGTGTACTAATCTACATTTGTGGGCATTCTTTTTAGGTACTCAAGTGTGTGGTCTTAGCTTGGATATATGGGTCATAATGTATGGAACGCCGAGATCCTTTGTAAGCAAGAGAGTGCTAGAGTTTATAAGCCATTGTGGCATCTTCATTTGGACCCTTTGAGAGCTTTGCTTCGTATACTCTGTTGTGTTCTTGTTAGTAACATTAATTTTCTTCCGCTATAACTTGCTTATTTCAATGATAACCATAACATTTGACATTATTTTCTTATGCGAGCGCAAGTCTAGGCTCGTACGATGTTATGCCCCGATTAGAACGATTATCATGTGGGAGCGTTGGCGTGATAATTTTACGTCTAGCAGGAACAATCGAACTTGCAGGAGATTAGGACAATCCAATAATTCCTAAAGTTAGACCTTTAGTTCCTTCAATTCTGCGGGCGCCATCCTGTATGGGACTCTAAAAATTGGTCTTGTATTTAGAAATGTATCGATATAGAACTCAATTTCTCGGTCCGGTGGTATTTCGGATATCTAGTCTAGAAATACATCAGGAAAATCAGCCATTACTTTATTCGGAGTAATGGAATTGCCACAACGAACACGAGTAACAAGAATGTAATTTGTTTGTGCACATCAGCAGAGTTAGGTTTTGGGAACTTGGAGCAAGCGAATGCCGAGTTCTGATCAATATGATCAGCATGGAATAGTTTTTCAGAGTAAACGTTGGTCGATGTAGAGTAAATATAGGCTGAGAGTGACTCAATTCCAAGTTGTATATGTCATGCCATGGAGTAAGGCGCATATTGGAAATGTTTAGAACAAACAAGTGATAGGTTTGGTCGCAATTGATGAGCTAATTCAAGATTATGTCAGGAATTGGCGTAACATAGTTTGACTCAGATATTCTTTGAGGCGTCATGTTGAGCGATCAGAAATAGACTCATGTAAATGAAAGTTACGTTGGATAAGAATAGAATAAGTAATGGAACGAGTGTTTAGAATTTGAAAGAGTATTGTGGACCAAGTATTGAAGATATGATGAGATCGGCCAGACAAAAAGTTGAATATCAGAATTTTGCTTACGCGATTTGGGTGTTCGGTGGAGCGTTCGTTGATGCAGAGAGTCTAGCGTAAAGAATTGATAGTTGTGTACAGTGCACGAATGATGGATGTGTCGAAGAGTAACGAGCATGGATTATGAATTTGAGTAATGTAAAGGTATAGTCATTCGAGTTGAAGAACACGTTCAAATGCGAAGGTGCAATGCGATGGAGTCACACAAACATAAAGGACATAGACGTTAGCGCTCGAGAATTTTGGACTCAGATTTTAGTAGATGCAGAGATAGCAAAATGGTATGACGATGTTGGATGAGTTCTCTGGAAGACTTAGATGAGCACGATGAGAGTCAAGCCAATTTTATGCCAGATTGGAAGTTAACACTTGTAGTACTGAGACGAACGTGATGCAATAAGATAATTAAAGTCGAAGTGATAGTACCTCAGAGATTAGCATGCAAGTCATCGAGACCGTGCAGACGCATCGAAATACAGAGAAATCATGACAGTGCTAAGGAATAGAACGAGAGTATGAATCATGGCGGATGGGCCTTTGAAGATCGCTGAACAAGAGGCGACGTTGAACTAATTTACCGTGCCACTCGAACGAGTTGGACGTACTGTGCTGAAGCATGGTGTATGGATAAGAAGCGAAGCAAATCAATAGTTCTAGAAAATATTACAATTAGCAATGTGAGAAGTTAAACAAGGCGGTCCAAGATTTTGATGGATTTAGGGCAAACGATTGAGTATTAGAAGATGGTTTCAGCGATCGCAGTTTCTCAATTTATGGCTTGGATATATAGTCATACTCTATGTGGTTAGGCGACATTTGGTTAGCAGATACGTTAGCATAGTGCATGCCGTGCTCGTATTCAGAAGGATTGGATTATTGGATTATGGATCAATTTATAGATGAGATATAATATGGTTTATAGTAATTATCCAACGTGATAACTTAAAATTATCGAGTTTAGCTTCGGGACAGCTGACACTAGCGACTTGACCGCCAAATCGAAGTAAATATTGTAGACCCATAGAATGACCCTTGCGGTGGCGCATTTAGGAATGCGTCGAAGGGGATATTGAGTGGTGCATGTTGAAGATAGACCTAGGTTACTGAGCGTTGGGTTTGAGAGATCCTTGGAATAGCCTTCAGCTAAAGATGCAGCCAGAAGATCGAAGCGATGGTGAAAATGGCCTAAGTCAACTAATGATATTTGGAGTCATAGATTTTCGAAGATGGAATCGCTTCTGACTCGTTGTGCCCCAGAAGGGAATAACATCTATATGAATTGATGACTGTGTAACAAGCATCAAGAAGTTAAAGCTGCGGCTATCTTCAACTTAGATCCTTATACTTCGGAAGGGACAAATATGCCTCAGATCTACAAGATGCATCAAAATATAGTCTGGGATACGTACTTATGCAGAGGGCGAAGGTAATATCTTATGCTTTGAGACAGGAGAAGCAATATAAGAAGAACTATTTCATATATGACCTAGGGATCGTGGCCATTATATCCATGTCGAAATCGTGAAAACACAATCCGTATGGAATGGCGACAAAATCTTTGTGGATCACATAAGCCCTAAATAGGTGTTCACCCAGAGAGAAAATTGAGTTTATAGGAAGGAGTGTTTGGCTGAACTGATCTAGGAGTATAGTGCGATATTTGGGTAAGTCGCTTAGCTGGGGTAGAATCAAATGTGTTGATCGTTCAAAGAATGAGGATGATTTGGAGATGGTGCATACGAGACATAGTACGATTGAAGTCAAGTCAGAGTTTGGTTGGTTGAGCTCTGATGATGCAAGCGAGAATTCAGAAATAATTGGATGGTTGGGCCTTGCAGAATACTCATTGTGTTTGGACCCGCGAGGACTTGAAGCGTGTGTGTTAGATTATTACTAGGGAATGGTTATACTGGAACGCAGATTGAATGGAGTCAACTATAGAGATCGTCTGTGGAGAATCATGTATTTGGGAATAGTGCGTATATGAATGAGGTATAGGATGAACGTTAGGATCGGTTCAGTCGAGAGTGGAACAATTGGTGTTTTGGACGTGAAGATACCCTAGTAACTTCTCTAAATTTATTATCACTAAGCTCGGTTGAAATGCATGTATTTCGGAGATGCCTTAAATATATGTATAATCTAAACTAAGCAATAAGGTGAATTCGAATTAAGCTGCAAGGATGATGTGGGAATATAGAATTTGTGTGAGCGTTAAGCGCAAAACGATGTTGATGAGTCTGGATCAGTGAAGTATGAGTTACATGGAGCAGAATTTATGAAATGGTCAAGCGACGTTCAAGAAAGGAATGAGTACCAGTTTGGTTCGAGGACAAACCTTATTTTAAGTGGTATATTATGTAATATCCCGCACCTGCACAATACATTATGCTATGTCAGATTAAAATGAGACAAAGGTTTGGTTGCATTTCAATGAGTTGAATTTGGGAATAAGTATTGTTCAAGTTAGTTTTCATGTACATATGGTGTACGGAGTTCAGAGCAATCAGAGAAGTGCCTCACATGGGCTGAGGCATGGGCATCATGCAATAGAATTAGTAAGTTCGTTCAGACCAGTGCTGAGATAACAGAATTTGAGCAATAATGTCGTCTTCCTTAGTTTGACCGGGTTGGAGATTTGGAGAGCACAACCTACTCCACGGTCATACCCATTGAGTAGATTGTGCCTCGCATTAGACCACGAAATTAATGAATCGACCGTATCGGCATATTGAGCACTAAGTAGATTCAGACTTGGTGAGTGGGCTATGTCTCTTCTCCTCTACTCCTTCATGCCTAATAAAATAGATAACACCTTGCATATTGAGCACTTAGTCTTGGACACTAAGTCAGAACCTTGAGAACATCGTATTATGGCATACATAGAGTGTGCGTTGTTCGGATAATAGAATTTATGGCTTTGAGTTAAACTTTACAATTGGAACTGTGGGAACACTTCATCAGATCAGATCTTTTTCTGGTAGCAGTAGCAGGTTTGAGACCGGGTGGACCAAGCTACTCCCTATCGGAATCGACGGGAAGAATAGAGGTAGCCTCTTGCTTTTTCGTTAGCTTAAATGCCTAGGTTAAAAGTATGGATGCTCTAAAGGCACCTTCTCGGTCCCCTTTCCTCTCCCTAAACCGATAAATGGAAGAAGTGGATGATATTATAACTGGGTCCTTGTCTAAAATTAAAATAAAAGGGGAGGTTGACGTCGGTATAGGATCGTTGGTTGAACCGAGTGAGCGTGCATTGTACATGAGTATCAATAGTAATACCTCGTTAAGTGAAGCATGGGGTTGTGGTTCAAAACTGGGAAACTATGTCGGAGAGCGGTGTTGCACCCATGGAATACTTGTCGAGAAGCGGCACGGTGTCTTGGGGATATAATTTTAGAACAGTTATGGTAAATTAGATGAGATGGGGCGAGTATCGTATGGTAGGGCAAGAAAGCGCATTCCTTGTCGTACCTATATTATCGGAGAATTGCATGGTTACGGACAACCTGTGCGCACAGGGTTTGGTTTTCTTGAACGAGATGCACCAGTACACCGAGTCCGTTCATCCTAGGAGAAAATATTAGCATCATACTTTTGAAGCATGGGTATTGCAAACCCACTGTTGGAACATGCTACCTCGGATCGATCGGGCAACTCACAATACTTGTAATTCAAGAACACCAGATTAGCTTGTAACTTAGCGCTGGATCGGGTCAAAATAACTCATAATAGTTTATTATGGCTTGGACAGTGACCTTCATATAGATAGAAATTGGTTTGATTTTGTACGTTTGTGTAGACGGCTATTACTCACCTTGCCTCGGAAAAGAGTGTGTGCATAGTGGTAGCGAGATTCGAATAATGGTGTGGTTCAATAGGTTTTATATGTTTTTCTCATGTGAATAGGATATCACATGCTAGTGTGTTTACTGATTTCAATACTTACATATGGAACCTGTTTTACTGCTTTCAATATATGTCTTGCCATGAAATCAATCTAGGTTAAACTAGCAAGATTATCTTATAATAACTGTATGGTTCACAAGATTACTTGGTGTTGGTTTAGGCAGGTTAGTTATCCTGCTCCCTAGTAGAAGATGTGTACTGACCCACATTTGAGGGCATTCTTTTCAGATGTCACGCCCTATTACCAAAATAGGGAGACAGACATGGCCAACTAACCCATACAAGGTACTATACGTCATACAATGATTACGACTGTAACTAGATAAGGGGGTGCATGCTAAAATCAAGTCTCCTAGGGTCAAGAACTATGTCTCAATCATTCAAACAAGAAGCAGTTATATAGAACACTTCAAAATAAGAAGTAAGGCATCCCAGATGCCATATTAGAATATTCTTTAGAGATCTGGCGAAACAGAATGATATGCCTGATGCATGATTCAAGTATACATGATAGTGAGTCAGCTGCGGTCTAAATATATACAGTCATATAAGGAACTAGTGTCCGTATTTGCCGGCTAACAGGTGTCGATTGGCTAAACGCCTAAAAGAATAGAGTTTACAAAAGACGAGCAGTAAATAAAGGAACCCACTAATTATCCTCGGTGGCCATGTTCCTGGTACGCGCCATTAGTCAAGAGAAAGTACGCTAAATCCTCGGGTGCTAACTCAAAACCTGGCAATGCAAAACCAATAGGGTTAGACCCCAAATAGCAAGTACCACAAAGGAAGCACGAAAAGAAGAACAAAACTCATGCAATAAAATATAATATATATAATACTTCTGCGTAGTAGCGTAGGTCCATGGCATATCCTAGCACAAGGCCCAACCCTACAACCAAACAAGGACAAGGGTTGAATCAATCACACTATAATACTCTATTTTCCTAGGCTAATAACAAAATAATACAATCACAACCAAGTACAATTTATAAAATCAGCCAATTACTTCTACGACTTGCTATTTGTGGAATCTGAGATTATCTCTGAATAATGCATAATAGGTATCATTAGATAACGCTATTGCTAAACATGAGCTAACCTAGCCAAAAGAAGAATATACAAGTATTTCACGAGACGCATGAGTTCCCCGTAGGGCCACTGCGCTAAAAATACGGTATTAGCGATTCTAATGTTTCGATAGTGGAACAGTGACTCGACATATTATAATAGGTCAGACACTGCACTCCACTAAGGTAGATGATATACAATATCTGTGGTAGTCAGCCCACAGCGCACTAGATGTGGAAAGGTTTGTTGGCATGATCTCGGGATACCATTTTCTTCCCTTGTTATTACTACTTTTAAATTGCTTAATTAACCCTATATTGCGCTCAAAAATCTCAAGGCATGGCCACATGAGAATTTTTCTTAAGATGTCGTACAAAGTACGAGCACGCTAGATACGAATCCATGGAAGTTCAATCTGGATTACCCCGAGCGTGTATGCAATATTCAATAAATAAATATCCTAGTTACGCTTTGGTATTTGACTCGTGCTGCAAAAAATAGTATATTTATAGTATCACACATTCAAGAATTTGGAGGCATTCTAGATGCACATCCTAAATGTAATCACTTTAACACGTAACACGATATGTCGCATCTCAGAGCATATTAGATGAGGAACTTTATCAAAAAATAATAGTATCAGCACAGATACACTATTTGAGTCCAATTACCAATTATCATTTGGTCACATGAATCTTGATCACATTATAACACAAAGCTTATGTCATGCACCTAGCTGGTTAGTTACTATTCACTTAGTCTGGTTTATTTAGAAAAAATCAAGTCTAACACATATTCATACCATGTATGAAGCCAATCTTAGCACATGGTCACGTCTAGCATAAGGTCTTATTTCTAAGTCCATTCTATCTTAGAATCATAACACAAGCAATATCATGATCAACTACATGAAGGACCAGCAAACGACTTCAAGACCTTTTATTTTGAAGCAGGGGCGGACACTCTTTTTTTTTCTCTAAAGGCCAGAAACATTCCAAAAAGCATAAGTGAACACATAATAAAAATACTACCTGCACGCATGGGGTCACTAAGGATAACATGCGCATGGAATTATACTTATGAAGGTCAGGCACTCAAAGTTTCATGAACCACAAAAGGAGGGGTGGCGCACAAACTCACTGAAACAAGGTTGGCGCACAAACTCACTGAAAAAAGGTTGGCGCACTTTCTTGTGCACGAGCTACAATGTTGGTGGCATACTTTGTCAAGTTAACCAACACGGTGCACTTGACAAAAGTGCACAGGCAAAAATAAGGTGTGCTTTAAAAGAAAATACACGATCAAGAAGCTAAAAGACAAAACACACAATCCAAGGTCAAAGCTCGATAGTAGAGAAACTCGTTAGTCGAGGAGCACACAAATCAATAACATAAAAATTGAGAAACCAACCAAAAGTTCGTACCTAAGAAAACGAAGAGCAAAGAAAATGTGCCACTGACTAAACATAGAAAAAGTATGCCAGATTGCCAAACGCAAGAAAAGTGCGCTGACCGACTGTGGCATACTTTTTCTATGTTTTCCAGGAAGAACTTGATTAAATACGCACAAAGTGCGCCAACTAAGTTTTTTTCTCGAAAGTGCGCCACTGATTCAAGGAGTGTGACTGGCGCATTTTTGCTAGGAGACTGAGTGCAGTATGATTAGTACGCACACAAAATTGGTACAACACACCAATGGACCCAAAATAAAATATGCATATTTCTATGCCAAAGGGTCCATCTTTCATACTCTTCACAGGACACTATTCTTCTTCTCCAATCAACCATTTTGGTATACGTATTGTATTAAGTTTCAGCACTAAACTAAGCTGGACTCAAAATCAAGCACGGCCAAAAGCAAAGTTACAAAAATATGGTTCTCTACACTCTGAGCAATTAGTTTTTTTGAAATATAAAGTTTTGGGAGATCAAATCCTAGGAAAATAAAAGTAAACCCATAGATCCAAACTTAGATATATGTAATGCCAAGCAAGAGAAATCAAGAACAATAAATTTTAAAGATGAAGGGGTTCTCAGTCCCAACAATATGAGCAAGAAATAAACTGGAATCATAAGAACTAAAATCATGCATAAATCTATGGTACTTTTTCTTGTGCAAGATGTACTTGCCTACGGAGGTAGAGGAAACCTATTAGAGAGAAAGATAAAGAGCAGAGAGAGAAATGGGAATATATATAGGTTATGCTTGATATGTGGACCGTTGGATCACTCAAACCCATCTAAGCCACACATTCTACCAACCCAACCAAATCCACTCTCTCCACAACTCTTAGGTCCAGTCTAAACAATGGTCGGGCTAGAAAACATTGTGCGCCAAAATGCGCCAAAGAGAAGTGTACCAATATGCGTCGGGAAAGGGGGCTTACATAGGTACTCAGGTGCGAGGCCTTATCTTGGATATATGGGACATGATATATGGAACGGTGAGATCCTTTGTAAGCAAAAGAGAGCTAGAGTATTATAAGCCATTATGGTATCTTCATTTGGATCCTTTGAGAGCTTTGCTTCGTATACTCTGTTATGTTCTTATTGGTAACATTACTTTTCTTCTGCTGTAACTTGGTCATTTTGATGATAACTATAACGTTTGACTTTATTGCCTTGTGCCAGCACAACTCCATGCTCGTACGACATTACATCTTGATGAGAGCGATTATCCTGTGGGACAGTTGGCGTGGTGATTTCACGTCCAGCGAGGATAATCAGACTTGCGGGAGATTGGGGTGATCCAACAATTCCTAGAGTTGGACCTTCAGTTCCTTGATTTTTGTGGGAGCCATCCTATATGGGGCTCTGAAAATCGGTCTCGTATTCGAAAATGTATCGATATAGAACTTAATTTCTCGGTCTGGTGGTTTTCTGGGTATCTCGTCTAGAAATACATCAGGAAAATCGGCCATGACTTCAGTATGAAAATAGAAATTTGCTCTTTATTGATAATTCTTGAAATAGAAACATAAGAACCTCAAATGGCCAAGATGAAAAATACTAGACATGGCTTACAAATTACAGAAATATTGAAATAAGATACAACATTGCTATATACATCATATCCCTTATTTATTATTGAAAAACCCATGGACCACCATCAGCAGAAGTCTTCTTCTCCACTTAAGCTTCAAGTGCAAGGCTTCTAAAGAGTCAGACCCAAACTGTCAGCATTAATGAGTAGCAGCAAAATTCTTAGCACCTGAAGATGCCCACAAACGTGGGTCAGTACACAATATGTACTGGTAAGCGACCGCAACATATCTCACCTAAAAAGCCAATACTAAGTAGATATGTAAAAACAACAGTTTTTATTATGATCTTGCTATATTAACTTAAGTTTAATTAACAATTAATAATTCATATTTTATATATTTATCACCATATTCGGTGATTCTTACCCACGGTCGTTCAACCATCCCTGTATATGAATAATAACTTACTCTGCCTGCATAAGACATTATTAGCATGCACATTGTCTATATGAATATCACTAGCCAAACCATCATGACTATCTTAAAATTTTAGTGCCCCGTTCAGTACAAAGAACTAGCCTCACTGAAGGTCTTGAACTTTTGATGCAACTACTTTAACACCCATGTCCCCCTAGGCCAAAGCGGTCCCGTGGCCCCGGTGTACCACCTCGAGAAACCTACCCCTTGTGCACAAGTTTATTTATGACCATGCATGGAATGCAACTAGCTAGCAGAAGAAATCATACAAGTTTACAAAACTTGATATAGTATGCCATAGTCTTATTGTTTTTCCTAGCCACAACCCACCATACTTACCGCCCAGTCCAGGGTCTTTGCTACATAATCAATTATATTACAATAGTCCAGTTTATAGTAATGTGATTATTTATCTTAGTTATGTTTCTAGATTTTTTGCTAGGTATCATTGATCGTTTTATTAGGCATGATGACTATAGGATTCATCGAAGGATCAAAATCACTCACTAGTTGATGAATTGCTGAGAGAGAGATCTTCTATGTGTCTTCAAGCTCGGTTCATAGGTTCACCTGTATTGGCACCAACAAGGGTTCAGAATTCTTCTTCACTTTCTCTCAATAATTTGATATAAAATACGAGACAGTGAAAGCATGCAATGAAAACCATTCATCGAAAATATTCATCATAAAACCAACATCAAAATTATATCAAAAACTAATAGCAAAAGCCAACAACGCTCGGGTCTTGAGGCTTACACCCTTATATAGAGTTCAGTCTCCAAAATACTATGCACTACATCTTGGGAGCAACTTCTATGGATTCCATCCCATAACAAGGAATGACTTTCTGCTTTTTTGTCCCGATCAATCGATACCGGCAAAATTTCTCCATTCTCTAATTCTGACTTGGCCATTCGGCCGCTAGCCCAGTCTGTGCTCCGCAATAGGATCAAGGCACTATAATATATCAATAACAACATCCACGACACTATCTATATTACTAAGAATAAAAAAATAAGAATAAAGGTGGAAGAGAAATAAGAATGCATAATCTAGCAATACCTGAATAGTAAAGATGATAATTGAATAACCCTAAGTTAGATCTCACTAATAACCTGGAAGGAAACTATGTCCTCAAAAGGACGTAGCAAGAAAATAATATGCATGCCCTATATGATAAATAATAAATATCATAGGAAATAATTAAACAAGTAATCCAGAAAATAAAGAGGTGATCAAGGTACTACTACTACTAGACAGACTATCATGTCTGTGTGAAATGCATTTGAGGAAAATGTTCGACGAATGAGACTCTCTAATAGTGAACCTATGTAGTGGACCGAATCCCCAGTTATAGCAACATTAACATAAATAGAAGCTATAGTTAGCCCCTCCGTCTAGTATATTATCTATTCATGTCATGTCCACAATATGTACAGACTGACTCTAACAAGTGATAAGTCCAGCCAATCATGTGAATAGATAAATCCATCAACAGGTAACATCATAGATCATATACGAATCATCTATATATCATTCATCACGAATTCATATATCAAGCCTAAATGTGTCTGCATGTATAATCATGTAATATTCTAATAAGGAGCAGGTAAAATATATAATAGTTGATCCAGAGTGAACGACTACTGAATCATGCAAAGCATATAAATACTGTAAATCAAATAGGCAAGTTATACTTGCCTTGAGTTAGTCCAACAATCCTGAGACTGCGATAACAAAGTTGTATCGAAGCCTAGGTACACGTTAATGCTACTACGGTACACAAAGAATCTACCAGAGTACAACAAAACAACGAAGAGATAAAAGTCCTTTTAAGATTTATTTAAGAAAATAATTCATTTTGTATAATACTTACATTTTTCAATTACTCAATATGTTTATAAATCTATATATAGCAATATATTAATTCTACTTATAATAAACATACAAGAAATTTCATAAAATCATATATACCGAAACATATACCTAACTTACGTAAGTACATATAAATTAGTCATATATATAAATAAACATATTTAAAATCTTAACCTTATATACACATATAATTTTAATGTATTTATACCCGTCATAAATTCATGACCAACTTATATATACCTTTCTTATACATACACAAATATTGTAAAGTTATACATGTAACAATAAACTTTATATAGGTATAGGTACACACGAGATTTTAAAAATTATGATATATATAAGCATGTATACGCATATATTAAAATATCTTATCCTACATAAACTTTCTATATATAAATACACATGTGTACAACTATAGTATAAGTATATATATAACCATACAAAAACTTATTTGTATAAAACATCATACCTAGATATTTATATAACTAACATTATATATATATATATATATATATATATATATATATATATATATATATATATATATATATATATATATATACACGTCTCTCTATCCCCCTCCCGCTCGGGCAATTTGGGGCATTCTTGGCCTAGCTTTGCCCGGCACGTCCCTGGCGCTGAGTCTGGGCGCACCCCTCTTTGCGCCCAGCCCTCGTCCTCCTGGTGCCATGCACGCCTCCTTCGCGGAGGTGGTGGGAGGAGCGCCCCCTGCGGTCGCCCACTCCAACCGTTTCTTCCCCTCTCCCCTGGCTCGTCCTGTTCGTCCGATTTTTGCTTTCCAAGGATCTCTAACCATCTCTGTCTCGGTAGAGGAGGTTACGGAACTGGTGATTTCCTTTCGGTTTTCCTTGTCTGGGAAGTTTTATCAAGCCAGACCGTCAGTCGATGTCATCCGTAAAGATCTGGCCTCTGTTGCTTTTCCGGGCTCAATTTCAATCGGCATTTTTGACTCAAATTATCTTCTCGTTATGCCGTCGCTTGAGGCCCACTTCCTGTGGTTGAGGATGAAGGATACCTGGTATGTCGTTGGTGCTCCGATGAGGATTTTTCAGTGGTCTCCGGACTTCTTCCCGTCGTGGGAGTCTACTTTTGCCTCGGTTTGGATCGCCTTCCCCGATGCCCCCTCATCTGGCTTTGAAGGATCTTTTTCTTGATATGTCTCCGTGTCTCGGAGCTCCCTTGATGTTAGACAGTGCCACGATCACCCGTACTTGTCCTAGCCGAGCACGGGTCTTAGTCGAGATTGATATCAGGAAAGAACTTTAATCCCGTATTCGAATAACGCTTCTTAATGGATGCACGTATGGGTAGGCAGCCCTCTACGAGAGCAAACCTGAATTCTACTCAGTTTGCCTCCATCAAGGCCATTCGACATCCGCATTTAAGCACATTTAAACCGTACAAGCCTTCATTCGAAAGGCAATGATGTTTCTACCTCATAACTAAAGGAGCACCTGATAGGTGGAGCATCATCGTCGGAGGCATTTCAGCAGCTAGCAGGTAGTGCTATCCTATGAGCTCATGAGGATTCGGCTCGTATTGCTTCTACGACGGTAGCCCCCAGGGAAGGCTCTGAAGTTACTCTAGCGCCTCATGAAGTAGTAGCAGAGCCATCAGTGCATATAGTAAGTACCTTAGGGGCTCATAAGAATGGTGCTAAATCCAGCCTGTTGGTGGAACAAACAACCCCTCATCCTGGGGTAGTCTCAGAATGTCAGGAAGGGCATATAGTCTTATTCTATGAAGGGATGGTAGAGGTAGACTGGGTTTTGGAAGGATTATAATCAACAGTGAAGCTGATCCAGTCAGGATGGTAGAAATAGACCGAGTAGAGGAAGGATAATTTGTAAGTGGTGGCACTAATCAAGATTAAGTACAAGAACTTATTTAAATCACCCTGGCCAACTCCTGGGCAGCTTTGGAAGGAATTCACGATGATGACATAGATCTATGGTTGAGGATAGACAAAGAAGCCCTTTCCCCCCAGATTTCTAATTTACATAGCAAGGGCAAGAAAAAACAGGGATCCCCAAAAAACTCTACCAGCGTATCTCAGATGAAGTTGAGATCGGCTGTTGTATCCAACCCCTGACCATATCTTTATGATGCTTTTCTTGATGGAATGTTAGGGGTATAACTAGTAGACAGACCTTGAACATGCTGAAGGTCCTTATTAGGATGTATAATTTATCTATTTTAGCGGTTATCAAACTGAAAGTCCCTCCGGTGAAGATTAATCAATTCAGAATCAACCGGGGCTTCGCAACGACTATTTATAGCATCAAAGACACTTGGATTTTATTTGGTAGAGACTTTACATATCGCAGAGTTTTTGACTTGGAGCAGACTATTTCTGTGGAGGTGGCGTACCCTACCTTGCCGAAGAAGTTCATCCTATTTGTAGTTTATGGCGGAGCTACTAAGAAGAATCGGCAGAAGCTTTGGAAGAACCTCTTTAAGGTCCAAAGTGAGTTCCATGACATTCCTTGGCTAATTGGTGGAGATTTCATCGCTATTGCGCACTGATTTGAGAAAAAGGGAGGGAACACTCCTAACTTTGGCTACATTTTTGAATTTAACCAATTCATCTTTGAAGCGCAACTGATCCACATCGCTTTTTATGGGAGCGTCTTCACCTGGACGAATATGCAAGAAGGGAAATTCATTCAGCAATCAAGGCTGGACAGGCTCATGGCCAATCAATAATGGTTTGACATAATTCAAAGTTTATTATCCACCCACCCTAATCGCCTAGAGTTTGACCACTCTTCTTTGCTCCTGAAGATTTTCGTAAGAAAATCCTTATTCCATAAGCATTTTAAATATTTGCACTTCTGGTCCGAACATGCGTGGTTCTTACCTACAGTTCAGCAGGCTTGGGGTGAGGTCCAACACCCTAATCCGTTGGTCCGGGTGGCAAAAAAAATAAATTTCCACTAAGAGGGCCTTGGCGGGCTGGAGCCAGAGAACCTTTAGTGATCTATTTGAAGAGCCTCTCCAGGCGGAGGATGCGGTAGCCAGAGGAGAATGTAATGTTATAGACATGGAGTCACTGGAGCACAAGTCGGAGCTTAACAACGCTCGTTCCCACCTCAAGGTTAAGCTGGCTATTGAAACAACGTTCTGGCGCCAGAAAGCAAGATTGAAATGGGATGTTGAAGGAGATCAAAATTCTAAATTTTTTTATTAGTGTGATAAGAACAAAAGAAGAAAACTATTCATACACAAAATCGAAGATAAGAATGGCCTCCTATTGGTGTCCCAATTGGATATTCGAAAAGAAGCAGTTGACTACTTCTCCAAGCTATATACCAAATAGGAGGTGAAGAAAGATGTTAATTTTCCTGAGGCTATTCTGTAACTGATCTCTGTGGAGGACAACGTCGAACTATTGCATTCGTTTCATAAGAGGAGATATGGAAAACAATACTATTTCTTGATAAAGAGAGTGCGGCCGGTACCAATGGTTTCCTAAGGGATTTCTTCTGAAAAAGTTGGCACATGATCAAGGCAGATATGGTGGAGGCATCTATTGCATTCATGGAGGGCATCCAGTATCCTAAAGAGTTTTCAAGCACCCTGTTGGCTCTCATCCCGAAGGTCCCCAATCCCGTATCCTTTGCAGAATATAGAACCATTAGCTTTTATAACTTTGTTAAAAAAATATTATCCAAGTTGATTGCTAGCAGGATGACGATGCTTCTTCCCAAGTTGATATCTAGAGAGCAAAGCATCTTTGTGAAAGGCAACTATAGAAGGAGGATGAATAGAGTGTAGAAGAAGTAATAACCTAATTTAAAATTAAGATAAGTAAAAGCAATTACCATCTAGCAGTGTATATGCAAGACAAATATATAAAGTAGTAAAGAGAGACAAGAGAGAAAATGCAAATACCGCGATATATATTAGTTTTTCTCTGAGAGGACTAGTCAAATCCGGAGAACCCTTGCTCGAAGTTTTATCTACTATAATCACCAATAGTGAATCATAAGCTTTGATCTGAAGGCTCGAAAGACTTCACATGTGCGTTTGATACGAAGGGCACGCCGACTTCAAACTTGTATGGAAGACGAACTTGTAAACCAAGCTTTACAACTCGACAAGACTTCTAAATCGGAACCGTATTGGCACTAGAAGGCTGGGAGTTGATATTGGGAATATGAAGGTTTATAGATCAGAATATAATAGGTTTGAAAGTGAAAGCTTTGAGTAAAATAACTTGACTAAAATGGTGTGGAATTCTACTATATTTATAGGGTTTTTTTGAACCGAGTTCGGGTAGAGTTCGGATGCCTAACGTTCATAAATTCTAATAATGGATTCCTAAAGATCGGAAGAAAAGTTTACAAACTGGGTCAGGAAGAAAAGAGTTCGGGCAGAGTTCGGGTAGAGATTGGTTCCCTCTTTCCAGGGTTTTACTTAGTTGGGTTTTGGTTTGGTTTGTATAGTTGGCTTTTGTATGGATGGGTTTGGATATCCTAGTGCCAATTTGATCCAATGTACAATTTTATACTAGACTCAATAAAACATAAAATACAAAATTAGATAACACAGCATGTTCACTTGCAATATCATCTTCAACGAAGTAACGGAGATATAACGACTGTCAATTTATATTTCGTATTGAGTCATACTAGATCATAGTTAGTCGATTATCGAAATTGAGTTGACGGTTACCCATTTGGGACAACAATCCCCTCCATTTTGATAATTGACAAATTGTGATTGATACGTCAATATTCATACCTGGGCACAAATCTTTGAAAAGTATAAGGCTCCCCCATAATTCATGAATGAAGGTATAGGCTCATCATCGTCCTTGTCTTCTCATGTATTGCTTCTCCCATATTGTCCTATTTGTGCTTGTCTTACATATCGGTCATTTTTCTTTCCCTTTGTCATTTTATCAAAATCATATAGATCATGGAGTAGTATAAAAAAACAAATTAAACACAAAGTGAAGAAAAACAAGACATAATTATAAATAAAAATGAGACAAATTATAAATACTATTTAATAAAATAAAGACATTGTAGAAGCATGAAAAATACGCTGGATAGCTATACGCAGCATGTTGATACAGGGCAGTGTAAACAGATGACCTCAGAGCCATCAACGTGCAACAGAGCTTCTCCGCTGAGCACAGCGTAAAATATAAGCTCAAGGACCATCCGTCTAATGCAGTATGTCCAGGCTGCTTCAGCATAAAAAGGGTGCAACATCGCCTTTATGGCGTAAAAATCATCCGCTTTAATGCAGCATTGAAGCGTACGAGGAATGCTTCGTATTCTTCGAAATGAACCTATCAGATCATGCAATGAACCTGATGTCTGGACTCCTGACAAAGAGTACTGCACGACTACCCAGGCGACGGCTATAATAATGGTGCGGCACTGCAACCTATGCTGTCATTTACTGCCATTTCCTTGGCGTAAACCGCTTTTACGCATACAAAGGAATACGCTGCATAGTTTTACACAGGCAGACGTGAGCTGTTTACGCTCCACAGAAGACAAACAGCCTGCCACGTCAAAAGCTACTCTTCGTACAGGGCTCGAGGCACGTCTCGGCATTTAATGCGCAGAGTGATGACAGAGCTCGCGGCACGTCTCTGCATTTAATGCGCAGAAGGGTGGCAAACCTTCAAAGCACGCCTCTGCATTTAATGTGCAGGATAATGGCGGATCTCTGCATTTAATGCAGGAGATTTGATTAAATGTCACTGAACCGTCGTTTAGTGACATCCCCTTTGCGTAAACTGCTTTTACGCATACAAGAGAATATGCTGCCCAGTTTTACACAGGCAGACGTGAGCTTCTTACGCTCTGCAGAAGACAAACAGACTGCCACGTCAGCAGTTGCTCTTCGTACAAGATTCGAGGCGCGTATCTGCATTTAATGCGCAGAATGATGGCAAATTTTCAAGACACGCCTCTGCATTTAATGCGCAGGATGGGGGCAGATCTATGCATTTAATGCAAGAGATTTGATTATATCTCCAAGAGCTGTAATTTCGGCTAAGACATCAACATCATCACTTTGGCACATTTTGCCAACTCAGGCCTCAGTCAGGAGAAGAGGATCAGCTATCTTCTGCGCCCACTCGGCTTCAAAGCCTACTCGGCTTCTATGCCTACTCGGCTTCTACGCCCACTCGGCTTCTATGCCTACTCGGCTTCTATGCCTACTTGGCTTCTACGCCATGGTGACAGTTATTGGCTTCTACGCCAACCTCTTCTACGCGAAGGATAACTACCTACGTGGCTTTTATGCCATGATTTTCGCAGCAGTTATACGCGTTGTCTCTTAATTGGACACGCGTCACACGCTCATTCAAAAGGTCATTTATACGCGGGCAACGGTTATTTTAACCATCGTGTAAAAGGGTGATGTACTTTCCACTACTAGGTTTCTACGCCGACTGAGTGGTCACTGTCACTAAAACTCTATAAATAGAGGCCTCTATTGACAGAGGTCGAAGGGGAAAAACGGAAGATTGAAAGGTCAAAAAATAGAGTATCGGATCGAGGAGAAAAATTGGTCGAAAAATAAAGTATCAGATCCAAGGTCAAGGAACTGAGAGTCAAAGAGTCTTTGAGAGAGAAGAATCCAGAGCTCAGGCAAAGAGTAGTGATCGACGACTTTGGCATCGAGCATACACTCTCTTCAGCAACCTTCGAAGCTGCTTTCTGTCTTCTACGGAACTTCTTTACCATCGTGTGGTCCGAGGGACAAAGTGATCGATTGCAGATCAGAATCCTATAGCAATATTTATCCAGATTAAAAAATTGTACTCGACATCCTCGTATAGGATTAATTGTACTGCTTGTTTGTAAACATAAAGAGCAAGTTTTCGTATAAAGCCTCGTTTCCATATCTTTCGTTTATTTTATCAGACAACAAGATGGCGACTCTGCTAGGGACATCTTTCTCTTCTGATGAGGAAGCAATTGCTCAACACGATGCGGTATCCGTGGAATCCGTAAAGAAGACACTGGTCGCCCAGTTCGAACAGTCTGCCTACGAAGACATGCTTCGAACAGGGGGTAGCTCTCACTCTCTCTCTGTCGAAGACAACAGGAAACTGCGTAAGGTCTGGATGCCCAAGACATCCTATACTATTCCTGTCGACTCTCCGATATCTCCGACCAACGAGGTTGTAGCATTGCTTCCTCCGCTCCTTGCGCATAAAATTCAGTCGCCTGTCTCTGACAGGGCAGACAAAACTTCTAGCAATGCCTCAGCGCTAGTCCAGAAGTACACATCGCGCTCTACGCGTAAAACTCTGTCTCCCGTCTGTGACGAAATAGACAAAATTTCTGATAATGTCTCAGCGCCAAATCAGGAATCCCAAACGCGCTCCGCGCATAAAAATGTATCTGCCCTCCGCGGAAGAGCAGATGATCCCTGCAATCTACGCAAGGAAAAGCAAGCGACAGACTACTCAACTTCTCGGCCTTTACGCCAGCAAGGGAAAAATCTGCCTGCCCTCCGGATTACGCCAGCTAGGGAACAAGCGGCGGACTACTCAACTGAGGACATCCTCAGCTTTACGCCAGGAGAAGCTCCTCAGCGTAAAGAAGGCTCAATTTGCGGAAAGACACCCACCTCAGGGATTATCCGCCACCCAGATGGCCAACCTATTATATATAGGTGGCACAGGGAAAACTATGGTTCCCAACATCCGCATGTTCTCCAATGTGAACAGAAGGAACAAGCCATCATCTTCTTCTTCTTCTGTAAATCCTCCTGACCTGCGTGAATTTCTGATCCAGAAACGCAAAGACAAGAGTCATAAACAGGCTTCAGTTCCCCTAACTGTCAAATATGGGGAGATTATATGGGAAGATGCATCAATATCTAACATCGTCATGACATGTGGGCCACATGAAGAATCTGTCTTTATTGTTCCCCCAACTCGCGACGACCAGCATCCGATAGTCTTCGGTCACACGCGGAGCAGACCGATTGTACAAGAAGAACTTCGCAAGTCTTAGGGTGGCAAAATACAAATTCACAGATATAGCCCACAAGCTTTAAAGATTATACAAAGCATGGGTTATGATTTAAAGTTGAAACAAGGCCTCAACTATGGAAAAGGCAGACGAACACCGTTGCATAGTAATCCTTACTGTCAACAAACTCATTTTGGGTTGGGATACACTGCATCTCTTGCAAATTCTAAATCTCCAGAGGCTAATCTTGCACAACTAGAGGCAGCTCCTCCTAAATCAACTTCAGGGGTCAAATGCCACGACTTGTCTGGGGGTAGCGTACCTCGACAAAATAAGGCACCATCCGAAGCTGGGGGTAGAATTCCCTCGGAATCCGAAAATGATGCGACAGTGACAATCTTCCCAGAAGGACGTAAAACTCAGGCATCGGGAGCCCGAAGACCAAAAGGGACTTTCTCCTTCAATGAAGATGACATCATTGAAATCTTCAATATGTTGATGGAGGAACACAAGCTTCAGCTTCCCAACATCAGATATCCTGAGAGAGCTGGCAAAGTTGATGACCAAGATTATTGTCTCTTTCATCGGTATATTCATCATCCTACAAAGACGTGCTATGTACTGAAAAGGAGAATCCAGGAGTTGATCGATGCCAAGGTCATCACTCTGCATCTGTAAATGAGGGGGACGATCACTGCAAATTGATTCACTTTAACGTGACAATTTGCTCCCTCAAGAAAATACCGGATGATGAATCCCTAAAGTTTCTCCAGTAGATTCTTTAGGTCTATCCTCACTCAAAAAAATCACTCTACAGTGAATTCCTCGGACATGAGTTCATGTTCATATTACGTCTGAACTATTGTCCAAACATTTCGTTATCTCCCTAGAGAGTTTATCATGTTCATATTACCTCTGAATAAACCTCCCTGATCCGGCTATCGATTATCATGTTCATATTACCTCTGATATCGGTTGTTATCTCAACTTAGCACCCGTACTTAACTCTAAGTACGCCAGTGGTATTGAGTCCACAAAAACTGCTATGTTCATATTACCTCTGAGCAGATATGTACCTCCATCCTCAATGGAGTTACAACTCAAAAGTTTGTCATGTTCATATTACCTCTGAATAAACTTTCCAAGTTTTTGGCCATCGATTATCACCTCTTATATCGGTTGTCATCTCAACTTAACACCCGTACTTACCTTTAAGTACACCAGTGGTGTTGGGTCCACAAAAACTGCTATGTCCATATTACCTCTGGCAGGGCTTGTCCTAAAACTTATTACTTGCACTCTCGTGCGCAAATAGTAATAGGTCCACTAAAAATCTCCCAGTGGAATGTCCTCAACAAATACGGTATCGTACTACGTCCATATTACCTCTAGTACAATATCCAAAATTCGTACAGACAATCATAAAGAAAAGGAGGGCCCTTATATGATTGAAAATGACGCCTACAGGTTAGCCAAGCCTAACGGAGACTTGTTGATGGCTCCTATCAATGGAAAATTCCTGAAAAGGTACTATGCTTAACCTCCTCTGCTCAAGTGGAATATGGCAAAAATCTCATTCTGACAAAACTACTTCCAAAACGAAACTAGTCGGATCGTATTCTATCATGTCCATATAACCTCTGAATAGATATGTTTAACTAATTTGGAACTTCAAGACCTATCACATCCATATTGCCTCTAATAGTGTTTTGTGTATAAATTTTAGCTGAAACATATTCTATCATGTCCATATAACCTCTGAATAGATATGTCCTACTAAAACTTACCGAGAGTATATCACGTCCATATTACCTCTGATATCACTTTCACCCAAACCTGTCATTTATATTCCAAAATGATGGGTCCACAAAGTCAGATGAAAGCCTCTTTATTATTTCCAAAAACAAAGAGCAAAATTATATTGAAAAGCAAAAAAAGTACATCATTTGGAAGGAGTAGTTAGGTTGCGAATATGCCGTGCCAGAGCAGCCATCCTCTCATCCCTGGAGTCCAAGACATCAGCGCGAGCCCGTTCTAATCTTGCTGCATCATTGTTCAAAGCAGCCAGCTCGGACTGAGCATGCACAAAATCGGCGTGGATGACACCCACGTGTGTCAGGTTCCGCTGAGCAGTCTCCCGTCGAGCATTCAGCATATCTCGGGTGGCCGATAAAGTAAGAGACTTCGCCTCTGATTGAGCAAGCTCCTCTCTCAATCTGTGGGCCCTCGATGTCTCCTCCTCATATTTGACTTCACACTGAGTCAGCTCGGGAATGACGTACTCCAATTGGACACGTTCTTCGTCCATCTCCTGCTGATATGTCCGGATGGATTTATTTAGGGCTTCTATTTGCCCAGCAAGCTCTGCAGTCAAGGAGTCGAACCTAGCCTGGACCAGGTCGTCAATGCTGCCTCGGGATAGCTGCTGATATTCATTAATGGGTGCCTCCAAACCATTAACTATCTCCTCCAGAGTGTCAGCTATCCCAGTATCGTCGTATTCTCTGATCGACACTATCACAAACTGAGAGGACCTCCTCAGAGACACAAAGCTCAAATTCTTATCCAACACCATTGATATCAATGTTTTCATAGTGGTGTAGAAGATACCAATATACTGCTCAGTCAGCATAGCCAGGTCCGAATGAACGCTGGGAGTGGCTGCAATATTGGCGTACCTCTCTCCAGGAACGACCGCAGACGATGTTGCCACAGCCGTCGCCTCAACAGGTGGTGCAACAAAAGAAGAAGTGCCAACACCGGACGAAGTGACCGGCATACTCAAAGGAGGCATTGTCGCAATGACAGGCTCATCCTCCTCTTGAGATATCGAAATCTCTTCGACGGGCGAGCCGGCACCCGAAAGTCTCCTCTTCAAAGTCAGGCACCTCCGTGTCGCCGCCAGGACCTGACACAGAGCCAAAGGGCGCATCTACACTGCCCTCCCCGAAGATGTCTTCCCCTGAAAAGAAGACAAAAGGAAGTTAATATCGAAATGATGTTAACTTTTCTAAAAAGAGGCGTAAAGACGACGTTTACCCATGGCCGATGGTGTATATGTCGCGTCTGCGGCCAGTACAGCTAAATCATTTCTTAATGATGCTAGGCAAGCTGTCATACCTGGAGAAGGTGGTGTGTCAACCGACACTGGCAAATATTCTTCCAGGTCCTCATCAAGTTCTAACCGAGGCTCATCGGCTGGAATCTCGCTGGGTGCACTAACGGATACGGCAGGGGTTTCTCCCGATGCTGATCCGGATAAAGATATCCTTATTCGGCTCGGTCCCGAAGGCGATCTCGTACCTGAAACGGTAGCAGCGACAGCAGCCTCCAACAGGAATTCTCCGGCACCACCAGCCGGAACATTAGAGGGTCCCTCTATAAAGGCGAGGAACCTCCAATCAAAGAATCATCCCCAACAGGGGAAGATGCAAGCTCACTTCTAGGAGCCTCATTACCAGGAATCCGGAGAGAGCGAGTAACCGTCTTCTTCTTTCTCTTGCAAGGGGAAGTCTCCTTCGTAGCAGGAGCCCTTCGCTTCCCAGAGATTACCAAAGCCCCTGTAGGCGGAGGTATTTCATCCGTCGGCACCGACAACAGAGGCTCATCCGGAGAACGGACTCTTCACCCTCGTCAGAAGAAACCGAGGGGATTTCGACTCTTCCCCCAGGCTTGGAAGAGGGCATCCTAAAACTTCCATGCATATCAAAATCGCGATGGAAGGTGTTGGTTGCCACGTAGAACTGGGCATACGAATGGAGAATATGCAGCTCCGTGGAGAGTGAAATGACGGGCACGGTAAAAGTTGCTTCAGTGCAACCCATGATAAAATATCGCCATCCTCTGGCTCCATCAATGAGTCCACCCCGGGACCTGAAGCTGGTGACGGCATTGCCCACGTGCAACTGGTCGTACCCGAACTGCCTGGCAAACCGACTGGGCAGGTAAGGCTCCAAGAAGCAATGGTCTTCGCTTCTGTATAGTAAATGGGAAGGTCTAATGCAGACCAACCAATTAAAAGCCTCAGGAGAAAGAATGGTCTACCCGTCGCCTACAACCTGAAGTCTGATCCCCTGTTGATTGAGATGTACAGGGGGGACAGTGCAGAAAAGCTTCCAGCTGTGACTGAAGTTCAGCACCCGCCGACAGTCTAAAACTGTGGTCACGTTCCAGGAAGAATTCTTGTAGTTCAACAAGAAACTACCCCCCGAACTACTGCCAGAGCCGGAAGACATAATCCTGGGGTTTTGGAGAATTAACCACCCCATCAAGTACAGGTATGGTAATTCTACCATGGGAAAGCTATCACGCTGAGTTTCATCTGCGAGCAACCCATCAGTCATGGCCCTCAGGTCAGCTTGTATACGGCACACCATGGCAGGGAGCAAGCCTAGTCTTGTCCCGAACACCAGACGCACTGTAGGCCATAGTATGTTGCGGTGAATGCGGTCCGCGGATGCAATGCCGGGTACCACCAGTCGGCGCAGCCATATAGAGAGAAAGCCAGCCAGTTGAGCTTTCTTGGACAGAGGCCTGTGACAATGCCTTAAATAGCTGTAGGCCTTAGTGCCTGCGGAATATTTCCCTATCCCTTCATCGAGAATCTGGTACGGAGCCCCAGCATCCTCCATAAGATCGTCGACTACCTGAGCAATAAGCACGCTCAGAAGATTCAAAGGCCGATCCATGCTATCTAAGACCTTCTCCGGCTTAGCATTTCTGGCCCGGTAAAAGAAGAGGTAGGACGCCCATTTATTAGAATGAGCCAAATCTGGAGGCTCGCCATAAAAGGCGGTGCAAGCAAGGTAGTGGCACATCAGCTCCTTGTACAATGCCACTACCCGAGGGTCAGAATCCCTCAACTCCCGGTTTGTGGGAACATACTCTTCATATGGAGTATCCCCCATCAGCAGTCTCGAGATCTCTGCCATCTCGTGGAGGGCCAATCCTAACTCCCCCAGTAGAGTGGCAAAAGTCCCGGTGAGTGAGATATATCACTCCATCAGAGCCAGAAACTGATTGGGGTTGGGAGATAATCCAACGCTGGTAGCGCTCACAGCTGCAAACAGACCGATGCTCTCCATCTCAGTCTGAAAATGCTTCAGGGCCCAGTCAGCTAAGCGAGCCCATCGAAGATTTGTCGGGGTGATCCACCCATTGCACCGAGGATTCACCTTGGGGTATACTCCCCCGTGCCCCATGAAATCATTACAGAAAATTGGTAATTGTACCGGCTGGAGCACCAAGCTGTCTTCACTCGGGACACTGCCCGGGTACAATCCCCTGAACGACATTACAGAGCCGGAAGGGCGGCTGACAAATGACCCTAGGCCAGATCCCTTCTGGTAAAATATCTTCCCCGGCCTGCCATGAACATCGGGAGTCAGCGTCCACGATATCCCCCTGGGATGTGTAGCATGGAAGAATGCCGAGATGGGATAGTCTCTCAGCATCTTGGGCAGATACAGGACCAAGCCCCCGGTAGGGAAAACCTAGAGTTCTTTCTTTGGCTTCGTTTGGGACTGCTTGTCAATCATGTCCCCGAAGAGAAAAGTCGGCTTTATGTATTGGTCCCCATCTATGTACGTCAGGGGCTCTCCATTAATCATGTTCAGCAGCGTTCGCTCGCCCTGAGCCGATATCAAAATTTCCCTTCCTTCAGGATACTGGGGCCCGGAGATAGGAAATGTCACATGCGACAGATCCTCCAGATAGTTGGAGTGCAGCTTCCCGGCGGCAGAACCCATCACATCGGCTAGCGGAGACGCATGTAAGTTAACTGCAAGAGTGCAAGAAAAATACATCAGTTCCTATAATTAGACATTACAGATCTTGCAGCATACGCCAAAAATCAACAGTCTGTGCTTTACGCTAAGATTATAAAAACTTGATCATTACGCTGAAATTTATTTCCTAAGACGTAAAATTCAAGGCTGGCAGTATACGCAAAATTTTGACAGTCTGTATTTTATGCCAGACTGCCAAAGTTTGAGTTATTACGCCGATAGCGTAAAACTCAAATTTATAGTATACGCCAAGTTTCGACAGTCTGTACTTTTACGCCCGACTGCAAAAATATGGAGTTTTTACGCTGACACATTAGAAATGTGGGCGTAAATGATGAAACGTCTCTGTGCATCATCTTCCTCAAAGAGGCTATCAGCACAGAAGACGACCTAGCGCATTCACGTACAACGTGTACGAAGGATTTTCAGTCGTTCTTTTTCATCCCAAAAGCTCTACCTCTAAGGCCGGGTGACTGCTCGTCGGCGGGATACTTTGCTCAGAATAAAGTTCGTCTTGCCCGACCGAAGACGCTCTCGCTTGAGCAGAAGAATGAGAAGAAGAATCAATATTCTTTCCCTTAGTGGAGGGGATTTGTTTCAGGGCCATTATTGAAAACTTTGAAGGCTCGGAGAAGAAACGAAGAAGAACTCGAACAGTCGAAGGCTTTCTTTCACAGAAGACGGATGAAAAGTTTTTCTCTCAAAAGCTTGGGATATATATAGAGTTCGGATGGACTCCTCGAATCCTGAACCAAATTTTATAATTAATATTCGGTTATGATTGGGTACTACGTCAGCCTATTACTCAGAGAAGGCGGACAGTCAGCGAATTCGAAAAGTTTTCGTGCAAAGCAGATTCGTGATTTTTACGCTAAGGAGCTTTCTACGCTCGACAGCTACAGATCTACGGTTTTACGCTCACAGGCTACAAGTCTATGGTTTTACGCCCTGATACTTTTATGCTCGGTAGCTTTTACGCTTGAGAGGCTACAAACCTACGACTTCACGCTCAGCAGCTACAAATATATGATTTCATGCTCGGTGGCTTTTACGCTCAGAGGCAACAAATCCACGACTTCACGCTCGGAAGATTCTCTTTTCAGAAGCTATAAATCTACAGTTTTTACGCCCGGATACTCTCATGCTCAGCAGCTTTTATGCTCGAGAGGCTACGAACTTATGATTTTATGCTCATCTATACTTACAGATCGATGACTTTTCGTATATCTGAAAAATACGCAGGCTAGAGTACGCGTACATCTGAACGATTCTCAAGGCGGTCAATTGCAAGAGTTCACACAGAAGATACTCCTTCTTGACCTCAAAATATCCCAAGTACCCAAAGCATACAGAGTTCAACATTGAAAATTACTCTTCTCCATGGGTCGATTGGAAGTTCATCCAGACTCCAGTCTGAATATTTTATCTACGAATTCAAGATGGCGACTCGGTTTTTGACAGCCATTTCTCGCCCTGTTCCAAGGAATTTTTGAGAAACCATTCTTGAAGATGATTGTCTGAACAAGAATCCTATTTATTAGAAGTGACAGTTCAGAGTTCTACGCGGTTCCTCATTCCTAACAGCAGGACAGTTCGAATACTCGAATGCTAAGCGGCTTTCTATGCACCCTTAGTTATGCGTAAAAGATAGGATGGGACCTAGCACTCTTTCTAACAGAGTCAGCGTAAAGTTACCAGACGTGTCGACGCTATACATATTCAGACTTCACAGCAAAGTATATGGAAAAATAATCATATGCTCAAAAGAAGACGATTTTATTCATTTTCATGATTACATATGAGGGAAATCTAGTCTACAAAAGGGTTTTTCTTCATTTTCATGATTACATATGAGGGAAATCGCGTCTACAAAGGATTTCCTCGTCTTCGTCGGAAGGGCACCCCCAGAATCTGTTCTGCTAGGTTCTCGTATTGGTGGAGATGCTCTTCCGTCTTCTTCAGCAGTTCACGACTTCCACAGTCGATGAACAAGAAAGTGGTGAATGGCAGGATGATACAGAAATGGGCCTAGACCCATCCTCCAATACAGGAAAGTAGGGTCAATCTGCTTTCCTGTGTCCAGCGCCATGACAGATTTAGTTGAGGTATTTGACCCAACTTAATCTCGAACGGCAGCTAGTTTGTCTGTTCTCGTCCGCAAATACCAGAAGAAGATACAGCTTGCAAGCTGTGTGGTCAAATACGACCCTTCCTCTCTCCGGAAGAACCGCCATACAAAGTTGCTGATTATCCCGAGCAAAGGAGGCTATAATATCCTTCCATGATCCATCGTTGCAGAGGATATTTGCTCGAAGACGCCGTCTTTTTCGGCTCCTTACATGCTGGAAGAACATGGTCTTCTTCTTCCTCAAGTTGACCCGATGAACTCCGACGATCATCTCTGTGTGGTGAAAGAAATATGGGAAGAATAGATTAACTCCTCAGACTTTTTATAGGCAAGAGAGAGCCCTCCGAATCCCAACGGATCTCTAATAACTCTGATATAAAGTCAGCCTTAAAGGACGTGTCAGACTTGACCATTTTATGCTTCATTCAAAGCATTTCAAATTACGAGAAATTTAAAAGCTTTGAAGGGGGGCTTGTAAAAGCATGAAAAATACGCTGGATAGCTATACACAGCATGTTGATACAGGGCAGCATAAACAGATGACCTCAGAGCCATCAACGTGCAACAGAGCTTCTCCGCTGAGCACAGCGTAAAATATAAGCTCAAGAAACATCCGCGTAATGCAGTATGTCCAGGCTGCTTCAGCATAAAAAGGGTGCTACATCGCCTTTATGGCGTAAAAATCATCCGCTTTAATACAGCATTAAAGCGTACGAGAAACTCTTCGTATTCTTCGAAATAAACCTGTCAGATCATGCAATGAACCTGACGTCTGGACTCCTGACAAAGAGTACTACACGACTACCCAGGCGACGGCTATAACGATTGCGCGGCACTGCAACCCAGGCTGTCATTTACTGCCATTTTCTTGGCGTAAACCGCTTTTACGCATACAAAGGAATACGCTGCCTAGTTTTACACAGGCAAATGTGAGCTGTTTACGCTCCACAGAAGACAAACAGCCTGCCACGTCAAAAGCTGCTCTTCGTACAGGGTTCGAGGTACGTCTCGACATTTAATGCACAGAGTGATGATAGAGCTCGAGGCACGTCTCTGCATTTAATACGTAGAAGGGTGGTAGATCTTCAAAGCACGCATCTGCATTTAATGTACAGGATAATGGCGGATCTCTGCATTTAATGTAGGAGATTTGATTAAATGTCACCGAACCGTCGTTTAGTGACATCCCCTTTGCGTAAACTGCTTTTACGCATACAAGGGAATATGCTGCCCAGTTTTACACAGGCATACGTGAGATTCTTACGCTCCGTAGAAGACAAACAGACTGCCACGTCAGCAGTTGCTCTTCGTACAGGATTCGAGGCGCGTATCTGCATTTAATACGCAGAATGATGACAAATCTTCAAGACACGCCTCTGCATTTAATGCGTAGGATGGGGGCAGATCTCTGCATTTAATGCAAGAGATTTGATTATATCTCTAAGAGCCATAATTTCGGCTAAGACGTCCACATCATCACTTTGGCACATTTTGCCAACTCAGGCCTCAGTCAGGAGAAGAGGATCAACTATCTTCTGCGCCCACTCGGCTTTTATGCCTACTCGGCTTCTATGCCCACTCGGCTTCTATGCCTACTCGGCTTCTATGCCCACTCGGCTTCTATGCCTACTCGGCTTCTATGCCCACTCGGCTTCTATGCCTACTCGGCTTCTATGCCTACTTGGCTTCTACGCCATGGTGACAGTTATTGGCTTCTACACCAACCTCTTCTACGCGAAGGATAACTACCTACGTGGCTTTTATGCCGTGATCTTTGCAGCAGTTGTACGCGTTGTCTCTTAATTGGACACGCGTCACACGCTCATTCAAAAGGTCATTTATACGCGGGCAACGGTTATTTTAACCATCGTGTAAAAGGGTGCTGTACTTTCCACTACTCGGTTTCTACGCCGACTTAGTGGTCACTGTCACTAAAACTCTATAAATAGAGACCTCTATTGACAGAGGTCGAAGGGGAAAAACGGAAGATTGAAAGGTCAAAAAATAGAGTATCAGATCGAGGAGAAAAATTGGTCAAAAAATAGAGTATCAGATCCAAGGTCAAGGAACTGAGAGTCCAAGAGTCTTTGAGAGAGAAGAATCTAGAGCTCAGGCAAAGAGTAGTGATCGACGACTTTGGCATCGAGCATACACTCTCTTCAGCAACCTTCTAAGCTGCTTTCTGTCTTCTATGGCACTTCTTTATCATGGTGTGGTCCAAGGGACAAACTGATCGACTGCAGATCAGACTCCTATAGAAATATTTACCCAGATTTAAAAATTGTACTCGACATCCTCGTATAGGATTAATTATACTTCTTGTTTGTAAACATAAAGAGCGGGTTTTCGTATAAAGCCTCGTTTCCATATCTTTCGTTTATTTTATCAGACAACAGACGTGATTGAAAAAACTGCAAAATTAAAGCTTAATCTAATATCAAAGAGATGGATTTCAGTCACAAGTCATGAATAGATATTCAATAATATTTTAATTTGCAAAGTCTATTTGAGTATTCAAAGTTCATGTATTTGAACTCAATTACCTTAGCATGTTATATGAATATACTTTAGATTAACATGTAGGTAAAATTGATTGAGAAGGAGATATTCAGATGACCGGAATGCTCTCCCAAAAAATATGAACTATCTAAATAAAAATAATCATGAACTTTTATAGATATTTCATCTACTATGAATACAATCAAAAAAATATTAAAAATCAAGAATAAATGTACATGATGAACTAGGTATACCACATATGAAAGGGTGCAAATAACTCAAGAAATCAATTTCCTCTCCCTTAAAATATATGTAGCTAGTTCTAAACCAAGAAAGATTTGACAAAAATTACACATCTCATCAAGAAAATTCAAAATCTGAAAATAATCTGATTCCAATCAAAAAATATTATAGCTAGATAAGTGAAAGTGGAACAAGATTATATAGCTTGCCAATAGAGAAATCTATATAATCACTTAAGATTAATGAGATAAACCATTAACAAATATGCTCATTTAAACCTTAATTCATGAACAAAATAAAAGCTAAAAGATATTCATGAAATTACAATAGTAAAAATATTTTTACCAAGTATTGAGAATAATCAAAGATTATAAATTGATCTACAACATAGTATATTCTCTAGAATTAAAAAAATTTAACTCAAAAGCTTAAACCAAGCACATAAGAAAATTAACATATATGTATTCTTATGTAGTACAAAATTGGGCAACAATAATACAAATTCAGTAAATATCCAAGGAATGACAAAGAAAGATCACAAGAAAATTTTATTGCAAAAGATAGTTAAAACCAATTTTCAAAAAGCTTTCATAGTGCAGAATATATGAAAGGTAAAGCCTAGAAAACTTACTAACTGTAACTAGAATATCATCAGCATCATATTCTACTAAAGTCTGAGCTAATAACTAATGATTGTCACTAGTAGTTTTAAACACCAAGTTAAAACTAGAATTTCTAGTTCTTGACGATAACAGTTGCCAACTTTAAGTCAAAAAGTAGAGCTTGAATTCGTTGTTGTATTCGGAACAATAAATTACAGAAAAGACCTTAACAAATCATGATTCTATAAAGTGCCAATCATCTTGGGTTAGCTGTAGGGGCCGGATCTCAGCTAGCGGTGATCCGATGACACTTAAATACCGTGTCGCTTAAGACTATTTATACCTCGGTGACAAAATCACCCTTTCGGCTTGTACCCGAAATAATTTTTACTTTTACAGAACTTAGATTTAAAATAATTTCAAGCAATTTAAATTTTTATATATCTTTCAAATTCAGAATCCCTAATTCTCGACAAATAAAGTTGAGGCAATTCTTTGCTAGGGGACTAGTAAAGATATCAGCAAAATAATATTCAGAGTTAAACAAATTTTAAACAAAAATTGTAAATCTTATTTTACAAAGACGAAAGATATATACTTGAGAATATGATCTCATATCACAGAAGAGCACTAAGAACATATGATTCAAATCCATATTTAGTCATATGCAATAGTCAATAAAATATCAAAAAAATTCAAACACTAGTCATACTAGATGAAATAATAACAATTAACTAAGCATGCTAGTATTATATTAACAATTGAAAATTAAAAGCATGCTTGATTATATAATTTATCCATTTAGAAAGAATCTTTTATCATGTTACCAAAGTAGCTTTCGTTGCCACACTTATGTTGGTGCAATTGCTTGAAGATGACCTTTATAGCTTTGCATCTACCAACATTCTCCTGGGTGCTATGTTTTGACACAAGACGTTTCACCTACAATATTAGGCGAAGACTTTGGTATCCATGTAGTTTTGGATCCATAATGGTTAGATTTAGGCATCCACATAAATTTGTTCATATTAACCAACTTTCTAGTCCTACACTGATGTAAAATATTTCATTTCTATCCATAATAGTGACATGTAGCATGGACATTAGTGTTAGGAGAAGCATGGTGAGTATGACTATGTAATTTGGTATGTTGCATCTTCTTTGGTGCTTGTAGTAAAATACGTGATTGTGATAGCATTTTGTTTATTTGCTGGTGCCTTGTTGTGAGTGCTCTTTTGTTTAGCCATGTGTCTTGTGTTAAACTGAGTAATAGGATGTACGACCTGCTTTCCTAATCTAATCTTTAACTTTTTAGAGGTGTCGTACACTTCATTATATTTAGTAGTTAAAGCATCTATTCTAAGTGTAGCAATATAATATTTCTTCTTCTCAGATTCTATCTCCTCCTTAAGTTTAGCATTTTCTTGAGTATTTTTCTCGATTCACTCAAGACCTTCATGTAAGCTAAGGTTAAGTGTGGACTTTTCAGTTGAATGATCACAAGTAGAAATATCCTTGACATTATTTAAAAGACAAGTACGCTTTTTATTTTCAAGCTGACAAGATTGGATATCTTTTCGAGCTTGCTTATACATATCACTAAGCTTTTTTTGATCATCTGGTAAGTCACTAAATGCAATAGAAAGTTCATCTAAGAAATTTTTTTCATAAAGAGGATTAGTAGATACCTGATCAAATGTCATTAGACATATGTTTTCATTATTACGAGGATTTTCTTCTTTCTTTGAGTCACTAGCTTCACTTTCGCACAAAATGCTTGTATTTGCATATTTGCGAGATGATGATTCGCTTTTGTTTGATCGTTCATAATGATTCTCACTTTTTTCTTTAGGACAATCTTTTATCATGTAGCCTGGTCTTCTACAGTTGTAGAAAATTGGTTCTTCTTCAAGATCTTTCTTCTTTTGGTTTAATTTTTCAAACTCTAAGAATCGTCTGAATTTCCTCGACATTTGGGCCAGCTTCTCATCGTCTGAATCATGATCTGTTTTGTCATCTTCAGAAGTATTGTCAGAAGCTCTTTTGTGATACACCTTGAATGTGATGGCCTTCTCTTTGGGAGTTGACTGTTCAAAATATTCGAGGTCTAGCTCATAATTTATTAGCTTTTCCATCAGGGTCTCAAGAGTCATGACAATAAGGTTATTTCCTTAAATGATTGCAGTAGCCTTGGGGTTCCAGTTCTTGGTGAGTCCCCGAAGTACTTTGTGAATATTCTCGTGGTTGTTGCATTATTTGCCAAAAGATGAATACGGATTTTCAATATCAAGGAAACGAGTGAACATTTGCGTAATGGACTCGTTAGGCTTCATCTTGAAGGCTTTATACTCTTGTGTAAGCTGACTGATCTTTGATTCTTTGACTTGTGACGTCTCTTTATATATAACTTCAAGTAGCTTCCATACTTCATGTGTCATCGTGCAAGTTGATACCCTGTTGAATTTTGTTCTGTTTATAGCACTAAATAGAGCATTAGTAGCACGGGCATCTAAACTAGCTTGCTTCTTCTCGTGATCAGTGTACTTGTCATGTGGCTTATCTAAAAGTGCACCATCTATAACTATTCTTGGTAGCTTTTTGTAGTCGTTAATAACAATTGACCATAGATCAAAATTAACTGATTTTAAGTGAATGCACATCCGTGTCTTCAAATAAGTGTAATTGGTTCCATCAAATAGTGGGCATCTATTTGTCGATTCGCCCTATCCTGTGAATATAGAATTCATGTTAGCCATATGTATTCTAGAGTGTATAGTCTAAGTACAATTAATATAACTTGCTCTGATACCAATTGTAGGATCGATAGGCAACTCTAGAAAGGTGAATAGAGTATAGTGGAAGTAATAACCTAATTTAAAATTAAGCTCAGTAAAGGCAGTTACCAACTAGTAGTGTATATGCAAGACATATATATAAAGTAGTAAAGAGAGACAAGAGAGCAAACACAAACACCGTGATATATAATAGTTTTTCTCTAAGAGGACTAGTCTAGTTTTGAGAACTCTTGCTCAGAGTTTTATCCACTATAATCACTAATATCACAAGTATTGATCCGAAGGCTTGTAGACTTCTTACAACATCGAGCTTTGATCTGAAGGCTCGAAAGACTTCATAAGTGCATTTAATATGAAGGGCACAACGACTTCAAACTTGTTTGGAAGACGAACTTATAAACCAAGCTTTATAACTCAATCAGACTTCTAAATCGGAACAACGTTGGCACTAGAAGGCTAGGAGTTGATCTTAGGAATATTAAGGTTTATAGCTCAGAATAGAATAGTTTTGCAAGTGAAAGCTTTGAGTGAAATGACTTGATTGACATGGTATGGAATTCTACTCTATTTATAGGGTTTTTATGAACCGAGTTCGGGCAGAGTTCAGATGCCTAACATTCATAAATTTGAACATTAGAATCCTGAAGACCAGGCAGAAAGTTTACAAACTGGGTCAGGGAGAACAAAGTTCGGACAATGTTTGGACAAAGTTTAGGCAGAGTTTGGGCAGAGTTCGGTTCCCTCTGTCCAGGGTTTTGTTTAGTTTGGTTTTGGTTTGGTTTGTGGACTAGGATTTTGTATGGATGGATTTGGATATCCTAGTTCTAACACAATCTAATGTAAAACTCCTTCCAAGACTTAATAAAATATAAAATACAAACTCAGATAACACATCTTGTTCACTTGCAATATCATCTTCAACAAAGTAATGGAGATGCAACGATTGTCAATTTATGTGTCGTATTAAGTCATACTATATTATAGTTAGTCGATTATCAAAATCGAGTTATAGTTACCCATTTGGGCTAACAGTAACGTTGTACTCAAACTTGATATGGAGAAGGCATATGATCGCCTTGATTGGCAGATGTTGATGTGGGTACTCAGAAGATTTGGTTTCTCAGAAGGTTGGATTGACGTTATATGTCGTTCAGTTGGAAATGTGTAGCTCTCCCCTAGTATCAGTAGATTATCTAGTGATTTCTTCACGATGCAGGGCAGTATCCGTTAGGGAGATCCACTCTCCTCATCCCTGTTTATTATTGCGACCGAAGCCCTAAGCCGAAACCTTATCCTGGTAGGTACGAAGCATCCTTCCCAATGATATAGAACCACTAGCGGATGCCCGCTCATCACACATTATTCCTACATAGACGATATCCTTTTATTCATTTTAGGGCATAAGAAGGCGGTAAGAAGGTAGCTCTAAGGCGATATGAGGTTTGCTCTGACCAGAATATTCGTAAGGCAAAGATTTTCTTTTTCTTCCACGAGGCCATCTCTCCAGTGCGTAAGTTTTAGTTGGCTGAGTCGGCCTTCGGGGTCAAGTCTCCTCTCCTTGCTTACTTGGGGTGCTCCCTGGGATACGGTAGACGGAAAGCCTTGATGTTTGAGCTGCTCATTTGTAAAATTTGTAAATATATATATGGGTGACATAATAACTTACTCTTTGTAGAAGCATGAAAAATACGCTGGGGAATCATATGCATAAAACCCTCGACATGCAGGAAGCTCGCGTAAAACAGAGCTCCAGCACTGGGTGGCATGAAATATAACTTCAGAGCTATTGGCGTACAACAGAGATTCAACGCTAGTTCAGCATAAAACATAGCTCCAGAACAACCCGCGTATTACAGTATTTCCAGACTGCATCGGCGTAAAAAGGTTCCTACATCGCCACTTTGGCGTAAAACCTGTCTGCTTTTAATGCAGCGAAAAGTTATACGAGGAGCTCTTCGTATTCCTCGAATGAACCTGTCAGATCAAGCAGTGAACTTGACTCCTGACAAAGAGTACTGCACGGTGATCGAGAGGACGATTGTAATGATGACTCTGCACAGAACTCCAGACTGTCATCTAGTGACATAACCCTTGATATAAGACGTCGTTTCCGCATTCAAGGAATACGCTGCCTATTCTACACAGGCAGATATGAGCTTTACGCTCAGGATGAGACAAAACCAACAGCCACGTCAAAAGCTGTTCTTCGTACAGAACTCGAGGCACGTCTCTGTAATTAATACGCGAGATGAGGACTGATCTCTGCATTTAATGTATGAGATTTGGTTCTACTTTGAATGACTGGGTGAGCTATAATTAGGGCTAATACGTCCACATCACCATCCCCGCACAATACGCCAACCAGGCTATTTTCAGCTATAGGAGCACGCTGTACGCTATCTCCTTGAAATACGCCAACCTGGCTATTTTTTAAACTATAGGAGTACGTCGTATGCTATCTCCTCGAAATATACTAACTCAAGTTATAGTTACAAAGGTGCGTGATAAGGCTATCTGGCCCAGAACACGCTCAAAACCTCAGTCAAAGAAGGATAATTGGCTATCTTTACGTTAGTTACCTATCCATGCAGTATCAAGCTTTACGCAGAATTTGACTTCTACGCCAACATGACAGCTATTTGGCTTCTACGCCAACTTGATAGCTATTCGACTTCTATGCCTACTTGGCTTTTACGCCATCAGAACAGCTATTTGGCTTTTACGCCAACGAGACAGTTATTTGGCTTTTATGCCAACCATCTCTACGCGAGGGGCAGTTATCTACGTTTCTTGCATGTCGTGATCTTCGATGAGCGATTATACATATTACCTCATAATGGGACATACGTCACATGCCAATTCAAGAGATCATTTATACGTGGATAGCAGTTATTATAACCGTCACGTAAAAGGTGCATCTCTCTCCGCTGTTCGGTTTCTACGCCGACTGTAGTTGAACTCTATAAATAGAGACCTCCGGCCACGGAGGTCCAAGGTCGAAGAGTCGAAGAAAAAGGAGGAAAGCGAGGATTTTTCAAGAAAAGAGAGTATATCCAGGGAGTGTTTTGGCAACGAGAGTTCAATCCCTCCTGCAGCCTTTAAAGCTTCTTTTTTCGTATTCTACAGCACTTCTTCGTCATCGTATGGTCCAAGGGACAAAGTGATCGACTGCAGATCAGACTCCTATAGCAATATTTTCCCAGAATCAATTTTTTGTACTTAACATCCTCGTATAGGATTAATTGTTCTTCTTTTTCTTGTTTGTAAACCAAAGAAAGGGTTTCGTATAATCCTAGTTTCAATTTCTTTCGTTTATTATCAAACACAAGATGGCGACTCTGCTGGGGACTACTTTCTCATCTGAAGAGGAAGCCATTGCTCAACACAATGTTGTATCCGTAGGATCAACGAAGAAGACTCTGGTCGTCCAATTCGACCAATCGGCTTACGAAGACATGCTTCGAGCAGGGGGTAGCTCCCATTCCCTCTCTGTCCAGGACAACAGGAAGTTGCGTAAAGTATGGATGCCCCAGACATCCTCTACCATTCCTGTGGACTCTCTCTCTTTCTCTGTTCAACAAGGTTGTGACATCGCGACCTCTACGCCTTGGGCGTAAAAATCCGTCTCCCGTCTGTGACGTGGCAGACGAAGCTTCTGGCAATGCCTCAGTGCCAATCCAGAAGTCAACTCCGTGCCCTGTGCATAAAACTTTGTCTCCCGTCTGTGATGTGGTAGACGAAGCTTCTGGCAATGCCTCAGTGCCAATCCAGAAGTCTACTCCGAGCCCTGTGCGTAAAACTTTGTCTTCCGTCTGTGACATGGCAGGCGAAGCTTCTGGCAATGTCTCAGGGCCAATCCAGAAGTCTACACCGCGCCCCGTGCGTAAAATTCAGTCTCCCGTCAGTGACGTGGCAGACAAAATTTTTGATAATGCCTCAGTGCCAATTCAGAAATTCCAAACGCGCTCCGTGCGTAAAAATACATCTCCCCTCTGTGAAGAGGCAGATGGTCCTTGCAATGACCGCAAGGGAAAACAAGTGGCGGATTTTCCGACCTCTCAGCTTTTACGCCATCAAGAGAAGAATCTGCCCGCTCTTCAGATTACGCGGAATGCTGATGGCCAATTGAGGAGTTCCTCAGTTTTACGCCAACCTGTGCAAAGTTCCAGATTATACCAGGATAAGCCCTTCAGCATAAAGAAGGCCCAGTTTGTAGATAGATACGCTCCTCATGGATCATGTGCTACTCACATGGCTGAACTGCTGTATTTGTATAGCAGGGAGAGAGATATGATTCCCAATATCCGTGCTCCAACTGATGTAAAAAGGCAGAATAAGCCTTCTTCTTCTTCTCCTGTTAATCCTCCTGACTTGCGTAATCTTCTAATCTAGAAGCGCAAAGATAGGGGATCTTCTAACATGTCTATTACACTCCCTAGGGAGCATTATTGTAATAGTCATAAAGTTGTAGTTAACTATTGCTGTTCTAAGGCAAAACGTTTAGTTTTCGACCGGTTGAACTACTCTTTGTCTTTACAGGAAGAAGAGCCTACATTCGCATCAGTGAACATGGCTTCACACGTTCCTAGAGGAAGGTCAAATTTAAGACGTCATCCCTCTAGAACTCCAAGCCAAAGGAGATTCAACAGACTCCTTGAGAATATTGAAGCTGGTGTGTTTCAAAACACTCGTTCAAGGTCACGACAACCGACTTCATATTCTTCTGATTTTGACACTGGGGGTCGCCAATTTCCCGAATCGGATGCTGAAAGTATAGATTCAATCTCTACAGAGCTCTATACTGATCCTTCTATAGCATCCAGAGAAATGGAAGTCTATGCCATTGGAGATGAACGCGAAGAGGCTTCCCCATCAGGAAGTACTGAGCAACGCATCGCTGTATTAGAGACATCACTGAAAGAGATGCATTCTATGATGGAGAATATACACCAGATGATGCTGACTCAACATACAGCTGCTATAGCTCAAGCATCGGGCCCTCCGACTCAAATACGTGTGGGGGTGGACCTACCACCATCCAATGCGAACCAGGAGCCCATTCTAAATCAAGAGTCAGCAGCTCCTCCACTTCCTAACTCGAAGAATATATTGCCTCCTGTTGGAGTTACGATACAACCGATCTCTCACCACTCTGTGGTCCCTTTACCAGCTGAAGACCCGATGCAGGCAGTGCAGGAATTGAGAGCCAAATTTGATGCCTTGAAGCATAAGGATTAGCTCAAGAAGTTGGGAATCAACCAACCATACCTAGCTATCTGGGACGAGATCCCTTTCCAACCTAAATACAAACTATAGGCTATGGTTTTGTTTGAGGGAAAGACGTCACCGAGCCAGTAAATGAACTACTTTAGCATGATGACGGGGTTGTTACAAGGGAATGGCGCCCTTATCACTCGAGTGTTTAAAGGCTGTTTGTCTGGAGTGGCCTACCAGTGGTATCGTAGTCTTGCGGACAACTGCATTACTTCCTTTAAAGATTTTAAGACTCTGTTCTTCGCTCGATTCTACGAAGGAGGGATGGACATGTCTATGTCTTCGCTCATCGAAGTGAAGCAGAAGGAGAAAGAGAACGTTCGCACTTTCATCGAATATTTTTGTCATGCCACTTTGCAAATGCCTTCCGGAGTTTCAGATTCAGCCTTGGTGGATATTTGCAGGAAGAACCTTCTTCCACTAATCTTGGTGTTTACAGGACCATATCAGTTCCATGATTGGCCCTCATTTATCATCTCAGCGGTAGCCGCTGAAGACAACAGTCGGAAGGTGCGTGACAATGGAATCATGATCTCTACCTCTGATAGAGGGAAGAGGTCATCCTCCAATAACGACCATCCTCGTGGTTCCATAGGAAAAGAAGCTCTTGCGATCAATACGTCCAGGCAAAATACTCCGGCAACCACACAGACGAAACCTGGGACTTCCAGGCCCATTGAAGCATATTCTTTTGACAACGACGATATTCCGAGCATATTCAATTATCTAGTAAAAAGCGGCAAGCTTACCCTCCCCGAGGTAAAGCGGCCTAATAAAGTCGGCAGTACCAATAACCCTAAGTACTACATTTTCTATAGGTACATACATCACCCCACAAAGGCGTGTTATGTACTAAAGAGGAAAATCCAGGAGTTGATCGATGCTAAGGCCATCACTCTGCGTAATAGCGACAAGACGGTTACCGCCAACATGATCTCTCTCCAATTCGGCAATCTGACTCCTCAAGAAGTTCCGAATGGGGTTGTACCTATTTCCCTGACAATGATGAACATCGTTAATCTTCCTCTGGCCAGGGGTCAAAATCATGACCTGGTACCCCTAACTACCCAGCGTGGTGAGATTATGTTGGTTCATCCTGATCTGGTGTCAAAGATTAAAGAAGAGACTCAAGCTGCTAAGGCTAAGTCTAAAAAGAACTCAAGACATAAACCATGCCATATGGTTGTAATATCCCCGACATCAGAATAAGAGGCTTTGGCTACCGGAACCCGTTCAAGGAAAGCCCACCTCAAAGACTATGGAGGAAATCAGGAAGATGCAACGGCAGACACTTCAGCTGCAAAACTTCCAGAGCCTGAACCTGTCATACCAGAGGCAGGTCCTTCTAGACCAACTATGGTGGACAAGGGCAAGCAAAAAGAAGTACGTTTTGATAAACCTTTGAAGAATATTCAAAACAAAGGTTTGGAGAAACAATATAACTTCGACATCCTGGCCCAGTTGGCTAATATACCAGCCAGATTGTCCATTTTTGAGCTCCTAAGCCAATCCAAAGACACTTGTCAAGCCTTGAGTGAAGCGTTAATGCAGGTGTATGTATGCTTGACTCAGCTCAAGTCCCCCGATAAAGAACCTGTGGCATGCCCTTAATGCCATAGTGTGATGGAAGTGGTCCCTAACATCACTTTCACTCAAGATGACATATTGTTGAAACATAACAAGCATGACAGGCCCCTCTATTACACCGGATACGTCAGTTCCATGGAGGTAGACCGGATTCACATAGATCCGGGATCATCGATCAGCATTATCCCTCATAGTCTGCTCAGACCGCTGAGGATTCCTACCAGCAAACTGGCTTACACCACCACTACAATCGTGGGCTTCATTGCCAGGAAAAGTAAGCCGTTGGGGAAGATTCGTTTGAGAATCCAGATTGGGGACCTTAGATCAGTGGCTACATGCTACGTCATCGATTCGTAGGTGTCCTACAATATTCTGTTGGGCAGACTATGGATCCACAATCACAACATTGTTCCTTCGACTCTACATCAATGCTTCAAATATGTAGATGCCCAAGGAACAGTAAAAACGAAGTTTGCTGACCTTAACTGGTTCAAAGGAGTAGAGTCCTACTGTTCCGACGCCATGTTGTACACCCAAGACAAAGTGAAAGAGGTGTCAGGCAAGACAAAGGAGGAATCGCACCGGGAGCCAGGAGAACCATCTGTCGAGCAACCCTTGTCGATCCAGGTGAAAGGGCGGACTACCCGTCCGAAAGTCATGGAACCCATGGCTATCCACTTGAACAAAACCAAATCAGGAGGTGGAAGTGATCCCCTAGTGATTACTTTGAACCAGAAGCCTCCACCTTTGGTCATCAACCTCCGGTGCAACAAGCAGCCGACCGATGTAAATACAACCGGGAACGTAGTTACTGACGATAATAAAGATTCTCTTTTCTAGTATTTTGACGCTCAAATTCCAAATCATGAATCCTCCCCCCATAACGATATAGAACCTATAGCACAAAAATTCTTGGAAGCTATAGACTCCTATCATCCGTATGTGTGGGAAGTGGCATCAACATCTAATGTCATCACGACATATGGGCCACATAAAGATTCTATCTTTATTATCCCGCCTACTCGCAGCAATCAGCATCCAATAGTCTTTGGTCGCATGCGCAACATACCGATTGTACAAGAAGATTATCACGAATTTGATGCTGGAAAAATGCAAGTTCACAGATATAGCCCACAAGCTTTGAAGATTATGCAAAGTATGGGTTATGACTTGAAGCTGGAACCAGGTCTCAACTATGGGAAAGGCAGACGAATGCCGTTGGGTTAGGATATACCACGTCTCTTACAACTTCTGAGTCAAATGAGGATACCTTTTCCTCTTCTCAGGATGGCTCGTCGTCCTCCGGCTCATATGCTGATCTCGAACGAATATTATCAATAAATATGGTGTTGACAGATTCTCTCAAAACAGAGGAACAAGAATCTGAACCATTCGAAGATGAATCATGGGCTCAACAAATGGATACACAATGGGAACTCTGGTTCGAGCAGAGAGAACCGTCCACTGAAGATAAAGTTATCCAAATCGATGTTGGGGATAAACTTTCACCAAAGCCGATATTTATCAGTAACAATCTTTCCGAAGAAGAAAGGGAAGAGATGATCCAGATGATACAAGAATATATCGATGTCTTTGTGTGGAATTATGAGGATATACCAGGCCTTGATCCAAAAGTGGCTACCCATAAGCTCAATATATTGTCCAATTCGAAGCCGGTAAAGCAACACCAACGCCGGTTTCGTCCGGATATGATGGATGCCATCGAAGCTGAAATCAAGAAATTGATAGCATGTGGGTTCATCCGGGAAGAACAACATCCTGACTGGGTCGCCAATGTTGTCCCGGTTATGAAGAAAAATAGGAAAGTGCGTGTTTCATCAATTTTCGAGATCTAAATGCAGCCTGCCCTAAAGATGAGTTCCCTCTTCCCATTACAGACGTCATGATTAATAATATGTGCGATTTTGAGCGGTTTTTTATGGACGGATTCTCAGGATATAATCATATTAAGATGAATCCTGAAGATGAGAAGTATACTGCCTTCTGGATACCTCTAGGGGTATATTGCTACACAATCATGCCCTTCGGACTGAAGAATGCCGGAGCTACATATCAGCGAGCTATGAGTAATATATTCCATGAGCACTTACGCAAAATAGTAGAATGTTACGTAGACGATATTGCTGTCAAAAGCTGCCTCAAAGATAATCACATCCAAGACTTGAAGACAGTGTTCGAGTTGATGCGCCAATGTCAACTCAAAATGAATCCTATAAAGTCCTTTCTTGGTGTATCCAGTGAAAAATTCCTGGGATTTATCATTACCGCTAAAGGCATTCAAGTGGACCCTGATAAAGTTAAGGCTATCTTAGAAATACGACCACCACATAATCTGAGGGAACTTAGGGGATTCAAAGTCGTCTGGCTTATATCAGGAGATTCATATCCAACCTCTCTTGGAGATGTCAACATTTTTCTTGCCTGATGAAGAAAGGTGTGTCCTTCATATGGGACGAAGCCTGTCAACAAGCATTTAATGATATCAAATGCTACCTCACTAATCCTCCAGTTCCGGTGCCTCCTGTCATAGGAAGACCATTTTTGCTGTATATTCGAGCAATGGATCATTCTTTAGGAGCTCTCCTCGCACAGAAGAACAATGAGGGTCATGAACAGGCTATCTAATATTTAAGCAGGATGATGGTCGGAGCTGAACACCGGTACAATCTAGTGGAAAAAGAATGCTTGGCCCTAATGTTCGCCATTCAGAAGACGCGACATTACTTCACAGGCCAAACTATTCATATCATCTCCAGCATCAATCCTCTTCGAGTATTGGTGAACAAGCCAAATGTTCTTAATTCTTGACTCGCGACTTGGGCGATGTTATTAACACCGTATGATATAGTGTATGTCCCTCAGAAGTCCATAAAAGGTCAGGCCTTGGCTGATTTCTTAGCTGCTCATCCAATTTCGGAAACCTCTAAACTATACGAAGACATTCCCGACAAAGTTGCAGAATATAATTCCGCAATAGAAAGTATTACATGGCAGCTATTCTTCGATGGTGCCTCTAGGACTGGTCCCAGGGAAAACGTTATTTCAGGAGTAGGAATTGTCCTGGTCACTCCTGATAAACTCGTCATCTATCGAGCATATTCTCTTAGCGAACCCTGCTCTAATAATATGGCAGAGTATAACGCTCTACTAATCGGGCTCCAAGTCGCTAAAGAATTGGATGTGGAATACCTGGAAGCTTTTGGTGATTCTCTGCTGATCGTCAATCAGGTCAGAGGAATATATGAAGTCCGCAATCCAGACCTCATTCCTTATCACCAAGCAATGATCAAGATTGCAATGTATTTCAAAGTATTCTTCCTAGAGCACGTACCCCGATCTAAAAATTTAGAAGCTGATGCTCTGGCCAGTCTAGCTGCAGATATAGCTATTCCTATAAGGAGGCAGAATTCGGTAATTCTTCTCAACAGAGATCTGTTCTGTGTGAAGAATAATTTTCACATAGAACGTAGCTACGCTATAAATGCGGTTCCTCCTGAGAGAGACTGGAGAAGTCCTTTTATAGATTTTGTGGCATACAGAATCTTACCAAAGGATCCTAAAGAAGCAGCGTCTATCAAAAGACGATCATTACGCTTCTATTTTGATGCTTTGTCACAATGTCTATATCGCCAAACATACGATGGACTACTGTTACGATGTCTCTCCGATAATGATGCGAAGCGAGTTATCCGTGAAGCTCACGATGGTATATGTGGAGCACATCAACCGGTCCTAAGTTACAGGATCGTATCAGGAGGATGGGCTAAACTGGCCTACTATGATAGTAGATGCAGTAAAATATGCAAGACAATGCAAAGCCTGTCAAGTTCATGCAGATTTTATACATCAGCCTTCTGAGTATCTACATCCTACCATTGCATCATGGCCTTTTGAAGCATGGGGTATGGATATTATTGGTCCTATTCACCCATCTTCTTCTAGAGGACATCGGTTCATATTGGCTATCACAGACTACTTCTCTAAATGGGCGGAGGTAATCCCCCGAGCTGAAGTAAAGACATCCAACGTGATCAGCTTTATCAAGCACCATATCATTTATCGCTTTGGGATACCCCGAAGGATAATTCATGACAATGGGCCTCAATTCATCAGCCAAGCGTTTCACTAATTTTGCGATAAGAATCTGATACAAAATATGGCCTCTACGACATACAATCTGGCTGCTAATGGTTTGGCGGAAGCCTTCAACAAAACCATTATCAAACTCTTGAAAAAGTTTGTCTCTTCGAACAAAAGAGATTAGAATGAGAAGCTAGGAGAGTGCCTCTGGGCATACCGCACAACAGTACGAACACCGACGGGTTGTACCCCATTCTCATTAGTCTACAGGTGTGAAGCAGTTCTCCCCATTGAAATCCAAATTCCATCACTCAGAATAGCAGTGGCTAATGATTTGACTCAGGAAAATAATGATCGACTACGGCTTCAAGAGCTAGAATGATTAGATGAGAAATGCCTTCAAGCTCAACAGTGTATTGCATTCTACCAGGAGCGTATTTCCAAAACTTTTAATCAAAAATTGAAGGAGAGAGTGTTCAAAGTTAGCGAGCTAGTTCTAAATGTAAGGAGGCCAATAATCATTACACATAAGAGTAAGGGTAAATTCTAGCCCAAATGGGAGGGCCCTTATGTGATTGAAACGACGTTTTTAAACGGCGCTTACAGATTAGCCAAGCCTAATGGAGATCTGATAATGGCTCCTATCAATGGCAAATTCCTGAAGAGGTACTACGCTTAATCTCCCTTGCTTAAAATGGAGTATGGTGAAGATCTTATTCTGACGATAATACGTACAAAGACTGGTTGGAGCATATTCTATCATGTTCTTATGACCTCTGAATAGATATGTTTAAACTAATTTGGAACTTCAAAACCTATCACGTCCATATTACCTCTGATAGTGTTTTGTACACAAATTTAGTTGGATCATATTCTATCATGTCCGTATAACCTCTGAATAGATATATCCAGATGAAGCTTACTGAAAGTATATCACGTCCATATTACCTTTGATATCACTTTCACCCTAGCCTCATTTATATTCAAAAATAATGGGTCCACAAAGTCAGATAAAGTCTCTTTATTATCTCCAGGAAAGAGCAAATTACATAAAAAAGCAAAAAGTACATCATTGGGGAGGAGCAGTCAAATCACGAATCTGCTACGCCAAGGCGGCCATCCTCTCATTCCTGGAGTCCAAGATGTTAGCGCGAGCCTGTTCCAGTCGTGCCTCATCATCACTCAGGAGGGATAGTTTGGACCGAGCATGTATATAATCGGCACGAATGACACCCACATGTGCCAAGTTCCACTAAGCTGTATCCATTCGGCCTTTCAACTTATCTCGAGCTGCCAATGACTGGAGAGCCCACTCATTTGCCTGAGCGAGTTTAACTTCCAATTTACGGACCCTCGCTTCATTTCCCTTATGTTCGGCCTCGCACTGGGTTAGCTGAGGAATAACCTCCTCCAAGATGGTCCGCTCTTTATCCATCTCTTGCTGTTGTGCCTGGATGGATTTGTCAAAGCATTCCATCTGCTCAGCAAGCTTCACAGTCAAGGAGTCATACTCGGCCTGAATCATATCATCGACGTTGCCTCGAGATAGTTGTAAATATTCATTAATGGGTTGTTCTAAACCATTAACTATTTGCTCCAGCGCATCAGCTCTCCCAGCATCGTTGAAATTTCTGAGCGGCGCTATCGCAAGCTGGGAGGACGTCAACAGATTATCAAAGCTCATATTCTTCTCCAGCACCATGGAAATTAACTCCTTCAAACTGAGGTAGAACAGGCTGATATATTATTCAATCAGCATATCGAAGACCGGATGTACGCTAGGAGTGGCTACAATACCGGAAAATCTTCTTCCAGGAATGACCGTGGAGGATGTTGCCACGGTCGTTGCCTTTACAGATGACGCTATAAAAGAATGAATACCAGCAACGGTTGAAGTTGCTGGCGTACTCAACGAAGGAGGCACAGTCGTGATGATGGGCTCATCCTCCTCTGAAGATATCTGAACTATTATTGGCGAGACGACACTCGATAACATTGCAGATGAAGGATCGGCAGCTTAAAAGTATGCCTCTTCGATATCAAATGCCATCGTTTCATCGGCAGTATCCGCAACAAAGTCAAAGGTTTCATCAACTCCGCCCTCCCCTGAGATGTCTTCACCTGAAGAAGACAAGAGAATGTTAATATTAATTTGATGTTAATTTTCCTAAAAAAGGCATAAAGACAACATTTATCCGTGGCTGATGGTATATATGTCGCGTTCGCAGCCTGAATAGCTAAATCATCTCTTAATGATGCTAGACAAGCTATCATACCTGGAGAAGAGGGTGCACCAACTGACACTGGCGGGTAGTCTTCCCAGTCTTTACCAAGATCCACTCGAGGCTCATCGGGTGGAATCTTGCTGGAAATACTTACAGACGAAGTAGGGGTTACTCCCATTATTGGTCTAGATAAAGGTATATGGAATCTTATTATGCTCGGCCTCGGAGGCGATCTCGTAGCGCTACCAGAAGCAGTAGTAGCAGCTATCTCGAGCAAAGAATCTCCGACACTGCCAGCCGAAACTATGGAGGTTCCCTCTCTAAAAGGCGAAGGACCTCTAATTAAAGAATTATCCCCAACAGGAAAAACGACAGGCTTTCTCCTAGAAGCCCCCCTGGTGGAAGCCCTTTTCGGACCTCTGGCAATCTTCTTCTTGCGAGGGGAAGGCTCTTTCGGAGTGGAAGCCTTCCATTTCTGGGGGATAACGAGAGGCTCAGCTGGCGAAGCTATTATGCCTCTTGGTATTGTCGTCAAGAACTCGTCTACCCCGGCGGTGTCCTCATTCTCGTCCGAGGAAACAGACGGAACCTTCTCCCTTGTAGTAGACCTATGGGAGGACATCCTAAAACTTCCATGCACATCAAAATCCCGATGGAAGCTATTGATGGACGTATAGAACTGCGCGTACAAGTGCAGGATGCGCAACTCCATAGAGAGAGAAGTCACGGGCATAACAAAAGTTGCACCAGTACAGCCCGTGATGAAGTACCGCCATCCTCTGGCTCCATCAATAAGTCCACCTTTGGACTTGAAGCTGGTAATGGCATTCCCCACATGCAACTGGTCGTACCCAAACTGCCTAGCGAACCGACTGGGCAAATAAGGCTCCAGGTAGCAGTGGTCATCGCTTCTGTACAGCAAATGGGAAGGTCTAATACAGACCAACCAATAGAAGGCTTCAAGAGAAAGAATGGTCCTCCCATGGACCCCATCCTTAAGTTTCTTCCCCTGTTGATTGATATGTACAGGGGGGACGATACAGAAGAGCTTCTAGTTGTGGGCAATATTTAACGCCCGCTGGCAATCTATGACGGTCGCCACATTCCAAGAAAATTTTTTGTAATTCAACAAGAAGTTATTTTCCGAACTGCTGGCAGGATCGGGAGACATTACCCTGGTGTTGTGAAGAATTAACCATCCCATCAAGTATAGGAATGGTAATTCCACTCGGGAAAAGCTTTCACGCTGCGTGTCATCAGCTAGCAGCCCATCAGTAAGGGCCCTCAGCCCTGCTTGTATTCTACATACCATAGCAGGAAGCAAGCCCAGTCTTGCTCCGAAAACCAAATGCACTACAGGCCATAAGGTGTTGCGATGGATGCGATCTGCAGACGTGATGCCAGGTACTACCCAGCGGTGAAGCCAAACGGAGAGGAAGCCAGCCAATTGAGCTTCCTTTGATAGAGGCTTACGATAATGCCTCTTATAACTGAAGGCTTTTGTGCCTGCAGGGTAACTCTCTATCTCCTCGTCAAAAATATGATCTGGAGCCCCTGCATCTTCAATAAGGTCATCGACCGTGTCAACATTGAGCATGTTCAGGATGTTCAAAGGCCTATATCGGCTATCTACCACCTTGTCCAGTTTAATATTTCTGGCCTGGTGGAAGAAGAGATAGGTTGCCCACTTGTTGATGTGAGCCAAGTCAGAAGGCTCCTTGTAGAAAGTGGTGCAGACAAGATAGTGGCACATCAGCTCCTGATATACTGCCACTGCTCGAGGGTTTGTATCCCTCAACTCCCTATTTGTAGGGACATATTCTTCATAAGGAGCGTCCCCCAGCGGCAGCCTTGAAATCTCTGCCATCTAATGAAGGGCTAAGCCCAACTCACCCAACGGAGTGGCAAAAGTCCTAGTGACCGAGTTGTATTGCTCCATCAAGTCTAAAAACAAGTTAGGGTTCATAGGCAGCCCAACACTTGTGGCACTCACAGCCGCGAACAAGCCAATACTTTCCATCTCCGTCTGGGAGTGCTTCAGGGCCCAGGCAGTCAAACTGGCCCATCGAAGATTCCCCGGGCTAAGCCATCCACTGGTCCGAGGGTTGACCCTGGGGTACATTCCTCCTTTTCCCATAAATTTATTGCAGAAGGTCGATATCTGAACCGGCTGGATCAGTGAAGTGTCCTCACTCGGGACACTACCCAGTAGCAATCCCCTAAAGGGCATAATAGGGCCCGAAGGATGGCTCATATAGGCCCCCCGGTAGTATTCCTTGTTATATAAGATCTTACCCGGTCGGCCGTAAAGATCGGGAGTCAGGGTCCATGACATCTTCCTAGGATGCAGAGATAGGGTAATCTCTGAGCATCCGGGGCAGATACATGATCGTACCCTCAGCAGTAAACACCCAATCCTCCTTCATGGGTTTAGTCTGGGACTGTTTGTCGATAACGTCCCCAAAAAAGAAGCCTGGCTTCTTATACTTCGTCTCGTCTATGTATGTCAGGGGCTCCCCACTGATCATACTTAGCAGCATGCGTTCTCCTTGGGACGAGATTAAGGTTCCCCTTTCTTTAGGATAATTGGCTCCAGAAATAGGGAATGTCACATGGGACAAGTCCTCCAAATAGTTTGAGCTCAACATCCCGACAGCAGAGCCCATAACTTCAGCCAAAGGAGAGATCAGCAAATCCACTACAAAATGCAAGAAAATTAGTCAGTTTCTACACTAGACGATACACTCTTGCAGTTTACGCCAAAGATTATTAGTCTGAGCTTTTACGCCAAGACCGCAAAAATTTGAGTCTTACGCTGGAACTCATTTCCAAGGCGTAAAATTCAAGGTTGATAATATACACCAAAATCTAACAATCTGAGCTTTTATGCCAGATTGACAAAATTTGATTTTTTTTACGCCGGAATTCATATCCAGCGCGTAAAATTAAAAGTTTGCAGTTCTACTCCAAAATTCTGACAGTCTGAGTTTTTACGCCAGACTGCAAAAATATAGAGTTTTTACGCCGACACATTAGGAATGTACGCGTAACAATAAAATATCTCAGTACATCATCCTCCTCAAAGAGGCTCTCAGTACAAAAGATGACCTTGCGCGTGCACGTACAACGTGTGCGAAGGATTTTTTTTCTCCCGAAGTTTTTACCTGTAATGTCTGGAGCACAGCTCGACGGCGGAGCGCTGCGTTCCGATCGAGGTTCGGTCAGCCTAATGGGAGTTGCTCGTACTTGAGCAGTGGAGCGGGAAGAGGAAGCGACCTTCTTTCCCTTAGCAGTGGAAGCCTATTTAGGTGCCATGGCGATTCTGAGTTCTCAAGAAAGAGACGAAGAAAAAGGGTTCTTGAAAAGCAAGGGTTTTTCGAAGGCAGATAAAAGTTTACTCTCTTAGGACTTTGGACTATTTATAGAGTTTGGATAACTCTTCGAATCCCTAACCAAATCCGATATTTAATATTCGGTTATGATTTGGGACCACGTCAGCCTATCATTTAGGAAAGACGGACAGTTAGTGGATCCAGATTTTACGTACAGAGCAGATCTGTGATTTTACGCTAAGGAACTTTTATGCTCGAGAGGCTACAAATCTACGGTTTTACGCTCAGAGGCTATAAATCTATGGTTTTACGCCTAGATGCTTTTACGCTCATGAGCTTTTACGCTCAAGAGGCTACAAACCTATGATTTCACGCTCAGAGGCTACAAATCTATGATTTCATGCTCGAAAGCTTTTTACGTCCAAAGGCTACAAATCTATGATTCTACGCTCGAAAGCTACAGACGGCCAATTACAAGGGTTTACGCAGATGATGCTCTTTTTTGGCTACAAAATATTCCAAGTGCCTGAAACACACAGAGTTCAGCATTGAAGATGACTCTTCTTCTTGGGTCATTTGGAAGTTCATCCAAACTCTAGTCAGAATACTTTACAAAAAGTTCAAGTATGGCTTGGTCGACAGAAATTTCTCGCCTTTTTCAAGGGATTTTCGGAAAAACCATTTGTGAAGATGATGATCTGAACAAGAATTCTTCACATCAGAGAAGTGACAGTTCAGAACTCTACGCCACTCGTCGTCCAAAATAGCATGACAGTTTGGATCTTCAACGTAAATGTTAAGGAGTTTTCTACGCATCTTCTGTTACACGTAAAAGATGGGACGAGATCAGATACTCTATTATTAGAGTTAGCATAAAATTATTCAGACGTGCCGAAGTTGCACACTATTCAGACTTCCTCACAGCAAATATGGCAAATCATCAGATGCATAAAAGAAGACAAATTTATTAATCATGATTATATATGATGGAAATCCAGTCTACAAAGGGTTTTTCATCTTCATGATTATATATGATAGAAATCTTTTTTCTACAAAGGGTTTCTCATTTTCATTTAAGATCACACCAAGAATTTGTTTTGCCAGGTTCTCATATTGGTGTAGATCTTTTTCTTCTTCTATAGTAGTTAATCGGCTTCCGCAGCCGATTAACAAGAAAATGATTAATGGCGGGAGGATACAAAACTGGGCCTGCATTATTCAAGCCCACCCTCAATACGCCATGGCAGGCATGCCCTAAAAATTGTGTTGGAGGTTCAGACCCAACTCAATACTGGAAGACAGGGCCAAGCTATCTGCCTTCGTCAAGCGCCATGATGGGAGAAAATACAGCTTGGAAGCTGTGTGGCCAAATGAGACCATTCCTCTCTCCTGGACGAATTGTCATATAAATTTGCTGATTATCCCGAGCAAAGGAAGCTATGATATCCTTCCATGATCCATCATTGCAGAGGACATTTGCTCAAAGACGCCTCTTTTTACGGCTCCTTACATGCTAGAAGAACATGATCTTCTTCTTCCTCAAGTCAATCCAACGAAGCTCGACAACCATCTCTCTCTTTGTGGTGAAGGAAGTATGGGAAAAACTGGTTAACCCATTCGCCTTTATATAGGCAGAGGAGAATACACCGAATTCCAACAAACTCCTAAAAATTTGTCGAGAAATCAACCTCACGGAACGAGTCAAACTTGACCGTTTCATGCTTCATTCAAAGTGTTTCAAATTACGAGGAATTTAAAAACTTTGAAGGGGGTCTTGTAGAAGCATGAAAAATACGCTGGGGAATCATACGCGTAAAACCCTCGACATGCAGGAAGCTCGCGTAAAACAGAACTCCAGCACTGGGTGGCGTAAAACATAACTTCAGAGCCATTGGCGTACAATAGAGCTTCAACGCTAGTTCAGCGTAAAACATAGCTCCGGAACAACCCACGTAATACAGTATTTCAAGACTGCTTTAGCGTAAAAAGGTTGCTACATCGCCACTTTGGCGTAAAACTCGTCTGCTTTTAATGCAGCGGGAAGTTGTACGAGGAGCTCATCGTATTCCTCGAATGAACCTGTCAGATCAAGCAGTGAATCTGACTCCTGACAAAGAGTACTGCACGGTGATCGAGAGGACGACTGTAATGATGACTCTGCACAGAACTCCAGACTGTCGTCTAGTGACATAACCCTTGATATAAGACGTCGTTTATGCATTCAAGGAATACACTGCCTATTCTACACAGGCAGATATGAGCTTTACGCTCAGGATGAGAAAACCAACAGCCACGTCAAAAGCTGTTCTTTGTACAGAACTCGAGGCACATCTCTGCAATTAATGTGCGAGATGGGGGCAGATCTCTGCATTTAATGCATGAGATTTGGTTCTATTTTGAATGACTGGGTGAGCTATAATTAGGGCTAATACGTCAACATCACCATCCCCGTACAATACACCAACCAGGCTATTTTCAGCTATAGGAGCACGCTGTACGCTATCTCCTTGATATACGTCGACCTGGCTATTTTTTAAACTATAGGAGTACGTCATATGCTATCTCATCGAAATACGCAAACTCAGGCCATATTTGCAAAGGTGGGTGATAAGGCTATCTGGCCCAGAACACGCTCAAAACCTCAGTCAAAAAGGATAACTGGCTATCTTTACGTTGGTTACCTATCCATGCGGCATCAAGCTTTACGCAGAATTTGGCTTCTACGCCAATATGACATCTATTTGGCTTCTACGCCAATATGACATCTATTCGGCTTCTACGCCTACTTGGCTTTTACGCCATCAGAATAACTTTTTGGCTTTTACGCCAACGAGACAGTTATTTGGCTTTTATGCCAACTATCTCTGCGCGAGGGGCAGTTATCTACGTGGCTTGCATGCCGTGATCATCGATGAGCGATTATACGCATTACCTCATAATGGGACACGCATCACACGCTAATTCAAGAGATCATTTATACGTAGGTAGCAGTTATTATAACCGCCGCGTAAAAGGTGCAGCTCTCTCCGTTGTTCGGTTTCTACGCCAACTGTAGCTGAACTCTATAAATAGAGACATCCGACCACGGAGGTCCAAGGTCGAAGAGTCAAAGAAAAAGAAGGAAAGTCGAGGATTTTTCAAGAAAAGAGAGTATATCCAGAGAGTATTTTGGCAACGAGAATTCAATCCCTCCTGCAGCCTTTGAAGCTTCTTTTTTCGTCTTCTACAACACTTCTTCGTCATCGTGTGGTCCAAGGAATAAAGTGATCGACCGCATTTCAGACTCCTATAGCAATATTTTTCCAGAATTAATTTTTTGTACTTAACATCCTCGTATATGATTAATTGTACTTCTTTTTCTTGTTTGTAAACCAAAGAAAGGGTTTCGTATAAACCTAGTTTCAATTTCTTTCATTTATTATCAAACACTCTCGCTAGGGGGAAGTTGATCCTGATGAAGCATGTGCTGAGCTCCATCCCTGTGTACACCTTGGAAGCATGTAATCCTCGAAAAAAGTGATCACCATCATCGTAAAGATCTTCAACAACTTCTTTTAGGGAAGTGTCACGACCCGCACCCGGTGTAGGGATGCAAGTCGGGAACAATACCCAGCCTACGCCGCAGCATCGGCGGTAGAACGCTGTCTTGGTCAACTATACTATCTAATTATCTCACAATAAAGCATAATCCTCCAATAATATCTTAACTCTAAGAAGAGAGTAATCAACTTAGTTCAACACAATACTCAATCACATTTCTATGGCACGGAAAGATATCACAGAAGTCTAACATAACTATGCAGTTAAAAATATATAACATCAACAAATAAAAATAATATCCAAATCTCAAATATATGCTAGAAACAAATCCGGTGCCAAAATGCAAAAGAGAACTAACTATGCTAACTAGTGAATCCGGCTAAATCCCCGGCAGTCACTCCAAAACTAGTGGGTCCAAGTCTGCACCATCTATAGGCTGAGGTCCGTAGTATGTCGGACACCAATCTCTGGATCCTTTGAAAAATATTTTCCAGTTAGGAATGATTCGAAGTATAATCCAATAGCAGTTCTAATTAATTGACAAAAACTATAAAGCAGTAAAATAGAAGATGCTATCTACGATGAGAATATAACTGATAATCAAGAACAATGAGAGAATAGGCAATACTAGCAACAGAATATAATCAATGCGTACAGGAATGAAGTAATGAAACTATAATGTCAGAATAGAACAAGGTAATCAATGAACTGAATAATAAAATCTACAATAACTATGTGTTTTGAGATACTAACTAAATATGTGATCGGCCTGGGAGATTCAATGATTACACTAAGGAGCTAACTCAACCATATGTGAATTGCATGGTTAGTTAGTAGCCAATGATTACATTACTAGTCGATAGTTTCTTGATCACATATTTAATTGGTATTTCCTCCGCCCCGACTGATATGATGGATCGAATCATGACACGTCACTAGCCAATTTATCCAATTTTTAATCTACAATATTCAATGTTATCCAATACCAACAAGGATAGTATCCGATACCATCTCCATAATCAAGGTAACATCCCATGACTGACGATCCAATAGCAATACCAATCCGTGTACCATCGTGTCAAGAATCATAAGTAATATTTTTAAATACTTGAATGATAGTGGTAATCAAATAATGGAAACTATCAGAGAATGTACTCGCCTGTGGTCCAGAGCAAATAATGAAAAATGATGTCCGAACTGGTGTCACAGACCTATATATGGAATATTGCATTAATACAAGTTTTTGGGAAAAAGAATAAATTAAACTAGTCAACTTCTAGGTTATAAAGTCATTTCTAAGTCAAAAGTCAAACTAGGTCAACTCTAAGCCAACTATGGTCAACTATAGTCAAACTATGATCAACTACCTATTTCTAGGTTGCATAAGTCTAATACAAAAATATTGGGTTCAAATACTAAAGTCTAGGTCACAAAATTATATCTTAGGATAATAGGATACCGTATCTCTGGATACGTAAATCAATAGGTAAAACATACATACACATATTGTCAAACAATATTAATATATATATACAATCTTAACATTAAATGGATATCTTGGTTTTGAACTAACTTGGTATCACAAAACTAAACCAATATTGATACCCAAACCCAATACCTTGGGTATCCCCAATTACCTTGGCATTTACCTTAGTATCTCAAGGTAATGCCATCTAGTATATATTACCTATCCAAACTCTACACTATAGGCTAATATGTATTTATCTAATACAACTACTAGCTATAACTATTAATATTTACTAATACCTAATTACCTATTACTACTAACATATTTTATATACTAATATATAGATATTAACTTAACATATGATACACACCTACTAACTTACCCCATAATATAATATATGCTACACTAAATATTATACATATAGTATATTAAAATACTAATAGCAATTAGGAATATATTTACATATATATTAATTACCATATATATATATATATATATATATATATATATATATATATATATAACTTCTAAACTGTCGCTAAAACCCTGTCCGTTGTCGCTGAAGACTGCTGTTGATGCTGATACACTGCTGTTTTAGTGACAATTTTTTGCAACTGTCGCCAAAGCCGTTGCTAAAGCTCCTGATACGCTGCTGATACTGCTGCCGGTTCAGCGACAGTTTTCTACAACTATCGCCAACTACTGTCGCTGTTTCTCCTCCTGCTGCTGTTGTTGTGTTACTGCTGCTATGACGGTTGCTGTTGCGATATTTTAATCTGTCACTGTAGCTCCTGCCCTCTAATATATATATAATAATATATATATAAACCACATAATATATATATAACTCATAATATGTATATACACTATAATAATATACATACACACATACATATATATGTACATAATACCACATAGTAACATACACACACAAATAGTAATATGTATATATAACTATACATATATGTATACGTACATATAATTATACACAATATAAAACATACATTATAACATACAAGTATATATATATATATATATATATATATATATATATATATATATATATATATATATATAACAACATCTAAATATCTATTTAACATATACATATCTATACATACTACCATATATAAATATATCTATATATAGAAGAATAGTTACATACAATATATACACATATAGTATATACATAGATCTAAGACACAATATTACATAAATATATATACACAATATTATATATATATATATATATATATATATATATATATATATATACACATATTTAATTATACTTCTCCATGAATAAGAACACAAGAGAAAGTAGATCTACAATTAAATTGCACACACATGGAACGTATCAGCCCGTATCCCACTAGATCTAGGATACGCATGTGACACGAGTCCACCACACATCTAAACGTACCACGAAGGACACGAACAAGTCATATATATTATTTATGAACAATACAAAGAGTCAAATATAAATCTACGTGTCCGTGTCAAAATGTGACATGCTCAAAGTCCCGTGTCGGAGAAAAAACCCCCAAATCAACACTTATCATCAAATTAATGGGATACGACCTACACGTACCTAATTGTGGACACGACACTAGCCCCAACCACACAAGCACATGCCAAATTGATCTATAGGATCAATTAACACACACAACAAATATCAATCTCAGAATTCCTCCAAAATTGACACAAAAGTACCATAACTTTCTCAATAGGCCTCCTATGAACACAAAACTAAATCCTATGGGTAGCCTATGCATATAGGTTAATTTCTCATGGTTAAATCTCAGATTTAGAACCAAAATTAAGGAAAAAACTGAATTATACCTATTGGGAGATGGATTCCCAATAAAATCTCCAAAATTAGTGAAATTGGCTTTCAACTTGTAGATCCTTGCTACTCTTTATAGAACCTTGCTTGCTCCTTCTAGATCCTTGCTCTTCTAGCCTCCAATGATGATTTAGGAAAGAATTGGATGAAAATTTGGCAGATATTTGATAGAATTTGGTTGAGAAAAATTCTAGAACTAGATTTGGAATGAAAAATGTAGAGAAAGAAAGTTTTTATCCCCTTTATATAGGTCTCACTTGTCCCCTCCCTCAGGCTACTATATAAAGTCTAAAATACACGTTGAGACTTCTCATAAAGAAATAATTAAGGAGGGAATGTTCTAGTCTAATGGGTTTAACTAATTTAATCATCCTCCTAATAAATGGACTTCTAATTATTGGGCTCAAATCTAACTAAAATTAAATGTTGGCTCCATGGATCTATTCTAAACTAGTTAGGTCCACTACACAAGTTCAAAAATCTAACATGCTAATAATAAATAAATAATACAATAAATAAATATTTAACATGTAAAATATTTAATTAATTATAAAATGACCAAAATATCCTTTTCTAGAAAATATGGTAGTGACAGGAAGCAATTGGATGAAACCTGCAGAGTTTGGCCAACTGGTTTTCGATCACTAGGCCCAAGGACGAAGGTGGCTTGGGGATTAGGCGGTTGGAAGATGCCATAAACACCCTCTCCATGAAGCTCTGGTAGAAGCTGAGAACTCATGACACCCTCTAGAGTTCCTTTATGAAGTCCAGGTATTTTCTATTTGTTCATATGTTACAGGCATTTTCTAATGGGACCGCGTCCTACTCCTAGCACCGGTTGTTGAGTGGCCGAGAATTGGGAGAGTGATTCGTTGGTTTAAATATTGGGAATGGGGAATCGGAGGCCGCCTTGGAGGACTATCTGGACATGGTCGGATGATACCGTTGTACCAGGATGTGCTATACATCCTGATCCGACAGCAATGAGATAGGGAACGATGGAACCTGGAGCTGATCAGGGCCTTATTTGGTGATAGAGCAGTAGAGGTTGTGAGGGACACCAGATGTCATCTTTCGACTGATCCAGGTACGCTATTCTGGAGGCCAAGCCTGGGTGGGAGGTTCTCAATGGCTACGGCTTGGAGTGTCTCGAGAACGCCCTCTCCCATAGTTCCTGGAATGGGGTTTGTTTGGTACAACAATATTCCCATTAAATGGTCTATTCTATTGTGGAGTCGTCTCTGAGGTAAGGTCCTCACAGACGACATTCTCAAGTCCATGGGATTATCTTTTGCTTCAAAGTGTAGCTGTTGCGACATAGCAGAGAAGAAATCCTATAACCATATTATATCCAAAGGGGCTATCTCTCTTGTGGTCTGGGGTCCTATTCAGAGCAGATTTGGTATTAGTTTTCAATCATGTTCCATAGAGAATCATTTGATGCTTGGAGAACTACTCAGACTCAAGGTATTGCACGCACGAGATTTTCGGCTATAATCTGGGTGTTGTGAAAGAATAGAAATAAGGCCAGATATGAAGATTGAGCCTACAATATCGAGCAATTGGTTAGGGAGGTAGACCGGCAGATTGTAAAACAAAGTCGAGCAGATTATTACTTGGGTTAAGAGATCGTAGGGAGCAAGTTGTGGTTGTTTTCATTTTGGGTTGGGCTTCCTTGTTCAGTTGGTATACTTTTTGTTATTTTGGGTATACTCTTTGCTTCTTAGAGACGACTTTCATAGTTTATTTTTGTGGGACAAGTTAGGGTGTTTTATCCTGCTTATCCCAGGGTTGTAACCGAACGGTATGGGGGTTGATTTTAAAACATATATATATATATATATATATATATATATATATATATATATATATATATATATATATATATTGTTTAATATATATAAATCTAATAATTAATAATATTAATAACATATATAACTAACAATATTAAAAATATCAAATAACTAACAATATTTGTAAACATCTATATAAGAGAAAGATGGGGAATATTAGTAATTATACCTTCTTAACCCTTCCCTCACTAGTAGATATTGTTGTTGAGCTTGCATTTTCTTTTAATATTGAAGGTGCATTGTGTAACACCCCGTTCCGCTCAAGCGGACTGCCGATTCAGAACGGCAAAAGTGCAACATCTCGACCTGCTTTGCTCAGGCGAGAATACTCGTTTGAGGAAAATGATATCTAGACTTAGCCCTATAGGAGTTCGGCTTAGGCTTTCAGAGGCTCGCTCGGAGTATCGCTCAACCGAGGCGAATCATCGCTAAGGTGGGTGGCTACGGTGAACTTGTCTTTGCTTAGCCAGCACACTTAAAATATTGAACGATACATGCTAGTCGCTAGGTGAATCACCCCCGGGATACTAATAAGAATCCAACGCACCTAGCTAAGGGAATAATCCCAACTTGTACTGCTTGTATATTCAAACATTCGCATGCTACCTCTGTCTTGTACAACTGGACCCGAGCTAATGTGAATGCCTCGATAGAACATGGAATAATCCCAACCTGTTATGCCTCGATAGAACGATATATATATCTCTTCTTAGTGCACAGTTTACCTGTTTACACTGCACGACTCTAGATAATGTCGTTCGAAAAGTTTCCTTACGGTTTTACTACTCGGCTTACCTTCGGGTCCGAGCTAATGTGAATACTTATGTTATACAAATGCATGCTTGCCTGCTTATATATCGCCTCGATTCAGTGCTTGTCATATAATTGCATGCCAATATCTAGTGAATGTTATCTTGCCTTGTTTTCATCCAAACTACCGGAAGACTATCTAATAGTCATTCCGTGAAAGTATGATCATTGAAAGTATTCGGGACCGTTAGGTCGCTAAGGCAATCCCCGAACCAGGGGAACGCATCATGTCAAGTTACATTTGAGCAATGAATCAAGGATTTTCATGTCTGCTTGTATGAAATTCAGAATAAATAAACCACTGAGTCAGGAACGACCTGGGATGGCTTGTAGCGAGGATCATGACCTGCGCCTACAACTATTGCCATTTACTCAGAATAATAAAAGAACAACAAGAACTCATTCATTCAGTCGCGGACGCTTGTGCACAAGCTTGATCTCCTCGGATGGGGTGCCGGGGCACCGGGACCGATCTGGCCTAAGGGAAAGATCCGGTAGTCGCGCTAGTTTGTTTCTAGCACGGATAAGTTCGATCGGGTTAACGGGGCATCGGGACAACCGCTTTATTGCAACTATGTTCATAATGGCTACGCCAGCGACTACTGTGCATACATAATCATACTCGCTTACCGGCAATCCGCGTGCGAGTCATTGCATTGCATCCAAGAATCTAAATCTAAGTATCCTAATAAAAGAACAATGAATCTGTGAATCATTCCTGAATCTGACTAACAAGTACACTTGCGTTCCAAAATTGAATAGAAGAACTCGTGCACCTGATTTAGAACCCGCTCGTAGCACACTTGTCTTGCATATGCTATTGCCCCTGAATGTTCATGAATGCTTGTGCTTGAATAACTTGGTTTATATTTGGACAGGGAAGGAGAATTGGTAAGTTGGTAAGTCTCACCGTGTTTCCTGATATATCGCACGATGCACTGCCACACGAGTTAGGCATTTCATATATGCCATGAAACTGATCTAAGGCACAACTAGAAAGACAATAAAATAGTTGGTGCACGGAACCTATGTTACGTGTTTGGATTTGTCGAGCGGGCGAGTAGCCTCCCCACCAGTGCATTGGTGTACTGATAATCCACCAGGTTGTTTGCAGGGTGTAGGAGAACCTCGTTCGAAGCGGATGCCTTCTTCGTGCGTGCTAAGGCGTGGAGTTCACTTTGGAGCCATAGAACGTTGCGTCCGGAACTGAAGCACATATACAAGACATAATCTTGAAACATCGCCTATACATCATTCCACAAATATAGCCACTTGGCACGCTTTTACTGTTTCAAAGAGAGAGGCTTGAGCGATTTGTAATCTCGGCTATGCGCCGCCTGTAACAGTTGGTTATATCAATAAAGAGTTTGTTTTACTTCAACTTGTGTTAATGCTTCTGCTATTGTCGACTCAGTGAACTTGTTACCAAATTGCCTATGCATTTATGATTCCGCTGCACTCGAACAATCTGTGTGATCATGTGGCTTAGACCTTTTACCGCCAGCCAATGAACCACGATCTTGCACGGACGTGACCCACGCTCGTGCGGCATCACGTCCAGATGGGTCGAAGCGATCGTCCCGCCGGAGCGCTGGCGCGGTGATACTCGCCTAGCAGGGATGGCCGATTAGCCTGCGGGATATCGGGACATGACACATTGTTTCCTATAGAAAATATGAGGATCTTAGGGCCTTCATCTCCGTCGAGTTCACTTGGACTCTGATGTTAATGCTTGCCTATGCGGCACATCAAGCTTACGTCACTGAAAAGCGACTCCAGTCGGGGAGAACTAGGGTGTTGCTTCTCTTGGATCTGAAGACTATGGGGCCATGGAAAGAGAGGATTGCAGTCTGGCATGTTATGTGTAATTTGGTGAGACGAGCACTAATGGGTGGTCCGGTGAGATGTAGGGGTCCTTACGACAGGTTGGGGACGTCCAACTGGTTATCGACTCGGAAATATTGCACTGGTGTAGTGCATCTGTGCTAGAGTGCTCCGGTCTGGTGAGGATGATGGGGATATTGTGGCTGGGTCACTCGGCCATGTACGGCCGAAAGTAGATGTGGCAAGGGTACATCAAACTACTGTCGGGAATGGGGACAAAACCATAGTGTAGAGGGTACCGGACCGATGTAGTAGTTGTTGATGGTTTATCACTATCGGGGACTGGCTGATGATGCCAAGTGTCAAAGTGCAGTGCGGTGGCTACAGGAGGATGAAGAGGATGGCGACAGAATTGGTGGCGGCGGATAACGGAGCAGGTGTGCTGCGGCACACATGAAAAGTACATGGTGCCTAGTCATGAACTCAAAGCAGATGTAAAGAGGCCTTGGCGATGCTGCATTTTGTTATAGTTGCACCATTTTCTAGATAGAACCACAGTCGAGGCGGACAAGCTCGAGAGTAAGAGTTTGAGGTGAAGGACCAGTGGTGTGTCATAGCCATGTATGGAAAAACATAAATGGGTAAAAAATGGAAGGTAATTGATACTTGTAGTGGCGGAGGGTGAGCAACATGGAACATTAAGTAATGGCTGTGAGTTATGAAAGAATGGTAGAGATGACGGAGACTGAAGTAATAAGAAGAAAGTTGAGGAAGTTAAAGAGAATAAATTTAAGAGTAAGGAAGAGAGTATAAACAAGAAAAAAAAGGGGTGGCGTACCTGTGGACACTGCAGTGGACAGAGGCAGTGTACTGTCACTATCGATGCTTCATTTCTTTGGAAAATTAAACAAGCAAGAAGGAGAAGATGATAAAAAATAGACAGATTGGTACACAAGGTTGGCTAAATGGGTTAATCGTTATTGGGCTTAAGGCCACAAAAGGAAAATAATAATAATAGGGAATTAATGAAATAATAGGTTACATAGATAAAATATAAAGGTCCAACATAAATATATACCACACAAATACCTATATGGACTTTAGGAGCATAAATAAACGTAATAAATAAATGGAATTGAAGGGGCTAAGAATTGTTTAGTGGATGTTTGCTAAAAGGAAAGCATATGGAAATGGAATCCTACGCTACCAGGCGTGGATGGTCTAAGAAAATTGGTTAGGTGTACGTAGGAGGATTTGAAATCTATATCTTAGGAATTTTGATGATAGGAAATTTGTTAGGGAAAATAAGTTATGGGCTTAGGAATGGTTTAGGTGAATGTATAAGGAAAGATTGGGCAGATTTGGGCTTGGGAAAATAAGTTTCCCCCCCCTTTATTTAACATCGAAAGGTAGAATCTAGGCTTGGAAAAAGTAATTTATGGGAGGTTGGATAAGAAATATTAATAATAAATTGGGTTGGGATCTGGATTAAACAAATAGATAGCTACTATATGTTTAAGGCCCGAAAGCAAGTAATACAAAATTGAGAACTAGAAAAAGTATACAATCATACATGATCAACTCTACATGTAGTCTATAATATACAAACCATGTTACCCTCGGACATAGGTCAGGATCCAAAATATGAGCTAACACGTGCTTAGTGGCTACACACCACAAAAGAATATACAAAATATATAGTAGGCGATGTGAAAGAAAACCCACTCAGGTTCTCGATCGGTGGTCTTTCTGGTGCTCACCATCAAGCGAGTGGTACGGAATATCCTCATGTTTTGCCATGAGATATGGATAAACCAGTGGGGATAACCTTAAATAGCAAGACCACAAAGAAAGCCACTTGTGTGAACTAAAAACAACATGCAAGCATAATACAGGAAAGTAGTAAACAAATAGCAATAAGAAAAAAAACAAAGAGACAAGTACAATAAGGAAATGTAAACAGATATTGAACAAGAAAGTATCTCAGACAAGAATATATACAAATAATTAGTTACGGGCCAATCATGAAGTACAGCTTGATAACATTAGCTAACTAGAGTTATTACAATCCTGATTACTAGCTGTCACGACCCGCACCCGGGGTAAGGGTACTAGTCGGAAACAACGCCCAGCCTACGCCGCAGAATCGGCGGTAGAACGCTGTCTAGAAAGTCTATCTAATATAATGAACCACCAAAAGATAGTGTACTCAATCACAGAACTAAGATAGAATGAACACGAATCAGATAAGAATAGAATAGTCATCAACTCATGAGTTTAAAATAATACATCAATGAGTCTGAAGAGTAACAAAAATAAGCTGGAGACAAATCCAGTACAAAAGAATACTATCATACTACAAGCTACACTCCAGGGTCAACTGTCTCAGTTGGGATAAGTCCCTCTTGAGCTAGGATCTCCGAATCTAAACCCACAACATCCTGGGGTCCATAATAGGTAGGGTACTCCTCAGTGTCATCTGGAAAAATATATCCAGTCAGGAAAGGAGCAGAGTACATCTCTAACAGCAGTTCTAATACATGATAAAAACTATGTAACAGTAAATAGCTGTGGATAAACAAGATGCACAAAATAGATACAAGAGATATATAGACAATAAGGAAATACTGGAAAGAAATACAATAATGAACAATATGCCAATGAAACAATAATACTAATGACTAAGTGTGTGAGTACTAGCTTAACATGTGATCGGCTTGGGCAAGATACAATGCGGCCTGGCTAATCATACGTGCGGTGCATGATCAACACTATTCGCTTACCAATACTTTATTCAATAGGGATTTGATCACATATCTATACTAATACTTCCCACCCCCAACTGGTATAATAGATCCAACCACGGTATGTTATGGCACTAGATTCCCCAAGAAGATAGCTAGTCTCCCCGAGAATCGGTGTCTGTACATGTACAAGATAACCAATGAAACAATACTTGCACCATATACACCATATACCAAGGAATAACATCTCATGACGAGATCCGGATATACCAATCCGTGTAACCATAGTGTCGAGAGAAACATATAAATCTACACTAGATACAACGAACATAGAGAATATCATAAATGAGAAACTATCAGAGAATGTACTCGCCTGAAATCCAAAGAACAGTCTCACAGATGTCTGACTCAGTGCCTCGAAGACCTAGATATGGAATACCACATTAATACAAGGTCCCGGAAAGAGAACAAGTCAAACTAGTCAACTCCTAGGTCAATAAATAAATTCTAAGTCAAAAGTCAACTATGGTCAACTCTAAAGTCAAACATGGTCAAACCAAGGTCAACCTCACAAGAAAACTATATAAAATAATATAGAAATAAAATACAACAATTTAGGAATAAAAATTAGATCCCAAAAGATACTCACACAAAGTATACTAATAATATAAATAATATATACCCTAAAATAATATATATACAAACCAATATGTATACAAATAAAATAATATATTATTACAAATATTATACCTCACAAAACACATATATATACACATATATATATATATATATATATATATACAATAATAATATATAAAATATAATTTAAAACTGCCAAAGTGTCACTGAAAACAGGGAGTTAAAAATACAATTTAATTAAAATAGCTTATAGTGACAGTCTCAACTGTCACAGAAAAACGTCGCAAAAGCCACTGTGTAATAAAACCCACTGCTGCTGCATTTGTGACAGTTAATCAACTGTCACCGAAAACTGTCGCCACTGCTGCTAAGATTCCGCCCGCAGCATTAATGACAGAACTGTCATTAATGCACAGTGGACTACAGCGGCTGCTGCTGACCCGCCTATTTAGCGACAGTTTCACTGTCACAAATCCACTGTCACTAAAACACAGAAATATATATATATATAAATATATATATGCAATAATAATCACAATACATATATATAAATAAATAATTATTTACTTATATATATATGTACATATAAACTTATAATTAAATACTAATAGTTACAACACATGCACATATTAATGTTCATATTTTACATGGCTAGAAGCACACCTAAAATATATACATTAATATACAAATAATTACATAATAATTATAAATAATATAATTACACAATTAAACACATAAATATATTTTATAAAACATTTATGTATAATTTATACTATTAACATAAGTACATATATAATTACATGCAAGAAAGCTACATATTATATTTGTACATCATATTAGCACACACAAAAATATATAGATCTATGCTACAATAATTACTATAATAAATACACAAAATAAATATATAATATCTATATATATTTACTAATTATAATTGAAGAATTTAAACCATACATAATTAAATTTATTCAAAAATCCACACAATTGGACAGTATCACACCGTATCCCACTTGATCTAGGATACGCATGTGACACGAGTCCAACACACAACCAATTGTACCCCGAAGGATACAAATAAATCACAAATAATATTTATGAATAAATCAAAGTGTCAAAAGTAGATATATGTGTCCGTGTCAAAATACGACATGTTCAAAGCCCCGTGTCGGAGGGAAAACCCCCAAAATGACACGTATCACCAAATATTTGGGATACGAACCACATGTACCAAATTATGGACACGACACTAGCCCCAAACACATAAGCTCATGTCCAATTGATCTATAGGATCAATTGATACACACAACAAAATGTAAATTTGGAATTCCAACAAAATTAACACAAAAAGCACCATAACTTTCTCCATGGGTCTCCTATGAACACAAAACAAAGTCCTATGGGTAGTACATATATATAGGTTAATTTTACATGATTAAATCTCAGATTTAGAAGCTATTTAAATGGGAAAATCTGAATTATACCTATTGGGAGATGGATTCCCAATGAAACCTCCAATTGAGAAGAACTTGCTTCCAAATTGTAGATCCTTGCTCCTCTTTGTAGATCCTTGCTTCCTTCTTCTAGATCCTTTCTTTCTCCTTCTCTAATGGTGAATTGGAAAGAATTTGGAATGAATTTGGTAGGGAATTGGAATGGAAATGGAGGGAATTTGGGAGTGGAAAATTCTAGATCTAGATTTGGAATGAGAATGAGAGGAGAGAGAAATTCCCCCCCCCCTCTTTAATAGGCCGGCCTTGCTCCTCTCCCAAATAATTGTAAAATGTCCAATGTACCCCTTGGGGCCTCTCATGAAGAAATAATTAAGGAAGGAAGCTTCTAGTCTAATCACTTAATTAATTTAATCCATCTCCTTAACCATGGGCTTTCTAAATGGGCCAAGTCTAACTATTTAATTCATGTTGGTCCATGGGTCCAAACTAAACTAGTTGGGTCCACTAAAATAAGTACAAAATAATTAAATAACATCCAACAACAATTAAATAATACAACAAAAATTATTTACCATGCACAATATTTATTTAAATAGGAAATTACTAAAATACCCTTTTTTCTAAAATGTGGTAGTGACAAGTCTACCCTCCTTAAAATAATTTTGTCCTCGAAATTCAAAGACGAAAACTACCCCCAGAAAATCACAAAACAGAAAAAAAGAATCACAACTAACTAATGAACAAAACATAACAATGAACAGAACATAACTAGAGAATTAACATACCTCAAGGTACAAACAAATATGGATAACGCTCTCGCATGTCATCCTCTCTCTCCCAGGTAGACTCCCCCGGAGAGTGATGCCTCCATGCGACACACACCAAAGGAATAGTCTGGTTCCTCAGCACCTTCTCTCTCCGATCCAGAATCTCAACTGGCTGCTCTGGATAGCTAAGAGTAGGGCCCACCTCTATCTCTGAGTGATCCAATACATGACTAGGATCTGCCACGTATCGTCTCAACTGTGACACATAAAACACGTTGTGCACTCCCTCCAATGCAGGTGGCAAGTCTAGTCTATAAGCAACTGCACCGACCCTCTCTAGAATAGTGAAAGGTCCGATGAATCGTGGACTAAGCTTTCCGCCTCCACCGAAGCGAATCATGCCTCGTGTCGGAGAAATCCTCAGAAACACCAAACCACCCACCTAGAACAAAAAACCATCTTAAGAACTTAATCTATAACAAACAAGAACAAGCACAAACAAAATCTAAACTATACCTCAAACTCCAAAGGTCTCCGATGGCTATCGGCCCAATGCCGCTGTCTGTCCTGCGCCACTCGAAGTCTGTCTCTGATCAAATGAACCTTCTCCGCTGCATCCACAACCATCTCTGGCCCAAGCAAAATTCTCTCTCCAACATCGTCCCAAGACAAAGGAGTACGATACCCCCGACCATATAGAGCTTTAAAAGGTGACATCTCTATACTGGCCTGGTAACTGTTGTTGTAAGCAAACTCTACCAAATGGAGATGGTCCTCCCAAGAACCCCCAAAATCTAGTACACAAGTGCGCAACATATCCTCGAGAGTCTGAATAGTCCTCTCTGACTGCCCATCTGTCTGGGGATGATATGCAGTACTGAACTTGAGCTGAGTGCCCAAACTCTCCTGTAAACTCCTCCAGAAATGAGAAGTAAAACGACTGTCTCGATCTGAGACTATGCTGACGGGAACTCCATGTATCCTAACGATCTGCCTCACATACATCTCTGCCAGCTTCTCCGTAGACAAACCCACCTTGAAAGGCAAAAAGTGGGCCGACTTGGTCAACCTATCAACAATGACCTAAATTGCGTCTTTCCCTCCTGGAGATCGTGGAAGTCCGGACACAAAATCCATAGTAATGTGTTCCCACTTCCACTCTGGAATGGGTAATGGCTGAAGTAACCCTCCTGGCCTCTGCCTCTCGGCTTTCACCTGCTGGCACACTAAGCATCTGGATACAAACTGTGCCACTTCCCTCTTCATGCCATACCACCACACACTCTCTCGCATATCCCGATACATCTTGTTAGCACCTGGATGTATGGAATACTGAGAGCGATGCGCTTCCTGCAATACCTTCTCGTGCAACTCCCTACTAGGCACACACAATCTAACTCCATGCCTCAATGATCCATCCTCTACAATAGTGAAATCATCCTCCAATCCTGCTCTCACCTGAGCTCTGATACTCCTCAAAGATACATCATCATACTGTGCTGCCTTGATCCTGTCCATCAAATCTGAGTGTATCTGCAATCCCCACATCTGCATAGCACACCCAGGAACAATCACCTCAATGCCCAAGCTCTCCAAGTCCTCCAACAAATATCGATCATGCGTCAAGAACATAGCTACCGGATACCTGCTCAAAGTATCGGCAACTACATTGGCTTTCCCAGGATGATATTACAAAGAGATATCAAAATCCTTCATCAATTCCAACCACCGACGCTGCCCCATGTTCAACTCCTTCTGCGTGAAAACGTACTTCAAGCTTTTATGGTCTGTGAAGATCTCCACACGCTCTCCGTACAAATAATGTTTCCACAACTTCAGGGCGAATATGACAGCTGCCAACTCCAAATCATGGGTAGGATAGTTCTTTTCATGAGGACGCAATTGCCTGGATGCATAGGCAATCACTTTCCCATGCTGCTGAAGAACACAACCTAAACCCTTTCCCGATGCATCACTATAAATAGTGAAACCTCTGGACCCTGATGGCAACGTCAAAATAAGAGCAGACGTCAACCTCTTCTTCAACTCCTCAAAAGTAACCTGACAATCCTCCGTCTAAACAAACTCTACATCCTTCCTTGTGAGTCTGGTCATCGGCTTGGCAATCCTCGAAAAATCTTGCACAAACTTTCTGTAATAGCCTGCCAATCCCAAGAAACTCCTGATCTCTGCTACTGAACTCGGAGTCTTCCAAGATTCCACTGCTGAAATCTTCTTCGGATCCACTGAAATACCATCACCAGTCACAACATGCCCCAAGAATTTTACTTTGTCCAAGAAAAACTCACATTTGGACAACTTCCCATACAACTTCTCCTTCCTCAGCACATCCAACACAATCCTCAAATGCTCCTCATGCTCCTCCGGTATCCTCGAGTATATGAGTATGTCGTCGATGAACACCACCACGAACTTGTCAAGGTACTGGTGGAACACCTTGTTCATCAAGTTCATAAATACCGCTGGTGCATTAGTCAAACCAATGGCATCACCATAAACTCGAACTGACCATACCGAGTTCTAAAAGCAGTCTTCGGTATGTCCTCCGGCTTCACCTTTACCTGATGGTAGCCTGATCTCAAATCTATCTTAGAAAACACCTTCGCACCACTCAACTGATCAAACAGATCATCAATCCGTGGCAAAAGATACTTATTCTTGATAGTGAGATTATTCAAAGCTCTGTAATCAATGCATATATGCACCGATCTATCCTTCTTCGGTACAAATAATACCGGGACTCCCCATGGTGAAGAACTTGATCTGATAAACCCCTTATCCTGCAATTCGTCCACCTGCTTCTTCAACTCGACCAGCTCGCTGTTGTTTACTCTATAGACATGCTGTGAAATTGGTTCTGCACCTGGCACCAAGTCTATAGAAAATTCAACATCTCGATCTGGTGGCAATCCTGGCAATTCCTCAGGAAACATATCCAAGAATTCTGCTATCAACGGATGTGGCAACTCCTTGTCTTCTACCATAGCTCCACAAATAATGCCTTCTTCCTGCTCCACAGCTCCTCTAGTAAACTCGAACTCTGGCTCTCCTGGCGGACCAAACAAAACTCTACCTCCTCTACAGTCTATGCTAGCAGGGTGCCTACTCAACCAATCCATCCCAAGTACAATATCATAGCTTGGAAGTGGCATTACAAGTAGACACGCACTCAACTCCCGGCCTCCCAGAGTAACTCTCCGATCCTTGCAAATATTATTAACCAGGATAATGCCTCCCCCGATCATGATCTTGCAAGTCCTAAGCAAAGACTCAGCTACCAAACCATGCTTCAGAGCAAAAGAAACAGATACAAAACTATGGGAAGCACCACTATCAAATAAAGCTAAAGCTGGAATGGAATCAAGAAGAATAGAACCTGCGATGATATCTCTTGTGGGTTCCTCCTCTTCGACGGTCATAGCAAACGCTCGTCCCTGCCGAGCACCTCCCTGCTGTTGATGCTGGACAAAACGCTATTGCTGTGTCAGAAGCGGTCCCCTCGGCTGTGCTGCAGGTGGTCTCGTCTGTGTCCTCGGAGCTGGAGCTGCTCCCTGAACTGCACGACGAGGACACTCCCTTGATTGATGCCCTTCAGTACCACAATACAAACAAACTCTTAGCCTCCTCCTGCAAACTTCCCAGATGTGGCCGGGCTTCTTGCAAAAGTTGCATGGAGCTTGCTATAACTGTCTCTGCTACTGAGGTGCCTGGTAAAAAGGCGCTCTAGCTAGAGTCTGGTTCTGCTGTGGCTGCTGGAAAGGTCTGGACTGGAAATGAGGACGTTTGGCAGATACTACACTGCCGTTGGCCTCCAGAAAAGAATCACGGTCTCTCTTGGTCTTCAAACCCAGATCCCGCTCAACCTTGCGTGCCTCCGCAAGTATCTCCGAGTATGTCTCATAAAAAGACGGAATAAGAATCTTCACCTCCCAGTTTAGACCCTCTCGAAAACGAATAGCTCGAACCTCCGGCTCCCTCACCAAGTACTCTGCAAATCGGCTCAACCTACCGAACTCCGCAGCGTATTCCTCCACAGACATGCTCCCCTGAATGAGACTCTCAAATTGTCTCCCCAAGTCAAGCCTGTCTATCCGAGCGAAAAACTTCTTCTTGAAAAGGTCCTTGAATACCTCCCAAGATTGTCCTGCGTCAACTAGAACCGGCTCATTCCTGAACCAAGTACGAGCGACGTCGAACAGTTGAAGTCCTACCGCCTCAACCTTCAGATCTTCAGAAAGATAGGACACCCTCATAAGATGCTCAATGTCCTCGAGCCAATCATCAGCATAGACGATGCCCTCAGTCCCTTTGAAAACCCTAGGCTCCAGATTCTTGAAGTCCTGAATGTTGCCTGACCGAAGCTGAGCAACTTGAGGAACAACCTGCTGCTGGATCGGAACTCCTCTCTCAACTACAGCACGAGCAAGCTGATGAGCACTCTCGATGCCCTACCGTAGAACGTCGGTCTACCTCTGATGTGCCTCTGACAGAGCCCTCTGTGCCTCGAGCATCTCACGAAATAGTGTAAACATCTGTGACGCCTCTGCTGGTGTCACTACCACATTCCAAAAATAGGGGTATTTTTGACTTTTAATAATATTTAATATTATTGTAGTTACAATTAAGTAGTTGCATGATAGTATATTAATTTAAATAATTATGTGTGATGTGTAATTAAATATAGTATTAGATGCAGTGTTCATTTGTTTTGAGCTAGCAGACTTGACCTAGAAGCCCAGTAGATGAACACCTGTCCAAATTGTGGAATTCTGTAATTAATTGTTTTATTTAGAATTAATTCATTGGAGATTGTAATTAATTACCGTATTTTATTTAAATTATTGCGCATTGCCTTTGCTTCGATATTTGGAGCGCTACCCTGACTTTTATCTTCCAACAAATTTCACAATCTTGCCCTAGACATACCCGCCTTCCATTCTGCTATTTTTGCAACTCATAATTATGCTCTCTGTACATTATTTCTAGCCGCACAAAAATCGTCGCGGACGTTTATTTTTAAATTTCCTATTTTTGTATCGTTGTGCGTTCCAATTGAAATTGGAGGCAATCTTGACCTATTTTTCGTGCGGCCCAAATTAGGATAATATCCTGTTCTGAGTCTTCTTCATTATTGGTATTGATGACCTGACCTGATTTTGGCCCCATGTACTCCTAATTAATTTTAGAACACAACTTGCATTTATTTCTAATTAAATTGAGGATACTATTTTAACCAATTCTGAAAATCCCAATTTAATTCCAGTGCCCTGTTATTTGAGTCCACACCAATCTTACAGCGCCCCTTGACCCTACAAAACACCGGACACCGAATCGCCCGCCAAATTTTTGTCATTTCATGTGTTTGTGCAATTTCCCAAATTTAAGGGGGCTAAATTACAAATTTGCATTTGTGGCCTCACCCAATTATTTGAACAATGAGGGAACCTAATATTTTTATTTAAACTCTCACCCTCATTTCCCACATGAATTATTTTTCCTATGTCCAATCTGGACCACTCATTCTTTGGGTCCATCCTCACCATTAGATTCAACACCCTCTCTCCCTATATAATATCATGTCTACATCAACCCTAATCCCTAGACAACCTAGGTTTTCCCCCACCTCACAAGCCTCCTTCCCCTCTCTCATACGCATGTATATTCTTCTTCTTCCTTTCATTTTCCTTTTTCTTCTTCTTCTTCTTCTTCTTCTTCCTTCTTCTTCCTCTTCTTTTATTTTTGATTTTCAAATTCAAAAGGAATAAGAAAAGGGGGGGAACTCACTGTTCATCACCCAGCCGACCTTACTGTGCACGGTGGCCGACTTCCCTTGCTCCGACGACTCCGGTAGAGCTCCTCCCACCGGCCTGTTCCCCATTCATCCCCTGCGCTCCGACCGCTCGGCCGACCCCGCCGACTGCTCATCCTCCCATCATTCTCCCTCCACCTACAATCTCCTCCGCGCCCGGCAACGCTCGACTCCGGCGGCCCTCTTCCCGTCGAGCCGCTGCTCCTTCACCACCCCAATTACTGTTCATCCGGCCCATCCCCCGCAACTCCGGCCCGGCCTCTCCGACCCCTGCTGCGCCACCGTCAGCCGCTGGCAGCCACCCCGCTGGCCTGCTCCACCCCGCAGCAGCCATCCCCCGGCGAGCGGCTAACCCGACCCCGCTGCACATCCCCCGGCCTCCATCAGCCGACGTCCTCTGCACCCGGCCGTCGATCCCCTCTCCCCGCTGCTCGAGTCTCTTCCCCGATCATCCGGCGGCCCGTAGCATTTCCCAGCGACCTCTGCAACTCTCTTCCCTCTGCCCTGATCAACTCCGGCGGCCGCTGCTTCCAACGCCGCCACCACTATCATCATCCCCTCGCCGCTGCTGTGCTACTCCACCCTCCGCCCTGCTGTACTCCTCATCCTCGCTGCCTCTACACTCCGGCGGCCAACTCGCACCTATCACAACCACCATCATCTTCATTCATAACCACCTCTATCACCACCTATAACCACCACCACCTACATTCAATCACCACCAAGCTGCTCATCCGACTGCAGGTACTCTACTCCCTCTTCTACGGACACGACACAAACAGACCATATAGTTCAGGACTTCTTTGTCTTGTTTGTGTCCGTGCAACAATGGAATTGATGAGTATTGTGAAGTTGGTCTTCTTACTATAATTTTACTTCATGGGAGGAAAAACTAATCGGTTATTGATTCCTATGAACAGGATTTGTATGCTGTAAAATGGTTAGAATTTGGCTTGCATGATGTATTCTCTTTGTGTATCAGAATTTGATTCTCATGTTTTGTTTTTATGAAAAATCATTTCGAGTACTATGTCAATTGTAGCAACCACATTTTTGTCCTGTAAACTTGAGACCAATTTGGACTCCAATAGGTGTATTTCGTTTTATACAAATATTGGTTGGTAATGTGGCATATGTATTTTCAACATATTATATATATAACTACGTATTCTAAAATATATAACTTGCATATGCATATACATGTATTTTGTATACGTACTTAGTATATTTTTAATATATAAAATTAATGTATATAGTAAATATATTGTTCAACCTGTATATAGTATAAATATTACTTTGGTATAAATATATATATATATATATATAATTTATATTGGTATATGGTTAATAAAAACATATTTTGGTATTTTGGTGTACATGTATATGTATATACATTTATTATGATTTATATATATATACATATTTAAATGAATATGTATATGTGTATTTCCTTTAATATATATATGTAGGTATTTTGGTATAAAAATATATAATGTTCAACTAGTATAAATCAGATATGTATTTAAAAGGCATATATATATTGTAAATACATTTAAATTGGTGCATGTATAAATATTGTAAGTATTAATAAGTGTAATGTGTATTATATACGTAGCCCTACTAGATGACCTAGTTGACTAGAGCCATGCCTAGCAGAGCCCCTGAGTTCATGTATTTGTGATGTGTTAGTGTAGCACCTGATGCAAATGTTGTATTTGATATATTTTAGGACTGTTGGTTCCTCCAGACGATACTCTGGGACAGGATATTGGTTTTACCAGCTAAGGACCCAAGGCGAGTACATTCTCTGATTAGTTTCTAATTTATGATATCTCCTATGTTCACTGTATCTAGTGTAAACATCCATGTTCTTGACACATTGGTTACACGGATTGGTATACACGGATCTCGTCATGAGATGTTATTCCTTATTCATGGTGTAGCTTGTACAAGACTTATTTTTCTTGTTATCTTGTGCATGTACAGACACTGATTCCCGGGGAGATTTGCTATCTTCCTAGGGAATCCTGTGCCATAGCGTACCATGATTGGATCTACTATACCAGTCGGGGGTGGGGAGTATTTTAGTGTAGATATGTGATCATACCCAACTTTTCATGCATCATAGCTCATCCCACGTCTCACGTCGGGTGCGGCCTGACCATCTCCGTGCCTCATAGCTGTTACGTGTGATTAGCCTGACCTCTACATGCATCATAGCTAACCAACGGTTAGCCTGACCTTCGTGAATCATAGCTAATCACATGTAACCAGCCTGATCAAGTTCCCAAGCCAATCACATATTAAAGCTAGTACTCACACACTTAGTCATAGGTTTCTTGCTCATTGACATATTGTTCTTTTCCTGCATTTACTTACAGTATTTCCAGTATTTCTCTCATTGTACCTTTCTCGTACTTATACATGCATCTGGTATGTTTTCATCTAGAACTGCTACATAGTTTATGTCATTTATATAGAACTGCTATTTAGAGATGTACTTTGCTCCTTCCTGACTGGAAAATATTTTTCCAGACTGTGACCTTAGTAGACTGGTTTCTGACACACTTGGGGGATTGGAAGTTAATTATTGCAGGTATGATTATTTTGTCGTTAGACTTGTCTTGTATTTCTTGTTTGCCTTGATATCTCATCGTGCTTTAGTTTATGTGATTGAGTATTTCTAGCATTATTTTATGATATCCACGTCTCCTTATGGAGTTGGGTATTCACGTGAGTTTGATTAGATAGTTACATGACCTAGACAGCGTTCTACCGCTGATGCTGCGGCGTAGGCTGGACGTACCCACGCACTCGTGCCCCTAAACCGGGTGCGGGTCGTGACACATTTTTAGTGGTGGCCCATACAGGTCAGACTTCGCTAGTTGTGCGATGTCGTGGTAGTGCGACGTCATAGTTGTACTACTGCGTACCTGCTATTGAATATAGGACATAGGATACTAGGATGAGAGAGGATACTCAATCACAAATTCTTGAGAGATTCCTGGCACGACCCCTTGAGAATCTTATTATAACTTCTAACTTTGAATCCTTCGTTTTGTTTCCGTCCGTCCTTACTCATTGATATTGAATTTGATTATTGTTGATCAATTATTAAAATTTGAATCTTGGTATCATTGTTGAGTTTGATTCTTGTTGACCAGTTGTTAAATTTAATTCTTGGTATCGTTGTTGAATTGATTTCATATCGAGATGAATTTTATGGGCTAAAATTTATGGTATCATCTGATGACATATGTTGATAAGGACAGTGAGAAAGGTAAAACGTCTACTTTGGTTATGGACCCTAGAGTTTATCGCAGCCATATTAGCTGTGGTGACGAGAACGTAGGAACCTGACTTGGATGTACATACTATAGTTATGAAGCTTAGAGTCTTTCGCAGCCATACCGGTTGGCGTGGCGAAGATTCTAGATGACGTGATTATGGAGTTGCATACCTTAGTTACGGAACCTGTCGTTTATCGTGTCTATGCTTGCTGGCGTGACGAGGATTCTGAGTGTCATGATTTCGGATAGACGTGTATGATTATCAGGTTGTATCTTAAATTGGTTCTTAAAATATCATCTCAAGACTTATCTATTTATGTTATTCCAGGACTTTGTTCCATCGCTTCTTTTCTTTACTAGCAGTAAAGATACCTTCCGTCCTTGATCCAGTTCCTTTTTGAGCTTATTTTCTTTAAGGATTCCTTGTTAGTATGATAATTAATGACTTGTAATTATGGCTGTGTTTTGAGTATTAGTATTGACTGAGTATTGCTAGTGAGTTGTAAGTGTTTCCTAGTTGGACATGTGAGCAGTAGGCTTTAATCTAGAGTTAACCCATAGCATAGTACCTTGTAACAATGGTTCTAGGATAAGTGTCATTAGAGACTGTGATTAGAAGAAGAGTATAGAGTATCAGTGATAGTTCAAGAATTAGTATCAGAGCCAACATGCCCGTCCTGGATAATCATGAATAATGTAATTGGATGATCTATGTAAACAATTAAGTATCCAGGAATTGTGTTAAGGATTAATGGAGCATGATATTCAATTTGATAATAGATATCGGGAATGTTAAAGGTAAGGAAATATATATGCATAAAGAGTTATAATGAGGTGTTATGAGTAGAGAAATATCGGAATTGGAAAGGAAAAATGGTGAAGCGTATCACGGATTAGTTTAACAGGCTATGGAAGGTTAAAGGGAAATATATATACAACCATCGAGATGAAGAACCATATACATGCCCATGAGAGTAAAGAAACATGAGTGTTATAGTAGATACATGTAATCATGAGTTATAATGAGCCTGATGAATGATCCATTAATGAAGTTAGTGATATAATACCAAGAGTGCTAATGATTCAATATCGAGGATTTGTCAAGAATAACGTTAATAACAGTAAGCACCCTGTATGATGATAATTAGATGATATACCAGTTGACATAAATTGAAATCATGAAAGAAATTACAAGTGATGATAACTTTGATCATTGGAGGTAATAGTGCAAGTGATTCGGGCAGTACAAATTTAGTACACAGTTGTAGACAATAGAGGTATTGAGTGCACCTCGAGTATTAGAGACTACGAGCACTTATATGTACATTTGTGGATTTATAAATTAAATGTGGAAATAAAATTTTATTTTAGGAATAACTGAGGAGTTGAGATTATGTCATTAAAATTTTTGAGGATTTCAAATATGAATTCAATAAACATGGTTAAGGCTACAAAGATTTTAGAAGTGATTAAATTTTTAGATGTTGAGTATCTGATTTTGAGGAGGTATATGCATTTAATTTTAAAGTTGTTCGAGAAGTTAAACCTTGATGATTATTTTTGAGGATTAAATTTATGGTAGATGAGAAATATGAATATTAATATATGAGTAGATGATATACAAGTGTAAGGATCTGGTGACTTGAGCGTGATTGAGATGGCACCGCAGACTGACTTGGGTATCCATCTAAGTTGTATTGGAAAGAGCAGTATTTAGTATGGTGTTGCACTTGACGTATATTTGAGTGAAAGAACGACTAGTATGAACAATTGTAGTGGGAACAGGAATTGACAGAAGGTATGGTACTAAAGAGATAGAGGTATTACCTTGGATGCATTATTGAATCATGGTTATATTAGAGATTCTTGGCATCAGATTTTGGCATTAATAGACAGGTGTGTGCAATACAAATATATTCATGGATCTTGTGGATTAATGATTAGTTGAGATGGGTACCAGTGTACAGGAATGGGAATTAGTTAGTGAATGTGCTAGAGTTAAGTGTTTGTTAGAGATAGGAGATACTACAGGTAATGTGTTAGCAGGTTCTGTTCTTTCCTTCATTCTGTTCCTATCTATTGATTGATTGACTGATACCTTAGTACCGTAGCTTGTATGCATGATTCTTGTTATAATGTAGTTAGTAGTACCCCTGATACAGAGACTGCAATACCATGATAAAAGACACCATGACCGTACCCCTCCCCTTAGGTTGCATGTTGTATGATTGTAGTAAAGATTTTCTTAGACCATGATTAATGGGGTTTAACCATGACGAAGATTAATGAAAGAGTTATGACTTGACAAGAGAGGCAAGATGATTAAATTCGAGGATAAATATCGATTTAAATAAAGGGCCAAGAATTTAACATGGCAGAATTTATGACTTATTAATTCCAGGAAGATTGTGATGTGATTAAATTGGTTAATAAATTTGGAAATTTTGGGAGATTTATCAATATATTTATTTAATTGCAAGTTATGAATTTTAGAACTTTATATGAGATGTTGCAATTAGAGAATCCATAAGTATCGCATAGTTGAGTATTTTGAGGAAGAGGAAATCGAGTTATAAATTATTGATAGACTAATGTTTGAATTCAAACTTTTGGACGAGATTACATTTTTATATGTGCATTAATTAAAAAATCAAATTTGAGGAGTGGATATTAAATTCCGAGTATTGAATTATTAACTAAAACTTTCAGGAAATTTTTGATAAAAATGGACTTTGATTTTATTTCGAGGATTTTTCAGGAATGCAAATAATTCAGAATTTTTGAAAAATTGTGAAAAGATATTTTTGGATTATTACCTAATTTCTTGGATGATGAATTTAAACTTTGAGGGAAATAACAATATGTATGATAAGCACTACTATGAGGATTTTGAATTTCGAGGACGAAATTCTTTTAAGGTGGGTAGACTTGTCACTACCACGTTCCGAAAACAGGAGTATTTTTGACTTTTAATAATATTTAATATTATTGTAGTTACAATTAAGTAGTTGCATGATAGTATATTAATTTAAATAATTATGTGTGATGTGTAATTAAATATAGTATTAGATGCAGTGTTCATTTATTTTGAGCTAGCAGACTTGACCTAGAAGCCCAGTAGATGAACACCTGTCCAAATTGTGGAATTCTGTAATTAATTGTTTTATTTAGAATTAATTTATTGGAGATTGTAATTAATTACCGTATTTTATTAAATTATTGCGCATTGCCTTTGCTTCGATATTTGGAGCGCTACCCTGACTTTTATCTTCCAACAAATTTTACAATCTTGCCCTAGACAAGCCCGCCTTCCATTCTGCTATTTTTGTAACTCACAATTATGCTCTCTGTACATTATTTCTAGCCGCACAAAAATTGTCGCGGACGTTTATTTTTAAATTTCCTATTTTTGTATCATTGTGCGTTCCAATTGAAATTGGAGGCAATCTTGACCTATTTTTCGTGCAGCCCAAATTAGGGTAATATCCTGTTCTGAGTCTTCTTCATTATTGGTATTGATGACCTGACCTGATTTTGGCCCCATGTACTCCTAATTAATTTTAGAACACAACTTGCATTTATTTCTAATTAAATTGAGGATACTATTTTAACCAATTCTGAAAATCCCAATTTAATTCCAGTGCCCTGTTATTTGAGTCCACACCAATCTTACAGCGCCCCCTGACCCTACAAAACACCGGACACCGAATCGCCCGCCAAATTTTTGTCATTTCATGTGTTTGTGCAATTTCCCAAATTTAAGGGGGCTAAATTGCAAATTTGCATTTGTGGCCTCACCCAATTGTTTGAACAATGAGGGAACCTAATATTTTTATTTAAACTCTCACCCTCATTTCCCACATGAATTATTTTTCCCATGTCCAATCTGGACCACTCATTCTTTGGGTCCATCCTCACCATTAGATTCAATACCCTCTCTCCCTATATAATATCATGTCTACATCAACCCTAATCCCTAGACAACCTAGGTTTTCCCCTACCTCACAAGCCTCCTTCCCCGCTCTCATACGCATGTATATTCTTCTTCTTCCTTTCATTTTCCTTTTTCTTCTTCTTCTTCTTCTTCTTCTTCTTCTTCTTCTTCTTCCTTCTTCTTCCTCTTCTTTTATTTTTGATTTTCAAATTCAAAAGGAATAAGGAAAGGGGGGAACTCACTGTTCATCACCCGGCCGACCTTACTGTGCACGGTGGCCGACTTCCCTTGCTCCGACGACTCCGGGGGAACTCCTCCCGCCGGCCTATTCCCCATTCATACCCTGCGCTCCGACTGCTCGGCCGACCCCGCCGACTGCTCCTCCTCCCATTATTCTCCCTCCACCTACAATCTCCTCCGCGCCCGGCGACGCTCGACTCCGGCGGCCCTCTTTCCGTCGAGCCGCTGCTCCTTCACCACCCCAATAACTGTTCATCCGGCCCATGCCCCGCAACTCCGGCCCGGCCTCTTCGACCCCTGCTGCGCCACCGTCAGCCGCTGGCAGCCACCCCGCTGGCCTGCTCCACCCCACAGCAGCCATCCCCCGGCGAGCGGCCAACCCGACCCCGCTGCACATCCCCTGGCCTCCATCAGCCGACGTCCTCTATACCCGGCCGTCGATCCCCTCTCCCCGCTGCTCGAGTCTCTTCCCCGATCATCCGGCGGCCCGTAGCATTTCCCGGCGACCTCTGCAACTCTCTTCCCTCTGTCCTGATCAACTCCGGCGGCCGCTGCTTCCAACGCCGCTACCACTATCATCATCCCCTCGCCGCTGCTGTGCTACTCCACCCTCCGCCCTGCTGTACTCCCCATCCTCGCTGCCTCTACACTCCGGCGGCCAACTCGCACCTATCACCACCACCATCATCTTCATTCATAACCACCTCCATCACCACCTATAACCACCACCACCTACATTCAATCACCACCAAGCTGCTCATCCGACTCCAGGTACTCTACTCCCTCTTCTACGGACACGACACAAACAGACCATATACTTCAGGACTTCTTTGTCTTGTTTGTGTCCGTGCAACAATGGAATTGATGAGTATTGTGAAGTTGGTCTTCTTACTAGAATTTCACTTCATGGGAGGAAAAACTAATCGGTTATTGATTCCTATGAACAGGATTTGTATGCTGTAAAATGGTTAGAATTTGGCTTGCATGATGTATTCTCTTTGTGTATCAGAATTTGATTCTCATGTTTTGTTTTTGTGAAAAATCATTTCGAGTACTATGTCAATTGTAGCAACCACATTTTTGTCCTGTAAACTTGAGACCAATTTGGACTCCAATAGGTGTATTTCGTTTTATACAAATATTGGTTGGTAATGTGGCATATGTATTTTCAACATATTATATATATAACTACGTATTCTAAAATATATAACTTGTATATGCATATACATGTATTTTGTATACGTACTTAGTATATTTTTAATATATAAAATTAATGTATATAGTAAATATATTGTTCAACCTGTATATAGTATAAATATTACTTTGGTATAAATATATATATATATATATATATAATTTATATTGGTATATGGTTAATAAAAACATATTTTGGTATTTTGGTGTATATGTATATGTATATACATTTATTATGATTTATATATATATATACATATTTAAATGAATATGTATATGTGTATTTCCTTTAATATATATATGTAGGTATTTTGGTATAAAAATATATAATGTTCAACTAGTATAAATCAGATATGTATTTAAAAGGCATATATATATTGTAAATACATTTAAATTGGTGCATGTATAAATATTGTAAGTATTAATAAGTGTAATGTGTATTATATACGTAGCCCTACTAGATGACCCTAGTTGACTAGAGCCATGCCTAGCAGAGCCCCTTAGTTCATGTATTTGTGATGTGTTAGTGTAGCACCTGATGCAAATGTTGTATTTGATATATTTTAGGACTGTTGGTTCCTCCAGACGATACTCTGGGACAGGACATTGGTTTTACCAGCTAAGGACCCAAGGCGAGTACATTCTCTGATTAGTTTCTAATTTATGATATCTCCTATGTTCACTGTATCTAGTGTAAACATCCATGTTCTTGACACATTGGTTACACGGATTGGTATACACGGATCTCGTCATGAGATGTTATTCCTTATTCATAGTGTAGCTTGTACAAGACTTATTTTCCTTGTTATCTTGTGCATGTACAGACACTGATTCCCGGGGAGATTTGCTACCTTCCTAGGGAATCCCGTGCCATAGCGTACCATGATTGGATCTACTATACCAGTCGGGGGTGGGGAGTATTTTAGTGTAGATATGTGATCATACCCAACTTTTTATGCATTATAGCTCACCCCACGTCTCACGTCGGGTGCGGCCTGACCATCTCCATGCCTCATAGCTGTTACGTGTGATTAGCCTGACCTCTACATGCATCATAGCTAACCAACGGTTAGCCTGACCTTCGTGAATCATAGCTAATCACATGTAACCAGCCTGATCAAGTTCCCAAGCCAATCACATATTAAAGCTAGTACTCACACACTTAGTCATAGGTTTCTTGCTCATTGACATATTGTTCTTTTCCTGCATTTACTTACAGTATTTCCAGTATTTCTCTCATTGTACCTTTCTCGTACTTATATATGCATCTGGTATGTTTCCATCTAGAACTGCTACATAGTTTATGTCATTTATATAGAACTGCTATTTAGAGATGTACTTTGCTCCTTCCTGACTGGAAAATATTTTTCCAGACTGTGACCTTAGTAGACTGGTTTCTGACACACTTGGGGGATTGGAAGTTAATGATTGCAGGTATGATTATTTTGTCGTTAGACTTGTCTTGTATTTCTTGTTTGCCTTGATATCTCATCGTGCTTTAGTTTATGTGATTGAGTATTTCTAGCATTATTTTATGATATCCACGTCTCCTTATGGAGTTGGGTATTCACGTGAGTTTGATTAGATAGTTACATGACCTAGACAGCGTTCTACCGCCGATGCTGCGGCGTAGGCTGGACGTACCCACGCACTCGTGCCCCTAAACCGGGTGCGGGTCATGACAGCTGGCACAGGAGGTGGAGGTGGAAGACCCTCAGATACAGCTGGCACAGTCCTCTGAGTAGGTGGTGGACCTCCGAAAGCAGCTGACACTCCAATCACCGAAGAAGTGACTGGTGCAGGCCCTCGGGATGTCGCAGATCTCTCAGAAGCTGCTCTCCCCTGCTGTGATCTAGTCTTAGGCGGCATCCTGAGACAAAGCGAAAGAAAGAATCAATATGGCACAAGATGTAAGATATCAACGAAAGGACAGTTTAAGAGATCAAGTATCAATATCAAAGAAGAATAGTTGAATCAAAAGAATTTTCCTAGATGTGATTGAGTATCTCAGCCTATATCCTATATCCTATTGCAGGCTCGTAGTAGTACAACTAAGTTGTCGCACTACCACGATATCACATACTTGTGAATCTAGACCTGCATGGGCCACCACCAAAAATGTGTCATGACCCGCACCCGAGGTAAGGGTACTAGTCAGAAACAACGCCCAGCCTACGCCGCAGAATCGGCGGTAGAACGCTGTCTAGAAAGTCTATCTAATATAATGAACCACCAAAAGATAGTGTACTCAATCACAGAATTAAGATAGAATGAATACGAATCAGATAAGAATAGAATAGTCATCAACTCATGAGTTTAAAATAATACATCAATGAGTCTGAAGAGTAACAAAAATAAGCTGGAGACAAATCCAGTACAAAAGAATACTATCATACTATAAGCTACACTCCAGGGTCAACTGTCTCAGTTGGGTTAAGTCCCTCTTGAGCCAGGGTCTCCGAATCTAAACCCACAACATCCTGGGGTCCAAATAGGTAGGGTACTCCTCAGTGTCATCTGGAAAAATATATCCAGTCAGGAAAGGAGCAGAGTACATCTCTAACAGCAGTTCTAATCCATGATAAAAACTATGTAACAGTAAATAGCTGTGGATAAACAAGATGCACAAAATAGATACAAAAGATATATAGACAATAAAGAAATACTGGAAAGAAATACAATAATGAACAATATGCCAATGAAACAATAATACTAATGACTAAGTATGTGAGTACTAGCTTAACATGTGATCGGCTTGGGCAAGATACAATGCGGCCTGGCTAATCATACGTGCGGTGCATGATCAACACTATTCGCTTACCAATACTTTATTCAATAGGGATTTGATCACATATCTATACTAATACTCCCCACCCCCAATTGGTATAATAGATCCAACCACGATATGCTATGGCACTAGATTCCCCAAGAAGATAGCTAGTCTCCCCGAGAATCGGTGTCTGTACATGTACAAGATAACCAATGAAACAATACTTGCACCATATACACCATATACCAAGGAATAACATCTCATGACGAGATCCGGATATACCAATCCATGTAACCATAGTGTCGAGAGAAATATGTAAATCTACACTAAATACAACGAACATAGAGGATATCATAAATGAGAAACTATCAGAGAATGTACTCGCCTGAAATCCAAAGAACAGTCTCACAGATGTCTGACTCGGTGCCTCGAAGACCTAGATATGGAATACCACATTAATACAAGGTCCCGGAAAGAGAACAAGTCAAACTAGTCAACTCCTAGGTCAATAAATAAATTCTAAGTCAAAAGTCAACTGTGGTCAACTCTAAAGTCAAACATGGTCAAACCAAGGTCAACCTCACAAGAAAACTATATAAAATAATATAGAAATAAAATACAACAATTTAGGAATAAAAATTAGATCCCAAAAGATACTCACACAAAGTATACTAATAATATAAATAATATATACCCTAAAATAATATATATACAAACCAATATGTATACAAATAAAATAATATATTATTACAAATATTATACCTCATAAAATACATATATATACACACACACACATATATATATATATATATATATATACAATAATAATATATAAAATATAATTTAAAACTGTCAAAGCGTCACTGAAAACAGGGAGTTAAAAATACAATTTAATTAAAACAGCTTATAGTGACAGTCTCAACTGTCACAGAAAAACGTCGTAAAAGCCACTGTGTAATAAAACCCACTGCTGCTGCATTGGTGACAGTTAATCAACTGTCACCGAAAACTGTCGCCACTACTGCTAAGATCCCGCCCGCAGCATTAATGACAGAACTGTCATTAATGCACAGTGGGCTACAGCGGCTGCTGCTGACCCGCCTATTTAGCGACAGTTTCACTGTCACAAACCCACTGTCACTAAAATACAGAAATATATATATATATATATATATAAATATATATATGCAATAATAATCACAATACATATATATAAATAAATAATTATATACTTATATATATATGCACATATAAACTTATAATTAAATACTAATAGTTACAACACATGCACATATTAATGTTCATATTTTACATGGCTAGAAGCACACCTAAAATATATACATTAATATACAAATAATTACATAATAATTATAAATAATATAATTACACAATTAAACACATAAATATATTTTATAAAATATTTATGTATAATTTATACTATTAACATAAGTACATATATAATTACATGCAAGAAAGCTACATATTATATTTGTACATCATATTAGCACACACAAAAATATATAAATCTATGCTACAATAATTACTATAATAAATACACAAAATAAATATATAATATCTATATATATTTACTAATTATAATTGAAGAATTTAAACCATACATAATTAGATTTATTCAAAAATCCACACAATTGGAGAGTATCACACCGTATCCCACTAGATCTAGGATACGCATGTGACACGAGTCCAACACACAACCAATTGCACCCCGAAGGATACAAACAAATCACAAATAATATTTATGAATAAATCAAAGTGTCAAAAGTAGATCTATGTGTCCGTGTCAAAATACGACATGTTCAAAGCCCCGTGTCTGAGGGAAAACCCCCAAAATGACACGTATCACCAAATAGTTGGGATACGAACCACATATACCAAATTATGGACATGACACTAGCCCCAAACACATAAGCTCATGTCCAATTGATCTATAGGATCAATTGATACACACAACAAAATGTAAATTCGGAATTCCAACAAAATTAACACAAAAAGCACCATAACTTTCTCCATGGGTCTCCTATGAACACAAAGCAAAGTCCTATGGGTAGTACAAACATATAGGTTGATTTTACATGATTAAATCTCAGATTTAGAAGCTATTTAAATGGGAAAATCTAAATTATACCTATTGGGAGATGGATTCCCAATGAAACCTCCAATTGAGAAGAACTTGCTTCCAAATTGTAGATCCTTGCTCCTCTTTGTAGATCCTTGCTTCCTTCTTCTAGATCCTTTCTTCCTCCTTCTCTAATGGTGAATTGGAAAGAATTTGGAATGAATTTGGTAGGAAATTAAAATGGGAATGGAGGGAATTTGGGAGTGGGAAATTCTAGATCTAGATTTGGAATGAGAATGAGAGGAGAGAGAAATTTCCCCCCCTCTTTAATAGGCCGGCCTTGCTCCTCTCCCAAGCAATTGTAAAATATCCAATGTACCCCTTGGGGCCTCTCATGAAGAAATAATTAAGGAAGGAAGCTTCTAGTCTAATCACTTAATTAATTTAATCCATCTCCTGAACCATGGGCTTTCTAAATGGGTCAAGTCTAACTATTTAATTCATGTTGGTCCATGGGTCCAAACTAAACTAGTTGGGTCCACTAAAATAAGTCCAAAATAATTAAATAACATCCAACAACAATTAAATAATACAACAAAAATTATTTACCATGCACAATATTTATTTAAATAGGAAATTACTAAAATACCCTTTTTCCTAAAATGTGGTAGTGACACTAGCACATACAATTGAGATTCCAACGATAACACACACTACTGTCTGTCCAAAATATACATGAATCATAATCAGTATAAGATGTAACACTCGACAGTGTGCTCGAAGTGTGCCTATCATGACGGAAAGCAACAAATCCATGAGTAACCGGGATAACGGGACAACATAAAACCTGAAAACCTCCCATCCCAATGAATATAGGTGATTAATATATTCATTTTATTCATAAACAATTCATTAGGATTCCCGACCTTTGAAATCTAGGGATCCATCATATACATGATATTCCCATAAGGGAAATTTAAGACTAAACAATAATTTACCAATTACGAAGAATGACATAAGACAAGATAGCCAACCACGTTGCTACAGTCAATATACTGGTGTGCTCTACGACGAGCTATATCGAGAATCAATATAGGATCAATACAGGATCAATACAAGATCATTACAGGATCAATACAGTATAGGATAGTACAAGACAGTAAAAGATAATACAATAAGATATAAATAGTACAATACAACATGATGGTTTACTCCGACATGTGACATGCATACAATGTATAATAGGGATACCCTCGTACTCCATGCATGGACACTGCTATAAGCAAATAATACAATAATTAATTACAAGAAAGCATGATTGAGCAATAAGTATTCAAGTACGAAGCAAAAATGCATCAATGTAAGCAAAAAAATAATAAAACTCAATAATGAGCATAAAAGCGGTATACCACCGGTGTATCGGGTTCGGTGTACCGATAATTTTTCGAAAAACATAGTAACACTCAAAACCACACAAATGACATGGATATCATACCAACGATATATCGACGGTATACCGTCGACACTGAAAAAGTATAGTTTAAATATCGGGAATGGGTTTTCGGGTCAAAACCAAGTCCCAACCTACCTATCCTCAATCTAGTAAGTTATAATGCTAGGGGGTGGGTCTCATATAGTAATTATGGCCAAGATTAATAAAAAAGCCTAGGTATCACAACCGATACCTATTTTGCATAACAAATGTTTTACTAACTTTGTTATTACAAAATTTGATTATTGCGCAGGAATACAAAGAATCTGATACAAAGAAATTCTAAGTACAACTAATAAAAAATAAATCCGGGGAAGAGTAGCAGTAGAAGTCCGATCTACACACGATCGCTATGTTCTGTTGACTACCAAATGCGATGATGGGACTAGTTGTTAAGTCTCTGACTTATGACCAGTTGAGATGAGAGTTTGGCAGTAAGTAGGCTAAAGATCCAAGCTTTTGATGCCTTGGGAAGCACATGTCCAATCTATTTATAGCCATTCATATTATAACAATGTATGTACGACAATAGGCAAAATACTAGTTTTTTGCTACACTTTAACTATCTAAGGGTTTTGAAATAATGGTTTCAATATGTGATCGACTTCGGTGAATCACAATTTTTACTAAGATCCAGCTCAATCATACATGAAGTATATGATTAGCTATTAATCACGATCTACACTACCCCACGTTCTAATAGGGATGCTCATATATCTAACTAATAATTTCTCGCCCTGACCGGTACAATGGATCAAAATTATGATACATCATGACACGTAGATCACAATGGACAGTCAAAAATATGAACACAATGATCACAGTCTATATAATATATGAGAAGCAATATCTCATGACTGGGATCCAAAATATACCAATCCATGTACCAACATGTCAGGAATCATGTACAACATCAATAAAAACATGTATCATAGTAGTTATCAAGTAATAAAAACTAACAGAGAATGTACTTGTCTGTGGTCCTGAGATGAAAATACAAGTCAGAGTCCGTATCGGAGTCCAAGTGAACTATATTATGAATTTCCAACGTCAATTGGTGATTTGGAATAAAAAAAATATTAACTATCTTTATTTTAGGTCTTTAGGTAAATTCTAGATCAATTGGTTTAAACTAGGTAATTAACTATTTTGGGTTCTCCAATACCTATTTGGTTTGGGTATTTTGCTATATAAGCTATCAAAAAGTTATTTCTAGGTATTCCTAGCCATACCTTATAGGAATAGGTATTCTAGGTATCACATACATACATACATACATTATATATATATATATAAGGTATCATATAATACCTTTATACTTGCCTAGTAACTTAACCCAATACATTGATACATACTATAATACCTCACAATAGTTGATACTTACCTATTATCCTAGTATCTTAACATATGAACCCAACTTACCTATGGATATAACCTATATAATATCTTGATACTGCCCTTACTTTTCCTTACCCAAACACACATATACACTACATAACCTTAACACTTGATATAAATAACCAATATTTATACTTCTACCTATGCTACCAAATGTGCATACACTTCTCTTATTAATATTTACCAAATGTTACATAGACATTGTTACTGATACTCGCACTTGAGTAATGATTCTTACTAATTCTTAATTATTCCTACAGTACCTCTCTAATGCCCATATAATGTATACCATACACACTCATACTAATCTAATTATTGATACTAGAGCATACTCAAATACTTACCCTCACGGTTGCACTTACACACTCATCCAAATACTGCTAATACGTTCTACCCATTGGATATTCCGGTAGATAGGTGCATAAACACACTACTCCATTAACTGTTGTTGCTTGTAATTGTATTACAGAAAAAGAATTGCTGCTAATATTGTTGTTACAACATAGCCTGATACCCACACTTGAACACATGGTCTGAAACATATATTGCTAGGTTCTGCACTTCCAAACATAGAATTTTGCACCTAATTGCTTGATTTGCAGTGCATTATACACTGGTAGTTACATACAGACACTGATATTTGTATCAATACTACATCTCTCTTCTGTACCGACACACATAGGATCTCACCTCCTAACTTCTATAGAACAGTAACACTATGAATATCCCACTTGACACCACACTATGCATCTAATACACTATGGTATACTCCCTCCTCATAGCACACACTCTTCAAAATAGACTTCCTACCCCCTCAGATGTGCACTCTTGCACAACGCACACAACCAGGTGCACTCTAATGCACACACTAATACACACATACACACACACACACACACACACACACACACTCACATCAATTCCCAGTTATCCCCCCTCACCTCTACATACATGAACACATACTCAACCCTCATAATACTCACACCTATGATACTCAACACTAACTCCCAAGATACTCATGATACCAACCATATTGCTACCAAACCACATTGATACCAAAGAACAACCACCAATACCAATTAAAATACTAAATACATATATATAATTGACATAAAACTGTATAATCATGGAAAATCTCTCCTATGCGCCAAACTGATCCAGAGCCATGCGACAAAGTAATGCAGACCCATGTGCTACTCCATGCGCCAAAGTGATCTAGGGCCATGCGTCGACCACTACTTCTCTAGTGTTTCCATGTGCTAGCAGTACCATGTGCCACTACTTCTTCATTGTTTCCTTGTACCAGCAATGCCATGCGCTACTACGTCTCCAGTGTTCCCATTCGCCAGAAATGCCATACGCCACTACTCTCTCAGTAATTTTCATGCGCTAAGTGGTGGTGTTCCCAAGGTGCAATCATAACCAATAAAATTAGGACATGACATATGTCACGACTATTATGGGCATTATCAACCCCTGATCTCGATTGGCCACGTGGCAGCCTTAACATAGGATGCGCCTGCAAGAGAACATGTGCCAACGTGTAATCAGCGCACATATGCGCCTACATAAAGCCTTCTTAAGGCTATAAATACTGGGCGTTTACCATATGCAAAGAGAGCACCCCCACAAACATAAAGAGAAAGGAGAAGAAGATAGGAGCGCCGCCCAAAGCCTCGTCAACCTCCTTGTTTCCGGATAGTCAATGGAGTAAAGCAGCCGCTGTAGTGCTCGATCTCCACCATCACACTTGCCCAGATATTTTTATTATATTTAGATTCTTTTGCATTAGTGATTCTTTGTACTATTTATCAATTTTCAATCAATAAAAGTTCGTAGAACTTTCTCCCATGAGTGTTAATTTCTACTATGTGGACAAAAGTTATAACTCTGCTAGGGAAGATCTTCTCCTCCAATGAGAAGCTAGTGACACAATCCGATGTGATCAAGTTAGGTTTGACTCAGAGGACGTTGTTCGTTAGCTTTGACCAACAGGTATTCGAAGGCATGTTTGACAAGTCGAGTTCTCCAATGAGGCCCTGACGACTTTACAAGGCCCGCAAAACTCGGGATGCCAAGGACGTTGCGCCTAACTTGTAGTCGATGTATGATATAGTACCAACCCCGTCGTAGATGCACCTGAGGTTAAAATAAATCTCATCGATATAGCGAGTTATCTAGTGAGGCCCGTATGACCTCTCATGACTCACAAGATTTGGCCCGTCTAGGCCGCTGCTCTGAAGCCTAAGTCTTTAACAGAACCACTGCCAACCTCCGCCGCAGACGCACCTAAGGTTGGCATGCATTCTATCTCCATCTCCGAAGCGGCTCGAGAGGTGAACGGTGCTAAACCTCAAAGAACGTGCCTACAGCGTGACCCGTGCAGGAAAAGATGTGTTATGCCAGAATATAGGCGCATTAGGTCTTCTGTGCGTAGAGTAGTCTCCAATATAGACTCCTATGGTCCTAACTTGGAATCCCTGTAATATGCTCCGAACGACGTTGGTTCAGGAAAATCCAAATCAACCCGAGCCATGCACGCTCGAGGGGCTGCACTGTCAGCTCCCCAAAAGCATGCACCGTTGGTCGTCATGCGTGCTGCTAATGGAAGACTCTATAGTGCAGATCCATGCGCTTATGCTCCGGAAGTGGGTCGACCCTCAAAGCCTTCCCAAATCCGCTTGGATGCCGTAGTTGCATTTAAACCAAGTTGAGGAACAAACACTGTGAGGACGGACCCATGCTCCCAGTTTGGCTATGCGCATGCAGTAGGTCTGTCTCACAGCAAGCCTTCTACTAATGATCTAGTTTCATTTTTTGCGGAAGAAGCGAGTCAGGGAGCAAACATTCCACTTTAACCTCCATGCTCAAGGCTTGGCTGAGCATATGAAATTGATGCAAAAGTGAAGCTTCTACCATCTGATATACGCAACATGATTAATCACAAGCATAAGACAAAAGAAACAACCCTCGCACATGATGTGTCCCCTCGAAGACATACTTTTGCAACATCATCATCAACTACTGCTGCACCAAGACACCAGTCCCTCCAACCAGGCAGTCAGTGTTCCAGCAATTATAACCTGCGGTACCTGGAATATGGCATCTCAAAAAAAAAACTGCGCAAAGAGGAGGGATTTCCTGTCGATTCATGTTTCTCAACATGGCGGTCTCCTCCTAAGAAGAAAATCTCGAAGAATAGCTCACCTATCCTAAGGGTGTCGGTTAGCACACCGCAAACTTGTCCCAGGGGTAACAAACAAGTACCGACCGTAGGGGCAAGGCACACGCTCGTGAACAAGGGCTGGGGGTAGCTATACCACCCTAAATGAAGTTGCAACCGGAGATGGGGGTAGCAATCCCAAAGTGTTCTAAAATAATCCATCCTTTCAAGAAGACAGTGAATCTCTGTATACGTGTGACAGCATGGCTGGGGTAGCCATACCTCCTAGGATAAGCCCATAACTGAGACTGGGGATATCAATCCTTCTAATAATAAAATTGATGCAACACTGCCCTCTCTACCCGAGGAAAATGAGACTCAGACATCTGAGACAGAAAGTGAGGCATCCACCTTCCCGTCCACCTCATCCCACGTAATGCCGATATACTAGGATACGAGCATGGCATGGAATCCATTAACCAACAATGCCTTGAGGCACTCGAAGCCATGATGCAGCATCTCAGTACTTTCATGCAGACTCTGACTCACATATTGCTGATGTCACACCCCAGTCCCAAATATGTAGGACTAGGTATACGTACACATTCCAGCTATACGAACAAGTATATAAACAAAATTTAATGGACCTAACCAGTTGTAGTACGCTGTAAAATATAACTAATCACAGCATTACATGCATATAATAATCTAGTCTCACCCATAAATATCATAGAATAGGAAACTGGATGAATAGATAAAGTCTCAGAATCCACTACAAATAAAGTATGAAAGAATAATGAATAAATACAACTAAGCAATAAAGAAATAGTCCAGGCGTCAGTTAACTAGATAAGGACACCAAGACACTAAGCAACTATCATCCATAGCTCAAGGATAATCCTGTGGCTACACCTTAAGATCCTCGTTAGCAAAATCTCTAACTTCGTAGTCCGTCGGGTACAAGTGCTCGTCTGGATCTGAAAAAGGTGCCAGGTCCTCAGAGGGACATAACAAGTAAAAAAAAAATTGACATGCATAAAAGTAAAGCAGTAAACAGTAAATAGGGTAACTAAACCATCTATATGAAAAGCACTCGAGAAATCTCTAGTGGTGCATTACGGGAAAGAAATAGAAGAATCTGTCATCCCACTTAGCGTTTAATAAAACTCGGGGGTACACCAGTTACACCATTTGCACAGTAAAAAAACAAAAATCTCATACGCTCACTAGTAGATTTTTCCCTCCCAATGTACTACCTGAATCGTATATGCAGTACAGACGTAATACAATGACGTCAATAAAATCTAAAATACTAGTCCACACACACTAACTACTAACACAAGACGCGAACTCATGTATTGATGTATGATCGATACGCGAGTCCATATACTCACTCACTCCTTGAACGTGTTGAACAAGTGTCAGGTCAGAAGATACCACGTACCTACATAATATACCAGGTAAGTCAGCTACTCTAAGACGCATGCATGCAATTAGCAAATAAAACTGGGTGTAATACAAACTGATCAATACAATCAGGCAAGGTGTACTTGACTACCAAGACAAGCTGCGAGCACAACAAATCTAGTCCGGAGCATTCCACAGGAATGTCTCGAACACCTACAAATTAATATTTACACTAATTAGACTCTAACTTCTAGTTAAATTAAGTTATTATCTAGTTATTAAGTCTACATTGGTTGCACATGAAAGTAACTACACACCAAACTATTACTAGTCATCAAACATTGCCAAAAATTATTTTTAAATCATTAATTAAATAAAACTATTAATTCTGAAATTTTATTAGAAAATAGGGTTTTTAGTGATAGGGTCATCTGCTATAATTTTTATGAGTCCAAAAACCAAGTAGGAACCAAAACTAGGTCATATGGGTCTACCGACTAGTCAACAAAACAAAATTTTGACAAATAAGTAAATCTGGAATAAATACTCAAAAATAAGAATTAAAATATAATAATATAATTTTAGGTGCTAAAAATATGGGGTTTTGGTCGCAGTTTAAGTCAAAAATTGTCGGGGTCAAGTTTTGTCAAAACTAGGTCAACTTGTTGCGTCAAACACCTAAAATTCTAATTTTTATAAATAAAAAATAAATCTGAATATATTTTAAAAAAATCAGTAATAAATATAATAAATACCATTTTTCTACTATTATACAAAATTAGTTAGGATTTTATCATCTACAAGTTGATCCTATTAGTATTGGCAACCATCCTTGCTAGTATGCATGTCAAGAGATGGTACATGGGTGTGGTGACATGAGAAACATTAAAATACTAAATATTTAATATAATTTTAGAATAATAAATTCTGGAAAAATAGTAATCCATTTAGAAAAATTAGGTTTTCTATCTACTATTAAATCCTTAACAAAGTCCTAGGGTTTTCAACATGCATACAACAAAACTAGGTCAAAATTTCACATAAAATATGCTAAAACCCTAATTTAATAACCATTAATAATTCTAGAATTAATAATAAAAATTGTATATAATCCATATTAATAACATCTTTATAAGGTCATTAACAAGACTTTAAGAAGGTTTTACATGCATACACAAACTTATGGATTATACATCAAAACTAGATTTCATGTCTTCTTCAAGTTAAAGCAATGGTATTTGATCATCAAAACACACACACAAATATATATATATATATATATATATATAAACATATATAAACATATATATAGAAGAGGTTGGACGAAGAAGGAGAGAAGGTTTAAAGAAAAACTTACTAGAAGTAGAAGGATGATGTATTAGGGTTCTTGGATAGGGGAGGGGACCTTGGGGTGGCTGACGTCAACATGGGGGCTGCTATGGGGGAAGTCAGTGACTTGGAAGTGGAGGAGGAGAGGAATTTAGGTTAGGGTTTTGGTAGAGGAAGTTTTGGGTTAGGGTTTGAGATGATATATATATATATATATATATATATATATATATATATATATATATATATATAGGTAGAGAGAGGGGTCGGCCTTGGGGGTGCGTGCGGGTATGTAGAGGGGATTTGGTTCAGCTAGGGTGGGTAGGAATATGATTAGTTTTAGTTGTTTACTAATTAGGTTAGTAAAAAATCTAAGGTAAATCTTTAATCCAATTAGATATTACTAATTAAGATTTAATTGGGATTCTAAAGTAATAAGATAATGGTAAATAATATGCAAATATACAAAAAAGGAAATTGCCTAGATTGATTGGTATGGGATTCTCATGGTGGAATTAGAATTATGGGTTTCTAATTAAAGAAAGTTTGGATTGGAAAATAGCCAAAACTAAATTGTATATATAAAAATATCTAAATATTAAATACAAGAATCTACGGTTGTTACACTAGTGCCAAACTAATGTTGAATGGTCAAATTTTGTGTCATGCAAAGATTATACGAGTAGTGTCTCCAGTGTAGGCTATTTCTTACGATGGGCGATATAGATTTTGGAGTCGTCCTATATCATTAATGTTCAAACTACCATGAAGTATCCTATTACAATTATTAAGTTTTAATTTATTTTTAAAAATAGTCTAAATAATCATAATAAATATAAAATACACACAAAGTACCTATTTTTGTTGAGGGGGTTTACATCTGAAACTCAGAGAAAACTTTGTCTCAACACAACCACAGGCCCCGGGACAAACAAACCCAGATCATGTAACCAATGAGGAATCCGGCATGCCTGATCCGGCTTCTCATATCGCAAGTTGCCAGACCGTACCTCGGTCCTCTATCGCCCTTGTATCAAACGATATCCAGGAAACTCTTAGGGACTTGCGTGCCAACATTGATGCTCGGGATAATCAAGATAGGATCCAGAAGCTAGGGGTCTGGCAACCCTATCCTCCCTAGTGGGATAACGTGTTATACCCTCCCAAGTACAAGCGACTATCTCTAACTATATCAAAAAAATGTTACCCCGTCAATACATGAGATACCTCCAGTCTACGATGGGTCACTTACCTCGGGACGAAGCCTTACTCACCAACTTGTTCGTCAGAGCACTATCCGGGGTTTCCTTTTAATGGTTCTGTAGTCTCGCAGATAAGTGCATTTTGTCCTTCGAGGAACTCAAATCCCTTTTTCTCTCCTGGTTCTATGAAGAAGTGATGAATATGACTATGTCCTCTTTCATGATATCACTAAAAGGGACAAAAAACTTTTAAAAAATTACATCGAACATTTTCGGCATGAGGCATTGAAATGGCCTCTAGGCATCCCCGAATCTTCGCTGATGGACACGTATTGAAAGAACCTCCTATCATCAGTGAGACTTTGGAAAGCATCTGGCCCATTCTGTGATTGGACGACATTTATCATAAGTGCTATTGCCGGTGAAAAGAGCGCAAAAGATGCCCGCTTATTGGGATTCCAAGCTCCCAGCATTGAAGACAAGGGAAAGCATCATTTCACTGCTAACAATAGTTGTGATAGTAAAGGGAAGCAAGCCCTGACGATTAACTTATTCAAAAGTTCGAGCTCACCTGTTACCAAGTCATCGGAGCCACCAAGAGTACATAAGACTTATTCTTTTGATGACGATGATGTCATGGAACTCTTTGATGTATTGATGAAGGGCAACAACCTCAAGCTACCTGACGTCAAATGCCCCGATGAAGCAGACAAGGTTGACAACCCTAATTATTGCCACTTCCATCGATATGTCCATCACACTACGCATGAATGTTATATACTAAAAAGGCAAATACAACGGTTAATTGACTCCAAAGCCCTTATTTTGGACTATGAGGACAAGACAGTCACTGCAAACATGATATTCCTCAAGTTTGGCACCTTTTCAACAACAGAGGACCAAGATGGTGTCATCCCCATACCTAGGACAATCATGGAGGTCGTTAACCTCCACCCAGCCTAAGTAGACAGGTTAGTTCCCCTCACTAATCCAAGAGGCAAAGTCATGTGGGTTCATCCAGGCCTCATCCCGGATATGACATGGCCGACAGTGCCTCCTACTTCCAAGTCCAAGAGAAAGAAGACAAAGTCCTGTCATACGGTCTCCCTATCAACAGACGAAGCTCTTACTGGCGTAACCAAGTTGGTCATAGCCTACTAACGCGAATACAATGCTCTCGATGATATTATGCCTCCGGTAGCCAAACCTGTGGCACCCGCTGCATCTGATCCGGGTTTATCCCAGCCTCCTGCAGTAGACAAACAAAACAAGATGGAAATTCTCTTTGACAAACCTCTGGGAAAAGACACAACTCAAGGATGGAGAAGCCTTACAACTACAATATTTTAGCACAACAGGCCAACACTCCTGTGAAGTTATCACTCTTCAAGCTCTGTCGTTTCTCTAAAAAGACTCATGATTCTCTGAGTGAGCCGTTAGAAAATATGGACTCTTATCTGGCCCAAGTCAAGCCACCGACCGAGAACACTGGATCATGTCCCCACTATAACAGTATGATAGAGGCAATCCCAAATATCACATTCTCTCAGCAGGACATGTTGTTAAAAATTAATAGGCATGATTGTCTCCTGTATTACACAGGATACATCAGAGCCATTAAGGTGGGCCAGATGCATATCGAACCCGGATCCTCTCTCAGAATTATCCCACAAAGCCTGCTACATACCTTAGGTATTCCGATGAACCCACTGTAGCCACCAATACCACTATCAGTGGCTTCAATTTCGGAAGAAGCTACCTGCTAGGCAAGATTCGTCTAAAATGCCAAATCGATGATCTTCGAATGGAGATGTCTTGCTATGTCATCGACGTGGATGTCTTACAATGTCCTACTAGGACATCCTTGGATACATAAGTATATGATTATCCCATCTACTCTCCACCAGTGCTTAAAATACGTCAACAAAAATGACATGGCTAAAACAGAATCCGTCAATATGGATCCTTTCAAAGAGGTTGAGGCATACTACTCTGACTCAATCTTGTACAAGAAAATTCACCAAGACAAAGGAGGTAACGACATTAATAACGAAGATGATGTTACTACAACTTCAAGTTAGCCTCTAAGGGTCCGCCTCTAAAGATGCCCAGCTGAAGCAGCTACTCTCTTCGTGGTCAAGCTTCGTAGAAAGGCACCTGAATCCTTGGCGGTCAGACCTTAGGGACAGAGACGCTTTCCAGCCAAAGATCCTCTCACCTTAAAATCCTTGGGGTAGTTGATAGCCATGCACCATAGAAAAATTCTAGCATCATCAACGTCATTGACAGCCACAGAAGAAGATGAACTGGAGGAGTACGTTGTGGCATATACCGATGTACCATCCTATGATGATGTAATCCCTTTAGAGGAGATACCATATTTCCTCAACAATGGCCTCTCTTTGAATTGCTCCGTGGTCGCGCATTGGGGTGCCTCATATTCTTTGGAGTATGGTCTAGGTTTACACCTACATACACAAGTGACTATTGTATATGCAGTAAACTCGCTCGGCCTTAGCCAAGACCCCTGTTTCGTCGTTCCAGTAAGGAAGATAGGGGACAAGCCCATCAATTTTGAAAAAATTGAAGGACGCCGGGACTTCGTCTCAGAAGATCCATAACTAGAAAGCTGTATAATGCAAATTCACGCTACAATATACAAACAAATCATATTCTCCAGAAGATGGGATACGATCTGATGAGCGACCAAGACCTGAAATATGGGAAGGGACGACGATTACCACTATATTACTTCGCCTCCAAGGGTAAGCCTAAGATGTATTACTAGCGAACCGATCGTGGTTTGGGATATGTCACACCCCCTATAACTCTTGAAGACTCGGGGGAGGAGCATGAAACATATTCTCACTCTTCACAATCGTCTACTTGGGACTCCGACGTTAGCATCAGAGACGTGATTAAACAAGCGTTATCCATCAATATGGTATCAGCAGATCCAGAGGAGGAGGACGAGTACCCTATCGAACTCTTTGAACTAGAACCGTGGGCTCAAAAACTAAAATCTTTATGGAAATTATCGTTCAAGCAGCGGGAACCTCCTACTGAGGACGAGGTTATACAAGTTGATTTGGGTGACGACGTTGCTCCTAAACCCATCTTCATTAGCAAAAATCTTTCGACAGAAGGAATACATAAAAGTCTTCGCATGGAACTACGAAGATATGCAGGGTTTTGATCCATAAATCGTGATGCACAAACTTACTATCCTACCAAATATCCAACCGGTAAAGCAACAGCAACGACGATTTCGTCTTGATATTATGAACTCCATTAAAGCAGAGGTGAATAAGCTAATAACAAGCGGCTTTATCTGTAAGATATGTCTCACTATTTTAGTATTATTGTATTTTATCTGGTATAATTGTGTTATTGATGTATATTGCTTTCCGTGTAATTATGAATTTTTTTAGCTGCTTTCATGTAATTTTTAAAATTATGAATAGTGTTAGTCATCCTTTGATTTATATAGCCTTTTCTTTCTCTCTCCTCCTCATTCTTCTTTATTTCCTTCTCTTTCTTCATTTTTCTTCTCCCTCTACTCTCCTTCACCGAACTCTTGCCCCAGCCATGAGCTTGCCTTGGGTAGTAGTGGTAGTAGTTTAGTAGTGGGTTTAGACAAGTACATATTTTCAAGGAGAAAGAACTTGCTATATTAGATTTATTTAGTTTTCTTGCATTTTATTGCTATACGTTGTTCACTATAAGTTTCTCTACATATTTAATTCTGGGTATTTTTGATTTTGATGCCTTGGTTGTAGTATATCTAAGTTTCGAGTTTATAGCATCCATGAGTTTATTTAGTTTTGATCTCTTAAAACTTGATATTTTTCAAAACTAGTGGTTCCATATTGAGGATTTCATGGAGAATACAAGTTTTCAGACTTGGAGCTTTTCTATGGCAGTCTTGCTATTTTTGGGACGATGTGACTTCATACGCCTAGTACCTATGCGACAGAGAGTGCCATGCGGTACAAAACTCTTTGCCGCATATCCTTACAACATGTGCCTAAATTGTTGGACGCATGAATGAATCCACAGTTGAGTTTTTGAAACAAAGTGCTTGAAAAAGTTAAGTGGCAAAAACTCTTTGTGTTTACTCACTGGGCACAAAAAGGTATCCATGCGGCCAAACTTCATGCGCTTTTTTCTTGATTGAGCACATGACAAAAATGACCTTGGCACGAATTTCCCTGATTTATATCTTTTCCCTCTGAGTCCCTATCTTGAACAATCACATCGGTCACTTCCCTTACACGAACAGTCACATCAGTTAATTCCCTGACTTTTTATTTATTGTCCATCACTCAGTACTTTAACCAAGTCATGGACTTTGCATCTCTCATACTTCCAGCTTACCCCATGCGCCTATTATTCTCATGCGGCCTTAATTTTATGCGCCTATTGTGATCCATGTGCCAGACTTGGTTATGTGGCCATTTCCATGTTTCTGCTTATCTCATGCTCCTATGGTACTTGTAGTAGTTTAACTTCTTTAATATATTATCTTGTTTAGCCTATTATGCTTGATTCTTATGCATGCAATCTTTCTTTAAACTACTTATAACCCTAGAATTTCTTGAACATGGATTGTATTGACTCTGTTAATCTTGAACTTCCGATACCAGACTTGCCCTGATATTCCTGATAATAGCTCGTCGTATCGAGTTAACCTGACATGTACCAATACTTCTGATAGTAGTTCGGCGAAGCATACTCCTGATATGCTAGAATTTTTAGAACTGAAATGCTTGAATTGATAAATCTGAGCATCAGAGGCCCGCAAGACCTCTTCAACCTGTACCAATTCTAGAGTGGAAGTGGAAGCATATCACCATGGATTTCATGTTAGGTCTTCCTAGATCCCCAGCTGGCAGAGATGCTATTTGGGTAATAGTGGATCGTCTCACGAAAATTGCACACTTTTTCTTTTAGAATTGGCCAGTCCACAAAACAGTTAGCTGAAATATACATGAGGCAGATTATTAGACTACATGAAGTGCCAGTTAGCATAGTCTCGGATAGAGATTCCAGCTTTACTTCTTATTTTTGGCAAAGTCTTTAGGAGATCTTAGGTACCCGTCTAAAGTTTAATATAGCCTACTACCCGCTGACTAATGGTCAGTCAGAGAGTACCATCCAGACTATAGAAGATATGTTTCGTTCATGTACCCTTGACTTTCGTGGTTTATGGGAGGATCATTTGTACTTGGTCGAATTCTCCTAGAATAATATTTTCCAAGCAAGTATCCAGATGGCACCCTTCGAGGCACTATATGGCCAGAAGTACATATCCCCTGTAACTTGGGATGATATTGGCAAGAGAAAATTGCTTGGTCCCGAAATGATAGCTTAGACAGTTGAAGTAGTCAAGCAAGTCCAGAAGCATATCAAGGTAGCTCAAGATCGCTAGAATGATTAGGCCAATTCAAATCGGCAACCTCTTAAGTTTTCTGTCGGCCACTATATATTCCTTTGGATTTTGCCTACTCGAGAAGTCATCAGATTCAGTATATGGGAAAACCTTTGTCTTTGGTACACAGGTCCGTTTGATATTCTCGAACGAGTATGAGGTATTTTATATCGTCTTGCTCTTCCACCGCCGCTTAGTGAGATACGTAATATTTTCCATGTATCCTAGTTACGGCGGTATATACCGGATACAAGTCTTGTCCTGGATCATTCAGATTTGGTTGTTGGTACCGACCTTTCATATAAGGAAAGACCTGTATCCATTTTGAATCAGAGAAAGAAGATTCTCAAGAACTGGGCCATTCGTTTAGTCCGAGTTGATTGGGGGCATCACTCACTGGGCGAGTCGACTTAGTAGCGCGATGATGATATCCGAGCTAGATATCCGTATTTGTTTGACTCATGAGGTATATTTGTTCATATATCTCGTATCCTGATCTTATCTTGTACATGCATGTCTTATTTTAGGTAGTTTGTATCATGTGATTGGTAATCGTATGGTCTTGCTTATGTTATTACCTGTTTGATCTCGAGAGATACCTTGATAGATCCGAAGCCTTGTTGAAATTCTGAGGACAGAATTTTTCTAAGAAGGTGAGAGTTGTGAGACCTGTCTCACTATTTTCGTATTATTGTATTTTATCGGGTATAAGTGTGTTATAGATGTATATTGCTTCTTGTGTAATTATAGATTTTTCTAGCTGCTTTTATGTAATTTCTAGAATTATGAATTATGCTAGTCACCCTTTGATATATATAGCCTTCCCTTTCTCTTTCCACCTTATTATTCTTGATTTCCTTATCTTTCTTTATTTTTCATCTTCTTCCCCTTCTCCTCTCCTTGGGCGAAACCTAGCCCCAACCGTAAGCTTGCCTTGGGTAGTAGTTATAGTATTTTAGTAGTGGGTTTAGGCAAGTACATCTTGCCAAGGATGAAGAACTTCCTATATTGCATTTATTAAGTTTTCTTGCATTTTATTACTTTATATTGTTCTCTATGAGTTTCTCTACATGCTTAATTTTTGGTATTTTTGGTTTGGATACCTTGGTTTGAGTATATCTAAGTTTCCAGTGTGTAGCTTCCATGAGTTTACTTGGTTTTGATCTCTTACAACTTAGATGTTTCCAAAACTTGTGGTTCCATGTTGAGAATTTTATAGAGAATACAAGTTTTCAGACTTGGAGCTTTTTCATGACAGACTTGCTATTTTTGGGACGATGGGACTTCATGCGCCTAGCACCTATGCGACATAGAGTGTCATACGGTACGAAACTCATTGCCGCATATCCTTGCAGCATGTGCCTAAATTGTTGGGTGCATGACTGAATCCATACTTGAGTTTATAAAAAAAAGTGCTTAAAAATGCTAAGTAGTAGAAACTCTTTGTGTTGATTCAGTTGGCGCATAAGGGTATCCATGCGGCCAAAGATTCATGTTCCTCTTCCTTGATTGAGCGCATGACTAAACCGAACTTGCTACGACTTTTCCTATTTTTGTCTTTTCTCTCTGACTCTCTGTCTTGACCAGTCATATCGGTCACTTCTCTGATACGGCCAGTCACATCAGTAAATTCCTTGACTTAGTATTTATTGTCCGTCACTCAGTAATTTAACCGAGGAGTAGACTTTGCATCCCTCATGCGGCCAACTTACCCCATGCGCCAATCATTCTTATACAGCCTTAATTTGATGTGCCTGTTGTGATCCTTGAGCCAAACTTGGTTATGCAGCCATTTCTATGCGCCTGCTTATCTCATGCTCCTATAGCACTTGTAGTAGTTTAACTTCATTTAATATATTTTCTTGTTCAGCCTATTATGCTTGATTTTTATGCATACAATCTTTCTCTATACAATTTCTAACCTGATTATGACAACCTGCCAGATCCTAGAATTTCTTGAACATAAATTATATTGACACTGTTAATCTTGAACTCCCGATAACAGACTTGTCTTGATATTCCTGATAATAGATCATCGTATCGAGTTAACCTGATATGTACTGATATTCCTGATAGTGGCTCGGCAAAGCACACTCCTGACATTCTAGAATTTCCTGAACTAAAATTCTAGAATTTATAAGATAAAATCCCGTAATTGATTTGTTTGTTCCTGTCCTGAATGTACTTGTCATGCTACAGTCCTGTCTTGTCCTGCATAATATATAAGGCAAATTTTTGAGCACCACGACCAAAAATTCTTAATAACTTGCCCAGGATAACAACTAGATTAATAAATAAGACGCATCTAGAGAGATTTTCTGGCTATATGCAATCCTGGTATCCTAGCGACACCTGATGGATTTGGAGCTCTCCTTCATGAGGGGAACACTTCCAGCACACCGTCGAGTGACCTCTCATAACCAAAACCCCAACTCTGATACTCTATATATCAGTTCTCACTGATACCTCAAGCTCAATGCACAAAGGTGTGCATCATACTCCATACTCAATTCCTCCATCTTACTCAACTATCCACAACATCACACACACATAATCGATCAAGCCGCATTCTCACTATCAATTCCTCCTTGCTGCAACTAATCAGTTCATACAGTGCACTGATTCCCTCCCCCAATATTCACTACCAACATTATTAACAACCCCAACAATAGCACAACACAGTAGTAGCTACTATTTCAAAGCTCACTCGCGCGCACACATTCGGCCACAACCCACTCCCTCGTGATCACACACTCGAGAGCTAATGCTCTACTGAGCTCCTCCAGGATACACCTTGTTGAACCTTGTTCATTATCGGAACCTCCTAGATGTCCCAACTTGCTATACTGTCAGCATTGTACAACAACTCCCTCTACTCTTCAAGTTGTAGTACACAAGTTATACACTGTAACACTTTACTTATGCAAACTCCAAGTACTATTACTCAACTAACCAACACCAACCCCTAAGCATGGTACTAGCTTATATCATAATACACATGTATACCCCCACATCAATACATAACAACTCACATGACACCACTATACACTAACACTAAGCCACATACACTGGAAACAACTCCTTCCTGCTGTATCGTCAATTAATACTTGTGTGAACACACAAGTCCAAGTATACTCTCACACACAACAATCATAACTCCAACACACTAGCACACATGAATACTCTAACTACTCACCTACTTCACACATATGTGTACACATAAACATGCCTATATATAAACACTCACACACTAACATATATACATATATATACTATATATCTAAATACCAATATATAAAAGTCATAATACATATATAAACTATATATGTAAAGCTATAAATAACATACTTCCTTATGTTAAACCATTTCATCAAACACATAGAATACATACACGAGGATACTCATAATACTTATCCACATGAACACCAAAAATCCAATTATAGCACAAATACCATTATCACTTATCAATTACACAATAATATAACTAATACAACTTTTCGTATGAGAATTGAAGAGTAATTATACAAAATATCAAAAATAAACCTCTGTATCACACGGTTTCATACCGTATCGTGATATGGCCTACTCTTCACCAATTGTGGACACATAGCTAGTATTCTAACCCCTATCTAAGTCCAATATGACTAAATTAGCGTCATAACACATAATTGATGTGTCAATCTCATAATTTCTCCATAATAAACACAAATTACTATGTAGAAATCACAATACACATCCAATTAGCCTAGAACTTGTTCCTATAGGTAGCCCTATGCCATGGGAGGGTTCCTAATGGTCAAATGCTTAATTTAGAACCTATAATGATGGTGAATTCAGAATTATACCTATTGGAAGATAGATTCTCAATGAATTACTCAAGGACACGATCCGGACAAAATCTTCTTGCCAAAGCTCATTTTCTTAGTGCTTCTTGCAAATCTAAGCTCCAATTCTCCTTGAGTGATGAGAATGAGAGAGAATGATAGAGGGATGAAGTGAATTGGAGATCTACTAAATTGGGGATCTCAAAATGAGTGGAGAGAATGAGAGGATAGAGAAACTATTCCATAAATAGTGGTCGGCCCCTTCCCCCTTTCTCCAAGCCACAAGCAAAAGTCTAAGTTATCCCTACATGATGAATTATGAAGAATAATTAAGGAAGGGCTATTTGGAAAGTCTTTACACTAATGCAATTAGTCTAATCCTCTTAATTAATTAGAGGGAATGGTCTAATGGGCCTAGTCCATGTTGGGCTCACTAGTTGTCATGACAAGTTTTATTGGGTTCATTAGTATCAACTTAAATAATAGGCTAGTCCACTAACCATAAATATATAATGTAAGGCACCAAATAATTATATTGCACAATAAGTAATATTTAATTATTAAAAATAAAATAATTATGCTAAATTACTAAACTACCCCTATTTGGAAAAGTAAGGGTGATATTTCCTTTATCATCCTGAGATTATTTACATTCAGTTTTTACTTTCAGTATTTGTATTGCTTGGGTTGTTGGTTTAAGTTCCTAGATTGGCTTCCTTTGTGGCACTTTCTATTTGGGGGTCCGACCCCACTGATTTGGCATGGCCAGATCCAGTAGCAACACGTGAGGATCTTCGGTACTTTCTTGAGGATGGTGATCAGCAGGAGCACCAGACCACTTGAGTGGGGTTTTTTACTTCCCCATACTGTTTTACATTCTACTTTTATTAGCATTTTGCCACCGAGCACATGTTTAGCTCATGTTTTGGTTTGATCATGTATGACATACCCTAGGGTTGATCATGTATGACTCATATTCTGGCTAGTTTATTCATTTTATGTTTACTAACATCATGATCTTCTGTATATTATAGTTTGGGATGCTTTACTATTATATTTTAGTTGATCTTACATCTTGTTATTATTCCGGTTGTTTTTGTTATTGAGACACTAAGGTTTGTTAGACCTAGGCTTGATTGTTGGTTTGTAGTAGTGACCGGTATGTTCTAAGTATACGTAGTTGGCCTTGTCTGTCCCGCTCTCTAGTATTCTGGTTCTGGGGCTGACATGATTTTAGTGGTGGCCCATGCAGGTATGTCTAAGTGGATTTTGTCTGTCAGAGCATATTATGTTTGTTTGAGCGAATTATATTTGTCAGAGCAGATTTGATCTGGTTTTTACAGATATGTGGGGGTTATTGTTGTTGCTAGATGTGTCATGACCCACACCCGAAAAATCGGGCATGAGTCGTGGGTACGTCCAGCCTACGCCACAGAATCGGCAGTAGAATGCTGTAAAGGTCCGTTCTAGGTCAACAAACTATCTATATAACTCACAAAAATCTGTCAATAACCTCACCAAAAGGAGGGCAACCATGCAATATATATATAAATAATCCTCTCCAAAAGGAGGGCAACCACGCAATATATATATGAATACTCAATCATAATAATCTAGGAAAAGAGTAAAAGCACGATATGATAGCAAAAGAAACCAGAACCAAAGAGAGCAAGACAATATCCAAAATACAGTCCAAGTCTATAATAGTCTACAATATCTCACAGCATCAAAAGAATAAGTACAATCATCCAAAATAACAACTAGGAACAACCCAGGAAACCCACCTAGCAAACTAGGGCGCTAACGGCGTCTCCTCGCAGGGCTCCTCCTCAGTCTCAGGGTCGCAGCACTCCTCGACACCCGGCCTGTAGAACGTCGGACAAAAATCCTCTGGATCCTCTAGAAAAAATATGCCCAGTCAGGACTAGAGCGAAGTACATAACTCTGAAAGCAACTCCAAATACATGGTAAGGAATATATGACGAGTAATAGAAAAGTATACAAGATGCACAGGAAATAAATACATGCTGGAGCAGAATAAGTAGCTGCAATGTAAACTGGAGAACAATACAAGTAGAGAAGTAACTGCATGTGAGAAAATATGAATACTAGCTAAGTGCCTTGAGCACAAGTTCATTATGTGATCGGCTTAGGTTGCACATGAAAAATACTACGATAACTCCGTTATGCGTGAGTTACATAACCGACATGCACATGAATACTGTTTGGCTTTGATCACATAACCAACTCCTACTCTCCTTCCCCACTAATACTCTTGGATCCAACCACAACACGCTACGTACATGATAATAGCTCGCACACACGAAGGCGAGAGCACAAGAAGTATATGATAGCACATGAGCATCAATACCCGAAGCACATGATGAAATACACATGATAGAGTACCAGCTGAACACGGTAAGGGGGATAGCATCTCATGACGGGATCTACTAGTACCTTCTTGTGTAACAATGTGTCAGAATCAAGTATTACAGTTCTAGAATAGGTGATAAAAATGCTATCATGAAATATAAACTATTAGAGGTAGGTACTCGCCTGATGTCCTGAGCAACTGATGAGGATCGAGATCCAGACCGGTGTCGCAAGACCCTATTACGAAAATCAGAATTAAACAGGGTTCTAAGGAGTTAAACTGATATAAAATAATTAAAAATAGGCTTCTAAGGTTATTCTAGGTCGAATGGGTCAAACCGGTGAAATTCGGATAAAAAAGTCAACCCGATATCCAAAAAGTCAACTCTAGGTCAAAACTAGGTCAAATGTTGACTTTTATGGTCAATGAGAACAATTATGGTCAAAGATAGGTCAAACTAGGGTGCCCCTGAAATTCTAGGTTAAAGTTAGCTCATTAAGCTAGTAAACTCTCAAACTTGCCTCCTCGAGATACCGGTATACCCTCGGTATCCGATACCTCGATCTAGGCCACGCACCCCGCCTAAACCCGCTAAAACCTATGCTAGCACGCATAAATATATATACCAATACATATAAAAATCACTCCAATACTATTTCTAGGCAATTGCTCAAATACCCCGCTCGAAACTTAATACCTTGGATATCTCAAGGTATTGAGATACCTTGATAACTCAAGGTATTGAGATATCGCCCAATACCCCTCTAACTAACTATTTAGTTAGCTATCTATGCTTATAGATATATACCTAGTTAATAATCTAGGCTAAAATATCTATATCTATCATATATTATACATATCTAAGTATCTATATGCATATATATATATAGATATCTACAACACACATATACATATACCCACACACACTCTCAAATATGTATATATATATCTATCTAGTATCTATACATATATATATAGCTATATGTATATATATATATATATCTATACACTTAGATTGATATAACTATCTATCTATCTATTACCTATCTATCTATCAATCTACGTATCTATCGATCTATCAATCTACGTATCTATCTAACTATCTATCTAACTACTTATCCATCTATCTAATTAACTATCTATCTAGTTATCTATATATCTAATATCTATCAATCTATATATCTATCTATATAGATAAACATATATCTATATATATCTCTCTCACTCGCTATACGCCACGCTGCGAACATCTGCTGCTGCTGCCTTTACTGCATCTGTTGTTGCTGCTTTTACTGCATCTGCTGCTGCTGCAGCTGCTGTGCAGCATGCTGCTGCCTCCCCCCTCCCCTTCGCACCACTCACTCGCAAACACAATCACATATTCACAGACACATATATATACATATATATATACAACTATATATATATATACACATATTTATATATATATATTCTAACACACACACACACTAACATATATACTAACACACACACACACTTAACAAACACTTACATTTATCTATATATATATATATAAACACATAACTATATATATATATATATATAAACACACACAAACTTAAATATATATATACACATACACATTGATATATATATATATATATATATATATATATATATATATATATATATACACACACACACACACACACACACACACACACACACACACACTTATACATATATATATATATACACAAACACATAGACATATACATACACAAGCACATATATATAAATACACATATATATATATATATATAGACAATCAAACACATATACATATAAATAGACACACACACATATATATATATAAACTTACATAGACACACAAATACCAAACATAACACAACACAACACTACGCACACAACGCCCACCAACGCGCGCCCAACGACCCCTACGCACACTAACACCTATAAATATATAAAATATAATCCGAGAATTCTAGCACACACTCCTCGAAGCTAACCTAGCGTGCACACAAGCCCGAAACTAGGAAACCAAGTCGAAATGGCCGTTCGGTCATTTCGACGAACACGCGGTGTGCGGTTCGGAAAATCTCCTGAAACGCACACCAAACCAACTCAGAATCTGCCCAAAATTTATTCACGGGTTCTAAACGATGTCTAGATCCTAGATAAAATACTAATGCGTCGATTTTAGGAGCGTGGCAAAAATGCGCACGCACTTAGAACCGGCGACGACGAAAACCCCGAAAATGCCCGAAACGCCCGTTTCTCCGCGGTACGACTTCACGTGTCCGAACGGAGAGACGCACTAACCCTCTAGACACCCGACAACATCTACCTAGGTCCGTCTAACCTAGGACATCACCCAAAATTGGGCCAATCTCGGATTCCCCCCGAAATTGACACAAAACCTATTATCAAAGTCTCCAAACACAACCAAACTAGTTCCAACTTCCTCCCACGGGTAGGCTTAGGGTCTAAAAGGTTCTAAACCACTAATTATACTACATTAGAGTAATTAGCAAGAAAAAAGTTAGGGTTTACCTCTTGGAAGTTGGAATCCCAAGGCCAAAGTCTCCAATCCACTTGAAATCACCTCCCTCAAGCTCCAAGCCTCCAAATCTAGCCTCCATACTAAGTCTAAGCTCTACACACCTAGTTTGGAGAAAAATGTAGGGTTAGGGTTAACATTCATGGAGAATAGAAGAAGAAGGAGGAGAAAAGGAGTACTTACTTGAAGTTGGGAGAAAAAAAGGAAGAAGAAAGAAGTAGTGGAGAAGAAGAAGAAGAAGAAGAAGTGAAAAAGAAGAAGGGGCTGCTGTGATTAGGTCAGGAATGGGCTGTGGGAACCGGCCATGGTGTGAATAAAGGGTTTCCCTAATGTCCTAATGACCAAAATGCCCTCCTCTCACTTGGTTTTGGATTTCGGGTTCCAAAAGCACTCAAACTAACTCCAAATCTCTCCAACTAACCCACTAAAAATATAATAAATATTCTAAACCCAAAAATAGGTCTCACAAGGGTGTGGGTTGGGTCGGACATGGGTCCACTAGGGTCTGACACGGGTCCAGACTAGCCAAAACCCTAAAATAATCAAATAAAAATAACACAATCACCAATTAAATATAAATATAATTAATTAATTACAATACACAATATACCAAATAAAAAAAACCCTATTTTCTAGAATTGGGTAGTGACAAGCCTACCCTCCTTAAAATAATTTCGTCCTCGAAATTAAAATACGAAACTAGGACAGGAATGCAAAGAAAAGAACCATACCTCAGGGCTCGAAAAGATAGGGGTATCGCTCGCGCATTTTATCCTCCCTCTCCCTGGTCGACTCACCCGGAGAGTGATGCCTCCACGCGACGCGAACCAAGGGAATAGTCTGGTTCCTCAATACCTTCTTCCGTCGATCCAGAATCTCTACCGATTGCTCTGGATAGCTAAGAGTAGGTCCCACCATGATCTCTGAGTGATCCAATATGTGACTATGATCCGCCACGTACCATCTCAACTGTGACACGTGGAACACACCAGCGTAGGCGGCAAATCAAGCCTATACGCCACGGCGCCGATCCACTCAAGGATACGAAATGGTCCGACGAAACGTGGGCTAAGCTTCCCGCCTCTACCGAAGCAAATAGTGCCCCGTGTCGAAAAAATCCTCAGGAACACCAGATCTCTAACCTAGCACAAACAAGGTCTCTGCACTTGGTCTAAAACAAGCAATCACAAGCAAACACAAGAACAAAATCTAGATTCTAAGCTATACCTCGAACTCCAAAGGTCTTCGGTGGCTATCGGCCCATTGTAGCTGCCTGTCCTGCGCCACCCTAAGTCTATCTCTAATGATCTTGACCTTCTCCGCTGCATCAACCACCATCTCCGGGCCAAGCAAAGCTCTCTCGCCTACATCATCCCATGATAACGGAGTGCGACACCTCCGTCCATACAATGCCTCGAAAGGTGATATTTTGATACTGGCTTTCTAGCTGTTATTGTATGCAAACTATACCAAGTGCAAGTGATCCTCCCAAGAGCCTCTGAAATCCAGAACACACGTGCGAAGCATGTCCTCAAGTGTCTGGATGGTCCTCTCTGATTGACCATCTGTCTGTGGGTGATATGCACTACTAAACTTGAGTTGGGTGCCCAAGCTAGCCTGTAGACTCCTCAAGAAATGCAAAGTAAAGCGACTGTCCCGATCTGATACTATGCTCACAGGAACTCCATGCAGTCTGACTATCTGGTGAACATACATCTCTGGTATTCTCTCTGTAGACGTACCCACTTTGAATGGTAGAAAGTTGGCCGATTTGGTCAACCTGTCCACGATGACCCAAATCGCATCCTCCCCGCCTGGAGAACGGGAAAGTCCAGAAACAAAATCTATGGTCACATGCCCCCATTTCTATTCCGGAATAGGTAACGGCTGGAGCAAACCTCCTGGCCTCTGCCTCTCCGCCTTCACCTGCTGGCACACTAAGCATCGGGGCACGAAGTGTGCTACCTCCTATTTCATCCCATACCACCATACATGCTCTCTCAGATCTCTATACATCTTGTTGGCACCTGGATGCATAGAGTACTGGGATCGATGCGCCTCCTAAAAAACCTCCTCGCGTAACGACCCACTCGGCACACACAACCTGGTACCATTCCGCAATGAACCATCATCAACAATGGTGAAGTCATCTGATAAACCAATCTGAACCTGCGCCCTGATGCTCCTCAGGGACTTATCCTCAAACTGTGTAGCCCTGATCTGGTCTACCAACTCTGACGGAATCTGCAGTCCCCACATCTGTATCTCAACTCCAGGCACAATTACCTTAATGCCCAAGCTCTCTAGATCTGCCAGAGGATAACAATCTGTAGTCAGGCACATAACTACCGGATACCTGCTCAACGCATCCGTAACTACGTTCGCCTTCCCTGGATGGTACTACAATAATATGTCGAAGTCTTTCATCAACTCCAACTATCTCCTCTGCCACATGTTCAGCTCTTTTTGGATAAATACATACTTTAAGCTCTTGTGGTCTGTGAAGATCTCCACATGCTCTCCGTATAAATCGTGTTTCCATAATTTTATAGCAAAGATGACCGCTGCCAACTCCAAATCGTGGGTAGGGTAGTTCTTCTCATGAGGACGTAATTGCCTATAAGCATAGGCAATCACCCTCTTATTCTGCTACAACACACAACCCATTCCCTTCCCCAATGCATCACTATAGATAGTGAATCCTCCAGATCCTGATGGCAACGTCAACACTGGAGCTGTCGTCAACCTCCTCTTCAGCTCATCAAAGGCGATCTGGCACTCCTCTGACCAAACAAATTCTATGTCCTTCCGAGTCAGCCTGGACAACAGCTCTGCAATCCGAGAAAAATCCTGAACAAATCTCCTGTAGTAGCCTGCCAGCCCCAAGAAACTCCTGACCTCGGCTACTGAACTCGGAGCACTCCATGCCTCAACTGCCATGATCTTTCTCAGATCCACCAAGATTCCCTCTCCAGTCACCACATGACCAAGGAATTCAACCTTGTCTTAGAAGAACTCGTACTTCGAAAGCTTTCCATAAAGCTTCTTCTTCCTGAGAGTCTCCAACACTATCCTCAGATGCTCCTCATGCTCCTCTGGGGTCTTTGAATACACCAAGATATCATCTATAAACACCACCAAAAACTTGTCCAGATGCTGATGGAATACCTTGTTCATCAGATTCATGAACACTGCCGGGGCATTAGTCAACCAAAACGACATCACCATGAACTCATACTGTCCATATCTGGTCCGAAAAGCTGTCTTCGGAATATCCTCCTTCTTGACCTTCACCTGGTGGTAGCCTGTCCTCAGATCAATCCTGGAAAATACCCTCGCCCCGATCAACTGGTCAAAAAGATCATCAATACGCGACAGCGAATACTTGTTCTTGATTGTGAGGTTGTTCAAAGCCTTGTAGTCGATACACATCCGTATCGACCCATCCTTCTTCAGAACAAAAAGTACCGAAGCACCCCACGGAGAAGAACTAGATCTGATAAATCCCTTGTCCTGAAGCTCATCCACCTGCTTCTTCAACTCTATCAGCTCACTATTGCTGACTCTATAGACGTGCTGGGATATCGGCTCCACGCATGGTACCAAGTCTTTAGAGAACTCTACATCTCTGTCCGAAGATAACCCTGGCAACTCCTCTGAAAAGACATCTATGTACTCCTCTATCAGTAGATGTAGCAACCTCGGCTCTACCACTAGGGCTCCGCAGAAGACTCTCTCGGTCTGCTCCGCTGCTCCTCTGGAAAACTGAAACTCTGGCTCACCCGGCGGACTAAACAACACTCTGCCTCCATGATAATCTATACTAGCATAATGCATACTCAACTAATCCATCCCGAGTACAATATTGTATCTCAGAAGTGGCATTACGAGTAGGCACATACTCAACTCCTGGCCTCCCAAGGTAACTCTCCGGTCTCTGCAGACATCACTGACTAGGATGATACCACCCCCGGTCATGATCTTGCAGAGTCTAGCTAAAGGTTCAGCAACAAGATGGAATCTAACAGCAAAAGATACAGACACAAAGCTATGGGAAGTCCCAGAATCAAATAAAGCAAGTACTGGAATGGAATCAAGAAGAACAGAACCTGAGATTACAGATCAAAAGAAGTCAATACGGTACAAGATACGATATCGTCAATGAAGGATAGTAATATTGCAAAAGAAAATAATTTCAGAAAAATTAAAGATAGCAAAAGAAAGCAGGAAGGGTCCTAGTTGTGATTGAGCACACACTCTCTTAGCCTATATCCTATATCCTATTACAAGTAAACCTAAAAACTAGACCTACATGGGCTGCCACCAAAAACGTGTCACGACCCGCACCAAAAAAATCGGGCATGAGTCGTGGGTACGTCCAGCCTACGCCACAGAATTGGCGGTAGAACATTGTAAAGGTCCATTCTAGGTCAACAATCTATCTATATAACTCACAAAAATCTGTCAATAACCTCTCCAAAAGGAGGGCAACCACGCAATATATATATGAATACTCAATCACAATAATCTAGGGGAAGAGTAAAAGCACGATATGATAGCAAAAGAAACCAGAACCATAGAGAGCAAGACAATATCCAAAATACAGTCCAAGTCTATAATAGTCTACAATATCTAACAACATCAAAAGAATAAGTACAATCATCAAAAATAATAACTGGGAACAACCCAGGAAACCTACCTAGCTAACTAGGACGCTAATGGCGTCTCCTCGCAGGGCTCATCCTCAGTCTTGGGGTCGTAGCACTCCTCGACACCCGGCTCGTAGAACGTCGGGCAGAAATCCTAAGGATCCTGTAGAAAAAATATGCCCAGTCAGGACTGGAGCGAAGTACATAACTCTGAAAGCAACTCCAAATATATGGTAAGGTGTATATGACGAGCAATAG